>OU612043.1:50155979-51461757 GCA_914767935.1 Coremacera marginata | reverse complement strand
CATTCTTTTTTTTAGCTTATCTCCGAAACCATTCATCCGATTTGCATGAAAATTTGTATGTAGGGGTTTTCGGATACGGTGAGTTTTTATGACTTATCTACTCTGTTCTATCTTAAACACCAGAAGGCACTGTAGTACCTACAAATATTTGAAAAACCTACAAAAACTCCTTAGCCGCTTATCTGATTTGCATAAAAATTGGTATATAAGGGTTTTCTGATACGTTGAGTGTTTTGGACTTATTCTTTTTGTACTATCTTGAACACCAGAGGGTGCTGTAGTACAACTATTTTAAAAAACGTCGAAAAACTCCTAAGCCATTAATCCTATCTACATGAAAATTGGTATATGGAGGTTTTCGGATACTGCGAATATATATTTTTTTTACTGAAATATATGTTTTTGATTTATTAAGCACAACATTCAAATTTATTTATTTTTAACAAACATAAAAATGAACAGGATCATAAAATTCATCTCCAAATATATCAAATAAAAAATTCTACGACAACACTTACGATACTATCGAAACGGTGTCTCTTTTTTTGATGGTGAACATTTCTTTCAAAGCCTCTTCGATAGGTTTCCGACTCCTTATTTCAAAAACAGGCAATAAATAAGATCAACATATCTCAATCTGTGAAAAAAGCAATTTAAAAGAGAAATTGGATTGTATATTACTCAAAATTTTGTCTTAAATTTATTCTTAGACTTCAAAACCATTTTTTTTGGAATTGTCTACCGAAGTTTTTGCCATATACTGGGTCTTTCAGGTCCCATAGCTTTTAACCCAGACCAGACATGCCACAAGTTGTTAAGAAAATTTTGCTTCGGTAACAAAGATACAACTTATTTTATTTAGTCATAATTTGAGAAACGAATCTTTGATGGTCTCGAGTTGTTTGAGCATTGTGGATGTTTATTGGATGGTGTGGCGGCCGTGGGTGTAGTGGATAGAGTGTGTGGCTCATACGCCAGAGAACCCAGGTTCTAATCCCATCTGACCGAATCCCATCTGACACAGAACGTTTTTTCTATTGAATTATTTTTTCTGTTCGGCCGTCACCGCTCTGCAGACAATGGCAAACCTCAGAGAGTAAAAACTGCCATGAAAAGCTTCTTGAGAATAAAAGCTATTCGGAGTCGGCATAAAACATGTAGGTTCAGTTCTCGATTATTTGTGTTCAAACATTTCACAACACAATTGGTCATAAGAAGCTCGGTTAAAATCCTTTCCAGAGCTGAAACTATTAACTCCTCTTGGCGTTAAGACTGAAGGTATTATCTACTAACTTATTGGCGTTACAAACGTATTGAGAAAGTTAATATACCCCTTACGCTGTACGCGTTGGGGTATAATAATATGCTTCTTCAAGTAAATTCCCATTATTATCTCAAATAAATTTTTTTAAAGGATATATCAGGTTCTAATTTTTAAATAATTTGTGCATACTTTCTGGATCATATGGGGGGTGTAAAATAAATAATGTGTAATGTAAATAATAATGTAATGTAAAATAATAAATAGATAAAAGGTATGTATAAACATTCATAAAGTTTGCAAAAATGTTCATCTTTGGCAGAGTTGTAAAATAGTGACACAATGTTGTATTGCAATCAGTGACTTCAAAGATAATGATTTCAAGTTTTTATTGAAATCTTTAAATTATTTTTGATTGGAACGACTTGAACATAAGAAGTCCTAAGATAGTTTTGAGTTATAGAATGCATAAAAAAAATTTAAGTCATTGCTGACTTCATTAAATTTTATATAATAGTCATGAGTGGTAAAACCAATTTGATTGCATTCATTAATTCTTTCGAAAATACTGCAATCACTGCAAGAATTATTGCAGTCTTTGAAGTCAGTTTAAAGTCGTTGAAGTCATATGATTGCAATCTTTCAAAATAAATTAAATATTGACCGTTATGAACATTAAAGTCACGATATATATTTTCTTAGCTAAATCTCTACCGTAAACAATTGCAAAAGCTAATATGTAACAAAAACACAACAAAATTAGCGAAAAATTGCAAGGAACAATTTTTCGTTTTATTTTTTGTTTTTTTTTTTTTTGAAATGAAAAACCTTTGTTAACAATTATGTATTTTTTATTTGAGTAAAAATATAAGAGTTGTTGTTTTATACAACTTGAATTTTGAAAATGTTTTTTATTGTCTTCAAAATGACTTCAAAAATTATTGAATGCAATCAAAAGACTTCAATTAACTTCGAATTGTTTAAATATTTCAGTGATTTAAAACCTGATTTCAACTTTCTTCAAATGATTTTAACTTCGAATTATTTAAACACTTCAGTAATTTAAAACATGATTTCAACTGACTTCAAATTGATTTCAATTCGATGCCATCTATAAATCCAAGGACCACGACTTCAATTATAGTCAATGAATCAAAAGACTTCAACAAAAAAATGGATTTCGAAGTCATGACTTCAAAGTGATTGCTGATTTCAAAACTTGAAGTCATGAAATAAAAAAATGATTGAATGACTCAACTCATTTTTCGATATTCAGCGCAAGTTTTTGATTGCATGAATGCATTCCTTTACAACTCTGATCCTCTGGATTCTTTCCGCAAATTAAAAAACTTACCCTAACTTTAACTATAATAAATAAATAATACTAATATAATAAAAAATTGCAGCATTTACACAGCAAATAGAATAACAAAATCAAAGTTCCCCAACTTAAAGCTATAGATATAGATCAGCTTTAAAAATCCTAAGCAAATCCTTTACTAGCAAAAGCAATTGCTTGGTTTATTGATTTGCTTCTTAATAATAGCTAAAAATAAATAAATATAATATTATCGGTGTGTCTTTTTTTGGGTTATAAGAGACAGCTTGAAATAAAGCAAATTATTTGAGTTTTAATTCATATTATATATAACCAATTACTTTGAAACTTTGAAAGCACGGAAAAGCAATTGCTTACATTTTATTCATCAAGCTCATTGTAAACACAAATCGTTAGGTAAGTATTGAAAATGGAATGGACGGCAACTCTACTTGATGCCATCATGTTCTATATTTTTCAAATTAATGATTGTCAAACAGCTGAGTTTTTCATTATCTTGATTATTTGAAGTTAGCACCTTAATTATTGTCTTGGCTAGATTTTTTTTCCTGTATTTTTTTTTTCTCTACTACAAAATGGCGCCTTTGTATCTGCTGCCAGTGCTAATTATTTATTTATTGCAACCACATTCAACTCCGCTTTATGAACACCTAAGATAAGAGTTGAGTAAGTTTTTTATTGTTTTTATTTTTTCCGAACTCACTATACAACTCCTTCCGCTTTAGCCCAACTAGAATATGACCAGCATCTGAGTCAACGAAGGATGCACATTATGTTCTACATGTTTTTAAGCTGGATTCCTAGCACGTTGCACGCGACTGATGCAGCATCAATGATGTTGGCAATGAATCAGCTGCAATTGCCTGCCACTCTGAGCAGCGTATTGGAGCTGGTGCAGATGCAGGTGACTTCACCGCTGCAAGCTTCGTGGTGTATTCGTAAATGTGTGGTGCGTGTGTATCACAGATACACAGATACCTGCGGTGCTTGCGGCATGTTCCTGTGTGTACGTGAAGAGGTTGTTTTTTTTTTTTTGTATTTCTACTACTTCTACATTATTATCAACATGCGAGGATCTAGCACACGTCTTTGTTGACTTCGTTCTGCATTCTTTTGCTCAAACCTTTTTTTTTTGTTGCGTTGTTTTTAGTGTGCTTTGCCTGGCGTTGTTGCCTTGTAACGAAATAATTTAGAACATGACTTGATAAGGACAACTGGCGCATGTGTGTGTGTGTGTGTGAGTGTGTCTGTGTGTTGTAGGGTGTTGTTGGGAGCGAAGCGGAAATAAATATAACACATTTACAAGTGCACTGATTTCATTGCAAGATCCTTTCCAAGGATAATAAAAATATAAAGAAGTTTGTGCTTGTTTTTTTTTATACACTTTTTGATTTATTGAAAAAAAAAACTGATGCATGCATCATTAGTTAGTAATGCATGATAAATGTTTATCTCAAGATGGAGCACATTGATTGATTATACATTTGAAGTAATGATGCATGGACAACTTTTAAGTTATAGTTTTTGTTAAATGTTAAGCAATAGTTTAAAAGAAAATGAAAAATTTTTGTGTGAAAACATGTATGTAAGTTACGAACCTGATAACCTTTATTAGGTAAAGTTCCCTACATCATTTTTGACTGCTTTTTAAATATTTTTAATAAAAAACTGGTGCCACTTTAAATAGATATATTTTTTTTTCAACTGAACTAGAAAATTTCGCTTAAATGGTCAATTAAAGATAACAAACCATTTGCAAGGGTTTTCAAAAACATGCTCTACACATCAGACCCTTTAAATGTTAGACCTCTAAGAATTTAACATTAATTAACATTAATTAACATTAAGGTAAGAACCAGTTAAGGTAAGAATTATTTCGCGCATCCTGGTAATTCCAACAGAACTTATAAATTTTTTGTTTTTCTTTTGCTTTATTTTTTATTTCTTCTTCTCATTTATACTATACATCCTTTTTTTTGTGTGCCATTATTCAAAGTATTAGTTTCTCGTTTATACAATAGAAGGGGAAAAAAATGAATGCGCTACTAAAAACGTTCTTATGTTTTTGTATTTATCATTGTTTTTATGCTCATGTATGAATAATACATAGTTGGTTTTTTTTTTTGTAGGAAGAGTGCGAAAGTGTGTTGTGTTATACGTATTTATACAGAACACCAACACACATGCATGCACACCTTAAACAATGCTCGTGTGAGTATTTGTGTGCAACAAAAGCGCTTTTTTTTTGTCAATGTAGTTATCGTTGTTGCTGATATGCCCTGCAGTGGAAAATCATACTATTCATGAATTCAACTAGTTAACTCACTAGTTAAGAGAAGACCAGTCAAAAAAATTCTAGACATTTAACTAGTCATAACTTACCAGACAAAGAGTTACTAGAAAAGTTACCATCTGTAATGCAGCTAAATCAAAAATACCAGGTGTTTTACCAGTATAAAAATAACTAACGTACGTTCAAAAAGTTCAAAGGATGACTAGATTTTTTCCATATGATTTTTATTTAGTACCAACCGTTAAACGATACGTTTAAAAATTTGACAACAATCTGACAATTGATTAGTGAGTTATAGCATTTTGTGTGCAATAATTGTTATTGAGAAAAAAAAAAAAGGAAAAAAAGTGAATTTCGAGTTTTGATAAAGCATTGCTTTTTGATGAAAAAAAAAAATACAGTGGAAACCAAACAATGGCTTGATAAACATTATCCCGACCCTGCTCCATAGAGACAAATGATAGAAAAGTAGATTGCTGAATGTAAACGTGGTCCAACCAACACAAATGATGCAGAGCGCAGTGGACGCCCAAATCAGACTTTTATTCCACAAAACATCAAAAAAATACACAAATTGGTTATGAACGATCGCAAATTGAAGGTGAACAAGTTAGCTGACATTGTAAATATATCAGATGGTAGTGTTTTTACCATTTTACACGAAAATTTGGGTATACGAAAGCTCTGCGAAAAGTGGGTGCAGCGTGAGCTCACAGTCGACCAAAAACAACAACGAATTGATGCTTCAGAGTAGTGTTTGGCACTGTCAAAAGCGCAATAAAATCGAATTCTATCGTCGATATGTGACAACGGATAAAACATGGCTTCACTATTACACACCAGAATCCAAAAGACAGTCAGCTGAGTGGACAGCAGTCGACGAACCGAATCCAAAGCGAGCAAATACCCACCAAAGTCGGCTTATATGTTGGTGGCGTCTGTATTTTGTGATGCGAAAGGAATAATATCCATCGACTAGCTCCAAAAAGGAACCACCATCAATAGCGACTATTACTGTGCACTTTTGAATCGATTGAAGGCTGAAATCGCCAAGAAACGGCCACATTCGCAAAAGAAAAAAAAAACGATGGCGTAATTGAATGCATTGGGATTCGATTTGTTTACCCACACACCGTATTCTCCAGATTTAGCCCACAGCGACTTTTTCAATTAACATCAAAAACGCTACAATTGTTAACAAAGGAACTCATGCGGTTTAGAGGAGCAGTAGCCATATAATTTGTTCTACTAAATGGTAAATAAATTAAGTTGTTAGCGTTTCTACTGCTTGTACGGTTAGTGTTAAAATTTATGTGAGAAAGAAGTTCTGGAGAATCGAATACACCTGTTATGAGCTGGTGTAAATATACGATATCTGCCGATTTCCTTCGATCACCTAAAGACTGCATTTTTAATAGTTTTAAACGATCCTCATAAGGAGGAAGGTCTAATATGTCAGTTCCACTTAAGCCCCTTAGAGCAAACTGAACAAAACGTTTTTGGATTCTTTCTATTCGATCAACATGCAGAATTGTAACTTGGGGACCAAACTTAACTTGCATACTCTAAGTCACAATTGACGCACAATTGCATAATACAATGTAGTAGTTGTAATCATGCTATTAAATTCTTTGGCCCAGCGTTTTATAAATACAAGCATTGAAGATGCTTTTTTACAAATATTATCAATGTGAATGTTAAACGACAGCTTAGAATCCATGCATATACCTAGGTCTTTGATTGTATCTACACGACTTAAAGCAGAATCTTTTATCTTGTTATCAAAAATAAAAGTATTCCTTTTACGCGAAAAGGTCATCATAGTTTCGCATTTATCTGGGCTTAGAAACATATAATTTTTAGAACATCAAACTTCACAGGATTTCAGATCAGACTCGAGTAGATCTGGATTGTCTTTAGAATTAAAAAAAAAAAGAAAAGAAATGGCCATTTCAGCCCTTGAAAGGACTTTGACCAAGCTTCTTATGATCAATTGTGTTGTGTGTGAAGTGAAATGTTTGCACACAAATGATCGAGAACTGGACCTACAATGTTTTAGGCCGACTCCGAACGGCTCATGTTCTCAAGAAGCTTTGCACGGCAGTTTTTACTCTCTGAGGTTTGCCATTGTCTGCAGAGAGGTGACGGCCGAACAGGAAAATTAATTAAATTGAAAAAATTTTCTGAGTCAGATGGAGGATTCGAACCTGGGTTCTCTGGCGTAAGAGTCACACACACTACCCACTACGCCACGGCCGCCACGTCTTTAGAATTTACCATTCTATAAATTTTCATATCATCGGCATAGATAAGCAGATGAGAGTGTTCTATGATGTGAATTACATCATTGATTGCTAAAATAAACAGAAGTGGTCCAAGGTGGCTTCCCTGAGGAACACCTGATTCAGCAATAAATTCAGAAGACAATACGCCTCGGAAACGTATTTGATAAGATCGTTTCACCAAATATGATTTAATCTAGTTTACAAAATATTGTGGAAATCCCATTAGCTTGAGCTTAAATAAAATAAGATTGCGTGGTAACTTATCAAAAGCTTTACTAAAGTCAGTATAAACGCAGTCGACCTGATTATTAGAGTCAATAGAATTTAAGCAGAATGTTGGTAAATCGATAAAAACAATGGGCTGTTTGACCGAGTTTACAGCTCAAAAAATTTTTTTGGTTTATATTTAGGATTTGTTCGACCCTTGTATTGCCGTGTGGACCATCTGTTTACTAACTAATATTTTTACTCGTATTAAAAGGCACTCGGAGTTCTACAGCAGTCAGCGACAAATCCCTGGCTTGCTCAAAAGTTGCATAGAGGTTCGTTCAGTGAACTTCAACGTTTCTTGAACGCAAACGTGTGAAACTAATGCACAAGGTGTGATCCGGATATGGTGAAACCACAATTTCATCCATAGTCCTCAGTCTCGAAGCCATAATTCGAACACCACAAAAGTCTGTGAGGACTACTAGAAGAATGTATGTCTAATTTTTTCTAATTGATAGAACCTTTTCGTCCTCTTTTTCGCTAAGCACAGGCCAAAGAAACGGAAGATAATACAGTCTGCTCTGTTTGTCCATGTATGTCTGGCTTATTTAGCCAAAACTTGTTTCTGTATTCTCCTCTTTGGTATCATAATTTATATATCATGTCAAAAATTTTTATTATCAAACAAAATATATCGCTTAATATTATTACTTAGTTTTTTTTTTTGTAACTCCACTTCTGCTCTACTCTAGTTATTTCAAGCAGACTATAATGTTTTCCCACTTAAACAGTCTTTAAACCTATAAAGCGGTATACAACAGTGGAATTGTATTGAATAAAAATGAAACCTAGGGAAATAATATAAATAACAAAGCCAAATAACATAAAAAGTAGAGCGTCGTGATATATGTACAAAAAATCTATTCTACTCTGGTGTTTAAATACCTAGAGTTGCCAGGCATACAGATTAACAATGCGCCCTCACTTGAACATCTTATAAGATGGCTGGCAACTACATTTCACGCCCTCCCCCGTTATTATTAAGCCCCTACTCTTGACAGGCCTCTTGGGCAACCTTTGTAATGCCTACACTTTCCCTCACTGTACTCCTTCATGGCGTTGCACTGGTTCAACCTTGGCATGCAGATATCTCTGCATTTCAAAATCCTTTTATTTATGATTCTCAGCCGGTGTAGCACGTACTGCGCCAGTAATACTCGTGCCTGTGATTGTGCGTGTGTGTGTGTGTGTGTATGATGAGGCACAACGTGGTGCCTTCAGTAGTTGGTGCTGCTCAGTAGACGGTAAATTATCAACTTTTTATTGGGTTTGCTTAATGGATGCAAAATTGAGAATCGCTACATTTGGGTGGTTTTGGTTTAGTTTTTGTACTGTTTGCAGGTGCGAAAATGAGTTTGGGCATTTGAACGTGTGTATTTTTGGTTTTTTTTTTTTTATTAATTTATATTCAAGTGTAGGTAAATGTGTAAATGACTGAATGCCTGCTGCTAGAGATAACGAACGATATTCAAGGGTGCTGCGATTTTTAATAGCTTTCAAGTTTGCTACAGATTTTCGCTTGCAATTAACATGAAGCAAGTTTTTTGAATTTTTATCAATGAAGTGGGTCGAACAGCTAACTGGTATAAAGCGGCAAAAATCGAATTCAATTGAAATAATCTATTTAAAATGGTTAAAATATTTAGATGAGTACGTTTAACAATGATAAGGAAAATTATGCAATACGAGCACAAATGTTATAATAATATTGGTATAAGAATGATTTTTTTAACGAAGACGTTGAATCACACTAAAAAATAAGATGACTTTTAAGAAGACAGAAAGAAAACACAGTTGAAAATTAAGAGGAAATTTTTTCCTGAACTGTTTTAGCCCATAAAGTTGGGTTAAGTTTTTAAAAATATGTTAACTAATATATAATTTTTTTATTAAAAACTGGTATAAAGTTATGAAATATTCATAAAATTTATGTAATTAGTATTCTAGTACAAAAAAAAAACCCAAATTTAAAACTGGTATAAAATGTTTCTAATATTTTCAGTTATATAAGGAAAGAATTAAAACCTTTAAGATTTGATGTAAATATTCGGTTCTAAATAAGGTTATGCTTTTATTTAATGCATTAAATAAAAATTACACCCAGAATAATATGTCTAAAATTGGCATAACGTATATTTAAAATGTCAGGAAATAAAAAAAGTTTTAGTGAACTTGACAGTGAATATTTTTTATTCAAAAATTTACTGAACTGGTATAAATATTTGATTATATTTAATATTTTCTAATTTTTTAAAATGAAAAAATAGTTTCATAAATTTAATGGTTTCATTTTCCAATAAAAAATTTATGATTTATGAAAAAAATCCAACCAAGGTATTTATATAGCGCCTTAAGGACTTACGCGAGTTTTACGAAAAAAAGAGACAACTTTTTAAATTTTATTAAAAATTATATTATTTGAGATCAAATTTTTTTTTTACATTATTAAAGTGTAACTATTCAAGATTTAAACCTGACATTTTGGTAAAATAATATTAGTCGATATGGTAGGAAATGCAATGCAGCGAAAGATCTTAAATTTGCGGTGAGCAAGATGTCTGGGGACTGGTTGACCTGAAACAAACAATTTTTCGGTGTAGTAAAGAGTTCTTGGGTGTTTAATAGTTGATTTTTGAAAAATATTAATTTTTGACAAATTAAAAAAAAAGGCGTAAAAAGAAAATTTTCCATTTATTTGTTTTGCACAAAATTGAGGTCGTTTTAGGTTATAAATCAAAAAGTATGTATCTAAAAAAAAATCGAGCGATTAAACGCCCAAGAGCTCTTCACTAAACGGAAAAATGTTTTTCAGTTGAACCAGTCTCCAGATATTTTGTTCACAGCAAAATTTAAGGTCTTTCGCGGCATTGATCTTTTCTACCTTATCAATGAATATTTTTGTACTAAAATTAGACAAAAATTTTAAATAAAATACAGCTTAAAAAAATTTTTTTAAAAGGTGTATTTTTTTTCTTTGAAAAATTCCCGGAGGCCCTTAATAGGATACGACACCTTCAAAAAAAATTTTTTTTAATCTTTTAAAATAAGAATAAGTTCAATAAACTCAAAAAATATTTCCTATCGAAAAATTACACATATATTTTGAAAAAAAAAAAACTACATCAAAAAATATTTTTTGGATTTTATTAATCACACATATGGAATTTAAAAAAAAAAAACATCAAAAAATCATTGCGGGAGTAATTGCAGCTCACTGGAACATCAGACAAAAAAAAATCAATAAACGGGGTATTAATTAACATCAAACCCGCCGTGCAATGAACTAGAAGAAAAAATTTTGGAAGAAAAATAACGAAATAGCGGCATTTTTTCGAAAATGACCAATTTTTGGAGGCCAAAATCGGCCCAAAAACTCAAAAACTATATTACCGAACTTTCTGTCCGTAGTTTATTCCATGCACTGACAAGTGTAAAACAACATATTGAAATTTCAATACGATCGGTTGAGTAGTTTTTATTTTATCACGCCCGCAATGATTTTATTTTTAAAGTTTTTTTGTGAATGAAAAAACCACACATGTGATTAAAAATATTAAAAAAATATTTTTTTCCCTCAAAGTATATGTGTTATTTTTCGAAATTATATCTTATATTTTATTCAACTTATGCGCATTTCAAACCATTTTAAACCATATTTTAAACCATAAAAAAAAATTTTTTAAGGTATCATGTACCCTTCAATGGTCTCAAATAATTTAAATGTTCTGTATTTCATACTCAAAATAACTAGCTAATGCTATGTTTCTGCTTCTTTTTCTTTTTCTCTATCTCTATCTCTATCTCTATCTCTATCTCTATCTCTATCTCTATCTCTATCTCTATCTCTATCTCTATCTCTATCTCTATCTCTATCTCTATCTCTATCTCTATCTCTATCTCTATCTCTATCTCTATCTCTATCTCTATCTCTATCTCTATCTCTATCTCTATCTCTATCTCTATCTCTATCTCTATCTCTATCTCTATCTCTATCTCTATCTCTATCTCTATCTCTATCTCTATCTCTATCTCTATCTCTATCTCTATCTCTATCTCTATCTCTATCTCTATCTCTATCTCTATCTCTATCTCTATCTCTATCTCTATCTCTATCTCTATCTCTATCTCTATCTCTATCTCTATCTCTATCTCTATCTCTATCTCTATCTCTATCTCTATCTCTATCTCTATCTCTATCTCTATCTCTATCTCTATCTCTATCTCTATCTCTATCTCTATCTCTATCTCTATCTCTATCTCTATCTCTATCTCTATCTCTATCTCTATCTCTATCTCTATCTCTATCTCTATCTCTATCTCTATCTCTATCTCTATCTCTATCTCTATCTCTATCTCTATCTCTATCTCTATCTCTATCTCTATCTCTATCTCTATCTCTATCTCTATCTCTATCTCTATCTCTATCTCTATCTCTATCTCTATCTCTATCTCTATCTCTATCTCTATCTCTATCTCTATCTCTATCTCTATCTCTATCTCTATCTCTATCTCTATCTCTATCTCTATCTCTATCTCTATCTCTATCTCTATATCTCTATCTCTATCTCTATCTCTACCTCTATTTTTATCTCTATCTCTACACCGAGAAAAAAGCTTATGTTGAATTGAAAAAAATCCTAGTATAATTTATAAGATGGCTTTGGCAGTTTTCAGCCTCCCAAGTACTTCATCAAACAAATGTAAAACCTAAGTTTTACATGGTTAACTTCCCAATTTTTATTTAAAATAAAAAAATTTAATTTCAAGAATATAACTTTTTTCCTTTTTTGAAGCCTTCTCTCGTTCTCTGATTTGCTTTGCTTGGCTGAAATCAGCAAGTACATAAATTTTCTTTTATCAAAAGAGTTTTTCTTAGAAATTCATGGCTTCTCGGCTTCTCTTCGCTGCTTGCTTTTATTATAACAATACCATGAAATTAATTTAAATATCAAATATGAAAATTTTACCTTCGCATGCGGGGTGTGTATCAAAGTATGTGCTTTCAAAGCAATGCATTAAACAATAAATTTCTTAGGTGAATAAGCATAAGTTTATAATTCCCATACAATTCTCTTTACCCAAGCCGACTTAGGTAATTTGACTCTTGTTGTACAAACATGTTCATCAGGAAAAATAACTAATCAAATAAAAAATAAGTAGGCAAAAAAGAAATCAAAAGAATAACAAAACAATAGCTTATAAACATACATTTAATGCATATCTGCTACTTCCTACGAAAAAAAGTATGAAACTAAGAGTTTTAAAGTTTTACTAAATTTTTTAAACTGGTTTACAACGTTTTAAATCATTTAAAATATTTCTAAACTGAAGCCAACATAAAAGCAGAAAGCTTATCAAACTGGTATAACACATAAACCTCTCTTTATTTAGCAAATTTTGTACTAAAAGCTCAACAAAATAATAAAACTAACTATAATGAATTAAAACTGTAATTTCAAAAAGTGCTCCAAGTGTTATTAAACGTTATGAAAGCTTTAGAGATTGAAGGTAAGTGAATATAAAACTGGTATAAAATGTTTAAGCTAATCCTTTTAAAAACCTACCTTCAATAGAACGAAAAACATGCACGAACGTATAAAGCATAAATTGAAAACTGGTATAAAATATTTAAAACTGGCATAAAAAATGTAATCCATAAGTTATATATAATGACTGAACATTAGTGGTATTCGCTCTTTTGAGTATTTATGAATACACTAGTGTACTTCTGTCAAAAAATTACACTAAATACACATGCAACAACAAATGCCATAGCTTTTGAAGTTACACTTTATGTGTTTCTTTACAACATCAAAAGATGAGTGTAATGTAGTTGTATGTGTTAATTGTATCATTTTGACATTACTTGGCTGCATTCTTGGCACCATTTCTTGTCCTTTGTTCGCCATAATTCGCGCTAGCTCGTCACATCATACCGTTTTCTAATTAGAACTGTTTAAAATCCATCTGTAATGGAAAATGTTAAAATAAGGAAAAAACGTTCAATTGCCACCAGTGTAGCCAATAGTAGATACACTGCTGTGGAAGAAGTCACTCACTCTTTCCCTTGTATTTATCGGTACAATTACAATCAGTACATCTAATACACGAAAGAGCGAATACCACTATTGTTTTTAATCATTAAGAGAAAAAAGAGCTTGGCAGACTGGTAAGATTATTAAAACAGAATAAAAAAACTCTTCAGTTTGCTTTTCAGTTTGAGTTAAACATAATTATGAGACTTCAAATTATGATAAAAAAAAATTCGCTTAAAAAATTCGAAATTGGTATTAAGCTTTTAAAATGTAATGAGAGCTCAGAAAATTTTAGCTTATTAATATATTAAAGAAATCAATAAGTTTGCTATAAAAACTGATGTAAAATCTACAAAAAAATATACTCAGCCAAACTACGCGCCGTCACATTAAAAGCTCAATAAATAAAAAAAACGCAGTTATCAGTACGTAAACTTGCCATATGACTTAAAATTGGGAATTAAAAACTAGCATACAATTTTTGAAACTGTTATATGTGATTTAAAAACTTAAAGCTTATTAAAAACAAAAACTTTAATCAATAAAGTTAATTTTAAAAAAAAACGCAGGTCCACATCCCTACAAAATTATGAATTTCGAAACTGGTATAATTTTCCTAAAATTACATATTCATATAAATATTTATAAAAAATGTTCAATAATATTAAATAAATCCATATAAGTACCATAAAAAACTGATAAAATATTAATGCAAATCAAATTTTTTACCAATTCCCGCCAACATTTTACCGAATTTCTGATCAATCAAGTTGAATGAAAAATATTTCATTGTAAGCTGTTCGCATTAACATCAATTTAAATTCACAAATAAGCTGAATTAAAACCGAATTCTCTAATATGATTAATGAAAAAATGAATGCTCTAGCTTGCGAAATTTTTAAATAGGTATAAATTATTTCACTCGCCAAAAATAATCGCGAATTGAGTGCATTAAAAAATAATTCTTACCATATCACAAGTTTATCATGAGTTCAGCAGCTTTCAACTTACCTGCAAAGAAAGAGAAAGAAAAGCGGAATTCAATAAAAGTTTAACAGCATTTTGAGTGCAAAAATTTACTGGCATTGCCACGGAAATATGTTTCATCAAAGTAAAATTTATAATGTCAATTAGGATTGGCAGTTTATCTTTTAAGAACCGCCACCACCACCACCACATCTAGTAACCACAATTTTGAGGTTATCATCAAATGAAATTAAATGAAATGAAATAAAATTAAATTTTCAGAAAATACTTCAAACTTTTATTTGAAAAAATTAATTTCAAAAATCATATCTAATAATGCTCAATTTATAGAAGAAATACCAAAACAAAAACCGACAATTGGTAAAATTATGTGACAACAGTGAAATAACACATAAACAAACTCAGTCCAATACAAATGTTGCACTGACTGGCAGCAGCATGAAATTCGGTTTTAATTAAGAAAACTGTCAACATGCATCAAACCATAGCAGAATCTAATTAAGCCGCCGCACTTGTCACCATTTCAGAAAGTATGACAGAATAAGCAGCAGAAAAGTTTATTTATATTTGTTGCTTTAATTTTTTAACTAAATTAACAAAGTAGCAGCTACTGTTGCTGAAATCTTACATTCTGTGAATAGATTCGCTACCAATCCTTGCAAGAAGTAAGGATAAAATAAAAAAAAAAGGTCAGGGAGCGAGAAATTGGTAAGCCTTAACACTAACACGCCCTGCCAACATTAACTATCGCCGAAGGCATCAAAGCGTGGCTTGTAGGCGTTGAGATAAGCGCTGGCGTTAACGCTTTTTTATCCTAAAAGTGAATTCTGTCGGGAGGCACTGTCTCGTAATAGACACTTCAAAAAAAGTTTCTTTAAGTGATTTTAAGGAAGACGAATGTGACGCAACAATAACGCCAAGAAGTTGAATGCTAACAAACCGTTAGGAATCAAACAAACAATACGCTGAATGGGATGAAAAAAATATGCGATATCTCGTGTATTTTGATTTTGTTAAATACAAACTATCATCAAATTATCTTCCAAGATGTACCTTACGCGTCACTTTTTGGCAATTGGCGATGAATGGCACTTCAAAATAACGGCAGGGACGCAGACTAAACGAACAATTTTGGGATCACATTTCATAAAAATCCTTTTCTATGGGTGTTTTTCATAAGAAGCATGGAAATGGATGATTAAAGATAATTTGCTCCTTCTGAGTAATGTCAAAGCAGTAAAATTTCTATTGAAATTTTATTTTCTATGGTTTGACAGTTTTTTTATAATAACACGGTGCTACACAAAAAATGTACTTCTAAAGTGACATAACCCAGGTTGTAGATCTGGTCGAGGACAACACGACCTCATACTCGTATTTAGAATTGTCAATACACCCCCAAAATGTCATTTTACCGTTAAAAAACCGATTTTTAGGTACTTGACGCACTTAACAGTCAACTACTCAGCCATTTTTTAACCGATTTTTGATTTTTGATTTTATAAATGGTTTTGAAAAGACTAAAGATGAGGCTTTCCAAATATATATATATCTTTAATACTTGGATAAAACGTTTTTAAGTTATAATCGACCAAACTTTGTATTTTTACCTTTTTTCAAAGTTTTTCAACTTTGACGATTATTTTCTGCCAAATTTTTCATAAAGACTACTATAAAGATAATAATTTTCTAAAAGAACAAATAATTACAAATAAAATAAATGTTTATTTATAAAAATCGTATAAAAATTGACGAAGTAATTGAATTTTTTCATAAATAAGAAATTACGAAAAAATTAAGTAAAAGGCAGAAAATTTATTTTAATTTGAAATGATGCAGTACAACACTTTTAGTTACCTAAATACGTTTTTATTTTAACAACAGTTCTTAAAGACTTATTTCGTTACTCTCAGAAATGCTTACAGGACCTTTATCTGTTTTATCTGTTGTTTTTTTTTCATAAAAAATACGCGGTTTATTTTGTGATTTAGTGTTTGTTCGACTTTATAAAGCACTCGCAATTTTTATAAGAGTTGTTATTATTTATTTTAACCTACTCTTCGTCAACACTTTGCTCGCCAAAATTAATCCAACAACAGCAAACATATTCGACCAATTTTTATAAGAGTTGTTATTTTTCTAACAACAACAATAGTTGTACCCCTAAAACGCACCTACTATTTGTCACGAGGTTGCTCGCATTAGCCGAACAACAACAAACATCTTCGGCCGCTAATTGAGACAGCATAGGAAAGTGCGTGCATCAAAAATGCAATATTTAGGCGCGATTATCTCTCTCTAATACATATCGCTGCGATTAATTTAGTTTAAAACAAAACAATTCAGTTTTAAGCAATTCTTTGTTCTTTGACAACAGCTGCTGTCGAAAAAATTTAATAAAATGTGTGATAACCGCAATAATTTTTGTTATATTTGTGGCTTATTTGTTGACCGGCAACATCGGTTTGAATTTAAAACGAATAAAGCTGTGGTTGAAGCGTTTAATAATTTCTTTGAACGTGTGTACGTTGAAAGTTCCTGGTATGAACCAGAATATGTTTGTTCAGTTTGTTCTGTAACACTAAAGCTATGGAAATCTGGAAACAGTGATAAGCGTCGGTTATCGTTTTCAATCCCAATGGTTTGGCATCGACAAATCATTCACAAGCCGGAGGATTGCTACTTCTGCCAAACGAACATCGTAGGTCATCATTATAAAACGCGCGACCGCATACAATATGCTAATGTCTCCACAGTTTCTAAGCCCGTCTCAAGAGAAGAAGATGAGCAAGCTGAAACAGAAAACCCAAAATACTAAGGTAAGTTGTGGATGGAATAGCAAACGATGAACTATTTCTGCCATCTGGATCTACATCGTCAGAACGGCATTTAGTGTCGAATGAAGATTATAAGGATCTTATACGTGATTTAGGACTATCATGGAGGCAAGCGGAGATATTGGCATCTCGACTGAAACAGTGGAATATTGTTGAAAAGGACTTCAAAGTAACTTTAGGAAGGGTTAAGGACCGAACTGCTTTCGAACAACTTTTAGACTGGACGATGTAGACAAACATCTCGTATATTGCACCGATATAAATGAGCTTTTCTCTTGCCTGGATTGCGAGCACCAACCAAAAGATTGGCGGTTATTTATTGATGGATCTTCTAAAAGTAAGTATAGACTCATTCATGATGCTATAATATACTTTTGATTTATAAATTTTTTAGGTTTAAAAGCGGTACTGTTACACAACGAGAATCAATTGCCATCCGTTCCCATAGCATATGCTACTCAAATGAAAGAAACGTACGCAACTATGTCAACGATTCTGAGAGTAATTGATTACACAAAACATCAATGGCTGGCTTATTGTCTCTGATTTGAAAGTTCTCACCATACTACTTGGACTGCAAGGAGGTTATACGAAGAATCCCTGCTACCTCTGTGAGTGGGACAGTCGTGCGAAGGATCACTACAAACGCAGTGAGTGGCCACCGCGAAAATCGACATGATTGGGGAAAATAATGTTATCAACATTCCACTCGTGCAAGCTGAAAAAATCATTTTGCCGCCCTTGCATCTAAAATTGGGTTACATTAAGCAGTTTGTAAAACGACTCAACACAGAATGTGATGCTTTTTTATATTTGAAAACGGTGTTTCCTAGGCTAAGTGACGCCAAAATCAAAGAAGGTACTTGCTTTTTCTACTCGGAAATGAATATTTTAACTCAATTATATACTTTGTTAATTTACAGGTGTATTCGTAGGACCGCAAATTCGGAAAATTATGCAAGATGCAAATTTTCCATTAAAATTGAATGAAGTTGAAAGGAGAGCATGGAGAAGTTTTATTTCTTTATGTGAAAATTTTTTGGGTAACAACAAAAGTGCCGATTACGTTGACGTTGTCAACGAATTCTTAAATGCGTACGGAGAAATGGGATGCAGAATGTCCATTAAAATTCATTTTCTGCATTCTCATTTGAACTTTTTTCCTAAGAATCTTGGTCAATTGAGCGACGAACAGGGTGAACGATTTCATCAAGAGATGCTATCAATTGAAAATCGCTTTCAAGGTAAAAGCCAAATAAGAATGTTAGCTGATTACTGCTGGTCGCTTCAACGTGAAACTGAAGATGTTTCCTACAAACGGAAAAGGTCCTGTAAGCATTTCTGAGAGTAACGAAATAAGTCTTTAAGAACTGTTGTTAAAATAAAAACGTATTTAGGTAACTAAAAGTGTTGTACTGCATCATTTCAAATTAAAATAAATTTTCTGCCTTTTACTTAATTTTTTCGTAATTTCTTATTTATGAAAAAATTCAATTACTTCGTCAATTTTTATACGATTTGTATAAATAAACATTTATTTTATTTGTAATTATTTGTTCTTTTAGAAAATTATTATCTTTATAGTAGTCTATATGAAAAATTTGGCAGTAAATAATCGTCAAAGTTGAAAAACTTTGAAAAAAAGGTAAAAATACAAAGTTTGGTCGATTATAACTTAAAAACTTTTTATCCAAGTATTAAAGATATATATATATTTGGAAAGCCTCATCTTTAGTCTTTTCAAAACCATTTATAATTCAAAAATCGGTAAAAATGGCTGAGTAGTTGACTGTTAAGTGCGTCAAGTACCCAAAAATCGGTTTTTTAACGGTAAAATGAAATTTTGGGGGTGTATTGACAATTCTAAATATGAGGTCGTGTTGTCCTCGACCAGATCTACAACCTGAGCTATGTCACTTTAGAAGTACATGAGTTTTTTTTTTTTTTGTAGCACCGTGCAGTAGCTACCCTGTAGGAAAATCAACTAATTTAAAAGTAGCTGAAAAAGTAGTTTTTTGTCAACCACAACTAGTTGAAATTCTGACTTTTTTCCATAGAACGAACTAACATATTTTGAATGGTGATGTCCGCAAAATAAGTCAATTGACTTTCGTCTGCATATATTTTTAACTAATTGTTAAATTAGTTATATTTAAATTATTTTTTTAATTACTTTAAAATAGCCAATTGAAAACTAGTTAATATTCCACTTACTAAAGTTGAATTGAAAAGCATAAAAATTTTAAATTTCTATACATCAAAGAGATCATTTATTTGATTGTTTTGAAAAAAAGGACACAAATTCATTACGTGAATGCATAAGGCATATTAAAATATTAAATAAAAAAAGTCTTTCAAGCTTTCAGTTTTTAACGAAATTAAAGTAGTATTTCAATTACTTCATATATAATGCAATAAAAACCATTTAGAACTGAATGGATGCCACATGAATATAATTCAAAGTAGTTCATATACTAGTTTATTATATATTAGTTTTTTAATTAGTTGTTTTTAAAAACATGTTAGTTTGTTCCTATAGGGTATTTGATTGAATTAATTCGTATTAGTTTCAAATCTTGCAAGCACAATGCTCTGCACCTAATATTACTGAAACTGTACCTAATTATTTTTTGCGATTATTACAGTTTCTTCCCAACATGTACTGTACTGAAAAATGTTTAGCCTAAATGTATGCGCAGAAAATTCATTTGATACTTATCAGTGACTTGCTTGCGTTTTATGTATGTGCATACTTTAGGCTGAACATTTTTCAGAACAGTATCTTATAAAAGCACTGTAATAATGGTAAAAAATAATTGCAGTTTGAGCGTTCATGCTTGCAACCTGTCGTAGGGCGGGCTTTTATACTTGTATAATAATAAACATTCGCATGGACACAGCATCTCAATAACCGTGGATCAAATTTGTTTTGAGATTACAAATAACGTTTATATATATTTATTCTAAAAATTTCACTTAGAACACTATTGACAAAATTATTATTACTGAGCTATGTTCAGAGGAAACAGAAATTTCATAAGTTCTATAGCTGGTAACAAAACTTAAAATCTAATGAAAATTTTCTTAATTAATATTAAGAAAAATCTGAAAGTAAAAGTTTCGTATCACTGATGCGATGAAAAACGTGTGCGGCTAGTTTTTGTGAACATTTTAAGGTTCTCCTCTTGTCGAATATGAAAAAATGTATCTGGTCAAGAGAATACTAAATGCTAAAACTGATCGAAGTGCACCGGTTGTTAATCGCGCTGCAAAACCATCACAGAAGGTGTCGTCGCGCTCACGAAGTAATTCGTTATCGCTAGCCGTCAATGCGTCTATTATTAACAGTAGCTCTAAAGCGCTGACAGCTCCGTTCTCGCCATCTGCAGCAGAAAATTTCTCATCAAACGAAACTGATGTAAATACTGTTGCTGCTAATGTTGTTCCTGTTGTTGTTGTTGCTGACTCTCCTCTAGTAGATGCTGTTTTCGCCGAAAACTCAAATCTTTCTACTGTGGATTCTGCTGCTGCTAACGCAGTTGATGTTTTTGCTGGTAATAATAAAAAAACTAGCGCCGTTTGCTCCAATGACAGTGGGGCAAATTTCGTATTTCCGTCTATAAATAAAAGGCGTTCATATAAAAATAAAGCCATTATTGGTTGTAACAATTATGAAGGTGAAAATTTCGATGTGATAATGCGCCGTAAATGGTTTCATATCTCCAATTTAACATCTTCTACAACATACCAAGCTATCAAGGAATATGTATCAACTAAAGCTAATATTGAGCAAACGGAAGTAGCCTGCTTTGGTTTGGCCAAAAGGGATGGACCAAACCGTAAATGTATAAGTTTTAAATTAGCTATACCAGCGGAACTTGTAAATGTAGTCTTCAGTGCAAACTTTTGGCCTACTGGGGTGCGTGTGAAGCCTTTTCGTTCTGCTCCAAAAAACTTTATTCATCAATCAATACAACGTCAAGACACCTAAATGACGTATCAAATAATATGAATCTTCATTTAATCAATGACACTGCACCGTTACCTGATAATCAATTTATAAAAACTTACTATCAAAATGTTGGCGGCCTTCGAACAAAGTCAACGAAGTTTTCGTTGAATACCATCGATTGCAACTATGATGTTATTGCCTTAACAGAAACTTGGCTGCATCAAAACATCTTTACATCTGAACTCTTTGATGATACTTATGAAGTTTTCCGCCGTGATCGATCATCGTCTGCAACCGGCCTATCTCGGGGTGGTGGAGTATTAATAGCAGTTCGTGCAGCTTATCGATGTCAGCAAATTGAACTGCAAAACCCTTCTGATTCATTGGAACAAATATGCGTTCGTATACAATATCCATCGAACGGGTCAACGTTTTGTATAAATAGAGGCCTATATATATTTGTATCTTATATTCCACCTTGTTCTTCTTCTGAAATCTATTCGATGCACTTTGCAAATATCTTATTTACCATTGATAATCTCAAAGAATACGAACATGCCATTATTTTAGGCGATTTTAATTTAAGCAGTATTAATTGGTCTTATTGTAATGAGCTCTCATGCATGGTCCCAAATGCGTCGAGCAATAGCTTAGAAATTGATTTTTTGGACTCTATGTACTCACTGGGATTAATTCAAATTAATTCTGTGAGTAATGGCTTGAATAGAATTCTCGACCTTATTTTTACAGATAGTGAGCTTATCGCATTTTGTGCGGAATCTGATTTTCTTCTCTCTAATAATAGTTTTCACCATAAAGCTCTTCTTATTGAACTGGATATAGCAATCATGAGCTTGTCTGCTGTAGAAGAAGATGATTTTGTTTTTGATTTTAAAAAGGCTAACTACTCAGCTATGTCTGACTTTTTATTGAGCGTGGACTGGTGTACGGAGTTTATTGAAAATTTGTCGGATAATTATTAATTTTTTATCAATGTGATTAATGAAGCATTTGCAAAATTTATTCCCATTAGAAAGGTAAGAAAAAATTCTAAGCCCGAATGGTTCAACAAGGGCCTATCGAAATTAAAAAATCGTATGAATAAACTTTTCAAAAAAAGTAAATTAAATCCTTCTTTGCGCCAAAACTTTTTAGAAGCTCGCAAAGAATACGAATTATTAAAAGATTCGCTATATAAATCGTATCTTCATAAATTGGAATTCAATATTAAAGAAAATCCAAAAAACTTTTGGTCTTATTAAATAAGAAAAGGAATACGAAAGGTTTCCCAAAAAACATGTTTTTTGAGCAAAAAACATCTAATAGTACGGAAGATATAGCAAATCTTTTTGCTGATTACTTCCAATCGAATTTTCAGTCTAATTGCAACAGTGACGTAAATGACTATTCTCTCTATAATGGCAATCCAATTACTGATATGGGATCATTAGTTCTCTCAGAGGATGACGTCTTTGTTGAGTTGTCCGCTTTGAATATTAACAAAGGAATTGGGCCCGATAATATTCCACCAATATTCTTAAAAATGTGTGCACCTGCTTTAGTTCAGCCGCTAACACTTCTTTATAATCAGTCATTAATGACTGGTCAGTTTTTAGATATCTGGAAAAAATCCATCATTGTTCCCATACATAAGTCTGGTTCTAGGCAAAATATTGCAAATTATAGACCAATATCAAAGTTGCCTTTAATCCCAAAAATATTTGAAGCTGTTGTTAAAAAACACATTTTTGCTGGCATTAGAAATTCTATATCTGAATTTCAACATGGTTTTGTAATTGGAAAGTCTACATCCACAAACCTAACGTTGTTTTCTCATTATATCAAAAATGAAATGGAAAAAGGCAAACAAGTCGACGTAATCTTTACTGATTTCGCCAAAGCCTTCGATAGAGTTCAGCACTCTATTCTTATTAATAAATTAGCCTTAATGGGGTTTCATTCTACATTGCTATCTTGGTTGAGAAATTACCTTAATGGCCGATCTCAGGTTGTTCGAATAGGAAACTACTGCTCTAAAGTTATTGCCAACAACTCTGGTGTGCCGCAAGGAAGCCACCTTGGACCACTATTGTTTATCTTATTTATTAATGATCTTCTTAATTACCTGCGCTACTCTCAATGCTTAAT
Organism: Coremacera marginata; assembly: GCA_914767935.1. Taxonomy (NCBI): domain Eukaryota; kingdom Metazoa; phylum Arthropoda; class Insecta; order Diptera; family Sciomyzidae; genus Coremacera; species Coremacera marginata. Next base: position 51,438,350 of record OU612043.1, on the reverse strand, counting down.
GTACTCGGATGATGTTAAATTGTTCAACTCAGGTTCCTCATATTCCGACCATTTGCTCCTTCAAGAGGACCTCAATAACATGAACAGATGGTGTTCAATAAATAAACTTTATCTGAATGTCAATAAATGCAATGTCATGTCTTTTTATATGAAGAAAACTTCAATTTTACTTGATTATTCTGTCACTGACAGGTGTCTACAACGTGTAGATTCTAAATCAGATCTTGGAGTTTGGTTTGATAGAAAAATTACTTTCTCCCTCCATTATGACCATATCATTACCAAAGCTAATGCTATGATGGGTTTTATAAGACGTCATTCAACTGAATTTAATGATCCTTATACTCTCAAAACGTTATTTATATCATTAGTAAGATCTGTTTGTGAATATGGATGTGTGGTATGGGATCCACACCATGAGACAGATTGTATGCGTTTGGAAAAAGTTCAAATACGCTTTACTCGTTTTATTATTTTTAAACTGAACTGGGGTTTTATGCCAACCTACTTGTCGAGATGTGCTCTTCTCGGTCTGAATAGTTTAGCCACCAGGCGAAAATTTTTTCTTATCGTTTTTGTTCGTGATTTATTGATGTCACATATAGACTGTGCGCCACTTCTCGCTCTAATTAATATATATGCACCTGAGAGATATTTTAGACCAAGAGAACTTCTATACATCCCATATCATAGAACAAACTATGGCAGAAGTGATCCAATTATTAATATGTGCTCAGCAATCAACTTAATAAGTGCTCGAATCGATTTCACACTGAACAGAAATGTGTTCAGACATAATATTTTAGATCTCATTAATACATAATTTTCTAGCATAATAGAGATAAATGAATTTGAAATAAAAAATTCTTTTTTTTTTTTTACTTTTAGCACTAATTTATATATGTACTTTTTATATTACATTGTAGAATTTGTCATATTGTATCCCTGAACTGTAAAACGATTGTTGATAGTTTAGTTTAAATAAATAAATAAATAAATAAATAAATAATAAATAAATTTTTGCAATAAAACTTCTTAGACGGCGATGTGACTATTTTTATTGAGGTTAAAATAAACATTTTTTGTTATAAACATGTAACAAAAAATGGGAAAACTTTTTGTTAACATTGTATATAAACACGTTCCTACTATGTATATAAACAATGCCTTATAGAGGGAATCCATGATTGGCAATTGAAACAGCTGATTTCGAACTCAAGATAGCGGATAGGGATGCCACCCCTAGGGCATAGGGATAGGGATTTCTTTCTTCTTTTGCGAGTTCCTGTAATTTTAAAATTCTGACAACGGATTTGATTTCGAATCTAATAGGGGATCGAATAAGGGATAGGGTTGCCATTAAAATATTTACCAAAGGATTGCCTCTTACAACATTTTGTAACAGTTTCAGGGGGTCGCTGATTTTGTATTTCATAATTCAGTTTTAGTCAGAATTTAAAAATGTAAAATTGCGATAGGACTGCCACCTAAATTTTTTTATTTTAACGAGTTCGGTGCCGGGGCGAATACTTATCTGTTGTCAGCAGTTCAAAATTTTGTATATTTTTTTGGGGTCGCTGATTTTGAATCTGATTTCAGAAATTTAAAATTCAAGTTGGCGGATAGGATTGCCACCTAGACTTTTTTGTGGTTTTTCGAATTATTGTAATTTTGAATTTCTGACAACAGGCTTGATTTCGAGTCTGATATCACTGTTTAAAATTTCAAGATAGTGGATAGGAATGCCGAAAGCTCGTGCCGACATTCATCGAAACATGTTCATACAAGTAATGTAGAAGCCACGTATCAAACTGAGCAGAAATTTAGTTTTGTCTGTTTTATGGATAAATGAATGAAATTAGGGCATAAGTGTTCAAAAAATGGCATTTTTCGTCTTTTGGGTACTATTTCCAAAATACCTATATCCAACCTAAAAAAACGGAATAGAAAACCGGCATGTTGGCAACCCTGGTATTCAAAAATTTTTCGAATGAAAATCAGAAACGATTTTTTAGAATTATTAAGGTCAGAAATATATGTTTTTGGTTTTTTATAATTTTTTTTGTGATCGAAATGCTAAAAAAGGCACTTTAAGTATTTTTGACAAAAAGTCAAGTTTCAAAAGTTGCAATTTTTTTTATGAATTTTATATTTTTCCTTTTTTACAGAAAATAGCTCAAAACAATGGTTGTCATTCATCGGTTTTTTAAATTTTGTATTTTTGGATTTTTGGGGATTTTTTTTCGTAAATATACTCAAACTCGAAACCTACAAAAAGGTATTTTTTTCAATCTACATTAGGTATAGCTTAAGAAAAATATGTCTACAAGACATTTAAATTTCTTCAAATTTGGATTCTTTTTCGATTCAAAAAATAAATATTCAAAGAAATATTAAAAAAAAGACATATTTCGATAGTATCATTAGTGTGGAAGTAGAATTTTTTGTTTGATATATTTGTTAATGAATTTGTTGTACTTGTTCATTCTTATGTTGGTTAAAAATAAATATAATTCCATCTTAGGTTTAATAAATTGATATAAATATTTCGAAATATAAATTTATTATATTTTCTGCAGTAAAGAAGTCTTATATATTTTTAATTTAATCGAAAATCTAAATTTGAACAAAATATACTTTTAATATGTATTATATATAAAATTAGTTCAATTAAAAATTCGAATTTATTGTGATATTTTTAAAAAATAGTGAAGTAGCATAACTACAATGCACAGTCTCCTTATATATAAACCTGCATAATAGTAATATAATTTTTTGTATTATCTATTGTATTAATCTTAGTGAAGATTAACAAAGTCAATAACAATCTACAAAAACGAAAGAAATATATGTAAGCAAATATTTCATAACATACGTATTAATAACAACATAAGCAGTTACTGAAAAATATTCGTAAAACTATTTAGTAGTAGCGATGCATTTGTTGCATATTGCAACATCTTTTTTTCTGTGTGTATAAAACGGACAAAGCGGCGCTACCCTAAATAATTAGTCTGCCAGCAAACTAAAAGCTTTTTAGCAGCGCAAGCATTTATATACGTAAACATTGCTTTTAAAGCTCTGAGAATTTCGTAAAACCGATTGTATTCAACAAACAACACGATTTTGAGTTCTAAATTTCGCCACGAACTAAAGCAAGACGCTTAAGAACGTCAGCAGCAACTGAAGCATCAATGATTTTCCCATACAAAAATGTGCATTTTTCTTCTTGTCTTTCGCTATTTTGTGGCTTCATTAAAGAAGTGACAAAATCCAAAGTTATCTAACTTTATATTCCTTTTATTGATGATATAACTGATATTTTGGCATGCATTTCGTCTTCGTACGTTTAGTATTAAAATCTGTATGTACCTGTGTTAAAAATCTGTATACCCTGAAGAGTTCCCCAAAAACGTTAGCATGACCTTGAAAAATTTGTGGAAATACCCCCATACACACCGAGCTGTATGGCGTCATTCTACGTCATACTTTAGCTTTAAACTAGCTGTCGACCAGTTTTTTTTTTTTTTAATTTACACTTAAACAAAAGTTATTTGGGTTTTTTAAACAAATTAGCACTTTTCCCCCATATCACCAAGTACTGACATGTATCGATGCAAGTCGGCACGGGTGGCCAGGGTCCTAGGTGCACCAAACTGTATTAACATATATTTCAACATCAAACAGAAATAAAAGAAAAAAACAACTTCGACAACTTTTTGGGACACCCTACTCTATATATCAGAACTTATGTTACTGAGAACAATTCAAAAGACGTTGCTTTTGTTTAGAAACTACTTTTACTATCATTTGACCTCAACCATAATGGCGTACTTCACAAAAACACGATTTTTGAGAAGTACGCCATCTAATCGGCAAAGTTATAAGATAAAAATTAATTCTATCTGACGCTTGTTAACTTTTCATTTTACTCTTAGCGCGTATAAATCACTTCGTTTAAGAAGCTTACGCTTAAAAAATAGCTTTTACAGCAACGCAAAGGCATGGATGGAAGTGAATTGAAGTGGATTCTGACTGACGCTTTGTAACTGACGCTTGTTAACTTTTCCGTTTACTCCTGTATAATCTTAATAACTTCGCCAAAGAAACTAACACTTAAAAAATAACAACAAAGTTTGGCCTCTACAGTATATTTTCTCTCTCGACTTTCGAATTAAAATGTAACTGTTCACAATAATGCGCTTAATGTCCCCTCCACATCCATGTCGGTCACTTAAATTAAAGTACGAAAGCCTATTTTTAGAATATTCATAGGCATAAATTGAAATTTGTTACCCGCTCTTTGACAGCCAAGCCAACTACAAGCAGAGCTGACAAGCAACAGCTAGAAATACGACAGCGCGTTATTGTTATTGTTTTTGTTTTTGTGCTCTCCGCGCTTTCCAACGCAGATTTCTAATTTTAAGCTGCTGTTGGTCATTGGAGATTTTTTACTCAGCAACAGAAAATACGAAAAAAGTGTGTGAAAAGTGAGTGAATATTGAAAATTTGACGGAAAAAAAAGGAGGAGGGAAGGGGGGGAGGGGGACAGTGTAAAAGTTTTCCAGCACAATACAAACAATACGCGCACATTTTTGTTTTGTACTACTTGTAAAGTTGTACAATTTGATTTATGATTTTTTAAAAACGGCGCACATTTGCCATGTTGTGTTTTTTTTTCTATGAATAACTTTTTTGGTTTTGTTTTCTTTTTTTTTTTTTGCCTTGTGTATATTTGAGCCAAATATAATCACAAGAGTAGCGAAAAAAAAAACTTCAGCTCGTAAATATAGCGCTGTTTATTGTCAAAAGTTGCTAGTGAACGCAATTTTTTATGAAAAAATTCAGGCAGAAGCGATTGTAAAGCTAGAGAAGATTTACCATTTAATAGAAAAAAAAAAAAAAAAATTGAAAACTGAATGCAGTGCCGAATCAGCCGAATGAACTTTAAAAAGCAGTTTACAAATATTGTGAATTTAGTTGAGGATAAAGCACAAAAGTTTAAATGAAGCAAAATGACGTTTTATTTCCCACTCTGCATTGAATATTGAAATTTATATGCCAATAATTTAACTTTTTTGCATTAAAATTTTTGCGCTACAGCTTGTCTAATGTTTTCGCTTCAAATGTGGGCGTTTACCGCATGTAGCGCACGAAAATCCCTTTTAATGGCCACATTTTTCGGTTCCTCTTCTGGATTTTTGTGAAATGTTGCATAGTGCCTACTATATGCTCTTTAAACTAAAGCATGATTTAATTTATGGGCTCAATTTATGCGGCTCAGCCCACTTTATGGTGTGGTGTGGTGTGGTGTGGTGTGGTGTGGTGTAGTTCTTCATCATGCCAGTGTTGCCATGCTTAAGACTTTTATTTATGCAATGATTTTTCAATTTTGTGTTTTTCTTTGCTGCTCTAGTTTTCTTTTCCTTTTTCTCATTCCTGCTTAGCATTGAATTTCCGCCATTTATTTATGCATATTTTTGCGACCGGGTTTGCTCTGGCAAACCTTTAGCCAGTCAGTCAGGACGATGAGTCCTTAAATTGTTTTTGTTTCGTTCGGTGCTTTTTGTGTGCATTTCGTTAACATTTTAATAGGCAACATTTTTTATTGAAATTTTCTTGAACCGAACGTTCATAACATTGTTTGTTTGTTGTTGTTGTTGTTGTTGTTGTTGTTGTTGTTGTTTTTATTATTGCTGCCATTGACAGTTTGTACCTTTTTGCCTTTTATCGTGGCGTTGATTTGTCATAAATTTGAATTTTTAAAATTTCAAAGCTTTGAGGAAATTTGCCAAAAATTAGACCATTTTTTTCTTCATGCTTTGCATGCTCTTGCCTAAACATATTTGCATTTTATTCAAATTGTTAAAACGAGTTTATATATTAAATTTCAAATTTCCTTCTTTTTAAGCCAAGACATGCTTAAGCAAACAAATTGCTATTTTACAGGACGTATTTTTATTGCTTATTTTCGACTACAAATGAAATGCATAAAAGTTGGTATAAATCAGCATTTATGGGTTGAAATTTGATGATGTTTTAGCATGAGCGGCAATTTGACATTTTTGTGATACGCCCATAACAAAAATTCTAAAGATATCCTTATAAACATCTTTGGATGGATATCAGTGAAAATATTTACCCTAGCATTTTAATTTATTTTTAATGAAATAATTTTCGACTTCATAAAAACGCTTAATTACTCTTTTGTGGAGCAATTTCAACAGCCATTATATTCAATCACTTCCTTCTTCATTAGCTCACAAAGTTATTATGTATTTTGCTATATTTTATGGCAGTCCATTAAAAAGAAAAATACTTCCGGTGCAAACAAAGAAATTTACACCAACTCTTATTCCAAAATGTGCTTAAAATTGTACAAAGCATTTTGACCATTAAAGGGTTTCATCACTTTCGAAATGGCAAATTTGTTTTCACTGACCTAAATGATTTATTACTATCCCAAGAATGATTAAAAAACGAAATTATGTTTTCAATATATTTCCACATAGCTTAGAAACTTTAAACGCGTTTTATCGACTTTTTTTTTTTAACTGTGCAACTCGTAGCTCAACCAATTTGTATGCTTGAAATTTTAACTGTTGAAGTGGTTATCACTTGATGCCAGGGGCCCAATTCTGTAACTGTGGAAAAGCTGTTTACACTTAATATTGTCTACACATTCAGTTTCCGATTCACTATGTTATCAATTAATTATGAAATAGAATTGATCTTCGAATTCAAACATAGAGCTAACAATCAATGTCCATACGCATGGTTACATTCTTCCAATGATTTTTTTTTTTTGCACAATACACAAGGTCATTTTTAAAATTAAATATGCCTCTTACGCAGCACGCGTTGAAGTATAAATACTTTAACACTTATTAATAAAAGCATTATGCTACAACTACAATAAATATATATATAGATGTATAAAAAAATCTGGCAAGAGTGGTACGTATGCACGTAGAAGATCAACACAGAGAGAAGAGAAAGAAAGCCCGCCACTTGAAGCCAAAATATACTTCTTTCTCTATCTTCAGTTTGGTGCTCACATTGTGCTCTCTGCTGAGCAAAAGAATTGGTGGCGAATTCATTATGAAAGTAAATGTGTGCCAAATTTTTATGGAAAAACATATGGTTTTGAGATTAATTTTGTATCGAATTCTAATTCCAATTCATAATTTCAAATTTGGCTTGAATAAAAATTTAAAATTTGATTTGAATAAAAATTTCAAAATCGATTTGAATAAAATGCAATGTGAATTCGAATACTAGTGGCAAAATTATTGTTAACATTCCAGAAGATTATGAAATCTAAACATAAGCAACAGTTCACCAGGCATGCATGCCAATTCATTTTTGAAATGAAAATAGAGAGTAAAACTCGCGATATCATCACCGCGAGATCATATAGATTCGCGATATCATCACCGGTTAAAAAAAATTTCACGACATTGATTCACCCCTGCAAACATGTTCAATCGCCTCAGAATTGCCAGAGAATCGCTTGGAAGATGAGACAATCGCCGGCGAGCTCATTTGGGAGTCGTCCCGGTATCGCCGACTGAAGATTCGTAAACAAATCGCCTGAAGGGTACGTAAGCGATTCGCTGGGAAGATTGGCGAACGAATCGCCGAGGGTAGCCTTAAGCGATTCGCTGGGAAGATTCGCGAACATATTCCCAAGGAGTGCCTTAAGCAATTCGCTGGGAAGATTCGCGAACGAATCGCCGAGGGGAGCCTTAAGCGATTCACTGGGAAGATTCGCGAACAAATTCCCAAGGAGTGCCTTAAGCGATTCCCTGGGAAGATTCGCGAACGAATAGTCTAAGGGGGGCCTTAAGCTATTCGCGAACGAATCGCCAAGAGAAGTCCTTAAAGGTGTCAAACGACTTGGCAAAACGGGTTCTCAGAGATATGTTACTAAGCATTGTTGTTGAACGTTACAAATTGTTTTACAGTTTAAGTTAGAGTATTTTATTAACATATTTCAGAAAATTCACATATTTTAGACATTTAAGAGAACAATTATTTATATATCAAACTTTGAATTCAAACTTCAGAAAATTAACATGTTTTAGACATTTAAGCGAAAAAATTATTAATATTTCAAAATTTCAATTTAAGCATATCAAACATTTTAATATTTCATTCATTTTACGGAATGAGCAAAGGAAGATTTTAAAATTTTTTCTTGAATCGCGTATTTATCGCTTGGGCGATCGAAAAGCGATCAATCTTCTAAAGAACCCTTGGCAAGTGCATCGCCAAACCAGATTATCTTCCAATCGTCTTCCAAATATTTGCAGGGCAATCAATTTTGTTAAGATTTAAAAAAGTCATTTTTTTTCCAGATCGGACAATTTTTGCAACTCCCAGCTCTGCAACCACGAGGCCCCGTTTTTCTCTGCCGCCAGTTTGGAGCTCTATAAAACCATGTTGGAGTGAAAAATATATTTTTTTGAATTTTTTTTTCTTGTAATTTGTTCAATTCTCTACAATAATAAAAAAAAAATTTTTGGAAAAATGTTTGTTTTTAACTGAGTTATGAATTTTTAAAAAAAGGTCTGTTTTCTCTGCCGCGAATGTCTTGTCCCACCTTAATTATGAAATTCAATATATGTATTTCCCTTGGTCATTTTTATTAGAATCGCCTTGCTTATTTTTCAAAATTTTAGGAGAAAGAAATATTTTTGCATTGTTTTTACTTTTATAATACCTTTTTTAAGCAACTGAAATACAAATAAGAAGGTTGGTTACAGTATCTTTGATGTAAATTGTAAGCAAAAGGTTTATTGTGGGAGCAAAATATTATTATTTAAATAAAATTATTTTTAAAGCTAGACTATTTAAAAAAAAAAATTTTAAAGGAACATTTTCAAAACAATAAATTTCATCAAAAAAAATCACCACCTTTGATTTTTAATGACAGAAACAGCTAATTAATTTTTGTGTAAAACTGAAACAATTTTTGCTGATAAATATTTTGCCATGTAAAAGAGAATTTAAAATGAAATTTTTGATTTGAATTTCTTTTACAACAAAAACAACTTTCATGTTACTTTTTGAGAAACATTCATTATTTTGGATCATTTTTGAAAAAAAGATTAACTATATTAATGCGCAGCAAATGGCATTCTTTTAATAGTTTTTATGAAGTAATTTTATTGAACTTTTTGATAAAAAAGAATTGAGTGAAATATATTTAATACCAGCAGAGATGTTTGCATCGAAAGTCATATCTTTAAATTTCGGATGATTTTTTTCTCATTCTTCGGCAAACAAGTAAGAAGCACACAGTTTGTATGAAAGCACTGTAGAATATCAATATTTCGGATCAAATATCTACACATACGGAAAGTTCGAGAAAAAACAAAATTTTTGATACCCACAATGTAGTCGTTAGCTATAACGAAATATTTTATTTTTAAGAAAACTAGTGCATTTTGTAATAAGATAATTTAAATATATAAAAAGGTAAAAGCTAAAAAACAAAAAAAAAAGGTAACTTTAAGAATTAGCTGAAATTAAACATAAGTGAAAATGAAACAATTTCGAGTACGGGCTCTTTATGATATCGACTAAATACTGTTAAAAATTTCAACAACAAAATAACAATAAAAAACTTCTTTCTAAAAATTAGATGTCATCGTGTGCGCCTTCTCAACACCTTTCGTTTAATACCAAATATGTGTATCTTTCTATGGAAAATAGTTAAACTATGGCGAAAAAACGAGATTTCCGCTGATTTTAAAACGCCATTTTGAAAACCGTAAACCATCGATTGAGCATGTATAAAGAAATACGTCATCCGAAAATAATTCAATTCGTCGAGTGACACCTCGGGGGACCTTCCTTGTGAGTATTGATTTTTATGTAAAATTAAGTTCAAAGTTAAAATACATGAAATAAGGTGTGACATGAAATTAAGAAGTATTTTCATAATTTTTGTTTACTTATTATCACAAATAACATTTTTGGCATTTTTAGAGTTGCATAATTAAAATCTTTTCAATATCTTATCCAGTTTTTTAATAATAGTGTAAAAAATTTTAAAATTGAAGCTGCATGTAATAAGCTGTAAGCCATTGTATAACTTCGCAAAGTATTTCGCATCGGAGTATGCTCTGTATTAAGCTGCTGAATCATATAATTAAAATATGTTTAGCTATAGACACAATTATTGGAAAAATGTTGGAGGCAGGGGCGTTATTTACATCCTCTACCACCTCTGGGAACCGCGCCTGCCTTGAGACTATTATGACGATAGCAGTGTCCCGTGAGGAGCCACGTAAGGATGAGAGTTTAATTTTTACTCCTTTTAGGACCCAGCGCAATTCAACTTATTCAACAGGATTTCAGATTATAACTTGTCCTTACGACAGATTTCAAATATGTTAGAAATTAAAGAATATAATCGAAGAAAGCCTCAAAATAAAAACTGCTAAAAAAGTTGAAGTTGATAAAGAAGAAGAATTAATTTTTTCTTGCATGTGTATCGAATACATTTTCACAAATCTATCTTTAAATAAAAGCTCCTTCCGCTGTATGCACGAGTAGCCATATTAGTATTAAGACGTCTTTATTTGACTCAATCTCTTCTATCATTATGTTGTTTATTTATTTTGTTATATATACACGTGTTGATGAAACTTATTATTGCTTCATTTCACCAAGCTTCTAATACTTAAACCTTTACACACATTTTTACCCTTGTACCCGTAAGCGTTTTTTTTTTTGTCCTTTAAGAAAATCTTTTTTCTGGAAAAATAAGAACAAAAGCGTTTCTTTTGATTGAACATGATAGGAGTTAAGGTTTCCATGGTTATTTTTTTATTTTTTTTTTTTTTGTCATGTTTATTTTAACTGGTTTTTCTAATTCCAGCAATACTACGAGTATTGCTACTTTCACTTCTCATATTCATCTTATTTTCACCACAACCTTTGTAAGCAATCAATTTCGTGCAGTTGTGTGGATGTATGTCGCAGGAATAGATATATACATATGTATGTATAAAGAAAAACTCATGATTTTTGTTAGAAGCAGCATTACTGTAGTTATCTAAAAAATGTTTACGTGTGTTGGGTCTACGGAGACACTGCTTCAAACACGAGCTTTCTCTGGAATTTACATCCTTGAGGCACAAAGCAGGGTTTTTGTGTTATACACATACACACACACACACACATATAGCCACATATTTAAGCCACTATCTTGCACATATCTACAAAATCTTATTAAGAGTTTTTTTTTTACATTTACCATGACACTCCGAAGTCTGCACTCACACCTACTCTTTACACCTACTTTCATTTTAGTTTTTATTTATTTTGATTTTTTTTTGTGTTTGTTTCTTATCGTGTTTTCCTTTTCATTATCATTTTTGTTGGGTGTGAAAAACCCAAAAAGTCAAAATCTAAACTAAGTAAAGGAAAAATTGTCTCAAGCAAAAGTCGTAATGTACGGGAAATCAACCAAAGGGAATACGAGTAGAAAAAAAACGGCAAGAAAATTGACAACTAAAATTATATCGAAAGCTATTTCACTTGGTGGTTGATAGATAAAGGAACAGCAACACGAATCTAAGTAATATAAAGTAAAAATTAAATTTAAAAAACAACAACTTATAAAAAGTTACGCTACAGAAGGCTTTTTCCTAACCCTCTTTTGGCACACACACACACACACACATTCTCTGTTTACACTGTAGAAAGTTGATATGGAAGAGACAACAACAAATAGAAAACATTTAAGCGAAAAAGTTCTTCGATTATCGATTTATCGCATTAGGATGCTAGATACAAGATACGAAATACAAGTTACAGCATTCACACACATACGTGCAAACACATATAACACTACATTCATACTTTATACAAACATGCATACTGCTAAGCATGACTTTATAACTTGACTTTTTGCTATTGCTACTGTTGTTGTTGTTGCTGCCAAAGATAATCGTTGCAGCAGTTGCTGTGTGTTGCACAAAAGCTCTGCAAAACTTAATTTTCAGCGTAGTTTTGTTCTTGTTGCTGGCGCCTGCTGTGTTTTTGTTCTTTTTTTGCTATTCTCTGTCATTCTCCCTACCTCGAGGGAACCATTCGTTACTAGCACCTGACCGGGAAATGTTTTTTACATTTTTGTTTCAGTTGAATTAAGTTGTGTTTTATAAAAAAAAAAAACACTTATTTTACAGCATGCGAAAATTTGAGTAACTATAGTTTTATTTTTAATTTTGAAAAGAAGTGACGCATACGACCAGCGCAACCTCCGATAAAGTAGCAGACCATTTAATCATCATTTGTATTCAATGACAAATCGACTGCTATACTTCACATATGGTTCTTTACGTATAATGTTTGTTTAAAACTGACGACTTTGTAATTAAAGTCAAATCCTTTTAGCTTTATTTTAGTGACGGCCAACTTCATCTTTTAATCTATTTAAGATAGGTGAGAGTGATCAGGTCTTGGAACTATCCAAAGATACTTTGTTTTTACGTTCTTAAATAATAATTTTCTCATTATTCAATTCTATTCCTCAGTGCCAAAATTGAGTATAGAATCAACATCGTTAAATTAACTTCTTGTACTAGATTGAGCCAACAAGATTTTAGTTTGGGGTCTTCTGATGTTTTACATCGGAGTATAGGACTGTGAAGGCAGCTCTTAAAGTCTCAAACTTCGTTTCCTCCCCCCCCCCCTCCACCCTCATGTCGCCATAGTGCATTAGGATCCATTTTCCCTTCAAGCATCAGTCCATTTTCAGTTCCGTAGTCATCAGTCCAAAGAATATTTCTCCATTTCCATGTGTGTCCACCAGCATCTTCTGTGACGAGTTCTGATTTAATAGTACAGAATTTATTATAAAATGAATTTTTTTAAGACTAGGAACCTGTAGTAGTTCCTCCAAAAAGAATTTTGTTTCAACAAAAGTACTTGTATTTTGAAAAAAATCTTCTCGTCTCCTTCTGCAGGCAATAAATGGTTAAAGTTTTATTACCTACAGAAGTTTCAATGCGAGTTTCCAAATGCCGCGACTTTCAAGCCCTAGAAAACTAACCTGCTAATCACAATATTAATTTTTTAAGTCCAGTTAACTTGACTGCTGGTGGCATACCACTATTTGTGTCGCATACTGTCGTCAACCATTTGAGAATTATATCTTTTTGACGGCACTCAATGATAATTCTCATACAAAATTCTTTTCGGGTTTCTACTCATTGTACACACTTAAGCTAAAAATTGTTAAGGCGTTTTCAGGCCTCTACAGTCATTAACTTTTGGTTCTAATGTCGTATGTATAAGTGATTTAAGTATTTTTGTAAATGTACCTTTTAGCTTTTTAAAACTAAATGGACTCGGGAGGTAATGCTTGTTGGCAAAATTGCATATAAAATTTTATGAGTGGAAATTTTATGAAAAGAACATACAAAAAAAGCATTTCTTCAATATAATACGAGTAGGAACCAATTCCATTTGCAATTGAAATAAAGTTCTAGTTGCACGAATCCAGATTCAATTGGATTGTTATTGTGTGTGTCACTAATTTTATTTTTATTTTCTTAGTTTTTTTTTATATGGGTAAAATATGGTTAATTCCCCCTGATTGTGCATTTAATGAAATGACATTTCACTATATGATCAGAATTTTTACCTATTACATATGTAATATGCTTTCTCTTTTTCTCGTAACATTCCGTAACATGTCAAAATAAAATTAAAGTATAAACCAAAATAATGCCAACAGAGCAAATATTTGCTAAAGAGTTGTGTGCTGAAGTATGCAGAAGAGTTGTGTATTTGATTAAATTTATATAAGCATGATATTTGTTGTAAAATTGTTGTTTTATTGCAACAAATCAGTAAGGAAATATATTTCATTTGGGGTTTTTTAAATATTTGATTACATTTTTTATATTAATGTACCTAGGCATGGGCGTCTACAGGGGGAAAATAGGGTGGGTCAGTTGCCTCCCGCCCTAGAGCTGAGCCAAAAAAATTTATATTAGGATATTATATATGTTACATAATCATAAAAAAAAGTTAAATATTTGGAATGAATTCAGTAAAAAAAAATAAAATTATTTTCTTTTATTTTACATACATATACGAGTAACATCATTGAAGTCATGAATGAATGAAGGTGATGTGTCGCATGAAGGCCTTATGTGCATAAAAACTATTTTAAAACTTTAAACAACCATGTTTGTGGCTATTTTAGTAATGAACTACTTGACAAAGTAGGGGGAACCGGGGGCGAACCTTCACATGGCAACGTGTCTGACCGCCTCAACCTGGCGAGGCCAGCATTATCCATGTCGAAATCGTCTCAACTCGACTCAAACCTCCACATGGTGTTCCCTGGGCAACGGCAAACTGGCATCCGCAAAACACACTTGGTGTTTCCGATTGAAGAAGGCGCGCGCAGAGCTGAGGCGCCTGGCGAGAGCTGATGAGGTCGGCCGAAACCCGGACACGGGTTGTTACGACCACCTAAGTAAGTAAGTAACTTGACAAAGTTTGATCAACCCTAGAACACTAACCTTCCGTTCACTATACGTTATATTACTCGTAAGGAGTGAGTAAATTTTACGTAGGTTAGTACTCTAGGGTTAAATATAAATTTCAGTACAAATGTGAAACTTTCAACTCGATTTAATCGAAAATAAATAATTGCGACATATCACCTTCACTCATTCATGTCTTCAATTATAAAAAAAAAGTATGAAGCCACTGACTTGAACTTTATTGGGATATAATAATGCATATTAGCTAAACTTATAAGCCGGATTTAAAAATTGAAGTATGAGCAAAATTTTGTTATTATGTATACGAAATTCTCTGTGAAAATCATTAATATTATTCCATTATTTTAAATATAATAATATTGCAATCAAATCACTTTTAACTTTAAGGCGCATTCATAGGAAAACTACTCTTTAGCTTTAAGACTTTGCTTAAAGATTATTAAAAAACAATAATCAGCATATGATCATTGGCTTAGTTAAACAAATTTTATAAGTTTAATTAAGCTTAACACATACATTTTTTACATTCTTTTTCTTTAAAATTTCAACCCTTTTCAACCCTTTTTATTAATAGTACAATATCCTAATTTTAAAATTTGCATCACCGAGCAACTGCCTATACTCAACGTATTGAGAATTTAAAATCATATATATAATGATTTATATTGATTTAACTCCACTTAGGTGTGATTTAATTAATATAAATATTGTACCCATGGGTACAATATTTTGTCAGGTCCAAAAGATTTTGAAATTGCATTGTGATTATACGTTTTCTCAAGAAAATATTTTCAAATATAATAATTTAGTAGTTTAAAAATAAAATTGATGCTAATTTACAGTTTATTTAAAAACAATGTAATTGAATATCATTGGTTTACTTGAGACCAACAAGTGCTTAAATTCTCTTAAATATACATGACATTTTTAATATTTTATGTTTCATTGTATGTCGAATATTCATTTTAATATACAAGTCATGAATATTTTACTTTAAAGAGTTGCACTCTCATGCCTATTCGCCTCATATCTGTAGATACTTGACATACCTGAACATTCTAGAACATTCCAATCACACGAACGCCTCTTAAAAAAATCAAGCATCCACTGACCATTAGCTTAAACTGAGTTCATTGAAGTAGGTGATTCACGACATCATTAAACATGTGCTTATACAGGTCTGAACTCCTTATTATATGTTTGAAATTATTAATTATATTGCTTAAAATCGGAAAATTGTTGCCTTTTTTTTTCCAACAGTTTTTAGAATTGGGTGGCTTGATAGTCATTTATACAATTTTACATTTACAGACCTATTCTGGAAAATCTACAGTATGTGTTTGTTGTAATTTTTGGATTTCAAAACAAAATTTGAATCTTAAAAATAATAAATTTTGATAAAAATTGTCAGCTGCTTTTCATATATTTACAATTTCATTGACAAATTTTATGTTTTAAGCTTCAAATTATGCCTGAAATCAAAAACTTACAACAAACATATAGAAATATGGAAAATACTGGTTTACAATTGTAGATTTTCAAGAATAGATCCGTTAAATACTTAACCAAAAAAGCTAAAATAGTGTTATTAGCTTTTGCCATTATAAAAAAGCATTACATAGAAAAAATTCCAATGTTTTTAAAAAATATTTCTAAACTGACTCTAGAATACTGGGATGAATTTTTTCTTTGAGTCCTTCAAAATCTTTCAAAATATATTGAATAATCTTATGTCAGCAAGCATGTGTTGAAAAAAATTGCAAAAAATTAATTTTATTTGTCTAAAATACAGCATCGAATAACTACTTTTTGTGTATTTTTAAATTATTTCCGAGCCTCAAAAAAGCAGTTTTTGTGTTAAACGTGTTAATCATGCGAGGGCATATAGATTCATATTCATTATTATAATTAGCTTAATAAACAAAGTTTATATTAAAATTATCTATTAGATTTTAAGCAAAAATAAAAAAAAATTAGGTTGCATTTTGTTTGATTAGATGATTAGCAATTATATGAAATTTTTTACCAAGTTTGAGTCCCTCCGTGTAGATAAAACATACTTACATTAAGCTGCAACTTTTTGCAACTTTTTTTTTAAATTATTCATTTATTTCTTAAAAATATTAAAATATTATGTAAATAAAGTTTTGTGTTTCAAAGTTGAACATTTAAAAATATTATTATTAAATATTTAAGAGTGTATTTTTCAATATAGCCAATTTTATGAACACCGTGCATAGAGAAGAGTGTTTCAGATATACACTTACATCGGAATATTTTTTTTGCTAGAATGAACAAGCTAATTATATTACAAAAATTTTGAATTTTACCTTAATAGTTCGGTTAAATCTTACATAGTGGAACGGTGTAAATTGTGACAATGTTCATTAAATTTTCACCAAACATCTCAGAAAACAGAATTTGAATGGTCATATTTTTCAAGGATCATTCCTAAATAATTACCAAATACGTGAACTTTCCACGTAGGTGTCTGTCTGCCCCCTAGTCATAATCCTGCTGACGCCCATGTACATAGGTCCAATCACACACGTAATCGTTTTTGATAACATGATGAATCAGGTATAGCTCAATTTCTCTATTTTTGCTAGTACTGTTTTTTTATTTTCGTATAACTTATATTATTGGAAAACATATCACATTGTCACATATACAATGGATGCTAAATGTAATAAGGTGGACGCATTTTTTTTTTATTATTTTTGTTATCCCCTGATTTGAAATTTTTATTATTTTTGTTATCCCCTGATTTGAAATAAGCATTGTTTTAATCTTTAAAAGACTCAAATTCAGTGCAAATCAAATAATTTTCAAAAATACCGATTTCAAAACCCGGAATCTATATTTTTATCTTTCAAGTTGTAACCTCAGGTTTGAAATAAGCACTTATACAGGGTGTCCCGCAATTGAGTGCAACTATTTACGGAGCTGAAAGGTTATGTCGAGCTGAGCAAAAAATCGTATGGGAGGGGGGGTCTATTTTCACACTCCTAGGAGCTACAGGGTTAATTAATATTTTACTACTTTGATTCACGTTATTGTTTCTAGCAGAAAGACTAACTTACATAAAATTTATTGTGATAGCTCATTATAAAGGCAATGAAATCACCTTTCCAACGGTATATATGGTTATCAAAATAAGTTTTATGTAATAAAGTTTTTCTGCTAGAAACAATAACGTGAATCAAAGTCGTGAAATATTAATTAACCCTTTAGCTCCTAGGAGTGTGAAAATAGACCCCCCATTCGATTTTTTGCTCAGCTCGACATAATCTTTCAGCTCTGTAAATAGTTGCACTCAATTGCGGGACACCCTGTATAAACTCATTAATGCAAATCCAGCTCTGACACGAGTACTTCACTTGAATCTAATGTCAATAATTTTTTTATTTTAATCTTGTAATCAAAAATCTAAAGCTTATTTAAGAGAAACTTTTGTTCCCTGCTGCCCCCAATGTGCATATGCAAAATGAGGCAGATTTCAATCCATTTTTTTAGAAATCAAATTAGATTCAATCGAACTTCCACAGATTTGAAATTGAAAATTTTTCTCACATATTTCCGTGCTGTTAAGCCGATAAATATTATGATTTCTAAAGTTTCGTCAGGATAGTTAAAATTTAAACATTGCTTTACTTAAATTTTTTCTAACAAACATCAATTTAGTTGATAAAGCAAAATTTGTCCAAACTTCACATTTTTTTATTTTTAAACTCAATAAATTTACTCTTAATATATAATGCAACTTTCAGAGCAAAAAATGCTTTAGAATAAAAAATGACATGATAAAAAATTCAAAAGTTTCAAGGCAAATATTCAGAACTCAGAGAAAGTGCAAATTTGTGAATTTAAATTCAATTTAGCTGTTTTTATGCAACTCGAATTATGCAGCATGAACTTTTTTTTTTGTATATTTTACTGGTTGTTTACCTGAGCTTAAGCTGCTCAGTGTTTTGAGTATTATTTGTCTGTCCATTGCAGCGCCACTTTTTGACTTCTTAAACTACTTTTTCTGCCACTTACATTGCTCACTTTAATTCTGCTGCTATTCTTCAATTGCTGTTATTTTTTTGCTTCGCTTGGAGGTAATAAAAAAAACGCATGAATAATTAAGAAAGAGTATCGAAAAGAAGCAATAAATAAATCTGCATGTTTTGACTTTTAATGCTTTGCATTGTAGCCTGAGCGATTGTGTGTGCTTTATGCATATTCACACATACCTACATACACACACACACCCACACACACACATTCACTCAAGCTCACCGTTTGAGTACTGACACACCTACACATTGTGATAGCAGCTCATTTCAGGCGTACATAATTCATGATTAAATCTCAGCAAATCACTGGCTACAACAAAAACTAGCCAAAATAAACAAATAAACAAAACGTTATCCTTCAAGCAGTTGAATCGGAGAGAGCAACAGGATTATTTTTTTTTATTGTTTTTGTTGTTGTTGGCTATATTTGTTGATTTTTATATATTTAATTTTATTGCCTGATTTTACGGCAAATTTTACTTGCCTTATAACAGGGGTGTTCATACGTTGAAAAACAATCAATAAACACATGGTCATAAATCAGTTTTTGAAATAGAATTTATGCCGCTGTATGAGAGCAAAGATAACTGGCTGCTACTGCCCCAGTCGTAACTCAAATTAAAAAGCGTTTTTTTATGGCAATTTATTGATATGTTTACGCCGTTTTCAACGTTTACGCATTGCAATAAAATTTATATATTTATGTGTGAGAGATGGTTGGTGTTTTTTTGTGTTTATTTCAAGACATAAATCGAATTATTTTGATGGCAGCACACACACACACACTCACACACACACACTAGAAATGGCAACGCTATAGTGTTTAATTTTTAGCTTAATGTGCGTAAATGAGGCTGTTTACGAGGCGCTGCCGTTTAAGTGGCTCAAAATTAGATTTTATAGCAAAGCTACGCATCCTGCATGTGTGAGTGAATTTATGTTTAGATGTGTGTGTATTGAGATATGTGTGTGAACAAAGCTGTCTAAGGATGCGTAGCGCTGCATTAATAGCTTTTTAGTTAA
The DNA here is from genome assembly GCA_914767935.1 of Coremacera marginata. Classification (NCBI taxonomy): domain Eukaryota; kingdom Metazoa; phylum Arthropoda; class Insecta; order Diptera; family Sciomyzidae; genus Coremacera; species Coremacera marginata. The sequence goes on along the minus strand of OU612043.1, from coordinate 51,418,729 downwards.
TATTAAAAAAATGCTTTATAACTGCGTCCTCCTGCATATTGTGCAATCCGAAATTTGTTTCACACTACCTTAAATTAAAAATAAAATTGATTTTTATAAGCAGTTTAATATTTTAAATTAATTCAATCAAACCATTTTATGTCTTTTTGGTTCATATGAATATTTTTTAATTTATGCCTGACTCGTTGAGCATTAAACATTTTTTATAATATTTAAAAAACCTATACCAGGCTTTTTGTCGCTTACCTCATTATTTTTCATGTTTAAAACTAAAACAAAAATACGAAATATTAAAAAAACACTTTTCAACTCACAGCACAACGCTTAAAATTTTAATCAAAACTCAATTTTAATAGCAAAACTCCACACAAACACACAAAACCACACATACACATACAAAATATCAACCAAAAACATTAATAAAAACTCGGCAGCTTTTCATCAAACGGGCAAGTTTGAATATGTACTTTTTCCTTGGTCAATGTGGCAGCATTTTAGTTGCTGCTTCTCTTTTTATTTATTTATTATTTTTTTTTTTTTTGGTTTGCATAACTTTCAGCTTCATCAACGGCATTCAGCTACGTGCCACACAACAACAACAACATTCCAATATCTCATTGCAATCGTTTCAGCGATGTTTTCCTTTTCATTGCTCTTCACTTATTCATAAAATAAATTCTACCACTGTTGCCACTTCTACGTAACTAACTTTCGAGTGGCATCTAGCAACAACCTTCAACTGTTACCCACTTGGTCTGGGTCATTTTTTTTTTCTGTTCTAGATGTTCTCTTTACAACTGCACATCGAATAAAATTGAATTGAATGAATCCCGATAACGGGCCACAAAAAGGACATAACTAAAATATTTACAAAATATAAGGAAATAATACATATAAAGTATATGTATGAAATATCAACATCAATAAGATAAGAAAGCAGTTCATTGTACGAATAAATTAGTTAAGTTCATGTGAGTGAGTTACCAGCTTTATGATGCATATGTTGCTGCCTTTTTCTTTATCTATGTGATCACTTTTGTCAATATATCCAAGAAAGTTTTTTTTTTTTTTTTGGCTAAATTTTATGATGGCTCAAAATAATAAAAAATAAAAATTTTTTAAAGCCTTAACATCTTTTGTCTTATGAGGTTTTGCCTTTTTTACATTTTTGTTCTTTATAAATAAGAATATTTAAGTTTAAGGGGGTCTTCTCATTGAGCAACTTTTTTTTTCAACTTTTTTTTTGCATTTATTTATAGCTTGGGTAGTTGTGAATATGCCCCTAAAAGGATTTTTAGAAATTCGAAATACTTTAGAAGATACAGCCTTTTTTGTGAAGCAAGGTCTGATGGACAAGAAGGTGATGGAGGTAAAAAAACCAGCTTACGAAGCGCTGTCGGCAGATAATTTGCTTGAAAGATGCCTTGGATCTGAAACTCAGAATTCCAATGAGTCCTACAATTCTGTTCTTTGGTCACTTTCGCCCAAACACATCAACTCAGGCGCACGCACCATCGAAGTGGCCAATTTCATTGCAACGTGCCTCTTCAACGACGGTTTTATACCCATACTTAAAATTATGGGTTTGATGGGTATTGCGATTGGCAAAAACGCATACGAATACGCACTATCTCGCAATGAAGACAGATTGAACCGATCAGAGACTCGAGCTGCGGCATCATCAAAAGCTGGCAGAACGGCTCGCAGAGCAGAGAGGGCAGCAGAAAGCAGTTTCTACGAAAAAGAGGAAGGTGGCCTGTATGGAGCTGGCATCGCCGACTAATATTTGTAAGTAAAAATTGTCAGCTCTTTAAAACTGCATTTAAACATTATTGATTTTTTTTTTTTTTCCCCAAAAAAATTACTTCAAACTTTAAACGCGTTTATCTCGAACCCACGTTTTTCGAACTGGCGGCCATGATATCTCCAGTTCAACTGAACCTATTCTCGGGTGAACCTCGACCATAATTTTAAAAAAATTTTTACTATTTTTTTTTTACACTAAACTACAAAAAAAAAACCCGAAATTGAAATTTTTTTTTTGAATGGCCGCCATTTTGTCAAAAAAAAATCACAAAATTAAGCTTGAGGTTCACCCGAGAATTACATCTATACTGATTATAACCCCGTTTTTTTTTCATTTCAGACGCTCCGGAGACCCGGAATCGTGGCCGCCGTGACGACACCTTTTTTTTCACCACCAACTTTGAAGTCTCATTACTTTTTGAAGAGCCCACGTATCGAGGCAAAAAAAATTTTTTTATTTACTTTGAACCTTTTGTAATACAATAAATAAAAAAAGTTTTCAATTATTCTTTGCGTTTTCAAATAAGAATTTTTTTAAAAAGGGTCCAAGAAACGGGTTTTGAATGAGAAGACCGCCTTAAATAAGAATATTTCCATTATATCCATTATAATATTCCGAGCATCCCAAAATAGCTACAATTTGTTTGGCGAATGATGTTGGGTCATCTTAAAAAACAAAGAAAACAATATAACATAAAACAAATTGAACTGCAAATAAGGTCCGACCCCGGTCAGATTCAAGAAGAGTTTAAGCCAAGTCGCAGACAAGTTCACAAATCCAAATCGATGCACAAGTCAATTCAAGTCAAGTCCATTCATATTTATAATAATAATCAAAATCATTATCATATCCAAAATCATAATCATAATCATAATCATAATCATAATCACAATAATATTCATATGCATATTTATATTCATATTCATATTCATATTCATATTCATATTCATATTCATATTCATATTCATATTCATATTCATATTCATATTCATATTCATATTCATATTCATATTCATATTCATATTCATATTCATATTCATATTCATATTCATATTCATATTCATATTCATATTCATATTCATATTCATATTCATATTCATATTCATATTCATATTCATATTCATATTCATATTCATATTCATATTCATATTCATATTCATATTCATATTCATATTCATATTCATATTCATATTCATATTCATATTCATATTCATATTCATATTCATATTCATATTCATATTCATATTCATATTCATATTCATATTCATATTCATATTCATATTCATATTCATATTCATATTCATATTCATATTCATATTCATATTCATATTCATATTCATATTCATATTCATATTCATATTCATATTCATATTCATATTCATATTCATATTCATATTCATATTCATATTCATATTCATATTCATATTCATATTCATATTCATATTCATATTCATATTCATATTCATATTCATATTCATATTCATATTCATATTCATATTCATATTCATATTCATATTCATATTCATATTCATATTCATATTCATATTCATATTCATATTCATATTCATATTCATATTCATATTCATATTCATATTCATATTCATATTCATATTCATATTCATATTCATATTCATATTCATATTCATATTCATATTCATATTCATATTCATATTCATATTCATATTCATATTCATATTCATATTCATATTCATATTCATATTCATATTCATATTCATATTCATATTCATATTCATATTCATATTCATATTCATATTCATATTCATATTCATATTCATATTCATATTCATATTCATATTCATATTCATATTCATATTCATATTCATATTCATATTCATATTCATATTCATATTCATATTCATATTCATATTCATATTCATATTCATATTCATATTCATATTCATATTCATATTCATATTCATATTCATATTCATATTCATATTCATATTCATATTCATATTCATATTCATATTCATATTCATATTCATATTCATATTCATATTCATATTCATATTCATATTCATATTCATATTCATATTCATATTCATATTCATATTCATATTCATATTCATATTCATATTCATATTCATATTCATATTCATATTCATATTCATATTCATATTCATATTCATATTCATATTCATATTCATATTCATATTCATATTCATATTCATATTCATATTCATATTCATATTCATATTCATATTCATATTCATATTCATATTCATATTCATATTCATATTCATATTCATATTAACTCTAACTCTAACTCTAACTCTAACTCTAACTCTAACTCTAACTCTAACTCTAACTCTAACTCTAACTCTAACTCTAACTCTAACTCTAACTCTAACTCTAACTCTAACTCTAACTCTAACTCTAACTCTAACTCTAACTCTAACTCTAACTCTAACTCTAACTCTAACTCTAACTCTAACTCTAACTCTAACTCTAACTCTAACTCTAACTCTAACTCTAACTCTAACTCTAACTCTAACTCTAACTCTAACTCTAACTCTAACTCTAACTCTAACTCTAACTCTAACTCTAACTCTAACTCTAACTCTAACTCTAACTCTAACTCTAACTCTAACTCTAACTCTAACTCTAACTCTAACTCTAACTCTAACTCTAACTCTAACTCTAACTCTAACTCTAACTCTAACTCTAACTCTAACTCTAACTCTAACTCTAACTCTAACTCTAACTCTAACTCTAACTCTAACTCTAACTCTAACTCTAACTCTAACTCTAACTCTAACTCTAACTCTAACTCTAACTCTAACTCTAACTCTAACTCTAACTCTAACTCTAACTCTAACTCTAACTCTAACTCTAACTCTAACTCTAACTGTAACTCTAACTCTAACTCTAACTCTAACTCTAACTCTAACTCTAACTCTAACTCTAACTCTAACTCTAACTCTAACTCTAACTCTAACTCTAACGCTAACTCTAACTCTAACTCTAACTCTAACTCTAACTCTAACTCTAACTCTAACTCTAACTCTAACTCTAACTCTAACTCTAACTCTAACTCTCACTCTAACTCTAACTCTAACTTTAACTCTAACTCTAACTCTAACTCTAACTCTAACTCTAACTCTAACTCTAACTCTAACTCTAACTCTAACTCTAACTCTAACTCTAACTCTAACTAACTCCAACTCTTATTCGATTCTTCAATTCTGTTCAGCCCCAATAACTAAAACGATGTATCTTTCAACCACCCCGTCTGTTTGATATTCCAGACATTTTCTATTTTGTCAGTTTTTATTTTCATTCTTCCTACACAAAAACATTTCAATTGTCTGTCACAGCTTTGGCACTTACGTTAATATTTATCAATAAACATGAATTTCTCTTCATTTGTAGACTTAAATGTGGAAGTGTAAATAATTTGAAGTGGGAAGCAATTTAAGTGCCTCAGCCTGATGCTTTTCGTACATTTCCCTATTTGTTTTTGAAAATTTTGCCATCAATACCACTAACACATTTTTCAAGGATTCTTCAATGAGAATGGTATCACATCCACATTATTACAACTGCTTGAGTTGCGTTGAGTATTCGTGGCACTCAGTGTCAGGGAAAAAGTGTGTTTTAATGAGAACAGCAACAATACAGGAAGTTTTAATTCAAGTATTAATTTTCCAATACTAAATAGGTATGTTGAAAAAAGTAGATTTCTTAAGTGAAGTTTTTTTAATTCAGTCTGATAGTTATTCAATTTTCACATTTCTGTTTTAATAAACCAATTAATCACATGGCTAAAAGTTTACTTACTAGTTTTATTTTATAATTTTAAATAGTTTCCTTTTTTAAATCACTGCATAACTATAAGTTTTATTAAAGCTTTCAATAAATGCTTAAAAGTAATAACTGTAGTTTTTCATTAAATATTATCAGCTATTCATTTATTTTTTTCTCCACTACCAAACTAACGAAAATTATGCAGAACGCCAAAATGTTTGAATATGAAAGTTTATCAAAAAAATTGTTAAAGCTCTAAAAACTGCAAAAATATGCGCCACCATTTTTACATCTATAAGTGGCCAAAAGTGAAACACAATTAAAAACTAATTAAAATAGCAGTAAACTAATTTGTTGGAACTTCAGCTGCTGCAAGGAGCAGCAACTGGCAAACCAAAGGAAAAAAGCAAACTGGCAAGCCAACCACATCAACAATAAAAACAAGAACGACAACAAATAATCAAATTAAGCTGTTTCAACTTTAATTTACTTATGCGGCTCATAACTCAAGAAATGCCAACAACGAAGCCAAATAGACGAAGGTATGTTAGATGCAGAAAAAAAGTGGGCAGAAAAAAAAAGGGAGCAGACGAAATAAGAAGCAGAAAAAATTCATGAGAAAAGCTTAACAGCTGCAAAAAACAAAAAAGCTCAATGCACGTAGCAATAATAAAGTTAGATCAGAAGCGGAAGATAAGATTAGATTTTCATTTTGCTCTTCTTCGTTTTTTTTTTCTTTACTTCCTTCTTACGCTCTTCTCTTGGAGCTCATTAAATAAGCCACCCACCTTTGCCACAGAACGTTTCAAGGCGTCTTACGTCGAGCTTGAGGCTTCAAGGTCTAGATATTCCAGTGTTTCTCATGTGCACATTTTACTTGTCACTTAATTTTCATTTTCGCCAGCATTTAATTTTTTTTTTTTTGTTTTTTCCCCTTTTTTCGCCTTTCTTTATCGTTTTGCTAGGAATCTAGAGTCACATAAATAGCAGTAATGACATGAAGTGAGTAGCAGTAGCAGCAGCAGCAGCAGCAGCAGCAGCAGCAGCAGCGACAGAAGAATGCTAATAATTAAAAATGGCGCTGACTTGAATTATGCACAACTATTTGTAACGGCAAGGGAGAAATTTGCAATTGGTAATGAGAAGAAAGACGGAGAGGGTCTGAGACATTCTTCTTTTCAGCCTTTAATACTGCTTTTATGCACAGGAGATAGTTTTAATCAAGAAAAATGTAATTTAAATATTTAAAAAAACAGCAGTTGTCAGTTAGATTTCTCATGACAGATTTGCCATGTTTGAGTGAATTCAAAGACGTTTAGAATGTGCGAAAGAGGAAGTGTATTGATAAAACTTAGATATGAAGAAATGCAAAAACTATAAAATCAAGCATGCAAGCCAGTTATCTTGAATCGGTGTTGAAATTAAAACATTTTTTAAAGTCATATAAAAGCTTTCATGATTTTACATAAAAAATTGCGTAAGCTTTCTTAAGCAAATTTATAAGCTTTCACGAAAGCTTTAATAGAAGCTTCCAAAGCTTTCCTAAAAGGTCTCCAAAGCTTTTATAAAATCTATCGTTAAGCTTTCACAAAAACCTTCCTTGATTTTAATAGCGCTTTCGAGATTCACAAAGTTTCTGTATTAGTTTTCTTAAAAGATTTGGCTAAATATTTTTTAAGCTTTTTCACAAAACCTGACTTATTTTTTTAAAACTTGTCAAGATTTCATAAAAGTTTTCCTGAGCTTCATAAAACCTTTTCAAAGCGGACATATAAGCTTGATATCATTTTCATAAATGCTTTCGTAAAATTTTCCTAATTCTTGGTTCTCACTACGTCACTTTCGATAGTTATTAATAAAAAAATATCTGAAATGATGAAAAAAAGAAAAGCTAAAAAGTAAAGCTGAGGCATATATAAATCAAAAACTTGCATAAAATTCGTTATTAATGTGATAATTAAGACAATAAGTTTCATGTCCAATCGAATATTTCTTAGCGAAAACCAGGGGTCAAATCGGCTAAGGTGATAGTTGACAGTCGCTGTTTTGATTGTCGTTTTTGAAAACGACACCTAAGTAGCTGTCGAATGAAATCAATAGGAAAAAAGTGTTTGTCAATTTGATAATCACCTTACATGGAGCAAAAGCGATGATTTTGATTATCAAGCATCAATTATCACTTTAGCCGATTCCAACCCAGAATGAGCTTCATGAAGCTTTATTTAATAAGGTATATAAAATAGTTCTTTAGCTATTTAAAATAAACTTTCCAAAACAAATTACTTTAATTAGCTGTCTTCGAATTTTGCGTTATATTTTATAAGAGCTTTCTTAAATGTTCGAAAAAGCTTTTAAAGGCATTTTTTAAAACATTTTTAAGCTTGCATTAAAGCTTGAAACTTATTAAATCAATTAGAGTGATTCATTATTTCTTCAGGTCGTTAAAAAAACTTTTAAAAACCTAATTTTTTTTTAAGATTTCTCTTAAGCATTTTTGGGGTTAAATAAAAGCTTTTCAAATGCCTTACGAAAACCAAGAATTTTATAAGTGCTTTTGGAAAAACCTTTCCTACCTTTAAAACTAATCACAAAATTTCATTCTCTTTAACCCATTCCAGCCTGATGGAGTGAAATTTCACCCCTTCATAAGTATTTTTTCTTTTAGAGTTCATGACTAAATGGTCGGAACTTTTGAAATTTTTGCATTTAGTTTTACCCATGGTAAAATTTCAACAAATTTTTTTTTTTTTGAGTATTCTCCAACATTCTAAAATTCCTAAAAAGTAGAAGATGTTTAAATTTCCAGTTGTTTTCTCCGGAACATGTAGTTAGTTAAGCAATCTACTATATTCTGTGAAATTTTGATATCAGTCGGAGTATTCATCTGTGTATTATAAACGATTAACTTGAAGGGGGTAAAATTTCACCCGTCCGGCACTAGGTGTGCCAAAATTAAAGACAATTGTGAAAATTCTATGTTTTTTTATTCCGGTGCAAATAAATATACTTTAAATTAATGAAGATTTTTTTAAACATTTTATAATAACTTTTACATTAGTGTGCTGTTTTTATTGTTGGAGCTTCGCTATTGTGTGGTGATTTTTGGATTTAATTGCTTGGGTAGTAGTAAGATCGAGTCTGTATTAAGGAGTATTTTTGATAAGTCATCATTCAAATTATGTAATAGTACCTTTGATATATAGTAAAGATTCTTCAATCCAGGTATGTGTAAAATAATTCTTTTTCCCCTCTTTGAAATTGATTGTCTAGACTCTGATAGCGCTCTACACAGTTTGAAATTTTGACGCCCTTTGGTCAAAATTTGGCAAAGGGCTAACTATGTTTGCGGGATAATTTCTTCATAGTTTCCTTTTGGTTACCTCGTCAAGGAAACCAACTAAATAACTATTCACAGCCTATGTTCCCAGACTGTTAGTACGATAACCTAAGCTGATGTAGATTATGCATAGTATGGGTTGATTGTATTAAAGAGCATAAGCCAGAACTAGGAAATTATCTTCATAGGGATGGTTGTCCTTGGTGCCTATTATTATTAATGTTTACAGTGTTGTGGAGTACTCGGTTATAGTTCCGTTCTGGCAACATCGCCAAAGTAAGCAACTAAATAACGTTTCAAAGCCTACTCGTACGTCTCCAAACTCTTAATACTGATAAAAAGCCTTGCAATTTGTAATTTTATACAAAAGCTTGGTTATTATGCGTATTTGACAGCATAAGCCAGAACTAGTTAATGTCTTCGTAGGATAGAAATTCTTTAAAAATTGTCTGTCCAAAAGGCTATTGGGGCGGTTGAAGTCCGTGACAATTTGATGTATCATATATGGCATATATTTAGAAAGTTCTATGCTGTTGTAAAGTAGTACGTTGGATCGAGTCTATATCAAGTAAATGAATCGCTAAGGAACATTTATGTAGATATCACTCAAGCTATGCAATGATACCTACTCACACAATTAAGATTCCTTAACTGCTAATAAATGAGTTTATCATTCCCATTTTGTCCAAAATTTGTAAGGATAGCTTAGGATTAATGCAATGCTTAGCGCTAATGCCACTCTATAATTAATGCCACTGTAATTTTTGTTTTACAACACACTTTAGTGTTGCCACACAGTGAAGACAATGTTTACCATTAACGAAGAAAAAGTTAAAATAAAAAAAAATCTCAGGTGTTCGGACATGTAGATACCTAAAATTTGTTTTATTTCTATTTTAGGTATCCCTCGCTAACATATATGAATTTGAACAAAATCGGCCAGCGGAAACTATGTGCAGGCAGCAATGGGTTAAAGAAATTGCATCAACAAAAGCTTTTAAGAACTAAAATTTTTAATTTGCTTAACACAAAGGTTTATACAGCATTTTGCGTTAAAATATATGTAATAAAAACTTTCATCATCTCTGCAGAATTTTAGATAAGACCTTAAACAGATTTTAGAAATTAAAAAAGTGTAATAACAAAAAATTTAATTGTTTAAGCACCATAAGATACTTTTAAAAGCTTTCACAAGCTTTGTACTAACCCTGTAGGAAAATCAACTAATTTAAAAGTAGTTGATAAAGTAGTTTTTTGTCAACCACAACTAGTTGAAATTCTGACTTTTTTCTATAGAACGAACTAACATATTTTGTATGGTGATGTCCGCTAATAAGTCAATTGACTTTCGTCTGCATATATTTTCAACTACTTGTTAAATTAGTTATATCTAACTTATTGTTTTAATTACTTTAAAATAACCAATTGAAAACTATTACTGATGGCCTAAAGTTAATAATATTTGATGAAATAACATGGTTAAATATATATAAACTTGTAGTCTAATAAAAATTTGCAATTAAAGCATGTCAAAATCAGAATAGTTGCCGCCTTAATATAATTCAAAGTAGTTAATCAATCAGTTGTTTTTAAGTAGTATTTCAATTACTTCATATATAATGCAATAAAAACCATTTAGAACTGAATGGATGCCACATGAATATAATTCAAAGTAGTTCATATACTAGTTTATTTTAAATTAGTTTTTAAATTAGTTGTTTTTAAAAACAAGTTAGTTTGTTCCTATAGGGAATCTTTCGAAAAATATTGATATACTTTTTGCAGCATTTATGAACTTTTTTTTTTTTAAATGCCAACTATTTTCATATTTTCATGTTCATTTCCATGCTGCTTATGCTTATGTAGTCCACAAATCAGAATAGGTTGTTTCATTTAATACTGCCTATTTATAGAAAACTTTTTTAGCCCATATCAATACCGTTGATTTTAAATATTTTTTATTTTAAGTTAAAAACTCTACAATAAAAACTTGGTTTTTTTTTTAATCCTTTGTTTGACAATTTAATTGCATGCATTATTTGCGCTCTAAATAATTACAAAAGTTATTTGATGGAGCTAAAACTCTGCAGTTATTTAGTAAGCTATAAAAAAAAAAAAAAAAAATATATAAACTAAACACACTGCTGGCTAAAATAAATACTAATATGGCAGGGCTGACAAATATTTGAAATTTATTTTTAATAATTTCCACGCTGCAACTCGTACTCATATCACACAGTAATTAATCTGCTAACAACTACATCAGAAAAGTCAAATAAATTAATTTTACAAAGAACTACAGTCGGTCTAATGGACTAATTCACATTTAGTTAAAAAGAGATGGAGCTTCAATTTTCCTTTATCATCTGCGCCATCTTTCGTTTTATTTTCAAGTTACAAAATTTTATTTATATATTTACCTAAATTAAATTAAATAAATAATTAAATTCCTACTAAAAAAAACGAAATGGCCATTTCAGTCCTTGAAAGGATTTTGACTGAGCTTCTTATGATCAATTGTGTTGTGCATGTTGTGAAATGTTTGAACACAAATAATCGAGAACTGAACCTACATGCTATATGTCGACGCCAAACGGCTTATGTACTCAAGAAGCTTTTCATGGCTGTTTTTACTCTCTGAGGCTTACCATTGTCTTCTCTGGCGTATGGGCCACATACTTTTTCCACTGCACCGCGGCCGCCAATTAAATACCTTCATATTTAATAAATTCACTACATCTTAAATCATTCATATCATTTCATTCACTTCATATTTAATAAATTCACTACATGAACTGGTTTGGAAATAAATTAACAGCAGTGACTCATTTACAGACACAAAAAAAGAAATTTGTCTCAAGAGAAGGGAAGAAATATTCTTAAATAAATAAGAAATAAAGAGAAAGTGAAAGAAATGAATTGAATCTTCGTTGGACTTATTATCAAACTAAAGGATACTATTCTAGGTTTCCTTTCTTAGTTGCTTATGCAATACGAAGAGTCCTAATAAATTGGAATAATAATAAAAACTGTTAATTTTATGCCATTATTAATTATATAAATTTTTAAGAATTACATTAGAAGTATGCACGATGTGTTGTATTTGCCCTTGTATTGTGTATTTTTGATAAATTTGATATTTGTAGTAAATTTTGTAAATTTACAAAAACAAAATACACAGTGTTCAAAATACAACCCTGTAGCAAAAATACAACGACGAGACCCTATTGTATTCTTTACAAATATCGTTGTGTATGTGATCAGCTGATCGCAAAAGCATTTCTACTCAATATCGTGGAAGCTAGCGGCTGCGATGCGAGTTTATTTAAAAAAACATTTACTATTATAAGGGCCGTATTGTTCTGAAAGAATTAGGCACTTCTGTAAACTTCACTCCGCTTGAAACTCGTCGCAGACTAGTTGTTCAACTAATTATGCCTCACATTACTTTCTTTGACGCCGTGTATAGGCAGCTTGATTCGCAATCGCAGCATAAACTTCTTGTGGCATTCAATAACGCGGCTAGGTATGTGTATAGAGGGTCGATCGCTATGATCACATTTCACTAAGAAGTAAAGATATTCTTGGCTGTGGTTTATTTGATTACTTGGAAGCTCGCAACATTATATTCTTACACGACATTATACATACCCAAAGCCCAGATTATCTATTTGTTAAACTATAGTTCTTCGAGTCGGAACGTTCGACTAATCTTATTGTTCCTAGGCATAACTACCTTAATAGTAGCAGATCAGCACCATTAGGCTATGGAATGCACTACCCAACTCTCTAAAACAAATATCTTCTTACTGTCTCTCTCTCTCTCTTAAAATTTACCTATATCTATTTGCCTAATAATTGTAATCAAATATTTACTTTATTTTATTTTTTAAAATATAAAATAATAATAATAAAATAATATATCGTATTTTTAATTAAAAAAAAGAACTCATAATTTCGATGTAATTTTAGTTTTAAGTTACTTTAAGTTACTTTTTCAATGTTCATGTCTTATGTAGTACTAAAAAAGACTCAGTCTTATTGTCCACCATAATAAATAATAAATAATAATAATAAAATAATAAAAAAAAAAAAAATCACATAGAACTTCAATATGTGAATTTGAATTATGTCGATTTATGCCGATATGTATAAAACAATAAAATAAATGACAACTTAGCTAACTGGGAGAATAAAATCACACAAACTCGCTCAACATTATTGTATTCAAGACATATTTATCAACTTAATGTAGTTGGTTTAATCTATAAATAAATAATCGAAGGCAAAGCAATTCAGTACCATTTCCTCCTGTGTTTCTCAAAGGATTTTGATGATTTCTTTTTTTAACCCTGGACGTGCATCGTTAGCCGATTCGTCTAACAACGCAAATATTTTATGTAATTTCTTTTTTCTCGTTGTTCAGATTTCACTGTGTTTCGTATATCAAAAGTCATCGAAAAGATCTTTGTGTCGGTGGGACGTGCAAGCCTCTTAGCAGAATGGAAGTTAGTGTTTTAAGCAAACATGTTAATCGTATCGACTAACAAAACATTTAATGTGACTTTTTGAAGCTATCCGTGTCAATAGAAATGTAGTTTTTTTTAATAAGTTTTGGTTTTTTTTTAATTATTTTTTTTTTTTTTCTTTAGTCATTTTACAGTTTGGGTTCTATATTAATGACCAAATAAATATATAAACATGAGTTCTGACCTCAACGACAATAGATAAATAGTAGATGTTCTGAATATTTATGAAGAAAGACATAACGATCACGCATCTGAAAATAACAATGCTTCGCTACGTTTAGCGAATGATTTTTATCATTACTTCCGTATGTGGTGTCAGAAGTACAAAAAGGCTTATTAGGGACTATATTTCCTACTCAATCTTCGAGAAGATATAAAAATATCGTAATATCAAGTTATGAAATTTAGATATGAAGATTTCAGAAATGCGAAAAGAAAGATTTTCGGTCTTTACGATTACAAAAAACATCAAATGACTCAGTCGTTCTGCAAAAAGTGCCAGCAAAATGTTTGTGGAGAGCTTGTGCAAGCAAACATTTTTCTATATAACTTTTTTGTGAATTGGATTTAGAAAAATATGGGTTTTATAAATCCTCTTATGTTTGTAACTATATCTTAAGTTATATTAGTGTACAAGGTGGTTTTTTAATATGATCTCGAAAAGAGAGGTAAAAATTAAGTCACTAATATATTTGCGGCGGCCGTGGCGTAGTGGGTAGAGTGTGTGACTCTTACGCCAGAGAACCCAGGTTCGAATCCTCCATCTGACACAGAAAATTTTTTCAATTGAATAAATTTTTGTGTTCAGCCGTAACCTCTCTGCAGACAATGGCAAACCTCAGAGAGTAAAAACTGTCATGAAAAGCTTCCTGAGTACATAAGCCGTTCGGAGTCGGCGTAAAACATGTAGACCCAGTTCTCGATCATTTGTGTGCAAACATTTCACATCACACACAACACAATTGATCATTAGAAGCTCGGTCAAAGTCCTTTCAAGGGCTGAAATGGCCATTTCGTTTTTTTTTTAATATATTTGCTTAATATACTTAATATGAAAAATAATTGTTTGATTTTTCTTTCTCTAATTTGCCAAAATAAATATAATATCTTGAAATCATTAGATAAGTTGAACTTATTATTCCTATTTTTGTGCTAAGTTTGATTTAAAGTTGATGTTAGTCGTTTCGACAAACAAAGCCCACAAACAGGGTTTAAATAGCGTAGCACATCCAGGGTTAAACGAATCAGAATAGGGAGAAGCACCAACGAATTTTTAAAGAAAAATGCTAGCTGGAATACCCGGTGTTGCTCGGGGGTGTCTCAACCGATTTTGATGACTTTTTTTTTTAAATGAATCAGAGTAGGGAGAAGAAGTGAACCGAATAGTTTTTAAAGAAAAATGCTAGCTGGACTACCCGGCGTCGTTCGGGGATGGTATGGCGGAAAGATCGAATTTCACCCACTGGCGTATTCTAGTACCAATTAATACTCTCCCGCCTCTCATATGACTGGTACCTAAAAATGGACGATCTCACCCAAAGACATTGAAATAATTTAGATCGAACATCTCAGAGGAAAATATTTCCTCGCACAACCACGTTACCGTCAACGCTAAAACATCATATGTACACACGACAATAGCAACATAAAACTCATTTTTCTTAAAATGCAGTTCTCCAGTATTTTGGTAATATATAGCAACTAGCAGGCCACCGTTGTCCGCGGACTTTTTTTTTTATAAATATAGAGCGTTACCACGTTTTTTTCCTCTAACAAAAACTTTTAAGCGCCGTTCAAACGATCACCGCGTGACATTAGCCTTTAAGACAATGTATGTCAAACGAAATAAAAAACAATTTTTGCTTTTTTTTTTTTTGCAGCTCAGCACTGCATTTATGTTATATGTATGTCTCTTTTCGCCTTGCGCGAGGCTCATCTGTTTATTGTGCTGTGGTGGCTGTGCGGAAAAAGAAGAGTAGTAGAAGAGTAGAGAACAAAATGGAGTTTAATAAAATTCTCGCAACACAAACACGTACAAGAAAACGATCAAGCAATTCGTGGCATCGGCGAGGATTTCTTTGAAAACTTAACACTTTAATTAAACATACTTTGTATTAAAATTTCGAAATAAAGGTACGCGTATGTTGTGCTGTAGCACAAATATTACATTTTAAAACTTACCACCTTGTTCAAAAAGAAAGGTTCATTCACACTGTGAATCAGACTTAACAGTCTGATTCGAAATATTTTTTTTTAGTAGGTTTCCACATGTGTCTATGACAAGGCTGCCAAATATCAGCGTCTCTCGTTGGCATTTAGTAAAGTGACAGTGTTTTGTTTACAACTTTTTTCGTGTCTTCGATTTTTACGATGGAAAAAAAATTGAGCAAGTGTGAAAAATGGTATCAACTGCGCTGATACGCGTAAAATGTTGGTGAAATGTTACAGTGACTCTGCTCTATCGTATCAGAAGGCAAACAAGTGGTTTAACCGATTTGAGAGTGGCCAAGACGAAGTAGAAGACGACCCTCGTACCGGGCGGCCAACGTGTTCGACTACCGAAGAAAACGTTAATAAAATCAAAGGAATGTTGGTCAAAAATCGCAAATTGACGATTAGAGAGATAGCAGAGCACGTCGGCATTTCAATTGGATCCGTTGAGAACATTTTGAAGAATGAATTGGGCTTGAGAAGTGTCTCTGCGTAGTTGGTACCGAAAAAACTCAATTTCATGCAAAAAAGAGACCGAGTTGCTATCGAGAAAGACATGCTGGAAATGGTCGAAAAATGACGAATCAGACTGGTGATGAGACATGGGAATACGAGTATGACACGCAAACCAGGCATCAGGCAAATGAATCAGACTCAACTTTTTCTTCTATCGTAAAAATCGAAGACACGAAAAAAGTTGTTGTAAACACAACATTGTCACTTTACCATGTCTACGAGAGATGCTGATATTTGGCAGCCTTGTCATAGACACTAGAAATCTGCACGAATACATCCCAACGCCTCTTCAGAACATTTGCTTGAACCACGTATACATACACTCTACAGTATACTACAGTATACTACAAAACAAAAGTAAAACATTCAAGTACTGAACTCAAACCGAAATGTTTTCAATATGAAATTTAATCGCGTAATTGTGCTCGTATACCAAGTACATGTATATAAGTTCGATTAAATAAAAGAATGTGAAAACAATTCATACAAACCTTAAAAAGAATAAAATTGAATTTTTTAAACTTCAATACTTTTAAAAGAAAGTGAACAAAATAAACTAAAAATAAAGTTGACCTTTTTAGACATGATTTTTTAACTTGATCTTCATATCTATTTCGAGCTGTACAGCAACCAACCCAAATTTGTGTACACACTACGTTAAGATCCAACCGGATATTGTACACTACTCGCTTCAGCCTGTATTAGATTTGAAAGTACTATACACAAGTTTGAAAGATACTATAAAATGTGGTAGAGTACGAAAGTGTGCACTTTGCTGCAGGCGAAACAAATGTATTCATGCAGATGTCTAATAGACACATGTGGAAACCTACTAAAAAAAAAGTTTTTAATTCGGACAGTTAAGTCCGGTTCACAGTGTGGATGAACCTTTCTTCTTGAACAAGGCGGTATTTCATGGAAATCGACCCATTACTTATCGAGTTTACCTGAAAATAAAAATTTCCACTTCAATTTTGTATAATAGTATAGATATAGATAACATCATCAGTAGTATTATCAGCATAAGTTTGGCAAGAAGAAGTATTTAATTTCAATACGATTATTGGATCTGCTCAAGGTTGATTATTATGGGATGAGTTGGTGTAATGGCCAACGAAACAATCTGTCTAGTCTGCTGAGACAGATTTACTCACAATTTATATTTTTTCAAATTTTTTTCTAAAGACTCTATAATTTCCTTAGACGCTATCACCAACCGTAGCTCAGAGAAAAGCAAATAAAAAAAATAAAACTAATAAATTGATGTAAAACGATAGCAAACCTTTTGAGAATGTTGACAGGGATTCCAAATTTTATTTACAACATTGTTAATATGTATTTAATGCTTTTAATTGCCGTACCATAAGCAACGCTAAAAACATAAATAATAACAACAGAATTAAAATACTTTACATACAGACTCTATGATGAATAAACAAACATATTTATTAACCGCAAAATTTTGTAATTTACACTGTCTCCACGCCCACGCCAATGCTCAATCCCCAAGGACTCGAGAAAAAGGCACTAACAATTTTTGCATTAGACAACCACTGTAGCTGCGTTGCTGTGTGCGGTTGTGTGTGTGGCTGGGTGTGTGTGTGTGTGTGTTTGTGTAAAATTGTTGACACAAATTGTGTTCGTTTACTTTTATTTTGGCACATTTGGGAGTTGACAGCTGTCAGTGTTGCCGTGTTGTTCAATGTTGTAGTATTGGTTTTGTTCTGGGTGGTAAGCCACATGCTTGTTGTTGTTATTATTGCCATGTTTTCCAACACTTGTGCAGCATGATTGAGCATTGCGTCGCACTCCAACCAGGATGCAGTTAATTCGTTTCTAATATGGAATTTATTTTGGAATCGCCCAAAAAGGATATTTAATTGGAAACAACAATTTCTGTTGATAATGTGCTGGCAATATATTTACACAGTGTTGCCATGTATTGCGTGGTAATTAATATGAATTGCAGCTCATAGCATGGTGTTAACATAACTATGTGAAATGCAGTGAAATTCAATATCAGGAAAAGCCGATTTAAGTGCTAGTTAGTATGCACAGTAATGTCGAAAAGGTGCAGGAAATTAAGTTAAAAATTTTAATATTTACGCTGATGAAGATATTTTTACTTTAAAATGGCATTAGAAGCGCTTGGGTAGCAAAAAAATAGTAGTAGAAGTTACAGAGATACTCAAGGAGTCATTTTGAAAAAGTCGTCGTGAATTATAAAGAACTTTTAAGCCATTCTTAAATAAAAAATTGTAAATAACTTATTTTTTTATACATAAATATACTGTTGGAAGCTCTATAAGAGCAAAAAAAAAAAAAATAGCAAAAGATGTCATAAATAAATTTAAGCATTCGCAAAAGTTGTTGAGAATAATAAAAAAATGTCCAGGCTTATTTTACGGCAATGCAAAATTAACATTTTTTCCAACGTTTTTATATACTTCGGAACTCTTTGAAAATAAACAAATAGTAGTATAATGCTTGGTTTTCACAAGGCTATTTTCAATATGACACAACCTTATTGCTTAAAATATATATATTATAAATTACAACCTAAAGTCATTTAAAAAAACAAAAAATATGATGAAACAAAAAAATTTGGGCATATTTCATTTGACTGACAACAACTAAAATGACATAAAATGGCATAGTGAAAACCTAGCTTATGTCAAAAAGAAACTCAAAAAGGATACGAAAGATTCGGTGAGCATTAGGAAAACAAAAAGTGGCTTAAGTCTTATTTTAAGGCCAAGGAGAATTACTTTTTTGAAACTTTTACCAGATAGCAAGAAATGCGTTAGTAAAATAACTTTGCAGGACAGTTTTTCCCTAAAGCAAAAATAAATCCATAGAATCAATGGTAACTGCAAAAATCTCACCTACTTACAGCCCACTTTCTTTTATTTCTCAACACTGACCCTCTCTATAGAGTGCACAAACCTCTACTTAAACACTACCTTTCAAGACTTTATTCATTCGTTTCAATCCTTGTTTTTCAAAAACCATCAGAAGAATATCCATAAACAGGAAATTTTGTGTCTGAAAACAAAAAGCCACTGAAAAAGACATTCTGCTAAGAACGATAAGATTCTACAAAAAAATTAATTAAGTCTAACGGCAAGCGGAGAAAGAGAGAGCAGAAGAAAACTTACGAAAAGTTCCAGCAAAAAGAAGAAAAAACTAAGGCGGAACGACAAGAACGTTCCTACTCAAACATAATTAAAATATCAAACTTTTCAAGGACAACTGCAAGGAATTATGAAAATATGACAAACACAACAACAATTATAGATGGACAGGAATGAGCTATAAACTTCACCAAGAAACATGATCTTAAAGTTAAAAGTGGCCAAGTTAAAAACTACAAATTAAATTAAAAACTTTCAAGTACAAGTAACTCGAGAGATATCTCAAGATAACAAAAGCAAAAGTAAAAACAAAAACAACACCAAACTCAAGAATAATTTAATTAATGTAACAACAAACGAGTTCATCAAGCATACAAATCATCAGGAACAAATCATTTAATGGTGTGTTTCGAATACAGCTCTATGCAGCTCTCAATAATTACCAAAGCAACAACATAAACGATGTCATCATCAGCAAACAAAGAAAAACATTCAACAGAATGAGCCAAATAAAACGCACGTAACGAAATGTAATGAAATCCTTGAGTACAACTGAAGAAGATGAAACAGAATTCTTAATTGGAGTACATCAGTAGCAGCAATAAATGTTAAACGAGCAACGATTTACAAAACGTTAACAAAAAAACAAGCAAAAAAAAAATAAAGGAGAATTACAGCAAAATCCAGCAAGAAATAAAAGAACACAAAAGTAGTTTCGGTGAATACAAAAAGTTGGCAACTCATGAAGTGGTTCGTTCAGTTGTCATACAGTCATTCATTGAGCCAAAGAATTTATAATATTGCTCAATTCACGAAAAATGCGGAACTCAAGACATTTATTACAATTCGAAATTGTTGCTGCATAAAAGAAGACATTAGTTATATGACCAAAGTCACCTAGGGAACAATTGGTAATTGGTTGCTAATAAAGTAAGCAGCTGTCAAAATAAAAAGCAGCTAGTTATGGTGGGGAATCAACAGACAAACATATATCGATTGAAGTGTACTAAAACAATTTACAATTTTTCTTTCTTTCTTTTATTGGGAGAATAATACGAATATGTACAAATGGATTCTGAAGTATTGCTTGTATAGTGCAAAAAAATTCTAACTTTTGGTTTAGAACTCAACAGGCGCGTAGACTGCACTTCCATAGGGGCTGGCTTTGATAAAAAACTAGTAAGGATGGAGCTTCGGCAGGGTACCGAAGATAAAATACGCCCCTCCCGCGGCCATATTGAAGTATATTCGAAGCCTTTAGCCACGACATACACGATGACATTCAGTTTTATATGTTAACGAAAGTTTTCCTTTTTTGATGACGTCACTTTGTATGGGAGGTAGGCGTGGTTTTGATCCGATTTTACCATATATCATAGATATGATTCATATTATATATCAAAGCTAATGTGCAAAATTTCAAGAAATTTCATTAATTTTAGTGGATTTTTAAGAGATCTTACGTTTAAAATAAAGCCAATTTGTATGGGAGGTAGGCGTGGTTTTCATCCGATTTGGCCCATTTTCGAACTTGATATTCCTTTTTTGAAAATAAGCTTATATTTTGAATTTCATCGCGATAGCTTTAAAATTGCGGCTGTAATCGTGTCGACAGACGGACAGACAGAGGGACACGCGGAAATCGACTCAGGAGGTGATGCTGATCAAAAATATATATATATATTTCTATACCTGCCACGCCTCCTTCTTGGCGTTACAAACGGAATGACAAAGTTAATATACCCCTTAAGCAGTACACGTTGGGGTATAAATATATATGTAAGTAACAGTAAGAAATTGAAAACAAGTACAGTGCCAGCTCGCTAATCCGAACGGTGTGTAATCCGAATTATCCAGTAATGCGAATTGAATATATGACTCGTTGCATACTCTAAAGTCCACATTGATTATAGCTCTATAAACCGAATTTTTATTCTTTTGTTTTTTATTGCTGTGTCTTCAAAACTACATTAAAAGTTACATAATAATTTTAGAGGCGTTAATATGTATTTTTCTTTCTTGATTGAAATAAAATTTGTTTTGAAATTCTAGCTCGTGTTTTATTTTCGAATATAATATTATGTGAAATATTATACTATTACTATACTATATAGTTACTATATAGTAACAGCTAGAGAACTGCATGGACATATTCATCAAGTGAATATAGCCGGATTCTGTTCTGTAGCAGTCACTGCAAGCAAAGCTACAAGCGAATAAATGTAAACAACAGGTGGTGTAGCAATAGGTTGTATCGCGCAAGAGAATAACTTTTAATTTGTTCTCTGTTCTCTTTTCATACACTCTTGCACTGAGGTGAGCTTGCGATCTACGCGTTGTTTCAGTTTTTTCTCTGAGCACTTAACAAACTACACGAATACTCAGGTATCTACCCCGCAATAAGCTTTTTGTTATTCTTAATGCATATTTGTGTTACTTTTTTTTGCTCTATTTGTGACACTGTCGAAAATAGCTTATATCGGCCGTAGCTGAACTCCTAAAGGGGTCAAATATATGAGTTGGACCTATTATTTTTTGCCCCTCAACATTTCTTTTGAACATACCTACCCCCTATCTGCCACCCTTCTTTGGGTCCCCATACAAAAAACACCTATTTTCTACGAACGAACGAATAAGAAAAATATTCACTAAATATTCAGGGTATGAACACTGATATTTTTTTTAGCTTTTATTGCTTTATTTGCTACCTGCTGGTGTTAGTAAAGCATCGTGCTCTTATTCTCTTCGTTCCTTATATCTGAATAAAACAAAGAGAGTGTATGAGCAGGTATGAGCAAAGCAGAAAAGGTATAGTAGGTGTTCACGCATCAGTCAAATGATTGAAGTATATCGCGATTTTTTACTCTCTTTAACTCTCTCTGAAAATTTTGATTGACGCTTGCTCACACACGATTTTTTGATTGAAGCTCCGACACAGGCATTCGGTACTTTTCTGCTACCTACTATTTTGTGAATTCATATCGTGCTGTGTGCATCACTTTATTTGGGTGTTTCTTTTATTAAGTTATTTTGTGTGCATACAAATTTTACAAAATGGAAAACTGTAGCGGAAATATAGTTGATATTTTAGGATTAAAATTGACTACATTAGGAAATCAATACGCCAGAAATTATGCCTATTTGAATGACCATCGGATGAAAGTCATAAAAAGCACAATAGACTTAATGAAATTATGACAGGAACTGAAGATAATACACATCTCTTTTCTTGATATAATTGCCTACTAAAAAGCAGACAAGTAAAATAATGCAACCCTTTGACTGATTGACGCAGGTCTGGAGCTCAATCAAAATTTTGATTGACGAGAGAAGATTTTGGAGTTCATTTTCGCTCTGAGATAAAGTTCATTTTTTTTTTACATAGGAAAGCAACAGCAAATTTTGATTGATTCAATCATTTGACTGACGTATGAACACCTCCATAGAGGAAATTTTTTATTCTATAGCAGGAGAATATATTCAGGGAGGCGAAAAAGCATACTCATGCAGGACTCTAGTAACAGACTATCCACTAATACGAATATTTCGTTAATCTGAATCAATCATTAATTCGGATTAGCGAGCTGGCACTGCAAATGGGAATTTTTCCAAGCAAAATCGTTTTATTTTAAAATTAATATATAATGTGTCTATCCGTTTTAAATAAAAGTTCAATTAATTATTTTATCGAGTTAATTTTAAGAGCTAAATTAGTGCTAATAATTTTTCAGAAATCGTCCAAAGTAAGAATTTTTGAATTGTCTTTTAAAAAATTTATATCGAAAATTGACACAAAATGTAAAAATTTCCCTTACAAAATTTCACTATCACATCAATATAAGTTTAAAACAAAAATAATAAAAAAAACACAGGTGCGTCGTTGGACACATGAGAGAAGCGAAACTTTTTCGCAGTTTCATAGATTTGATAACTTTTAAATTCAAAGATTTAAAATATTATAAAATAAATTAAATTATATATAAGAGAACACACACGAAACAAAACTTAACAAACATTTTAAATACATGCATGCGTTAGTTAATAACATATTAATTTTACTATTTTTTGACACTTAAAAAACGCACTTGTTAACGCACTTGTGAGCATTGCTAATTTTTCCTTGTACCAAGAAGACCATAAACGCATTCACAACGCAAACACACCGATGCTGGTGACATCTTGTGGCAAGTAGAAGCAAATTTTTGTTTGTTGTTATAATATAGTAAATACACAATCTTCTTTCTATTGATAGATGATGACGATCTACTGCAGCATAGCTTCTTCTGCTGGATAGTATATTGAACTCTTAATCAGTGGGTACGGGTTCAATCCACCACGGTGGGCCAAAAAATATTTTTAATATTTAATATTAAAGTATTAAACTTTCTTGTTGCAATAAGCGCAAGCCACAATGGAACCATCAAATTTCCAAGAAAAAAATCTTTTGAAAGTTTTTCAGATTTCACTTAAGCAAATCACAGAACGAGGCGTAAAAAGCTTCTATTCAAAAAAAAAATATATACATATACAGAGTTTATTTCTTTCTGAATCAATATTTATATTTTTTAACCTAATTAAGAAATACTACAACAAAAACTTTTTCCTGTAGTGGCAATTATTATATTGCAAGCTCCACTATGCTTACAATTATAATTTGCTTCTTTGCATCACCTATTTCATTGCATTGTACTATGTATCAGAGATCTGCAAAGTGTCACAGTTTTGCATCAATGCGCCACTTACTCAAAACTGAGTATAAATGAGTATAAGTAGTTTCCAAAGCATTATTCGGATGTGATTGATTTAAAATAAAGTGAATCAAATTTTTGAATCATGAGCCACTTACTCAAAAATGAGTATGAATAAGTATAAATAGTTTCGAAAGTAGTATTCATATTTGTTTCATTCAAAACAGCTCAAAGCTGCTTTTCATGTTTTGATTTAGAGTATTCGTGATATATTGAAGTACTTAGAGTATTAGAATCACCGTACTATACTTATTGTGTTCATGGCTGAACCTGTAAAAATTATTTGTTTTATTTTGCAAGTTTAGTACATGTTCTGGTTGTAATAGAGGGTCGCTGATTTCAAATCTTATGCCAAAATTTTAAAAATAGTTTGATACTAGGGTGGACCCTGAAATGATATTTTTTTTTTGGTTTTTAGTATTACTTCATGTTTTTAAAGTATAAGGGGGTCGCCGATTTCAAATCTGATGTCAGAATTTTAAAATTCAAGATAGTCAATAGTGTTGCCACCTAAAATGTTTTTATTTTCACGAATTCGGTGCTGGAGCCAGCACTAGGTAAAAATGGGTCGCTGAATCAAAATCCGTTGCGAGAATTTCAAAAATGATTAATTTTTTTATAATAGTGTTGCCACCTACTAAAATGTATTTTTAAGAGCTTTAAACACCGTTTAACAGTGCTAAGGGGTCGCTGACTTCGAATCTGATGACACAATTTTAAAATTCTTTACAAATTCAAATTTTTAAATTTGGCACAGGTAGATACTATCAGGTTCTAGGAATTTGTATGGACTAAATTGGGATACAGGCCAACGTACTCTATCGGTAGTAAAAAGTTTGGAAGAAACACTTTTGTGACCACCAGTATATACAACTGGCTTAGATGATGAACTACAATTGTGATGAAACTTTCCCTCAAATTATAGCAAACATGCTTCAAACCTAATTTAGACATAAGAGCGTTTATCTGGTCGGTTAACAATAATGGCAGTCATCAATAAATAAAATATTAAGATTATAATTAAGCACTTAGGAGAATTTTTCTATCGCTCCCATTAACATCATTTGGGTTCCTCGATAAAAAGTCAAAAGAGTCATTAGGGAAAAAAGAAGACCGGAACAAATAAAAAAACATTTTTTAAAATCCAATCTTATCAAAACCCAAAAACAAAAAAAAAATCAACCCACTCCTAAAGAGACCAAAAGCAAAACAACAGAAACAAAATACGAGTAAGCAGTACCACAAAAACAAAAAAATACCTATAAAACATATAAAGCAAATTACAGAAAATAAAAATGAAGTGCTTAATAAATATGGGTAACGGTTATGTTAAGCAAAATAACAAAAATGAAAAAAATAACGACAACATCCACAAACAAAAGGTTAAACAGAGATAAACTCAATGGAATTGGTGAAGAGCAAAATAAATATTTGCAGATATTTGGGGTAGCATGACAGCCTAAAAGAAGACTATATTAACCATGAAACGTTGGATACATAAATAACGAAGCTAAAAATGGTGCAAATGGAATAAGTCAAAAAATTTAACAAAATACAAAAAACGCTAAAAGCTCAATGCTGGTTAAGAGTTTGTCGCAATGCTGGTTAAGAGTTTGAAGTTGATGAGAACGGGCTCAAGAAAACAGACTTAGTCGAAAAACTTTTAAATATAAACTGATATATTTAGCGTAATAATATTCATATTCATATTCATATTCATATTCATATTCATATTCATATTCATATTCATATTCATATTCATATTCATATTCATATTCATATTCATATTCATATTCATATTCATATTCATATTCATATTCATATTCATATTCATATTCATATTCATATTCATATTCATATTCATATTCATATTCATATTCATATTCATATTCATATTCATATTCATATTCATATTCATATTCATATTCATATTCATATTCATATTCATATTCATATTCATATTCATATTCATATGCATATTCATATTCATATTCATATTCATATTCATATTCATATTCATATTCATATTCATATTCATATTCATATTCATATTCATATTCATATTCATATTCATATTCATATTCATATTCATATTCATATTCATATTCATATTTATATTCATATTCATATTCATATTCATATTCATATTCATATTCATATTCATATTCATATTCATATTCATATTCATATTTATATTCATACTTATGACATGAATATGATTACGTTCAAATTCATATTCCTCTGCTCTAAAATTGATTTCAGTTTCCTTGCTGTAAAATATTATGTAAAGCTAAATACTCACCATTTACGCGTGGAGAAAGCTCAGTTGCAGCGCCTCTGGCAAATATAGAACTCTTGAGGCGGGAATGAAAAATGCCATTGATGAGCATCATCCACCAAAAGAAGTACCGAAATAATCCCATGTTGGTAGTTTTTGTGAAGTTGCTGTTGTTGTTGTTGATATTTTTATAAAGTTTATTTTCACTTTTCTATCAGAATTTAATGTAGTGCTTTGTACAAATTTAAGTAATATCTATTTTTTCTTGATAAATTGTTTAAACGGTGGCGTTTGAATTGCTTTTTATATATTGTACTAATTTTGTTTTTATACTCTTGCTTATATATTTTCACTTGTACATTTATTTTTATTAACTTTTAAAATTGATTTATTTATTCGTAGTAGAAATATTACATTCAAAGTCTCCAACAATGTAGTACAGTTCTTTTAATATTTTACTTTGTTATTTTTCCTGCATAAAATATTTAATTAAAATAAGCAATAAAATGTTTACTGCGTGCTTGTCATTTTATAATTTTGTCAAAATATCAGGATTAATTTTTGTAAAAATTATTGCTTTAAAATTTGTGAAAATGAGCAGCTTTGAAATGTTGCGATTAAATTATATAAATGTATAGTTAATTTTTTCAGTTCAGCTATAATTTTGCGTGAATAAAATGTAATTAAAAGCTATATTTTTCTCTATATAAAAATATGCGGTAAATTAATTTTGTATGAAATTAAAGGTATTTTTTTTTTAATCAATCAAGCTTTTAATTAATTTAATTGAATGAAATCAAGAAAAAACTTGTAATAAATATAAATAAGCTTGTCAGAACTTTTTTATACTTAATGGATTTTTTTGCAATTTTGGAGAACGTTGCACTTTTTATTAAAACAAGGATTGTTAGAAAGGAAATTGTACGCATGATAGAAAACTGTACTTAATGACTCCAAGCAATAGAAATTGTAATGAAACACGCTTAGGTAAATCAAGATATGATTTTTTTTATTTCTACAGAGAGTCAATGATTGCAAGAAAAAAAGAATAATTTTTCAATTGCACTGTATGGTTGGAGGATCTGGGGAAAAAGGATTAATTTTTGATAATCTTATCTTCGCAAACAATGTTATGGCTGAGGAGTTTTTTATATAACATTTTTTTCCATTGGGTTATTTTCAAAACGAAGTCAAGTGTGAAAAAGGAAAAGTTTTTATCAAATTGCTCTCAAGATAGTAAGCAAAACTTTACTTTATTTGAGAAAGTATTTCACCACAAAACTCATGTAAATTGTTAATAAATAAGACTCTGATTTAGGTTCAGAACTAGACCCATGCAACGCAGCACTGCATTGCTTTGTTGAGCTAAAGCTTTTAGCTACAATGCTGAGCTGATACTTTTGTTGAAATTGGAGTAACACAATAGCTCTCTAATATACATTGCTTCTTAGAACGTATGCAAAAATATTTCATTGATAAGAAAATCTTAACATTTTAAGCTACGTCATGGCGCAATTGCGTTGATGCAGTGAATTTCGTTTGAGTTGTGTGTCAGTGCAACATTTTTTTGCTGCCCATTCAGGACCCTAATAAGAAATGGATAGCAAACTTTCCTGACTGCAAAAATATCTTAAGACGATTTTCAGTATTTTGTTAGTGAATACAAGTTTTCCAAACCATATTTATTTTTTGCGAATTTATGTATGAGGTCATTACATACAGTTTAATGAAACAAGAAATGTAAATATTTATCTCAACTCAAAGCGTCAAATCGCTTAAAAGGCTCGCAGTATCATAAAACCCAGTAGGAAAAGCGATCATCCCAAGATGGCTTCTTGGCACATCGTTTAAGACTCGGCGATCATACCTTTTCACTTCCAGATGCCATACTTTTCGGCGGTCATACTTTTTCACTTTTAAATGCCATATCTTTTTTTTGCATGGAGCTGCTACGTAAGGGGTATTAATCCTTTCGTCACACCTTCGAGCATGTAAGAAGTGATTAGTCAAGAATCCCAGTACCTTCTTTTGTCAATGAAAGAAGGATACAGATGTCGATATGGATATGAATTTTTTCCAATTTTGTTTTGTTTTTACTTTAGCATTTTTCACATTTTCTTTCCAACATATCACTTTGCAGGAGCTGTCGTGCTCATCTCCTAAGGAATTAGTGCTTTTTTCAAATCTGGAGGCAATAAGAAAAGATATATCGCTTTAGAGAGGTGTTCGCCTTCTTTTCGATTGGGAGTGACCAGTGAAATTTTAATTTAATTTTTAACATCTGATATGGAAAATATTTATTGGCATATACATTGTGAGAGCCATTATTCTAAAAATAAATCTAGATGTCATTGAAAACCCATTGTGGAAAACAGTTTTATACAAGAGACGTTGTCATTTTTCGGAGATTTATATTTTGAATAAAATTGACTTGTCCCATACAAAAATTAATCTCAGTTTTGTCGGAACGTGTACATACACAACTTATTGACACCTATTCTGCAAGGTTTTTTAAACTTTTTTTAAAATTTTCAATTATGAAATAATAAAAAAAAAGCCCCTTCACGACAAGTGCTTCAAAAATTATGGGGAACAATTTCTCAAAAATTTGCTTGACTAAGTTAATGAAATTTAGTTTTAAAATTTAAACTTTATTTCAATTAGTAGAGTTTTTAACCCTACCTACAAGCACCAAGTCGATTAATAAAGTATTTTTTACTGTAGAAAAACAGACTGAATTTAAAATAGTTCTGAACTAGTTCCAAAAAGAGCCAGTACTGGTGGCTCTACAATACCCTCTTGCATGGATCAAACTGATACTCTTTAAGAGTTGATGTACCTACTATATATCTTATCTAGTTCCTTTCAGAATAGATCAAAATGTATGCTTTTTGCTACAGGCAAATATTTTTTTTGTTGTTGAGGTAGTTGTGGACTTCGATTTTACAAGAAGTAAACGTTTTGTTTTAATATCTAAAATATATCCGAACTTATTTTTTAACCCAACTTAAGTGACTCTCTTACCCTTCCTTTCTGTTCTGCACAGAATGATTTCTGCGCTAGTTCACAACTAGCTCTATTTGCGCTAGAAATGATCTAATTGGCTTTTCCAATTGACTTCAAAATGCCTGGCTAGGTTATAACTCATAGTTAATTTGAGTTTATTTCTAGCTCAGTTTAATGCAAAAAAAACAACAATGAATATTTAAAATAGATCCATTTAAAACATCTAAATAATTACTGATGAAATTTTGTGATAGAATAAAAAATCAAAATAAAAAAATTTCAATATGTAAATCGTAAAAAATTAAAGCGGCTACACCGAGAAAATTGAACGCCTTAAAATCAAAAAAAAAAAACAGTTGTTGTGAAACTGTAACCAAAATATCTTTACCACAATGAAAAGATCGTTGCAATAATGATTTATCCTTTAAATATGCAAATGCTGCATCATCGGAACAAAGGACTGAAGTTCTTTGAAGCTAAATCAGTGAAACAATCTTTGCAGTTGTGATAAAATATTTACTATAACGATTTAGTTCTTTGTTAATAAGAAATTGAAAAAAGTATGTAAAACTAACAACTTTTATTTGTTGTTTTGAGGGTAAGCTTCATTGTTTCAAAGACAAAGTCTCTTACTTTAAAGACTGTTTTCTTCAAATTCATATTTGTATGCGAAGAATAAGAAAATCGTGTGCGAGTGCCAACATTGAATAGTCTGCCGCAGCAGCGCTTTATTTTTGCCTCTACCAACGTATAAGTTTTTCTTCTTTAGTTGTGAAAAAGTGAATTAATGTGTGAATTAAGTGACAAATTTATATATTAAGTGAAATCAAGTGTCAGTTGTATCAAGTGCAGTGTTTTCTTTTTGTTATACAGAAGCAATTCCAAGAACTGCAGGGTGTGCAGTGATCTTTAAGCAATGCTAGCAAACATAACCTTAAATGAAAAAGGATGTAAAAAAAAAAACAAAAACGTAAATAAAGAAGTTTGCTCAAATTTGTTTTGGTTTCATTTGAAATTTGCAGCGTAGTTTTTTGCAGTAAGCAATTTAAATAGCAATTTGAATTTTACAATTAATAATATATGTACTTAAAATCAAAGACCTAAGTCTTTTGTTTAAATTATATTTTTTTGGGAATATAACAGTCTGCGTCATTGCCGTAGCAAATAAAAGTTTTTGTGTCAAAGTGCATTTTCTTTACTTTTACGACTTTTTGCATGCTTTTTTAAAGACGTACGTTTTTGCCACAAGAATTCAAGTTTTTGATTCAAAGTTTATTGTTCTTGGCAATCTAACAATCTTTGTGTCTTTGCCGTAACGATGTTGTGTCTTTAACCAAAAAAAATCTCTTTACGATTTTTTTCCCCTAGGTGTAGAAATGAACAAATCATAGTAATTTATTTTCAAAATTCACGTACTGTACGAGAAATTTATAGAGCACTTTGCACACATTACGTTGCGCATAATCGTAAGTCTGAGTAGGCTATGTGCAAAATGAAAATCGAGTTATATCTACGTTTACTTTTATGGGCAATATTCATTCGCTCATTGTGGGCGTACCGGCGAAGACGTCACCTCTTAAGAATGAAAGGTATGTTTCCGTACACACTTGAAGTAACTTGAAGTTGCTTGAAAGCATCTCTTTACACATTTTTCGAGCTGGAGAGAGAAAAATATCAAGCATAAAAGTTACTCTCTTGAGCTCGAAACTACTCAGCAGAAAAGTGGACCATATTTTAAATAGTTCTGAACTAGCTCCAAAAAGGACCAGTACTAGTGCCACTACAATACTCCTTAAACATTGAACGCACTAACGCTTCTATCATAATGCGTTTTTGCTACAAAGTGTGATCAGATTCCATTAAAATTGTTCAACAATACTTTTGAAAACAAAAGCAAAGTGAACTGAACTACTTCGAACTACGCTCGAAATGAACTAGTTCACTTTTTCAATTGACTCTAAAATAACTGCTGGGTAGCTTGTATTTAACTTGAAAAATTTCTTTGAGCACGTATCGAATGAAATGCGAGCAGCTGATCATAAAATTGGCAGGTCAAAATTGTCTACTAATTTATAAAAATAAATTAAAATTTTGTCATAAAATTTGTAAACAAAATTTCTGTGAAAATAAATAAATTAAAATATATGTGTTTGTGCTCTAAATATTATGCGCAAAGTGTTTGTTATTAGAAAATCCATTAACTTCAAGCAAATAATCAATTGTTTCTATTACAAAAATGTGTAAGCATCTGTTAGGCTTGAAACTTGCTTAAAGCCGCTTCCGTACTTTTGGATGAATTCTCTTATTTTGACAGATAATTAAATAACTTTTACAACTTGAACTTTTCTCGAACTTTACTTGAAGTTAGTACGGAAACAGACCTAATATACACACAGATTACGCCTTGCGCATATCAGAAACTGTTGTGACGTCAGCTGTGATAGTCAAACACAAAGGGTACAGAAACAAAAAAATGAGCTTTGTTAAAACAAAAACATGGGTTGAAAAGTAACGTGACGTAAATGCGCAGTAAATTTCATTTTTGCTCAGTCAATGGCGTAGTCCTTCATATATAATTCTTCATCGCCGCTGTAGAGGTGAGTGTAAGCGAGGATCCAAATTTATCGATTCAACTTATCCTTTGCCCGTCCACTACGTGGACAATTTTGAGGAAAGACTTTGGCCTTCACCCGTATAAAATCCAACTGGTGCAGGAATTGAAGCCATTATACCATTGTATGCGTCGTATTTTCGGTAAATGGGCTAAAAATCAATTGGAAGTGAACCGCATTTTAACCGTGAAATTATCTTCAGCGACGAGGCACACTTCTGGCTTAACGGGTGCATAAATAAGCAAAATTGCTATATTTGGAGTGAGGACAGTTCTAAAGAGACTCTTCAGGCTCCCTAACATTCAGAAAAAGTTACTATCTGATGTGGTTTGCACGACGAATGCATCATTGGGTAATACATTTTCAAAACTGGAGATGAAACCAATGTTACCGCCAATGGTAAGTGCTACAGGCAAATGATTAGCGACTTTTTAGTTTTCCACATGAATATAAATTATCATATCACGAATTCAGCTTGTCTCAATTGGCCAACTAGGTCATGAGATTTGACTCCGTTAAACTACTTTTTGTAATTGCACACCAAGTCGTTGGTCTACGCTGAAAAACCAGCTACGACTGATCAGTTGGAAACCAAAAATCGGTGAGTTACAACAAAATAAGGCGACTCAGTGAGAAAAGTGGTGCAAAATAGGACCGACAGTATGGTCTTTAAAAGACGCAGTCGCGGTGGACATGTGCCCGAAATTGTATTCAAACACTAAATACCACACAATTTTCGAACTAATAATGTCAAAATATAGGCCTTCATTATATTTTCAGTGCTTTATTTCAAAAAAAGTTTAATACCTCTTAAAAAAACTACCCTTTATCAACTTTAGTCCAATAAATTTAGTCTTTAAAAGTCAGAAGTATTTTATACTCTTTAAATCGATATATAACAGCTAAAGATAATAAAATGAAGGAACGTTATTCATTGTAACAATGAATAGAGATTAATTGAGCTAATAAGCTCGTACATTGGACCAATTTATTGGGACAAAACATGTTTCCTTTGAATTTGTGTACGTTTTTGATTGAGACTAGTTCCTAATAAGTGCACGGAAAAAACAAAAACTTAAGAATTATGTACGAGTATGACATTATATTCATCTTGATTGTGTTGTTCGATAACCGTGCGCCCGTAAGACAAACTATAATATTTACAAAATGTTAGCCCCTAAATCAACAAAATGTGTATGTTAAGATTTACGATGGCAAGCCGCAAAATAATTGAAATTGTTGTGTAAAGAGCTTTATTGTTGGCAACAGCTCGTGGCTTCATGAATATATTTCG
Organism: Coremacera marginata; assembly: GCA_914767935.1. Classification (NCBI taxonomy): domain Eukaryota; kingdom Metazoa; phylum Arthropoda; class Insecta; order Diptera; family Sciomyzidae; genus Coremacera; species Coremacera marginata. The sequence continues at coordinate 51,385,489 of OU612043.1, read as the reverse complement.
CATTAAGCCTACAATTGTTATTCTTACTGTAATAATTCAATAGTGTCGTCAACAAAATATCACAGAAATGTTTTGTGTATTTCCTACAAGGTGTGTTTCAAAAGCTAACGAATTCTCGATGAAAGGGACAACTTTCATTGACATTTTGTCAAAATTTCGTGTCATTTGGATAAATATAAGTTGAGATATTGCGTTGTTTTGTTAGAGTATTTTTGTACTTTATGAAATTTTTTTGTAATATTTTATACGGTTAATTCTTTTTCTGTGTAATGAACAGAGCTCGGATTTTTTTGACATGTCAACTTTTTTCTGCTCTTACATAGACGTTTTCTGATGATACAACACCGTTCATAATCTCCAGAACCCGAAACCAAAAAATTTTAGGACATTTTTTTGTCAGTTTTATTCACTTCTATTTTTGAGATCATTTTCCAATAGTAATTTTTAGGTAATTTTTATGGATTTTTTACATGTTCAGCCCTATAGTGATTAAAATTTCACCCGGAATTAAATAAAGGGGAAAATATTTTTCGTATTTTTAACAATGCACCGAGAAAATTTAACGCCTTAAAGTCAAAGAAAAAAAGTTCTTGTAAAACTGTAACTAAAATATCTTTACCACAATGAAAGATCGTTGCAATAATGATTTCCCCTTTAACTATGCAAGTGCTGCATCATCGAAACAAAAGACTGAAGTTCTTTGAAGCTAAATCAATGAAACAATATTTGCCATGAAGATAAAATATTTACTACAACGATTTGTCAACAAGGAATTGAAAATAGTATGTAAATCAACAACTTTTATTTGTTTTTTTTTTTTTTTTTTTTTGAGAGTAAGCTTCATTGTTTCAAAGATAAAGTCTGTTACTTTAAAGAATGTTTTCTTCAAAATCATATCTGTATACGAAGAATAAGGAAATCGTGTGCGACTGCCAACATTGAATTTACACCAGTAAATTTTATTACAGTTCATGAACAAAAAGAAAAGAATAAGAAAAAAAAAATTCTTTGCCCGCCGTGCGGAATTGAACTTGGAATTTTTGGTGCTAGTCCATCGCTCTACCCACTGATCCAAACAGCCTTGCTAATGTTTGCTAACATAACTGCATCTATGTTAACAGATGCTGTATTAACAGATGCCACAGTATGTCACAGTATTCTGTTGATAGCCAAAAATCTATTAATAGATTATTGTGTTATGCTGAAGCATAGCTTCAGTTGTAATTAATACTGAATCAATTACTTTGCGTAACGAAGGAGTTTGGCTCGTTGCGTAGTGTAGTGACTTCTAAATCGGTGGTAACGGTGGGTGTGGGTTCAAATCACCACGGCAGGCGAAGGTAAGATTTTTAATTTGATATTTAATTAAATTTAAAGTTCTTGGTTTTACGATTTCTTTTTTCCCCTGGGTGTGCTTACAGAATTTTTGAAAAATTTGAACACAAATATTTGCATGCATCGTCAATTTTTAAGATCCCAAGAAAAAAAAAATCTTTCCCTGTCAAAAAAATTAAAGCTCCCTTTTTCAATTCCGGGGGAGATTTTATACATAATAAGGCATAAATTAAAGCATTTTTTAATAATTTTTAGGGTTCTTAAGAGCACTAAAAGGAGTTGTAGATACTTTTGAAAGCCTTCAAGCTAAAGTCTTTGAAGAGACTCAAAGATTGTTTTCCAATAATGAAAAAGAGTATAATTTTCAAAATTTTTTAAAATGAAAGGTAGTATTCAATCCATCCCCAGAGCCACTGAAACCATGGAGTAATACGTTTTGGAAATATAGAACTACTTTGATTTAAAGTATAAAAGAAAAACTCAGCTTTGTGCGCAGCAATGCGCAAAAAAAATTTCGGGTATAAGACATGCAACTGAAAGAAAATTTGGATGTCAGCGATATTTCAATGTTGAAGTGGAAAGAAGTATTTCGATATATAAGACAATACCGAGAATAAATGGTTGTTTTATTTAAATAATTTAAAAATGTTAATTGTAATTCATAGCAACGTAATGCAGTTGCAAATATTAAAAAAAAAAGCAATTACAAATATATTATTCATTAGATGGATTTTTTAGGGAATTTTTAATGTTTTTTTAGGCTATAATGTCATTTTTTAGATAATTTTTGGGTGTTTTTAATGGCATCAAAATCCGAGCCCTGGTAATGACATTAACTTAAAAAATATATAAGTAGGTAATTACATTTAGTTTCAGAAATTTCAAAAAAATATAATTATTACCATGAAGGAACTTCAAATAACTGTAAGCAGATTACAAACTACTTTCAAAACTAACCACAAGTGGTTGAATAACCAAAGATAACTAGTGATTTTCTCTATGAAATGGCCGCAAAATCAAGAGAATTCACAACCTACGATATCACAGATTGCCTAGTTTATAATGGTGGTTTTGGAACCAACTCGTAGTCAGTCTACAGAAATGAGCTTATATTTGGTTACTTTCTAGTCTACTTACTAGTCAGGAGTAAAACGACTACATTTTAAATGGTTTTTTATAAACTAACTTTTGGAGAAAATAGGAAATATTAAGCCATAGAAAAAAATTGATCCAGCGCCGACCCTATTGTTTTGCTCGTTACTACAACCCTGAAATTCAGTTTCGTGGCCACTCAACTCACTTTTTTTCGATGACTTTTTAACTAAATAAAAGTTACTCCGTGAATAACTAACTTAAAGTTATTTTACTTTTCGGACTAGTTACATTTGGTTTTGCAGGGTATTTTGTCTCTCATCTAACAGTCATTATAGATAATCGGTTAATTGAAATTGAGTTCTCCTATCAACAGTAATAGATAAAGAAATATATACAAAAAAATTCAAGTTTTTCAAAACATCGCCAAAAATACTCCAAAATTAAGCATTCTTAGTCCAAATTTCCGTAATGTTAACAAGAATTTAGTTTGTATCAGTGTCAGTCACGTAACTACACTGAACAAAAAACGTACATAAAATCAAAGAAAAAGTAGTTTGTTTCAATGAATAATTTATTTAATTTATTAAAAATAAGTTGTTATGCTAAAGAAGTGTTCATTAAAATTAAGGATATTCTTATCGTAACAATTAAAAAGCATTCATTGATTGTCATGAACCTTTTCTTAAGGTCAAAGAATTGTTTCTTTAAATCATGAAAATAGTTGTTAAATTCAAAGATAAGAGTCATTGAATCTGATTAAAAAGTTCACAAGGAGAAGAAACCGATAATTTGGTCTAAGGCGTAAAGTTTATGTCTCCAAAAAATTGATATATTGAAATAAATAAAAAAGTTCTTAAATTTAGAAAAGTGATTCATTGAATGACGATACGCAATTTATTCTTTCAAAGACCTGATGTATTTAGTTAAAGTAGAAAGTTCTTCAATTTTTAGAACTGATGCAGTAATACATTTAAGGGGTCTTTCTTCTCAAGATTTTTGATGGATATTCTTTTTAAATATTATCTTTTCGTATTTTTTTTCTTTTTTTTTTTTTTTAAAGAAAGAAAAATGTATCCTTCAAAAAATAATATGAGTGTGGCTGCCACGCACAGTAAAAGTGAAACTTCTACCCAAAAATGCAATTTCTGGTATTGCTTATTAATTTCATTCCCTGCTGCAGTGTAACTAACTAGTTTAAAACTAGTCTACATACCAGTACTAGTTCAAGATAGGTCTTTTTTTCATATGCCAATTGGTATTTTGAACATTACATGTCATAAAGAAAATATCAATAGGTGCTTTTTGTACAAATAACAGTTTTCTGAATAGTTAGTACAATATTTACGTACAGAAAAAGATCGCGTAGTTTTGTTTACTCTCATGTCCTGGCAAAGTTACTTATACTAACAGATTTATTCTACTTTTTTTTTTTTGTCTCTTCTTTTTTCTCCTTTTCTTGTTTTGGTGATTGAAGGCGTGATCCGCCCACATGACTGACATTTTTCCCAAACATGTCATAAAGAAGAGAAAAGAATAGGCAAATAAGGGACTTATAATTATAGTTAACTATACGTAAAATGTAGATTTGACATTTTATTCTTACAAACTATAAAGACAAGAGAGGGATTAATGGGCGTTAAGTGGGAACAGCTATTTGGAGAGGGTACACTTAAATGTATATTTGGACATGGACGGTGAATAACAATAGCTGATATTGTTGAATATCCTGCAGCATCTGCTTATGGGTTCATTGTATGCATAAACAGTGCAGTGTTGGTATTTATTCATGGAGTCTTGTATGCCAAGTTAGCCTCACGGGATTATTAAATTAACCCATTAATGACCAACGTTACATATATGTAACGCACGTACGTACTTCTTATTATTAAAAGAAAAAACATCAAATTATCTTCGTCGGGTTTTTAAGTAAGCTTTTAACGAAGGTATATGTTTAGTTAACGACATGAAACTGCATGCACATCAGTAGAGTGGAAATATTTGACATCAGAGCACGTGTTATCTTGTTGATCTCTGTGAACAGCTATTTCTTGTGAATTATGGAAAGGCGTAAAAAGTAAGGCTATGTGAAGTTGTGTGTGTTTAATTTTTTTTAGAAACATTTCTCAACATTTAAATTAAGAAAATACCAATTTATGGTTTCTAAAACAAGAGAATAAATATTTTGGTGATTTACTACCATTTATTACCACTTTTGTTTTCACGTTACATATATGTAACGTTGGTCCTAATGCAGCAATAGTTGATTATTATTTTTCGGTCGTAGGCTTATCAATGTGGATTATTTTGAATCAGGAGAAGCAGAAAATGAGACAGTGCATGCGATTTTTCTTGAGCCACCTGACGAAGACGGATAGTCTGGTGAGGATTCAGGTGATGGAGATGGGGATTGTTACAAAATTTACCAGTACGGCAATTATCAGCGCCATGTGAAGTGGTTAGTACCAGTACTGGAATAAATGATAATGGGAGTCCTACAGCTTGTTTCTATAGCAAGTCAATTATAGCGTCATTACCAGCAACTGAGGACTTGACTTTGGCAAGGCATCAATCTTCATCAGATTTTTCCGCAACTATTTCACCAGTACCAGTAAGTACAACTTTAGAATCAGAGCCTGAGTCAGAACCTGAAGAAAACCTGAACGAAATGCCACTGCCACGAACAGAGAAGACACCCCTAAAGGTGTATACATGCGCTACTAAAAAAAAAAAATAAGCCGCATGCTCAGCGTAAAAGACCACCAAAAAGAAACAAACAGACTGCAAAAAGGCAGAAACTGTGTGATGGATTGGTTTGGGTTGCAGACGAAGGAGAACCCATGAAGCCAATTTTCCCAGAAAATGACTATCGTGATTGTGTAGGATTACAACCACATGAACAGTTCCAGAAATTTTTTGACGATGGGGTGATCCAATTGCTATGTTATGAAAAAAATTCATATGCAGTTTCGATTTCACAACAAAATCCTAACATCAGTGCAAATGAAATGCGCGTATTCTTGGGTATTATAATTGTCACAGGAACTCGTCCATCAAAAAGAGATTATTGGTCAGAGAGCAAGGACATGCTTAATGTTATGATATCCAATGCAATGAGACGCAATCGATTTGAAATAATTTTCCGTTATCTACATTTCATAGACAATTCCAAAATAAATCGGCCAGATAAGATCTGGAAATTACGGCCATTGACAGATGCATTGAAGAAAAGATTTTTGAACAATTTTCATCCAGAACAGGACTTGAGTTATGATGAATCGATGGTAGAATATTACGGCCGCCATAGCTGTAAACAATTCAATCGAGGAAAGCCACTGAGATTTGGATATAAGATGTGGTGCTTGAATACGCCACAGGGCTATCTAGTGAATTTTGAAATGTACCAAGGTACAAATCCTCGTCTCAACCCAGCATATCCTCCAAAATGTGGAAAAAATGCAACTCCGCTATTTTGCATGTTGGATGAGTTTACTAACGACGTAATGGATTTACCATTCTGTTTCCACTTCGATAACCTATTTACAACGGTTCCTGTTTTGTTGGGATTGAAGAAACGCAATTATCATGCCACTGGAACAATAAGACAGAATTTTATACCAAAATCTGGCCCACTACCACTAAACTAAAATAAGCACAAAACTTAGTGAATCTAATATTTACTTCACAAAGTGGGTAGATAATAGTGTTGTGTGTATGGCATCTACACTTTATGGGAAAAATCCGGTCTCGAAGGTTGGAAGATATTCAAGAGAACATAAGAAGAAAATTGATGTGCAACGCCCTTGTGCTGTTAGTTCCTACAATTTGTGTATGGGCGGAACAGATAGAATGGACCAAAACGTGAATGCCTACCGAATTGGTGTTAGAGGTAAGAAGTGGTGGTACCCTATCGCCACGTGGCTTGTAGATGTATCGGTGCAGAATGCTTGCTTGCTTCATCGTAAAGGGGGATCTGACTGCACTCAACTACAGTTTCGTAGAGCTATCGCGTCATATTATTGCCAAGCTCTTGCCCAGCCAAAACTACCTGGTGGTTATCGGCATTCTAAGTCAGAAGAGGAGAAACGCAATCCCAGATTTGATGGATTACATCATTATATAATAAAAGTTCCAAGTGGCAAAAGACGCCGTTGCGCGAATTGTTCAAACGCTAGTAGAGTCTCGTCTATAAAAACAATGTGCACAAAATGCGACGTAGGAATTTGCATTGTTTGTTTTGAGAGCTATCATTTCATTCCGGCAAATTAAATTAAATTTTTTACATACACAGTTCAGTTTTCAAAACATTTGCTCAAACGCCCTTATTGAATAATTCCTACTTTTAATTTATTTATTTTTGTTTATTTGAAATGAATTTATTACTAATGTATATTTTTTGTTTACTTTGTTTTCAATAAACTTTTAATCACATATAAAAAAAAAATTATTTTTTTTTTCAATGAAAAATTAAGTTTCACTATGTTCGGACCAACGTTACATATATGTAACAGCCAGGACAGGGGCGGTTGAGGGCCGTACTCATTTTTTTTATTCCAGATCTTGAATTCCACGGGCCATATAACCCATCCCACAAAATTTCAACTCTTTACCTGCATTTTTGGACTCTCGTCACTAATGGGTTAAATCTTTTTCGTAAAATATGCAATGTTGATAACTTCAGTTATAAAATCAGATTCAAAAGGCCTACAGTCGTGAGGGTCATAAGAGTCTCTTAGTGCAAAAAGCAGAAACTGTTTCTGAATAGATTCGAATCTAACGCTATGTGACTCAAAGACAGGATTTCAGACTATGCAGGCATATCCAAATGGTGGGTGCACTAATGTACTCTAAAGGGTCTTAGTTACCCACACATTCTTGAATTCTTTTGCACGCCTTTTTATGAATCCGAGTTGTTTACTAGCTCTAGATAAAGTTTTATCGTAATGAAGATTAAATCGCAACTTGTTGTCCAGAAATACGTCAAAATCTACGATATATTTACTCTGTTGAGTTCAATGTTATTCAGAAAGTAGTGGTTATTATCCACTAGAATCTTCCGATAGAGCCTGTTTAGATTACACCATTTCTCCAAAGCATATAGATTCGACTGTAAGAAATTGGCGTCAGCTTTCGACTGAATGACGTGGTACTATTTAAGATCATCTGCATACATAAAATGTAGGACGTCGATTAATACTTCAGAAAAGTAGTCAGAGATAATGATATTGAAGAGAAGTGGACCGAGATGACTAACTTGAGAAACAGCAAATGAGACAATTATTTTCTTGGACAATATACCTTGGAACTCAACATACTGGGACCTTTCGCTTAGGTAGGATTTGAGCCAGGAGCGGAAGTACCAAACTTCTGTAATTTTAGGACTAAAATTTCATGATCAACAAGATCACATTACTGAAGTCAGTATATACAGCGTGGACCTGATGTCCTTTTTACATTTCAGTAAGCACATGTGAGACTAAAATTACCAAATTTTTTGTGGCTGGTCTGCCCCTGCGAAAACCATGCTGTGGTTGGTTAAGCAATGGATTCACTTGACCTGTAAGCTTTTCACACATGAGTTTTTCGAAAAGTTTTGGAATAACGGACAATATAGCAATACCTCTATAGTTTTCAACAGACCTTTTAGTTAGGTAGGTTAGGAAGGTAACTAGGACCAAAGATTTATTAAAAATTATATGAAGCGATATGACGAATTGATCTACGCATTGGATTAATAAGCTTTTAGGTATTTTGTCGGGTCCAGAATACTTTTTTGGATCTAGATTAATGATGGCCTTACGAATTTACTCCTGAGTTAGATTGAGGTTGTAAATTAAGGGTGATGTGTTTGGAAAGGGGCTTATGTATTCTATTAGGCCTTATGCATTCTTTTAATTTGCTGATTTGAGCAATAGCCAGGTATGCATTCCCACAGGGAAGACGACAGACCATGCTGTTTTATTTTTTTTTTTTTTTTATTAATACTTTTCATTTAAAAATACTTAAAAGTAAAATTTTCGAATTTGTCAGAAATCAATCGACTTTTCCTTTTCCCGTGCTCGCATTGAACCCTGTACCATACGGCTCTTGCCTCTCTTATGTCAAAACGAACAAAAGACGTAAAAGCCAGAAAGCATGCATTGTATATATCGTTAAATTATTTGCAAGGAATTTATCACAAAAAATATTATTGTTAATCCAAAATAGTCATGAATCGATTGTTACTCGTTCCAGTTTATTCTGTAAATTTTGTACAATTTTTTTTTTTTTTTTTTTTGTTAAAAAAAAATGGCATGAGGACCACCATATCTTCGCTTCGTAGTTGAATGTTATACCTCTATGCAACCGTGCCTATATGATTGGATTTATTTTATCGTTCATATCAACGAAATAAAATTAAACAAAACAGAAAAAAGCAAACAGGAATAAAAATAAGATATTTTCTGGAAAATATGAGCCATCCGGAAGTAGCATTGGCACAGCTGACCCTGCAATGCAAACAGGGTGGTTTTTCAGCCCACAAACAAAATATGTTCCTTTGCAAAATAAATATTTAATTAAAACATTATTAGCTTGCAAACTTTGAAAACTTTGCAGCGAATTGGTATTGTTGCTTGCATAGGAATAGGTCGGTTTTACAAAGCCATCAATTCGCCGTGTTGTTTTATACGTGATTAAAGAAGTTTTACTTAAAAAATTTAAGAATTTATTAATTTACTCATCAGCAGTCTTTTATGATTTCTGGGGTCCACTTATTTTAGAAGCTACTTAATACAACATTTGGCAAAACCAATGCGGAATCATAGATGTTTTTCAAAGCAATGATTTTTTTTTTTTTATTTAATGAATCCTTTCTTTAGATGTAAGAACAAGTTCCTAAACGATAAGCATTTTTCATTCAAATCAATTTATTTTACTTTGAAATTAATGTATTAATGTAAACATTAATTCAAAGAATGAAATCTTTATAAATAAAGACACCATCTTACGTTTTAAGAAAATGCATTCTTAAGTCAATGAATGTGTTGTTTAACAATTAAAGCTACAATAGTTTTAAAGTCACAACTAAAATGAGAGATGAATTTCAATGAATGCATATGCTTACAAACAATAAACAGTTTATTCAAAACAAACGAAACTTAAAGAATTTGTTCTTTGAAATCAATGAATTGAAGAAACAACCAAAATAAGAGATACACTTCAATAAACGCAGATTCTTACAAACATCTAACAGTACATTCAAAACAAATGAAACTTAAGGAATTTGTTCTTTTAACCTTAAAATGAATTCTTTGGAAACAATTAATTTATGGAATGCTTTTGTTATAAAAATAATATTTCGTTCAGTGTACCTAGGTTAACATTTAATGAAAAATTTTAAGCTAGCATTTTAATCTGCAAATTTTGTTCTTTTTTGCTCTCTCTTTTTTATTAAATATTTAAATGATAAGCAGCTCATTTGAATAAAGTATTATTAATATTTTCACTTGAGATTATTTTCGTAAAAGCAGGGCTGTTTCAAAAACATATGTTTGACAAAAACAAAAATTAGAATCAAAATAACTCAAATTTAGACCTTTTCATATTTATATGAAAATTTAAAAGAAATTTTATAAAAGCTTACTAAAACAAAGTTTATATTAAAAAAAACAAAATATGTGAGAAGAAAAAAATATTGCCTTAAAAAAAGTCGAAATTATAAAATTGCCAAAATTTTCCTTTGTTTGTCTGATGCTTTGGCTGACAAACTGTTTGCCCAACAAAAGGACAAAGAGAGCAATAGCAGAGAAAACAAAAAAAAAAACAGCAGAGGGAATAATACACAAAAAAACAAGAAAACCTCCAAAAGAAAAAACTATGAAAGAAAAAAAAAACATTTGAAAAACACGCGCAAGACACACAAACAGACAGACAGACAGACAGAGAGACAATCAAAGACACAATAGGAATGAGCGTCAGAAATCCTTTTAAGGACTAAACAACAAAACATAAAGCAACCAGAAAAGCTTTTCTGAAAGCTGCGCAAGGCTTAGATTAATGTTATGAAAAAAAAAATAAAGCTGCCAAAGAGTAGTAGAGAAAGGCAAGAATGTGCGACCAAAACGTTGATGCTGCTGTCGTTATGGTGTGGCAGCATTTGGGCAGAATTGGCAGGGTTGTTGATTGGCAGGGTAGTTGATTGGCAAAAACGCAACTGGCGTAAAATCATATCGAAATTAATTTTTTTTTTCAATTTCAACAAGCACGCAAAAAAAATTATTCAAAATTATATTTCTTTTTTTTTTTTTTGTCAATTCTCAATATTGTTTTTACCGTTTGAAACTTTAACACTTCAGGTACACGCTTGTGTACAACTCAGCAGCGACTTTGAAACTTTAAAGTTGTATGAAAGCTCTTACATCAACTCTGGTTTATTACTCTTTTTTTTTTATTCTCAAATAAATAATTTTTTTTTTTTTTTTTTTGGTTAATTTCACTAAAAATTTTGTTGTACTTTTCTTGTAAATTTGTCTTAATAAAGTTTGTTTTTTCTTTTTGTTTGTTTTTGTGTCAGTTAAAACTTTGTCTTCCCAACCCACGGCGCTCACGTCCGTTACTATTAAAAGTTCGAAGTTAACTGAATCTTGTGTGCAGCAGCCACAAAAGCATCAACTTGGCATAAATGATAAACAGCATCCAAAAGTTGTGAGCGTGCAAGCCTGAATAAACAATCACAATCTTATAAAACTCTCTCTCTCACATCTTTTCCAGTAGCAAAAAAAAAGAATAAGAAAAAAGCGCCATTATCACAGCAGCCGCCTATTTAAGTTCAATGTTTTCTTTGTCGAAAAAATGAGCAGCAAAAAGCTTTGCTCCAAAGCTCACTGTCACACAATCTCTTGCTGTACAGCGCAAACGTGCACTGCAAAAAAAAAAATGTGCTCAATTTCCTTCCAGCTGTCAAAAGTGAAATTAAAATACTATGCAACGTAGCTCCAAGTCTCCAAAACTTCCAGGCTCCAAAAGCTCAGTTAGCATTGGGCACAGATTTGTTTTTTCATTAAATTAAATTTAAACTGTTTGTGTGCGTGTGTGTCTTATCCTCTATTTGCTCCTTTGCGCTTTTAATGCATAGCATTAGATTTTCAAGTTTTAAGGATAATTCATGCTGCAAATACAAAGCTCAAAGGCAGACGCACTTACACGCACACACACTCGCAAACGCACATTCAAAGATACGCATTCACACACACAAACACCCACACTCATTCAGCGCCATTGAACTTGACAACTTCAAGTGTAGCGCGCTGCTTTATAGCGTATTTTTTTTTTTTTTTTGTGTCTTCTTTCACCCGCCTGAGTGTAGGCTATGTTTTATGTTTTACTCCCACTGCCTGACATCCTTGCCGGCTCGCTTCGTTTGCATGTCGACATCCTTCAGCTTCAGTTTGTGGCCATGTTTATGGTTTATAGTTGTCTTCGCTTTAGCCAACTTTTTGCTTTTTATTTTTCCGTTGTTTGCTTTATTTGATTGTTGTTATTGTTATCCTGGCCCAATTTTTTATGACTTTCCTTTTTTTTTTTCTTCTTTTAATTTACATGCCGCGTCTTTGTTCTTCATTGTTTTCTTGTGTGCTGGGCTCGGTTCAATGTTTGAAATTCGATCGTGAAAATTATGTCGTAAAGTAGGCATTGATAATAACTGCTGGCTGGATGCTGTGGCACACTTTATGGTCTTTATGCGTCAGTATTAAATGTGGTCATATTTTTTTGTCAAATTCTTCCGTATATTTAATGTTTAACCTTGGAGAGAATTGAAAAATATATGAAGGGAGTTGTTTTGCTCATTCACGACAAAGGCAAACAATTCCAAAGCTGACAGCAGTCGATAGCTTAAAATTGTAGCGAGAAATTTTTGGGAAAATTGATTGAGGACGCAATCAATGCACAGTGCGTTGAATGGGCATAAAAATAAAAAATTAAAAAAGCTTGCAATCTGAAAAATGGTATACAGAATGGAATTCAATAGTTCAATAGTTCAAATTCAATAGTTCCAATGACAGAAATCACAATTCGTTTTCTTAAGGGGGGAAATACCTTTATAATTTCGGAATAATGCACAATTTTTTTTTGTTTCGAATGTATAACATATTAAAAATATACTGTCAAAAGGAAAAAGTGAAATATTTAATATTTACGTAGTTTTGACCACAAACGTAACCAAGCCCGTAACCATCACTTTTCAGGTAGTCGAAGCGCTTGGGACAGAGCACCAACTCAAAATTTACAAAATTTTACTTTTAAATGTTAAACTATTCGTAGTGATTAACTCCATTCACTATGAAAATAGTTCACTCATCTTCTTAAAAAAAAGAACTACGAAATGACCATTTCAGCCCTTAAAGGACTTTGGCCGAGCTTTTTATGATCAATTGTGTTGTGCGTGTTGTGAAATGTTTGAACACAAATGATCGAGAACTGGACCTACAAGCTTTATGCCGACTCCGAACGGTTTATATTCTCAAGAAACTTTTCATAGCAGTTTTTTTACTCTCTGAAATTTGCCGTTGTCTGCAGAGAGGTGACGGCCGCACAGAAAAATTAATTCAATTGATAAAACTTTCTGGGCTTTCATTCGAACCAGGGTTCTCTGGCGTGTGGGCCACACATGGTATCCACTACGCTACGGCCGCCACAATTTGTTACTTCACAATTTAATGTTGTATAGAATTTATTTATTATACTCCAAGTCTAAATCCAACAACACAATAAAATTTGATTTGACACTAATCAACAGTTAGCTCTGCCTCTGTCAAAATTGTTTGACAAGCGATTGATTTATGTCAAACCTAAGAGTTAGATTTTTAAAACATCTATTTTCACTCTGCACTTCAACACTATTTCCTGACTCTACAAAACCGCTGGATATGGCACTTTAGGAGCTTTTGAAAAACTAATTGGATTTTATTAAGATGATTTCTTCTTCTGCACGAGGTAACATAACATCTTGAAGAATATACTTGTATATGAAGAGATCCATTATGCCATTGATCCTATGAATTGGGCCGATTCCCTGACCGGAAAAACATTCCCAGACCATTTCGTTGCCTTCGTCGTGTTTCACAGAACCCGTCGAATAACGTGGATTTAGGTGTTGTCCTTTTTGCCTGCATATTAGCTTAAATCCGTCAGAACCTTTGATGTTGAATTTTGATTTATCTGTGCAAATAGTACGGTTCACGATTTTTAAAAACAGTCCAGTTAACATGGGCTCATGCAAATTCGATTCTCTACGATTTTTTGGAGAAATAAAGGTTTTTTTATACGCTCCTGTATGTTCGTAAGCCACCGTCCACAGCTCGTCGTAGGATGGATCTAAGTTAAATATTTAAATGCAGTTAACTTGCAGTTAACTCCCTGGTCCTCACGTTTTGTTGTCTTTCGTGGTCTACCCCCTTGATGCGATATTTCTAAGAAACCAGTTGAACGAAAATGGCTTAAAGTTTGGGATACAATACTGTGGTCAACACAATATTTTTTGGCAATGCTTGTCACTGATTGGCCATTTTAAAATTTGCTTACAATTTTTTCTCTGAATGAAGCAGAATACTTATTTTGAGCCATTTTATTAATTTTTTTTTTAAATTGTCTAACCACCAACGATATATAAACCACCCACGACTGATTTAAAAATTTAGTTCTTTTCAAAGCGAAATTATTTTGCTTCACCAATAACTGGTTTTATTCAAACGGTACTTTAACGACTTTTTGCTTGAAATGCACTCAAACAATGACTGACTGAGATTATGTGCTTTAGTATTTCGCAGCAATTTTGAGCGTCTCATAATATTTTTGTAAAAAAAAGTTTATTTGCAATAAATAATTGCATTTCGACTATTTTTTTTTTTAATCAATCTGATATAACATAATTTATAATAAAAATAAAACAAGTACTCACAAATTTTTAATACTTTTATATACTGAAATGCTAACTGCAAGGGCTCCTGCTGTAGTTTTGTCCAACACTGTAAATTCCTATCCATCATTTATGAAATAAGTATAAAACATTTGATTCGGATGTTTATATTACTATATGTAATCTCTGTGCAGATTTCTTTAAGACCACCTGCTTCAGTAAGACCCATTCTTGAATATGCGTCAATCGTTTGGTGTCCCCGTTATGGATGCTATATCGAAAATATAGAAACTGTCACGCAATCAACATAGTGATTCATACTTTCATTTAGCTCCCTATGAGTATCGATTACAGCTTCTAAATCTACCTTCTATAAAAAATCGGAGAATTATGCTTAATGTTAGTTGGATTATTAAACTTTTACATGGATATGTCAGCAGTTCATATTAACTAAGTAAAATTTATTTCAATGTTCTTCGTCGTCCAATAGGTCTTTTGAGCTACTTTTTATGAACTTTTGCAGAACTAATTATTTGCAAAATGAACCACTAAGAAGCGCTTGCGGGGACTTTAAATCGGTCTCAGAAGTTATATCTTTAAATGAATCCATGTACTCAATTAAACATAAAATAATAGATTATCGGCAGTGCCGTCACTGATTCTGACTATGCTCTTCCAAAAATTCAGCATTTTCACAAGGTGATGGATATAAAACAAATGGGCCTGAGCCTAAGTATTGGATCTCCTCAATCAATCTAATCCACCTGTCAATCTAATAACATAAACCATGCCAGAACGGTTTATATACAAATTGGTATGTGTCTCCGCTGATTTGGATCGTGCTCTCATTGATCATGCTATAAAGGATATTTTATATTTTCCAGGCGCTGATTGTCCAGAGCCTGGCATATACCAGAGTTTGACCCCGTCCGTCTAGGCTTGCACGTGTGAGCTCTGCTCTAATCTTTGTTTATGTATATCTAAATACAATAGAATAGAACTTGATTATCCAGAGCAAGACCTCGTCCGTCTTGCCTGGCATATGTAGGAGCTTAACCCCGCCCATCTAGCCTTACATATGTGAGCACTACTCACATATCGATCACAATCGAGCTATTTGCTATCTAAAAGATATGTACAACTTTTACATCATACTTGTTAAATTGTTTTTATTTTTAATATATTATTATGAATTGTTAAATTTTTAAAAGCCATAAAGCCATAGGGCTTAGTATACAATAAATTAATAAATAAATAAATGACGTTGGTTTTTAAAAAATTGACTTCTTTGCCCCCAAAAAATCTGTTGTAACTCAAAAAATTGTGTGCCGATTTTTCCATCCGTAGGTCATTCTAAGCATTAACATGTGTAGATAGATAAACGTGTTTAAATTTCAGAACGATCGGATAAATACTTTTCTTTTAATCGTGCACTCCAACTTGAAAAACTTTGTTTTGAGAAAATCGCGTTTAAAGGCCCTTATAGACGAGCAACTTATCGCAAAACTGATTGAAAAACTGGTCAATGGTTTTATCTATAGACGCATGGACCAATTTTTTAATTCCAGTTGAAGAACTGGTTGATGTGAAATCGCAAAAAATCAAAATTTTTTAATTTTTGCAAACTGATTGATAAACTGGTTGAAAAACTGAAAATATCACCTCATCTCATCTACACACGACTTGATTTCAACAACCAGCAACCAGTTTATCAACCAGTTTTGCGATTAGTTGATCGTCTATAGGGCCCTTAAAGCAGTGATGGGCACACTAATACTAATATATGTTACGTAGTTTTGTGTTTGTGGTAGTAGAGTCTCGCTCTCATTTATTTTTTACTGCATAACAATCAAGTTTGGAGCATCAAGCAGCCTGAACATTTCAGCATGAATTCTCTGCGCCAACTAATTGAAATAACTCCATGTCGGTGTTTATATATGTGAGAGAAGAGAGTGAGTTCGTAAATGAGTCTCTAGTACGCGTCAGGGATGATAATTGGGAGCTTTTAGGGCTTTTTTGAGCCCTTTTTGATTTCGTAAGCCCTGAAGCACTTTCGATTAACTTAAGGCCCTTTTGCAAAATTCAACTAAATATGAGCTGCTCAGAGCACAAGTGGCGTATGTCCATTTTTTAAGGAAATGGATTTAAGGAAGTGAATTGACGTCACTTGTACTCTAAACAGCTCATATCATCTAAGTAGTATGTTATCAATGTACAAATTTTTTAATTTTTAATAAAATAATATTAAATTGATCTCAGTATAATAACTTCTCTTGAATTTTTTTAAATTATAGCTTTAGAAAAACAAAAGTAGAACTAAAACAATTCTCCCCAATTTTGTTTTTCTTTTAAGTTGTATAAGCTTACGCAGGTATGATTTTGGTAAGCTACAGAAAAAGTATACTTGTAAGAATCTATTAAAACTAAAGCAAATTTTTAAAAAACTGACGTTCTTATATTTTGTGTAAGGCCACCATATTAGTACTATGCAGAAGAACCACTAATTTGTAGTAATGATTGACATCTACAGGAAAATTACTTACAAACATTTGGTATCTACTATAATGGAGGAAGTATGAAGATTTCTGTATACCCTCCAATATAATGTCTAAATTTTCAAATCGATTTTACTTATAATAGTATCCCAAAGTAATTTTTTGGTCTAAAAATGGAATTTTGAGGTGGACAGCTTCAAGTACGAAACATTCCTTACATCATTTTATCATGCATATAGATGAAAAGGCGAACCAGTAAAAAAAGATCCATCGTAGTCTTAAGTAGCCTTAACCGATTAAGTATTTAATGTCATCAAGTATCCATTTTTTTTTTTTTTTGTTTATTTTATCTGTATCAAAAATAATTTCTGCCGTATGATATCCTTTATAAAACTTCACGCTCTTTCAGAATATGGCGTTAAAATTTATCTTAAGGGGGTCTTCTCATTGAGCAACTTTTTTTTTCAACTTGTTTTTTGCATTTATTTATAGCTTGGGTAGTTGTGAATATGCCCCTAAAAGGATTTTTAGAAATTCGAAATACTTTAGAAGATACAGCCTTTTTTGTGAAGCAAGGTCTGATGGACAAGAAGGTGATGGAGGTAATAAAACCAGCTTACGAAGCGCTGTCGGCAGATAATTTGCTTGAAAGATGCCTTGGATCTGAAACTCAGAATTCCAATGAGTCCTACAATTCTGTTCTTTGGTCACTTTCGCCCAAACACATCAACTCAGGCGCACGCACCATTGAAGTGGCCAATTTCATTGCAACGTGCCTCTTCAACGACGGTTTTATACCCATACTTAAAATTATGGGTTTGATGGGTATTGCGATTGGCAAAAACGCATACGAATACGCACTATCTCGCAATGAAGACAGATTGAACCGATCAGAGACTCGAGCTGCGGCATCATCAAAAGCTGGCAGAAGCAGAGCAGAGAGAGAGGGCAGCAGAGCAGAGAGGGCAGCAGAAAGCAGAAAGAGAAAAAGAGGAAGGTGGCCTGTATGGAGCTGGCATCGCCGACTAATATTTGTAAGTAAAAATTGTCAGCTCTTTAAAACTGCATTTAAACATTATTGATTTTTTTTTTTTTTTTTCCCAAAAAAATTACTTCAAACTTTAAACGCGTTTATCTCGAACCCACGTTTTTCGAACTGGCGGCCATGATATCTCCAGTTCAACTGAACCGATTTTCATGAAACAAAATGGAATCGACGCAGAATTGTCACTATTCTCGGGTGAACCTCGACCATAATTTTAAAAAATTTTTTACTATTTTTTTTTTACACTAAACTACAAAAAAAAAAACCCGAAATTGAAATTTTTTTTTTGAATGGCCGCCATTTTGTCAAAAAAAAATCACAAAATTAAGCTTGAGGTTCACCCGAGAATTACATCTATACTGATTATAACCCCGTTTTTTTTTCATTTCAGACGCTCCGGAGACCCGGAATCGTGGCCGCCGTGACGACACCTTTTTTTTCACCACCAACTTTGAAGTCTCATTACTTTTTGAACAGCCCACGTATCGAGGCAAAAAAAAATTTTTTATTTACTTTGAACCTTTTGTAATACAATACATAAAAAAAGTTTTCAATTATTCTTTGCGTTTTCAAATAAGAATTTTTTAAAAAGGGTCCAAAAAACGGGTTTTGAATGAGAAGACCGCCTTAAATAAATGCTAAAGAAGTAATAAACAGTTAGGGGCTGTTCATAAATTACATAACATATTTTTTACATATTACATAACCCTCCCTTCTATGTCACACTTCGCAACAAAGTCTTGAACCCCCTGCCCCCTCCGATGCAACGTAACACTTTTATTTTTAAAATTTGTTTGGTTTTTTTTATAATTGAGCAGTTTGTTATGAAAAAAGCATACACCACGTTTTATTTGTTATAAGTTTTATTACTGTGGAAATTTCAAAGAAATTTTACGTTATTCTATAGTGTTTGACCAACAATTGATGTTAAACACAAATGAAAGCTTTTCTGACGTTAACAAGAACACAAACCAGTGGTGAAAAGTTATAACTTCGATGTGCGACAACTGTGAAAATTTTTATATTTGTTTTAGTTTTTTTATAACACTTTGATGTTCGCCTTAAACGTAGATTTATAACAGCTGTTTTCAATGACTGTTTCAGAGTAAGAATTCCCACTTAGTTCAGCAAAAAACATTACTTAAGCTCCGTTTGCTGCTCTTACTTCTGTTTGATCTTTGTTTTTTGAAGGTGTCTTTGTTTATACTTGTTGAAGGTGTCTTAAAAGCCTTTGATAAATTTGATCAGTTTAAGCATAGTCTGAGATGTCTTTTTTTTTTTTTTGTAATCCGTTCGTTTTATTAGGTGCTTTCTTTCATTGATAAAAAATTAAGGCAATTTTTAATATAAAATTATATTTTAATAAAATTTTAAATTTTTTAAACTGAATTCAATTTGTTGTGACGTAACGCTTTACCGACCCGCCCACCATGTCACACTTCATCACAAATGCTAGGGCCATTCCCCCTCCCCCTCTAACGTGTTACGTAAATAAAAAAATTTTAGATGTAAAAAAAAATTCGGTATTAAAAATAAAGTTTACGAGTCAAAAATTTTAAGAGATATAGAGTTTGGAAAAAATATTCAGCAGCAGTCCCAAAATGGCACCTGAAATGAAAAATTTCCAATTGCAGAATGTTTTAACTCGAAATCTATAAGCTTTTTCAAAAAAATTAACACTGCGGAAACTGCGATGGAACATTTTTGTCACCTTATCGTGACTTAACTAATTTTGTAGTTCGAAGTTTTAAATTCCAAAATTGTATAACATTTATGAAATTTGTCTTAATAAATTTAGCCATTCCTGAATATATTTTTTTGGTAGAACTTATTTTATTTTGGTATCATACCCATTTCGTCCAGCATCATTCATTCGTCTTCTTACAAGTTATGACTTGGATATCTTTTCTCATATCTTTCTGACGTTCTTATGTACATATACAGGGTTGCCCATATTCGAAGCGCCCATTTTATTAAAAAATCGATTATAAATCGATTAAATCGATAGTAGTGCGGCTTGTGTGTGGTGGCGCGCCGTCTTGTTGAAACCAGTAGTGCCTGATACGCTTTCGACGAACGATTGGCATGAAAAAATTGTTTATCATATCGCAATAACGCTCCTGATTGACAGTAACTCTGTGGCCATTATCATCTTCGAAAAAGAACGGCCGATCGCCTTGGTCGCTTTTTATTTGGCCTCTTTGGGTTACCAAGAGTATTACCAGTTGTAAATCTTTCATACAAACGATAAATTGTTTTCTTGGAAGGCGCACTTTTCACTTTATTTATTTTTTTGAAAGCACGTTGAGTTTTCACTATTGACTTGTTTTGTTGAATGTAAATTTCAACAATTTTAGAGCATTCGCGTGGAGTGTACTGTTCCATTGTAAACATTTGCTTGGAATGACGCTTCAAACGCGGTATGTCATTAGTCGACTTGGCATCACTGCAGAAAGTTACAGTGTTGCCAGATGGGCGCTTCGAATATTGACAACCCTGTACTTACATATAACCAAGGACTCGAAAGAATACTCCTAAGACTCTTTAACGATGAATGTATCAATCCAATTTGCGGTTTTCTGTAGATATGCTTTACTATTTTTATTTGTATTATTTACTTATTAAGGCGATTGTTCCGGGTTGAGGCGTGTTTTTAAAGGTGATTTTTAAAGGCTGATTAAAAAAAACTACTGCAGATATTTATAAAAACATTTTTTATTATTTTAACTAAGCATTCAAGAATACAAAAAAAATATTTTTTTAAAAATTCATGCACATGTAAAAATTCTGGTGGGACAAATAAATCCGTACTGGATCATCTGAAAAAAAGGTTTGTGGTTATTTTAACGACCCGACTCTTAGGATCACCGTTACCCAATTTTTAAATTTTTGATGGCCGAAAATTGATGGCATTTTATGATCAAAATCATTGATTTTTTTCCTTGTGAATGAAAAATTTAAAATCGGGTCACGGCGTCCCAATACTTAGGTCTTTAAATTAACCACAGACATTTTTTTCAGATGAACCAGTATGGATTTATTTGTCCCACCAGAATTTTTGGACGCCAATTTGCAACGCCACCTGTGGGCTTACATGAACATGAATTTTAAGAAAATATTTTTTTTTTTTTTAAATTAACCTTTAAAAACACGCCTCAACCCGGAACAGTCGCCTTTAATAAATGGTTTTGTTAAAATTTTTTTGGAGAAATTAACTATATTGATTATTTTTTGGCATATTTATGACTTTTGCAATCAAAGCATAAGCCTCTTTTCTAAACTGCAATGCAAACTCTATATTAGAAATACAATCTATTTCTATATTTAAAGGAAACAGTTCGAATGTCACTGCGACTCACAATATTTGATTCTGAGAGCTGATCGTTTAAACTTAATTGTGCTATTTTTGTGACAAATAATAAACTTCCGTGCCGTGAAATAAAGAGTTAAAGCAAAAAAAAGCACGGAAACACGGAAACATGAACTTCAAATTGTTTTGATTTCCCGAAACAGTCTATTTGAATATTTGTGGTTATGGCAAAATTTTGAAATAGAAAAGCTTTAATATTGAATTACTCGAACCACTAAAGTCCCCATTCTTGTCAAAAATGCCCTATTTTTGTATAAATTTTGGCCCTTTTGCAACTAAGCCAATATCATCCCTGGTACGCGTGCCTCTACGCGTCCAACACTGGTTTAAAGTTTGACATTCATTTGAATGTACCTTGAATCGTTTCGCTATATATGCTCAGAAATTTTTTTGAGAATTTCACTTGTATTGCCGCTTAAAAAAGTATTTGTTTTCTAAAATTGTCATAATGTAAAAAGAGTAGCTTTATCTTAGGGGCTGTTCATAAATTACGCAACACTTTAAGGGATTTGGGGGGGGGGGGGGGTAGGGGTCAAACGTATGTGACGAAGTGTGACGTGACATAGGGGGAGGAGGGTCGTGCGCTAAGTCACATAAAAATTTTTGTATTCAGTTTTCAAAATTTTAAATTTTATTCAAATTTAATTTTATTGTTAATATTGCTTTAATTTTTTATCAATAAAAAAAAAAACGCACCTATTAAACGAACGGATCACAAAATCGAAAAAGACAGCTAAAGCTATGTTTAAACCAAGGAAAGGTATAACAAGTGTAGCAGCTGCAAAAAACTGGAATTGGCCAAAAACATGTTACGTAATTGTCGGGAACGTTAACAGTCCCTTAATGCGTATCGAATTACAATATTTTTTCGAAATTCACATTCAAAGAGGAATCAAAAGATTCATAGTAGGGCGGAGTAATTTGTTCGAAGCAAAATTTCGAAGAGAGTGTATGGCATATTTCCCAAGGAACCACCTGATATTGAGTTTATGTTTCATACCCCAACATGCAAAAGATTCAAATGTATAAACTCATTGGCAATTTTCTCAGAAGATAAATTTTAAAATAAAAATAATTCTTGCGATGCCAATTGCTTTCTTATTGAAACAGTTCGTCATTTTAAATATTTGGGTGTCATAATTGACGACAAAATGTGTTGATCGGAGCATATTCAAGCTTTAAAGTCTTATTTTCGTTCAACGTTACGAAGTTTTTATTCCATTAAGAAATTGTGTTCGATTCAAATATTAAAAATGTTTTATTTTAAAGTTTTTCAATCGAAACTTCAATATGGTATCTCCTGCTGGCAGATACTGACACTTCAAAAGAGAGTGATAAGAATGATTTGTGGTAGAAACCGCTTGCACCACTCTATGGAACTATTCCGAATTTTAAATATATTTCCTATTAGGCACTTATTTTATTATAAAGTTTTAAAAATTTTCTTTATTAGAAGTGGCTACCTCCATAGCAGAAATTCTGATAACTACAATCTTAGAGTCAATCAAGGCTTAGTTGTCTGTGTTCCACCGTTTCGCACAACAAATTATAGTAATTGCTACCCAATTTTATCTTGTAGATTGTTTAATAAGCTTCCGCATTTTATAAGGTCATTAAGAAAACTCCAGATTTTTCTGAGAAATATAAGGTTATGACTTCTTAATCTAAATTTTAATGAAATCGAGTCTTTGATGCAAATAATGTCGTAGATAAAACAGATTTTTTATTACCAGTATATTTTTTGATTAAATTGAATATATCTTAAGAACATGCTAATACTTGAAGTACCATCTCTATTTTCATATTTATTATTAACTAGATTCGCTATTATATAATGGATGTTCACCCCACATCTATTATTTAACAAAACTTTTTATAAACAAGTTTAATTAAATACTGAAGGGGCATTTGACACTGCTTTATTATGTTATATTTTAAGCAAAAAATGCCTCTACTATTCACTTAATTTATTATGTTTAAATTTATTTTATTGTATTTTGATGAATTGGATTTTTGTTACGTTTTTGTAAATATGAGAATAAATAATAATAATAATATAAATAATAAATATTTTAATTCTACGCTAAAAAAGCAGTTAATTAATTTTTCATTTACAAAATTTTGTGCATTTATTTATATTTAAGAAATAATTGCATATACACAATTTTAAAAGAAATTTAGTTGTTTCGCTATGGCGTAAAACGTGTAGTAGTAGTAATGAATTTTCAATACAAATTCAACTAGCTATCGACATTTTTTTTTTCGACGACAACAAAACAAAAATAAAAAAGTCGAAAGCTAGTTGAATTTGTAATGAAAATTTATTACTACTACACGTTTTACGCCATAACTTCTGAATTCTTCAAGGGCGCACCTTAATTTTAAATCGTTGGAAAGGAAATGGAACGTAAAAAAAATGAAAATAATGAAAAAGAAAAAAAATTAAAATACCTGTTCCTGGCATATTATTAAGCTTTAAAATTAAGAATGGGTCATTTTACTGCAATATTTTCAAAACTTTATAATTTTTTTCATAAAAAAGAGAAAATACTCTATTTACGAAAATTGGAAATAAATTGACTGTGCTACGATATCTCAAAATAGACCCTATTTTGGCATTTGTTTGGCTGTGGGTCCGGAGTCAAAGACTTACGTGGAAAGTTCACGTATTTGGTAATTATTTAGGAATGCTCCTTGAAAAAGATGACCTTTCAAATTCTGTTTCTCTGAGATGTTTGTTAAAATTTTGTGAGCATTGTCGCAATTAACATCGGTCCACTGTGTGAGATTTAACCAAACTATTAGGACAAAATTCGAAATTTTTGTAATGTAATTCGCTTGTTCATTCTAACAAAAACATATTCAGAAGTTAGTGTACATCTGAAACAGGCCCGTATACAAGGGAGGGGTTTGGGTGTTCAAACACCCCCCTTAGGGTTCAGAAAGTATAAAAAAATAAAATACAATCATTAATATGACATTTTTTTGATCATGTTGTAATCGACGGAAGGCATGCCTCTAGTGTTCTAGATGTGCGTACATTTCGGGGGGTCA
This sequence comes from Coremacera marginata, assembly GCA_914767935.1. Lineage (NCBI taxonomy): Eukaryota > Metazoa > Arthropoda > Insecta > Diptera > Sciomyzidae > Coremacera > Coremacera marginata. The sequence continues at coordinate 51,361,202 of OU612043.1, read as the reverse complement.
ACATTGACTCCGATCATTATCTTGTTGCAGCCAAGATCCGCATGCGATTATGCGAATGCGAAGAACATACGCACAGGACTGCAACGAAAGCTAGATGTCGCTAAGCTGCAATTACAACGGACTGCCGAAGCCTACTCCGCTCAACTCTCGGTTAAGCTCAACCAACCAACCTCTGGACTCGACGACGCCGGCGGACTTTGGACGCATATATTCCACTCCATGCGCGCTGCCGCTGAAGAAGTCATTGGTTTCCGGCGCCCGCAACCTCGGAACCAATGGTACGATCAGGAGTGTCGCATCGCGACAGCAGTAAAAAACGCCGCATACAGAAAAACGCTGAAGTCAGCTGCAACTCGAGCCGTGCGAGAAAACTACCGCGAAAAGAGGAAGGAACAGAGGCGCCTTTTCAGACGCAAGAAAAGAGAGCAGGAAAAGCGTGAGCGTGAGGAACTAGAGGTATACCAGGGCAAGAAGGATGCACGAAAATTCTATCAACAGGTTAAGCGTCTAACCCAAGGTTTCAAGCCCGGAGCATCAACTTGTAGAGACGAAAATGGAGATCTGAATACGGATACACAGTGTGTGCTTAGATTGTGGAGACAGCACTTCTCTAATTTACTTACTGGCGACGATTCCACCAATGCCGCCCATCGAGAGCGCAGTTCAGTGCCACCAATCGACGATGACGGAGTGGAAGTATCACCACCTAGCCATGAAGAGGTTCGACTTGCTATCCAACGACTCAAAAACAATAAAGCAGCGGGTGCTGACGGCCTATCAGCTGAATTGTTTAAAACCGGCGGCGATGAATTGATAAGGCGCATGCATCAGCTCATCAGCAAAATATGGCTAGCAGAAAGCATGCCCGACGATTGGAACCTCAGTGTACTGTGCCCTATACTTAAGAAAGGAGACCCTACAATCTGCGCAAGTTATAGAGGTATCAGTCTTATTTCCATCGCATATAAGGTTCTCTCAAGCGTACTGTGTGAAAGATTAAAGCCGATTACAAAAACACTGATTGGACCTTATCAGTGTGGCATTCGACCTGGTAAGTCCACCATAGACCAGATTTTCACTCTACGACAAATCCTGGAGAAAACCCACGAAAATCAAATTGACACACACCATCTCTTTGTCGATTTTAAAGCTGCGTTCGATAGCCCGAGAAGGGATTGCCTATACGCAACAATGTCTGAGTTCGGTATACCTGCAAAGTTGATAAGACTTTGCAGAATGACGTTGAGCAACACACGCAGCTCCGTCAAGGTAGGAAATGACCTCTCCGAAACCTTCAATACCGAAAGAGGTTTCAGGCAAGGCGATCCACTGTCTTGCGATCTCTTTAACATCATCATGGAGGGGATCGTACGAAAGGCCGGCGTGCATCGTAATGGCACCATTTTCTACAAAGGCGTCCAGCTCCTTGCGTACGCTGATGATATTGATATTGTCGGCAGAACCAAGAGAGATGTTACCGCTGCTTTCGCCGCTATCGAAAAGGAATCAGCCAAAGTGGGTTTGACGATAAATGAGGGCAAAACAAAATATATGCTGTCTACAAACAAGGGAGCTCGGCGGATAGACTCCCACGTTTCATCCGGCAGCTATAACTTTGAAGTAGTCAAGGAGTTCGTTTACCTTGGCACCGCCATTAATACCAAAAACGAAATCAGCCTGGAGATAAAGCGAAGAACAATAATTGCTAATAGGTGCTACTACGGGCTCAGTAAGCAACTAAGTTCCAGAGCCCTCTCTCGATCGACAAAACTAACACTCTACAAGACGCTCGTTCTACCTGTGCTGCTCTACTGTTCTACGCAGCCGCTCTGGGGGTGTTCGAGAGAAAAGTTCTTCGCAAAATCTTCGGTCCTGTTCGAGTCGGCGATGACTATCGCATCCGAATGAACCACGAGCTGTATGAGCTCTACGATGACATTGACGTAGTTCGGCGTATAACTGTGCAGCGACTACGCTGGCTGGGTCATGTCCATCGTATGAACGACGAAGCTCCAGCGAAAAAGGTGCTCGAGGCGAGGGTCGCTGGTCAACGACGACGAGGGAGACCATGCCTTCGATGGATGGACCAGGCTGAGGAAGCCCTAACCGCACTTGGTGTATCCGATTGGAGAAGGCGCGCGCAAAGCAGAGGCGCCTGGTGAGAGCTGATGAGGTCGGCTGAAACCCGGACACGGGTTGTTACGACCACCTAAGTAGTAATGACATTTTTTAAATGCGCATACTTAATGTGCCTACGTTTCTCTTCAGTAATACTTTAAACTGCAACAGCAACACGCTTAAGATATCGAATAAAGTTCGGTACATTCAATTGAGCCTTGTCCATCACCAGCGATTTAAGAATCTATTGCGTTCGAAAGAATTAAATAAAAGTGAGGAAACAATTTACCTTTTATAATTGTTTTCATTGATGTTTTCTAAAATGTAAACCATTTGTGTTAAATGTTATTCTATTGTTTATTTTATTGTGTCAAAATACTAAAACGATTCCACTTAATTAGCTGCAGAAACCGCCATTAAAAAAGGCCAGAAAGGTGGAAAGTAAATACTTGTTTTTAAGGAATTTTTTTCTTTTATCAATTTCCGTCCTTATTATGGCGACTTCTTGATATTCTTTAATAATTTGATCCAATGTTACAAAATTAAATACGAGTAATTATAAAAGTAGATGAGACCGCCAAAGTCGAAGTGACATTGGAACTACTTTGCTGATGTACCAACCGAGTGCAGCGCTGCCAGAATGATGTAGTGGTCAATGTGTGTGCTGTCCATTCTGTATTATAATTGTTTGATGGTTACAATTTTAGCTAAATCATAATAATGTAATATTCTATTTCGTTTGCATTGTAGAAAGCGTTCAAGAATCTTCAGAACCTGAAAAGTGTTCAGAATTACCTTTGGAACCGGCAGTTGCAGTTGGTGGTAGTATTGACAGTAATTTTAAAAGTGGTCGTGCAAGTAGTGTTATTAAGAATATTTCACTTTTTATGTTAATAATTCTAAATTTGAGCGTTTTGTGTGTATGATTGTAGAAGTTGTTCCAGAAACAGAAATTTCATTTGATACATCGGAACTGCATTGGACTTCGGCAGTACATAAAGGTGCAAGCAACGATATATCTAATTTCATTTCATTTCAAGTTTTCAAAACATTTAAAATCCTCACCCCTTCCCCACCCCCCGCCCACCCTTTTTTAATTTTTCTGTCAGTGGTTCGCGTAATCTATGATTAAAGCAGTCTTGGTTGAACCGTTGGCATTTGTAAGCTTACTCAAAATTGAAAATTGGAGTTTTGCGTTTTTTTTTAGCAAAATTTTTAAAAACATATTTTTTAAACCTTTTGAATGTTGTCGAAAAAGTCAATTAAATTTAAAAATTTTGATAAGTGATCTGTTATAGTTTAAGAGTTGGTTACGGATTTTCTTATAAGAAAGTGTTAGTCTTCTTATCGTGGTAATTTTAATAGTAGTTAACAAGTGGCTTATAGTTCAACATTGCTTTATACAGATATTTAGCCCGATAGCAGCTTGTAGGTAAATTGTTAGAATACTATAATAAGACGCTTACGGAAATATCGCTTGAAAGGAATTGCATTGTAGGTCACATTTTTAATGCTGTGGGAAACTTTTGCAAAATTACTGTTTATATACCTTTCCTTAGTGCAACACTTTACAACATGAAAGTACTATTTACAAAGCACAACTGGTTTTCGCCATCATTCAACTTGATTTTGGTGACATCCAAAAACGAGGAACGATCAAAATTTTTAATTAAACAACATGTACGAATTTTACCTTGCTCTGGTAACACAACATTAGGAAGAAATTAAATCAGAATTCAGCAGCGAATGCTGGTGCAAATATTAGGAAAATATGGTGATAGGTGAAGAAGTGCAATTGATATAAATAAATAAAATGGAAATAAATTTAAAGAAGTTCTATGGTCGAGTACGGCTTAAATGATTGTGCATACTTAAGAATACATAGGGGTAGCAAAGTCACAGAGGATGATTTATTGTTAGAATTGGCAAACAAAAAAACAGAAGACTTAATACAAATACATAAAAAAAATTAAAAGTAAGTTTTATTAAAAACTCATTAAAGTATTATACTAAATTTCTTTGATTCATCGATATCAGAAAATATCGATCTATTTTTTATGAAAACCCCACCCCCCCCCCCCCCCCCCTTGGCTAAATCCTGGCTACGGGCCTGATCTGAAACAATCTTCTTTATGCAGGATCTTCATAAAATTGGCTGTACTGAAAAAATACACTCTTAAATATTTAATAATAATATTTTTAAATGTTCAACTTTGAAACACAAAATTATATTTTAAAATCGTGAGTTATTGTCATTTTGTAAGACGTCGTAGAGTTTTTAAGAAATAAAGGTATAATTTAAAATAAAAGTTGCAAAAAGTTGCAGCTTAATGTAAGTATGTTTTATCTACGCCAGCGACTTAAACTTGGTAAAAAATTTCATCTAATTGCGTACATATGTGGTTAAAGTAAATGGCATTCTAACAAAATGCAATCTAATTTTTTTTAATTAATTGCTTATATTCGAATAGATAATTTGAATATAAATTTTGTTTATTAAGCTACTTATAGTATTGAATATTAATCTATATGCCTTCGCATGATCAACACGTTTAACACAAAAAGTGCTTACTTGAGGCTCAGAAATAATTTAAAAATGCACAAAAAATAGTTATTCGATGCTGTATTCTAGAGAAATAAAATTTATTTTTTTTAAGCACCATGCAAAAAGTGGGCGTGTGCCCAATTAATTAATTTTTAAAGCACCATGCAGAAAGTGCTCGTGTGCCCAAACTATATCAAGTCTAAAACTCATCATTCAATGTGGCAGATGAAGCTGATATCTAAGTGATAAAAGAGATTTATTTGATAGTTTGAATCTGATTTAAATCCACTATTTTATAAAATCTGCAGCTTTAGCCCTAAAATTAAAAATTTTATTACGGACAATAAATTTATGGTCAAGATTTTCGATCTATTCATCGTTGCGTATTGTTAGTTGCATCACGTTCCGTACATTTTACACACCCCGAATGCTATACACTCCGGGCGGAACCGGGTAATCCGGCTAGTAAATAATAAAATAAACAAGTTTAATTTTCTCTTTCCATAGTTCTTACAAAGAAAATTAGGTATTTTCGAGGAGGGCGCAGAAAAAAATTTTAACTCAAAAGGAGGAGGAGACCTTAAAAGCTTGAGAGCCTATGGTCTAGGGTAACGAACTGCCCCATGTGGCAGCTAAGTGCTAATTGACTTAACCCTTTGACGACCGCTCCTGAACCGCTGGGGAATTCGCAAATCTGATACTGGATTCGTGTTCAGCGACCTCATATTACCAAACAAAAGTATCACGAAAAAAAAATGTATTCGACCTGCAAAGGTGTCAAAAATCGTGGGACCTATAAGTCCCAATGGTCGTCAACGGTAAAAATGTATGCCACTTTTCTCAGGTTGAGAGTACAAGAACACTTTCCATTGCGCATTTATTACGATGAATAAGGAACCTGCTATTTTTATATGCACACAACAATCGAAACTGTTATGGAAAAAACAACAGTACAAAAACAAAAATAACAGAACTTCCCATCTCTAGTAAGCACTGCTAAATGTCACTTTTGGGGTTAAAAAAAATAGTTTTTGGCACGCAAGTGTTTCGAAGGAAGTACAAAATATTATTTCTAACCGATTTGTGTGGTATTTTATAGAATTTTCGTGAGTTTGTTGATTTTTTTGTGAGTGCTTTCGAAATATGGTTTTCGTTTCACTTTTGCAGTCGAACAATGCTGAGATCGCGCCGTTTCTACCTCACTGAGAAAGACATCATTCAATTGATGAATGTAGACGATAGCGATGACGATGAACGTGCATTCGAATTGGATGACCAAGATATTGCATTTCTTGAAGAGGACGCTGCCGTCCTACAGCCCAGAACAGAAATCGAGATTGAGGATGCACTTGCTGATAATAAGCAACCGTTGACTAGCGCTGCTCGAAAAAAGACGCTTACACTCGCGCAAGTTGCATGCGAGAAGCCACCCACACCTGAGCTAGTAACTTTTAAGTGGAAAAAAGCGATGAACGATTACACGCTACCAACGTTCACCGATCCAGATTTTGATTACGGAAAAGTTTTGTTGCCAGATACGGCACCCGACAGCGATGTGGCAAGTATTTACCAAGTGTTCAGTGCAGTTTCCGACTTGGATACAATGCTCAAATTGGTCAAGAAGCAGTCGCAAATATACGCTGAGCAAAAAGGCATTGTGTTCTCGATTTCTTTAGCTGAATTTAGGGCTTATTTGGGCATTATTTTGTGCATGACAATTCACCATCTTCCACAAACTCGGCTTTACTGGTCAACGTTGCCCATTTACTCAGTGCCACTTGTTTCGAATGTAATGAGCCGAAAGAGATTCGAAGAAATTCGCTATTGTTTACATTTCGTGAACAATGTTGAACATCCATCCCGAGATGATCCATCGTACGATCGAGCCTATAAAATTCAGCCAATAATCGTTCATATCAACAAAGCATTCGCGGATGCGATGTCCGAGACCAAGTGACAATCCATCGATGAGATTCAAAGGACGTAACATTATGAAGCAGTATATGAAAGATAAGCCGAATTCATGGGGATTCAAATTGTGGTGCCGATGCGACTCGAAGACTGGTTACCTACACAAATTTGACATTTATACAGGTAAGAAAACGCAAAAAGAAATCGGCATTGGTGAATTGATTGTTCTGGATATGGCGGAAGGTCTCGATAATTTTTTCAATAATCCGACATTGCTTTACAAGCTAAAAGAGAGAGACATAAGAGCCTGCGGCACTCTTCGGTCCAAACGTAAGGAAATGCCTAAATTTGATGCAGATAAGAACTTCAAACGAGGCGACTACCAGTGCAAGGTGGCTTATGGAGTGGCTGTGATCAAGTGGATAGATAATCGTGCCGTATTTTTGGGGTCTAACTTTCTACCTCCACTTGAATCGATCAACGTAAAACGACGCCAAGCTGGCTCCGCTGTAAAAATTGATGTGAAATGTCCAAGTGCGATCAAGCATTACAACAGCAGGAATGGGTGGAGTGGATGTTATGGATCAGAAGAAGGTTGATCCATAGTCATTCTTCCCCGAATATGAAACGGTTTTTATTATTTATTTTATTCTTTATTTTATTTCAGTCCTACTACGAACGTGATCGCAAATCAAAGACCAAGTTCTACCTACGTCTTTTCTATGATCTATTTGACTTAAGTGTGCATAATGTGTTCGTTGTATACAACAAATTCACTTCGTCAAATAATGACCCATTTTCCATATCTGCATTGGAGTTCCGCGCGCAGCTGGCTACTCAAATGATTGATTCGTTTAGCATCCGCAAGAGACCACCATCAGAAGCTGTACGAGAGGGACCTAAGCGAATGAAAATTGCAGAACTCGCCACACTGTCAGGTCATTATCTCTGCAAAAGTGAGAAGGGACATAAGAGATGTATTGTCTGTTCCAAGCAAGGCAAGGACCGTCGAACAAATGCTATTTGTGCCTTTTGCAAAAAACCATTTTGCTTCAACAATAATCGAAATTGTTTTGAAATGTATCACAAAAAAAAACTTGCATTGTATCGACTAAAAATGTAAACATAATTTTTTTTTCTAAATAAATCAACTCTCCATCAAAATTATAATATGTCATTGATTTTTACCGTTGACGACCATTGGGACATATAGGTCCCATCAAATTGGGTGGTCGCGTGGGTGACCAAAGTGGACTATATTATTTTATTGTTGCAACTTCTCTAAAAATATTGTACCTGTAGCTCCTACCACTTCCAAAATATTACAGCAAAGAGAAGGAGGAGAAAAAGTAAAGATTTTTTGACTTTGGGGTGATATGGTATACAAGGGGGTTAATCTACCCTAAAAAATTAGGTACTTTCTGAAAGCCTTCTTCATTCACTGTTAAATGATACCTCGTATAGCAAAATCGATTGCATACTTTTTCCAGGAAAAATTCGAAGGTAAAAGGGTCACCAGTGTCCCATTGGTCGCCAAAGGGTTAAGCGAGTAATACTTTTTGTATCTTGAGATAAGATACTCAACTTTTTATTTAAATTTCAATTATAAAGCAGGAAGTAAGTCTTATTTGAGATTCTTAAAAAGGCTACGTTAAAGCTCAAAGACACTTTTATAAGAGTTTCATTCAAAAATTAATTTAATCGCATTTCTGGATGCGTAGTTTAGAAAAACAAATAAAGAAAAAACATTAATTTAATCAGCTTTATTATTTATTATTTTGTTGCTTTTTAATATGCGTTTTAATGTTTGTGAAAATGCGTTTTTAATTATATATGAAATGAGTTCACTGATAAATTAAAATGCGTTATGAAAATGCAACATTGTAGGCAAGGAACTGTAAATAATATTTAGAACAGTGTCATCATAAAAAAGAGAATACATAACTTACAATCATATGGGCCTTGTGTGAAAATGCGTTTTAAAAATTGTTCAAAACAAAATATTGACTAAGCTTGTGACTATCAAAGTAAATGTTTGACGCACTTTGAAGTCATGTTAATGCAGCATTTCGCTCATGCTCGAAACGTGTCACATAAGCACTTTGGACCTCTTTACTATGCTTTAGTTAGCACTGATCTGATGAAATTCCACAAAATTATTTTCACGTTTTGTTAATTAGAAAACTGATAACATTTCTGAAAACGTCAATGAAACAATTACCTATTCCACATAAAACAACAAAAACAACAGACCTATTAATATTAATTACTCCTGAATTAGGCACATACATAAATATATCAAAGCAAAAGCTGCCGCCATAAAGAGAAATATAAAAACTGGTACATAAATAAGTTCACTACTCTATTTATTTTGCATAATCAAACTTATATTTTGATTAATCAGCTGTTGGCAAAAGCAAAACAAAAAGCAAATAAATTGTTTACAACAACAAATAGTTTTGTAGTGTTATCTATAATAATTTCGATGTTGAAATTATTTTCAAGGCAAAGCTAAATGTTGATCTTTAAGCTTATTAAAAATAAAAGCTATTTGTCAGAAAAATTTTTTCCCCCCCTCCCCCCAAATCAATTTTATGTATTTTGACAAATTTTTGTTGTTTTAAAATGCGCATTTAAATTTAGAAAAAACAAAAATGCATTGCATTTCTACAATAATAATTGAAAATTCTCATTAATTTTTACATAAACTATTCGAACCCCTTGAGTTGCCGACAATCGATATATTTTTTTTAAGAAATTTTTTTTTAACTAATGCCGTATGCATTCGTTTTGTAAAACGCTGAATTGTACAATCAATTAAAATTTCCAAAGACTGATAAGCTCAACCTAAATTTTTGTAAATCTTATAAGTTCTTACTAAGCATTTATTTCAACATTGAAATGAAAGCGTGAATGCCCTTGATTATTCTTACTCGTTTTGGAAATAGTGAAAAATGTTCGCAGCAGCACTGCCTTGTATTGCCTTGAAAAAGAATTCGTGATAAGATTAGAAATTATTAATCAAAACAGTGTATTGTTAAAATGCTATGGTAAGCGCACCCTATAATGAGTGACGCAGACGGTCGACGCACCCTATAATAATCAAAAACAACATACATAAGTTGTTGTCTAATGTTTAACTTTAATGCTGCAATGTGTAGGATATCAATTAATAATTATTTGTATTCAATGGCACATTGAGTTTAATCATTCAGGAATAATATAATAAATCGTGGATTAACCAGATAATATATAAGGATTTAAGGATGCTTCTGCTCGAAGCACTCAAACATGAGCATGCTCCTTATATAAGCATCCTTTGTTACCTCAAGCATATCCTTGTAGGTCAATCTCTGGGGACGTCCCAGAATGTTCAACCTTACGCTTGCCACCGCCAGACACTAACACAGAATGTATGCTGCCGTTTCCGGCTCCTCTGGGCATAACCTACACGTATCGTCCTCGGTCAGAGTCATCTTCCTGTGATGTACATGTGTCTTCCACATGTAGGGACCGTGTCCTGTGACCAGTTCAGTAAGCCAGCTTAAAGTCCTTTGATTGTAACGGATAACTTTTGCTGCCTCACTACGAGACCACTTCACGGCCGCCTTTGATTGCCTGCAATTAACAGCTTCTTCCCACCTTGTACGGTGTTCCGAGTCCGTCCATTGCTTAATAAGGCCTGCCACCATGTTGTCGCCTATGGCGATACGTGGTTCTGGTCCACAAAATTCTTCTGCTGATCCTTCTCTCGCTAAAGAATCAGCATTTTCGTTCTGTTCTATGCCAGAATGTCCTCTTACCCACATAAGTGTGAGCTCATTTATCTGAGCGCACCTATCGAGTTTAGTAAGGCATTCTATGGACAAACTGGAGGTGGTGTCTGTCCGTTGCATGCACCTAATTACCGACTGATTGTCAAGAGCAATGAAAATTTTCTTGCCATTGACCTGGCAATCTATCAGGTGGTCCAGCGCATACACTACACCAAGCATTTCTGCCTGGTATACCGACACAAACCTCCCTAACCTCAGTACGCAAGACAGGTTCAATTCTTCTGAGTAAGCACCTGCCCCGGCTCTGCCATTCATCAGAGAGCCCTCGTAAATATACTGATATCGTTACCAGCGATTTCTTCACAAACGGCTCCATCTGTTATAAGAGTTTCATAACATTTTTCTGTTATTCTTACTCTCTGCCTTCCATCCATAGGCATATACGTCTCCCCGACATCTCTCTGTGCAATATCAAGAATGCGCATATGACCATATAGGGCCGTTGATCCATGCCACGTAGCATATTGCAACATCCTGAGGGCTGTTAGCACCACCGTTGCGCACCACTCCATTGCGCTTGTTGGAGTGGTGCGCTTCGCGCTGCCTCCTGCAAATAGCTCCTTTTCAGCAACTCTTACTAATTCGTGAAGAGCCCTCTCCGCAGACCTATCTGCTCTATACGCATGTTGGCATCTACTCAGAGGATTATGCATTAGCGAAGTGCTCTCAAGACAGTCAACCATCACTCTTTCCATCGTTTTCAAGAGGAAAGACGTAATCGGTCTGAACGACATCGCCTCCGCATAATCCTTTTTCCAGGCTTCGGAAGAAAGACAACTTTCGCTTCTCTCCAGACTCTCGGAACGTACACAGTCGCTAAGCAAGTAACGAATATACCTCACAGCAAAGGTGCAATGAGATCTTTCCCCCACTGCATCATAGCCGGAAATATACCGTCCATCCTTGATGTTTTATACGAAGCAAATGAGCGTATTGCACCCCGTCCAAAGTTATAATTCCTTCAGCTTCCATTCTGTCAACACTGTGCACCCTTTCTTCAAAAGTGTCCACGGGTCTTCACACCTAAAACTTACAGGAAAATTCACCTCCATCAGAACTTGCATCGACTCCTCTAAGCTCTCTGCCATGATTAAATCCGTTTTTCGGATCAGTCCCACTTTGGAGAATGGGTCTTTCGAAACCATTTTCTGGAGTCTATATGCTTTCGAAATAGTATCCATCCCAGAGCAGAAGTCTCTCCACGACTGTCTTTTACGGTATCGTATGAGGTTCCTCAGTTCCCTTTTCCGTGCCTTGTAGTCTGCCCATGTTTCTGGAGTTCCCCCTCTCATGTGCCGATTGAAGGCCTTCCTGACCTTTTTCTTTAGAGATTCGAGTTCCGTGCACCACCATGGTGTCGGATCACCCTCGTCTATTGAAGATGTAGGGCATACCACCTCGTAAGCTTCGACCATGGCTGAACTAAGATGTTTGACATGGCTTTCCACTTGCACTGTATTCCCTGATACTTTTATAGCTTTTTGAGTCAGTGTTTCCCTCAACTTCACCTCACATTTCACAGGATCTGTATTCTTTGGAATCCTAACCTTCCTGCTATTCCACTGGCGTCTGATTCCGCACTTGAATTCAAACTGAATGGATCTGTGGCCGGACATGGTTAGACTATGAACGACCCTCCAGTTTTTCATTTTGTTCAGAATCTTTCTGCAAATAAGAGTTACATCAATGACTTCCGCTCGCCTCGCATCAACGAAGGTCGGCTGTGCTCCTCTATACGCTACCAACAGATTATACCTCTCCACAAATTCAAGCAATTGCTCTCCTCTATCATTTTTGTTACAACACCGAAACCCGGCCACCTAAGTAAGTAAGTGAACTTTGACACTAATTAAAGTGCTACCTAAGAGCTTTAATGTAAACTGAAAAGGCAATGCAAATATGTTTTACTTTGCCTTTTTTCTCTTTAAATGTGTGATTTACCTCACGTTCGGCATATGGAAAGGCCCATATTTAAATTGAGTTATGAACATTTAATGCGGTAAAAATATAACGATCAGAAAAATAAGACCAAATTAGTTTTTTTCTAATTAAAATCACCACACAGCACACAGAGGTAATAATCTTGAAGTTTATTTGAGAATAAGTTCAAAATGTTTTATACATGAGCCATAAAAGGATTTTCACCACTATTTGCTGGAATGTAAGATTCCAACAGAGATGATGATGACTGTGCTAATAATAGTAATAATAAAATGTATTTTCTTTCCTACTGACAATTAATTTTTTGTAATAGTTAATTTCACCCCGGCTTAGTGTCACTTCACACTTAAATTAATACAGAAAACTGTTTTGTTTTTCATGGTATTTCTAATCTTTTTCTGTACATAATCACGAACAACTTTAAACCTTAAAAATCGGAAACCCAAAAAAAAAATCAATGCACTTTGCACCGAGTTCACTAACTTTCGCGATTATTTCGAATGTCACATAAGTATTACTTGATAAACAACAACTAATTTATTTATTCGACTTTATTGTCGAAATTCTGGAAACTTTAGAACGTTCAACTGAAAAAAAAATAATAAAGAAATGCAAACAAAATAACCCAGAAAAACGCAACACAGATAAAACGGCTTCCTTTTTAATTGTCTGCAACGCATAAGTACCAAGATATCTTGTGGGGATATCTTCAAAAATTCCAGAATTTCATTAATTCCAGAATTAAGTACATTGCAACGATCGAGTGTATGCCAGCGATAGCTGGCTGATGCAAGTTCAACAAAGTTTGCACTAAGATAACGAAAGGCATATCTTAAAAAGTGTTCCACTGTCGAGTAAAGCATTATGCTTGCGTCAATAAAGCAGTACAAGAGAAGCTGATTAAAGAATTCAAGGCGGCAACAACATTATGAGTACCCGAGATAAATATGATCATGAGCAGACTGGTTTCAATGCAATTTCGTTCTCATTTTGAACAATGTCTCAGCATCGAATTGCATGATGCAAGTAGGTGATTGGATTTCATGCATGCATGATTAAAACGAAAACAAAATTGCAGACAAGTTATGTGCAACAATAACCGCCTATTTGGTCAATGTAGCTTTTAACCTTCTCCCCTCTCAATTGATTTGCCTTACTTTCAATTTCAGTCCATACCTTAGTTGAAATTCTGCACAGACTGTCGTTTCATAAATAGACCCAGTCGTTGAAGTTTTGTCTCTGTAGATTAACTTGTTTTGTAGTAATAAAAATCAAGACATTGACAACATGTTATTAAAAAAAAAATAAATTATATAGTATTGAACGCAATATTAAAGTGTATTTTATGGATCAAACTTACTTTTACTAATTTTATTTCGAATTTTATTATTTAATGTCTTGATGCTTACCTGAAAAGAGACAGAAAAACAAATAATAGTAAGTCAGTGGTTAAAATATGGTTAATAAGAAATTATTATATATATTTTACCGCTTAAGAGATCTTAGTAAAATTCTGCACCAAAACTAAAATTATCCACTGAACTATAAGCGAAGATTTTGCGGAAGGTGAGAGTTTTGCGAACGTTTTTGGGGTTTTTTTTTAATGTTGATTTTTTATTGAGTCGCTTAAAGGTGCTTGCTATAGAAGATTTAATTCGTGAAAGCTTTTCCCATTATATGATATGAAAGTATGATTAAAAACAATCGTGTGATGTTCTCATAGTTCCTTAAAGAAAAAAGTACTCGTAGTAAATGATGTCGCCTAGCGAGGAGTTGCTTTAAGGTATAATGTATGTGTAAATCTTTAAAATAAAAAAATTTTTTTTGTTTGCTTAATATGTTCTTTATAGTTTCTAGAATATATCAGGTTGGCAACTAAGTAATTGCGGATTTTTTTTTAGAAAATAAGAGACAATTTTTTCATGAAAATAACTTTATTCTGTAATGTTTTGCCCATTTTGAGCAATGACCTTTTGCCATCTTTCAGGCAGCATCATAATTCCACGTTCATAAAACTTCTGGTTTTTATCAGATTTTTTTTTATAAAATTTGACATCATCATTATTATTGAAATTTTAACCATTCAAGGAGTTTTGCAAAGATCGAAATAAAAAGTAATCAGATGGTGCAAGGTCAGGACTATATGATGCATGTGGCAAAACATCCCAACCAAGCTCCAATAATTTTTGCCGAGTGACCAGAGATGTGTGTGACCTTGTATTGTCATGGTAGAATGCAACACCTTTTCGATGTGTCAATTCGGGCCGCTTTTCTTCAACTGCAGTGTTCAATTTTGTTATATGTTCAAAGTAGACATCTGAATTGATCGTTCGGTTGGGTGGTTAAAGTTCAAAGTAGACAATTCCTTTGTAATCCCACCAAACTGATAACATAACTTTCTTTTGATGAATATCAGCTTTTGATGTTGTTTGAGCTGGTTCACCTGGCTTGCTCCACGATCTTTTCCGATTGACATTGTTGTAAATAACCCATTTTTCATCACCAGTTATCAATCGTTTTAAAAGTGGATCATTTTCATTACATTACATTTTCTTACAGTTCATGAGGAACCCATATATCGAGTTTTCGTTCATAGCAAAGTTGTTTTAAGCGATTTTCAATGCATGTATGTGATACATGAAGCTTCTCTGCAATCTCACGTGTTGTACTGTGACGATCCGAATCGATTATTGCTTTGATTTGGTCGTCATCAACTTCAACTGGACGACCAGAGCGTTTTTCATCTATGAGTGAAAAATCACCAGAACGAAATTTAGCAAACCAATTTTTACACTGCAGTTCTTTTAAAGCTTCGTCACCATAAACAGCACATAACTTTTTGTGAGCTTGCGATGCATTCTTTCCTTTCCGGAAATAAAAAAGCAAAATATGACGAAAATGTTTGTTTTGATTTTCCATTTTTCAACAGACGCCAAACAAAACCTACACAACCGATCAAAAAAATTTTTTTACTGATTGACAGTTGAAGTACCAACTATAGTTGATATGTTAATTTTTTTATAGTTGATATTGTTTGATAGCTATCAAAGAACAAAATGTGTTTGACATTTCGATTACGTCAGCAAACCTAAAAGTTCAACTAAATCCATCTATGAGTGAAGTCCGCAATTACTTCCCTGTAGGAAAATCAACTAATTTAAAAGTAATTGATAAAGTAGTTTTTTGTCAACCACAACTAGTTGAAATTCTGACTTTTTTCCATAGAACGAACTAACTTATTTTGTTTGGTCATGTCCGCTAAATAAGTTAATTGACTGTCGTCTGCATATATTTTCAACTACTTGTTAAATTAGTTACATTTAAATTATTTTTTTAATTGCTTTAAAATAACCAATTGAAAACTATTACTGATGGCCAAAAGTTAATAATATTTGATGAAATAACATGGTTAAATATATACATATATATAAGCTTGTAATCTAATAAAAATTTTCAATAAAAACATGCCAACATCAGAGTAGTTGCCGCCTTAATATAATTCAAAGTAGCTTATCAATCACTGGTTTTTAAGTAGTATTTCAATTACTTCATATATTGAAGTGGATGCCGCCTTAATATAATTCAAAGTAGTTCATATACTGGTTTATTTTAAACTAGTTTTTTAATTAGTTGTTTTTAAAAACAAGTTAGTTTGTTCCTATAGGGTTAGTTGCCAACCCAATACATACATGTTTTCGTAACGATACCTGACATAGCAGATTAAATAATAGTAAGTTTATGAACCGATAATTTTAAAAATATATGCAAAATTTCGAAAAACAAAAGCTTTAAATGTGATTTCCTCGTTTTAAAAAATAACCTTTACAATGTATTTTTTAAAAAGCACAGTATCAATTTGGATCTTTTTATCCAAAGGTAGGACAAAAATAGAAAAAATATTACCTCTTTTTTCTCAAAATTTAGTCAATAAAAAGGAAAAAAAAAAAGTTGCCCATGGTAAAAATTTTGATTCTGATAATAACAAAAATTAAGGTCTCCTGCAAAAATAAATTTAAATTTAATCAATTTTCCACAATAAAATTGCATATCCTTTCAATAGATATTAAAGTGGTTCTATTTAATTTTTTTGTCAATAACTGTCCCCACCCACCTTCGCCTCCGGCCCACCATTTAAAATCTTGGCTACTAACCAGATATTCAAATATATATTTTTGGCCACGTGGCGGCCGTGGCGGCCGTGGCGTAGTAGGTAGAGTGTGTGACTCTTACGCCAGAGAACCCAGGTTCCCATCCCATCCGACACAGAAAGTTTTTCAATTGAATTAATTTTTCTGTTCGGCCGTCACCTCTCTGCAGACAATGGCAAACCTCAGAGAGTAAAAACTGCCATGAAAAGCTTCTTGAGAACATAACCCGTTCGGAGTCGGCGTAAAACATGTAGGTCCAGTTCTCGATCATTTGTGTGCAAACATTTCACATCACACACAACACAATTGATCATAAGAAGCTCGGTCAAAGTCCTTTTAAAGGCTGAAATGGCCATTTTCGTTTTCGTTCGTTGGATACTTTTTGATCATTACCATCTCCTGAGTCGATTCTGTGTGTCTGTCCGTCTGTCGACACGATTACAGCCGCAATTTTAAAGCTATCGCGATGAAAATCAAAATATAAGTATATTTTAAAAAAGGAAGGTGAAGTTCGAAAATGGGCCAAGTCGGATGAAAACCACGCCTACCTCCCATATAAAGTGACTTTATATTAACCGTAAAATGTCTTTAAAATCCACAAAAATTAAAGAAATGCCTTGAAATTTTGCAGGTCAGCTTTGCTCTTCAGTTTTAATCTATGGCTATGAAATTTGAAAAAATCGGATGAAAACCACGCCTACCTCCCAGACAAAGTGGCTTTATTTTAAAAGTAAAATCTCTTAAAAATCTGCTCAAATTAAAAAAATGTCTTGAAGTTTTGCATATAGGCTTTGATATATAACGTAGACCACCACTATGATATTTGGCAAAATCGAATGAAAACCACGCCTACCTCCCATACAAATGGGCTTTATTTTAAACGTAAAATCTCTTAAAAATCCACAACAATTAATGAAATGAAATCTTGAAATTTTGCACTTTAGCTTTGATATATAATATGAACCATCTCTATGATATAGGGCAAAATCGGATAAGAACCACGCCTACTTCCCATACAAAGTGACGTCATCAAAATAGGAAAACTTTCGTTAATATATAAAACTGAATTTCATCGTGTATGTCGTGGCTACAGACTTCGAGATGAATATGGACGCGGGGGGGTATTTTAGCTTCGGTACACTGCCGAAGCTCCACCCTTACTAGTTTTTATATATAATTTTGCCACATTACAGCTTGTTAATTTTTTTTTTAAATACAGTATTTGAGTTACTATTTATTTTCTGCGTATTTTAACTACAAATATATCAAGTTGATATTATATGTTTCCTACTTTTATATATATATATATATATTTCTTTATCACAAATATGACATTACTAAAACTTTTGCACAACACCCTGATTAAGACTTAATTACGTCAACTTAAAACTTTCTCCTTGTTCGAAAATCATCCAACAAACATGGCAAAAACAAACAAAAAAAAACCATCAAAAATGCACCACAAAAATTCCACAAACAACAGGGAAAAAAGTTGAAAACTAATGCAACTAAAGACAAGTGAAAAAACGAAAAAGGATACAGAACAAAAAAAAAACAATAGCAATAAGTTAACAAAAAAAAAAAAAGGGTGAAGTGAAAAAGTTGAAGGAATTTAGCAGTTACACTAAATGACGTTGAAATGACGAAGATGAATGCGTCGTACAGCCAAAGCTAAAGCCAAGCGCCAAGCACCAACGACAGACAGACATTTAAGGGAACTGCATGTGAGGTTTATGAGAGCGTTTTACACTGAGCGAACAACAGCTGAGCTTTTACTGCAAGTTGTTTTGCTGCATGTCACACGCAACGCTGATAATATTGCACTCTAACGAAGTGTTGCAGAAAGGGTGTTTGCTGTCAGAAGTGGGTTTAAGAAGGGCGTGTGGTTAGGTGGGCAGAAGAATAAAAGAAGTCGCCAAACAAAGTGCAACGAATATTTGTGGCTTGACATTGATGCGTACTGCGCGCTACTTTACGACAATGAAGAAGATGAAGTAGCTTCAATTGCCAACATCCGGCATGGTAGACGGGTACACACGCGCTTTATCTTGATGAAGCGCTGCAGTAAAAGCTGCAACTTTTTGTTGCTGCGTAGTTGACAAAATAAGTAAACAAATGCTAATTTAATAATTTTTTTTTTACGCTAGTTGTTGTAGCTTTTAATTCAACTAGAAACTTTTGATGCAATTTATGACAATTAAGATTAAGTTGCAAGCAAAGCTTTAAGATAATTTTATACAGCGTTAAAACTTAAATTAAGACTTGAGAGAAGTGGTACGGAATACTAGTCTCAAAATCTCTAAGCTCAAAAAAATTTGCAATAAATAACTTTTAGCGGAAATAAAAAGAGAAATATCAAACACAATAAACAAAACATAAAACATTTTTTGCACATTTTTTTTTAATTTCAACAAATACGTTAACTTGTTTATAAACATGTTACAAAGAAGTGTAACGTTTTTTGTAAACATTGTATATAAACACGTACAATGTTTATAAGCGCTGCCTAAGAGAGACTCCTTGGATTAAAGGGATTCGCTGGTTTCGAATCTGATGTCAGAAATTTAAACTTCAAGATAGTGGATAAGCTAGCCACACAGATTTTTTTTGTATTTTTGCGAATTCTTTTAATTTTAAAACTCTGATAACGGGTTTGATTTGGAATCTAATATAAGTTTTAAAATTAAAAATTCCTAAATTTTTTTATTCTTACGAATTTGGTGCTGAGGTGAAAACAATGGTAAAAATGGGTCGCTGAATCCGAATCCAATTTCAAAATTATGTAGTTTTTTTACAACAGAGTTGCCACCTAATAAAATGTCTTTTTAAGATTGTTTAACATCAACTAACAGTTTTAGGCAGTCACTTATTTCGAATATGATGTCATAATTTTAAAATTGAAGATGTCGGATAGGGTTGCCACCTACATTTAGTTGTATTTTTGGGAATTTTTGTAATTTTGAAATTTTGACAATGGATTTGATTTCGAATCTGATATTACTGTTTCAAAATTAGAGCCCTGCATGAATATATTCATCAAATGAATATACCCTGATTCTCTGCTGTAGCAGTCATTGCAAGCAAAACTGGAAGCGAATAAATGTAAACAACAGATTGTGTAGCAACAGGTCATGTAGCGCAAAAGAATAACTTTTTATTTGTTCTCTGTTCTCTTTTCATACACTTTTGCACTGAGGTGAGCTTGCGATCAACGCGTTGTTTCAATTATTTCTCTGAGTACTTAATAAACTATACGAATACTCAGGAATCTGCTGCAGTGACCTGAATAAGAAACAGGCATGTTTGGTTTTTCCCCGCAATAAGCTTTATGTTATTCTTAATGCATAGTCAGTTTGATGTTGGATAGAGGTGCAATCAAACGCATTTATTTATGATAAAAACACATTAATATTAATACAAAATATTTCATTCTAAATGGATATTGATGTAGTGAGTAACATTAAAAACTGTACACCTTTACCATACAATAGCATAGCTTAGGATATTACATACAATATTGAACCATAAAACAAACACAAAAGCTGTCGAAAATAGTTTATTTCGATCGTAGCTGATCTCCTAGAGGGGTCAAATATATAAGTTGGTATTATTATTTTTTGCTCCTCAACATTTCTCTCGAACACACCTACCACCTATCTACCCTTCTTTGGCTACCTATACAAAAAACACAAAAGCTGTCGAAAATAGTTTATATCGGCCGTAGCTGAACTCCTAGTGGGGTCAAATATATGTATTATTATTATTTGCTCCTCAACATTTCTCTCCAACACACCTACCCCCTATCTACCACCCTTCTATGGCTCTCCATACAAAAAACACAAAAGCTGTCGAAAATAGTTTATATCGGCCGTAGCTGAACTCCTAGAGGGTCAAATATATGAGCTGGTCCTATTATTTTTTGCCCTTCAACATATCTCCCCAGCATACCTACCCCCTATCTACCACCCTTCTTTGGCTCCACATACAAAAAACACAAAAGCTGTCGAAAATAGTTCATATCGGCCGTAGCTGAACTCCTAGAGGGTCAAATATATGAGCTGGTATTATTATTTTTTGCTCCTCAACATTTCTCCCGAACACACCTATCCCCTATCTACCACCCTTCTTTGGCACCCCATACAATAAACACAAAAACTGTCGAAAATAGTTTATATCGGCCGTAGCTGAACTCCTAGTGGGGTCAAATATATGAGTTGGTATTATTGTTTTTTGCTCCTCAACATTTCTCCCCAACACACCTACCCCCTATCTATCACCCTTCTATGGCTCCCCATACAAAAAACACAAAATCTGTCGAAAATAGTTTATATCGGCCGTAGCTGAACTCCTAGAGGGGGTAAATATGTAAGCTGATCCTATTATTTTTTACCCCTCAACATTTCTCCCGAACACACCTACCCCCTATCTTCCGCCCTTCTTTGGCTCCCCATACAAAAAACATTTGTTGTACGAACGAACGAATAAAAAACATATTCGCCAAATATTCAGGGTATGAACACTGATATTTTTGTTATTTTTTATTGCTTTATTTACTCCTGCTGTTGTTAGTAAAGCATCGTGCTGTTATTCTCTTCGTTTCTTATATCTGAATAAAACAAAGAGAGTGTAAGATCAGGTATGAGCTAAGCAGAAAAGGGATAGAGGAAATTTTTTATTCTATAGCAAGAGAATATATTCAGGGAGGCGAAAAAGCATACTCATGAAGGGCTCTATGCAAAATTTAAGATGGCGAATAGGGTTGCAACCTTAATTTTTTTGTATTTTTACAAAATCTTATAATTTTGAAATTCTGACAGCGGAGTCGAGTTCAGCTACTCATTTTTACCCGTGCAAAAGTTTAAATTTTTTTGCTGTATACACGCTATACTCTTATTTTTTTATTTAATATAGAAGACAAAAATCAATGATAACAGGAATTACAAATTTTGTCTCGAACAAAGTCCGATATACATCAATTTAAATGTAATATTTTTGAAGCTTTTTGGGGAGAAAATAAATATTTTATGCAATTCTTGAGCTTTAAGTTTGATTTCAAGCTTCTAACTTGCAACCGCTTTCTAGAGCTCTTTAAATTTCTTTTTAATACTCTTTTATTGTTAAACTAGCTTTAACTCACTTAGAAGGTCAAATAAAAGACATAAAAATAAGTTTCTGTAGTTTTACCTTTTGTTTTTTCTTTTATTTTAATCAAAAAAGCACAAAAATATCCGCAAACTAAAGTTTACTTAATTTTACGTTAAAAATTACCAGAAACTAACTATCGCTGATGAGCAAAGCGGAAGCGGAAGCGATGCAAGGATAACAAGACATGCAGCAACATCCGGTGTGCCGAATGTTCCTTGTTTGTTTTTTTTTTTTTGTTAATTTTTACTGTTGAAAAAGTTTTCATTATTTGTCCATTTATACTGATGACAAACACGCAGACAGACAAAATAACGGTGTGTGTGAGTGTCTATGCAACATAAAATAGAAGGAGAGATATAGACAAAACGGGTGAGAGAGACAAGAATGAAGGTGAAGTATGCAGACACCCGCAGTAAATTTTTAAAATAAACTCAAATGTGCACTTCAAACACATTCAAGCACACACACACACACACAAACTCACACAAGCATACACAGAAATACATACACACATTTTCAACACTTTCAACTACTATTAACTAAAATAGTGGCACAGCAAACAAATTATACAAGGCTTCAAACGAGCGCAGGATGTTCAGGATGTGCAACCGGCGTCTTTTGTTTGATCATCATTTTACGACTGTGTTGGTTGGGAATGTTTGACTGTCTAACTCTACGTATGTCTGCTTTCAAGTGTATGACACACTTCCAAACAAAAGAGTTGAACTTAGTTGCTGCTGCTAGTTTTGTCAAAAAAAAAAAATTGCTTTGCTGCAAATTAAAATGAGCATCACATGCGACGACACGGAAGAAGCGCAAACGATAGAAGGATATAAGCAGCACAAAGGATAGCAACACCAAGTTAGAAATACAACAATTGTTCACATCAAGACGAATGATGATGGCTTTAGCTACGTGCTGAAATTTGTTTGTGTTAGTTTGTTACCCATTATTTTGAAAATTAGCGCATAGTTCTGTGACTTTTGTTACATTTTTTGCCACCTTAGCAGCTACAATATTCTTTTTGTTGTTGTTTTTTTTAAATATATGGTATATCGGGTTTCCATCAGACATTTTCCTTTTTTTTTTTTTTGCAGCATTTTTGGTGTTTTGGTCGAATGACTGAAAAAAATTCATATTTATACAAATTTAAATTTTACAAAAATTTGCAGAAAATTACTTGAGCTTCTAAGAAGTTATGATTTAATAAAAATATACCTGCATATCATCAGTCAAGTTCATCAATAACCATTTCAAATTTTTTTTTTTTTTTTTTTTTGCTGCTGCGTCAAATATTTTTTGTGTATTTAACAGTGCCTGTTAAATTGTCAAAGAAAGACGTACAAATATATTAAAACATTTACCTACCTACTACATCCAAGTCCCCAGCTGCAAATTAAAATACTGTACATCTGACTACCTCGAATGGAATTTATTGTTCAAAAACTGGCGAAATGAATCAATTTTATAAATTTTCATAATCTCAAGTCAAGCTTTGTTGACATGGTTATGATATTGACATGAACTCTTTACTGATAGTATAACGACTATGAATACATTTTTTTCATATAAAAAAAGAAAGAACAGGCATAATATTCACCTCATTAAATGAATGGGCATGATTTACAAAACGCTTTCGTTTTTTGAATGTTAATAGAACTCTTACATAGGTAACATAACATAACATAGCCATAACATAACATAACATAACATAACATAACATAACATAACATAACATAACATAACATAACATAACATAACATAACATAACATAACATAACATAACATAACATAACATAACATAACATAACATAACATAACATAACATAACATAACATAACATGACATAACATAACATAACATAACATAACATAACATAATATAACATAACATAACATAACATAACATAACATAACATAACATAACATAACATAACATAACATAACATAACAATTGCGAAATTTTAACAAAACTTCAACAACAAAACTACAATAAAGAATTATCTCTACAAATTGGAAGCCAGCCTGTGTGTCTCTTCAATATCTTTCGTTTGTGCCCAAACTTGCATATTTTTCCATGGGTAATAATAAAGTAGTGGCGCAAAAATTAAATTTCGGCTGATTTTGACGGATTTCAAACGTCATCGTTTGAGCACATATTAAAAAATATGTCAACCTTAGATTTTTATCATCTATCACATCGTCGAGTGACACTTGGGGACCTTTCCTTGTTAGTAGTTAGTAAATTTTTGGCGATGTAAGGGCACAGTTGGCAAAATTCGAAGAAGAAAAAAATGTCCGGTCTGAAATCATTTCTCAAATTTCTGACCATATATATTAAGGTGCCTTGAAAAAAAAACTTCAATTTGTACCCATCTAAAAATGAACCTTAATGTGTTTTATGACGATTATTAAAATATTTTGGCAATAACGAAAGCATCCAGTGAGCTAAACCATTTCGCAAAAACCTCCAAAAATCATGTTTTTTGTAAGATAAGAGATAATACTCAAGGTCGCACTCCAGTTCATTTCGTTACATCAAAAACACAAAATTACATCAAGAAAACATTATAGCAAAATACATTCAAAAAAGGATTTAATATTAACTATATTTTTTCAATCGAGAAATTTGGTTGTTTTCCTACACTTTAAAAAAAAAGGACATGTTTTAAAATTGAACACAATTTTATCACTTTTAAAATGTGTTTTTTCATATAAAATTTTTGAATTTTTTAAATACTCACATATAAATTGATAAAATTATGTTTTTCTTTTGACTACATTTGTTGTAAGCTATTTTTCGATCACAGAGATATAAATTTAAAAACAATTTGTGTACAAAAAATAGCTTGAAACAAATTTCGTCAAAATAACAATATAATGTTATCATTCTATATGTGAATATTTAAAAAACTCAAAAATTTTTTATGAAAAAATACATTTTGATAACTTGTGTTCAATTTAAAAACATTTTGGAGCATGGGAATAATTTTTTCAGGCCTCTAACACACTGTGACAAAAAAAGGTTGTAGGTATAGTTAAAAAGATGTTTGTGGCATACTAGAATTTTTTGGTGCTCATCAAAATTTTGAATAACGGTAGAAACGGGTTTTTCGCACATGCGCTTACTTATACGCCCATAACTTCTTCAAATATTCACTGATTTTCATTTTCTTACCGGTTTTGAAAAGAAGAAATTTAGGTCTTTAAACATTCCATACATAATTTAACAGGTTTTATTTTCAATATTGTTTTATTTACTGGGTAAACCTTTTTTTTTTTTGGTTTTTTTACCATTTTTTGATGTTGGTGATATTTTTGAACACTATTTTGCTTGATACCTTAAATTTGTTTTATTATTAAAAAAGATCACATTTTCACGAGTAAAACGTGTGTATTTTTTCTAAAATCCGTCAATAATATATAATAATAGAGTATATTTTAATAAAAATCATTTTCTGTATGTTCATTTGTGTGTTTGCTTGTTTGTTTGACTTTTATACAAATCTAAACGGATTTCGGTCAAACTTAAAACGTGTATTACTTGCGCCCTAGATTAGGTTTTTGCATACGTAGTTTTAATCACGCCCCCTCTTACTGCCCACAAATCAATAAAAATGCGGTATTTCCTACAGTTTCGATTGTACACCGAGAAAACAGCTTATGTTAAATTGAAAAAAAAACCTTGTATAATTTATAAAATGGCTTTGGCAGTTTTCAGCCTCCCAAGTACTTCAACAAATCTCCTAAGTTTTACATGTTAACTTTTCAATTTTTATTTGGGTGATATATTAACCAAGTATTTGGTAACTTATATATTATTTAAAAAAAAAACAATTGAATTTGAAAAATACAAGTGTTTTCCGGGTTTTGGTTTTTTTCTCATTTCATTTTTTGAAGGCGCCTTTCGTTCTGTGATTTGCTTTGTTTGACTGGAATCGGCAACTATACAAATTTTTCTTTTATCAACGCCGTTTTTCTTAGAACTTCGTGGATTCTCGGCTTCTCTCGCTGCTTGGTTATCAAATATAAAAATTTTACCTTCGCCTGCCGTGAAAATTTGAACCCACACCCACTGATACCACCGAAAAGAAGCCACTACACTACGCATCAAGATAAACTCCTTCGTTATGCAGAATGATTGATTCAATATTAAATACAACTGAAGCTATGCTGCAGCATAACACAATAATCTATTAATAGATTTTTGTTGTGTGGCTATCAACAGAATACTGTGACATACTGCATCTGTTAACATAGCTGCAGTTATGTCAGCAACCAAAGTAGCAAGGCTTTTCGGATCAGAATTTTTTTTTTCTTTTTTTTTTCTTTTTGTTGATGAAACGTAATAGAACTTACTGGTGTGAATATAAACATATGTTTTTTAATTTTCTTTATGTTATTTTTTAATTTAAAAGTTATTTTATTACAAAAAAAACTATTTAATTATCAAATCTATCCTTCTCTCGTGTGTCTAACGACTTACTTCTGTTATTTATTTGCAGAAAATAGCTCAAAACTATGTTTAAGCCATCCATGCTATTTTTTTTTTTTTAATTTGTATTTTTGCATTTTGTGCTTAGGTGGATCAAATATTTTTTTTGGCAGGGTATCGAAGTATGTGCTTTCAAAGAAATGTATTAAACAATAAATTGCTTATAAAGCATAAGTTTATAATTTCGATACAATTCTCTTTACCCTAGCCGACTTAGGTGATTTAACTATTGCTTTTTTTCTCGGTGTATGAGACTAAAATTTGGTAATTTAGTTTGTATAGTTACTTTCGGCCATTATACCAAAATTGGGTTTCCACGCCCCCTTCTATCGACCGCAAATCAATGAAAATGCTATATTCCAGACAATTTTGGTCGTATAAGATTGGAAAAAAATATAATATAATATAATATAATATAATATAATATAATATAATATAATATAATATAATATAATATAATATAATATAATATAATATAATATAATATAATATAATATAATATAATATAATATAATATAATATAATATAATATAATATAATATAATATAATATAATATAATATAATATAATATAATATAATATAATATAATATAATATAATATAATATAATATAATATAATATAATATAATATAATATAATATAATATAATATAATATAATATAATATAATTTAATATAATATAATATAATATATGGTATTGTTGAGCACTTTATAGTAAATTTTTAAAGAATTTTGTTTATTAGAATGAGAATGTCTCTAAGTACTGCAAAATTAAATAAAGCAAATCAAGCTATTGCAATTTATTTCTAGTTTTAAGCATATTTTGTGACAGCTCAAAGGCATTTCGTCGCCTGAGAAATTAAGTTTCGTGTGTGGCATTTTATCGGTTTTGAGTTAAGGCTTTATTAGCCAAGCGTGACGTGTGTTGGTGTAGCGGGACGTAGCATAGCGGGACGTTGTCTCGAGGAGGAACGAATACCGAAATCGTAGTGCAACGTTTTGAAGGTGCCGATTTGTAGCCCACAGAAAATTAAAAGCACCCGCTTTATTTTTTACAAGCATTATCTAACTTATCCTTGTCAATGAAAGACTGCATACTTTTTATTTAGTATTAAATTTTACAAATTTGAAGTTAAACAAAATTGTTCGCTTGACTCACAATTGTCGAATTGTCAAAAAACGTGGCGTGGCGAAGAAATCTATGGGTAATCAATCCTTTAGAATAGGTTCATTTTGTATTGAGGGTGTCTCTTTCATTTGGCGTGGTCAGTTTTTTGATGTCTTAAGTCGTTACCGAGATTCAGAGTCATTATTTTGTCATGTGTGGCAACTTATTATTAAGTACAGAAATTAAATGTCGTATGTAATAGTTTCTCCACAGGTTTTCAAAAACTTGTGTCATATATTTCCAGGTAAGTTAAAAAAAGTGTTAAATAGTGTTAAATATCACATTAAGTACTTACCAAAATGAGGTGCGATCTTTAAATTTTATAATTATATAGTCTAAGCCCACATGCGTATTTTGTATAAATTTGAAGAAAATCGGTCAACAATTTGAATTCAAAATTTTAAATTCAATTTACTCCAAACTATCGAAAGCCACATACGACACTTAATTTGCCACATATGTAACATTTAACTATATCTACAACCTTCACTATGTCGCATCCCAGAAGTTTTTTGACTTTCACACCGTGTAATTTGTGACAATTTTTTTTTACAAAACAACATATTTACGAAAAACATGATTTTTGGAGGTTTTTGCAAAAAGGCTTAGCTCACTGGAGGCTTTCGTTATTACCAAAATATTTTGGGAATTGTCATAAAATATATCAAGGTTTATTTTAAGAGGGGGACAAATAGATCTTTTTTCACCCATGCAAGTTGAGGCACCTTAATATATATATATATATGTACGAGGGCAATTTGAGAAGTCAGTGACTTTTCAATACAAGTTATTATTTTTGGGGAAAAAAAGCGTTTTATTTCTCAACATAGTCTCCTTTTAGATCGATACATTTAGTCCAATGTTTTTCCAACTGTTTTGTCCCTCCAAATAATAGGTCCTCAAGGTCCTCAAAATAGGCCTATGTTTCAGTGATGACCTCTTCATTTGACCCAAAACTCATACCATCGAGCCATTTATTCAGGTTTGGAAGATTGCTTGGATCTTAATCTCAAGCTCATTCTGAAAGTTCCATTTTTGATCACTTTCTCGGCAATGGTTCACACAATGTTATCTTTCAATTCGTCCAAAGTATGACACGCTGTACAGCTTGTGGCGTCGTCCTGTTGGAAAAACATGTTTTCAATAAACATCCCATTTAATTAGGAACTGAAAAAATCGTTAATCATGGCTTTACAGCTCTCGTTGTTGACGGCAACGTTACCGTCGGCCACGTTTTTAAATAAGTATGGACCAATGACTCCACCGGTCCTTAAAGTGCACCAAGCAGTCATTTTTTTTTTTGTGGATGTAATGGTGCCTTGAGAATTTCTCGTGGATTTTGTTCACTCTATGGAAAATTTTGCTAATTGGCATGCCAAAAAAGAAAAAAACGAAATGGCCATTTCAGTCTTTGAAAGGACTTTGACCGAGCTTCTAATTATCAAGTGTGTCGTGCGTGTTGTGAAATTTTTGAACACAAATGATCGATAACTGGACCTTCAAGTTTAATGCCGACTCCGAACGGCTTTTATGTTCTCAAAAAGCTTTTCATGCCAGTTTTTACTCTCTGAGGTTTGCCATTGTCTGCAGAGAGATAGCGGTCGAACAGAAAAATTAAATCAATTGAAAAAACTTAACATGCCCATTAAGCCAAAAATCAGCCTCATCAATGAACAGAATATTGCGATAGAACAGTGGGTTGACTTCCAGTTCATTTTCAGCCCACTGACCGGAAGTACGGCGTAAACAATGGTTAATCGAATTACTAACTCGGATGGACGATTATGCCGAACGTAAAATTAACGTAGTGCACCAAGTAGAATAAGAGATGGTTTATGCATGGCTGATCATCAAGAAAAGTATATCTACAGATTTCGCCTTGCGCATATCAGAATATCGGCCATTGTTCCGAAGTCAGCTGTGATAGTCAAAAAGTGAGTTGCACAAAAACATGGGTTGACAAGCATCCGCCACCTAGATGCGAAGTCCCATGTTAGACATGCCGATATTCTTTCACCGATTTATTATCTTATCATTTGTTTCGATGTTTCTTCGCCCATTGCTTGTAGACACGACGATTTTGCCAAACGATGTTTGCTTGCTGTTTCACTATTTTTCCATATGAGTGAAAGAGTAAGAACGTTAAATCGTCGCAAAATCGCTGGTACGAACGATTTTTTAGACGATTTTAATGTTCGCCTTCTCTTTGGCTCCTACGTCCACAAACAAACAGAACATCGGTGAGGGCAATCGTCGTCATATCGGCATGTCTAACATGGGATGAAGTTAATTTCACTTTCTCACTTGTAGGCAAATTATAATATTCTATGTGTTTGACAGCTGCTGTACCCACCGCTCCGAGACGACACTACCTTGTTAAATATACCTTGGACTGATCGTGCTCTCTTTCACAGTGTCAGAATTGTCAAAACCAATGCAAATAATTTGCTATCACTTGGCAAGCTAAGTCTCCGCTCCGTGTTGATTTGCATTTTTTTTTTTTTATGTTGAGAGTTCTAACACTTGGCTGTCAGCCATGGGCACGTTAAAATTCCTGAACTGCACTACGGTTTTTGAAATAAATTTGCGCAATTTCTAAGCTTTGTTCTGCCGTTAGTTTCTTTATGATATAATAGCAAGCTAAGCTTCGAATTTTCATCACACTCTAAGCGAGTGTATAGATATACTTGTCTGCATTTACAACAATACTACTTTAAGTGAAGTTTCTCTACCCATGAAAAATCTTCCGATTGTCTTGGCCTTAGATATATTTCAGTGGATTGCATGTGAATCAATCCATGTGACATGACAAATTCCCAAAAATACTTTATAAGCTAGCTTTCAGTTTTTTACAGGTTTTATTCACGCAAAAAAAAAAAACAGGACAAAGATTCGCTTTCATTCGCTTGTTGTTGTGCGAAATGTGACAGATATGTGTCGAAAGAATTTGACAGATTGTTATTGAATTTTTTTTTTTTTTTTACATTGTAATGGAAAAGAAATGAATATATCAGAAGTCTGCCGCCACAGGACACAATAAATTTGTAAAAATCTCTGTCAAGAATACATTTATATTTAAATAATATCTCAAATATATTAAACAAAATATTCAACTTCAATGTATTTTCAAAAAATTACGCATAATGCAAGCTTACAGCAAGAAGTTGTTGAAAGAAAAGATTTTTTGTTTTTTGTTTTGAAAATTAACTCACTTCATAGAATTCTTAGAACCAAAAATAAAACTATAAAGCGGCATTAAAATCCTTGGACAGCATAAGCGGATAGAAATTAAAAAAAAAATATCAAAAAATAAAAGTATTAAATGCTGCAATTCAAGCACTCAAATCCGCTGCTGTATTTTGAGCTGAATGGATAAACTGCAGGACAATAAAAGGGACATTTGTGTGAAGGACCCATGAATGAGCACCTATAAACAATGAAAGCTACATGGCAGCGCAGCACAGCTGCTATAAGACAGAATAAAGTTGGCGGGGGTGACAATGTATGTGTGTGTGTGTGTGTGTGTGCCTCTTGAGGGTGGGGAGCAGACTATATGTTTGGTTGCTATACTAAAGACAGCAGGATTATTCATGAGGATTTTCTTACTTATTCAATGCACCTTCTTGCTGTTGATGTTGCTGTTGTTGTTGTTTGTTACAATTGTTACATGGCGCACACTTTTATGCTTTAACAACAATTCGATTGCATTTTACAACAGTTACTACCTATGCTGCATGCAGCAGGATGACAAAGTTTTTTCAGCTTCTCTTTTGCTTCACTATGGCTGCGAGGAATTCTATCGAAGAACTTGATTTTATTTTTGTCAGCAAATAGATTTCACAGAAAGAAGAAAAACAACAAATATAACCAACAACAACAGTAAAAATATCTGCAACTTGTAGTTAACGTAAATAAATGCAACACTTGACCACACACACACTCAAACACACAGCTCTATCTATATAAGCAACCAGTTATTTAACAGTAACTCGCAGCATGTCCTGCTTTTATCCTTTGCAAGATTTTAGCTCACTGTTTTTTTTTTTTTTTTTTTTTGTATTTATATTTATTTTCTATGTTATAGTTTTTATTATTGTTTTTGCTACTTGTAGCAAATAAATTTAAGGAAAGCAGAGAACAAAAAAAACAAAATACTGACAGATAATCCTTTATTTTTTTATCTACCTCTATTCTTTGCTTTTTTTCCAAGTAGGTATTTTCTGTTATTTTTTAATTTACTTTGTCATGTTTTTCCATTGTGACACAAATGAGAATGAAACATTGTTGTAGATGTTTTGTTGTTGTTGTTGGTGTTGCATAGTTTTTTGTTGCTGTGTTGTCGTAGTCATTCCATCATTGCTAAGCGCCACGCTTTTGCAAGTATTACAATTTTATTGCTATTGCTAGGCAGCAACATGAATTGGGTCAGCAACAAGAACAGTATAAAAATTGTAAGAAGACAATTTCAAATACAACAATAACAATAGTAACCCTGTAGGAAAATCAACTAATTTAAAAGTAGTTGATAAAGTAGTTTTTTGTCAACCACAACTAGTTGAAATTCTGACTTTTTTCCATAGAACGAACTAACTTATTTTGTATGGTGATGTCCGCTAAATAAGTCAATTGACTTTCGTCTGCATATATTTTCAACTACTTGTTAAATTAGTTACATTTAAATTATTTTTTAATTGCTTTTAAATAACCAATTGAAAACTATTACTGATGGCCTAAAGTTAAAAATATTTGATGAAATAACATGGTTAAATATATATAAACTTGTAATCTAATAAAAATTTGCAATTAAAACATGTCAACATCAGAGTAGTTGCCGCCTTAATATAATTAAAAGTAGTGCATATACTGGTTTATTTTAAATTAGTTTTTTAATTAGTTGTTTTTAAAAACAAGTTAGTTTCTTCCTATAGGGAAGGTATAAGTTGGGAGCAACTACAACCACATCAATTAAATTGTTTAATTCTACGTTTAAGGAATAACTATTTTCTTTACAAGATAGCATTTCAATGACGATCATTTCTTTAAATTATTTCATAGGAAACCTACAGAATGAGCAAGTTTAAGAAGCATTGCTGTAGCACTTCAGTAACTACCAAAGATATCAAATACAGTTTAACGAACACTGGACAATATTTTCACAGCATAGCTTTTCAGTTCAATTATTTCATTAAAAGAAAAAACAGTTTTAGAACAAGTTTAGATGATTTTAAAAAGCACTAGGGAAATTCTCACTAATCATGCCCGTCCTGTTATATGCAGCACAAACCTGGACGTTGAGCAGCTCTGATGAAAAGATTTTGGGAGCTTTCTAGAGAAAGATCCTTCGCAAGATCTACACACCAATCTGCGTCAATGGCGAGTACCGAATACGATGGAACGATGAGCTGTATAAGCTATACGCCGACATCGACATAGTAAAGCGCATAAAAATCGAGCGACTTCGCTGGCTAGGTCATGTGGCGGCTTCGCTGGCTAGCGGATGGAAGACGACGCTCCAGCGAAGAAAATATTCGATTCGGTACGCAGCGGCGGACAAGGCAGAAGAGGACGACCGCATCTCCGTTAGAGGGACCAAGTTGAGGACAACCTGACGAAACTTGAAGCTTCTAACTGGCGCCAGCAATCGCAAAACAGAAATGGCTGGCGCAATTTCTTACAACAGGCGGAAACCGACTTACGGTTGTAGGCGCCATCTAAGTAAGTAAGGGAATTTCTTGAAAAAAATAGCACTAAAAAAACAGTTTGATTAAAATTTAGTCAATAAATTCAAGAAGTATTGATAAACTAGTTAGAAAAACTCTGGGTTCAAACGATACTATCCAACGATATCATTTACAGCTTACTTCATGTAAGCTTATAGCTATCATCTCGTCTATCGTTTCTAAAGTTTAAAAGTCACTGGAAAACATACGTTTCAAATGACATGTTATTTTATTTCATTTTGATAATTTTGGCATGCTGATGAGATTTTCCAATATGTAAGTATTTTTAAAGCATTTTTAATGTATTTATTTACTTTATTATATTTACTTTTTAGGGCAGCGACACCAATGCAAATAGAAATCATAGCAATTGACCTAAAAACTTGTTAGCACGGGGATAGTCATACCTGTTAAAAGAGGATGGACCATATCTATCCACGGCAAGGAGACAACTGAGGCTGTAAAAATGAGTTGAAAATGGTGTCATTGACACGGATAATTCGGGTGTATTGTAATGTTGTATTAATATGGGAAGAGGCACTTCTTCCATAGCAAGTGAAATTAAGATTCATGCCTGGATCGAAGTTGCCGGTCAAGCACAATTAAGTGCTTCTCACTTGCTGGGATGTTGTAGAGCTTCTTTGGCAGGACCGAGATGCCCAGATGACTATCATGGGTTGACCCTTCGGGGAAACTCGTGCTGGCTGTGGTTGTGTGTATGCTACACAGGTCTAGATTGACCGGCGGGGTTGCGCAGTGGTACGACCGGGCTGGCATATCTGTCTTAATATGCAAGAGATTGGGTAGGTCTCGTCTTCACCAGTAGATGGCAACGAACGTGCGACACTACTAGTAGTTTAACTGGTATTGCTACTGGGAGCAGTAAGCTCCATGGTTATACAAATGTATGACATGTTTTAGTCGTAGTGTTTTCACTAGTAGGGCATTGAGTAGTGCTTATGTTTGTGGAACGGCTTCCAGTTCGTGTAAGCTCTGCCGGATGACCGTGTGTTCTTACACTGTAAGCCACAAACGGGTCCGTTGATGGAGTGTACACTTAAGTGCTGGTCGTCCGTTCCATAAATTATACCATTGGTCTATAGACCCAAGTAATTAGGCCTACACGGCAGGTGCACTTGTAAAAAACAGATTTCAACTTACAGGTACACTTATATACTTGCAATCAATCTTTCTGTTAAAAAACATTTGTTCATATACTCGGGACTTTTAAAAAAATAAATGTGTACCATCTATGCAACCGATTACCGAAAGCAGACATGTTATTTGAATTTTATTTTTATAAATAGCTTAGGCTACACTCCTGGTATGGGATATTTTCGATAAAACCACTGCTTTGTCTTCCCTCTACTACCTTCTCTTCCAGTCTCCCATTGTTACCACATTGGGCATATACTTGCTTCCAGGGCCTTCGTGGTATCAGAGACAATTTTCAAAAGTGTGCTTTGTGCAACAGAGATTCCACAATCGTTTCCGGTTAACAATTGGTAACCCTCGCTTCCAAGAATTTCTAAGGTTGCATATAATCTTAAAGTTTTTAAAGTTTTATATAAAAATGCATCCTTTGAAAGCCGGAACAA
The DNA here is from genome assembly GCA_914767935.1 of Coremacera marginata. NCBI lineage: Eukaryota > Metazoa > Arthropoda > Insecta > Diptera > Sciomyzidae > Coremacera > Coremacera marginata. The sequence continues at coordinate 51,326,577 of OU612043.1, read as the reverse complement.
AGCTATATTAGTTATATTATTATTAACGATTATTAACACACTACACTTTTAATAGAAATTTACAAACTTTCTTGATGGAAGAGATAAAGGATCAGATTTATCCTTGAGTATCATTCATTCTCGTATTAATTAATTTTTTTCATCACATTCATCGTCGTTCAAAACACGAATTGGATTTCGGGTCCGAAACATTTGAAAAATCGACCCAAATCATATGATAAATTCTTGAAGCACAGTTTACAAACCACTGAAGTAAATTTTAAATTCAACAGTTTGTGGAACACAAGTTCAAGTATTAAGCTTAGTATTCGGAATTTTCAAAGCTTAAAGGATAATACATTTCTACAAGCTTTGTTTTGGGCAACAGTGAGAAGTTTTCAAAATATTTTTTTGCAAAAGGTTGGATTTTGAGATCAGAATTGGCTCATCACATCAGGATATTGAAATTATATAGCCCATAAAACGGTTTTTTGGGCTAAACTAAAGATGCACAAAGCTTTTAAAAAATCCGTTGTGCCAACTGCATCACTTATTACAACTTTTTATTAAAAAACTGAGAAGATTTGTAATTAGGAGGTCCCAATCACCACCAAAACTATCTCTAAGATCCGAGATAGTAAGCAAAAATTCAAAATTGCCTATCTGTAGTATTTGGGGACACGTTGATCACAGAACTGAAGTCCATGCCTCTCCATCACAACTACTTGCACTAGGTTCCCTGTAAGGTATTTCAGTAAAGAACCCTCACTGCTTTTAATTTCTGCTTCCTAAGCTTCTTTTTCTTTTTTCTTAAGATTGCTCCATTTTTTTTTTACTCGCTTCATCTGAAAATCCAAAATGAAAACAAAATTAAAAAAAAACACATCAAATTAACATTAAGTAAATCAAAATTATTTTTTACATTTTGTTTGTTTTCAATGCAAAGCTATTAAAAAATTTACATTTACAGTTGTGGGCAAACGTTCAATTTAATTTTTGTTTTTTTCCCGATTTTGTTGGGTGAAATTTCATTTGGCCACTTTTCATTCATTTTTGGGTTTTTTTTTTGTCGTTTTTTCTTTTGGGCGATTTTTCATATCGACTGATAAAATAGCAAGCCAAACTGAGCACAAATAAAAAGAGCATTGCCAGACCTGACCAATTGATAACAGTTTTATCGCTGTCGGAAAATGTAACCTCTAAAAACCACTCTTTATAAAATTATGCCCAAATGATTCCATCTATGATACACTTTCCTTTCATCTTCCCCTGAATACAACATTCTCGTTTGTCCCGTGTCTAGTCTATATTCAGCTATATTGTTCTTGTGTACACCGAGCTTATGCTAAATTGAAAAAAAAACTAGTATAATTTAAAAGATGGCTTCGGCAGTTTTCAGCCTCCCAAGTACTAAATTAAAACGCCTAAGTTATACATGTTGACTTGCCAATTTTTATTTGGGTGATAAATTAACCAAGTAGTTGGTTATTTTTTATACACAACTTAAAAAAAAATGGAATTTCAATAAAAGAACTTTTTTCGAGTTTTGGTTTTTTTATTTTCCTTTTTTTTTTTTTTTGAAGCTGCCACCCCTCCTCTCGTTCTGTGATTTGCTAGACTGAAATCGGCAACAACACAAATTTTTCTTTTATCAACACCGTTTTTTTCTTAGAAATTTAGAAATGAAATTAATGACTTTTCGGCTTTTCTTGCTGCTTGACGTCTATTATAACAAGAACATTAAATTAAATACCAAATACAAAAATTTTACCTTCGCATGCCGTTGAGATTCGAACCCACACCAACCGGATACCACTGTGTATGAAGACACTACACTAAGCATTGAGCCAAACTCCTTCGTTACGCAGAGTGATTTATTGAATATTAATTACAACCGCAGCTATGCTGCAGCATAACACAATAATCTATTTAAAGATTTTTGTTGTATGGCTGTCAACAGAATACTGCGACATACTGCATCTGTGAATACAGCATCTGTTAAAATAACTGCAGTAATATCAGCAGGTAATAGCAATAGCTGCTTGGGTCAGTGGGTAGAGCGATGGACTGGCACCAAAAGCTCCAGGTTCGATTCTGCACGGCGGAAAAAGAATTTTTTTTTCTTTTTGTTGATGAAATGTAATAAAATTTACTGGTGTGCATATTAATGTGTGTTCTTTAATTTAGTTTATGTTATTTTTGAATTTAAAAGTGGTTTTATTACAAAAAAAAACCATTAAATGATCAAATCTATCCTCTCGTTTGCTAATGACGCAGCTGTGTTTTTTTTTTTTTGCAGAAAATAGCTCAAAACTGTGCTTAAGCCATCCGTGCTAGTTGTTTTTTTAATTTTGTGAATCAACTATTTCTTTTTTCGCAAGGTATCGAAGTATGTGCTTTCAAAGCAATGTATTAAACAATAAATTGCTTAGGTGAATAAGCATAACTTTATAATTCCCATATAATTCTCTTTACCCAAGCTGACTTAGGTGATTTACCTATTGCTTTTCTTCTCGGTATAGTTTTAGTTAAATCTGCATTTAAAAAACGAAAAAAAAAATGAAATGGCCCTTGAAAGGAATTTCAGCCCTTGAAAGGACTTTGGCCGAGCTTCTTATGATCTATTGCGTTATGCGTGTTGTGAAATGCTTGAACAAAAATGATTGAGAACTGAACCTACATTACATCTTTTACGCCGACTCCGAACGGCTTAGTTTATGAAGAAGCTTTTCGTGGCAGTTTTTCACTCTCTGAGGTTTTGCCATTGTCTGCAGAGAGGTGACGGCCGAACAGAAAAATTGATTCAATTGAAAAAACTTTCTGTGTCAGGTGATATTTGAACCAGGGTTCTGTTGCGTATGAGCCACGCACTGTACCCACCGCGCCAAAGCCACCAATCTGTATTTAGTCATTTTTAAATAAACACTCGAAATAAAACCAAACTTCTTTTCAATTTATAACAGTCACGCATAAGCCGCTGTCTTACTTTAATCACCACACCGCTTCCTTTTGGCATTTATGTCTCTTTGTTACTTTTGAAATTTTTGTTTATGTTTTCTCTTGTTCACATCTGTTTTGAAATAGTTTATGAGTTATCCACAGTAATCCAAAACTTTAAAGTTTTGTTTTTTTTTCGTTACGTTTTTCTTGACTTGCATGTGCTGTTGATGTCTCTACACAATTTTTGTTTATCCCTATTTTTGTTCCAGTCGGCAAAACCTCCCTCTTCTCACTTTTTTAACGACTTCAAGCAGTGTAGCGTAACTGTCAGCTGTTTCAGCTTCTAAGCTTTGGACTTTCTTTTGTTTGACGTTGCGGTTCTTAAGAGCTATAAGCAAATCAAGAAGATCTGTTTGCTCGAGATAACTAAGTCAGTTGTATGCAATAGAGTGGCATCCAAGGAAAATGGGTGCAAACTAGAGTTAAGTAATTATATATAAGAGTATATTTTTTGTTTTTGTTTTCAAAAAACTTTAGCACAAATGTCACTTAAACAATTTTTTGCGGTTTAGTACAACGCTTCTTAAATGTCAGCTTATGTTACAGGACCATCACTCTCTTCAAATATGGACTGCAATAAGACTGTAAACTTTTCTCGGCTTCATTCTACAAAACGACTTTAATTTTCTTGCTGCTGATTTTGTTTTTGTCATTCTTTCTCAAAACTAATCCTTAAATAGCTGGCAACTAAATTCCAACCCATCGCATTCCAAACTCCTCTAGTTTGTTGTAAATCCAACTCAAGTTAATCTTTACAAAGCAAACTAATCACAGATCCTTAGGATTCGTTCGAACCGAAAGCATGCTAAACTTTTTGTCGCAGCAGCACTTTTACGTGGATTCCATCGAAATTAAATTCCAACAATTTGCAACAAGTCGTGGCATCATGAAGCCGAGAGCGGAGGGCCAAACAGCTACAGCGAAATCAGCAACAAAGTGAAATTAACCCAAATCCAAGCAGCGAAGGAATCGCAAATCAATTAGAGAAACAATTAAGACGATTTGCTCAGCTCTCGAGGAGATCTGTCGCAGATGTTGTTGTTGTTTTAGGTTTCTCGTGCGCAGACATTGTCAAATAACAAAAGTCTTAATTTCCTTTGCGTTTTAGTTCAGTTTTTCTTTTGTTTCTTTCCACATTCAGAGCAGACAAAGTGCCCGAAATGAAGCATTGGTTTTGCTTCTTAATGATAGTGGTAGAGCGGAGAGCAACGCAGCTGACACATTTGAGAAAAGCGATTTATTTTTGGATACGCGTAGATTTAACTTTGATTCTTAAAATTATGCAATAAATTGTTTGCGTGGTTTAAACAGCATCAATTTATTGAGCAGCCTTAGGGTAGGCAATGATTTTATGTTAAACATTGATAAATTTGTGCAACATATGCTTTAGAGGTGAATTCCTAGGAACAAGAATTTATTTCACCGTTCACGGCCTGAAATGCCGTAAATTTCATATATTTTTTAATCGCTGTATTCAATACAAAAAACGTTTTAAATTTGACTCAAATCTCATATTCCATAGTAATTTTTTCGAATTGATCCTTAGATTGACGCTATCTGGAGTCATTTTTTAAATATGGAGGCTTAAAGACTAACAAATGTGAAATGAAACCTTGTTTTTTTGTTAAATAATCGGGCGTTTGAACATGGCACCAATGATATAGAATGCTGAATCTCTGTATCTGATGGCATATTAAGTTTTTCTGAATGATAGGACCGATAGTCAGGTGAAATTCAATATGGCAGATTCAAGATGGCAGCCAAAACGGCGAAAGCAGTTCTCATATGTTTTTATTAATAAATCATGATCCGCATAAGCATCACATAGCAATCGATGCCTATTAGTTATAATTTTCTTCAAATTAAAATAAGAACGCAGCGCTTCCTGCAAATTGTGTTTTGTTGGCCCAAAGTTTGACATGGTTGAGCATGTTGAACACTACAGCAAATGACACATACTGATTTTTAGAGGAGACAAATATTATAATGTTTTTCTTAGTAATATGGTTCACACATAACAAAAAAATAACTGCCAATCAACAAATTTAAGATGAAAGGAGCTGTTCTCTCAGTTGGGATTAAACAAGTATCAGAGATGCACCTGCTTGAGGGGAAAAAAATTAACACTATCAGAATGGTTGAGACGAACAAGTGAAGCTTAGGCAATGGATGTTAAAATAATTACGAAAGCCATGTCCGTAGCCAAGGGGGAAATTTTAGGTATTAAACCCCTTCCCCCCACTTTGGGTCCAGAAAGTATGCAAAACTAACACAAATGAGACTATTAAATTCAAAATATAATTTTTTTTACGATAAACTGAGATAATGATGCTAATTTACTTGAAAATGCAAAAGTTTAAATATTTTCAAAGCCAATTTAAAAAACTTCGCTTAATTAATGAAAAATTTGTCCGGCCAAATGAGAGATTAACTTTATGCTTATGGCATAATCATTATATTGGAATTTAGCTGCAAGGAGCTTGTATATTAAAGCACCGTTTTTAATTGTGGATTTTGATGCTCAAAAAGACCCTGATATACGGAAAAATGTATATTTGAATGTATATTTGAAAATGTATATTTAAAAACTAAAGTTGGCACTTTTTATGCAATATCTAAGCTGGACCCAAAACCTTTGGAAAAGCATTTTTTTTAATAGATTTTTTTTTTTAATTTTTAAAAGCTATATAATACAAAACAGTGAAACACGGAATTTAAGACATTATGGGGTATTCCACGTAAAGTGGATGACTAAAAAGTTTGCCCATTCTATTTTGTTGTGTACTTGGTATATAAGACATCTAAAATCTCAAACTTGGTTTCGAAAAATCACCTTAAATCTAAATATCCTTTTTTTCAAATTTCAAATTCTCATAAGAAAAATTAACAATTGCTATTTTTTTGAACATCGGCAATTGGAAAATTATTTTTTATGATGTTAAAAAATTAAAAAAACAAGTTGCAAGTTCAAGAAATGTATTTTTAATTTTTTAATTTGCAAATAGCTTAAATTTAAATCCACGACTGATTAAATTCTTAAATATAAAAATAAGTAACTGTTTAATAAATATGTATCCAGTTTTCAAAGAAAGACTTATTTTGATGGAATAACTTAAATAATATAATGGGTATAAGATATTGGTGCTGTCCAAAAATCAGTTTTCGAATTACGGCTTTTGAAAAATAATCTGAGATTTATATATGACTTTTATAAGTGTCATGCCTCAGCTCAAAAAATTTTAACAAAAAAAAGTAATTGTTATTGGAATTGAATGACTTTGTCAGTCATGATATCAATTTTTTTATGGGGAAATGGAACAGTTCAATTTCTAAAGATTTTCAAATATTTCCCTTTGAATATAGTTTCAATTGTCTAAATCATTTTCGAGAGCAGTAATATTTTGGCCTTTAATGATCACTCGAACTAGGGTCCACACAGGTCCAAATACTTATACACAAGCTGGGGATCAATAAAAGCTAAAAGATAGCCAAAAAGAAACCATATCTAAAGTCTAACATTTTTTTATTCTACCGTTTATGTAAAATGTCCCGTAAAAGTTGTGAATCAAGCTTCAACAGGTGAACTTATTAAAAAAAGTTTTAATTTTTCATAGCTAATATTAATTTTGATTTTAATGAGAAATCTTACCTATTTTTATTTTTCAAACTGATATTGTTTTATTAGTAAAATATTGTCATAAAAATTTTTAATTTTTGTGCTAATTTTAGGAATTATACATTTTAAAAGGCAATTACAAATTCTCAATTTGGACTATTTTTCAAAAAAACCATACGCAAAAATTGAAAACTGAGTACTAAAAATTAATTTGATAAAAAAATTCAATAAATTCTTGTCATCTCTCGAATGGTCTTTTAAAAACGGGAAAATTCACGAGAAGTCTTAAGAGAAAACGGATTTGTTAAGAAAAATTTCCATATCCTTGCGTTAAGTTTTTACTGGTATCTACTTATATATTTTTTTTATCAAAACCCCCCCTAAGGTAAATCCTGACTACGGGCAATAAAATCATAAACCTTCAGTTATCTTAGCCTTTCACCACAAAACAACATTTAGTAATTCATTGTTAAGTTTTTCCAATCTAGTATCTATCAATGTTATATCTATTTTAGTCTCAGAGATATATGCGTAAAATTTTTTTTTTTTGTCTTAACATTAACTTGGCAAACGATTTTCTCGAAATATTTCATTAGTACATTATATTTACGCTTTAGTTTTATGTGAGTTAGGAAATTTTTAACCTTTTGCTAAGTTTTCTATGCATGACGGAATAAATTTTAACCCACCTCTAAAATTGGAATAAGTTTAATTATTAAATTAATACTTCTTCAATTTTTTATAAAAAAAACCATGTGGAACTAGAGTTCTTTGAAACGGTATGCCTCCTAAAATTCAGGCGCGTCACAAAAAAGTTTAAATTCTCATCCACGAATAAAGAAAGACAATTTTATGTTATCTAAACAGTCAAAATAATTTTCATATACATATACATAAGGGCAAAAAAAATACCACTTTGTATGTTTCTTGAAGCTTTTTATTATTCTGACTGACTGAACACTGCCAAGATAAGTCTTCATATTAGATGATGAAAATTATAATATTTTTAGATCTACATTTCTAAAAGGACGATGTTAAAAGTTGATGTAGCTACAAGAGATTATTATAAAGCATTATAGAATGTTTTATTATTTAAGAATATTTTGTCATTATGCAATAAACAAAATGAAGATTAAAATCTCGAGAACAATTACGTTATTAAATTGGTAGTTCTAGTTTGGTGATATTCCAAAACCAATATGAACTGCAAGATAATTTTAATCAAACCCTTGCGGTAAAATACAGCTGCGTGAATGCATAATAAAGCTGTCACTTAAATCAAAATAAAAAAAACTCCACTGCATCTATACTTTAACATATTCATTTTCAATTTCTGCTTATTAATTTTTGCACTCAACACAGCTGCTAACTACAAATTTCAATGAGAAAAGCTGATGCAAAAAAAAAAGTTGATTTTTGCACAGAATGATTTCACAAATACCAGCACATTGTATGAACCACAACACATACACTCAATCATGAATGATGATTTTGACATTGACGTGAAATGTGAACTCAAAATTTTATTAAATCATAGAATCAGTAAAATTTCAGAATTCTTTTGTTGCTGCTACTTTGCTCATACAAGAATCAATATTTTGATGTTGTAGTTTTGATATTATTCTATATATGAGCGATTCACAAAACAGACCACATAATGAATGTGTGCAGCATTTCAACTGTCTAAAAATCAAACATTACAAGAAGGTAGATGAAGTTACGAAGCAGTGAGAGAAAATTTGATAAACGTCATTTCAACACAACGAAGGCAACGATATGAATCAATGTGTGATGGAAGCTGATGCACCTGGAATGCACAAATTTCATACCAATACTGTGAAAGATAGGAGGTGTTGAAGCTGATGTATGTAAGGGGGGAAGAAAAGCAAAATTCGTGTTAAGTGAAAACAAAAAACAATTTTTGCGACTTTTATAGAAATGTTGCACATTTTGAAATGTGCTACACACAAAGCTCCCTAGTGCGAAAGAAAAGCTATTTGGCAGCACTCAAAAATGCACTAAATACTAAAAAATTTCCTAGTCTACATTTAGGAATAACTTTTCTGTTTGTGTCAACAATAAGAATGCAATGAATTTTAAGCAAAAACATAAAATAAATTCTTTAGCCTACATTTAGGAGTAATTTTTTTATTTTTCGCTTGCGTCAATAATAAGAATGCAATGAATTTAAAGCAAAAACTTAAAATAAACACATTAATTCATACGAATTTTCTTAAAAACTTCCTCCAAAGAAAATAAACGCTGGGAACTGCAGAAGGCCCTCAAACAAGAAAATAAATAAAAAAAACCAAAAATATTCCAACACTTGTACGCACACAAATAACTGCAAATCATAGCAAATCGAATGAATAATGCATTTCCGTTTCCGTTTTTGCATACAGCAAATTTACGTTCATGTTATAACTAGGTGCAACCTAATTTTTTATATATGTTAAGCTAGAAAAAAAAAAACACCCTAACTATTTCTGCTTCTTTTTCTACAACTTTTTCTGCTACTTCGCAGTTTCTCTTAGACAAGCAAAGAAGCAATTTGCATATTTTTAAATTCAATGTTTTAAATGCAATCGAGAAACCAAATTATCCTTATATATTTGAAAAAATAAAAACGCCAAACAGCAACCGCCATTCATGGCGTACAGACGGAAGAGGAAGCTGCAAATCCTCTGCATTGTGGCTACAACAACCAAAAAGAGAACACAAATCAACAAATTCATAATCAAAAATGCGCGCCCAAAATCAAATCAAATTTGAATTGGGAAAAAGCAAATTAAAAAAAAAAAATACTAAGCACTAGGCTAACATTACACGTCATTGACTTCCGTTTCCGTTGCTCACCATAAAAAGTTGATTTTTTTTAATATTCAATGTAAAATAAGAATAAATACAACAACCAGCATTCATGATGCATTCGTATGCAATGAAAATTAGGAAAATATTTTATAATAATATAAATTTTATCACACAAAATTGCAGCATAAATATTGGCATAATTAAGACAACTACGAACCTTGTTCTTGCTTTAAGGCGGTAAGCCACTGCAGAGGCCAAAGAGTAGAGAAAACTTTGGTAAAATTTTTCAGAAACTTAAGCAGTATATCAAAAGTTGGTAAAAAGGTTTTTGTTATACAAGTATTTAACACTGTTTAAAAATGTTACCAAAACCATACAAGTATGAAAACTCACGCTTTTGTCATGTTTCGTCGCCTGATATAGTGATTCTGTTTATTTCTACTGTTTCGACAGATGCGGTTTTTTCTTTTTTTGCAGCATTTAAGTTACTATCTTTGCAATTAGCTTCAGTAGCTAGGAGTATATTTTTTTAACAACTTTATCGTTAAAATATTGAAAATATAGGATGAAGCAGTTCGATTAATCCTTGAAGTCATATTATTCCATGCAAACCAACTCCTAGTTTATTTATTTCATAACCACACTTTTAGCCGATTTATTTCATAGCCTATACTTTTTGCTATAGCGAGCAACTCTTAAGGCCCAAGCCTCGCCTGTCACTATCCATGAGCGTCTGCAGGATTTTTTTTTTTTGGAGAGGCATAGGTCTACGTAGAATGTTCACGTATTTCGGAATTAATCTGGAATGCTCATTGAAACAGATGTTCATATGGAATTCTTTTTTCTGAACATCGTCGCAATTTGCACCGTTCCACTGTGTAAAATTTGGCCGAACTATCAAGACAAAATTTTAAATTTTTGTCAGATGTTTCCTTTGTTCATTCTTAAAAAGAACTTCTGAAACATCACCCTTTATGCAGGGGTTCATGTAATTGGCTATATTGAAAAATACCCTCTTAAATATTCAATAATAGTTTTTTTTTTAATTTTCAACTTTGAAATACAAAATTGTATTTAAAAAAAAACAACCGACTACAAAATCACTACAAAGTAAAAAATAATTTTAAAAATACTTTTCCTTTTAATTTCTTGGTCATATTTGATAATTTATTTAAACATATTATTATATATGAAATCTTATTATTTTAATTTTTTTCTTATTTGTTTTATTATCATAAATATATTAATTTCTTTATGATTACAAAAGCTTTTAAGGTTGGCGCTAATATAATCAGACTTTTAATCAGAAGCGCCAACTTCAAAGCATTTGTATTCATCAAAAAATTAATATATTTATGATAATAAAACAAATAAGAAAAAAATTAAGATAATAAGATTTCATATATAATAATATGTTTAAATAAATTATTAAATATGACCAAGAAATTAAAAGGAAAAGTATTATTCAAATAATTATTTTTTACTTTGTAGTGATTTTGTAGTCGGTTGTTTTTTTTTTTTAAATTTTTATTTCTTCCTTTTTAGAGAATATGATAACTTTTCGAAAAAAGTGTATAAATAACATAAATAAAATTGTTCCGAAAAAATTTGTTCTATTAAAATCTGAAAGTTGGTTGGTTATTTCAAATGTCTGCCTCTTAAATTTAAATTAGATGTCACATGTTTTGAAATTATTATACCCATTCTTGTAACGAGTTTTATTACCCTAGTGTCATAATTATTCGAGATATAGTGTTTTCCAAATATTGCCACGTCCCTTTGTTAAATAAGCGCCCACTTTCTGGAGCGTTATTCCCAATAATTGTGCCTACCCCTGTACTTTATTTCAGTACCCCAGCGTCAATATTAACTGCGATAGTGTTTATCTAGTATTGCCACGCCCATTTATCGAATAGCGCCTGCTTTATTGACCATAATTTTTAATAATTCTGCCTACCCCTGTACTACAATAAATTTCAGTGCCCTAGTGTCAATATTATTCGAGATACACTGTTTTTCTAATATTGCCACGCCCAGTAGTCTAAATCCGCCCACTTTCATCACCGTAATTTTTACTTATATTGCCTACCCCTATACCAAATTGCAGTACCATAGTATCAATATTATTCGAGATATACTATTTTTCTAATATTGCCACGCCCATTTGTCAAAGAACGCCCATTTTGTTGACGGTAATTTTTAATAATTGTGCCTACCACTACACTAAATTTCAGTACCCTAGTGTCCATATTATTCGAGATACAGTGTTTTTATAATATTGCCACGCCCATTTGTCGAATAACGCCCACTTTATTGGCCATAGTTTGTAATAGTAATGCCTAACCTTATACTAAATTGCAGTACTATAGTATCAATACTATTCGAGATATAATCTATTTCTAATATTGCCACGCCCATTTGTCAAATAACGCCCATTTTCTTGACCGTAATTTATATTAACTGTGTCTACCCCTACACTAAATTTCAGTACCCTAGTGTCTATATTATTTGAGATACAGTGTTTTTATAATATTGCCACGCCCATTTGTCGAATAACGCCCACTTTATTGACGATAATTTGTAATAATAATGCCTACCCTTATACTAAATTGCAGTACTCTAGCCTCAAAATTATTCAAGATACACTGTTTTTCTACTATTGCCACGCCCATTTGTGAATTACGCCCTTTTTCTTGCCCGTAATTTGTAATAATTGTGCCTACCCGTACACTAAATTGCAGTACCCTAGTGTCAATATTATTCGAGATACAGTAGTATCTAGTGTTGCGAGATCTATTATTGCCACGCCCAGTTCTCGAATACCGCCCACTTTTGTACGGGCACCTCCATGCTTATGATATCTATCTGTTCCCTAAAAATTATGGCAATCAGGCATATGGTTTAGGAGTTCTTGATGTACATACATTTAAAAAAAAAAAAAAAAAAAAAGAGAAACCGACGAACTTGAGAACCTCCTCCTTTTTGAAGTCGGTTAAATTATCAGGTATTTTCATGTTTTAGGACATCGTAGAATTGTAAAAATATTAAAGAGATGTTGATAAATTACGTAACATGTGCTTGGCAAATTTTTATCACCCCCGTCTCCCCCGCCTCCCCACTTCGTCAAACTTCGTCACAAAGTCTTATTTAGAAAGAAAGTTCAATATACTGAGAAAATGTGTGCGTTAAGTTAAATGTATCTTATAAAAATACTTCAACTAAGCAAATGATATTATTCAGAATATATTTTTTTTTTTTATAAGTAGTTCATAAAGTAGTTCTACTATGAATATAACTTATTATTTAAATCTGTTATTTGATTATAATATTAATATATTGAAAATAATAGAATCCACAGAGAATTTAGTTTTTAACAATACCTTTGCTCATACTTCCAGTTTTAAGTCCGTTGCATTCGCATTGGTTAGCAAGGTATAATATACGTGTAACAACCAACAAAAAAAACAGCTTGTTTCAAAAATGTTTTTTAAATACAAGGAGTAATTATTTTTTTTCACATTTATGCATTTATACATTTATTGTACATAACAAGTACATACTTCATAAAAATATTTCTTTTTAAATATTTTTCAGGCTTTTATATAGAGGGCGCTGAAAATGACATTAAAAAAAGATATCCAAAATGGTTCGATGGGTATTGGCTTTCCCGTGTATCTGAAAAAAATCAAATGTCATTTTAAAGTACAGACCAGAGGCCTGCATCAAGTACTTGAAAAATCAAGCTTTTACAAGTACTTGAATATTCATTTGGTTTGAACTTGAAAAAACCAAGCAAAGCAAGCTTCGTATCAAACTAATCAATCGCAAGCTTTACTGCTCTGCTGCGCACAAAAACTTGAAGCGCTTGAAATTTTCGGGAAAAAACTTGAAAAGGTTGATATGTTCGGCAAAAGCTTATAAGCTTATAAGTACCCAAATAGTTCAAATAGTTCAAATTGGCAAAGATTGTTGTCTTGGGGGTCGCTGATTGCGATTCTGATGTCAGAATATAAAAAGTTGTTTGGACACTAGGGTGGACCGCAACTATACATTTTTGTGATTTTGACAGATTTTGGCCTTTTTTGCAATCTAAGTCGGATCAATTATTTGGATTCTGATGTTATGAAGATGATGTTCTGAGATTATAAAGTTCCATATCTCGAAGGGGAAGCAAAATAGGTCTATCACCCGTCTTCCGAATCAACACAATGCATTCGCATTTATAGGGGGCATCCCCTGAGTGTTGGTTTAGTCTAAAAAAAAAAAAAAAATAAATCTAACCATTTTTTGGGGGCTACTTTAGGAGGAAGTATTTTTGAGACACACAAATAGGGGGTCTATCACTCCCCCATTTTCCACATTTTTAGAGTGGACGTTGAAACACGTGTTTAACTGTCCAAGTCATACACGTGTTTCGGTTCCTCCCTAAAAATATGTCGAATAGGGGTGTTAAAAGACCCCCTATTTGTATGTCTCAAAAATGCTTCCTCAAATAGTAACTCCCAAAAAATTTGTTAGATTTTACCTATTTTGCTTCCCCTTCGAGATATGGAACAACATAAAATCGCAAGATATCGAAAAATCCTCGAAAAATCTTCGAAAATATAGAAAAAGTGACATATCTCGAAGGGGAAGCAAAATAGGTAAAAATAAACCATTTTTTGAGGGGTTCTAAGGGAGGAAGCATATCTGAGACGCACAAATAGAGGGGTCTATCAATCCCCCCTTTTGCACATTTTTAGGGAGGGACGTCGAAACACATCATACTCCAAATAATTGATCCGATTTACACCACAAAATATTTAAAAAAAAGCACGATGAAAAAATTTTTGAGGACCACCCTTATAGTGACCCATATTTTTCACAAACTATTTTTAAAACTATTTATTTGGGTACACCCTTGTGCCCAACAAATTTTTCCATAACTATACTTTTCTTAAGCTTACTTGCTTAGTTGAAAATTCAAACACAAATTCAAGCTTTTCAATCTCTATGACGTACGTTTCAAGTCTGCTGCCGCTGGTCTTTACTTCGTGTCGTAGATCACGCGTTCATAAATTCGGGCAACAAGCTGACGTCGACTTGACTAATTTCAAGTATACTTGAACTTGATTGAAAATTATCAAGTTCAAGCGCGCTTGTATTCATAAATTTAGCAAGTACTTGAAATTGCAAATGAATACGTTTGTGCAGTTCTCTGGTACAGACAACTAATTTGGCATACCCCCTACGCACGACCCCTGGCGGGTTTTTTTTGCTATGGCGAAAGTAGATTAAAAAGTTAAGAGAAGAGATTGATTTTCGCTCCTTTTTTTTGTCTATAAAAATTGAACTTAAAATGGATGCATAAAGGACAAAATTGCGAACAAAATGCATTCATTGAAATTGAACCAATAGATTTGGAGCTATCTATCGAACCGTTTAAAAAACTAGTTTCGAGGAAATCGCGTTTTAAGCTTTAGTTTTTCAAAATTTTGCATATATTTGTAAAATTATCGGTAGATAAACTTACTATTATTTAATCTGCAATCTGCAGGTATCGTTTTCAAAACATGTATGTATATTCTAAAAACTATGAAGAACACATTAAGCTAGCAAAAAAAATTTTTTTTTTTGAAAAATCTACACGTTTATTAGAATGTATACCTTAGTATATGTCATATACCTTAGTATATGAATGTATACCGTATATATGTAACCTTAGAATGTAAAATGGCCACAATCTTCCGCCACTTTCTACTATTCTTTTTTTCCACTTTGTAGATACGATGTCAGAAATTAAAAATCTACTTTCAGATGCTAAACTGCAGCCTCGAGGTTCATACATTGATAGCACAGATTCTGTATAATTTTTTAAAACATTTTTTATTATTATCTATTACTAAAATTACATCAAAAAAATAGTTTAAAGTGCAAAAACACAAATAAAAAATGCAATTGTATTAAAATAAGAGTATTAAGAAATTCAACTGAAATCGTATGAAAACAGATCCTATACTATACATTGGCCTGATTTGTTCAATACTTCACAAGTAGATATATGAGAGGATATATAAAAAATGTTGACTTGTATGGGAGGTGGCCGTGTTTGTAGGCTTAAATTTGATAACAAATACACACATACCAAATTTTATTTTGGTATCTCACATACATTTAAACCATTTTAGCACATTGAGTTGTATGGGAGCTGGACGTGCCCCTGTGTGGATTTCAAAAATATTGAATACCGCGCATCCTTGGGTGTGCACAAACATCAGTACCAAGTTTTATCCAATTATCTATACTCCTTCTCCTGCTAATGTATCTTGACTTGTTTAGGTGTAGGCTCTAAAATGTGTCAATTTCAAACCCATATTAAAATTTATTTAGATATCAACTTTTAAAACGCCGATTTTTAAAACGCCGATTTTTAAAAAAATCAAAAAATCTCAAAATTTGGAAAAAATTGTAAAATTGTCATACCTTGTTTCTTGGTTGTAAGGCCTAGTAGAAAAAGTCGCACAACAACAACAAAAAAAATTCTAGAAATGTATAACTTCACAAATTTGTGTATCTTAATTAATTACATATGTGGCCATAACAACCCGCTTTCGGGTTTTGGACGACCTCATCAGCTCTCGCCAGGTGCCTCTGCTTTGCGCTCTCCTTCTCCAATCAGATACACTAAGTGCGGTTAGGGCTTCCTCGGCCTGGTCCATCCATCGGAGGCATGGTCTCCCTCGTCATCGTCCCTACGATGGACATGACCCAGCCAGCGTACTCGCTGCACAGTTATACGCCGAACTACGTCAATGTCTTCGTAGAGCTCATACTGTTCGTGGTTCATTCGTATACGATAGTCATCGCCGAATCGAACAGGACCGAAGATTTTGCGAAGAACTTTTCTCTCGAACACCCCCAGAGCACCTGCGTCGTTTTGCGAAACTACCCATGCCTCAGCACCATAAAACAGCACAGGTAGAACGAGCGTCTTGTAGAGTGTTAGTTATTTCGATCGAGAGAGGGCTCTGGAACTTAGTTGCTTACTGAGCCCGTAGTAGCACCTGTTAGCAATTATTGTTCTTCGCTTTATCTCCAGGCTGATTTCGTTGTTGGAATTAATGGCGGTGCCAAGGTATACGACCTCCTTGACTACTTCAAAGTTATAGCTGCCGGATGAAACGTGGGAGTCTAAACGCCGAGCTCCCTTGTTTGTAGACAGCATATATTTTGTTTTGCCCTCATTTATCGTCAAACCCACTTTGGCTGATTCCTTCTCGATAGCGGCAAAAGCAGCGGTAACATCTCTCTTGGTTCTGCCGACAATATCAATATCATCAGCGTACGCAAGGAGCTGGACGCCTTTGTAGAAAATGGTGCCATTACGATGCACACCGGCCTTTCGTTCGATCCCCTCCATGATGATGTTAAAGAGATCGCAAGACAGTGGATCGCCTTGCCTGAAACCTCTTTCGGTATTGAAGGTTTCGGAGAGGTCATATCCTACCTTGACGGAGCTGCGTGTATTGCTCAACGTCATTCTGCAAAGTCTAATCAACTTTGCAGGTATACCGAACTCAGACATTGTTGCGTATAGGCAATCCTTTCTCGGGCTATCGAACGCAGCTTTAAAATCGACAAAGTGATGGTGTGTGTCAATTTGATTTTCGTGGGTTTTTTCCAGGATTTGTCGTAGCGTGAAAATCTGGTCTATGGTGGATTTTCCAGGTCGAAAGCCCCACTCATAAGGTCCAATCAGTGTTTTTGTTACAGGCTTTAATCTTTCACACGGCACGATTGAGAGAACCTTTTATGCGATGTAAATAAGACAGATACCTCGATAGCGGGCTCAAAATGTTGGGTCTCCTTTCTTAAGTATAGGGCACAGTACGCTGAGGTTCCAATCGTCGGGCATGCTTTCCGCTAGCCATATTTTGCTGATGAGCCGATGCATGCGCCTTATCAGTTCATCGCCGCCGGTTTTAAACAATTCAGCTGACAGGCCGTCAGCACCCGCTGCTTTAAAGTTCTTGACTCGTTGGATAGCAACTCGAACCTCTTCATGACTAGGTGGTGATACGTCCACTCCGTCATCGTCGATTGGTGGCACTGAACTGCGCTCTCAGTGGGCGGTATTGGTGGAATCGTTGCCTGTAAGTAAATTGGAGAAGTGCTGTCTCCACAATCTCAGCACACCGTATTGTGTATCCGTATTCAGATCTCCATTTTCGTCTCTACAAGTTGATGCTCCGGGCTTGAAACTTTGGGTTAGACGCTTAACCTGTTGATAAAAAATGTTCGTGCATTTTTCTTGCCCTGGTATACATCTAGTTCCTCACGCTCACGTTTTTCCTGCTCTCTTTTCATGCGTCGGAAAAGGCGCCTCAGCTTTTTGCAGCTGACTGCAGAGTTTTTCTATAAGCGGCATTTTTTGCTGCTGTCGCGATGTAACACTCCCCATCGTACCATTGGTTCCGTGGTTGCGCGCGCCGAAAACCAATTACTTCTTCAGCGGCAGCGCGCATGAAGTGGGATATATGCGCCCAAAGTCCGCCGGCGTCGTCGGGTCCAGAGGTTGGTTGGTTGAGCCTAACCGAGAGTTGAGCGGAGTATGCCTCGGCAGTCCGTTATAATTGCAGCTTAGCGACATTTTTTTTAGTTATCGTTGCATTCCTGTGCATATGTTCATCCCATTGTATAATCGCATGCGGACCTTGGCTGCATCAAGATAGTGGTCGGAGTCAGTGTGGACCCCCCGAAATGTACGCAAATGAGGCATGCTTTCCGTCGATTACAACATGATCAATTTGGTTTCGCGTTGATTCGGGCGTTGAGTCGGGGACAGCCAGGTGGCCTTGTAGATGTCTAGGTGCTTAAATCTGAGGCTACTAACTACCATGTTTCGCGCCGTGGCGGAGTCGATCAGTTTTAGACCGTTGTTCGTGGAGGTCTCATGAAGACTGAACTGACCGATAGTGGGGCCAAAGATGCCTTCCCTTCCGACTTTCGCACTAAAATCGCCGAGGACTATTTTCACGTCTGGACCGGAAGGTGGTCGCTTACGTCCTAAAGACTAGGGTAGAAAGCGTCCTTGACGGCTTCGTCCTTTTCCTCCGTCGGGGTATGCGCGCAAATAAGGCTGATGAAGAAAAATGTTGTCTTAATGCGGATCGTGTCCAATCTTTCGTTCACAGTTGTGAACCGGGAAATAAGGTGGCGTAGTTTCTGGTTTACGACGAATCCATATCCGAATTCGCGCCTCTCCGCATGGCAGCTATAGTACACCGAGAAAAAATCTTATGTTAAATTGAAAAAAGCCTAGTATTGGTTTTCATTGGGCAGTAGTAATGTGACGGGGCCGAAACCCTGCGCACATTCCATGTTTAAGGTCGACGGAATGACCTGCCGGTCAAATTAGACGTCAAACTAACGGATGCCAGTTTGCCGTTGCCCAGGGAACACCACGAGGAGTTTTGAGTCGACTTAAAACGATTTCGACATGGATAATGCTGGTTCGCCCCCTGTTCCCCTATTTGTGTATCACATTTTTATTAACCCTCATGCTTAATTTCATTTCAATATCTTTATTAAGTTTGCAGTTATTAATTTAATTCCGCTAAACTAGCCGTTTCGGCCACTATGCAATGGTTGAGTTTATTGAAAAGTACGAAAAAAAATCATAATTTTTCACAGTGTTTGATTACAAAACATTATTTTTTTATGTCTTTAGAACAGTGGTGATCAACGCACGGCTCAAACAACAACAAAGAGAGCTTTCCGAGTGCACAGCCTTACGCTGAAACTAGAAGTTGTTAAAAGCTCTCACATCATTTGGTGCAAGGAAATATTGTCGAGTGTTGTATTTTCAATATAATGTTTTATTTTTTATTTTTGTGTTTTGTGTTTTCGCTTATTTCTATGAAAAGAAAATATCACGCTTTGATAATAATCTTATATGTAGTATATCTTCCATACTCTTAAATATAATTTCCATATACTTTTTTTTTTGCCCTATAGGAGGGTGGGGGGGGGGGGGTAAACATAACAAATATCCTTTTCAAACTGTACTTGTATATTTAAATAAAGTACGAGTATATCTTTATTCATACGTGCAATAAATATTAAAGTGTAGATGAAGTCCTTTGCAATATACAGGATTATTAAGATCATACAATTTAAGTTAAAATTAGTTTGAAGGCAAAACACACTCCTAATAGCCCTGTAACGTATTTATTTTAATGAATTGAACGGTATGGCAAAGTATTCCTACAGATGTCCCTTACGCCAGCATCTTTTAAAATCACTTGTTTTTTGATTATTTGGGTTTTTGAGAATAAAGATTAACAGCACTTTATTTTATATTTAATAGTAATCAATGAAAAAATAATCATTTAAATTTTAATTTATTAAAGAAAAACGATAAGCTCTGATAACGATAAATTCGGCGTCGTCGATTCGACAATTATAACCTTCCAGGGCTTTATAAATTATAGCAAATTTTATAATCTTCATATAAAAAATTTTAAGTATACAAGTGGTTGCGTTAAACTTCAGCACATCTTCTTCGAAAAATCAAAAAGAGAACGTTAAGAGGTCACAAAACAACTGCAATAACAACAACATAAGTGGTAATAAGCAGCCAAACAAAAGAAGTAAGATTTATTTTGATTCCATTTCCGATGATCTTTTAATTTTTCTTTTTTCTTTTATTGTATTGAAATAAAAAAACTCATAAAAAGTGAAAAGCTTTTAAAACAAAAGACACACCAACAGCAACATCAAGAAATTTAAAAATCCAATATAAGCTCCAACATAAGCATAAGCTTCACTTTGTTGTATGCGTGCCAAAGAATTATACACTTTTAACCGCAAAAACAGACATCCACATATACATACACATATACAATACATATACACATACACATGTAAAAATATAAACTATCCCTGCAGTAAATTGGTACTAGTAAAAAACTACCGATTTCACTAGCCACTTGGTAGTCAGTACTAGTTCCACTTCAATCTACTTTCTTTGCATTCAACTGGCGAATTTAACGTGACCATGTCATAGGAAGGGCTCAATTACCACATTTTACATTACCATTCCCTAGCCAATTCACTAGTACTATAGGGCCAGTTTATTCGCTAGCCATAGAGATTAATAAGCAAAATGTACATAGACATTGTGAAAGCAAACTTCAGATTATATTTCGTTCATCTTTTTATATTCATGTCGTTCAACAAAATTAAAAAGCCTTATATATCATGTTTTCTCGAAAATATTACTTCGAACTATATAAGTCATTGCCACAAAAACATAAACAATAATTAATACAAGCATGAAGATGATTGAACTGACGATTTTAAGTATTACCTTCAGTTAAAAAAAGAGCAAGTTTATGTTGAACTAGTAAAGTAACTAACGAGAAAGTGTCAATTGGTTACTCTCAATACTGGTGGGTATATACAAATATTATCATATATGTATGCATAAGCTTATTTGTTTAAATACAAACAAAAAGCCGCGAAATCAGCCAAACGAAAATGGATGTGAATTGTTGTGTTTTTCTTTCAAACATTTTTTTTATTTCTTTTAAATATTTTGCTATGCAAATAACAAATCGCTTATTTCTTGACACTCAGAGAAAAAATAACTTATTTTAAAATCTTTTTAAAGCAAAAAAACTTATTTATATTTGACTTCAAGTTACTGTGGTTCACTTACAATTCAGCTAACGTTATTTCTCAAATAAGCTGTAGAGTGATTTTTTTTTTAAAGTGTTTCTTAAAAGCATTTCATGCCGCCTTTTTTATTTGAAGTTGGTCGTGTCTAAAATCGCCAACAGCTTCTAGGACGCAAAGTGCAAGAAAACTGAAATAAATATTTCAATGTTAATGTTCTCAGTGTTGCTCTTGGCGCTATACAGCTATTATTTTGACTTCTGTTTATGCACATACATATACGTGTATATGACTGTATGTATTGGTGTTTATGTGCATGTGAAAATTTTTATCCTTCAAAAACGTTTAAAATGAAAGTAATAAAAGGGAATCAATTTTGAAGCAGTGCAAAAAACTTATGCGATTACTTTTGAATTTAAAATTTAAGTCTTGTTTTGTAAGGAATGTTTTTTTAGGAGATAAGTTTTAAATAAACGCACTTAAGATATATTATATGTCAATACAACGAGTTTCTACAAGATTATCAATTCAATAAAATAGATATATTTCCTAAAATAATGATTCAAATAAAATAGCTTTAATTAAATACAAGCTCGTAAATGTGTACTAACAAGACATGATAACGCAGCAAAAAACTATGTGCTGATATATCAACTTAAACGAACTTTACTATATCAGCGAAATGCGTTAGCGCAATTGCGTCATGATGTAGTTTGAAAACCTTTGATTCAAGTACCAAAACGGCTTTATTCAGCGCAGTGAGATTTTGAATTGGATAGCACGTCGAGTTATTTAGTAAATTTTTTGAGTATGACAGATTGGGTAGCGCATTGAATTCTGTGATGAAGTAAGCGCAATTAACCATCACTTAGAATAAAAAAATATAGATTGTTTCATATAAATTGATTTAAAATTCATTAAAAGGAGATAAATTGGGAAGTATTAAATACACAGCATATCTGATTGAAGCACAAAGATCAGAATCTACTAAAAATTAATAAAACACGGAGTCAAACTGTACTTCGTTCAAGATTGACACAGAAATCAAACAGATACATACACAAGTATGGCCTGCAAAACTAGTTGAAAGTTCATAGATTCATGATTACTTTGAAATCGAACACACTCGAATAAACAAAGAAAGAACAACGAGCAAGAAACTCTCTGTATAACTGCGCAAGGGCGTTAATTTTAATAAAACAAGCGTATTAGCGCAATAACGCAGCTGTGCATCAACTCAATAACTCAAAGCAGCGTTGCGTTAACCAAGTCTAGTATAAAATCACCATCACCATCACCATCACCATCACCATCACCATCACCATCACCATCACCATCACCATCACCATCACCATCACCATCACCATCACCATCACCATCACCATCACCATCACCATCACCATCACCATCACCATCACCATCACCATCACCATCACCATCACCATCACCATCACCATCACCATCACCATCACCATCACCATCACCATCACCATCACCATCACCATCACCATCACCATCACCATCACCATCACCATCACCATCACCATCACCATCACCATCACCATCACCATCACCATCACCATCACCATCACCATCACCATCACCATCACCATCACCATCACCATCACCATCACCATCACCATCACCATCACCATCACCATCACCATCACCATCACCATCACCATCACCATCACCATCACCATCACCATCACCATCACCATCACCATCACCATCACCATCACCATCACCATCACCATCACCATCACCATCACCATCACCATCACCATCACCATCACCATCACCATCACCATCACCATCACCATCACCATCACCATCACCATCACCATCACCATCACCATCACCATCACCATCACCATCACCATCACCATCACCATCACCATCACCATCACCATCACCATCACCATCACCATCACCATCACCATCACCATCACCATCACCATCACCATCACCATCACCATCACCATCACCATCACCATCACCATCACCATCACCATCACCATCACCATCACCATCACCATCACCATCACCATCACCATCACCATCACCATCACCATCACCATCACCATCACCATCACCATAACCATCACCATAACCATCACCATCACCGTCACCATCACCATCACCATCACCATCACCATCACCATCACCATCACCATCACCATCACCATCACCATCACCATCACCATCACCATCACCATCACCATCACCATCACCATCACCATCACCATCACCATCACCATCACCATCACCATCACCATCACCATCACCATCACCATCACCATCACCATCACCATCACCATCACCATCACCATCACCATCACCATCACCATCACCATCACCATCACCATCACCATCACCATCACCATCACCATCACCATCACTTATCACATCATTATCCTTATCATTATCATTATCATTATCATTATCACTATCATTATCATTATCATTATCATTATCATTATCATTATCATTATCATTATCATTATCATTATCATTATCATTATCATTATCATTATCATTATCATTATCATTATCATTATCATTATCATTATCATTATCATTATCATTATCATTATCATTATCATTATCATTATCATTATCATTATCATTATCATTATCATTATCATTATCATTATCATTATCATTATCATTATCATTATCATTATCATTATCATTATCATTATCATTATCATTATCATTATCATTATCATTATCATTATCATTATCATTATCATTATCATTATCATTATCATTATCATTATCATTATCATTATCATTATCATTATCATTATCATTATCATTATCATTATCATTATCATTATCATTATCATTATCATTATCATTATCATTATCATTATCATTATCATTATCATTATCATTATCATTATCATTATCATTATCATTATCATTATCATTATCATTATCATTATCATTATCATTATCATTATCATTATCATTATCATTATCATTATCATTATCATTATCATTATCATTATCATTATCATTATCATTATCATTATCATTATCATTATCATTATCATTATCATTATCATTATCATTATCATTATCATTATCATTATCATTATCATTATCATTATCATTATCATTATCATTATCATTATCATTATCATTATCATTATCATTATCATTATCATTATCATTATCATTATCATTATCATTATCATTATCATTATCATTATCATTATCATTATCATTATCATTATCATTATCATTATCATTATCATTATCATTATCATTATCATTATCATTATCATTATCATTATCATTATCATTATCATTATCATTATCATTATCATTATCATTATCATTATCATTATCATTATCATTATCATTATCATTATCATTATCATTATCATTATCATTATCGTTATCAATATCAATATCACTATCATTTTCAGTGTCATTGTCATTGTCATTGTCATTGTCATTGTCATTGTCATTGTCATTGTCATTGTCATTGTCATTGTCATTGTCATTGTCATTGTCATTGTCATTGTCATTGTCATTGTCATTGTCATTGTCATTGTCATTGTCATTGTCATTGTCATTGTCATTGTCATTGTCATTGTCATTGTCATTGTCATTGTCATTGTCATTGTCATTGTCATTGTCATTGTCATTGTCATTGTCATTGTCATTGTCATTGTCATTGTCATTGTCATTGTCATTGTCATTGTCATTGTCATTGTCATTGTCATTGTCATTGTCATTGTCATTGTCATTGTCATTGTCATTGTCATTGTCATTGTCATTGTCATTGTCATTGTCATTGTCATTGTCATTGTCATTGTCATTGTCATTGTCATTGTCATTGTCATTGTCATTGTCATTGTCATTGTCATTGTCATTGTCATTGTCATTGTCATTGTCATTGTCATTGTCATTGTCATTGTCATTGTCATTGTCATTGTCATTGTCATTGTCATTGTCATTGTCATTTTCATTGTCATTGTCATTGTCATTGTCATTGTCATTGTCATTGTCATTATCATTGTCATTGTCATTGTCATTGTCATTGTCATTGTCATAGTCATTGCCATTGTCATTGTCACCGTCTCTGTCTTTGGCACTGTCATTCTAACTGTGATTTTCTTTGTTATTTTAATTGAATTAAACAGTGACATTGACATAAACGTAAACAAATATAATATTGAATACATTCTTTTCAATAAAATCGTCGTTCACCATCTTTTGTAACCAAAACGGGATTTAATATATTTTGCATTCACAACCAGTCTAACATTTAGGAAACTTTTTCATTCTCAGTTAAATGTCATTACCATGATTTTGCTATAAATTCTATAAAACTTTCTCTGCAGCATCCTGGCAATGAACGCATCCTTGCCATGCATTTCAATAAATTTTGCGTCGAATTCGCACTTCACGCGAATGACGACAGTACGAATTACAAACTTTTTGCTGTTTGTTGCATTTTCACACATACAATGCAAAATAGAAGAATACCTGCAATTTACACAAACACATGCACACACTTCGACACACACATGAAAATAAGTGTGCCCCAATACAATTCTATACACACAAGAAGAAGCCGTAAAATGACTCAATTCTTACTAGGAGCTCGCTCTTACTTCCGGCAAGTTGTATAGATGTGTGCACAACATGCTGCTATTAGGGCGAGTGTCGTCCATGTAAGTGTGTTTGTGATATTTAATGCACACATGTAGTTTAGCTTGTTTTGGCAACGCGAAAATTCAAAAATGCTTCTCATGCACTTTGCTACTTTGTAATTTTGAGCCTGCCAAAAGAAACAGCAACAAAAACCAACAACTGAACATTTATTAATGAGCAAAGTTTTACAAAAATATTGTTGTTGTGTTGTGTTTTGTTTTAATATGATTGTAAGGATGATGAAGAAAGTCACAACAACAACACAGCAATGATACTCATTTAGACTGCAGGTAATGAAACATTCTTTATTTCAGCGGGGGGGTGCGATAAAGCCATGCGAGATAACGCCATATGGCTTTATCTCCCATCGCATTGAGAGATAAAGCCATATGGCGTTATCTCCCATCGTATTGAGAGATAATGACATATTTTATTTTTGGCAATTGAGAGACAAAACCATATGGCGTTATCTCTCAATTCATTGCTGTTGCATTGTTATTGTTGATTTGATTGTTATTCATTATATTCCGTAACTCTGCTTATGAATGTCATAAGCTATTTATCCTTTTACAGAATTTTTACACCTCAATTAGAACATTCTGTAAAAGGGAAAATCATTAGCTTTTGTTTTTTCAGTGAAAACTAAGGATTTTCTCAATGAAACGTTTGAGGTTTTCTTTTACAGACAAAATTGTTATTAGATTGGCTCTCAGATTCTCGGCTATAAGAAACATTACCAAAATAAACCTTTTAAAATAAAATATCAAATGAGATATAAAGCCATGTGATATAACGCCATATGGCCTTATCTCTCTTTGTGATGGGAAATAAAGCCATACAGAAATTTTGACAAAAATATGGCTTTATCACTCTTCGAATTGAGTTATAAAGCCATATGGCGTTATCTCGCATGGCTTTATCGCACCCCCCCGCTTATTTCAGCTACCTAAAACTTTAAACTTCCGGTAACTGTTCACGAAGGCAAAGCATTGCTTTCAAAATATACAACAGGATAATTTAAAATTTTCCAATAATATTTTACAGAAATTTTTTTTTGTGTGTATATGTCTAGCTGTTCGACATCAATTTATGCAGAAACAAAAGCGTGAAATTGAGTCAATTGAAAGCTTCTTGTTTTATAAATCTAATGTTTTGTCCATTTATTCCACCTTCCCTTCCCGTCATTGCCTGGCTAATGAAGGCTTATCAATCATTATGTTCTGCCTTTGACACTCGCATTAATTATTTATTGCTTCAGAACATTAAATGTCAACCGCAGGATTAGCGGTTATATATATATATATATATATGTATATATATATGAATGCATTTATTTTCAGGATTTTCACTTCCACCCACCTGCGTTTCATTTATAATTTATACTGATTTATTAACGAAACATGAAAATTATTCAATTCACATTAAATAAGAGTGGAAATGTTGACAACAATGATTATTTCATTAGTAAAGTGATGTATTGCTTATTTAAAATTATTTAATTTTTGTTTATTTTATTTTACTTTGTATTAATATTTATTTAAAAAATTGTGTTACTA
The DNA here is from genome assembly GCA_914767935.1 of Coremacera marginata. Lineage (NCBI taxonomy): Eukaryota > Metazoa > Arthropoda > Insecta > Diptera > Sciomyzidae > Coremacera > Coremacera marginata. Next base: position 51,299,283 of record OU612043.1, on the reverse strand, counting down.
TTGGCAAAAACAATATTGTGCATTTTAAAAAGGAAACATATCATTTAAACTTCAGTTACTTAAAAAAAGTGATATTTTCCAAAAACTATTTTTTCTTTTTATCGTTTAAGTTTATTTAAACTAACGCATGACCTCAACGAGTTGCCCAACATGTTACTAAGATTATGATTATCATTTATTACCCAATTTTCATAAAAACTATTTAAGTTTTCAAAAAAATAATCCTTATGTCAAATTTGGATACACAAAATTTAAAAATTCTACGGAATTTTGTTTTGCTGAATTTAAATTGAAAAAAATTACTTTGATTTTTTTGGGTACGTGACTTATTTTAGTATGAAATTGTTAAAAGAAAAATTACTCTTTAAATTACCCTCATGGTGTGTCCTTTCTCATACTGATTTATCTTTTTAAAAAAAATGCTGGCATTTAAACTTTAATATTAAGCATCTAAATACAATTTATTTACCTTAGCTAAAATTACACGAAAACCTCAATTCACTTTAATTTAAGAACAAGAGAATCCTTATATGAACATTGACCTCTATAAACCACCTGAACCACCACACGCTTCTCTTAGATAAATTAGCGCATTTCTAATATAGTTCTATTATGTTTTTTCCAAGAAAATCATAATAAAGTGAAAAGCTTTTAAAGCCGTTAGGTAGGTGTAAGAAAGGATAATAAAACCATTTTGTTTAAGTGCGTCTGGTATTTTTTATTGAATTTCATTTGCCATTTAATACACAAGTCTGGCCTTTCGTTATTAACCTTTAAACGGAATTTCTTACTTATTTTCTAAAAATTCAGAGAAATCTCTGGTAGTTTAAATTAAATCTTAACGCTGAAACATGAAATGTCATAACTTTTAAATATTTCAGTTGAATTTTTAAATTATTGAAAAAAAATTTGCGAAAGTTCAAAATTAAATTCCAAAAACTCGAAATTTCAGCGAAATAAATTTGCATAGAATTAAATTTTATTTGAATATTTTCTTCAAAAGAATTCTTTTTGAAGTAAGATTTCTTAAGAAATAAACTTCTGAAATTAAGAATGCCAAACTAATGAATACCGAATTAAAGTTCAAAAAATTTACTGCAGTTTCTTCTTAACTGAACTGAACTAAATCTACTTTAAGTATAATACTATCTAAACTGTAAAAGTAAACTTACCGGTCTCTGAAAAAATTGTACTAATATAATCCTGAGCGTAATATATCGCACCCTCACTACCAAAGGGACACCAGTCAAAAGTTTGAAATTTCTAAGAGAAGCAAAAATAATTTTGTTTTTTTTCAGTCACCAACTATCACTCGTGCTGAGCAGACCTCTCAATCGCGTGTGCGTGTTTTTTCTTGTCCGCTTATTGTGAAAGAATTAACGGGTTTTTGACTTATTTAGTTTCTCTTTAATCGTTTTTCTTTTATTTTTTCCACTCGAGTTATTAATTAGTTTTTTGGATTTCTTGGTTTTTTAAAGACAAAATCATGCCCCCAGGGCCCCTTGGGCCCCCAATTATCGGGGTTAATCGGTTCGCCCTGCTAGCTGATAACTCTAAAATAAATAAAAAGAAGAAGAAAAAAATTGCTCGCAACAAAAACTTGGATTTATTCCCGGATCTACCGATTGTTAAAAAAAATAACCCTAAATTTGTACTTTTAGAATCAGCTGACAGCAACAAGCCACTTTCGCAGTACTCGTGCTTTGCAGTCCAAAGGTCAATCCATATCATAAGCAAGGATATACAAACAATTTCTGAACTTCGAGACGGCAATCTCCTGTTACTTGTTGATAACAAAAACATCGCTGAAAAGTTTCTGGCATTGAGGGAGCTACATGGAATTTGCGCAGTTAAGGCGAAATATCATGAAAATTTAAATTTTAACAAAGGAACCGTTTTTGCGCCTTTCCTTAACAACGTAGCAGTTGAAGAAATCGTCAAAGAACTAAGCACTCAAGGTGTTGTCGGTGCTTATAAATTCCAAAAAAAGGTGAACGATAAATTGCAACCATCTGGGGTTGTACTTCTTACTTTTGACCTATTCCATATCCCCGAAAAAATAGATATTGCTTGGAGAAACGTGCGTGTGAGGCAATATATTCCGTCGCCCATGCGTTGCAAAAATTGCCAATTACTTGGACACAGAGAAAAATTTTGCAAACGTGCCCCAATTTGTGACAACTGTAGTTTACCTCCACACTCCCCAGACAAGTGCTCACGCACTTTTTGCATTAACTGCTCATCTGATCATCCATCTTCTTCTAACATATGTAAAAAATTTATTTAAGCCAAAGAAATATTAAAAATAAAAACAACAAATAAATGCACAATGCGTGATGCAATTAAAATACATAAAAACTCAGTCCCAACTCTTTCTTATGATTCTCCCTCTTTTGCTTCTATCGTGTCTCAATCTGAGGCTAATCAGCAAGTGAAAATTAACTCTTCCATAAATTCTCCCGTAATCGTACCAAATACAAACAACACAACACATAATATGCACCAAATCCCGAACTTTTCACAGCTCCCACAAACAAACGACCTTACTCCCGAAAGTAAAATTCCTTCTTCTTTCACTCATTCAAATGAACTCAACAAATCAGCAGACTTCACCCCTCTTCAGCACAAAACTCAAATCAATGACACACCCAGCAACTACACACAAAACCAATGTTCTCTTAATCTCCTCGAACAAAACTCATCTCACGAACTTGCTTTATCCTGCTCTTCCCAGTTGCAAAACTCTATCACCAATTATTCTCTTCAACCAACAAACAACGACAACAACGACAACAATCTCTCTTTTAACTCTATAACCAGCAATAACAACCTTCAACTTAACTCCACTAACAACAATAACAACTCTCAAGAAAATATAAATTTACTAAACAATATTTTACAAAATCCATTTGACACTGCAATTTGACGAAGACATCTAACCAATAATTTTCACAATAATTAAAAAATTACTAATTTCATTTTAATAATTCGTGGTAAAAAAAAAAAATAATAATAAAACATATATATTATTACAGCTAACCCAAATCGTTCATATCTTTGCGTATGATCTCCATATTTCAATGGAATGTAAATGGTTACTGGAACAATTACCATGAGCTCCAATTACTTCTTAAAGACATCAATCCATCCTTTGTTTCTCTTCAAGAAACTCACATACCTGCTAATATCTCTCCTGTCCCTCCCAAATCTTATAATGGTTACTATCATAACTTGTTGAATAATTCTTACTGCAAACAAGGTATCTGTGTACTTATAAAAAAAGAAATTCCTCAAAAAAATTTAAATATTATATCTAACATTTCAACAATAGCAATCGAAATTAACATTGGCTTTAAATTGACTTTAATCTCCATGTATATTCCACCTGACCAGCTTTTTAATGCAAATGAGTTTTTACGCATTCTTAGAAATATTTCAACACCTGTAGTTTTGTTAGGCGATTTCAACTCTTGGAGCACACTCTGGGGTTCGTTAGTCTCAAATCCAAGAGGAAAGATTATCGAAGATGTAATCCTTGCATCTAATCTTATTGTACTCAATGATGGCTCCCCTACTCACTTTTCCACCCACTCGACTTTTACTAATATTGATGTTACTCTGTGTTCTGCTAATTTAGTGCCAAAGAGTTCTTGGAAAATCTTAAATAACCTGCATGGAAGCGACCACTTCCCAATCATAATAACGGTCTCATCACATATCTATAGAGAAAAAATTAAAAAAACCCCAAAATTTATTACCAATCGTGCTGACTGGTCTAATTTTCAAATTAGCTGTGAACGTGAGTCATATAGAATTGCCATTTCAAACAACATAAATAAAGAAGCTGCTAACATAACCAAACTTATTAGATCCTCTTCCCACTTGCATATTCCCCAAACAAAAACTAATTTCCAAAGACCGTCAGTTTCTTGGTGGAATCACAGCGTTGCACTTTTAAGGAGCGAAAAACAAAAAGCGTGGGCTAATTTTAAGAGTCAAAGATCTGTTGAAAATCTATTAAGCTACAAAAAAGCCAATGCAGTCTTTAGGTACCAAGTTAAAAGAGCAAAAAGAGCTAGCCTAAAGGAATTTACAAGTTCAATTAATCCAAATTCTAGCTCAAAACGATATTAAGATATTAAGTGGGAATTTTAAGCAAAGTAAAATTGCTGTTATTAATTCTGGAAATGGTACTCTTAGTTTGTCTAAAGATATAGCCAATTGTTTCGCATCAAACTGGTCAGCATATTCTAGCGATAATAATTTTTCTTCAAGTTTTATCTCTGAGAAATCTTCTATTTTAAATTGCCCAAACTATACCCCTACAACAACTCACGTTACAGCTCAACAAATCGAAAGGCCCATATCGCTCATTGAATTAGACCAAGTGATACAATCCGCCAAAGGTAAAACTCCAGGCTACGATAGAATTTCCTACCCAATCCTTAAGAATATTCCTCTTTGCGTAAAAAATAGACTCCTCAAACTTTACAATTCTATCTTCGACAATGGAATTTATCCACAAAACTGGAAAAATGCTGATATTGTTCCCATCTTAAAAACAAATAAACCAGTTGGAGAAATTAGTAGTTATCGACCAATATCATTACTATCTTGCCTAAGTAAAGCCTTAGAAAAAATTGTGGCTAAGCGAATAATGTGGTTTGCTCTCAGTGGGAACTATATCAGCCCAAACCAGGTTGCTTTCAAAGCAGGACAAGGCACTAACGACGCTCTACTTCATTTTGAGCACTACCTGTCAACTGCAATTTCAAGCCGAAATCTTGTGACAATCCTTGGTTTAGACTTTGAGAAAGCATTTGACAGGATTGGTGTTCACGTAGTCTTGAGACAACTCAGTAAATGGCAAGTTGGCCCAAAAATTTATAATTTTGTTAAAAGTTTGTTAACAAATCGTTCATTCAGAATAAAAGTAAACAACATTTACTCTGATAGGGTTGCCCTGCACAATGGTATTGCTCAGGGCTCTCCTATTTCCGTCGTCTTTTTTATCATCGCTTTTGATGAAATAAGTTGCATTATAGCAAATCACAATATGAAGCATTCTAATAATAATAACTTAGACCTAGTTAAAAAAGCTTTTATTGATATACTTGATGACATTTCTATTTGGTCTCTTAGTTCCGGAGCAAGCATTTCATATCAGAAATGCAATACTCTTCATATTTGCAAAAAAAAGAGTTGTACTAATGTTAGTCTTATTTATAATAATCATATCATTGAAAATGTTAGTTATTTGAGAATATTAGGTATTATTTTTGACAAAACTTTAACCTTTAAACAACATTGTATCAACTTAAGAAAGAAACTTAACTCTAGATTAAACATTATTAAATATCTTGGTTCTAAGCACAGTAATGTCCACCCAACAACTTTAATCAATATCACAAAATCTTTAATACTGTCTGTTATCGATTACGGTCTTGCCATTTATGGACAGTGTTCAAAAAGCACTATTGGTTTGTTGTCGGCACCATACCACGCCGCTGTTCGCCGGAGCCTTCGAGCATTCCCCACCACACCAATCAAAAATCTTCTTGCGAAAACTGGACTTCCTTCAGTTGAGGAACGCATCATGCAAAATACTCTAAGGTTAATCCCTAAGCTCTATATATCAAGCAACCCCATCTTAAACAATGACACGAAAAACGTTTCCAAAAGATCAAGAGCATTGAAGCGACCCTCGGCCATCTGCAACGTTGTCCAATATGCAAAAGAAATGGATATGCCTTTAAAACCTATTCTTTGCAAAACTTCTAAATTTCCACCATGGGATTTGCCACCTTCCTCTTTTATCAGAAGCCTTCTTGAATATCCTAAACAAAATACTAATCCCTCAATTTATAGTAACGTTTTTCTGGAAATAAAAACAAAATGGAAAAACATGGGTTGGAAGTTTTTATTCACAGACGGTTCCAAAGACGTTAATTCAACTTCTTTCGCTGTAGTGACAGAAGAGGGAAAAACCATAAAAACAGGACTATTATTTCCCCAAAGCTCAATTTTCACTGCTGAGGCTCTTGCAATCTGGTTTGCTGTTAATTTTGTGGCAACAAGGAAAGGGAAATATGTCATTTGTACCGACAGCAAGTCGTCTGTTAATGCACTTCAATCTACACGAAACACCGAGCCACTAATTCAAAGACTACGTGAAAAATTAACTCAATATTGTTCAAAGATAAGAATTATGTGGATTCCAGGACACTGCGGTATAATTGGCAACGAGCTTGCTGATACAGCAGCGAAAAACGCTTGTAAAGCACCATGCTTATTTTTTGAGACTTTCTTTAAATCTGATCTCATTCGAGTAATCGATAACTATATGAGAAAACGTACGTTGGAAAATTGGGCAACATACGAACATAGTTACAAACTTAACCCTTTACCGACGAAGAATTTTCCGCTGGAAATTTACAAAATTTTTTTGCGGATTCTTATTTGGAAACACAACATTTCACGACTAAAGTGTTGTCAGAATTTAAAAATTGTTACTCCTTCCACGAGAAAAATCATGGGGCATATGTGTCCCGTTCGTCGTCAAAGGTAAAAATTTGGGAACAAATGCATTAAATGCACTAACAAACAAAGCATTTTGTCGTTACAAAAAGTAAACATGAAAACGCATGCACTAACAAAAACGATTCTAACTATCATTTGCTGATCGTTTGTCCAAAATTTGCAGGATAATGCATGCACAAAAGAGTTGCTTTATTTAGATTGCAAAGCACAGAAAATCGATTCAAGCTATTAGTTTCTAATCAACAGTCCAACGGTTTGCATGCCGCAATTTGTGCGTAAAATCCGTGTTTTCGGTTGTGCTTTGAATACGTTATTTTTGAAAATGAGCAGATTGCGTCGGTTTTATAAAACTGAAGATGAAATTCTTCAGCTTTTAAACGCATCAGATAGTGAAGACGAAGAAAATGTGTTTGATTTAGACTGCGAGGATAGAGCTTTTTTGGATGATTTTACGGATTTAGCGAACGGAGCCGAAATCGAAATCGAAGATATTCCGCTGACCGAAAACCCTTCAACGAGCAAAAGTTCTAAGACTAATGCGTCAATGGCAAAATGTGCTCCCAAACCTAAAGATGCCAAAGAACTTTCAGTTAAATTTCTGTGGAAAAAAGCCAATAAAAATTACGTTCCGCCAGCTTATACCGACCCTCATTACATATACGGGCAGGTTTTAAATCCAAAGGTAAGCGCAGATGAGGCGGTCCCAACTGTTTTAGAAGTCTTCAATGCAGTTCGTGATTTCGACACACTAATAGAGCTCATAATTCACCAAACGGAACTTTATTGTGAGCAGAAAGGATTAATATTTTCTACAAGTAAAGAAGAGTTGAAAGCGTTTTTTGGAATGATTATAGCAATGAGTATCCACAGATTGCCAGAAGTAAGATTGTACTGGTCTACGATGGAAATATACTCAGTACCTTTTATTTCCAAAGTTATGACACGAGATCGTTTCGAAAAAATTCTTTCCTGCTTACATTTTGCTAACAATGCTGAAAAGCCAAGCCGTGACGACCCATCATACGATCGAGCCTTTAAAATTAGACCAGTAATAAATCATTTCAACTCAACATTTGGAAAAAATTTGAGCCAAGGCAAATGTCAGTCTATAGACGAGCATATGGTAAAATTTAAGGGACGCAATATAATGAAACAATATATGAAAGACAAACCCATCAGCTGGGGGTTTAAATTGTGGTGCCGTTGCGATGCAAAGAGTGGTTATCTATATAAAATTGATATATATACAGGAAAAAAGGAACAGAGAGAGATTGGCATTGGCGAATCCGTTATTATAGATATGGCAGCAGGGCTGGAAAATATGGGAATAGAACTATATTTCGATAACTTTTTTCACAGTCCAAAATTGTTACACAAACTTATGACCAATGGAATACGAGCCTGTGGCACTTTGCGAAAAAATCGTGCACAAATGCCAAAATTTGACGCCGATAAATCTTTTGCTCGTGGAGACTTCCAAAGCTTTGTTTCAAAGGGAGTTTCGATTGTGAAATGGATGGATAATCGTGCAGTGCACATAGGATCCAATTTCGTAAGTCCAATCGACACTGTAAATGTCAAAAGACGCCAGGCTGGATCTGCAAATAAAATTAATGTGACATGTCCAAAAATGGTTTCCCAATATAACGCAGGAATGGGAGGCGTTGATCTTATGGACCAAAAAAAGGTATAGTGTTAAGTTTCTTCTAAGTAACTTTTAAACTAAGAAAGATTTATTTATTTATTTTTAGTCCTACTATGAATATGATCGTAAATCGAAGATCAGATTTTATCTTCGTCTGTTTTTTGATCTAATGGATTTGGGTGTACAAAACTCTCACATAGTGCATGACATTATATCCAGAAGAAATTCAAAACCATTTTCTACAAAACATCTGGAGTTTCGCACGCAGTTGGCTACACAGCTAATAGATGGCTTTTGTAGCCGAAAAGTTGGTATAACCTCGACATCACGAGAATCTATTGCACGGTCACGACTGGGCGCAGTGCCGGATTTAGCTGGCCATTATCAAGCAAAAACGGAAGGGGGAGTCAGGAAGCGATATGTTGTTTGCGCAAAAAAAGGAATAGAAAATCGAACAAACACAATTTGTTTCCAATGTAAAAAACCAATGTGCTTTACTAGAGATAGAAATTGTTTTGAAATTTATCATAACTAGGTTTAATTTTGATTTGTTTAAGTTTTTGTATGTTTTTTTATGTTTTTTAATGTTTTTTATTGAAGTGTTTGTGTTTTCTTTGTTTTTTAATTAAAAAATATTAAATAAAAAAAAATAAAAAATTAAAAGAAAAATCTCCTTTATTTTTACCTTTGACGACGAATGGGACACATATGTCCCATAATATTTTTATTCCCCCCGTGAAAAGTATAGAACTAATATAAAATGCGTTGAACAATAAATTTACATTAGGCATAGGCACATCTTATACTAAAAATTTATCCAACAGTAACATTTAGAACCCGAGATATTAGGAAACTAATATTGCCAAAAAAAAAAACAAATTTATGACTTTGAGACGCTCTTTAACCCAATAGAAACAACAAAACCTTAATTTTGACACGCAACCCAAAGAAAGCATTTGTTTTTTGTTGAACAACACCGATTTGGTCAAAATCTATTAAAAAATGTGCCTGTAGGGACGAAAAAACCAAATGGGACATATGTGTCCCGTTCGTCATCAAAGGGTTAACAATCCGGTCCGCCTCAAGCCAATCTTTCCTTCATTAGCATCATTGCAACAATTAAAAATCTTTACTAGACTACGAATGGGTCATACAAGGATTACTCACGAGCACCTGCTGAAGGGGGAAAATTCTCCAATTTGCTCAACATGCAACTGTCAACTCTCTATTAACCACATGCTCAACGATTGTTCTAAATTTACGTATGCAAGAAATATTATTTTTCATACTAAAAAACCTTCTGATCTTCTTAGAACCTTTACTTCTGAAAATGTTAATTTAATTTGTAACTTTATTTTTGAGATAAAACTCTTCAACTTTATTTAATTTATGATATTATATAATTATATTCTAAGGATACTTTATATTAAGTTATTAAATCTGTTAGGATAATTTCGGGCCGATAGCCTATTTTGCTAGTTGCCTATAATTAGTAATATAATTATTTATAATTATGTTTCTTTAAATAAATAAATAAATAAATAAATAAATTTTGTTTTACAAGGGAATTCTTAAAAAACAAAGAGACAAAGCATTTTTGTTTTATATTTTTATTTAAAGAGAATTACTTTAATCTATAGATTACTATAAAGAGTTTTACTTTAAAAACTCGAAAATTTAAAGTTTTGAGTTGTGCCGCATTTGTAGTTGAAAGAATAAGTAAGCCGATTTTGAAGTGCTCAAATAAGATACTTAAAAGTTAATTTCCATTAAACATTTATATGCAATCAAAAGAGTTGCTTTATCTTTACCATATAGCGGAAACTATACTGCTGACCATAACTGCTGCACATAATTTTTTTCGGATACTATATAATTTGTCGTGGCGGTCGTGGCTCAGTGAGTAGAGTGCTTGGCCCATATGCCAGAGAACCCTGGTTCAATTTCCACCTGGCACAGAAAGTTTTTTCAATTGAATTAATTTTTCTGTTCGGTCAAAGAAGCTCGGTCAAAGTCATTTCGTTTATATAATTTGTGTCGTTTTTGTAGCTCGAGTGTAGTTTTAACCTCTTTATGGACTGTATTTGTATTGAATCTCATATAATATTCTTTTTGCGTTTAGCACATGATATTATCATAGCAGGTAGCCTTGACAACTGGCTATTTTCTCAGGGCGCCGACCAACAAATGTCAAAATCAATACAAAATTTAACTTGTCATCTGTTTTGCTGCTTATTCGTTTTGTCTTTTTCTATGCGTTTTTGGCAAATGTTTGTCGGCAAAAGAACTGACACTCCTGCATTGTAATTATTAAATAATGGTTTAGCATAATTTTTTATGATGTAAAAGTTGTTTTTTTTTTATATTTTTGGAATATTTTTTAATATTTTGATTTTAAGGGTTTGATTTTGCCGACATCGTAGAGTGAATTTCAATCAAAATAAACTCAAAATCGATGGAAGTTGATACTTTATGATCAGCTTAATCAAAAACTCATGACCTTTTTCGGATACTTTCTAAGTTATAACCGTTTTTCGCGCTGGAGTGTAGTTTAACTTTCTCTCCCAGGTAACAATTTCACCTAAATATACCTTGAGTAGAGCTTTATATCAGGAATTAATGTAGAGAGGAGAGTTTAAACTTCCTTGAATAATCCTTAAAGCGAGTTTTGTACAAGACCTTTAGGCCTATACAACTATATAGGCCTGTATAGTTTTATATACTATTGTGGGTAAAAAATACCGGGAAAGTTGAATTTAAATCAACTCCGCGATTCCGATAGGGACTAGATTCTAATTTAATTATTAATTACGTATATTTGTTATGCAACTACATTTCACTTCATGTTTATACCCCAACGCGTACTGCGTATGGGGTATATTAAGTTTGTCATTCCGTTTGTAACGCCAACAAGGAGGCGTGGCAGGTAAAGAAAAGTATATATACTTTTGATCAGCATCATTTTCTGAATCGGTTTCAGAGTGTCCCTCTGTCTGTTCGTCTGTGATCACGATTACAGCTGTAATTTTAAAGTTATAGCGATGAAATTCAAAATATAAGCTTCTTTTTAAAAAATGTAAATCAAGTTCGAGAATGAGCAAATCGTATGAAAACCACGCCTACCTCCCATACAAAGTGACTTTATTTTAACAGTAAAATCTCTTAAAAATCCACAAAAACTAATGAAATGCCTTGGAATAGGCTTTGATATATAATATTAACCACGCTGAACCACGATGAAAACCACGCCTACTTCCCATACACAGTGGCTTTATTCTAAACGTTAAATCTCTTAAAAATCCACAAAAATTAAAGAAATATCTAGAAATTTTGCACATAAGCTTTGATATATAACATGAACCGAATGAAAGCCACGCCTACCTCCCATACAAAATGACGTCATCAAAATAGAAAAACTTTCGTAAATGTATAAAACTGAATGACATCAGGTATGCATGTACCCAAATTGCGCCTCCATCGCTTATCCAACACATACATATATTCTTCGGTATAATATGGACCACTTTACATTAGAAAAGTGGGTGTTTCATTTTACTTTTGATCGAACTTCTGTTTCACCTTGTGTCTGATTTCAACCAAATTTTTCACACATAATCCTGGGTAATTTGAGCAATACTAAGTTAATAAAATTGGGCGGTAATATACAAGGGGCGTGGCACTTTATTTTTAGACCAGCTCTAGCTACACCGTTTGTCCGATTTCAGTCACATTTCTTACATTTAATCTTTAGTATAATGAGAAATTTTAAGCCTACAAAAGTGGGTGGGATTGAACAAGGGGCGTGTCAATTGAATTATAATCGAGTTCCCACTACACAGTTTGTCCGACTTAAACCAAATTTTGCATAAGAATCAGTCTGTGGTTCATAAAAGTGGGCGTGCTAGACAGGGGAGTTCCACTTTATAATAAATTTCCATCCACACCGTTTCTCCGATTTTAATCAAATTTCGCACTAATATTCTTTCACAATATTCTTTAGTATAATGAGAAGTTTTAAGCATGCAAAAGTGGGTGGGACTGGACAATGGGCGTGTCAATTTAACTCTAATAGAACTCCCTCTACACCGTTTGTCTGACTTAAACCAAATTTTGCACACATATTATTTATCATAAGGATCAGTTTGTAGTTTAAAAAAGTGGGCGGTACTATACAGGGGGTGTGGCACTCAATTTTTAATCTATTCTCCACTTCTCCGATTTCAACCAAATTTCGCACATATAATTTTTACTATAACGAGAAGTTTTAAGCCTTCAAAAGTCGGTGGTATTGGACAAGGGGCGTGCCAAATTTAATTTTAATCAAACTCTTTCTACACCGTTTTTTTGATTTTAACCAAATTTGGCAAATATATTCTTTGGAATAATGAGCAGTGATTAGTCTAAAATATTGGGCGGAATTAAACAGGGGCGTCCCACTTTAATTTAAATGAATAATGGTATAATGACCAGTCAGTAGTCTAGAAAATTTGGTAGAATTGAACGAGAGCATGGCACTTTAATTTTAAACAAAACTGTTTTACACCGTTGGATTGAATTTCCACATACCAATCAAATTTTGCACATATATTCTTTAGCATAGCGAGCATAAAATTAAGAAAATGACACAAATAATTTTGGAGATAATACATAAACATTTTATAGGCGGCTAAAGACTTCGAATATTCCTCAATACGGCCGCCGTGGAGTATTTTAACTTCGCTAAAACATTTATTAACATTTTTTATAATTTCATAATTAATTACAATTTAAAAAAACCAGAATAATTTTAAAGAATAATTCTTTTCAGTAATGACAAATACTTGCTCCAAAATACAAAAGTTTTACCTGGGTATGAAATAATATGTGCAACTACCAATAAATTTGAAACGCTAATACCGGGTATTAACAGCTGTAATTAAATGTAACAGAATAAATAAAAAAAAAAAATAAATATCTTCAATATATCAAGCTATTTTCTCAAATGTTATTTCTATTTAAAGGATTAAACCTCTCAAAAGTGATTTGAAACATTTTTTCTAGAACCTTCTAAATTATCTGCTCATCTTTTTTTTCATAATAATAAAGTTCTTCCCAACAGCACTTAAGTGAATTCCAAAATTCTGGTGTACAATGATGGCCTCAAAACCGGTTGCTGGAGTAGATTTCGATTAAAAAACTTTTTGTTCATTGCTATCGAAAATATTAAATTAAGCCAACAAAGATTTCTGCGCTGCTAGATCCTTGAAGAGTTAGCAAATTCAATTTCCGGCTCTAGTCGATGCAATTTTCTTTACGACAACACACAAAACAACAGCAAAGAAAGATGCGGATAAATCTCGAGAAGCAGAAGAAGATTTCATGAAAAAAAAAAAAACCATGAAAACTATAAAACTTGACTGCAGCTCAAAAATTGATTTCATATCTCAAGCGTTGAGTATAAAAGTAGATGACTGTCGTCTGCAGTTGCTTAAAGGCTAGCTAGAAGTGGCTAAAAGCACAGTTGTTGGTGTTGTTATTGCGGGTTGATGTTGTTGTTGTTGTTGTTGTTGTTCGTGTTGGTTAGCATTACCAGTTGTAGTGTTAAAGAACTGAAGTGCAGTGCAGCAAGATTAAAAGCTGCGAAGTGGAATGCAAAAAAAAAAAAAAAAGTAGCTGTAGCAGCTGCAGCCTGCTTGCGAAATCGATTTCGACGCCAACTGCTGCTTGTGCTGCAATCTTCTTAAGTTATGCTTCACTCCTTTTGTCTGTCATTTTTGCAAACGCCCACAGTTAGTTGGAGATTAAAAACTTTTTGTTGCATGCTTTCAGGCTGCTTTTGTTCTAGTTATGTTCTGCTACCTTTTTTAAGTGCAGTCTTGGTTTTTGTTGCTTTTGATGAGTAGCACGAACAGTTATGTGTGCAACTGTACTTAACTGTCATTTGTTGTAGTGATTTTTAATGTTTTTGTTGTTGCTTTCTTAGCTGTGCTCAAGAGGATATACGCTTAACTCGTACTATCGTACCTTGCGTTGACACATGAACACAAAATTACAAATACATAAACACATAAACACATTTTGACAGCAACACTTACACCGACGTGCAATGCACACATTTGTAAATTGGACACGTGTTTTGTTGGATGGTTTTCAGTTTGGTTTTAAATTAAATAATGTCTCAAATGCACACAAACACACACACATATATATATATATATATATGTACCCTGTAGGAAAATCAACTAATTAAAAAGTAGTTAATAAAGTAGTTTTTTGTCAACCACAACTAGTTGAAATTCTGACTTTTTTCCATTGAACGAACTAACATATTTTGTATGGTGATGTCCGCTAAATAAGTCAATTGACTTTCGTCTGCATATATTTTCAACTACTTGTTTAATTAGTTATATTTCAATAAGTTATATTTCAAAAAGTTAATAATATGTGATGAAATAACATGGTGAAATATATATAAACTTGTAATCTTATAAAAATTTGCAATTAAAAGATGTCAAAATCAGAATAGTTGCCGCCTTAATATAATGCAAAGTAGTTTATCAATCACTTGTTTTTAAGTAGTATTTCAATTACTTGTATATAATGCAATAAAAACTATTTAGAATTGAAGTGGATGACGGCTTAATATAATTCAAAGTATTGGGGGTTGGAATTAGTTTTAAAGGTTTTCTAAGAGATGGCGTAACTATCAATAGATCGCATCGGGCACACCTGTGACTATATTCATTTCAAAGCACATTGTCTAAGCTTCATTTTTCAGTATGTGTCATTCCACTGAAGTGTAAACAACATATATTTTTTTCTCTGTGAACATGTCGACTTTCGTTCCAACAAAACGCAATTTGCGGGAAGGTTTACTTTTGTGCTTTTATTTGAAGAAAAAAGCGGTTGAAGCACAACGCACGCTTACTGAGGCTTACGGGGACTATGCTCCATCGATTTCTACTTGTGAGTACGGTTCCGTCGGTTTAAAAGTGGTGATTTTGATACGGAAGACAAAGAGCGTCCGGGCCAGCCGAAAAAGTTTGAAGATGAGGAATTGGAGGCTTTGCTCGATGAAGACCCGTGTCAAACCCTTCAAGAATTGTCAGAATCATTGGGAGTCGACTTATCAACGGTCGGCAAACGCCTGAAGGCCATGGGAATGATTCAAAAGCAAGGAAATTGGGTGCCGTACGAGTTGAAGCCGAGAGACGTTGAACGGCGATTTTGCATGTGCGAACAACTGCTTCAACGGCATAAAAGGAAGAGTTTTTTGCATCGTATTGTCACTGGCGATGAAAAGTGGATCCATTACGATAATCCCAAGCGAAAAAAATCGTGGGGACCACCCGGCCATGCATCAACATCGACGGCCAAGCCGAATATTCATGGCGCCAAGCTTATGCTGTGTATTTGGTGGGATCAGAAGGGTGTCGTGTACTATGAGCTGCTAAAACCTAACGAAACCATCACTGGGGAACGCTACCAACAACAATTGATGCAATTGAGCCGAGCATTAAAGGTTAAACGGCCGGAATATGGCAAAAGACACGACAAAGTGGTTTTTCAACATGACAACGCACGGCCACATGTTGCAAGAACCGTCAAGGAAACGTTGGAGGCGCTGAATTGGGATGTGCTACCCCACCCGCCTTATAGCCCAGACATAGCCCCTTCCGACTACCACCTATTCAGATCGATGACGCATGGCTTGGCTGAACAGCGCTTCACTTCTTACGAGGATACCAAAAAATGGGTCGATTCGTGGATTGCCTCAAAAGACGAGTCGTTCTTCCGGCGCGGAATCCATATGCTGCCAGAAAGATAGGAAAATGTAGCTAACGATGGACAATACTTTGAATAATATACATTGTACCGTTGTTTCTAAATAAATGCTCAGAAACCGAAAAAAAAACCTTTAAAATTAATTCCAACCCTCAATAGTTCATATACTGGCTTATTTTAAATTAGTTTTTTAATTAGTTGTTTTTAAAAACAAGTTAGTTTGTTCCTATAGGGTAGCTTAAGCTGCACAACAAGAAAAGCAGCTCAGAGAAAAATACACACATATTAAAGTTTTTATGTATTTGTTTATTTGGTCAACAGTAAGTTTACTGTGATTGTTGTTGTTTCTAATGTTGCTTTTGCTGCTGTTTTATTGTAGTGCTCAGCACTTGAGCACATCTGTTGCACCGGAAAACGGATATATAGTCAGGTGTTTGCAGTCGTTGCAAATGCATTTCTTTGTTTGTATTTGTGCTTGTGTTTGTGTTAACAGTAAATCTCTGATGTGAATGAGTGTGTGAGTGTTGTACACCTGTTTATGTAGTCGTTTGTCTTTGACACATTCCTTTAGCTTGATTTGTATTAAATTAGAGCTTATTTTATACTTTGTCTTTGGTGCTTGTATGTTTATGTGAGTGTTAATAAAAGCAGCTTTTGTAATGGATATTATAGTTGAAGAATAGAAAAGCTTTTGTCTTTCATAAAATATATAATTTATGATTTTCGACGTTATGTTGCTAATAAAATCAATTAAAGAAATAAAATATTTTTAAAAATAAGTAGGTGTTGAATATTGAAGATTATTCAACGACTTAAGATTTTTTATTTTAAGAGAATAACCATGATAAATTTCTGAAAGAGGACATCTATTTTTCCTGAATAAGGCTATAGTCAAGCACGTCTGAGTTTTTATGTTTCTTCTTTTCCTAATTTTATTGCCCATTTTCGAAGATTTTTGGTAAATATTTTCAAAATATATTCGTACTGAGTAAATTATTGAAATAAACTTAATGATTTCTTCAGGACAAATTTAAAAAAAGATTATTATTCGACTATAAGTCCCTCGAAAGGATTCAGACCTATTGATAAATTTGTTTTATAAGTGAAGACATAAGCGTAAAAAACCATTTTTAAAAAGATTATGGATAGAGCAAATTCATTGAAACCTTTTGTACAGTTTAAGGAATCTGTTTCATAGGTCAGGTTAGGTTAGGTTAGATTAGTATGGTTGAGACGGCTGCCCGTCTTGTGCACTTAGGCCAATATAGGCCCCTTGTGATACCATATAATCTCCTTCCTGTCTCGGTTGAACCATCCCGTGTATTTTATGAATCTGTTGATTTTCTTTGGATCTATCTTGGAGATTGAAGCAAGGGAGTGAAAGAGGGGTCGACTGAGGGTATTTAGTCTTCTGCTACTTAGAGCGGGGCAGTGGCAGAAAAAGTGCTGTATGGTTTCCTCCTTCTCATCATCTCTGCAGCTCCTGCAGAAGTCTTTGGCTTCACAGCCAAGACGAAGAGCGTGAGCTCATATCAAACGGTGTCCGTTGAGTAGCCCTACCAGAACAGAGAGATTTGGTCTTCTGAGTCCCAGTAGGGAGGAGGTGCGATTGCTGTCGTAAGAAGGCTAGGCCTGGTCGGCTGTGGCACAGGTGACCAGGTTATTCCACCGCTCATTGGACTGGCGCAACGTGTTTCGCCTGCACTGGAGTTTAAAGGAGGCCAAGGGTATACTTACCCCATCCTTCCCCGGAAGGATAGCGGCGATCGTACCTCTTCCAGCCAGTTCGTCAGCTTTGCAATTGCCTTCTATGTCGCAGTGCCCAGGCACCCATACAAGGTGGATCCTGAATTGATCAGCCATCTCGTTGAGAGATTTGCGGCATGCAGCAAGAGATTTAAAGTTTTGGGTATAGGAGCATAATGTTTTTAGCGACGCTTGACTGTCCGAAAAGATATATATAGATTTCACTGAGGTGCTCAGCTGGTTGAGGTGCTGTGCTGCTTCCTTGATGGCTAAGGTCTCCACTTGGTAGACGCTGCAGTGATTGGTTAGTCGGAAGGAGGTCTCAATCCCCAGGTCTGGGGAAAAGACTCCCCACCCGCTCGCTCTTCGAGCTTAGAGCCGTCGGTAAATATGTTTATTGCCCCCTCCATATAGTGAGGCCTGCTTTCCCATTCCTGTCGTGTAGGAATGCGGACATTGTATTTTTTATCAAAGATTACCTGTGGTGTGCAGTAGTCTGTGTTGGAAGGGATAGTGGTCGAGCCAGTATCTCCGTGTGTCCGTTACCATCTCCGTACCAGGATCCAGCCTCCTTTAGCCTCAGAGCTGTGATAGTAACGCTTTCGATGGCAGTTAGGTCTAAGGGAGGTAAGTGCAGGATGGTGTTTAACGCATCCGTAGGAGTAGACCGCAAGGTTCCTGTTATACATAGTTCTGCACTTCTTTGTACTTTGAGAAGTTTGTTTAGTACGGAAGACTTACGAGTGGCCTGCCACCAGACAATCACTGCATGGAGTATAATTGGTCGAACGATAGCAGTGTAAATGTCATGCGGATTATGGTGGGAGAAAATTCGGCCTATTGGAATTTTTGCCTATTGATTTCCTACAAGCGAAGAGCTTTATGTTTGCCTTCTTGATGAATTCGTCAGTGTTCTCGTTTCATAGATGTTTCCTGTCTAGAATCATTCCCAGAAACTTTGCGCTGTTGCTAAAGTTAAGCCTCACTTTGTACAGGTTCGGGAGTGTTAGTATAGGGACTTTGTATCTCCTGGTAAAGAGAACCAGTTCTGTCTTTGCCGGGCTAACTCTGAGTCCGCTGATTCCAGCCCAGCTGAATAGCGACCAAGGTGCGGACTCCATAATGTTGCAGAGTGTTTGCGGGAGTTTACCACATATGATGAGAGAGACGTCGTCCGCGTACGCTATCATCTGAAGGCCATTCTCCTCCATGCGTCGTAGCATCAGTTTCATAACATTCTATGATTATTTTATGCAAAAAATATCGACAAACATACTGGCGACAAAAAATTTCTAAGAACTTCTTTGGAAAAAGACGAATTTTTCAAATCTGCCCACAACTATGCCTACACCGAGAAGAAAGCTTATAAAGAAAGCTTAAAAAACCTAGTATAATTTATATGATGGCTTTGGCAGTTTTCAGCCACACAAGTACTTTATCAAAACACCTAAGTTTTACATGTTGACTTCCCAATTTTTATTGGGTGGTAAATTAACCAAGTATTTGGTAATTTTTTATACACTACTTTAAAAAATTTAAATTGGATTTCAAAAATATAACTTTTTTCGGGTTTTGGTTTTTTTATTTTCCTTTTTTTTTTTTGAAGCTGCCGCCTCTCACGTTCTGTGATTTGCTTGACTGAAATCGGCAACAACACAAATTTTTCTTTTATCAACACCATTTTATTCATAGAAATTAATGACTTCTCGGCTTTTCTAGCTGATTAACGTCTATTCTAACAAGAACATTAAATTAAATTAAAATATCAAATACAAAAATTTTACCTTCGCATGCCGTTGAGATTCGAAGCCACACCAACCCGATACCACTGTGTATGAAGACACTACGCTACGTATTGAACCAAACTCCTTCGTTTATTCAGTATTAATTTATTCAATATTAATTACAACTAAAGCTATGCTGCAGCTATCAACAGAATACTGCGACATACTGCATCTGTTAACATCTGTGAATCAAATATTTTTTTTTTGGCAAGGTATCGAAGTATGTGCCTTCAAAGCAATGTATTAAATAATAAATTGCTTAGGTGAATTAACGTAGCTGCAGTTATGCCAGCAAACAGTAGCAAGGCTGCTTGGATCAGTGGGTAGAGCAATTGACTGGCACCAAAAGTTCCAGGTTCGATTCCGCACGGCATGCAAAGAAATTTTTTTTTCTTTTTTTCTTTTCTTTTTGTTGATGAAATGTATTAAAATTTACTGGTGTGAATATTAAAGTGTGTTTTTTAATTTACTTTATGTTATTTTTGAATTTAAAAGTGGTTTTATTACAAAAAAAAAAAACATTAAATTATCAAATCTATCCTTCTCTCGTGTGTCTAATGACGAAGCTTTTTTTTTTTGCAGAAAATAGCTAGTTGTTTTTTGATTTTCTATTTTTGGATTTTGGGCTTAGGTGAATCAAATATTTTTTTTTTCAAGGCATCGAAGCATGTTCTTTTAAAGTGCAATAAATTGCTTAGGTGAATAAGCATAAGTTTATAATTCCCATACAATTCTCGTCACTCAAGCTGACTTAGGTGATTTACCTTTAGCTTTTTTTCTCTGTGTGCCTCCCATACATGTAGAAAATTTCAAACGCCATACCCTGTAGGAAAATCAACTAATTTAAAAGTAGTTGATAAAGTAGTTTTTTGTCAACCACAACTAGTTGAAATTCTGACTGTTTCCCATAGAACGAACTAACATATTTTGTATGGTGATGTCCGCTAAATAAGTCAATTGACTTTCGTCTGCATATATTTTGAACTACTTGTTAAATTAGTTAAATTTAGATTAGTTTTTAACTACTTCAAAAAAACCAATTGAAAACTATTACTGATGGCATAAAGTTAATATTTGATGAAATAACATGGTTAAATATATATAAACTTGTAATCTAATAAAAATTTGCAATTGAAACATGTCAAAATCAGAGTAGTTGCCGCCTTAATAAAAAAAGTAGTTTATCAATCACTTGTTTTTAAGTAGTATTTCAATTATTTCATATATAATGCAAATAAAACTATTTACAATTGAAGTGGATGCCGCCTTAATATAATTCAAAGTAGTTCATACACTGGTTTATTTTAAATTAGTTTTTTAACTAGTTGTTTTTAAAAACAAGTTAGTTTGTTCCTATGGGGTATTTTCTTTCATATTGGACCGATTTCAAACAAACTCAGTACGGAAATATATATTTATGTCCAAAATTGAGAAAGAATTTCGGTCATGCCCACCTCCCACATAATTTTTTTTTTCTTTTGTATAGTGGTGGACCTACACTTCGAAAAAAACACTTATGTTTTTGTGATAAAAAATTTCTCTGTTTTCGATAGTAGCAACTTTCTCTATTTCAAATAAAATTTTCTTCAATAAGTATATAATATGTGTAAGTTCGAAGAAATTTTTCGAAAATAAAAATATTTCATGCCTCTAATAATGACAAGTATTTTTCTTGCACTAAAAAATTCAGTGTTGCCACTTTGTGAGGAATTCCTCAAAACGTGAGGAATTTACAATGGCTGTGAGTAATGTTTGAGGAATTTTATTTTGAGGAAATTTTGAGGAATTCGACAACTTTAACAATTTCTTTTTTTTTTTTGCTCGTTAACGCCTAGAATGTTTGAAACTTTAAACAGAAAAATAATGATACACCCCGGAAATTATTTTAGAAAATACCTATTCTTACTATTTTTGATGGTACTTTACACGATGCAATAGTTGAAAAATCTCAACAGTTAAAAACACTTAAAATCTCTGACAATTCAAAAAAATTTCAGTTTTTTATCGGTGATTTTGAACAGTTTTAAACACTTTTTCTTAGAGTCGGAAACACAATTCAAGGTGGTGAGACTCTCACAATATCGGCCTAAAAAGGAAGGGAATTTTATAGGAATTATTCTAAAATATCTTTAGACTTTGCATTCAAATTATTCTCCTGAAAGTCTCCACCAAAAAGTGTCCTTCTGGGCTTTAGCGGGTTAAATAAAGAAACTATTGGAAGAAATATGCAATACTGCAACGTTTATGCCGATAACAAAATTTAAAAAACTAATACGTATCTGATATTTTCATTTACCTTATTAAAGTATCGTTATAAAAAAACTTTTTTGAGAAATTTTATTTAAATTTGAGGAATTTTTGAGGAATTTGGGTTCAAAAAAGTGGCGACACTGAAAAAATTCTAATTTTTAGAGAAAAATTTATAGAAAATTAAAAATTTCCTTTATTGTCGATTGACAATTCCCTTTGCGAAATATTTTCTTCAATAAAAACAAATTCTTTTTGAAAAATAAAAAAGTCTGCTTCTCTAGAAACGATATATTTTTTTTTTAATGAATTGGGTACGGAAAAAGAAGTAGAAAGCGTGAAAGCGAGTGAGAGATGTTGTGAAAGGCAAGTATTGCATATGTTTATGTTTGTTTATAATCACTGATTCTTTGGATGCATTTATAAAAACGTTTCTCACTAGAAATTTCTAAGGAGTCCTGAAAAGTAATGAAACAACAATTATTCTACATGCCTATATACCTCTTAACATATTTTTACAACCGAATCACAAAACAATATTAATACTTTTACTTTGCGTAGAACTGAGTTAAAGCAAAAACATCACAAAAGGCAAAAGGAGTGTAACTTCATTAAAACCGAGATTGTAAATAATAATTTTTTTTTCATTTTCAAACCAAAATAACATAGTGAAAAAAGTTGAAAATTTTGTAAATAAATTTTTAATCGTGGTTCCAGTTATACTTCTCTGTTTTAGATAAACGCAATAAAGAAATATGTTGTGCCTATATTAAGGGAGGTTTTAGGCAAAAGCAGTTAAAATTAAGGCAAACTTTAGAAGACATTTTATAAAAAAGTTTATTATATATACAAAAAATTCAATTTGCATGTTAATTTAATATTATTAGTATAAATAAAAAAAAATGTGAAAATCGTCCCAGATCAATGCGCGAATCCAGATTTTCTAAAAAAAAACAATGCATTGGAAACTTTTCCAAAATGGAATGAAAATATGGAAAAATTAAGAAAATTATGAATCGTTCGGAAATGAATATGAATTCGGAAAATGTACACCAAATTTATCATAAACGCTCATTTTGGTACGAGATGTGTAGAATTATATTACAAACAAATTAAAAAAAAAAAAACTAGTAAGTGTGACCCCCCCGCGGCCATATTGAAGTATATTCGAAGTCTTTAACCACGACATATACGATGACATTCAGTTTTATATATTAACGGAAGTTTTCCTATTTTGATGACGTCACTTTGTATGGGAGGTAGGCGTGGTTTTGATCCGATTAGGCCAAATCTCATAGAGATGGTTCATTTTATATATCAAAGCTAATGTGCAAAATTTCAAGATATTTGTTTAATTTTTGTGGATTTTTAAGAGATTTTACGTTTAAAATAAAGCCGCTTTATATGGGAAGTAGGCGTGATTTTTATCCGATTTGGCCATATATCATAAAGATGGTTTATATTAAATATCAAAGCTTATCAGCAAAATTTTAAGACATTTCTTTAATTTTTGCAGATTTTTAAGACATTTTATGGTTAAAATAAAGACACTTTGTATGGGAGGTAGGCGTTGTTTTCATCCGATTTGGCATATATTCGAACTTGATCTTCCTTTTTTAGAAATAACAGACGGACAGACAAACGGACACACGGAAATCGACTCAGGAGATGATGCTGATCAAAAATACATATATTTTTTATACCTGCCACGCCTCCCTCATGGCGTTACAAACGGAATGGCAAAGTTAACCCCAAAAAATAAAAAAATATAATAAAAAAAATTTCTGTTATAAAAAAATATTCCTCTGTTTAAGAGAAGGTGTCTTTATTGCTGAGAAAATATTTATGTTTTTCATGGAAGCTTTTTACCATTTTTAGGGAATTTTTGGAATTACATTTAGAGAAAAGCATTCTCTGGAGCAAAGTCATTACTATTTTTCTCTAAATATGATGCTTTTTTTCATATTCCGAGAAACTTTTTTCTGAGTGTACAAAATCAACTAAATTTTTGACAGATTTGGATGTTTCAGCAAGTTAACAGAAATTCTGGAAATAATTTTAACTCTGCATTGTATTGTACAGCCTACAATAAATTCCATAAAATAGACTTTCCTAAAAATCCCAAATCGATTGATGAAACACTAGTTTATATTGTTATTTAATTAAATCCATTGAATCTTTTTTTTGGTCTCAGAAAATTCAGTTCGCCACAGTGTTTGTCACCGCTCAACATTTTTTATAAGAATACAATTTTTTTAAGCTAAAATTGTTATTTGCTTTTCTTAATTTCTAGTTACATGAAAGCCGTACCAACGTTACGTGCGCCACCATAGAAATGCCCATATCTGTTTCAATCAGAGTTTATTCAATCTTACAGAAGCTATTTGCAAATAAAAAACTTCAAAAGCTTTATTTGCATAACGAAAATTTATTTAGCAATTTAAAATATATTCAATATTTACGACTTCAGTTAAAAGATTGACAAAAATTTTCTTCGACCCGCTATTTTGAGCCAAAGCATTTTTGTTATCTCTTTTTTCTCAACCCCCTATATAAATATAAGTCTTATTTTTGTTTGATCTAAGAAATTGCATATATTTCAATGTATATATTTGTTTCAAAAATCAAACAAAAAAAGAAAAAAAAGAAAGAATTCAACCCATGCCTTGCTGCACACCTGGCACGAAGTATACAAGTCAAAGTGAAAAAAAAACCGTAAGCTGCCTGCAGCTATGTTTGTTGTGTACATTTTTTATATTAAAATATATTTAGAATGGTTTGCAAAAAAATATACTAAAAAATTCATATTAAATACGAAAAAAAAAAAAAAAAATTATACAAAACAACGAAAAAAAAATTGTTACCTGAACTGAATTGAACCGATCTAACCTTACCTCAGGCCATGCACGCTATGCCATGACAGTCACAATTTGTTTGAGATTTTTTTTTTCTTCTCCTTTTCTTTGATATTGTGTTTTTGTAGACTTATAATTGTACCATTATTTTTTATGTTGAACAAAAAAAAAAAAACAAAACTTGTGCTTTGCACATGAAGTTGATTAGAATGGAGTTGATAAGCTCACCAGAACTTCATAAGCAACAATGACACGCATTCGCAATGAGATGCTCGTGGAAATTTTTGAAAGCTGTCAGAAAATGCAAAAAAGAAATTCGAGGTAACACCTTTTCTACGTACCTCCAACACCAACACCAACACCACTGCATCTTGAAACCTTTTGCACTAAGATTTAATCACAAATCTGGTAGTGGTACAAGTACCCAGTGGGCAAATGAGAAGTCATTATTGCCATAACTAGTTCAGTAACTAGTTACCCTAATGGCAAATGTCATTACGCCTTCGCTTACAGTTTCTAAATAAATAAATTGAAATTGAATTGAATAAATTGAAAATTAAACAAAAAAACAATACTTTTGTTTTTGTAACAACGAATAACAGAGAATAAAAAAGTGTGCTGCCACGCCTACTGTGTGCTTTTTTTAATTCGCATTCATGCGGTTTTCCTTCTGCTCAAACAACAACAACAAAAGAAGAGAATAAAAAGAAATGCGCATTTAATTCTTGCACTGTCTTAAAACCGTTTTTGATGCGTCAAGTGACGTAAAATGCAACGTCTAGATCTTTAGTGCTTAACCCGGTAAGGCCCAGAACTATTTTGGTCTCAGATTTTGTTGAAAAGTTGTATACTTATGTATTTCGACTACCTCAGCTCGAAAATGAAGTCTATTTTCCAACAAATTAAGACACTTTACCGGAAGATGTGAAAAATATTATTTTATTTGTTCAGACATTATTTCAAGTAAAGACAATTCATTAACCGATTTCAAAAAGAAGACGGTTCTCAAGTTCGTCGGTTTCTCTGTTTTTTTTTTTTTTTTTTTTAATGTATGTACATCAATAACTCCTAAACCACATGCCTGATTGCCATAATTTTTGGTGAACAGATAGATATCATAAGCACGGAGGTGCCCGTAAAGTGGGCGGTATTCGAGAACTGGGCGTGGCAATACTAGATCTCGCAATACTAGATACTACACTATCTCGAATAATATTGACACTAGGGTATTGCAACTTTGTGTAGGGGTAGGCACAATTATTACAAATTACCGTCAAGAAAATGGGTGTTATTCGACAAATGGGCGTGGCAATATTAGAAAAACCGTGTATCTTGAATAATTTTGAGACTAGAGTACTGCAAGTTAGTATAGGGGTAGGCATTATTATTAGAAATTATGGTCAAGAAAGTGGGCGTTATTCGACAAATGGGCGTGGCAATATTAGAAAACACTGTATCTCGAATAATATTAACAATAGGGTACTGCAATTTAGTGTAGGGGTAGACACAGTTAATACAAATTATGGTCAAGAAAATGGGCGTTATTTGACAAATGGGCGTGGCAATATTAGAAAAGAGTGTATCTCGAATAATATTTATACTACAGTACTGCAATTTGGTATAGGGGTAGGCATTATTAGTACAAATTATGGTCGAGAAAGTGGGCGGTATTCGACTTCTGGATGTGGCAATATTAGAAAAACAGTGTATCTCGAATAATATTGACACTAGGGCACTGAAATTGAAATTGTAGTACTATTGTAGTACAGGGTTGCCCATATTCGAAGCGCCCATTTTATTTTTAAATAAATCAAAGAAACCACAATTTTTTGTCTGTTCGTCATGAATATCATTTAATTGGGTTCAAGTAGATTTGCTTATATCATTTCTTGAATATGATATCTCGTAAATGATCGCCATTGGCCTCTACGACATATTGTGCCCGTTTTGCAGCATTTTCCATGGTTTTCTTCAACATTTCGATGGGAATGGCGGTTATTTCTTGACGGATGTTGGTTTTCAGCTCTTCTAGGGTCTTTGGCTTGTTCACGTAAACCTTTGATTTCAAATAACCCCACAAAAAGAAGTCTGGAGGTGTTAAATCTGGTGATCTTGGCTGCCAATCGAAATCACCATTTTTTGACATCAAACGGCCAGGGAACAATTGCTTAAAAAAATCGATTGTAGTGCGGCTTGTGTGTGGTGGCGCGCAGTCTTGTTGAAACCAGTAGTGCCTGATACGCTTTCGACGAACGATTGGCATGAAAAAATTGTTTATCATATCGCGATAACGCTCCTGATTGACAGTAACTCTGTGGCCATTATCATCTTCGAAAAAGAACGGCCCAATGAGCATTTTAGCACAAACGCCGCACCAAACAGTGACTTTTGCATCGTGAAGAGGTACCTCTTGAATCTCTTATGGATTTTCAGTGGCATAAATACGGCAATTTTGTTTGTTTACCGTTCCGTTCAACTGAAAATGAGCTTCATCGCTCATGATAATTTTATGCCAAAATTGCTCGTCTTCTTCAGCCATTTCGATGACTCTTTGGGCCCATTCGCATTCCAATCGACGTGGCTTATCGGCAGGCAACCATTTGTTTACCAATTGAATTTTGTACGGAAACAAATTCAAATCAACACGTAAAATGCGTTGTAAAGTGGATCGGGGAATGCCGAGCTGCTGAGAACGGCGATTTTGGGATGTTGTTGGTGACTGCTCAATACTGGCTCGTACGGCTGCAATATTCTCATCCGATTGCCTTGGTCGCTTTTTATTTGGCCTCTTTGGGTTACCAAGAGTATTACCAGTTGTAAATCTTTCATACAAACGATAAATTGTTTTCTTGGAAGGCGCACTTTTCACTTTATTTATTTTTTTGAAAGCACGTTGAGTTTTCACTATTGACTTGTTTGGTTGAATGTAAATTTCAACAATTTTAGAGCGTTCGCGTGGCGTGTACTGTTCCATTGTAAACATTTGCTTGGAATGACGCTTCAAACGCGGTATGTCATTAGTCGATTTGGCATCACTGCGGAAAGTTACAGTGTTGCCAGATGGGCGCTTCGAATATGGGCAACCGTGTACAGGGGTAGGCAGAACTATGTATAAAAAATAACGGTCAATAAAGTAGGCGTTATTCAACAAATAGGCGTGACAATACTAGATAAACACTATCTCAGTTCATATTGGCGCATGGGTACTAAAATGAAATACATGGGTATGCACAATTATTACAAATAACGCTCAAGAAAGTGGGCGCTCATTTAACAAAGGGGCGCGGCAATATTAGAAAAACACTATATCCTGAATAATATTGACACTAGGGTAATAAAACTCGTTACAAGAAAAACACGTGACATCTAATTTAAATTTAAGAGAAAGATATTTGAAATAACCAACAATCTTCCAGAATTTAATAGAACAAATTTGTTAAGAACAATTGTAGCTTATACACTTTTTTCGAAAATTTATCATATTCTCTCAAAAGGAAAAAATAAAAACATTAAAAAAAAAAAAACCGACTACAAAATCACTACAAAGTAAAAAATAATTTTAAAATAAGTTTTCCTTTTAATTTCTTGATCATATTTGATAATTTATTTACACATATTATTACATTGAAAAACTTATTATTTTAGTTTTTTGTAATATGCTGCATTATCATAAATATATTAATTGCTTTATGAATACAAAAGTTTTGAAGTTGGCGCTTCTGATTAAAAGTCTGATCATATTAGCGCCGACCTTAAAAGCTTTTGTATTCATAAAGAAATTAATATTTTTATGATAATAAAGCAAATTAGAAAAAAATTAAAATAATAAGTTTTCCAATGTAATAATATGTTTAAATAAATTGTCAAATATGACCAAGAAATGAAAGGGAACATTTTAAAATTATTTTTTACTTTGTAGTGATTTTGTAGTCGGTTTTATTTTTTTTTTTTAAAAAGTTTTTTGTGATTATAGTGTAAAAACCGCATCGGTCATCATATTATATTTAATAGTACTGAGTTTTCGATCAAGACATAATTAAATCAAATGCTTCATTCAAAAATTCAATTAAGGTGAATTTATAATATCGGCAAAGTTTATATTGAAGTTTCAATATCGTCAAAATATTCGGTAAACCTTTTTTCGAGTAATGTTTAACCTTCTTTTGAATAAACTATCTAAATTTTACATAGCAGAAGCCGAGTTGATCCTTAAAGGGGTCACCCTTCGGCATTGCTTTTGAGCACACCTACCCCCTATATGTCACCCTTCATATCTAGTTCAAAGTTCATATCTCTCCTAAATTTACTCCTAGCGGAGTCAAATATATGAGCTGGTGGTATTACTTTTTACCCTTCAACATTTCTTTTGAACACCTCTCTACCCCAAATCTGTCCCACTTCTGGGGTTCTTAAAACCGATTTCGATAGATTTATGTCAGCTGATTCGAAATATGGCAAAATATTTTTCTCTATTCGTATCAGGCCCGTAGACAAGGGGTGAATTTTAGGTGTTCAAAGTAAGGGTCCAGAAAGTATAAAGAATTAACACTAATGAGACTATTTAATTCAAAATGTAATTTTTTTTTTTTAGATAAACTGTGATAATGATGTTAATTTTCTTAAAAACTTCACTTACTCATTGAAAAATTTTTTGGCCAAGTGAAAGATTAATTTTGCTTATAAGAGTCACAATCATTATATTGGAATTCATCTCCAAGGAGTTGATATATTAAAAATCAGTTTCAATGCATAAAAAGTCCCTGATATCCAGTAAAATATATATATGAAAGTTATACCTAGAACGAATATAATTTTGTAAATTGAAGAAAATTAGATTGGCATTTTTTATGCCATATCTACCCAGCAAACCATAGTTGACGACTATGTCGAAATTCCGACTAATTCGTCACTATTTTGAGCTGTCTTAAAGAAATCATTACAATTTCGTTACGCAAATATCGGAACAGTTTCACTTTTTATACGAATTTATATAAAATTTTGTTATGCGACAGCTTGTACGACATATTAAAATGCTAACAGAGTAAAAGTTCCTTTCCTTCGAACTGTCTGAACGAAATCGTAACTTTTTCGTAACATTTTCGTTAGGACTCGTTACGAAACCATTATGATACTTCGTTACGAAGTCGTGTCAAGCGCTTCATACGATTTTCCTTATGATTTCGCAACGAAATCGGATTTCGAAATCGGAAAGATTTCGAAGTATTCTTAACGAAATCGTAACAAACATTTTACAATCTTTCCGATTTCGGAATCCGATTTTGTTACGAAATCGTAAAGAATATCGTATCAAGCGGTTGATACGACTTCGTAACGATTTCGTAACGAGTCTTAACGAAAATTTTACGAAAAAGTTACGATTTCGTTCAGCCAGTTCGAAAGAAAGGAAAGTTTACTCTGTTTGCATCTCAATATGTTTTACAAACAGTCGCATAACGAAACTCTTTATACTAAATTTGAATAAAAAGTGAAACTGTTCCGATATTTGCGTAACGAAATTGTAATCGTAATCGTAATTGTAATCGTCGGAATTTCGACAAAGTCGTCAACTATGGTTTGCTGGTTAAGCTTATTAGACCCAAAACTTTTGAAAAAGCATTCATTTGAAGGGGTTTTTTCATTTTTAAAAGTGTAAAAAATATATGAACCTCGAAATTTAACACATTATGCGGTATTCCACGTAAAGCGAATGACTAAATATTTTGACATCTAAAATTTCCAACTTGACTCAAAAATTTAGCCCTGTGCGAAGCCTTTTCCAAATAACAGGTTTCGGAAAATCACCTTATATGAAACAATTTTTGTAAAACATTTTATACATCCAATTTTATAGTGATTTGATGATTTTTTAATCATGTTACCAAATTTTCATAAAAAAAATTAACGATTACAGTTTTTTAAGCTTCAGCACTTTAAAAATATTTATTTTTATTATATTAAAAAATTAAAAAACAATTTAGAAGTTCAAAAAATTTTGTTTTAAGTGTTTTTAATATGCAAATAATTTAAATATAAATCCACAACCGATTAAATTCTTAAATATTCAAAAAAAGTTACTGTTTCTTTTTATAAAAATTTATCTAGCAGAGTAATTATTTTAATATTAACATGAACTTATTTTCATGTGATATCTTATATAACAAATTGGGTATAAGATACTGGTGCTGTGCAAAAACCAGTATTCGAATTACGGTTTTTGAAAAATAGTCTGAAATTTAAATGTGACTTTATCGGAGTCGATTCCTCTAATCAAAAAATTTTAATAAAAAAATATATATATGAGAAAATGAAACTGTTAAATTTTTAAAGATCTGCAAATATTTTCTTTTGAATTTATTTAAATTGTCGAAATCATTTTCGAGAACAGTAATATTTTAGCCTTTAACGATAACTCGAACTAGGGTTCACACAGGTTCAAATAGTTGTACACAAGCTGGGGATCAACAAAAGCGTAAGATAGCCAAAAAGAAACCAAATCTAAAGACTACATTTTTTTTTTCTCCCGTTTACATGGAATGTCCATAAAAGTTGTGAATACAGCTTCACCAGCTGAACTTATTAAAAAAAGTTTGCATTTTTCATAGCTGATTTTAATTTTGGTTTTGATAAACTGCAAGAAATCTAACCTATTTTTACCGTTCATATTAATATTGTTGAATTAGTGAAATTTTGTCACAGACATTTCTGCTGTTTGTGCTAATTTTCGGAATAATACTTTTTAAAACAAATTAAAAATTCTCAATTCTTCTCAACACTTCCCGAAATTTATTCAGTTTATTGAAAACTAATGGAGCTAAAAATATTGGTATGTTCAGAAAGAAAGTGCGTTTTTTTCTGCTAGGCATCACTGTTACCGTCAAAGATGTGCCGTCATATGGTAACGTATATTTCGTTTTAGTGCGCAGTGTTTTTTGTGAAATTGTTATTTGAAAAGAGTACCTTTCTTTATTTAAAATCGCTTCAGTCTATTGGACAGATCTGAAGAAATAAGCAAAAAACTCATTGATGTAAATACAAATATTATCTATCTATACTATTAATAAATCTGTAGCCACTTTTTATGTTCACTCATCACGTTTAAACGACAACTCAGATTTTTATAAAATTTTGTACACATATTTATAGGTCAGCAGAGAGTGCAATAGGATACTTTATTTTAACCCATTAACAACCAATGTTACTATATGGAAACATATGCGTCTCGAATTTTCATTAAATACTGCATAATATTTCAAAAGTTTTAGTGCCAGTTTTTTAAAAAAAGTAAAATTAGCATGCAATAATAACTTATTTCTGCTCAATGGCATACATAGTTTTCACCAAAATGTTGCTTCAGGTCTAAAAATGTCTGTTTTTTATGGTTTTCTTTCGGCCCTAATGGATTAAATTGCACTTCGGTTAAACGAGAACAAAATCAATAAACGCTTTTAAATTTCCTTCAATTTGATACCAAAATCATGTATGTAGTTTGAAAACTGTGAAAAATTTTAGTACCATATCTTTTTAGTATTAATTATAAGCTGAGAATGAGAGAAAAACGACTTGAAATTCACACTTTTAGCTTTGAAGGCAAATATTTCAGTCAGTTTGCCATGGATTTCAATAATTTTTTTTGAAAAATGTTGTTTGTTAAAATATCCTTCAAACATAAGTTGAAATTTTTACTAAACCAAAGTATTAATATTTTTAAAAATTTTTTTAAAAAATGTTAAAAAATTTTTAGTTTAAGCCAAAAAATTGGATAAAAGTTGTTTTTGTTGTAAAAAAAATTAAATCCAAAATTTAGGTTTTCGATTTCCTATCAGATGATATAACAATCTTAAGGTTAATAATTTGTAGTATTACTTAAACAATAAAAAATCGTTTTGGTCGCGAAAAATCAAGCCTACCACTATCAATTTTTGAATGAAAACTTTTTGAAAACCCGGCGAAGCGGCGGGTTTAAGCTAGTCGAAAATAAAATTTTGGTCTTCAGACACTGATAATTTCAAGTACCCAAAAGCTATCTTTAGCAAATTCAGAACCCAGAATGTTTTTGTTCTGTAAATAAACTGTGTAAGTAAATATTGCTTAATATTTGTTTACAAATTAATTGAAAAATGTATGGTTCCAATACGAACAAATAATTAACTAAACTTTTTGATTTAAATATTTTGTCCACCTAATTTTTTTTTTTTTTCATACCAACTGCCTGAAATTCCATCTCGTAAAGATTTCTCTAAAGAATAATAAAATACATGTTCATTTATAAAATCTGAATTGGAATATAAGGACATGGTATTTATGATTTTAACATGAACACATTCTCAGGCTTAGTGCACATATAGACAACAAAAATTGAAAACTTAATCAGTATAGTTATGGTTCTATATAAAATTTTTTTTTCATATAATTTTTGGAAATTAATTTTTCTTCATTTTATTATTTAGCTTGCAGGCACTTTTCGGAGAGCTTACGACTAAAACTATATGCTCTGTTGATAGCTGCATTCAATTTGTTATTATTTATATTGACATTTTTGTTGTTGCTATAGTACTATTGTTGTCTCCTACGCACATTTGCACTCTTATTCACTACGCTTTACTATCTTCCAAAGATTTTGTTGTCTTGTGCGCCTAAAAGGATGCTACTTTATTTTGCTTGCAAAGCATTAAATTTTTTAAATCCCAGCCTTGGAATTTGCCCTAAAAATACTCTTTTAACTATTTTATGTGTGCTGGTTCCAAGTGTCAGCTCCCTTGGCTATTTTGTTGTTTTTTCTTGGGTCTCGATTTTATACTGCTTGGTTTTTTTTATTTTGTTATCTGACAGATTCCATTATCTGAATTCAAGACCGGGGCTGTGCAGAAAGAGCTTCACCTGCAGCAGCAACAGCAACAGCAACACACACGATGACACCGACTTTAAAACACACACCTACACACCGATACAATTTCCATCTACAGCACATAAACATTGACACAATCAGTCGATGAGCTGTTTCTGTTTTCTGTTGATTATCCCTGCCATTAGTTTGGGTTGTAACACCAACAACAACAACAACAACAACAACAACAACGAAATAAATGGCTACAAAAAATTTCAATACAACGAATGCAATACAACTACAACAATATCTACTTTATAAACAATGTCTTTATTGTTTCATCCCGTTCTTGATTTTTCATTTTTATTTTTGGAATTTTTTTTTTCTGTTTCACTTTTAGTCCTTGGATGGTTTGGTGCCTGTTGTCGCTCCTCTGTTGTCTCTGTTCATGAGTTATTTTCACTTTTTGTTGAACTGCCATAGTTGAGAAATGATTTTCATTACTTTGAAGGGTTTTTCTGTGTATTAGTGTCGAATTTTGATGTTTGATTTTATCCCTAAGTGTAGCTTGATAAGTGTTTTGTTTGTGTATCTGCGTGCAGTTTTGCTTGGTTTATGTGTGTGTATGTTTTTTTTTTTTGCGCAATGCTTGTGTTTTTGTATTTTATCTTTTTTATTTTTCTCTTTTATACTTTATTTGCTGATGCTGCCAAGGATTTTGTGTAAATCCTTTTTCAAACTAGAATCTTATGTTCGGATGTTATGTGAAGTATTTGTTTCTTTATATGTGTGTGTGCGTGGGTGCGCCACTTCGATTTTTTAAATTCTTTCTACATCATGTCAGCTTTATTATTGTTGTTGCTATTTTGTTGTTGATTTATTTAATGAATTTAAAATGGAATTACTAAAAGCTTTTTAAAGCTAATAAAGCCTAAATAAAAAACGCTTCAGAGTAGATAAAGTATGCAATTATTTATAGCAATAACTTAGAGCTAATTTTATAGAATTAAATTTATTTAATATATACTCAATGCTAATGTTATTTGCTTTCTGAAGGTGTTGTGTCTTTAATAGGAATGAACAAGTCCGATATAATTATGATACTCAAGATAATATCAAAACAATACTGAGAAAAGAGGTCGGAAAAAATAAAAAAACGTTGGATTTTTAACATCAAAACCGCTAAAATGTCCCAAAAAGGGTAGATTTAAACATATCTTAATACATAAAAGCCAAGTATAATGCTCCGCACCTAATATCGCTGAAAAATTTAATTCGTTTTTGCCAATATTATAGTGCTTTCCCAACATATACAGTTCTGAAAAATGTTCAGCCTGAAAGTATGCACAAAAAAATCACCTGATGCTTATTAGTAACAGAGCAGCATGTTTGCCTTTTATGTATGTGCAAACTTTCAGGCTGAAATTTTTACAGGAAACTAAATGTAGTAAAAGCACTGTAATAATGGCAAAAAATAATTACAGTTTGAGTGTCAATGCTTCCAAGCTGTCGTAGCACGGGCTTTTATACTAGTCAAAATACAAAATAACCTGTTACTAACTTATTGTATTGAGAAATTAAGATTAATGATACAGTTCAACAGAATTTTTCAACAAAAACTGAAAGCAAACATCAAAGCTCATAATTTTTGCTGAACAAAGTTCTAGTCCAACATGTCAGAGTTTTTTTAAATTTGCACGGAAAACATAAAAATCACAAAACACAAATGTATTCTTGTCCCAATCGCTAGCCTTTCTCTTTGAAGGAGGAACTAAGGTGCGTTTCATATATATAGGACCACTTAATAATCGAATATATTTTTCAAGATATTGGTTGTAGGGTATCAACGTGTTCGACGGACATGACCGCACCATAGAATGGGAAATATTTCTTCCCAAGCCAAGCTCAAATTCTAATAACGGTACTTGCATAAGAAGAAAACAAAAATTGCTCTGTTTCATAATTATAGGACCAATTGAAGTTTTTGCATTACAGTCGCGAATTTCAGTGAGAGAACATAAATATTTAAAGTGGTTACATCAACAAATATATATATTTTTTAAAATGCCTCATGGTAAGGAACTTTCCGACATTGAAAAAGGTAAAATTTTAGTATTTCATGAGGAAAATTTGGGATTTCGTGAAATTGCTCGCAAAATCGATCGCAGCCATCAAGTTGTGATTAACTTTTTAAAAGATCCTGAGAGCTATGGTAGCAAAAAACGTTCTGGAAGGAAAAAAAAAATTGATGACCTTGGAGTGCGCCATATATTGAGAACGGCAAGCAATTCGAAAAAGAGCTTGCGCGATTTGACGAATGTTTCTGGAGCGTCCGTATCACGAACTACGGTATGGCGAGTATTAAACACTAGTCAAAACATTAAATTTTCCAAATTGCGTACTGCTCCACGCTTGACCGAACGTCACAAACATGCAAGATTGCTTTTTGCAAGAACAAATATGGGCACCAATTGGCATAATGTAAGCAATTAAAGTTCTTTATTTAAAACATATAATTAATGTTAAAAAATGTGTTTAGGTTATATTTTCTGATGAGAAAAAATGGAATCTGGATGGCCCAGATGGATTCCAAGGTTACTGGCGTGATTTTCGGAAGGAACCCCTATATTTTTCTAAAAGAAACTTCGGTGGTGGAAGTGTAATGCTATGGGGGACCTTTTCCTCGTCAGGATGCCTGGAAGTACAGTTTACTTCTTTTAAAATGAACTCTAAGGCATACACAGAAGTCCTGCAGATGAGTTTGTTGCCGTTTTTGCAGAAAAATTGTGAATAAGAATATGTCTTTCAACAAGATAATGCCTTAATTCATGTCAGCCGGGAAGCAAAATCGTGATTTACTGCCAAAAATATTAGAGTTTTAGATTGGCCAGCGTGTTCCCCTGACTTGAATCCAATCGAAAACCTATGGGGCATTCTTGTACGAAGAATTTACAAGGAAAACAAACAATACGAGTCTGTTGAGAGCCTTAAAAGTGCGATAGTCCAAGAATGGAATAAAATTGATAATAATTTAATTATACATTTAATAGAGAGTATGAGCTCAAGAATATTTGATGTCATCATAAAAAAGGGGGGGTCTACTGAGTTAGTTTAAATAAAAAAAAAATAAAAATTTCCAATAAAATGTGCATATTTTCTTTAAGGGGGTCTTCTCATTGAGCAACTTTTTTTTTTCAACTTTTTTTTGCATTTATTTATAGCTTGGGTAGTTGTGAATATGCCCCTAAAAGGATTTTTAGAAATTCGAAATACTTTAGAAGATACAGCCTTTTTTGTGAAGCAAGGTCTGATGGACAAGAAGGTGATGGAGGTAATAAAACCAGTTTACGAAGCGCTGTCGGCAGATAATTTGCTTGAAAGATGCCTTGGATCTGAAACTCAGAATTCCAATGAGTCCTACAATTCTGTTCTTTGGTCACTTTCGCCCAAACACATCAACTCAGGCGCACGCACCATCGAAGTGGCCAATTTCATTGCAACGTGCCTCTTCAACGACGGTTTTATACCCATACTTAAAATTATGGGTTTGATGGGTATTGCGATTGGCAAAAACGCATACGAATACGCACTATCTCGCAATGAAGACAGATTGAACCGATCAGAGACTCGAGCTGCGGCATCATCAAAAGCTGGCAGAACGGCTCGCAGAGCAGAGAGGGCAGCAGAAAGCAGTTTCTACGAAAAAGAGGAAGGTGGCCTGTATGGAGCTGGCATCGCCGACTAATATTTGTAAGTAAAAATTGTCAGCTCTTTAATACTGCATTTAAACATTTTTGATTTTTTTTTTTTTTCCCAAAAATATTACTTCAAACTTTAAACGCGTTTATCTCGAACCCACGTTTTTCGAACTGGCGGCCATGATATCTCCAGTTCAACTGAACCGATTTTCATGAAACAAAATGGAATCGACGCAGAATTGTACCATTCTCGGGTGAACCTCGACCATAATTTTAAAAAATTTTTTACTATTTTTTTTTTACACTAAACTACAAAAAAACAAACCCGAAATTGAAATTTTTTTTTTTTGAATAGCCGCCATTTTGTCAAAAAAAATCACAAAATTAAGCTTGAGGTTCACCCGAGAATCACATCTATACTGATTATAACCCCGTTTTTTTTTTTCATTTCAGACGCTCCGGAGACCCGGAATCGTGGCCGCCGTGACGACACCTTTTTTTTTCACCACCAACTTTGAAGTCTCATTACTTTTTGAACAGCCCACGTATCGAGGCAAAAAATACAATAAATTTTGTAATACAATAAATAAAAAAAGTTTTCAATTATTCTTTGCGTTTTCAAATAAGAATTTTTTTAAAAAGGGTCCAAAAAACGGGTTTTGAATGAGAAGACCGCCTTAATAATGAAAGTGGTCTTATAATTATGAAACAGAGCAATTTTAGTTTTCTTCTTTTAATTGTACCGTTATGTCAATATAAAATCGAATTGAGAACAAATAGTTCTCACTCAGTGGGTAGGTCATTTAAGTCGAACACGGTTATACCCTTCAACCAATTTCTTGGAAGTTAAAAACAATTCTTAAGTGGTCCTATAAATATGAAACGCACCTTAGTATAGTGCCCAAGCTTAAAGCACAACTGATAGTATGCTTTTAGGACCATTTTCCTTGTTATGTTATGATTTGCAAGGTCCTTTTAAACTGGTCTCGGCTAAAAATATATATCTTTCATTGCAAAAGATGTTTTCTAAACAAAATGTAGTGACTAATTACTTGCCGAAATTATAGAGTTCTGTGCAAGCAATAAAGTCGACAAATCCGATTTGTCAGTCATCGGGTCACTGAAGAATTAGCCATGTTTTATAGAACTAGAGATTGACGAAGACGTCTGATAACTATGTATTTTGGAGCGTACATTTTGTTTTCTAAATAAAAGTCTTAAAAATAACTTTAAAAACAAAGTTCTTGGTACATTCTTTCGTTAATCACCCATATCTGCATCATTAAGCGACTCGATGTGATTTTATGGAGTTACAGACGTGGCCAAACAAAACAAAGTGATTTTTTCGTTCTTTTTAAAAGTCACTAATTTTCAATTGCTCTGTTTATTCCTAAAAAATTATTGCTCATATTTTTAAAATGTAATTTTGGTCGGGTCTCATGAAAAACAAAAGAAAAATCTTGCCAAGGAAATTTATTTTTATATTTTTGAGTTTTAGGGTTAAATCTCTTTATCTTACAGAATTTTGAGTACAAATTTTCCCAAATCGGACAAAAAATGTAAAAGTTAATAAAAAATAGATGAAAAGATATCTGGTCTCAGCAGATTTTGGATCCAACATTAGTTTTTCAATTACTACGATGTTTTTTGGTGGATGTCAAGGTGTTGTTGTTGACTTAGGTTAAGTTACCATATGATTCCTCCGTTGTAATACCTTTTCTTATAGATTTGCCTCACGACTCCTAAAAATTTCTTTGAAAACCAGACTGTACTATCTTCAAGATCCAATCCCTAAGATTATCGAAAAAAGAGTTTTCCAAATGCTTCTGTGTTTTGTGGGAGAGAGCGTGGTATGAGCAGAGGAGATGCGATACCGACTCCTCCACTTCGCCATCCCATCAACTCCCGCAGACGTCATTGGTGTGAGTTCCCTATTCTTACGTCATGCCTGCTATGGGGGTATTTCACAAATTTTTTCAAAGTCATGCTTACGTTTTTGGGGTACACTTTAGGGTATGCAAACAGCCTTTAATATTCATCGTACTAAGATGAAATGTATGACAAAATATCAGTTATATCGTCAATAAAACAAATATCTAATTTTGGATTTTATCACTTATTTAATACAGCCACAAGAAGTAAAATAAAAGTAGAAAAATTCACATTTTTTTATGAGAATATGCATTGATGATTTAGTTGCTGCTGACGTTCTTATGCTTGTTGCTTTAGTTCGTGCCGAAGTCTAGAACGCAACATCGTGTTGTTTCTTGAATAGAATCGATTTATGAATTTCTCAGAGCTTTACAAGGAATGCATACGTATACAAATGCTTGCGGAGCTAAAAAGCTTTCAGTCTGCTGGCATACTCCAATTAGTTAGGGTGGCATACTCCAATTACGCCTGATGCACACAGAAAAGAGGTCGTTACAATACGATGTAGCGATGCGTAGTTCATTATATTAGTATATATTTGGTATTTCAAAAACGAAGCGCTACAATATTATAAAAACATTATATAAATCAAGAATCGTTTTACGAATATTGCTCAGTAACTGCTTGTGTCGTTGTTATTAATACGTATGTATGAAATATTTGCATATATATAGCCGTGGACACATAAATAGCACAAAAATACATGTAGGGTGTTTCACATAAATTTAAATAAAATTCATAGAGGAAAACAAGAATTTATTTCATGGTATTTGGGTTTAAGCATTAAAAACTTAAAATCAGTACTAACTTTGTAATTACGAATTAAAAATTAGAAAATTAATGAAAAATCTGAAATTGCTCCTTAGCTGAGGTGGACGTATAAATAGCACAATTTGGTTTCTGAAAAAAAAGACGAAAGTGATTTATTTTTATTTTAGAATGAACTTACGAATATGCTTACTAGTACTTGGTACTGTATCCCGAATTGTCCAAAACAGCCCGTCATTTTCGTCCCATACTCTCCACAAGCTTCCTGACCCTATCCTTCGGAATAGAGTACTAAGACTTCTCAATTCTACTCCATAACTCATCTTAATTTCGAAAATGTTGGTTGCTTATGCTGACCTTCACATCATTCCATAAATTTTCTATGGGATTGAGGTCTGGGTTTTTAGCCGGTCAATTCAAAATATTTATTTTTTCCTTTTTAAGCCAATCAATCACAACCTTTGCTGTGTGTTTGGTGTTCTGTATCATTATCGTGCATAAAAGTCCACCTAATAGCCATGTTCTCAAATGCAAATGGTCCCATCTGGTTATTAAGAATATCTAAATATATATGTTTATCCATTATTCCTGGTACACGAAAAATTGGCCCAACGCTATTCCAGGAAAAAGCTTCCCAAGCCATTAAATTTGCTCATCCATGCTTTAATGATTTCTTGTATACTTCGGATTCAACTCTTGGCGTTTGGGGCGCCGAACAAAAGTTTTGTTCATCAGGTCCAACCCTATTAAATTTAATTTCGTCAGTCCAGAGCACGTTCTTCCAAAATTGCTCTTCTTTATTCACATGGGCCTTGCAAACGCTACCGGCTTTCTTCGGCTAATGCGTCCATAAGGATTAGATTCATGTAGTCTCCTAGAAACTAGTTTTCTTGCAACATTAAGGTTATTTTCTTCATTTATTTCCCTCATAATTTGCTTTGCTGCCTTGAAAGAATCAGCCTTACTTTTGCGAACTGTAAGTATATCAGTAGAAGCGGTGTTTTTACGTGGTCTAGGATTGCGCGGAAATAATTTGAACCATTTGATGTAACCAGCTTGAGTGCATTATAGACCATTTTTCGTGAAATTTTGAGAATATCCTCGATTTCAGATATTTTTTTGCCTTTTCAACGTAGTTCGTGAATTATTGACCTTTTTTCCGTGGTGCAATGTTTGCCACGACCCATTTTATTTAGAATCAGCGAAATTAACTGAATAAAACTCTAAAATTTTTACAAACACCCGATTTTGTTAACTTTTATTCACCAACTAACATGTGTGCTATTTATATGACCACAGCAGATCGTACATGCTTATACAGAAAGAAATGGCCTGAGAAAATAAAAGAAAGTAACGGTACATCTCTCTCGGAGTTTTAAACAACGTCACACTGGAGTCTCAAAAAATTATAACTACAGTTAATGAATGCATTATTAGGTTCAAACAAAACGTTTAAAAAATAAGTTGACGTTTTTGCTATTTATGTGTCCATGGCTGTATATATCGTTAATTTTTGCAGTTTGTTATTGTTTTTGGTTAATCTTCAGATAGATAAATACAATAAAAAATACATACATAGTACAAAAAATTATAAAACTACTATGCAGGTTTACATATACGGAGACTGGCATGGTAGTGATGCTATTAAAAACTTCATTTATTTTCAAAATATCATAATAAATTCGAATTATTTATTGAACTAATTTTATATATATAACATATTAAAAATATATTTTGTTTGTTCAAATTGAAATTTTTCATTAAATTTAAAATTTATATAAGTTCTTTACTGCAGGAACAATATTAATTCATATTATTCCAAAATATTTATTCCACTTTATTAAACATAAGATAGAATTATATAAATTTGTAACCAACGTAAGAATTAACAAGAAAAACAAATTCATCAACAAATATATAAAAGAAAAAATTCTACGTGCACACTTACGATACTATCGGAACGGTGTCTTTTTTTATTTAAAGCCTTTTGTTGAGAAAATGCCATAATTCCCAGTGTTCATTATGTCGCTTAAAAAGCACCAACCAATTTAATTTGTCAACTTTATTCTCTTTCTTCGTGCCGCAGTCGATAACTTAGCTTTTGTTTTTAATCTCCTTTTTTCTACACTTAAGCTTGAAGCGCATATTTTAAGCTTTTCTTCAGACAATATGACCTTACTTTGCTTTCCAACAGATTTGAATACTCTCAACGGATTGGCAATAATTTCTTGAAATTTCTAGAACATTCAGTTTTTTCTTCTCATACTCTTTTTTAATTCAGAAAGAAAGCGTACCTGAAAAAAAGGTAATCCATTGAAAGTTGACCCTCGAGAATATGCACTGCAGACATGCACAAAAAACACAAGCACAGCCTGATTAGCATGCATGTGCACGAATTAAGCTCATGGCACACTCATAAAAAAAAGTGCTTTAACAGCCATATGAAACTGTTTGCTTTGCACTCAGAGTGCAAACATGTGTGCAGCGTGAGGAGCGTGAATTGTTAAATAAAATTTATTGATTGCCACTCAAAAGGGCAAGATTAAATTACAACTAAGATGCAAATTGTGCGGTTCCAATAGAAAAAATAAATTTGTTGTAAATCAATAAAAGAGCTAAGTTTTCCATATTTTATTAAACAATTCTTTGTAATCCTTGTCATGAATTTCTTGAGCTGCTAACTGGCTTTTTATCCAATTCGTGCTATTCACATTCAACTTAACACCAATCTATTCAAGGCTGCGGGTTTCCATCTAAAGTACGCTGCCAGCACATTCAACTTTCTCTATTATTTCTAATTTATTCCTGCTTCTTTGCAACTCTTACTTCTATTATGTATTTTATTTTTTCTACTCTAATATTTATTCAAGCAAAAACCAAAAATGAAATAAATTCAAAGATGAGCTGCGGTAGAAACAGCGGAGCAGCAGCAGAATATTGCAGCAGCGCTTTATTAAACTTTGACCGGCATGTTGAACACTTTTTCATAAGCAACTAAAGCAGCTGTTGCTACAACATGTAGGAGCTCCACACGGAAATAGGGACGAAGGCGGAAATAGTTTACTAGTATGCGGCTGCAGCACCTTGGAGTGCAGTTTAAGTCAAATAAAAGCGCAAAATTTATTGAGTTTGCATTTGGCTGAGCGCAACAAACGAGCACCATGAATAATTATTGCAATTGTATGAGTGTGTATTCAGAAGCTTTTGAGTCGGTGTTAGTATTGTTGTTGGTTTCCACGGATATGTTTCTGTGTTTGTTCATTGCAAATGTAATTGTTCAACTCTTTGTTCTTTTATTTTTTGCTAAGTCAATAAAAATTAAACCAAATTCAAAATAAAAAGCCAAAATAAACATAAACATAAACATAAACATAAACATAAACATAAACATAAACATAAACATAAACATAAACATAAACATAAACATAAACATAAACATAAACATAAACATAAACATAAACATAAACATAAACATAAACATAAACATAAACATAAACATAAACATAAACATAAACATAAACATAAACATAAACATAAACATAAACATAAACATAAACATAAACATAAACATAAACATAAACATAAACATAAACATAAACATAAACATAAACATAAACATAAACATAAACATAAACATAAATATAACATAAACATAAACATAAACATAAACATAAACATAAACATAAACATAAACATAAACATAAACATAACATAAACATAAACATAAACATAAACATAAACATAAACATAAACATAAACATAAACAAAACATAAACATAAACATAAACATAAACATAAACATAAACATAAACATAAACATAAACATAAAATAACATAAACATAAACATAAACATAAACATAAACATAAACATAAACATAAACATAAACATAAACATAAACATAAACATAAACATAAACATAAACATAAACATAAACATAAACATAAACATAAACATAAACATAAACATAAACATAAACATAAACATAAACATAAACATAAACATAACATAAACATAAACATAAACATAAACATAAACATAAACATAAACATAAACATAAACATAAACATAAACATAAACATAAACATAAACATAAACATAAACATAAACATAAACATAAACATAAACATAAACATAAACATAAACATAAACATAAACATAAACATAAACATAAACATAAACATAAACATAAACATAAACATAAACATAAACATAAAACATAAACATAAACATAAACATAAACATAAACATAAACATAAACATAAACATAAACATAAACATAAACATAAACATAACATAAACATAAACATAAACATAAACATAAACATAAACATAAACATAAACATAAACATAAACATAAACATAAACATAAACATAACATAAACATAAACATAAACATAAACATAAACATAAACATAAACATAAACATAAACATAACATAAACATAAACATAAACAACATAAACATAAACATAAACATAAACATAAACATAAACATAAACATAAACATAAACATAAACATAAACATAAACATAAACATAAACATAAACATAAACATAAACATAAAACATAAACATAAACATAAACATAAACATAAACATAAACATAAACATAAACATAAACATAAACATAAACATAACATAAACATAAACATAAACATAAACATAAACATAAACATAAACAT
The DNA here is from genome assembly GCA_914767935.1 of Coremacera marginata. NCBI lineage: Eukaryota > Metazoa > Arthropoda > Insecta > Diptera > Sciomyzidae > Coremacera > Coremacera marginata. The sequence goes on along the minus strand of OU612043.1, from coordinate 51,254,798 downwards.
AAACATAAACATAAACATAAACATAAACATAAACATAAACATAAACATAAACATAAACATAAACATAAACATAACATAAACATAAACATAAACATAAACATAAACATAAACATAAACATAAACATAAACATAAACATAAACATAAACATAAACATAAACATAAACATAAACATAAACATAAACATAAACATAAACATAAACATAAACATAAACATAAACATAAACATAAACATAAACATAAACATAAACATAAACATAAACATAAACATAAACATAAACATAAACATAAACATAAACATAAACATAAACATAAACATAAACATAAACATAAACATAAACATAAACATAAACATAAACATAAACATAAACATAAACATAAACATAAACATAAACATAAAACATAAACATAAACATAAACATAAACATAAACATAAACATAAACATAAACATAAACATAAACATAAACATAAACATAAACATAAACATAAACATAAACATAAACATAAACATAAACATAAACATAAACATAAACATAAACATAACCATAAACATAAACATAAACATAAACATAAACATAAACATAAACATAAACATAAACATAAACATAAACATAAACATAAACATAAACATAAACATAAACATAAACATAAACATAAACATAAACATAAACATAAACATAAACATAAACATAAACATAAACATAAACATAAACATAAACATAAACATAAACATAAACATAAACATAAACATAAACATAAACATAAACATAAACATAAACATAAACATAAACATAAACATAAACATAAACATAAACATAAACATAAACATAAACATAAACATTAACATTAACATAAACACAAACATAAACATAAACATAAACATAAACATAAACATAAACATAAACATAAACATAAACATAAACATAAACATAAACATAAACATAAACATAGACATAAACATAAACATAAACATAAACACTAACATAACAATAAACACTAATATTTACATTAAAATAAAAATTAACATTAACATTAACATTAACATTAACATTAACATTAACATTAACATTAACATTAACATTAACATTAACATTAACATTAACATTAACATTAACATTAACATTAACATTAACATTAACATTAACATTAACATTAACATTAACATTAACATTAACATTAACATTAACATTAACATTAACATTAACATTAACATTAACATTAACATTAACATTAACATTAACATTAACATTAACATTAACATTAACATTAACATTAACATTAACATTAACATTAACATTAACATTAACATTAACATTAACATTAACATTAACATTAACATTAACATTAACATTAACATTAACATTAACATTAACATTAACATTAACATTAACATTAACATTAACATTAACATTAACATTAACATTAACATTAACATTAACATTAACATTAACATTAACATTAACATTAACATTAACATTAACATTAACATTAACATTAACATTAACATTAACATTAACATTAACATTAACATTAACATTAACATTAACATTAACATTAACATTAACATTAACATTAACATTAACATTAACATTAACATTAACATTAACATTAACATTAACATTAACATTAACATTAACATTAACATTAACATTAACATTAACATTAACATTAACATTAACATTAACATTAACATTAACATTAACATTAACATTAACATTAACATTAACATTAACATTAACATTAACATTAACATTAACATTAACATTAACATTAACATTAACATTAACATTAACATTAACATTAACATTAACATTAACATTAACATTAACATTAACATTAACATTAACATTAACATTAACATTAACATTAACATTAACATTAACATTAACATTAACATTAACATTAACATTAACATTAACATTAACATTAACATTAACATTAACATTAACATTAACATTAACATTAACATTAACATTAACATTAACATTAACATTAACATTAACATTAACATTAACATTAACATTAACATTAACATTAACATTAACATTAACATTAACATTAACATTAACATTAACATTAACATTAACATTAACATTAACATTAACATTAACATTAGCATTATTAACCTACTAAAAAGACGGACCTATTTAAAGCTTTTTTGCTTTATTCCAATTGTTGCTTCTTAAAGTATAAAGCGCAGCAAATATTGACTAGAGGCGGCCTTTACGTCATCATGTTGCATATGAATGGATTTGCATTTACAATTTTTCACTTGCTATTATTCTTTGCTTTTTTATCTTATGCCAGCTACAGTACAAGTCACCTACGTACGCCCCATAATGTTTCTTCCTCAGGCTAGGGCGGACGTTCATGTGACATCCATGCAATTTCCTGTCATGTTGTGTCACTTCTGCTTATTGTTGGTGCTTATTTTTTAATTAATTTTTTTCTTCCTTAAATGCTTGTGTGTGGAAAAATGTTATATGTTGACATGATCTGATGGCATCTGATGGCACCAAAGGCACTGTGAAAATTTTCTGCAGCTAGATGCATGACTTAAAAATAGGTAAATAAAATAAAACATAGTCAATTTACATAGTTGAATAAAAAAAAAATAAACGTTTAAATCTAATACCTCTCGCTTGGAATTCATCCAGCTTTTGAAGTCTTTCTGTAGTCACAAAAATATTAAATAAGTGTTAACTTAAGACTACAAACGTGCTTTAATGTCGTTTTAAGCTTTCTCTCAAAGCTTTTGTCAGCATATTTCTATCCTTCTGAGGAGCTCAACAAGAATCAATTCATCTTTGTTTGCCCGCATTATTTATACCGCTATTGATGCTCTCAATATTTGTTGCTTTTGCTGAATCGAAATGTATCTTGTATCTTTTTCCATTCATGTCTTACCTCTGCATATACAAGAACAGCATCCAATTTTGTTAAAGTGCCTCTATTTTTTTAAATCCATTCCCTATTATGTTGCTGTGGTTGTCTTTGTTTGTTTGTATGTGTGTTCGTTGAGTCATAAATTTCATTCTCTAGTTTGTGGTTAGCTGCATTTATGCGGTTTTTGCTTTAGTCAATGGATGTTGAGAGCACTTTGTCCTTACACACTGCCACACTCAAACAAACGCATCCTTCCCAGATGTTTTATGCAGAAATTATATGTGGGCAAATATTTACGCAAGATTTGGTTGCTTCCGGTTTTGTTGTGCCATAACAAATAGCTTAGAGAGAATTTTGTAGTATAAAACAGAAATCTTAAAGCAACTCATATTCTTATGAAACCACTTTTATGCATTAATATTAAATTTAATTAAAGTCAGCATGAATTAAAAACAACTCGGCTGACCATAACGTCTCTTTTTGGGACCAAAATTGAAAAGTACAACAGATTATAACATTTTTAAGTAGCCATTAAGTAAGCCAACATTAAGAGAGACCCTTAAAACTTAAGCTTATAACAGCTTATAAGCAAACCACAACAGTGAGCTTATTAAATACTTTATAGCTAGAATGGAGCTACTTAAAATTAAGGCACAAACATTTTTCTCTATTTTAACTGAAGCTTTAAAATTTCCTTATAACTTTTAACTACATCTTTAAGCCAACTAAGTTGGGATAGGTTACAATGAAGAAAAAAGAAAATAACCAGAACTGCCCGACAAAAAGCCATATTTAACTGCATAGATATTGCTTAAATCTGACCAGAATTCTGTGCTTTGCTTTGGCATAATAAAAACCATTTCAAAACTATTAGACTCTCGAGAATCATTGAATCAATTCACATTTATGTTTATATCACTTTATATCCTTTCGCAAGGATAAGAAGATGAAAGTCAGGCAGCAACAAAAATACATTCAAACTCTCAAACAGACACATTCGTACAGATATTCAAGCATAGGTTGTTTTTATTAAGCTATGCAACACTGGAGACCCATACAGTTAAAATGTCGGGAGAATGAAACGGTTCACATCTATTTTATGTTTCCATAGAGATATGTATACAACTTTATTTGTATTTTTGAAGAAAGAACTTTTGTAGTAATGACAACAACAGCAACTACAATAATAAACGTAACACTCACAGTTAACTAGCTAAAGATACAAACAAAAAAAAAATAAGATCTGATGAGCAACAGCGGCAACAATGCGACTAGTTAACTAGTTGACTAAATAAGTTCTTCAATGAGAAACTTGAGTGACACTTAAAGAAATATGTTATGTTGCAGATGAAAAATTTCACAAGATACAATAAAGAGTCTTATTTTGGAATGGTATCTGATGATATTGTATAAATATATGCAATATTTCGCATGTTTAATAATTTAAGTTTAATAATCTTGTCAAAAATATCGGTTTGATTGGTGCTACACTCATTTCAAATGCATGTCCATTACAATGGACAAGGTTAACGAAAAGGTTAAGAAGTTTTTGTAATGCTGCTCCGAAATTTAATTCAGTTGATGAACTTTTGAATATTTCATATATGATATGATTTGAAACAGTCATTTTTAACAGGTGCTTCTTTATAGAACTGTTTTCAGCGTTTTGAAGAACTGATAGAAAAACTTATAGAATACTATTAACATGTTTGACCAATTTGAATGGTTAATTGGCTCACTTATTTTGCCTAGCATCGCTTTAATTACCCTATTCACTTGCTCAACTTGTCCGTTTGCTTGTGTAGAAGCAGTGGCTACCTTTACATGAACTATGTTGCATTTTAAAAGGTATTCACTAAATTCAAAAGAGGTAAAACAAGTACCACGATCTGTGATAATACGCCTCGGTCGGTCATAATAACTAAAATATTTGTCTAGACATGCGGTTACTTCCCTTGTACTTGTAGAATTAACAGGGTATAGACGAACATATTTCGTAAAAGAGTCAATTACAACAAGGATGTGTTTTCGCTTAGAGTTTATTGAAGGCAAAGATCCAAAGTGAACTAAGTCTATAGTATCGAAAGGAATCGGCTTCTTATTTATACTATGCAAATTCCGCTCATTTACTCGGGCAGGAGCAGAGCACATTATACAACGTTTGCAATTTTTGATGAGAGTCTCTACCTGACTTTTCATCTTCGGGAACCAATAGTTTTTCCTCAACTGGTTACAAGTTTTTTCTGTACCTAAATGGCCAATCTTTTCGTGAATTAATCTAATTACATTGATCTCCATTTCAGTTGGAACACATAATTGCAAAATACCGCTTTTAATTTTTCTAAAGACTAAGCTCATAGTTCAACACGGCCTGTTTTTCTAGTTTATCCCTTAAAGCAGCTATGTTCTTATCTTGGCCTTGGGTAACTTGAATCTGAAAATCTATTTCATCGGTGTCAACTGCACAAACTACTTGACAACAGTTATGTGGGGACCTAGTTTTTTTTGTTGGTACTGTGGCAGTAAGGGCGTCAGTTGTGTCAGCAGTACCAGCAGTTAAACAGCGGCTCAGAGCATCGGCGTGACCCATATTAACACCACCGCGATGCTGAATACTGTACTCATAGTATTCTAACTCTAAAGCCCACCCAGCTATCGTTGGATTAAGTTGCTTCTTGGGCAAAGTCAATGTAAGTGAATCGCAATCCGTTACTAAAGGCTGATTTTTTAAGAGCTTGATAACTTTTTTTTTAAAAAAAACGCATAAAATTTGCAAAATCTCATCGGTTCTTTATTTGAAACGTTAGATTGGTCCATGACATTTACTTTTTGAAGATAATTTCATTTAAATGTTGACCGCGGCTGCGTCTTAGGTGGTCCATTCGGAAAGTCCAATTTTGGGCAACTTTTTCGAGCATTTCGGCCGGAATAGCCCGAATTTCTTCGGAAATGTTGTCTTCCAAAGCTGGAATAGTTGCTGGCTTATTTCTGTAGACTTTAGACTTGACGTAGCCCCACAAAAAATAGTCTAAAGGCGTCAAATCGCATGATCTTGGTGGCCAACTTACCGGTCCATTTCTTGAGATTAATTGTTCTCCGAAGTTTTCCCTCAAAATGGCCATAGAATCGCGAGCTGTGTGGCATGTAGCGCCATCTTGTTGAAACCACATGTCAACCAAGTTCAGTTCTTCCATTTTTGGCAACAAAAAGTTTGTTAGCATCGAACGATAGCGATCGCCATTCACCGTAACGTTGCGTCCAACAGCATCTTTGAAAAAATACGGTCCAATGATTCCACCAGCGTACAAACCACACCAAACAGTGCATTTTTCGGGATGCATGGCCAGTTCTTGAACGGCTTCTGGTTGCTCTTCACTCACAATCGCATTAATTATTTGCTCACTTTCGGGCTATTCCGGCCGAAATGCTCGAAAAAGTTGCCCAAAATTGGACTTTCCGAATGGACCACCTAAGACGCAGCCGCGGTCAACATTTAAATGAAATTATCTTCAAAAAGTAAATGTCATGGACCAATCTAACGTTTCAAATAAAGAACCGATGAGATTTTGCAAATTTTATGCGTTTTTTTTAAAAAAAAAGTTATCAAGCTCTTAAAAAATCACCCTTTATTTTGAATGGAATGCCTTCGAGGTATACTCTAAAGCGTCGTAACGCGTAGGTAATGAATAATGTTTGGAGCTCAAAACTATGATACTGCATTTCAGCAGCGGTTGTTGCTCTAGAGTAGTACATAACTAGATGCAATTTTCTACTTGCAGCAGAACCAGCAGAACTTGCATCACAGTGGAACTCAGTTTCCTTCTTTTGGTCATAAATCAAAAGAACTGGAGCCAAGAACAATAAGCTTTTTAATTTACTGAAATCATCATCGGGGGGGCACAGGGGGCGAACCTTCACATGGCAACGTGTCTGACCGCCTCAACCTGGCGAGGCCAGCATTATCCATGTCGAAATCGTCTCAAGTCGACTCAATCCTCCAAGTGGTGTTCCCTGGGCAACGGCAAACTGGCATCCGTCAGTTTGACGGCTAATTTGAGCGGCGGGTCGATCCATAGACCTTAAACATGGAATGTGTGCAGGGTTTGGGTCCCGCCACATTACTACTGCCCAATGAAAACTAAACCAGCCTCGGATTAGAACCCCAATTACGTTGACGACCACCGCAAACGAAAAACGGACAATGATTTACGGATATGCACCTGGAATGTCCGAACCCTTTATAGGGAAGGTGCCATTATCCAACTGGCGGAAGCCCTCAAAACAATACAATCTGACATCACCGCCATCCAGGAAATGCGATGGAAAGAGCAAGGCTGCTCTAAACAACTGCGATATCTACTACAGCTGCCATGCGGAGAAGCGCGAATTCGGATGTCTATTCGTTGTTAGCTGGAAACTACGCCACCTTGTTTCCCGGTTCACACCTGTGAACGAAAGATTGGCCACGATCCGCATCAAAGCAAAATTTTTCTACATAAGCCTTATTTGCGTGCACGCCCCGACGGAGGAAAAGGACGAAGCCGTCAAGGACGCTTTCTACACTAGTCTTGAGGACGTATATGACGACCTTCCGGTTCATGACGTGAAAATAGTCCTCGGCGATTTTAATGCGAAAGTCGGAAGGGAAGGCATCTTTGGCCCCACTGTCGGTCAGTTCAGTCTTCACGAGACCTCTACGAACAACGGTCTAAGACTGATCGACTTCGCCGCGGCACGAAACATGGTAGTTAGTAGCACCAGATTTAAGCACCTCGACATCCACAAGGCCACCTGGCTGTCCCCTGATCAAAAAACGAGAAACCAAATTGATCATATTGTAATCGACGGAAGGCATGCCTCTAGTGTTCTAGATGTGCGTACATTTCGGGGGGTCAACATTGACTCCGACCATTATCTTGTTGCAGCCAAGATCCGCATGCGATTATGCAATGCGAAGAACATACGCACAGGAATGCAACGAAAGCTAGATGTCGCTAAGCTGCAATTACAACGGACTGCCAAAGCCTACTCCGCTCAACTCTCGGTTAAGCTCAACCAACCATCCTCTGGACTCGACGACGCCGGTGGACTTTGGGCGCATATATCCCACTCCATGCGCGCTGTCGCTGAAGAAGTCATTGGTTTCCGGCGCCCGCAACCTCGGAACCAATGGTACGATCAGGAGTGTCGCATCGCGACTGCAGTAACAAACGCCGCATACAGAAAAACGCTGCAGTCAGCAGCAACGCGAGCCGTGCGAGAAAACTACCGCGAAAAGAGGAAGGAAGAGAGGCGCCTTTTTAGACGCAAGAAAAGAGAGCAGGAAAAGCGTGTTCGTGAGGAACTAGAGGTATACCAGAGCAAGAAGGATGCACGAAAATTCTATCAACAGGTTAAGCGTCTAACCCAAGGTTTCAAGCCCGGAGCATCCACTTGCAGAGACGAAAATGGAGATCTGAATACGGATACACAGTGTGTGCTGAGATTATGGAGACGGCACTTCTCCAATTTACTTACTGGTGACGATTCCACCAATGCCACCCATGGAGAGCGCAGTTCAGTGCCACCAATCAACGATGACGGAGTGGAAGTACCACCACCTAGCTATGAAGAGGTTCGAGTTGCTATCCAACGACTCTGGCTGGGTGGGTCATGTCCATCGTATGGACGACGAAGCTCCAGCGAAAAAGGTGCTCGAGGCGAGGGTCGCTGGTCAACGACGACGAGGGAGACCATGGCTCCGATGGATGGACCAGGCTGAGGAAGCCCTAACAACGCTTGGTGTATCCGATTGGAGAAGGCGCGCGCAAAGCAGAGGCGCCTGGCGAGATCTGATGAGGTCGGTCGAAATCCGGACACGGGTTGTCACGGCCATCTAAGTAAGTAAGTAAGTAAGAAATCATCATCGGATAGTGCGAATTTAACACTTTCACGTGTTAATTGCTGCATTGGTTTTGCAATTCTGGCATAGTTTGGAATAAACTTTCTAAAATATGAGAATAGACCTAAGCAAAATTTAATTTCTTTTCCAGTATTTAACAGCGGATATGCTCCAGCATCGACGAAATCCCTAAAAATGCTGTGTATATAACGTTGAAAAACAACAGGCGCATTTTTTAAGCCAAAAGGCATACGCAGGCACTCGAACTGATTATATGGAGTGAAAGTTGACTCGCGGTGTATTTAATTGACTATAGGAGGAGCTATATTCACATGGAGGAATCCATTTATCAGGTCAAGAGTGGTAAAGTATCTTTTTTCTCCTAAATATTCTAAGCAATCCTCTATTAGAGGCAATGGATAATTGTCCCTAATTGTCAATTTGTTAAGCGGGCGATAATCAACACATTTCCGAACTTCACCACTTTACTTTTTAACTAATACCACAGCGGATGCGTAGGGAGACTCACTTGGCCTAATAATATTGTTTTTAAACAGTTCATTGGTCATTTTCTGTAATTCATTATTTTCATAGAAAGACAGCCGGCGAGGCAAAAAATGAAAAGGTTCTCAGCCCGAGCAACCCTTAACTGCAAGACCCTCATTAACTCTTTACTAGATCTGAAAAGATCAGTCAAATACAAGCGGCTTACTGCTTAATCTCTATACCTGTTGTGAAAAACTAATAAGCAGAGGCAAACTGTCGTCGATTGACCCAACATCTGTTGCGCGATTCCCAAACGCCTTAAACGTCGATTGTCGCCGTAGTTAACTAGCGGAAACTGTCATTTACTATGAAACTGTGCATGCTCAATGACCGATAACGACTACTATTATTATCGTTAACTTTTTGGGAATCCTGCTACTGAAAGGTTGCAATACTTTATTTTAGCTAATTATTTTCTGTTTGTTACATTTTTTATCTACTCTATGAAATCGAGCGAGTATCGTCAATTATCTTTCTTACAAGCTAAACCTGATGCGATTGGTCAAGCCGGTTAACACGGCTGTGTTCAAAACACTCGTCCATATAAATGACAGCTCAAACGAGTTACTCGCTCGAATGCAGCGTTACCAACCCGACAGCATTGCCAGGTTAATAAATAAAATCGTTACAATAGACTCATGTTTATCACTTAAAGTTATATTAACATTACGTTACATACTCAAAATTAATTTGATAAAAAAATTCAATAAACTCTTTTTTTCACAAAAGAGGCACATTCAAGAGTAAACTTAAAAGAAAATAATTTTGCTTGAAAAATGTTGATATCTTTGCTTTCAATTTTAAACTGGTATCTACTTATAGATTTTTTTTTTTATCAAAACGCCTCCATTGAAAAAATTGAGCCATGCCTCCATTTAAGTTTCTTCTTTACTGAGTACAAACTGCATCCTTGAAGATGCAGCTGTCGACATTGCTCATATAAGTATCTCATTTTGTAAAAAAATTAAATATTTGACATGCTTACATATAAACATACAATCAACCTTGAAGTTATGCTGGCAACAAAGTTGACAACTTTAAGTAGCCAATGGAATAGTTCCAAAAGATTATTTTAAATTCTTCGTTTAATAGAACTGAGAGATAAGAAATCTTTAAATTATTCAATGTATTTGTTTATCTGCAAACTCAGACAAGTTGCACGCCTTGGAAAACCAATGAATAAAATTTTATTAATTTCGCAAAACCTTTGGAAAATTAAAGGACGCCAGCAAAACTTAAGCAATAACTTAAAGATTAAATTTCAAAACACGTTATTTTCAAGCAAATTAAGTCAAAATCATGACCGCTATCAAAGCTTTAAGCTGTACTATACCGCAACCAAGACGAGCCGCCTATTTGCCACAAAACACTGTCTGCTCTCCCTGTGCTGTATACTCGTATATTGTGGTCTACTCCTATCGTCAAATGTGTGCGCACCATTTTCGTTTACGATCTGCCTAAGAGTTCGACTTCAAGTTTTATATGGGATATGATTTTCGTAAAGCAAACACATACATAAATTTTGCGTGCACCAGCATGTTTCACACACAACATTCGTTAGAAAATCCTTAAGGATTACATGCTAATAGGATTGGCGTAAGTGTGTGCTTGGTCTAAGCTTAAGAGTCACTGACGTCTTAGAGCACAAGAGCGCGACTCATCCGCACCGAAGTCCTTTTGGAAGCCCATTTAAGCATTCTGACATAATTCGCCTCACATACTTCATATTATGTATTTGCATTTAGAACTCGTTCACAGCACCCGAAGTCGTTAAATTTTGCCAACATCAGCTGAACTGAATTGGTCCTTTCTGCTGTCAAATTGAGAGCCTGCTACTTTTAGTGTGGCCACCTCACTGTAAATTTGCTTTTTTTTTGGTTCTTTTCGTACGCAACCAGCCAAGTTTTTATACATACATCTGTCTATTTTAAATTCTGTGTGTGTGTGTGTCTGTCAGTCAGTCTGTTTAACATGCAGATCCTTTGACACGTTTAACCAATTTTTTTTCGTTTCGGTATTATAAAATTTTACGATCAACTTTTGATTATTTGTTTTTGTTATTGTTTTTGTTTGCTTTTTATTAGTTGCTCATTCAGTTTGGTTTTTTTTTTTTGGTCTGCTATGTTGTTGTACTCTATACTTGGTTTTGTATGACTATTTTTTTTTTTTTTTTTTTTGCCCCTATAAATACGACAATTGAGTTTTATGCTTATAAACATCAACAAATAAAATCGATTTTTATGCGAATTCGTTCGTTGTATGCTTCGTTAGAAATGGTTTTTGACAAACAATAAATACTTATTTAACTTGTCCAATTTGGCAGCGGTTCCTGTTTTAAACAATGCCCCTGACAGTGTTTGAGTTGAATGGTACATCATGGTACATCGACTTCGATATGATCATCCCAAATGAAGTTATTGGCCATTACATTTCTTTAGCTCCTAGAAAACTCCACTGTTGAGGATATATTTTCTTATGTTTTTGGTTGTGAGAATGTTTTTGAAGAAGTAAAGAGAAGTGAAATGAAGCTATTGAGAAATATGTGTGTCCATAAGCAATAACAGCTTTAGTCTGATGTCTGTGTTTGGAGAAATCTTGCTTCAAAGTTTTTAATCGCCATATCAGTTGTATGAAAGCTTTTCTGGTGTATATAGATATATTCTCAGAAAACATAGCTACACCATTAACTCAGATCTGTATTAAGTCGACTTAAGCGGTTATTTCTTATTGCCACAGATATGACGCTCTCTGTTAATGATGACATTTCAAAATAAAACTTGAGAAGAACTTGACAAAAGAAAAATTTTGTTTTTGCTTGTTTTGCATTAAATAAATTTAAAAATGTTGGTTTTTACCGTGGCTTATATAACATTTGTCACAGTAGGTAGCGATATTAAATAAGTACAAAATGCAGAAGTTACATTACAAGTTCTGTCTTAATTGTAATGAATATTTGGGATCTGTTAGAAAAAACTTTTTTTAATATTAACACAATTTATGTTAAATTTGAATTAAATGCAGAAATGTATTTCATAATTTATGTAAAAAAGTATGGCAGTATGGCAAATAAAGAAAGAGATAGAGAAAAATATTGTTTTTCTCAAGTAGTTATTTAAGGGGACCGAAATCAATATTTTTTTTTATAGAATATGTTGGAATGAACCTTTAAAGACATGATTTTAATAGTAAACAAATGAAAATCGCAAAAAAAAACTAATTTTTCTGAGCAATAGGTATCATTTATTTAGTACAGCCGACTTTTTATTTTTTGAGATAAATTTATGTTTTTGGTGTCATTGAAAAGAAAATTAAATAAATTACATAAAATAATATGATTAAAAAAATTTCATTTATTACGCGATAATCTGAGAAATTTACTTTCAAAGTTGATATTTGGTAGTTTTAACCGATTGATTTCATCTTTGAACGAGCACTGCTTGGTAACGGTTATGTTGGTGCTGTTTGTTGATATACCGTTGAAAATGTGATTTTATTGCCTTTGCAATGAGATATCACAAAAGTTTTCCGTAACTTAGTTTTTGTGCTAGAAACAATAACGTGAATCAAAGTCGTGAAATATTAATTAACCCTTTAGGTCCTAAGAATGTGAAAATAGACCCCCAACTCTCATACGATTTTTTGCTCAGCTCGACATAACCTTTCACCTCTGTAAATAGTTGCACTCAATTGCGGGGCACCCTGTATTATTGGCAAAGTCACATCCGCTCATTCCTAGCATGCGACATCAATGGAAAGTGGAACACCTTAGAACTTAGAAAAAGAAGCGAAAGAGCTACTACAGGACGAAAATAATTCAGAACTGAGTACGGAATATTTGCAAGCAATATTCAGACCAAATAAATAATAAATAAAATATGATTTCCTTGTTTTAGTAAGATATATATAATATTAAAAAATAAAAAAAAATAAAAAACAAAAAAAAGATGTCCCAATGTTAAAAAATCATATCAATAATTAATAATAAAATGTTTTATTTATCAACATATGACTTTTTTAATAAATAGAGAAAATTAAAAAAATAAGAAAAGCATAGTTTCATACTAAGATCTCAAAAGTTTAACTTTGACCTTGAATTTCTCATAAAGATCTCAATCGATTTTAACAAAATTTTAAACACAACAAATTCAAGGAACTATCTGCCAGTTAAATTACTCAAATATCTCAATCGGTTCAAAATTTATAGAATTTTGGTCAGTAAAAAACCTATTCTGAGCTATTAAAAAATTGTAGCAGACAACGCGGGGCAAAAAAAATTTAAAAAAAAAAAATATTTTTGTATACAATAAGCCCAATAAAACATATGTTCAAGGTTTTATTAAGATATGTCTGCATTTATTATTATTAATAATTATTATTATCACTAATATTACTATTAACTTGAAGGTGCTATGTCCCTTTTCATCAGTGGAATTGTCCGATTGAAAAATAATATTCAGGGTGTTTTATCTGCAACCATTTCAGCTGTTATTTCAAAATATACACACTGATGCTGCAACCATGCTGTAAGGCATGCTTGACGGGATTTCAACATTTTTTTTTCAGTGCAGTCGATTGCGGCTCAACGCTGCTAAAAAATACCTTACCAATGATATGCATCGTGTGGCTAGCGTGTAGCTCGCTGTCAGTATTGAAGCAAATGCAATGGAAAATTAACTATGCCAACAACAGCAGTAGCAACAGCAACTTCAACAGTAAAAACAACAACTCGCAAAAGGCTTGAAGCTGCATTACGAGCAACCACTTTGAAGGGATTAAATTTTTATACTGATTTCCGACGGCTATTTACTGTGTAACATTCTGAATATTTTGTAATAGCATGATTTATGGTGTTCATTCTTTTCTCAAACCTAACCGGAAGTTTCTCTGAAGCCACTTGAAGCACCTTAAATCCGACACTGTTTTTATGCCGTCATCATTGTAAGCATTCATAGCTGTTCATTGGCGTAAAATTACTGACTTTTTAGCAAGTGTTGGAATATTGTTCATCTGGCGTCATGCCAACATAATAGGGCAAAAAAAAAAAAGCAAAAACACCATCTAGATATTGTTGTTGATGTTGAATGAAAAAGTAGCAGAAAAAAAAAGTTATCAAAATTTCCACAGCACAACAAAAATCTAAATACACATTTACTCATATAATGACACACACACACACATTCATATACACACATACTAATACACACAAATGCACATTTATATTTAAACCGGAAATGTATGGCAGCCATATTGAGGTTAGCTTAGACTTTGAGTTTTGAGCTAACAAAATTGTTACCGCTACGCTGATGAAGAGAAAGAATAACAACAATAGAGATGATTTTGATGCAAGTTTTTTTGTTAGAAAAGTAACCGGAAGTGCTTAAAAAGTTGAGTCAGAGGTAAACTGTAAAGTACAATACATCCAGCCTTTGCATTTACTAGCTTTTTTGAAGAAATAATTCAACATTCAATTTGAATGATTAAACTTTTAAATTTAGTTGCAATTTAGTTGATTCGAAATTTAAATGCAAAATTATTGTTTCGACTGTAAATGGATAGGTGCAGAATTCAGATAGCTCGAGTTGAATAGAACTTTTTCATTTTGTATCTATTTTGTGCTAACAACATATTTATGCCGGCATTTTTAATGCCAAGATCCTAAATTTGCTTTTCTTCCATAAGAAAAACTTTGAATTAATGATTCTAAAATTTTGTTCGATACTTTATAGGCTTCATTATATTCTTAACTCTGATTTTCTCTTGTATCAGAAAATTATTAAGTTATTAATAATTAATAATATTAATAGTTATTATTAAAATTATTAATTATTAATTAAATTATTTCAGAAAACTCAGCAATAATGATTATTTTATTTGTTACTTGTCCTTACGTCCTCTCAATTTCTTTCTTTATTACTCTTAGGGGAGAGTTTGCAGTTTGCCACTTCATATCTTTTTTGATCATAAAATCAACGTATTGTTAATTTTCTGCATACGTTAGTAAGAGGAAGTAAAAAGTCACAATCCCAAACTGGAAATCATTTCATTTCTCAAAATATAAAATTTGTATATCAAATTCAAAACAGTATCTGAAATCGACCCTTCTAAATTTTGGCTTGCAGGTTGCCACCACTTAAAAAATGCTGAAAATGTAGAAAAACTCAAGTAAACCACCTGATTTAGAAAAGTTTTTTAAAATATATTGACTTATCCATGAATTTTGCAGGTTGCCACCCCTTAAAAAATAGCTGAAAATGTAGAAAAACTCTCGCAAAAAATTTATCAAAGAAAATGTATAAGAATTTATAGAATTTTAGATGTATTGTGCCGGTTGCCACCCATTGAAAAATTGCTGATAACGTAGAAAAACTCAAGTAAAACACGATTTCAAAAAAATATTAAAAAGTGATTGAATTCTACATGAATTTTGCAGGTTGAAAATGTTAGTTGCTGAAATGAAATATGATAATGATGAAGATAAAAAAATTTAAAAGAATTTATTGTATTTTAGATGTATTTTGCAGGTTGCCACCCTTTGAAAAATTGATAAAAATGTTGAAAACTCAATTAAAACACCTGATCTAAAAAAATTATAAAAATTTATTCAATTCTACATGAACTGTGCAGGTTGCCATCCCTTGAAAAATTGCTGAGAATGTAGAAAAACTCAAGTAAAAAACTCGATTAAGAAAATTTATGAATATTTATTAAATTCTACATGAATTTTGCAGGTTACCACCCCTTAAAAAATTCCTGAAATTGTAGAAAAACTCACGTAAAACACCTGATTTAGAAAATTTATAAAAATATATTTAATTTTATATGTATTTTGCAGGTTGCCACCACTTGAAAAATTGCTGAAAATGTAGAAAAACTCATGTAAAACCCCTGATTTAAAAAAATTATTAAAAGATATTGAATTCTACAGGAATTTTGCAGGTTGACACCCCTTAAAAATTGCTGAAAATGTTAATTGCTAATATGTAATCAGGTAAAAAAAAATTATTAAAAAATTTATAAGAATTTATTCAATTTTAGATGTATTTTGCAGGTTTCTACCCCTTGAAAAATTGCTAAAAATGTAGAAAAACTCAAGTAAAACACCTGATTTTAAAAAATTGGGAGCGGATCAGTTTTCTATTTGTCAAAAGTATGTATTGCCAAAATGCTGTATTCCGTACAGAATTTTTAAAATTTTTAATTCTGTACACTTGAAAATCTGTTTTGTAAAATACCGTTTCGTTTAAAAAGCTGTATTTCAATGTTTTCAATTTGAAAATTTTGCTTTCAATTAACTGCATTAAATGATTAAGATTGCGCCTTTTGAAGAACTTTGTTAAACCACAATTTTTGAATTTTAGCATACAGAATTTTTTAACACAGTTTTATGTAAATGCAGAATTTTGTAATGCATTATTTTTGACAACTGGACCGAACCCAAAACATTTATAAAAATTTATTGAATTCTAGATGAATTTTGCAGGTTGCCACCCTTGCAAAATTGCTGGAAATGCAGAATAATTGAAGTAAAATACCTGATTTAGAAAATTTTTACAAATATATTGAGTTCGACATGCATTTCGCAGGTTGCCACCCCATAAAAAATTGCTGAAAATGTAGAGAAACTCAAGTAAAAAAACTTGATTAAGAAAATTTTAAAAAATTCATTAAATTCTACATGATCTTTGCAGGTTGCCACCCCTTAAAAAATTGCTGAAAATGTAGAAAAACTCTAGCAAAAACACTTGATTAAAAATAATTTATTAAAATTAATTCCATTTTACACGAATTTTGCAGTGCTCTTCCCTGATTAACTACAAACTTTGATTGCTTTAATTGCTTCGAGCAATGCATCAAAATCCTTAATACCGCGACCAGTTTTTCTTGGTATGAACGCTGCCACACTAAAATTTAAAAAATAAAAAAATCACCGAAAATATCACTAATATTAAATAAAACTTAACTTTTGACTCAATGGCACTTGTAAACATGTCAAGCTAAACACACATTATACAAAACAAAAGCGAAAAAGAGAGGTAGCAACCTGCAAGCCAACCAAGGCGTCGGCCTGCAATTTGACGCCAACTTAAAAATAACTCAATATTAAATTGCCAATTCATGATATCTTTGGAATTCTGTTTGGAATTTTCGAAAAAAAATCAACATATCACAAATATTTACCTTCAATTGTCGTTAAAAATGCTCAATTTTTGAGCACAGACAAGTACAGAATATAAAATTTTCAATTTTGAAAAACTAATATTTTACAATGACAACTGCTGCTTTGACGTCGATGTCACTCGGAGTTTAGGTTACGGCGCAGGTAGAATGTCAAAAAACAGCAAACAGTGGCAACCTGCAAGCCTCTCCGGCACTTATTGTTTGGTTTGAAAAACATTTTATAAAAGCAAATAAATTGTTAAAAAATTTTTTATTTTCATTTTTTATAAAACCAAACTGTAAAGTTGATAATATTAGGGAAAAAGTAAAAAGTAAAGAATGGAGTTATCATCAATAAGTAAAAATATTTCAGAAATATTGATAACCATTCCTACAGATGCACTAGACAGTACACCGAGAAAAAAGCCACAGTAAGATTATTAAATTTAGCTACTGTAAAAAAAAAAAACAAAAAACACAAACGGATTTGAAGAACTGACTTGTGTGTAATGTGTAAAAGTTTTTGTGGCAGCTGCATGTAATTTTTAAATGCAAATTTCGATACTTCTACCAAAGCGCAATATTTAAATTATAAGAGATAAAAAAAATTTCAATATTTAACAAATTATCGTATAAAATAATCACACGTTCACATAACGAGATCTATATTCCGACTATTTTATTCGATTGCTTGTGCAGCTGTTTTGAGCAAATAAGGAGTTGGACAAGTTTTCAATTTAGCAATATTTTTTATTTTGAAATCATTTAACAATATGATAAATTATTATATATTAAAGAGTTAAAAAATAAATCAACACCCTCTAAGAAAAATAAACGTAACGCATTTTGCGAAAAGAAACCGTACCGAATGCGAAACGTCATTTCACTAACATTTGCATAGTTTTTCATATAAAAATAAGACGGAATTATTTTGACGTAAAACTCTTCGTAAACGTACCGCTTTTGCAACGCCTTGCCCTATAGGAACAAACTAACTGGTTTTTAAAAACAACTAATTAAAAAACTAATTCAAAATAAACCAGTATATGAACTTCTTTGAATTATATTAAGGCGGCATCCACTTCAATTCTAAATAGTTTTTATTGCATCATATGTGAATTTATTGAAATACCACTTAATAACAAGTCATTGATAAACTACTTTGAATGATATTAAGGCGGCAACTACTCTGATTTTGACATGTTTTAATTGCAAATTTTTATTGGATTACAAGTTTATAAAGGGTCCGCCATCTAACGTTTTTTTTTTTCAACTAGTGCTTATTTCGTGAATGGTAACACTTAGCACATGTCTGATTTGACAGATAATTAGTTTTATCCTTCCGCTGAACTAATATGGTTGTGTATACGCTTGAACAACGCTGGGAAATATTGCCTGCGATCGACTTACAGAAGATGCCGATTTTGCCAAAAAAATCATCTTTCAGATGAAGCTCATTTTGATCTTGGCGGGTATGTAAACAAGCAAAATTGTCGCATTTGGGGCACAGAAAACCCGCACGCATACATTGAAAAGCCTATGCACCCAAAACGAGTCACTGTTTGGTGCGGATTTTGGACCAGACGCATAATTGGGCCATTTTTCTTCGAAAATGAGCAAGGAGTGGCCGTTACAGTCAATGGCCATCGTTATGTTGGGCCATGTTGAACGAATTTTTGTTCACAACAATTGAAGAGGAGGATATTGGCAACATTTGGTTTCAACAGGACGGCGCTACGTGCCACACAGCCGAAGCTGCACTCGATGTTTTGCGCCCTGTTTTTGAAGATCGCATTATCAGCCGCAGAGCTGATGTCGTTTGGCCACCTCGGAGCTGCGATTTGACACCGTTGGACTATTATTTGTGGGGTGCCCTCAAAGATAAGTGTTACGCCGACAAGCCAGAGACAATTGACGCTTTAAATGACAATATTCGTGAAGCCATTGGTGAAATACAGCTGCACACAATCGATAATGTGCTTAAAAATTGGACCGATCGTGTAGGCTACTGCATGGCCAGCCGAGGCAGCCAGTTGAATATAATTATTTTCCATTATTAACCGGAAGGATTGTACATTCAAAAAAACAAGTTATTTGGCGGACCCTTGCCATCAGTAATAGTTTTCAATTGGTTATTTTAAAGTAATTAAAAAAATAATTTAAATATAACTAATTTAACAAGTATTTGAAAATATATGCAGACGAAAGTCACTTGACTTATTTAGCGGACATCACCATACAAAATATGTTAGTTCGTTCAATGGGAAAAAGTCAGAATTTCAACTAGTTGTGGTTGGCATAAAACTACTTTATCAACTACTTTTAAATTAGTTGATTTTCCTACAGGGTGGCGTTGTTGTACCAATACATTCAAATGACTACTTTTTTTTTGTCTAATTCTCTAATTCCAAACTTTACATATACGGCACGCTTTCGTATCGCAAAATCGGTTCATTTTCGTAGTCTTATATAAGAAAACTATTTCGACTGCGCTACGCTTATGAGCCGTTTTTCTTAGAGGGCCATAACTAAAAAGCACTGCTTGATTCAACGATAAATTAAAAAAAAAAAATTCAATTTTTTTGATGCGAAAAGAAATTGTAAAAAGTGTACACAGAAAAAAATCGTTATGCCTTAAAATTGATCAGAATGTTATTATTTTCAAATTGTTTTTTTTCACATAAATTTTTTGAATTTTTTAAACATTCACATATAAATTGATAACATTATTTTGATATTTTGACGAAATTTGTTTTAAGCTATTTTTGGATCACAAAGTTTTCAATTTAAAAAGAATTTGTGGTCAAAAAAAAGCTTAAAACAAATTTTGTATATTTAAAAAATTAAAAAATTTTATATGAAAGAATACAATATGAAAATGATAATATTGTGATCATTTTTAAAATATGTCGATTTTTTTCGGTGTACAGATGTAGGAAGTATAGAATCTTCAGTGTCGGGGGCAGACTTTTCTATAGGCACAAATTTTCTTTTGCATAAATAAGCAAAAAATATTTATAAAAACATAATATTTTTTCAACTTCACTTACCTCTAAATTTGCATTCGGGTATCATTTCATCGCTATGATCACGGCAATCCGAATCGCCATCGCAGAGAAAGCGTACCGGTATACAATCACCATTTTTGCACTGAAATTGTTTTTCACCACACTTTTTGTCCTGGTGTTGAGCTGCAAAACATAAAGATGACAACAGTTAAAAATGGTTGCGTAAAAAATTTCAGCAAAAAAAGCAAACAAACAAACAAATAAAAAAGGTGCGAAAAGCTTAATAAAATAATTTTGTTTGTTTTAAAAATTTTCCACTTAAGTAAATCCGCAAAAATGTGTTTCTAATTTAAACTTTCTTAATCCCACAGCATGTCAAAACTTAAATTTTACCCCAAATAAGAATCTATTTTCATGCAACAACAGCTACAAAATCAAAATTGTTGAAAACTTTTTCCTGGAGAAAAGAAAGGAAGAAAAAAAAACAGCAAACTCATTTTCATGTTTTTAGTCTCGAAAATGGAAGCCAAGGAATATAAAATTGAAAATAAGTGCAAAACACATGTATGAATATAAACAAGAATGTGTTTAAAATTAAAAGCAAATAAAATGTCGCAAGTATTGAAAATATTCTGCATGTTCCCCCACTTCAATTTTATATTATGAATTTTCCATTTATTTAAACAGCAACGTTTAATGTTTGCTTCAGTAGATGAAGTTCAATTTCAATTTAAAATTGAATTTTAATTTTATTTTCATTAGAACCAATTTATTCAAAGCTGTTTATAGAATTAAAAAAAAAAAAAAATTGAGTCAAAACATGCATTCATTTAATTGATTATTTTTTTTTTTATTTCCATAAAAAACAACAAATAATTTATTTAACACTATTAGAAGAGGCTTCAAATGCTAATGAGATCTACTAAGTATTGAATTAGGACTGGGATTAAAGTAAATCCATTAATTACTCTATAATGAAAATTAAGATATTTTTTAGAAACGCCTCACCATAGTAAAAACATAGGTAAAGTGCTTGCATAGCCTATTTTAGGCGCTAGCATCTGCCTTTTGAAAGCTAGAGACACTAAATTTAAAAAGCTTAATACAAATTTTGCAGAGAATTGTATAATATATATATATATATTTTTTAATATTTTAATATTTTCTTTTGACATTGATCTTATATTTGGATGTTACGCTTTTTTAAGGGAGGTTTTAGGTCAAAGCAGTTAAAATTAAGGCAAATTTTAGAAGATTTTTTCAAAAAAAATTTTATGATATATAGAAAAAACTCCATTTGCATGTTAATATTTAAGCATTTGCATGTTAAGCAAAAAATTTTTTGTTGTTAACATATATTTTTATACATAAAGATGGCGCTGAAGTTGGTGTCCTTCAAAAAATGTGAAAATCGGCCTACATCATAGCGCGACTCCAGATTGTCTGAAAAAAGAAATACATTCGAAAATGTACTAATGAATGCACATCATTTACCAAAATAGAATGAAAATATGGAAAATTAAGATACGTCGAAAAAAAATCGGAAAATTTACGTCATTTTTTGACCATACTGTTGCGTGTAAAAACTAGACAAATTTTTCGAAGAAAAAAAAATTAAAAACGGTAGACTAGATTGATGGCAGTAGTGTGGGCCGATTTGAAAAATTATATTTCGAGAAAAACGCATTTAAGGGGGAGGTAAGGTTTGACAACTTTTTTCCATATATTTTTTATTGTTGTTTCTGAAAGTACAACATCTGAAGAATATTGTATTCAATTTTTAGGTCATTCAGAGCAAAACTAACGAAGTTACAGTACGTTGAATGACCCCACCTCTAACTTAGCGGCAACTGTTTCGGTCTCTATTATCTTCAGGTAAATAAAATGTGTAATGTACATTATATCCCTCGATGTAGAATATATATTTTAGTCTAAAATTGAACGCTTAGGAGAGCAGATATGTGCGTCATTTCAGTTTTACTCCGATTTCGTTAACTCGTGCTCCGTTTTTGCTTAGTGATTTTGTATTTATCATCGAATAAATGCCGAAACCAACTGGCAGAGAAGGACGTGCACAGGGTGGCCCAAGAGTAGGGCGACCAAGAAAAAGAGAAATGTAGGAGAAAGTAAGAGCGTCTAGTGCATCAGCGAAAAAATCAAATTGAATGCTTCGCTTGAAGTCGAGGAAGATCTTAAAAACATTATCAGATTAAAGACTTTCTTCTAGTTTTTTCTACTGTAGCAACTTTAGTGAAGTGTAAAACGTGTGATAGCTCAGTGCCATTTGAATCTTGTAAAAAGATGGTCCTTGCTTCAAAATAAGAATTACGTGTGAAAAGTGTAAAATTCCAAACTATGTTCCGTCGATTAAAAGAATTGATGGTAATCCCTACGAAATAAATAATAGATTTGCATTCGTAATACGAGTTTTAGGCCTAGGACCTGCCGGGTGTGTGAAATTTTGTTGATTGATGGATATGGCAAGTAGTTTTATTTCAAAACCGTGCTACCATACTCTCATTGAAAAAATGAACCAGCGTAAAAACTGTTGCGAATTAATATTTTGCTTCTGCCATCAAAGAAGAAAAAGAAGAGACTTGTAAACAAAATATTCGCGTAGACACAGTCGAAATGACAGTATCCCGTGAGGGCACGTGGGAAAAAATAGGATTTAATTCGCTCTTTGTTGTATCGTCATTGATCGGCTATTGGATCGGCAAAGTTGTTGATATTTTTGTCAACAGTTCGTACTGTAACTTATGTGAAACCTGGAGCAAAAAACCAGGACCGTCAGAATATGAAGAGTGGCAGGAGGAGCACGTGAACAAAGGACAATGTGTATCAAATCACAGTGGGCCATCCTTCATGTTTCAACGTTCGATAGAGTTTTTAAAAGTAATATACCGTAATTATATTGGTGATGGCGATTCCAAAACCTACACCGCAGTAGTCAATGCGAAACCTTACGGTGATAGGTTAGGTTAGGTTGAAGCGGCTGTCTCCCCTGAGACACACTTAGGCCAATAAGGCCCATTGTGATACCATGGGTTAATTTCCCTCTCTATTTAAACCAGTTTGAGCTGTTGACAAAGCCAAGGATTCGGTAGACCGAAGTTTCTGAGAGATCATCGAGATCTCTATAGAACCATTTACCTAAGTGAAGGTGGCGATTTTTAGCTAAGGCTGGGCAAGTACAGAGAAGATGTTTTGTAGATTCCTCCTCCTCCTCATTTCTGCAGCTTCTACAGAAGTCGTTGTGGAGGATGTTCAATCTTCGTGCATGATTACCTATTAAGCAGTGTCCTGTTAGGACACCTATCGTAGTACTGATTTGATCCCTTCTCAGAGCAATCAGTTCTTTTGAGTGTTTTAGGGTGATTTTTGGCCAAACCTGACGCGCTGTATGACAAGTGCTACCCGTTGACCATCTATCGTTGGCTTTGTTTCGGGATAGCTCATTTGTGAGTAGTTTACATGTGGTGAGGGATATACAGTAATACTTTCTTCTCTCATCGAGAGTTGTTTGGTTGTTCCGGTGCGAGCGAGTTCATCTGCTTTGCAGTTTCCTAGAAAGTCTCTATGTCCGGGAATCCAGCATAGGTGTATTTTGAGCTGCTCTGCCATCTCATTTAGGGATCTGCGGCAGCGAATTACTGTTTTAGATGTTGTTTCAACAGATTCTAGGGCTTTCAAGGCGGCTTGACTGTCAGATAGTATGTAGATATCCTTGGAGGATATTGCATTCATCTGAAGCCAAGTTACTGCTTCATGTATTGCGACTACTTCCGCTTGGAAGACACTGCAATGGTCGGGGAGCCTGAAGGCTAGATTAATGTTCAATGTATCAGAGTAGACTCCTCCTCACACCCTGCCATCTAGTTTTGATCCATCTGTGTAGATTCTGATGACATTCTTTGGTGGAAGTTTTCCAACTGCCCACTCATCGCGGGAGGGGATGGATACATCAAATTTCCTGTCAAAGAAAAGTTTTTGTGTGATGTAGTCTACGGATTTGGGTATCGGAGGAAGGAACTTCCTAATGCTAGAGTGTCCTGATTTGCCCTCTCTCCATTGAGAGGTGGCCATTAGACGAATGGATATATTGGTAGCCATCTGTTTTACTAGGATATCAAGTGGTAAAAGGTGGAGCATAGTATCTAATGCATCTGTCGGAGTGGTTTTTAATGCTCCAAACCGGTGATAACTTCATAATAAACAAGAAAGAGTGTATTGGACACGTCCAAAAAAGAATGGGCAAACGCCTGCGTGACTTAGTGAAATCGCACATGGTCTATGCAAAAACGAAAGAAATCTGGTAAAAAAGTGAAGAGGAAAACTCTTTCCGATAAAGGCAAACTAACTGGCAACATGATGGACAAATTAACAGTGTATTATGGGCTAGCAATTCGAAGAAACCACGATTCTATGGACAAAATGAGGAACGCTATATGGGCGACTTTTTAACACTATTCTTCGACTTATCAAAATCCCCAGCATGAAAAATGCGATAAATCGTGGTGCGCGTGGAAGAAGGCTGAAGCTGCAAGAACATTGCAATCATTGAAGCACAGTTACTCTGCACTTCCAGCTGATGTTTTAGACGCACTAAGGACAATATATGAAGATTTATGCAAAGGCACGCTGTTGGAACGTTGTTCTGAACGCAGAACAACAACGAAAGCTACAACCAACTCATATGGAAAATTAGTTCCAAATAAGTGAGTGGTACCGCAACTGGCGTTGAAATTGCAGCATATGTAGCAACATCAGATTTTAACGAAGGCTACTGCTTTTCTGACATTCATGCATTTGGGCATCACTTCAGGACCAAGTGCGCATGAATGGACGCGCACGACAGACTCTTTGCGGATCAGCAGAGCGGACGAGCAAGCTGCTCGCGAGACCAAAGAAGGCAGAGTTTTACGTAGACAGGAGCAAAAAGATGCCTTAGATACCGTGAATGATAGTGATGTACTCTATGGACCCGGCATCGATGATGTCATGTACGTATTTTATAAGAAAATCAAGATATTTTAATTTTTTCAGTCTACAAAACCTTAAATCGATTTTCATAAATATGTAATTTTTAAAGTCGGTGACCAGCCTACAGAAAAAACGACTGAACCGATCGTTTTGAAGTTTTGTACACATATTCTGCCAAATGGTGCCAAAAATTTAAAAATTTAAAAATTATAAAAACCCGACGGGACTGGAGAGATAAAGTAAGAAACGAAAGAAGGCATATTGAATATTTGTTTTCAGATGTTCCAGTGTTGCTGTAGGCTGGTCACCGCACAAAAGCTTTTTTCGAATCGCCCGCGGAGATCTACAATAAATCTGTTATTTCTCTCTATTTTTGAACAAAAATGTTTTTAAATATGCTTTAAATATTATACATTTATATAAAAATATGTGGAGTAAGCCCACAGTAATAATGTTTTCTAAAAAAAATGCATTATACTTTTTTAGACGAAACAAACCTTACCCTCCCCTTAAAGCTTTAAACTTTAAAAGCATCAAAGCGGTCAAACTCCAAAAGAATACTGTAACAATTATATATTTTTTTCTCTATAGAAACATTCCATGCACACATACACTTTTGCATACACACGCTTTTTTGCAAAAGCTTCTTCGGTTTGATCGATTGGTAATCTGGCGCACCGGGTTTTAAGCGCTGTAGAATCTGTATTATAAGCGGGATTGATTTGAAATGTTTATTTTGCATATTCTCATATAGCTGTACAACAAAAATCAATTAAAAAAAAAATCGATTTTCAAAAAAAAATATGCCTTAAACCTCCCTTACGGTAAGTGTATCATAAAACAAAAAAGATGACATGTATCAACATTTTGCCAAACAACATCAAAACACTTGTTACCGAAAAAAGGCGTACAAATAATAACACTGCGTTTTAATTCACAGATTCTTATTTTCTTTAGAAATTAATAAAATATAAAAGATATAAAATATAAGATTCAGCAGGCATTTTTCGATTACTTACACTCTTGTGTGTTAATTCAGTTCGGATTTGATTTATTAAAATGGCCGAATCGTGGGAACGAAACCACAAGGTGTTTTTGACACTTTAAATTTTACAAGATTAAAGTTTCACAGGGGTACAAATTAATAAGGTATAAAATGTAAAGTATAAAATGACATGGCGATATGATTCTCCGCAATAACACTTGTTTACAGTGGATTCAAATTTGTATAAAAATGTAATCGTTTAGAGCCTCACGTTTATTTTAAATTTATATAAAGGAATGTACACTAGTTACGTCGGAATGCTGATTCCTATTCTTATTACGAGCAAAAAGTTATTCTGTACATAGATATGGGTTGTAAAATTAATTTCGAGGCTTCGGAATTTGATTTGTATGGAAAATGTTCCGCTTATATAGAATTTTTAAGGCACTTGGACTTTTTTTTTGAATAAATTTTCTGTGGAAATTGATACTCGGGTGTTTTTTCATACGAGGAATTAATTTCTGATTTTTATTTACACTTCACGCGTCTGATACGGACCGCTATCTAAACTTTTTTTTATTGTTTTTATTTTTCTGCCGTAGCCGAAGTGAAAATAATCGGTCGAAAACCTAAACCGAAGCCAAATACAAACAAAAATTTGTTCAAGTAAAAAAAAATATATAAAATTTATAGTCTTTTCTTTCGAATTTAATCATTTCTTTGATGTTGATATTGAATAAACAGCTTATTTAATTTAATTTAATTTCTAATTTTTTAATAAGCAACTCAAGATTGATAAAATACAGGATCACGCCTTAACGTGATTTTCTAATACGCATTACGTCACAATTTACCCGTGGTTTGGGCAAAACATTCTTTGTTATGATAGCCAAAGCAGGTGAAAAATATATCAACCCGCATAACAAAGCAAAAACATTCAGCAAAAATATTCGGCTATTTTGGGTCGAAACCAAAGGCTAAAAAAATCGGCAGATTATGCCGAATACCGAAGCCCAAGCAGAAGCCGGACACTAGATTTCAGTCCTTATTTTTTCAGTGTTAAATTTTTCTTTATGTTCTTACTTCATTCAATTATTTTTTTATATTAATTCTCTTTGTTAGAAAAACAAAACTCAAAAGTGTAAAATTCGCAAAAACTTATCTTAATAACTTAAAATAAACACAGGTGCGGCTTTGGACACACGAGAGAAGCGAAGCTTTTTCGCAGTTACATAGATTTGATAGCTTAATAGTTTTTTATTTTTATAAATTAACTTTATATATATATAAATTAAATCTTCACACCAGTAAATTTTAATACATTTTGTTACTCCAACACGGTTTTCTTATATTAGAATTGATGTTTCTTTTTTGCTTGCGTCCATCAGCACAAAGAAATTTGATATCAATTTTTTAAAGAAACATATTTTTTCAGCTGCCGTGGAATCGAACCCGTATCCATTGATTACGAGTTCTTTACACTTTTCACCAATCCAAAAAGCCTTTGTTACGCTTGGCTGTTGATTTCATGTTAAATTAAACAGAAACTATGTTGCTGCATAGCAGCATAATCTATTAATAGATGGAGGATTGTGTATTCGCTATCCTGCAAAACTAATACAAATTTGCTTCTATTTGCCACAAGATGTGGCAAATCAACAAAATAATAAAATCAACAAAAAATAAAACACACCGATGCTGGTGACATCTTGTGGCAAGTAGAAGCACATTTTTGTTAGTAGTTGTAGTAAGCCAATCTACCTTACTCTATTTATTGATGGATTGTGACGGTCTACTGCAGCACAGCTTCTGTTATACGTAACATTGAATCAACAACTCTTTCTAACACAGCTTGGTAGACTGGTGAATAGCGCATAGAACTCCTAATCATAAGTTACGAGTTCAATCTCCACGAAGGTCAAAAAATATTTTAAATATTTTATATTAAAGTATTAAATTTTCTTGTTGTAATAAATACAAGCAATGAAGAAACCATCAAATTTCTAACAAAAAATATGTCGAAAATTTTTCAAATTTTATTCAAGCAAATCACAGAACGAGGCGTAAGAAGCTTCGCTTCAAATATTATAATCAGAACCAGGCCCGTTGCCAAGTTTGTTTAACCCCTTAAACCTCCTCCTCCCATAGGATCCAGAAAATATGAAAAAAATAATCCAAGTGAGCCTATTAAAATCAAAATGTGATCTCTTTTTTCAGAAAAACCAAGATAATGTAAATTTACTTGAAGAAGCAAAAGTTTCAACATTTTCAACACAAATTTAAGAAACTTCGCTTAATCAATAAAACATTTTTTTGGCCAAATAAAAGATTAACTTGGCTTATTAAAGTCGTTATCATTACATTTCATATACAACTGCAAGAAGTTTGTATATTAAAGATTCAGTTTCAATTATGGATTTTGATGCTCAAAAAGTCTCTGTTATCCAAAAATATATGTATACATGAAATTATACCACGAACGATTAGAAAAATTTTAGAAAATTAGGTTGACATTTTTTATGCAATTTCTGAACTTATTGGAGCCTTTGAGAAAGCATTCGTTGGAATGGATTTTTTTTTTAATTTTGAAAAGCTGTATAACACTTTAAAAAAATATACAATCCACGAAATTATAGGATATTCCACGTAAAGCACATAAGTCAAAGATGTGCGCATTATATTTTGTTTCTTTCCTGGTATGCAAAAAATTTAAAATCTCCAAGTTGGCACAAAAATTTTGCCCTGTACGAGATAATTTGCAAATAGCAGGCTTCCGAAAATCACATCAAATCTAAATACGAATTTATTTCAAAAAAAAAAAAGAAATTAAAACATGACCTGCCTGGGTGGCCGATAAAACAAAAAGCTTTTGAAAGAACTACAGATTACTAAAATATGTTTTAGTAAAAGTGTAGAATATGACGCACGTACATAAAAAGCATTCTCCACAACTTTTGAATTTGCTCCAATAGAAGCATTTTTGCCATTTTTCCCCCATTGTGCACCACAAGAATTGCGCCACAAATTACGCAGTAGTAGAATTTTTTTTCTACTAGTAGAGAGACAAACAAATTGGTTATTTCATCAAGTGGAAAAAATTTGTTTCATGATCAACAACAATTTGCTGCAGGTTTGTGTAAACAATTTATGCTGCAAAAAGCAAACGCTAGATTTTATTAAAAAATCGAAAAAAAATCCGACACGTAGCTTTGGTAGAAAAGCGGCGTGCATTGGTGGAACTTAAGCAGTTAAAATAGTGGCGCTAGCTTAAAATAGCTACTTTATGTTGGCTGTGTTAGCTGAAGAGGACAAAAACAGCACACCTCAATGCAAATTGAGCTTGACAAGCTCGAATAAGCGGTGGGCGTGTAACCCACAATAGCTGAAATATCTTAAAAATAGCTGCGGTAGCACAAGGTTTTCCCCCACCTCCTCAGACATGCACTCAGAATACGTTTTACCTAATTTGCATTTTTGCTGACATCAAATTAAGTTTATTTTGGAGTCAACGTATTGTCTTTTTTTTTCTTCGGCAATTTTCACTATCAAGATGACTTTAAAAGAATCCTTTTACTCAGCTTGTCGCTTTTTTGCAGTATTTTTATTAAAACTATTTATTTTGGCACAAAGATAATATAACAACAGCAAAACAGCAAAGAGGGAAAAACAAGCTAAATATACATAAAATAATAGAAAAAGTTTTCGCCAAAAGTTTTTCGATTTCCAGCCAAGCAGCTTTTAGTAGCAGCAAAAGCTGTCATAGACAACAAGAACAGTTCACTTTAAAATCGAACTGAAATAAAAACAAATCAAGATCTCAAAAGCTAAAAACGGAAGAGAAGTTTTTTTTTTTGTTGATGCCAAAAATAAATAGAAACAAACGAAATTTTTTTGCTTGTTAATGTTACCTAAGGTCTACAAAATGCATGATTTAAATACAAATGCAAACTAATACAGATACTGATACAAATACCGATACAGGTAAAGATACAGATACGTCCAGTCGGCATTGGCAGGCCTTCGAAGGGCTAATAGCAGGCCTTAAAATGGATGTCGGAGGTCTACCCTACTCATATCCAAGTCCATATCCAAGAGGCCTGCTATAAGCACTCCTTTAGAATGGCTCTCAGAAGCAGCGAGGAAGTCATGTGTCTTACCGTCAAAAGTAGCAGTAAATGCACGCCTTTATTAGACGAGACCTGGCTTCATTACCTATTGGGCGGGTACTGACACAGATACTGATACAGATACAGAAACAGATACAGATACAGATACAGATACAGATACAGATACAGATACAGATGCAGATACAGATACAGATACAGATACAGATACAGATACAGATACAGATACAGATACAGATACAGATACAGATACAGATACAGATACAGATACAGATACAGATACAGATACAGATACAGATACAGATACAGATACAGATACAGATACAGATACAGATACAGACACAGATACAGATACAGATACAGATACAGATACAGATACAGATACAGATACAGATACAGATACAGAGACAGATAGCAGATACAGATACAGACACAGATACAGAAACAGATACAGATACAGATACAGAAACAGATACAGATATAGATACAGATACAGATACAGATACAGATACAGATACAGATACAGATACAGATACAGATACAGATACAGATACAGATACAGATACAGATACAGATACAGATACAGATACAGATACAGATACAGATACAGATACAGATACAGATACAGATACAGATACAGATACAGATACAGATACAGATACAGATACAGATACAGATACAGATACAGATACAAATATAGATACATATACAGATACAGATACATATACAGATACAGATACAGATACAGATACAGATACAGATACAGATACAGATGCAGATACAGATACAGATACAGATACAGATACAGATACAGACACAGATACAGATACAGATACAGATACAGATACAGATACAGATACAGATACAGATACAGATACAGATACAGATACAGATACAGATACAAATATAGATACATATACAGATACAGATACATATACAGATGCAGATACAGATACAGATACAGATACAGATACAGATACAGATACAGATACAGATACAGATACAGATACAGATACAGATACAGATACAGATACAGATACAGATACAGATACAGATACAGATACAGATACAGATACAGATACAGATACAGATACAGATACAGATACAGATACAGATACAGATACAGATACAGATACAGATACAGATACAGATACAGATACAGATACAGATACAGATACAGATACAGATACAGATACAGATACAGATACAGATACAGATACAGATACAGATACAGATACAGATACAGATACAGATACAGATACAGATACAGATACAGATACAGATACAGATACAGATACAGATACAGATACAGATACAGATACAGATACAGATACAGATACAGATACAGATACAGATACAGATACAGATACAGATACAGATACAGATACAGATACAGATACAGATACAGATACAGATACAGATACAGATACAGATACAGATACAGATACAGATACAGATACAGATACAGATACAGATACAGATACAGATACAGATACAGATACAGATACAGATACAGATACAGATACAGATACAGATACAGATACAGATACAGATACAGATACAGATACAGATACAGATACAGATACAGATACAGATACAGATACAGATACAGATACAGATACAGATACAGATACAGATACAGATACAGATACAGATACAGATACAGATACAGATACAGATACAGATACAGATACAGATACAGATACAGATACAGATACAGATACAGATACAGATACAGATACAGATACAGATACAGATACAGATACAGATACAGATACAGATACAGATACAGATACAGATACAGATACAGATACAGATACAGATACAGATACAGATACAGATACAGATACAGATACAGATACAGATACAGATACAGATACAGATACAGATACAGATACAGATACAGATACAGATACAGATACAGATACAGATACAGATACAGATACAGATACAGATACAGATACAGATACAGATACAGATACAGATACAGATACAGATACAGATACAGATACAGATACAGATACAGATACAGATACAGATACAGATACAGATACAGATACAGATACAGATACAGATACAGATACAGATACAGATACAGATACAGATACAGATACAGATACAGATACAGATACAGATACAGATACAGATACAGATACAGATACAGATACAGATACAGATACAGATACAGATACAGATACAGATACAGATACAGATACAGATACAGATACAGATACAGATACAGATACAGATACAGATACAGATACAGATACAGATACAGATACAGATACAGATACAGATACAGATACAGATACAGATACAGATACAGATACAGATACAGATACAGATACAGATACAGATACAGATACAGATACAGATACAGATACAGATACAGATACAGATACAGATACAGATACAGATACAGATACAGATACAGATACAGATACAGATACAGATACAGATACAGATACAGATACAGATACAGATACAGATACAGATACAGATACAGATACAGATACAGATACAGATACAGATACAGATACAGATACAGATACAGATACAGATACAGATACAGATACAGATACAGATACAGATACAGATACAGATACAGATACAGATACAGATACAGATACAGATACAGATACAGATACAGATACAGATACAGATACAGATACAGATACAGATACAGATACAGATACAGATACAGATACAGATACAGATACAGATACAGATACAGATACAGATACAGATACAGATACAGATACAGATACAGATACAGATACAGATACAGATACAGATACAGATACAGATACAGATACAGATACAGATACAGATACAGATACAGATACAGATACAGATACAGATACAGATACAGATACAGATACAGATACAGATACAGATACAGATACAGATACAGATACTGATACAGATACAGATACAGATACAGATACAGATACAGATACAGATACAGATACAGATACAGATACAGATACAGATACAGATACAGATACAGATACAGATATAGATACAGATACAGATACAAATACAGACACAGATATAGTAGGCCGGATCGTTTTCTATGGAGAAAAAAAAAGTTAGCCGTTCACCATCTCAAAAGTTAGAGGAACTCATAAAATTTCTGCATACTTTTTTTTTTAAATCGGAAAAAATTCATCTACGGAGCGTTGTTGATTCTCCTGAAGGTTCTTTTTTGGTAAAAAAAAAAACAGGTTTTTTGCTTATAACTTTTTATTTTTCACAGAGAACATACCCAAATATGCTAAAAGATAAATTTCTTACCCATACCAACATTTTTGCATAAAAATTTTTTTAAAATTGTATATTATTTTAACTCTTATTAACCTTCAAAAATCGAATTTTATGCTATTTTTAAAATTGAATTTTGTTAAAACCGCTTTAAAAAACACATTTTTCATTGGAATTACGTAAAATTGATCTTGTTGGAACAGTATTTAGTTTAACTTTTTTTTATTTGTCAATTTGATAGATTGGCTGTTTAAGGTATATATGTTACATGTTAAGGTGGGTCCCCCTTATGGAAAAAAAAATTAAAAATTCCCACAACTCATTTGAAAGCTAAAATTAAGAGAGTTTTAGTACCATGACAGTTTATTTTTTAGATGGACCGAAAATGTGCCTAAAATGATTTTTTGAAATAGCTTTACCAATTTTTAACCGATCGTAAAGAAAGTACGTCATTGGATAGGTCTCAATAAGGACAACAATTCTTCCTTGCAACTTTTTTACCTCCGATTCCATCTTCGACTAGATATTTCAACTTTTCGCCTTATTTCCTCAGTACCCCTAAAACTTTAATTTTTTTTCTTAAGATAATGAAAGTTCATAAAAAATCATTAAACTTTTGTAAAGAAACTTTTTAATTTCTTTCGTAGGTAAAAAAGCTACAGCGAATTTAATTTCCGGTCAAGTTTATCTTAAATTTTGGTCTTTAGCCTTCGGTGCATCTTCGTTCGTCTTTGAAATGACTTCGTTCATCTCTGGTCTTGTTCGTGAGTCTTTGGTTCAGCTTTGTTTGGTTTCGTTTTTTGTACCAAATTTCTTCACAACCGGTCCAGTCGTGCAGGCTCTATTGAGCCATATATATATTATTACTTTAAGCGCCCTCTATCGAAAGTTTTTGAAGCTTCGGATAGCCTTTCATTTATTTTTGAGTCAGGATTATCTTCATACTAAATTTCAACAATCGTTTCGCCAGAAACTTATTGCATAAAAAATACAAACCAACAAGCATAGCAGCAAAACATAAAACATAAAATAAAATTCTATTTTTGACGGTCAATAAGAGTTAAATAATACATAATTTTAAAAAAAAAAGTTGTGTTGATGTGTTTTTTATCACAGATACGGAAAAATACAGATGAAAAAAGTATACGTCACTGGACACTCAAGAGAAGTAAAGCTTTTCTGTAGTTTTATAGAATTCCTATTTTGATAGAAAATTTTTGAATAAATAGGTATAAATAGGTAAGTAGGACCGATGTAACGATTCGCCGTACTTAATTCGCTGCATTCCGCAGTCAGAGTGACAAGTGACAAATATTCCACAAAACGGAAGAGCTAGTCTCTCGATTATCCCGAAAAACAAAAAGAAAGAAAAATAGAAAAAAGTTTCTGTTCCCGTCGTGCGGAATTGAACTTGGAATTTTTTGGTGCCTGTCCATCGCTCTTCCCACTGATCCAAAAAACCTTGCTACTGGTTACTGACATAACTGAAGCTATGTTAGCAGATGCTGTATTTACACATGCAGTATGTCACAGTATTCTGTTGATAGCCATACAACAAAAATCTATTAATAGATTATTGTGTTATGCTGCAGCATAGCTTCAGTTGTAATTAATATTGAATCAATCACTCTGCGTAACAAAGGAGTTTGGCTCGATGCGTAGTGTAGTGACTTCGTAATCGGTGGTATCGGCGGGTGTGGTTTCAAATCACCACGGCAGGCAAAGGTATAATTATTATATTTGATATTTAATTTAATTTAATGGTATTGTTATAATAAACGTAAGCAGTGAAAAGAAGCCGAGAAGCCATGAATTTCTAAGAAAAGCGGCGTTGATAAAAGAAAAATTTGTGTAGTTGCCGATTTCAGTCAAGCAAAGCAAATCCCAGAACGAGAGGCTTCAAAAAAAGTAAAAGAAAAAAAACCGAAACCCGGAAAAAACTTATATTTTTGAAATTCAATTTTGTTATTTGTAAATAATGCATAAATTACCATATACTTGGTTAATTTATCAACCAAATAAAAATTGGCAAGTTAACATGTGAAACTTAGGCGTTTTGATGAAGTACTTGGGAGGCTGAAAACCGCCAAAGCCATCTTATAAATTATACTAGGCTTTTTTTCAATTTAACATAAGCTTTTTTGGCGGTGAAGGCATCGCAAAGGGTTCTTTGAATTGTTTACATTACTATAGATTTTAATTTTTAAAAATTATAAATCATATCTTTTCTAAGTTTTGGAAAGCTTTCATTTTTTTATAGAGTCATAACAGCAGCTAAAATGTAGTCCACATTCAGATCATTATTCTTTATTTTTCTTGGAATTTGAATTTTTGGTCACATTTTAGGCATTCAAGAACAATAAATCTTTTACATTTAAATCTCTTTTAAAAACCAAAAACACACAAAGTTAGTTTAAGCTACACAACAGCTTAAGGACACATACATGCATCCCAACACAAAATCAGAGTTAAGCCCCAAAACACACAACCGGAAATCATTTATAAAGCATGTCAGAGGCGTCAAAATATTGTACAAAATTAATACGTGAAGATGTGGAAAATTCTAGGAAAACGTGTTGACAAAAGTTCGTCAGGCAGCAGTGGCAAGAAAGACATTTGCGGTGTATGAATGTATGTGCAACAACTAAGCAACCAGCTAACAAAGAGACTGAATGACAGTGTGGTAGAACCCAAACCGGAAACTGAAAGTGCTGAAGCAATATTCCGGAATAAAGTTAAGACAGTTTGGATAAAGTAGCAAGCAGTTGAAGGTGACGATTTTGTGGAAATAACCAAAAATATTGCCACACTCTGTTACAAAAACCGAGCTCAGAAGGCAAAAAGTACAACACGACTGTCGTTAATCGCTGTCGACTTTTGTCAATGACAGACAAGTTTATGTCAAAAGCAGCAAACTTAGACAGAGATGCTACTACCAGAACGTTATCCTTTCTCTGGCTAGATTCACACTTATACGCACAAATGCATATTATACGTGACAATAGCAGCAAGTTCTCGGTCTCGGTGATATTGTGTCGATCGAGCTGTTACCAATATAGTATAGTATTAAAAAGATGAACATTTTTGCATTCCTCGAGCGCAAAGTGATTGGCAAAACTTTGGCCAAAATAAGCTAGGTCGTCATATGTCAAAAGTTTAAATGAGAAACTCAAATGGCAATCCGAAAAAATTGGTAATTGGATATTTCCTTTCTAAGACCTAACAATAAAAGTGAAAATGGAGAAAGAAAACTAGCAAGTTGGAAAGCGACGTTCACAGAAAACACAAAACAGCTAAGGGAATAAAATTTTCAAATAGAGTACGTCAAAATTTATAACTAAATACACAGAAATAAACAGAGGATCTAAAATCAATATTTAAGTTCTAAAAAAACTGTCTGTGAATTTAATAAAGAAATTTTATTGAAATTCAGCAAAACAAAAACTGTTACTTAACAGATTTCTACGTTTGACAGTCCCACTTTAATCCTCGATGATATCATAAGCATATCAAATATCGAAAAAATTGTTTAACACATCTGAGAAAACCCTTCTCAAAGCAAACCCCATCCCTCCCATCCTTCACATATTACAAATCACCGCCTGCCGCCAAATCCGTTAAATCCAGTTGCTGTCGAAAACAATCGCCACAAACTTTTCGAATTTTTTAATCAAAACAAATTGAATTACATCGAAGCGTCGCTTCGCCTGCGTCGCCAGTTTTGCCAGGCAACGAAGTGTAAAAAAAAGGATTTTATTTCCTTGTTTTTTTTTTTTTCTTCTTTTTACATAACTAAATATTAAGCCGGCAAAACCACCGCCAACGCCTGCTGTTACCAGTGGTTGCCACATGCTGTGTTCTGCACAACAATATCTATAGTTCCAATGCATATGAGCAGCGCAACATAGTGGCACGATTTCTGCTTTTATTTCCTGACACACACACTTTGACTGTTAGCCTTTGATTTGAATTTCAAGCGCACCGCACTGACAAAAAGAGTGAAAAAAAAAATAGACGATAGTGTTGCAGTTGGTGACGGCAGGTACGCAAATTTGAAAATCTTTTAGGATTGAATGGAATTGCCGGGCTGATAGCTGAAAATTAAAATATTCACTTATTGTCATTCATGTATTTTCGTTTACCAAAGTAAACAAAGAATCAATCGAGTTATGATTGAGACGAACCTTCTAGACCGACAATCAGTAGCCAGTGTTCAGGGTTCGAACACAACAATTTATTTCATTAAGATTAAAATTAATCTACTGATATTCATAGTACGTAAATGATTTATTTAATATCACTTTCTTTTTATGACAGAAATTCTTAACTTAAAAAAAAAATTTTTTAAAAAAAACAACCGACTTCAAAATCACTACAAAGTAAAACATAATTTTAAAATTACTTTTCCTTTTCATTTCTTGGTCATATTTGATAATTTGACAATTGTTCTTAAATAATTTGTTTTATTAAATTCTGAAAGTTTGCTGGTTATTGTCAGTCTCTAAATGTCAGTCTCTTAAATTTAAATTAGATGTCACGTGTTTTGAAATAATTATACCCATTCTTGTATTTAGTTTCATTGCCCTTGTGTCAATATTATTCGAGATATAATGTTTTTCTAATATTGCCACGCCCCTTTGTTTAATAGGCGCCTACTTTCTTGAGCGTTATTTGTAATCATTTACCTACCCCTGTACTTCATTTCAGTACCCCAGCGTCAATATTAGCTGAGATAGTGTTTATTTAGTATTGCCACGCCCATTTGTCGAATAACGCCTACTTTATTGACCGTAATTTTTAATAATTTTGCCTACCCCTGTACTACAATAAATTTCAGTGCCCTAGTGTCAATATAATTCGAGATACACTGTTTTTCTAACATTCCCACGCCCAGTAGTCGAATACCGCCCACTTTCTTGAACGCAATTTGTATTAGTAATGCCTACCCCTATACAAAATTGCAGTACTATAGTATCAATATTATTCGAGATATACTCTTTTTCTAATATTGCCACACCCATTTGTCAAATAACGCCCATTTTCTTGACCGTAATTTGTATTAACTATGTCTACCCCTGCAGTGTAATTGCAGTACACTAGTGTCAATATTATTCGAGATACAGTGTTTTTCTAATATTGCCACGCCTATTTGTCGAATAACGCCCATTTTCTAGACCATATTTATAATAACTGCGTCTACCTCTACACTAAATTGCAGTACCCTAGTGTTAATATTATTCGATATACAGTGTTTTTCTAGTATTGCCACGCCCAGTTCTCGAGTACCACCCACTTTTTTAGACGGGATA
This sequence comes from Coremacera marginata, assembly GCA_914767935.1. Taxonomy (NCBI): domain Eukaryota; kingdom Metazoa; phylum Arthropoda; class Insecta; order Diptera; family Sciomyzidae; genus Coremacera; species Coremacera marginata. The sequence continues at coordinate 51,215,656 of OU612043.1, read as the reverse complement.
TCTATTTGTTCACCAAAAACTATGGCAATCAGGCATATGGCTTAGGAGTTATTAATGTGCATACATTTAAAAAAAAAAAAAAAATAAAAAAAAAAAAACGGAGAAACCGACGAACTTGAGAACCTCCTCCTTTTTGAAGTCGGTTAAAAAGATAACTTATGCTTTTTTTATCCTGAATGGTAGTTGATTCCATGTTGTTTCTGCATGGCTGCACATCTTAAAGAGTATGTGTACGCGGTGGAAACAGAAACTTTATCCAGGCGGCGCACAATGCGAAATTTTCAATTCTAGCGTGCCAAAAGTGATATCTCAAAAAGTATTTTAGGTATAGACATGAAATTTTGCTCATAGTCGAATACGGCAAAAAAAAATCTTTCAAAACTAGCAAGGGTGGAGTTTCGGCAGGGTACCGAAGCTAAAATACCCCCCCCGCGGCCATATTGAAGTATATTCGAAGTCTTTAGCCACGACACACACGATGACATTCAGTTTTATATATTAACGAAAGTTTTTCTATTTTGATGACGTCACTTTGTATGGGAAGTAGGCGTGGTTTTGATCCAATTTTGCCAAATATCATAGAGATGGTTCATATTATTATATATCATAGCTAAAGTGCAAAATTTCAAGACATTTCATTAATTTTTGTGGATTTTTAAGAGATTTAACGTTTAAAATACGCTCACATGCCAAATTTCAAGGCATTTCTTTAATTTTTGTGGATTTTAAAGACATTTTATGGTTAATATAATATAATTTTGTAAGTGGGGTAGGCGTGGTTGTCATCCGAGATGGCTGATTTTCGAACTTGATCTTCCTTTTTTAAAAATAAACTTATATTTTGAATTTCATCGCGATCGCTTTAAAATTGCGGCTGTAAGCGGGCAGACGGACAGACAGACGGACCCACTGAAATCGGCTAAGGAGAAGATGATGATCAAAATTATATATATTTTTCTATACCTGCCACGCCTCCTTCTTGGCGTTACAAACGGAATGACAAAGTTAATATACCCCTTACGCAGTACGTGTTGGGGTATAAAAATAGGTCAACTGCCTCGTCTACCTCCCATACAACTGGAGCATATATAACGACCTAACTTGGATTGTATACATTCTATAACAAAAAAATTTGATTTGTTCAATTTGCAAACAATACATTTATTTGTTTGTAAAAAAATATTTTTTAATATACACAAACAAAAATTATGTTTCTATTGATATATTGTGAAATCCTGACAAACAACTGTTTCCACCCTACAATATATTTATAAAAATTAAGTTCTTGAGAAAGAAAAAAAAAAACGAAATGGCCATTTCAGCCCTCAGAAGGGACTTGAAAGTAATTGTGTTGTGTGTGTTGTGAAATGTTTGAACACAAACAAATTTTTCAAAATTGTGCCTTAACTTTAGTGTATCCGTTAACTTTTATCTTTAATAGTTCACTCTGTGCAGGTACTTATATTGATAGCTGGAAAATATCTTTCATAGCTCCAATTCATAAGTCTGGTTGCAAAAACAATATAGCTAACCAGGCCCGTAGCCAGGATTTACCTTAGGGGGGTTTTGATAAAAAATCTATAAGTAGATACCAGTAATTACTGAAAAAAAATTTATGAAAATTTTTTAGCAAATCCGTTTTTTTTTTAAGACTGAATATGCCTGTTTTTAAATGACCATAAGAGAGATGAGAAGAGTTTATTTAATTTTTTTTTTTTTTACAAATCAATTTTGATTACTAAGTTTTATTGATTTTTGCCTATGGTTTGCTGAAAAATGGTTTTAATTGAGAATTTTTAATTTCTTTTAAAAAGTATTATTCCGAAAATTAGCACAAAAAGTAAAAATGTGTGTGACAAAATATTACTAATTCAACAATATTAGTGTGAACGGTAAAAATAGGTTAGATTTCTTGCAGTTTATTAAAATCAAAATTAAAACAGCAAACATTTTTTAATTAGTTCACCTGGTGAAGCTGTTATACGATGTGTCTTTACGATTTCGTAACGAAATCGGATACCGAAATTGGAAAGATTCGAAATGTTTGTTACGATTTCGTTTGTTACGAAATCGGAAAGATTTCGAAATCCGATTTCGTTGCGAAATCGTAACGAAAATCGTATGAAGGCCACGACATTGTAACAAAATATCGTAACGATTTCGTAACGAGTCTTAAAGAATTTGTTACGAAAAAGTTACGATTTCGTTCAGACAGTTCGAAAGAAAGGAAATTTTACACTGTTAGCATTTAATATGTAGTACAAACAGTCGCATAACGAAATTTTATATAAATTCGTATAAAAGAAAAATTGTTCCAATATTTGCTTAACGAAATTGTAACGATTTCTTAAAAGACAGCTCGAAATAATTACGAATTAGCCGGAATTTCAACATAGTCGTCAACTATGGTTTGCTGTGTAGATATGTCATAAAAAATGTGAAGCTAATTATCTTCAATTTACAAAATTATATTCGTTCTAGGTAAAATTTCATATATATATTTTATTGGATATCAGGGACTTTTTGAGCATTGAAACTGATTTTTTAATATACAAACTACTTGGAGATAAATTCCAATATAATGATTAAGACTCTTATAAGCAAAGTTAATCTTTCACTTGACCAAAAAAATTTTTCAATAATTAAGTGAAGTAGACCAAATGGTAAGCTTTTTGAGTTTGTAATCAAAGAAAAATTGTACTTTGCAGTAAAGAGCATTATTTCTCCATACCAACACGACTTTGTTACTGGTCGTTCTACTTTGTCTAATATAGTTTTGTTCACGTAATACTGTATTTCAGCCTTTAGTAAAGGATGTCAGGTAGATGTAATCTACACAGATTTGGCGAAAGCGTTCGACAAAGTTTCGCATTTTCTCGTAATCAAGAAGCTTGAATACTTAGGTTTTCACTCCAGTTTCTTTGAATTCTGTTGGATTGAATCCTATCTGTCAAATAGACAATGTGTAGTTGCCTTTGATAATGTCAAATCCTATACATATTTAGCATCGTCAGGTGTTCCCCAAGGAAGTATTCTCGGGCCGTTACTGCTTGCTTAGTTTATTAATGCCGTTTCCTCAGTTATCTCTCATTGCAGACACTTGCTCTATGCTGATGACCTCAAAATTTTTTTAAAAATATTTCTGATGTTGATGACACAGCACTTTTACAGATTGAAGTTAATAATCTATATACTTGGTGCTGCAAGAATGGTCTTTTTCTAAATTTGAATAAATGTGTTTTCATGACATTTTCAAAATCTGACACATACCATCTGCCCGCTTATCATATTACTAACTTTTCATTGGCTTCTGTAGATCAAAGTAAGGACTTAGGTGTAGTATTTAATCGTAAATTTACTTTTAATCCACATCTAGATTATATTATCCCTAAAACTTATGCTATGTTAGCATTCATCCTTAGAAACAGTTTTTTCAAAAACATGTTTTTTGGATCCGTACACCTTAAAAGTTTTGTTTAATTCTTTTGTTCGTTCTAGATTGGAATATGCAGCAATTACTTGGAACCCATTTTATGTTTCACATAATTTGCGTTTTGAACGTATTCAGAAATCTTTTACTAGGTTCGCATTGCGATCTTTTAATGTAGATGGTGTACCTCCTGCATACAATACCAGGTGTCTTTTATTTGGATTAAAAACTTTGGAGAGCAGAAGAAGTATTTTATCGCTGCTTCTCGTTTTTCACCTCGCTTTTCGAGAGGTGACAGCCGAACAGAAAAATTAATTCAGTTGAAAAAACTTTCTGCGTCAGATGGGGGACTCGAACCCGGGTTCTCTGGCGTATGAGCCACACACTCTACCCACTACGCCACGACTGCCACTTGTCTTGAGAAAGACATATTTAAAAAAATAATATGTTTTCTATTACTTTTGTCTTGTTCATGATATATTCTTATTTATTATGAAATTATTTTACTATAAAATTTTAATTTATGTTTTAATTAATATTTTACATATTCGTGGTGCATTTTTAGTGTTAAGAGCTTAATATAAATATATTGAATTTTTCATCAAAAATGTTTCTAATGGTGATGGTAAACTTTTATCATACTTGAAAATGAATAAAATCATATCGAGGGCTTATATTCCATAATGTCTATTTTATTCGCTAATTCGCAACAATTTTTTCTACAATATTAACAAAAAGTGTTTATTAAACACCACAACTAAAAAGTCTCTTATATTTCGCGTTATTTAAGCTGCTATAGTAGATAGACAGTATTGCTACTTGATACTTTTGCACTATATGTATTAAAAATAAGCGTTTTTTAGAACCAATTTATGCTTAAAATCATTTTAAATCATTTTTTATTCAATGACGTTGTTGCTTTTAACATTTTTGAATTTCATATGAAAATTTACTACAAATACTAGAAGCAAGAGATAAAATATATATTAATTAAAGCATTTCAATACATTTGCGGAACTTCTACATCGACTGGCTGAGATTATCGTAAAATTAGTGATACTCCGATGAAATTACAGATCTTAGGTCGTGTAAATGTTTCCATTTGGATAGTGTAAATAGGTCTTAGTGAGTTGTGAGTGATTACAATCACCTTAAAATTTAATATAAGTCAAAAAAATGTTCATACTTTTTAATAATTAATAGGTTCTGAAACCACAATAGTACTAAAACTTTGAACCTTTTTATCTTTTTTTCTAACGAATAGAATCAATTCCTTCACAACTATACCCTACTTTTTAGTGAACTTTTATGTGATAATAAGTAGAAATCAAAGTCATGGTATCCCTAGTGCAAAAAAAATTCAATATTGAAATATTTTCTTGAAGATGACTTTTGATACGAACAAGACCAAAGAACATTTGGTAGCACTCATTGATGCCTATTCAACGATATATCGCACTTCACAATCGGACTAAAAATGAAAAAAGTATACAAAAAAGATAATTTTGGCTGTGTTTTGGGAGATAAAAAAAAATGGTGCTGGAATACTCTCAAAGTGAGCTATCATTCTGGGGGGATGACAATTTATATTTTTCCCCCCATACGTATATAAGGTGATCCACATTAGTGTACACAATATTTTTGAACACTTTTACCTTTATTTCAGTATTTTTAAAAGTAATTTATTAAAAAATTTCTGTATTTTTAAAATTTATATTTTATGCTCTTATTATATACTAACTTAAACTATAAATTATCTTACAACAAAAATTCACATAATTCAAAAACGAAAAGTACTCCATTTTCTTCGAGTCAAAACAAAGTGTACACATAAAGTTGAAAGTAAGACAAAATAATTTAATATCGTCCAATTAAAAAAACGTCGGGAAAATAATAATATATTTTAAAAAAGTGTTTAAATTTATATTATTGCATCTCATAAGACCAAAAAAAAAGCCCAAAAAAAGAAACCGCATTAATATTTTGTTTGTCTTCCTTGTGCTGAAATGACAGCTTTCAACCGTCTCGGCATTGATTCCACCAATTTCGTTGTTATGTCTGATGAAAGTTTTTGCCATTCATCAAGTAAAACGGCTATCAGCTTATTTTTCTATCCAGATCTTTCCACAAGTGTTCTATCGGGTTGAGGTCCTGTGATTATGGGGGGTGATCCAGCTTGGCTGTATATTTCGGATCGTTGTCCTACTGAAACATCCACAAGACATCCACTCCTAATTTGGTAGCACTGGCCAGCAAATGTGCTTTTAAAATATTTATGTTATCGAATTTATTCATAATAAATAAATAATAAACGTTAAATTTCCTACTCTGTTTGCCCCCGTACATCCCCACACCATCACCGAGACCCCTTCATGTTTTTTTGTAGAACAAATATTTTGCTCCTGTACCGAGAAAAAAAGCAATAAGTAAATCACGTAAGTCGGCTTGGGTAAATAAAATTGTATGGGAATTATAAACTTATGCTTATTCACCTAAGCAATTTATTGTTAAATACATTGCTTTAAAAGCACACACTTCGATAACTTGCCAAAAAAATATTTGATTCACCTAAGCCCAAAATCCAAAAATACAAAATTAAAAAACAACTAGCATGGCTGGCTTAAGCATAGTTTCGAGCTATTTACTGCAAAAAAAAATCACAGCTTCGTCATTAGACACACGAGAGAAGGATAGATTTGATAATTTAATGGTTTTCTTGTTTGTAATAAAACCACTTTCAAATTCAAAAATAACATAAAGTAAATTAAAAAAACAAATGTTAATATTCACACCAGTAAATTTTATTAGAGCATATACTTTGCTGTATATGCTGTCTACAAACAAGGGAGCGCAGCGTCTAGACTCCCACGTTTCATCCGGCAACTATAACTTTAAAGTAGTCAAGGAGTTCGTATACTTTGGCACCGCCATTAAAAACAATAACGAAATCAGCCTGGAGATAAAGCGTAGAACAATAATACGGGCCCACTAAGCAACTAAGTGCCAGAGCCCTCTCTCGATCGAAACTACCACTCTACAAGACGCTCGTTCTACCTGTGCTGCTTTATGGCGCTGAGGCATAGGTAGTTTCGCAAACTGACGCAGCCTCTCTGGGGGTGTTCGAGAGAAAAGTTCTTCGCAAAATCTTCGGTCCTGTTCGAGTCGGCGATGACTATCGCATCCGAATGAACCACGAGCTGTATGAGCTCTACGACGACATTGACGTAGTTCGTCGTATAACTATGCAGCGACTACGCTGGCTGGGTCATGTCCATCGTATGGACGACGAAGCTCCAGCGAAAGAGGTGCTAGAGGTTAGGGTCGTTAGTCAACTACGACGAGGGAGACCATACCTCCGATGGATGGACCAGGCCAAGGAAGCCCTAACCACACTTTGTGTATCCGATTGGAGAAGGCGTGCGCAAAGCAGAGGCACCTGGCGAGAGCTGATGAGGTCGGCCGAAACGCAAACGCGGGTTGTTATGACAACCTAAGTCAGTAGTATACCAAATAGAGATGCTAAAAAATTGTGTTATTATGTAAAATAATCTGGTCGCTCTCAATTTTTTTGCTGGAAGTGTACCTTTCGGAAAATTTTGAACTTAAGTATTTTTACAAAGCACCAAAAATCCAAAAATGCAAAATTTGTTTATTATTTATTTGTTTATTTGTCTATTGTACAAACCTTACAGACTAGAATATATATAAATGTTAACAATTTCTTTATTAAAAGTATTCACTATTAAGGCTATTGAGAAGCAAAGAAACTATAATATAAACAATTCATTCAGCATAGATTTAAAGCTATCTTTAGAAATAGAAAAGTCGATGCTATGATTTCTAGAGAGCAAATTATAATCATTCACAGTTCTAGAAATTGGCTAATTGAGCGCATAGTTACTACTATGAAATGAAATGGCACACATGTTATGTTTATGTAATTGTTGCGAAGGAAAAAGAATGAATAAGATTTAACAGATCTAGGCAGTCGATTTGACCTGAAATTATATCGAAAATGATCATTAAAGAACGAATTCGTCTCCTGCTTTCGACGGATTGAAGTCGAATAAGCAAACATCGCGCATTATATGAGGGAAGTGGTTCAACAAAATTTAAAGATCCAAGCGAGAATTTTAGAAATTTACTTTGCACTCGTTCAAGTCTTGCCGAGTGTATTGCATAATATGGGTTCCAAACAAACGACGCGTATTTGAGTTTGGAACGTACAAATGAAGTGTAAAGCAATTTATGAGAATAAGGGTCTAAGAATTCTGAACTATTACGGCGAAAAAAAGCAAGCAGAGAATATGCTTTCGGAATTATATAATTTATATGTGGCACGAAAGTGAACTTAGTATCGAAAACTACTCCCAAATCAAGAATTTCATCAACCTTTGTTAACAAGCTATTATCCAGATGATAGGAGGAGATAAAATTATTTTTTGTTTTAGCAAATGTAACATGATAACACTTGGAAATATTCAATGAAAGTTTATTCGTTTTGCTGCAATTTAGCAGGTTATTTAAGTCTGATTGAAGAGAACAAGTGTCTAATGAACCATCAATTCTAGAGAATATATTTTAAGTCATCAGCATACAGCAGAAAACTAGATTTATTAAAACGAAGAGTAATATCATTTATAAATAATGTAAAAAGCAAAGGACCTAGGATACTACCATGTGGAACTCCTGATGTTGCTATAAAAAAGTAAGAATTTATATTATTGATACTTACATTACAAAGTCTGTTGCTTAGGTATGATTGTATCCATTTTAAAAAATTTGAATGAAAACCTATTTTGGAGAGTTTATTAATTAAAATTTTATGAGAGACCTTATCAAAAGCCTTTGAAAAATCCATATATATAATATTAAAACATAGTCTTGAACTATCAGGTTGGCAACTAAGTAATTGCGGACTTTTTGTAGAAAATAAAAGACAATTTTTTCATGGAACAAAATAACTTTATTCTGTAAAGTATTGCCCATTTTGAGCAATGACCTTTTGCCATCTTTCAGGCAGCATCATAATTCCACGTTAATAAAACTTCTGGATTTTATCAGCAAAAAAATAAACCAGGTACGATTTGACATCATCAATATTATTGAAATTTATAGCATTCAAGAAGTTTTGCAAAGATCGAAATAAAAAGTAATCAGATGGTGCAAGGTCAGGACTATATGGTGAATGTGGCAAAACATTCCAACCAAGCTCCAGACGGTTATTCGATTAGCAAGTTACACCTGCCGTAAGGCTTAAGTAACTTGGGTTATCTAAAATCTAAGGTAATAGTTCATGAAACAGACAGCCAGAACTTTGTGTTGTACCATAACACGGACCCGTTTATGTTTTAAGCAAGTAAAACATACGGGGCATCCGGTGTGGCAACACGAACATGGAAGCTGTTCACAAACACAAAGCATCACCCAGTGCCCTGCTGATTAGGAGCATTATGAATAATTACATACTGGCCGTAATAGCAGGACCAGTTTAGACTTCCGTAGCGACGTACTTCCATCCATTTACTGGTGAAGACGAGACCTACCCAATCTCTTGCATATTAAGACAGATATGCCAGCCCGGTCGTACAACTGCGCGACCCCGCCAGTCAATCTAGATCTGTGTAGCATTCACACAACCACAACCATTACGAGACTCCCCGAAAGGCCAGCCCACGACAGTCATCTGGGCAACTCGATCCCGTCAAATGAGGATCCACAACATCCCCGCAAAAAGACCAAGAACACACAAATGCAATTATGAAAAAGTGCATTCTTATTCATGACTGTGCTCAATGAGCACTTAAAGGGCTAGGCTAACAACTTTCAGCTGCCGACACAACTGGAAGCTATTACACATGACTTGTACCTACTCTGGAGGACCTTTGCAAATGCCACTCTTACTCTGGCCGTTCGGATTACATTATCCAGATATAGAGTATTGGCCATTGTTCTCAGTGACTGCCGTGCTCAGTATGAGAACCCTTAGTTTTTACACCATTTCAACACTTCCCTCAGTGACTGCAGTGCCAGTTTGAGGGTGCGAGTCAAACACTTGACAAGACCAACAAGACTTTGGAAAGCCGAAGTGTCGACACTATTATGCACGCATGCCAAACACTTGACATATATTGCAATCCAGCCGAATTAAGGCCTCAGTGCGGTGGATAGATAGGGTCTACCACATTTGACAGGTAAAGACTGTCCCGTACTAACAAGTTTTAAGGTCAATTGTTATACCTTCGCAGGCTTGTTTAATATCGATATGCCGAATATGACCTGCTACCAAGATGGGCGCCACCCCGAGCTCTTGGTTGGCCCTATCAGTTTTTACGTTTGCAGGACGTATCCTACAAACAACCCTCCTACCTTAACCTGGCTTGGGACAGGCAGGCGCAACTAAGTTGCTAACCTGGTGGAGTTCCCAATCAAGCTTCAATAATTTTTGCCGAGTGACCAAAGATGTGTTCCACCTTGCATTGTCATGGTGGAATACAACACCTTTTCGATTTGTCAATTCGGGCCGCTTTTCTTCAACTGCATTGTTCAATTTTGTTGGTTGTTCAATGTAGACAGACATCTGAATTGATCGTTCGGTTGGGTGGTAAAAGTTCAAAGTAGACAATTCTTTTGTAAGCCCACCAAACTGATAACATAACTTTCTTTTGATGAATATCAGCTTTTGATGTTGTTTGAGCTGGTTCACCTGGCTTGTTCCACACATTTTTCATCACCAGTTATTAATCGTTTTAAAAATGGATCATTTTCATTACGTTTCTTTAACAAATCGCAGATGTTAATGCGTTCTGTTAAGGGGAGACATGACATTCAGTCAAAAACAAACATTTTTCCAAAATTTTTTTATTGTAGAGAATTGAACAAATTACAAGAAAAAAAAATTCAAAAAAAATATATTTTTCACTCCAACATGGTTTTATAGAGCTCCAAACTGGCGGCAGAGAATAAAACGGGGCCTCGTGGTTGCAGCGCTGAGAGTTGCAAAAATTGTCCGATCTGGAAAAAAATTACTTTTTTAAATCTTAACAAAATTGGTTATCGTATGACACGAGCTTTTTTTTAAATTTTTGGTGATTATCCAAATTTGAAAGTGTGTTTTTTCGAAAAAAATATTGACTTTAAAAATTCATAAAAAATCGAAAAAAAAATTAAAAAAAAAAGCTCGTGTCATACGATAGCGAATCAAGTTTAAAAAAATACAAAAAAAAAAAAAATTTCGTCAAAAATGAACCCGCTAGTGCCGTAACCAGTACGAAAAACATGGTTTTGAGATAAACGCGTTCTTAGTTTGTGAACAAAGAAAAAAAGGTTACCTTCAATCTGCCATGCCTACTTCGTACTGTATGCCTTCGTTATCTTGTGTTGTGCTGTTTCTTATAGTTTTTTTCAATCGTTTAGCAATTTGAACCCGTAGGAACTTTTCCATGAAGTTTTTTTTCTTAGAATCTTAAGAATATTTACTAAAATACAAAATTATTAATATAAAGTCGATTTCAAAAAAACTGCCAATGTCATGTAACCACTTAAATGATTTTCTTTCAGTTCATGAGGAACGCATATATCGAGTTTTCGTACATAGCAAAGTTGTTTAAAGCGATTTTCAATGCATGTATGTGAACATACATGAAGCTTCTCTGCAATCTCACGTGTTGTACTGTGATGATCCGAATCGATTATTGCTTTAATTTGGTCGTCATTAACTTCAACTGGACGACCAGAGCGTTTTTCATCTTTGAGTGAAAAATCACCAGATCGAAATTGCCCAGTTTTTGCCCAAGGATCCGAAGCCCCTTGGATGGACCCTGCAACAGCTAATCTAATCACGATTTTCTTAATTTTAAAGCAAATGGGTTGAATTTAAAAAAAAAAAAAATTATATTTAAGATTTTTGAATTTTTTATAAAATTTACATAAAATTTAATATTGCAATTGAGTTTTCGCCAAACACGTCGCACAAATTTTTTTAAGTTTTTTTTTTAATTTTTTATGCAATTTTACTATAAAATCCTCTTTTAAATTGATGAAGTTTTAACAATTACTACCTTCTAAAAAATAACGCTAATACCAAAAAAATTACAAAAATTGAAACACAACTAGTGGAAATTGTTAATACGAGTAGAATGTAGTTTTAAAAAATTATAGCTGCATACTTGGATTTTCCAATTTACTCTCAAAAGCGGGGTTTAGGGCCGAAAAAATTTTTTTGTTAGATGCATGTCTATATTATTATCAGGCATGTGCTGCATTTCGTTCGAATTTAGTTCGAAGTGGATTCAATTTATAAAAAAGCAACTGACCGTATTAAAATTGGCGTAATATCGTAAAAAACTGACTCTGTTACTTGTACAAAACGGACGATTTTACATGGTCATGTATTTCGATTACATATATCTGCTATATCTTGTTCGATTTACAAATGCTAAATACAGTTACAAAGAAGAAATATAAGCCTTTGTAATAACATGAAGCAAATTTCAAATAGCTTTTATAAAAAATAACTATGTCAATTCTAGTAAATTCTGTCTATAAAAAACATTCTCGTTGCGTTGTAAAATTTACATAACATGTCATTGATCTCTGAGCTAAGCCGATACGATTTATTTGATCAATCGATATACTGCTTCTGTGAAATACGAAGCTAGACTGTTCCAGACATTGCATCTGAATGAAATTTGATGTCACTGTAGTTGTTATTGTTGTTATCGTTATGATTGCTTTTGTTATGGCGCGTCTTGCCAACTACAATAGAAGCTGTTACGTGATTGATAAATTTCTAGCCGGTTTAGTGGAAACCATAAATAAACAAGCAAACAAATGAATACCAAAGAAATAAGCAAACATTTCATCAAAAAATGTGCTGCCAAAAATTGCTGATAAGTAATTTTTATGCCTTGAGCTTGAGTTGAATTTTACTTTCATTCCATTGAATTAAGTATAGAAAAATTGTTTGGCTACGCTTAAATGAACTTCAGTGTAAATGAATTGCTTGTTCAATAATTCTGCCAAATTGTCTAATATATTGTTAGATTCAATATATTTTTGATAACTTGACATATTGTCCTGCAATACTGTCTGTCTATTAGCAATGTCAATAAATTGGCTTAAATCTTCATACACCATTGGTCAGCCATCACTGCGTTGCTTAGAAGTGCGCTACAAAATTTTCCAATAAACTACCAGCGAAGACACATTTCTGCAAAGCTGCGTATTTAAGAACATGAAAAAGCATTCAGTTCTCCCATCGTCTTTATTTTCGTGTTGTAACACTTGCTATAACCTTGACACTCTAGCGCCCTTGAACTTTTAAAGCAATGAACCAGCTATGGTCTAGGTGTGAACTTAAAAATAATCCAATTGCTGCTGGCCTTGAATTTTTAATGCTCACTTTTCTTCAATATAGTTCAATTTCCAAAAAAATAATCCATCTTCATCTAGCAGCAGCAGCAGCTGGACGAAGTTTCTTAAATGTGTTCTATGAATAGCAGCTATTGAGAACATGCCAGGCAAATTAGGACTGCTACATCCTGTGCAATCATTGTGTGTTATATTCAAAGATAAGAATATAAGAAGGAATCAAAAAAAGATCCCATAAAATACGGCTGCTGTTTCAAGGCAATCGATTCTATAGCTTGTGCGTTTAAAGTTTGTTCATTCGGCAAATATTAACTTTTCTACTACTTTGGTTTCTGAAAAGTTTGCTGATACATATTTTCTTTTTTCTATTTTTTTTTTTTGCTCGCTTACTTCCTTTGTTTCCATTGTAGTTCCTATATTATTAATTTTAGAAAAAAAAGTTTTCAATACGCATTTATTGCCTCTTGAGTTTGGCCAACAAATATTCTGTAAGTGTTTTTCGCATCGATGGAGAGCACTTCAACAACCTCTACACGTGTATTCATGACCTTGATACTCTTGGCTTGATGCATGTGACCTTTGAGCTTCGTCAGTTATAACAGTTAATTATGTTAGGGGCTGTGCTAAATATCTCATAAGGCCAAATTTATCAAGAAATCGTCTGTCTATGTTCAGTGAACCTCTTAATATGAATTCAAACAAGAAAATAACAAATTAACGAATACGAACTTTGCTGCCCAGTAAAAAAAAAAGAGCTCAATGTTAGTTTTACTTAAGAATCTTATCTATAAGAAAAAGATTTTTGCAATGGGTTGGGCCAAAAGTAGGTCAAGAGTCAGTACGACTCGAATTTTTTCAATAAAAAATTAGTTGTGAGTATTTCAGTTCTATTAATGACTAGCTATAATACCCGGCAGCGCCCGGAGGTGCGTAGCATTCAGAGTGTGTAAAATGTGCAAAACGTGATACAACCAACAATGCACAAACATCAATGAATGCAATTTTAATGCAGATAATGAAATTTTGAATTTAAGGATTCAAATTATCATATAAGCTTTTTTTATCACTTAGATACCAACTTAGCTGGCCAAATTGTCTGCGATTTGAATTTTAAAAAATTTATAAAAGATATTTAAAATTTTTCAAGCATAGGCGAATTATGAATTTTTAATCTGATATAGTTTGTGCACGCACACACTTTTTGCATGATCAATGGGTGTAGATATTTACTGAAATAAGATATTAAAATAAATTAACATGCTTCTTGTCTAATTCCGACCAATTTTCCTGACTGCGGACTGCTCATTACACCCAAAAAATTTATGTGCAAAATTTAGTTGCTGTCGGACCAACGGTGTAGAAAGACTTTGATTAAAATTAAAGTTAGACGCCCAATTGTCTAATATCGCCCATTTTCCCAGACAACTTGTAGAAACCTCATTATGCTTAAGAATATATGTGCAAAATTTGGGTTGGTATGTGCAAATTCATACCAACGGTGTAAAATAATTTTGTCTAAAATAAAGTACAACGCCCCGTTCAATTCGAGCCAATTTTCTAGACTGCTGACTGCTCATTATTCCAAAAAATATGAAAAATTTGGAAGAAGTCGGACAAATGCTACAGAAGGAGTTTGATTTAAATTTTAATGGCACGCCCCTATCTAATTCCGCCCAATTGTTAGGCTACTCACTGCTCATTATTTCAAAGAATATCTCTGCAAAATTTGTTTGAAATCAGAAAAACAGTGTAGAAATAGTTCGATTAGAATTAAAATTTACACGCCCCTAGTCCAACCCACTCACTTTTGTAAGCTTATAACTTCTTATTATACTGACGAATATACATATGTGCGAAATTTGGTTGAAGTCGGAGAAACAGTGCCGATGGAATTATATCAAAAATAAAGTGCCACGCCCCCTGTCTAGTACCGCCCACTTTTATAAACTACAGACTGATCCTTACGCCAGATAATATGTGTGCAAAATTTGGTTTTAGTCGGACAAGCAGTGTAAAGGGAGATCGATTAGAGATAAATTAACACGCCCCTTGTCCAATCCTACCCACTTTTGTAGGCTTAAAATTTCTCATTATGCTCAAGAATATATGTAAGAAATTTGGTTGAAATCGAACAAACGGAGTAGATTGAGCTAGTTTAAAAATAAAGCGCCACGCCCCCTGTCTAGTACCGCCCAGTTTTATAAACTAACTCGTAAGATTGCTCAAACTACCGAGGATAATATGTGCAAAATTTTGTTGATGTCTGATATACGGTGTTGAAGAAGTTCGACTAAAAGTAAGATGTCACGCCCACCTTCCAAGTCTAAGGACTTCACATTACACCATATGTGTATATAAAATGTATGTGCAAAATTTGGTATGTGTTAGATAAACGATGTGTGGGTGGAATTTGGAAAACGAAAATTTTTCTATTTTGATGACGTCGCTTTGTATGGGAGGTAGGCGTGGCCTTCATCCGATTTTGCCAAATATCATAGAGATAGTTCATACCTACTATATATCAAAGCTCATGTGCAAAATTTCAAGACATTTCTTTAATTTTTGTGGATTCTTAAGAGATTTTACGTTTAAAATTAAGCCACTTTGTATGGGAAGTAGGCGTAGTTTTCATTTGATTTTGCCAAATATCATAGTAATGGTCTGCCTCTTTAATTTGACCAGCTTTTTAACAGATTTTACGGCTACTATAAAGCCACTTTGTATGGGAGGTAGGCGTGGTTTTCATCCGATTTTTCCAAATTTCATTGTCAGGATTTATATTGAAGGGCAAAGCTTACGTGCATAATTTCAAAACATTTCTTCAATTTTTGTGGATTTTTAAGAGATTTTACTATAAAAACGAAGTCACTCTGTATGGGAAGTAGGCGTGGTTTTCATTCGATTTGGCTTGAAAATTACGGCTGTAATCGTGTCGACAGACAGACGGACACACAGAAATCGACTCAGGTGGTGATGCTGATCAAAAATATATGTATATACTTGTCTATACCTGCCCATCCCCCTCCTCCCCCCCCTCCCCACCGTTTGTTATTTATAACAAACAAGCTTGAGTTTCTTGTTTTTCTAGATAAAATTAATCGAAAACTAAAACTCTTCTCTCGTTTTTCTTATTATTTTCTCTTCGCAGTTTAAAGGGTTAAACCTCTATTTTCAAAATTTATTTTATTTATTTTGATTATGATCCTTGTACTTACAATCACTTGTGGTTATTTTTAAGTTTCTTTCAGGGTTAATACAACTGACATACAATCCTATCTAATTAATCAGTGCAATTATAGAATACATCTTCTCCTTATTGCTTACAAGCTGCCTTTGGGAACACACTCCAACCGCACCCTATTTTCATCACGCATAACAACAACGCATCAACTACGTCATTTGATGGCCCCTTTATTAATTGGGGTCACCTCGTAATGTTCATTGATGGCTGCGCGGTTTCTCATCAATTCATTACCATGGGAAATAATTCCGTCATTCCGTCAGTTAATCATTCGAATCCGTTGCTGCGTTTCACACAGTGTGTCCAAATCGATAAAAACTGCTAACAAACAAACCCTTTATTGGTTTTGGATCGAATTTGGTATGAAGGGACTTGTGGAGTGGCTTGTTTAAAATTTTGTTATACAAATTTAATTCGAAATGGTGGATCCAATATGACGCATAGTACGATTTTTTTGATTTTAAGCATCTAGATACATGAAATTTTGCACATGGATTCTGAAACTCAGAATAGTTATAGTTACAAAAAATGCGACTGATCAGTCAATGCCAATCCTACCTACCTACCATGCAACTGGAGTAGTAACGACGGCATAAGATAAATTTTATACATGCTACACAGCTGAAAATGTGCAGTGATGTATTTTTCGTTATAAGACTTGTATCGAGTCAACGAGCGATGGAAAAACTACCGTAATATGTTAAAAGTCTTGTGTCGAATTACCTTTTGAAGCAGTTTTAAAAAATCCTTTCTCAAGTCATTTTTAATGTTGCATTTGCGAGTATCTTTAATCGTAAACGATTCCGACAATTGCTTTAATATAGAAGGAACCAATCTCAATAGACTCTATCTCATTAACAGAAGGTAAAAACTTAATAACAAATAAAGATCTGTATTTTAAAATTTAAGTAATGAATGTAAAAATTACTACATTCTTTTTACTATACTTTTACTGAAAATACTGCAGAAGTTTGTGTTTTATAAAATACCCCCCGCGGCCATTTTGAAGTACATCCGAAATCTTTAGCCACGACATACACGATGACATTCAGTTTTATATATTAACGAAAGTTTTCCTATTTTGATGACGTCTCTTTGTATGGGAAGTAGGCGTGGTTTTGATTCGATTTTGTCATATATCATAGAGATGGTTCATATTATATAGTAAAGCTAATGTGCAAAATTTCCAGAAACTTCTTTAATTTTTGTGGATTTTTAAGAGATATTACGTTGAATATAAAGCTAATTTGTATGGGAGGTAGGCGTGGTTTTCATTCACTTTTGCCAAATATCAAATAAAGTGATGGTATTTATTATATATCAAAGCCTATATGCAAAATTTCAAGACATTTCTTTAATTTGAGCAGGTTTTTTAAAAGATTTCACTTTTAAAATAAAGCCACTTTGTGTGGGAGGTTGGCGTGGTTTTCATCCGATTTTTCAAAATTTCATAGCCATAGATTAAGATTGAAGAGTAAAGCTTACATGCCAAATTGCAAGGCATTTCTTTAATTTTTGTGGATTTTAAAGACATTTTTCGGTTAATATAAAGTCACTTTGTATGGGAGGTAGGCGTGGTTTTCATACGATTTGTCCAATTTTCGAACTTGATCTTCCTTTTTTAAAAATAAACTTCTCTGTTGAACTTCATCGCGAGAGCTTTAAAATTGCGGCTGTAATCGTGTCGACAGACGGACAGATTGACAGAAGGACAGACGGAAAGACAGACGGACACACAGAAATTAACTCAGGAGATGATGCTGATCAAAAATATATATATTTGTCTATACCTGCCACGCCTCCTTATTGGCGTTACAAACGGAATGACAAAGTTAATATACCCCTTACGCAGTACGCGTTGGGGTATAAAAATCATAATAGCTTAAAGTACGATTTTTATTAAGTGCATTTTTATGGACAGGTAATTGAAGCACCTTTTCAACGATATATAACTCATTGTGTCGCGCTAAGGTTTTTGGCCATATGAAATTTTCTAGAAAGTAATGAAAACTTGTGGAAAGTTCGACTCATAGTTCTAACTTTGAATTAAAAAATCATAATATCCAAGCGTATCATATATGAGTCATACACCTTTGAAAAAGTTGCTTCAATTAATTCTACAATTGACTACAACTTTTGCTACAATTTAATTCTTTGAACTAGCGGTCCCCAACTTAGAAGTTGGCTATTTATCTTAATCAACACATAAAACTCAAAACAAAAGTAAAACAAGGAAAACGCACGTCAATACTGAAGTGCACGCAAACCATTCAATGACTCTGGAGTCATTGAGCGTGCTTAGAATCAGATGCTTAGAATTTAGCAGTCTTTCTAATGAGCGATGAGTGAAAGCAACGGCACTCGTCGCTCATCGCTGTTATGAGAATGCTTCGCGTGGAAGTGGTTGTTGTTGTGCGCAACCGCACGCACTCGCACTCGGCTTTTGACGAGTGGTTTAGAATCGTAAAAAACGGATTCGCTGCAGGTCTCTGGTGTGCATTCAATTAAAATCGTACGTGATAGCTTTTAAGGCCGGCACTAACATAATCAGACTTTTAATCAGAAGCGCCAACTTCAAAGCTTTTGTATTCATAAAGAAATTAATATACCATATTTATGATAATAAAACAAATTAGAAAAAATTTAAATAATGAGATTTCCGGTGTAATAATATGTTTAAATAAATTATCAAATATGACCAAAAAATTAAAAGGAAAAGTTATTTTAAATTTATTTTGTACTTTGTAGTTTGACTGAGTTTGCAGTCGGTTTTTTTTTTAAACTTTTATTTCTTCCTTTTTAGAGAATATCATAAATTTTCGAAAAAAGTGTATAAACTATATAAATACAATTGTTCTTAAAAAGTTTGTCTTATTAAATTCTGAAAGTTTGTTGGTTATTTCAAATATCTGTCTCTTAAATTTAAATTAGATGCCATGTGTTTTGTAATAATTATACCCATTCTTGTAAGAAATTTTAATACCCTCGTGTCAATATTATTCAATTTATTTGATATGTGCCTACCCCTGTACTTCAGTTCAGTGCCCCAGCGTCAATATTAACTGAGATACAGTGTTTTTCTAGTATTGCCACGCCCATTTCTCGAATAACGCCTAATTTATTGACTGTAATTTTTAATAGCTCTGCCTACCCCTGTACTAAATTTCAGTACCCTACTGTCAATTTTATTGACCACGCCCATTTGTCGAATAACACCCATTTTCTTGACTGTAATTTGCAATAATTGTGTCTACCACTAAACTAAATTGCAGTACTCTAGTCTCAAAATTATTCAAGATACACTGTTTTTCTAGTATTAACACGACCATTTGCCAAAAAAGCCAATGTTCCCATTAATTTTTAATAGTTTTAAATACCGCTACACTAAATTGCAATACCCTTGTGTCAATTTTATTCGAGGTACTGTGTTTTGTATTGCCACGCCCCTTTCTCTAATACCGCCCACTTTTTAAGTTGGGCACCTCCGTGTTTGTGATATCTATCTGTTCACTAAAAATTATGGTAATCAGACATATGGTTTAGGAGTAATCGATGTACATACATCAAAAAAAAAAAATCAAAAAAAAAAATAAAAAAAGAACAGAGAAACCGACGAACTTGAGAACCTCCTAATTTTTGAAGTCGTCAAAAAGAATAAATTAATACCAAACTCACTTTAGTTAATTATTTTTCTCCTTTTTTTTACTTTAAAAATGTTTTGATATTACTATCAAATTTCGAATACTTTTTATTGTTTTTTTTTTTATTCCAAAATTTTAATAAAGCATTCTTTGTCAGTATCTCAAAAGTTTAGAGAGTATAAGTGAAATAAAACTCAACTTGCTTTAGATATGTAAGGTCTGGGTTAATTTGGTTGGTCAGGGACCTTATCTGATTTTTTATGGAAATAATTTTTTATAAAAAAAAACAAGTAGGCAAGTATATTAAATTTGATAAGGCCTAAAATTTTTTTAATGCTTTTGTAAAAAGATTTTCTTTTGTAAAATTGAGTAAAACAAAGTCAGAAAATTTACAGAAAAAAGAAAAAAAAACTTTTTAATATTTTTTTATAATATTTTTAAAAAATTAGAAACTTTGAGAAAGGTCAAAAAATTACTACTTTTTTCAAACAGTCGCCGGGATATTCTAAAATTCTTACAAAATAATTAAGAATCTTTTTTTTCAGATGACTAGAAGGGTTGAAATCGTTTAAGAAGGAGGCACCCCTACTCTATCAGCCTGTAACTTTTTCAATTTAATTTTTTATTTCAAATTTTTTTGTGTATTATTAAAATATTAATGAACATGCATATAAGAAAAAAAATGGATGGTAAAAATATTTTTAGGGTTTTTCTAATTTTCGAATTTTAAAAAACTCCCAAAATATTTCCCCTCTAGACTAGAAAAGACTAGAACACTTGTGCCCATATTACAGGCTATATACATATGTGTTTTCCTCAATTCACAAATTTTAAAAGTAATTGTTTTTAGGAATTTAATTTGTTAGTCTTTAAAAAATGCTGTAAGCTGTTGTTATTTCAATTTGTGTAAAATGGATAAACTTATAAAGAAGATTTCTTTTTTAACGACGTTGACAACTACTACTTCAACTCGTTATAATGACATAATAAGCACTTAATGAATGAACGAGGGAAAAACAAAACCAATTCTTATTATCACGTTTATACGCAACGGCAGTGCACAGACCAACAACAACAACTCTGCCCGGCATCAGCCAACATGTTTCGACTGATAAGCAGCTTAAATAGTAGCATGATAAGCTCAAATTTATGCGGTCGTAACATATGTTTGTATCTGCCGTTAATAAGTAGCTAGGAATGTGCATAAGTGTGTATTCAGTCTGTCTACGCCTTCTTATCTGGCTAGCAATGACATTAACATTGATCGGTATGAAAAGAGAAAAAAAATTATATAAAAATGTATCTATTTCTTGACGAAAGTTTACTTAATTAAAAATGTTCCTTAATTTAAGTAAACTTAAAGTAAGTGTGTCTCAATAGAAAGAAATTTCTCGGCCAGGTTATCATTAAGTTAGGTAAAAATTGAGTTGAGTACGGATAAAAGTATAGATGAACCGAGAAAAGCGTACCTAAAAGCTTGCAAAACAAGCTGTATAGGTAAGAAAATAATCTCAATTTTCAATTTTGTAGTTAAAAACGACAAAATTTTAGTACAGATCCAAACCCCAAAACCAATGCAGCCATGTTTAATTATATTACCGGCGGAATTCCCTTAGGGAAACATACAAGAAAGTTTCATAATAATAAGAACATAACTGCTATAAGCTCTTCGAAGTGTTTTAAGAGATTTAAAGAGAAACTGAGAGCTCAAGATCCATATATTAAAAAAAATAACCTAAGTAATAGATAATTAGTAAACGTGCACAACGATAAAAATTGTAAGAAAAAAAATATAGTCTGTCAAAACAAGTCGTCATATTCACAGAGAGGCGATGAAGAAGTTTTTTGCAAACATTTTTAAAAAGGTGGCATGATTTAAAGTGAAAAAAGTGTGAATCATGCCAAAACGCTCTAGATGGACAAACAATAATAAAGCTGTTGTTGATATGAATGTTATTTTATTAATTGTTGTTTTTAAAATTTGTAATCAAAAAAATTGTAACGGCGCACAGTGGTTGAAAGGTGGAAAAAAATAGTATCAAAATTCATAAACTCTGTGTAGACGTGATACAAATTCTTTTTTTATTATAATTATTGGATTTTTCATTGCTTCTTCGAAGCAGTCTCATTCGAGTTTTTTATTTGTATTATTATTATTATTATTAACTTTTATTATAAAATAAATTTACGTTAAAATATTAAAAGCACTAGCAGCTAAGGGTATTATCTTAAGGAAGTATTCCTAGTTGGCAAAAATGTTTGTTCGATTTTTTTTTGCATATTTTTTTAGCCTGGATATTTGAGAATATCGTCCTAAAAAGGTTTTTTGAAATTCGAAATACTTTAGGAGATATGATCTTTTTTGTCCAGCAATGTTTTCGCCAAAATGCGGTTTGCTTAATTTGGATACTTTTTGAATGCAACGGGTTGAAGCAACCACCGAATTTCGTTCAACGCGTTCTTTAGTAGGTAATAACTTGTTTGTATACGCATTTTAAAAATAAATGAATACACATCATAGAGCTTAGGTATTCGAATGTTGGCAGCGTTTAGTTCACTTTGAATTGAGTTATAAATCGGACGCGCGCAGTTTAGTACAGTTTTAATAAAAATTTTTGTTTGTGCTAAAGACAATGGATAGAAAAAGTAATTGAAATAAAAATAAAAGAAACACTGGTATCAATCGAAAAACTCGTCCCTTGAAACGCCAGTTTCGTGGTAACCAACACGAAAGAGATGAGGACACCGAATTCACAAGTACATTGGCAAAAAAATTAAAAAATAATGAACACGAAGACATAGGCATTGACAGCAAAACGTAGAATTGCATTTTGGAGTTTTATACAGTTTTCTCGGCAATTGCTAATCTGGTGATATGTGCCAAATGTGAAGGAAAAATCGAGTTTAAAAAAGCTTCGCCGTATGGAATTGGTGTTCACTAAGCTTGCCCGACTACTACATACATTTTTTCGTCGTCCTTGGTTGGCAAATCATGTTTGGTGAACCGGCACTTGATTTTTGCCATGAGGCTTTTAGGCATTGAGCCAAAAGGCATTAACACGTTTTGTAGCCTCATGGATATCGACAGAGGTGTGGGTAACTCGTTATACTACACTGCCCTGGAGAACTTTCATACAGCTGCAAGCGCGATCTATGGATACACTGTTTCAAAAGCCGCGAAAGAAGAGAAAGATGCCATGCTCACAGCCGATCCACAGTGAGACTCAACAATGTTTACCGTACCAGGTGATGGCACTTACAAAAAACGTGGCTTTTCTTGGCACAACGTGGCACAAACAGTAAGAAAATAGTCGACTCTGTTGTAAAGTCCAGCGTATGCGTAACGTTTGAAAAGGTCCGAAGGCAGAACTCTGGCCGCATCAAAAGAAGGTAGAACTGCCCGAAGAGCACAAAAAGCCACTGAGTCCTCATTTTTTGAAGAAGAGGAAGGATAGGGATGGCATTGCAGATTGATATATGTAAGTATTTCACAAAAACAAAAGTTTTATTGCCTAAAATTTTCTTTCAGTTTGTTCAGAATCACGTTTTTGAACTTCAAAGTCCCTTTACTCGGGTTTTACTGGATCGATTTTGATGAAACCAACTGCAATCGACGCAGAATTGAGGTATTTCTAAAAATGCTCAAATTTTTCATTTAAATTTTTTTTTTATGCAAAAAAATAACTTCAAACTTAAACGTGCTTATCTCGAAACCACGTTTTTCGAGCTTGCGGCCCAGATTGCGCCCGTAGTTCTGAACCGATTTTGATGAAACATAGTGCAATCGACGCAGAGTTGTCACCATTTTGGTCTTTGCCGCAATCAAAATTTTAAACAATTTTTTACTATTTTTTTTTACACTAAACTACAAAAAAAGACCCAAAATCGGTTTTTCATTTTTCAATTACTGCCATTTTGTAAAAAATAGTCGCAAAATTATGATTGAGGTAGGGACTAAAATTGCATCTGTACTGAATATAACGCCGTTTACTCTATCCATTTCAGATGATCCGTAGTCGAGTTATCCGGGCCGCTAGCAGCATACCTTTTTTTTCGACGCCCAACTTTGAAGGCCGAAAACTTTTTGAACAGCCCTCGAACAAAGGAAAAAAAAATGTTTATTTAATTTAATATTTTCTTAATACAATAAAAAAAACAGTATTTAAATAACTCTTTGCGTTTTCAAATAAGAAGGTTTTCAAAAAGGTTCCAAAAACAGCCTTCCAACCAGGAATACTCCCTTAATACGTAAAAGGCAAACCATAATGCTTCGCACCTAATATCGCTCAAACTGTAATTATTTTTGCCATTATTACAGTGCTTTCTCCACATATACAGTCGTATGCACAGTATGCAAATTAGTTTGATACTTATTACTGCCAGAGCAGCATGCTTACTTTTTAAGTATGTGCATACTTTCAGGCTGACCATTAATAAGCACAGTAGATTTTGTAAAAGCACTGTAATAATGGCAAGAAATAATAACAGTTTGAGTGTAAATGCTCCCAACCTGTCGTAGGACGGTCTTTTATACTAATGTTTTGAATATATTTTAATTCTAATAACATTTTTATAATAATTATAAGGTATTACACTGCCGTTTAATCAACTAGTTTAAGTCAGTCTACATACTAAAGAGGATCCCAAAAGGCACTTACTTTTTAATTTTATAATTTATGTGAATTTGTATTGAATTATAAAGTAATGACATGCAGATTTTTGATGAAACATAATATTGCTTAAATGGCTGCCTCGATCTTGTTGCGAGACGTGCGTTATGATGGCCGGAAAGTGTGCGGGTTTTTCGAATTGTCTGAAAAAAATTTCATCTGCGCATGTTACAAAAAAAAAAGAAGTCCCCAAATCAAAATGTCAGTGACTTTTGGGACACCCTTTATAATTAAAAAAGGTTAAAAAAAATTACGAAGTTTCAACCGAAGTGAGGACCACCAAACCTTCGTCTTGTGGTTGAAAGCTCTATCTCAGTTATAATGCGCCTACTGTATTGGAATTATTTTATAGTGAATATATCCGAAACAAGACCAAAGAAAACAAGAAAAAGGTAAACAGGAAGAAATGTACGACATTTTCTGTAGAATATTAATCACCTAGTGGTAGATGCCGCCAATATTTCAGCTCATCGATGTTAAATTTTTAAAATACTAGTCAGTTTGTGCCGCTGATTAGTTTAACACTGCAGTGTAATATCAAGAAACGATAAAAAAAAACATAAAAATACACGAAAAACTTTTAAAAATAAAAATAATATATTGTGTCAATATCGACCGTGAAAAACTAAGCTGGACTTGTTTGGCTCATTAAACTTATTATAAAACAACAAATTGTAAGCGAAGACTATAATTATCACAAGACTGACGGCCATACACTTCACAACAGGTTTATTACAGCAATTATTTGTAATAAATTTATTTACAAGAGTTATTAAATTTATTTACAAATGTTGCCACTACAGCCACTAATGGTTGCATAATCTGCTGCTCACCTGAAGCTTTCAAATAAAAATTGCAATGCTGTGTGTAGACTTTTGTCCTTCACTGTATTTTAAGCTTTGATTGCATTTGGGTTTTTAAAGCTTTTCCAAAGCCGTATTCTTTTTTGCCTTGCCGTCGAGCTATATTTTTAAATACATTTATATTCATATAGTCTGTCTGTATTCTGTATACATATGTACGTACATGTATTTTTGTAAGAAAATAAATTATCACATGTACATGGAATAAAGATTAAAAGCATAAAGATTGAAAGCATAACTCATCATGTACTTCGTTACTTAAGGTTGAGTGAATGCTTCAGGGAATCCTGGAGCCGCTCGACTTTACCTCAGCCTTAGACAAAACCACGTCACAAAATAGCAATTAAGATGAAACAATCAAGTGAGTAATCAATGCAAATGAATGCTTCAAATTATATGTTATTTAAGCATTTTGAGCAAGTTCTGTTTTTATCTTAGTTAAGCTGAAACGAGTGACTGCATTAATGACTTCATTCAACTAAACGAGTTACAATAATAAATCGAATAACAGCTTAAATTTTTCCACGATAAACATCACGCCACAATTTATTTTAGGTTTTCTCATTATGTTTTCTTTCTTTTGAAATATCTAACAATAAAAAATAAAGAGCATAGAAGAGAGTAAGCAACAATAAAAAGCTAGCAATAAATTAACAATGAGAGCGGCCCACATATTTTGGCGAGTGTTAAAGAGCCCAAAATATTTGATTTTAGTTAAGTGCTTAAAATTTGTATTAGAGGGAAATAAAAACAAAAAAGAGAGCGTGCCGAGTTTAAGAGCAAGAATTTGCCTACTGAGGAGTGTTGCCATTTGGATACTTTTTTCTTTGAAATATTGATGAATACCTTTTTTAGGCTTCAGTGTAAATTTGTATTCATTTTTTCAAAAACATTTTGAACACAAATAAAAGTTTTGGCTTGCAAAATTATATAAAAGTATTTCAGAAGGATGGCAGCTCGTTGGAACGATTGGAACCTCAGTGTACTGTGCCCAATCCACAAGAAAGGCGATGCCACTATTTGACTGATTGATCCTTATCAGTGTGGGCTTCAGACCTAGAAAATCTACCATCAACCAGATATTCATGCTACGACAAATTTTGGAAAAGACCCTAGAAAAACAAATCAACACCCACCATCTTTTTGTCGACTTCAAAGCCGCCTTCGAAAGTCCAATAAGAAATCACCTATACTCCACCATGTCTGAATTTGGTATACCTGCAAAATTAATCCGTCTATGCAGGATGACACTGAGCAACACCAGCAGCGCAGTTAAAATCGAGAAGAACATCGCCCCACCATTTGTTTCCAAACGACATTTCAGACAAGGTGATTCCTTATCGTGCGACTTTTTTAACCTAATTTTGGAGAAGATCATTCGAGCTGATGATCTGAGACAAAGCGGCACCATATTCTGCAAGTGTGTTATGCTGCTAGCGTATGCTGATGATATTGATATCAATGGCCATAACACACGCGAAGTCAGTGCAGCATTCTCCAAATTAGAAAACGAGTTGAGTCACATGGGTCTTGCAGTAAACGCAAATAAGATGAAATATCTGGTGTCAAGAAACAAACAGTCTCAGCGTATTGGCACCAACTACACTGTTCACTCAAATGTATTACCGTATTATGTAACAGGTCATTCAATTATAAGTCCGTAGGATCAGTAAGAAAAAAACAAAATTTTGATAAAACTCGATTATATTATTCAACATAGTTGCCTTCGGGAGCAATACAACGAGTATAGCGATTTTCCAACTTTTCGATACCACCTTTATAGTACGATTTCTCTTTCACGTCAAAATAGGCCTCAGATTCAGCGATTACTTTAACATTGGACTTGAATTCCTTTCCAGCAAGCATTTTCTTGAGATCTGAAAACAGGAAAAAGTCGCTGGGGGCTAAATCTGGAGAATACGGTGAGTGGGTAAGCTATTCGAAGCCCAATTAATTCAATTTTGCCATTGTTTTTATCGATTTGTGACACGGTGCATTGTCTTGTTGAAACAACACTTTCTTTCTCTTGCAAATGTGGCCGTTTCTTGGCCTTCAATCGATCCAAAAGTGCACTGTAATAGTCGCTCTTTATGGTGGTTCCTTTTTGGAGATAGTCGATGAATATTATTCCTTTCGCATCCCAAAATACAGACGTCATCACCTTACAAGCCTACTGTTGGGTCTTTACTGGCTTTGAATTCGGTTCGTCGACTGCTGTTCACTCAGCTAACTGTCTTTTGGATTCTGGTGTGTAATAGTGAAGCCATGTTTCATCCATTGTCACATATCGACGATAGAATTCGATTTAATTGCGGTTTAAAAGCGCCAAGCACTCCTCTGAAGCATCAATTCGTTGTTGTTTTTCGTCGACTGTGAGCACTCGCGGCACCCACATCGCACAGAACTTTCGCATACCCAAATCTTCGTGTAAAATGGTTAAAACACTCTTCACAATGTCAGCTAGCTCGTGCATCTTCAGTTTGCGATCGTTCATAACCACTTTGTGGGTTTTTTTGATATTTTGTGGAATAACAGTCTGATTTGGACGTCCACTACGCTCTGCATCATTTGTGCTGGTACGACCACGTTAAAATTTAGCAATCCATTTTTCTACCATTTGTCTCTATGGAGCAGAGTCTGGCTAATGTTTACCAAGCCAATGTTTGCTTTCCACTGTATTTTTTTTTATCAAAAAGGAATGCTTTATGAAAACTCGAAATTCACTTTTTTCCATTTTTTTTTTTTTTTCAATAACAATAGTTGCACACAAAATGCTATAACTCACGAATCAATTGTCAAATTGTTGTCAAACTTTTATACGTATCGTTTGAAGGTTGGTACAAAATAAAAATCATGTGGGAAACAATCTAGTAACGCCATCTATGTGTCATCCTATGGAATTTTTGAACGTACGATATTGGCACCCCCGTCTTTGAGGTTGTGAAGGACTTCGTCTAACTGGGATCCAGCATTAAATCCACTAACGATATTAGAAGAGAGATAAAACCAAGAATAACCAACAGGTGTTACTTTGGGCTCAGTAGGCAATTGAGAAGCAGAGCCCTCTCTCAACGAACAAAAGTCACATACTATAAGTCACTAATCATGTCCATCCTGTTATATGCAGCACAAACCTGGACGTTGTGTAGCTCTTATGAAAAGTCTTTGGGAGCTTTCGAAAGAAAGATCCTTCGTAAAATCTACGGACCAATCTGGGTCAATGACGATGAGCTGTACGCCGAAAACGACATAGTAAAGTGCATAAAAATCGAGCGGCTTCGCTGGCTAGGTCATGTTGAACGGATGTTGTTGACGCTCCAGCGAAGAAAATATTCGATTCGGTACCCAGCGGCGGTAAACGCAAAAGAGGGCGACCGCATCTCCGTTGGAAGGACCAAGTAGAGGACAACCTGACGAAACTTGGAGCTTCCAACTGGCGCTAGCAAGCGCAAAACAGAAATGGCTGGTGCAATTGCTTACACCAAACGAAATCCGACTTACGGTTGTAGGCGCCACCTAAGTACACCGAGAAAAAAGCTTTTGTTAAATTAAAAAAAAAAACTATTATAATTTATAGGATGGCTTTGGCAGTTTTAAGCCACCCAAGTACTTTATCAAAACGCCTAAGTATTTGGTAATACACTACTTTAAAAAAAATTGAATTTCAAATATATAACTTCTTTTCCGGTTTTGGTTGTTTTATTTTCCTTTTTTTTTGTAGCTGCCGCCTCTTGTTCTGTGATTTGCTTGACTGAAATCGGCAACAACACAAAGTTTTCTTTTATTAACGCCGTTTTTTTTCTTAGATATTAATGACTTCTCGGATTTTCTTGCTGCTTGACGTATATTATAGGAAGAGCATTAAATTAAATTAAATTAAATATCAAATACAATACTTCGCCTGCCGTTGAGGTTCGAACCCACACCCACCGATACCACTGTGTATGAAGTCACTACACTACGCTTCGAGTCAAACTCCTTCGTTACGCGGAGTGATTTATTCAATATTAATTACAACTGAAGCTATACTGCAGCTATCAACAGAATACTGCGGCATACTGCATCTGTTAATACAGCATCTTTTAACATATGTGATTAAAATATTATTTTTTTTTTGGCTTGGTATCGAAGTACCATATGTGCTTTCAAAGGAATGTATTAAACAATTAATTGCTTAGGTGAATTAACGTAGCTGCAGTTATGTCATCAAACAGTAGCAAGGCTGCTTAGATTAGTTGGTGGAGCGATATACTGGCACCAAAAGTTGCAGGTTCGATTCCACACGGCGGGCAACGAAATTTTTTTATTCTTCTTTTCTTTTCTTTTGTTGATGAAATGTAATAAAATTTACTGGTGTGAATATTAACGTGTGTATTTAAATTTACTTTATGTTATTTTTGAATTTAAAAGTGGTTTTATTACAAAAAAACCATTAAATGATCAAATCTATCTTTCTCTCGTGTTTCTAATGACGCAGCTGTGTTTTTTTTTTTTTTTTGCATAAAATAGCTCTAAACTATGCTGAAGCCATCCATGCTAGTTTTTTTTTTAATATTATATATTTGGATTTTTGGGCTTAGATTCACCTAATAAATTAACAAATATTTTTTATTGGCAGGGTATCGAAGTATATGCTTTCAAAACAATGTATTAAACAATAATTTGCTTGGGTGAATAAGC
The DNA here is from genome assembly GCA_914767935.1 of Coremacera marginata. Taxonomy (NCBI): domain Eukaryota; kingdom Metazoa; phylum Arthropoda; class Insecta; order Diptera; family Sciomyzidae; genus Coremacera; species Coremacera marginata. The sequence goes on along the minus strand of OU612043.1, from coordinate 51,185,759 downwards.
ATAAGTGTATAATTCCCATACAATTATACTCTTTACCCAAGCCGACTAAGATGATTTACCTATTGGTTTTTGTTTCTCGGTGTAAGTAAGTAATTAAGACTATAGATATTAACTGAACTTAATTTCATAAAATTTTACTTGTGGCAATGTTCTTCTGTCATATTATGGTAAAAATACTCTACTTGTGTTATTTCCAATTTAACATGTGGATACTTTTTTTATCTGGAGTGAATACATTTGGATTCATTTTTGGCATTTCCGTGGATACTTTTCTTATTATTGCCGCGTCAACACTGCTACTGAGATAAACATCACTAGCCTAAAGTTCACTCTTACACACACTTATTCATAGTACTCTTTTTCCACTCAAGAGATGTCGCTCTCTTTATATCATAGTTTATTTGTTTCTTTTCAATTTTTTTTTTTTTTTTTTGTCTCTTTTGACTACTAAAAATAGTTTAAAGCTCTTTAATTGTACCATAATTTATTTACAGAATTTATTTATTGTTTACCAAGTTTGCTCATTTTGACGTACGCATATTTTCAGATGTGTTCTGGGTAGAGGGTGTACAAAGTAAAGAGATACACACGTGCACTCGAGATCCGAAATAAATCTAACCACAAAAAAAACCATAGTGGAATATGTGAAAAAAATTCTGTTTACATAAATTAGAAGTTCTCAAATCTAAGACATTAATTCCAAGGATCGAATCATGTCTGTGAAGTCAATAAATGTAGTCAGTATTGAATATAATTCAAAAGGAATAAAAGAGATTGCGCTAAAAATCTCTATCAATGCTGTACTTCTATTTAAATTTTTTTTTATATATTCTATACATAAATAAAAGATAAGCCCACCCGTGGAATACCTCGAAAAATTAACATCATACTTCATTGCATAGGTGATTTATATACATTATTATGAAGCGGTCTAGTTTGGGTGGTAGAGCTGGGTGCATGCTTGTATAACCGGGACTAAGCTCGTCCAAAAGGCGTGGTTCTTGCTCTACACAACGTTAGAAAAACCATTGAACATAAAAAAAATTATGTACTAAAAGAAAATCATACCACTTTAATGAAGAAAAAAAATTCAAAGAAAGCAAAGCCAAATTAAAAGAGTTGAAAAGCTAAAGATGTTATTAGCTTCTCAATCCTTCCCTACCCAATCAAAAAAATTCTGGATCAATCTTTGATAAAACACTAATACACACGCAATTGTTGCTAGCAGGATTGTAGCGGATCAAAATGAAAAATCAAACAACAATATCTGAAAGTTTAAAGCTAAATTCTCAATAGGTAGTCAATGAACTCTACCATTGCTGTAAATAAAATGATAAATGGAACAAGACAAAAAAAAAATGGTAGCAATAGGAAATAAATAAGATATATGCCCATATATTACATATGCTTATAAAATACATATGCATACCAATGATCCCTATCGGAGATTTCAAAGTGCTTTATTAAAAAGCAAGTAAAAAGGTCTTCATTCTGTCTATAAATAGTGCTTTTGAGAAGTGCTTTGCTCTCGCTACGCATTGAGCTTTAAAAAATCGCTTAGCTTTCACAACTTTCCCTAATGTGACTATTCATAGTTCGTAAATCATGTCGTTGCTGTGGTACTAGTTCGATATATTTATTTTTCTCATCACAACTTGCCATTACTCATCACTAGTATGCGCGAAATTCGTGAAAATGTTTCAGCAAAATATTGAAAAATAGTGAAAGGTAAAGAACGTTTATAAACTGTTTCAAAGTAATATTTTTATACAAAAATAATAAAATGAGATCAATGACTCAACACCTACTCACTTTACCAATACAAATAATTCCTTACTAGATTTCTTTTTTGTAAGTGATAAGACCAAAATTCTACTTTATGATCAGTTAGTAGCACCTGCTTTTTCTAAACACGATCTAATATTTCTAAACTTTGATTTTCAGCTGAGTGATTTGTTAAATACTTTTAGTTATCGTAATTTTCAACGTATAAACTACTCACATCTCAGTCAAGCGGTAAATGACATAAGTTGGTACGACATATATCGTATGATATCAGTTGAAGATCAAGTGAACTTTTTTCAGCACCATTTGAGCAAACTGTTTAATGAATTTGTGCCCATCTCAACTAAACATTTAAAATCTCAACAAAAACCTTGGTTTAATAGCTCCATAAAAAGTCTTATTTCTTGTCGTAATTCTGTTTACAAGCGTTGGAAGAGATTTAAAACTCCCGAACTGTACGAAGAATTTAAACAATTAAGGAAAGCCGTTGGAACTGAAATGAAACAGTCGAAAATAAAATACTATAGCGAAAAATTTGAGAATGCAATTGAAAGTAAAAAAATGTGGAACGAAATTCGTAAGATTGGCATTGGCAAGGATACTTCTCGTAGTTGCGATGCTGTGGATGTAAATGATCTTAACGAAAAATTCACAAATATTACAGTGCCTGTAGTCAATGGTAATGTCTACTTTGACTCCGTTGGAACCCTCAGTCAAAACGTAGTTTTTTCGTTTCACTGTGTTGATCAATGTGAAGTTCTTCAGAGCATTCTGTCCATTAAATCGAACTCTACTGGTTTAGATGGTACCCACCCAATTTTTCTTAAAGTTCTTCTTCCCATACTGTTGCCCTACATCACCCACATTTTCAACACAATTTTAACCACGTCAAGTTTCCCCAGCAGCTGGAAAAAAGCTAAAATTATACCAGTTCCAAAAACTAGAAACGAATTTAGACCCATAGCTATCTTGCCATACCTCTCCAAGGCTCTGGAGCTGCTGCTGCACAAACAAATTAATCAATTTGTTCTTAAAAATAATCTTCTCACTAACAGACAGTCAGGCTTTAGAGCTCAACGAAGCTGTGTTACAGCACTTATCGATGTGACAGATGCTATCCGTGCGGGCTTAGATGCTAATAAGGTTAGTTTCTTAGTTCTCTTGGATCATTCAAAGGCTTTTGATACTGTGGATCACAATATACTTTACACTAAACTAACAAATCTATTTAATTTTACATCTACTGCTGCTAACTTAATGCAGTCTTATTTATCCAGCAGATCGCAGGCTGTATGTGTAAAATCTGTAACATCCGAATTTCTACCTATCTCACGTGGCGTCCGTCAGGGATCTGTCCTTGGGCCACTCCTGTTCTCCATGTACATAAATGACTTATCCACTATTCTACAAAACTGCATGATCCATATGTATGCAGACGATGTGCAACTATATACAAGCTGTTGCCGTGATTCTATACCAAATTGTGTGTTTAACCTTAATGCTGACCTTAATCGAATTACTAGATGGGCCTTCGAGAATGGCTTGAGCCTCAACCCAAATAAGTCTAAGTGCTTGATTATTACAAAAAGAATAATAACTGCCCTATACAATTTGTAAATTCTGCTAAAAATCTTGGGATAATTTTTAACCGAACCTTAACGTGGAGCACACACATATTGAATACTGTTGGAAGATTATATAGCATGTTGCGTGTACTGTGGATCACTCAATTCTTCACGCCACTACGAATTAGAATGCTTCTAGCTAAAACCTATCTTCTCCCAACCCTCCTTTACGGATGTGAGTTATTCGCTAATTGCGATGCTGCTTGCACAGCAAAACTAAATGTGCTATTTAATAACATCGCAAGATACGTATTCGGGTTAAAACATAGGGATAGTGTTTCACATTATTCTATAAGAATATGTAACATGACCTTTGCGAATGTTCTTAAATTCCGTACTTTGTTGTTGCTGCATAAAGTAATATTCTATGGTGAGCCTGCCTATCTACGTGAAAGACTTATTTTCTCGCGATCGAATCGAGCTAAAACTATAATTCAGCTACGACATTTTTGTTTAACTTCGGAAAGACAATTTTATATCAACGCTATACGTCTTTGGAACTCGTTACCCACTGAACTCAGATCTATCCAAAACGCCGTGCATTATAAAAATAAACTTTATTTATACTTTTCCACGTTGCAATGAGATAAGTAGAACTAAGTGAATAGATGCTTTTATAAATTTATTTTATTTCATAGCATATTTTTCTTAAATTTCTTAATATGTTATCTTATTTTATATACAAATTATAATGTTACTTTTACATTTAAGTTTTTTAATTTTCATTGTAAGCTAATTTAATACATGTAGCTGGTACTATAATTATAAGGTTTCCTTGTTGAATCTTGTTGTACTAGCTTGTCGCAAATTAATAAATACAAATACAGTGGGAAGTGGTGCGGTTATTCAAAACGCAATTTTAAAAGATTAGTTCGGGCAAAAATATACACCATAAAAAAGGAAGTTGCGCTTGCAGGTGCAAACGAAGAAGGCGCAACAGCAGCAGAAAATTGAGGTGGACATAGTAGGGCAGACTATATGCTATATGTGAGTAGTGCCAATTCTACAAAGAGTGGGCTTAAAAGTGCCCTCTTCAACAAAAACTTTATTTTCAAGTCAGTCTGGGAAACTACTTCCACTATGGACTAGAGAGAAGTATTTGTCAGGATTTGAAGTTGTCGTTAGCAGAAGATATTGAAATTTTAGAAGAAGATATTGGAATATTTTTATGTTGTTAAGTTTTGCAGCATTAGCTAAGTTTACCATGAGGCAATTGGAGAAATGCCTGAGATTTTCATCCAAATTAATCTCACCTTCAAACATTCGCGATTTCGTAAAAAATGTTTGAATTTGTAAACCAAAACTAAATTTCTTTTATTTTACTTTAAATATCTTTTGATATATTTTCTTAATAAAAAATTACAATTTTAAAAGAAGAAATTTAAATGATTTTTCCGGAGTCGTGTGCGCTCGTGGACAGCTCAAAATTGAAAAAAAGCAGAAATAGCATGGCTTCAAGACAATCAAATTCTATTTTTACCATTTTTTTCGTTAAGTTTTTATTCCGCTCATTTTACTGTATTATACCAAAATCGACTTCACTGCATTAGAAGTAAAAGATTTTTTTTTCTCTCTCTAAAAATTTTTGACAGTGACGAACTTTTTGCTTGTTTTTATTATATTAAATTTGAAATCTACAAATATAATTTTTTTTGGTAGTTTTAATTTTTATCTACAGAAATTTAAGTAAGTCGTCCATCACAACATCAAGTGTAAGATAACCAGCAAATAGATTTTTTGGTTTAATTTCAGAATGCCTTTAATAAATCTGTTATTAAAATTTTTTTTTCCATGTCAGGATTCTTAGTTTGCATAGGTTCAAAGTCTAAAAATAAAAAAAAAATAAAAACGAATTGACCATTATAGCCCCTGAAAAGACTTTGATCAAGTTTCTATTGATAAATTTGTGTTGTACGTGTTATTAAATAATTGTACACAAATAACAGAGAACTGGACGCACAAGTTTCATGACGACCCTGAGCGGCTAAGGTTTTCAAGAAGCTTTATAAGGACTCATTCCACACCAAACCAACTACCTTATTTTTTTTTATATCACTATTATGAACAAAATGTGTATACTCTGAAAGATCTTTAGGAGGTTCATCAAATCACTTATTTTTTTGTAAAAATTCGTATTATTGTTGTGGTAACACAAACAAAATACGAAGATTCACGCTATTTCTGGTTTATGGTGATTTTAAAAAATGCATACCCCAGGACCGGAACGAAATATCTTCACATTTTTTTTTTTTATTGTGTAAAGATTATGCTTCCAAGAAAATATTATTTTGAAAATTATAGGTTAAATAAAAAAAAAAATTGTTTTTTTGGGCTTTTATTGAAGATTTGCCATATAATAAACGGTAAACAAATTTGAATTCATCAAAAGATTACTCATGAATAAAATCGATTTGATATCGATTCAGCAAAATCAAATTGAATTGTGAATTCAATTAAAATAGTATATTGATGAAATGGATATTTATGTTTCGAAATCGATTTTTAAGAAGAAATCGTTTTTAAAAAAAGAAACTGTTATTTAATGAGCAGTTCGCATTTTCGAGTTCGAATTCGAACCGACATTTTCACCGACACGATTATACGCACAAAGTTGTCTCATTAAACTGACTTTGAGACTTCAAACAAAATTCAAAAGAAGGTGTAGTTATAAAAAATGCAATATCTCTGTTAATACTTTGATCTACCAATTCTGAAAGGTCTTAAAAAACAACTGACTCTGAACGGTGAAATTAGGGTTCGAGAGATGGGAAATGGAAACTTTTCCATAAAACCCCAAATAATCATATTATTTTAATACATTTTTCTCAAAATAACTTTTCCTTATAAGTATAATAACGTCATAAAGATAGGTACTCGGAAAAATTTTCTGCGTCAGATGAAATTTGAACCTGGGTCAACGGCGGTTCTTTGGCAAAATATAGTATTATTTAAATATACTTAAAGTTATTTTGATAAGAAGAGGCATGTATTTGGTTTCAAAAAGTAAGTTATTTTCTAAAATAATCTATTAAGTTAATAATCTAAGCAGTTTTAAAGTAACTCTAGAATTTTTGAAGTGAAAGTTTTATACCCACGTATACAACAATATGTCGAGCTAGATGAGGTTACCCCCCACCAATGTAACGAAATAACAACACAGCAATTCGCCGCACTAGTTGTACAAAAACGAAAAAATTGCTATTTGAATTTAAATTTTTTTTTTTTATTTTTGCTTCCACTGAGGATTGAACACAGTACATTTGTATCCATAGTCGGCTGTTCTAACCACTGGGCCGCGTGGACATATTTATTTGAGTAGCTGATACTTATGTTAAATCAACAAACAGTACTTTTCTCTTTCTTTTATGATTGAATTGAGCCTTTCGTTCAATACTCTGAAAGTACAGTACGGTCTAAAAATCGGAATCTGAAGGAAGTTTTTATTAGCATACTTTTAGGCATTTCTAAAATTGAGTTTTGATAAATTCAGATTGATTTGGAAACAGCACATGCTGCAATATTAACGAATGCAACTTTGAATCTAAAATTTGTTTTATTCTTAGATCTGTGAATTTCCATATAAATATCGTATTTTTCATATAATTTAAATGTAGTTTTTTACTCACATTTATATCGAAATAAAGAAATATTCACATGCTGCGGTATTTTAACACACAAAATACTGGTTACAAGTTCTTCCATTACCAACTGAGTTGTCAAATTAGCTACACTACTTTGGTCGGAAGTAAAACATGAGAAGGTTATATTACTAAGATATTGTGCCGAAAATTAACACTTGTCAATGCAAAGCAATGAACTTTTATTCAAAGAAAAATTTCGTATTTTTCTCTAATTGGCGATCAAAAATCGAAAGTTATTTCATACGTCAGAAAGTGTTATCGCGTCAGTCATAATAAAAGTAATTCTGAAAGTGCCAACAAAAGTTATCGGAAAGTATCCACCTTACAGTAAAAAAGGAGAAAATGTAATTATCTTCGCATTTGTGTTGTAGAAATAATCGCTTTGGAATTGTAAACGAATAATCGACACATAAGCGTACCATGAAGTAACCGTTACGTCAGCCAAACGTATCTTTTTCGAATCGTAGTCGATGTTGAAGTCGTGTTTGTGCCGTCGATTTTGTGCCGTGTGGGAAATAGCCGAATTTTTGTGATAATGCTGGAGTTTCTTCTATATATATATCCATGTCTGCATCATTTAGCATGGAATATCGTAGCAAATGCAACATAAAATACGATGCAAGTCATGTAACGAAAAACGCATCAACATTTTTAACTGTGTAGGCACTGTAAAATAAACACAAACAAGTATGCGCGGTAGCATAAGGTCAGAGCTTCTGACCACAAAGCAAAGGTTTAGTTGTCCAAACTACAGTTGAAAATTTGTGCTTTTTTTAAATTAAAAATATTTACAATCATACAGGCAAGTTTTGTTTTTTTTAAGAAAAATTGAAAACGAATTATAAAAATAAAGCCCAAATTATATAATCGATTGATGATAATTTTGGATAAACAATAAATTCTTTTTGTCATCAATCCCATGGAATAAATTGGAAGATGTATACTAGCTTTCAAGTTTGTTCGTATTTTGTTTGCTTTATGCAAGGGAGGCAATGGTGAGATGGTAGCACGTTCAACAACTAGCAGTCAAATTGTACGCGGTTCGATGCGAGTACGGAAAGGGATAAGTGCATTATTCCCGACACAGGTTTTTCGACAAATTTTTTCTTTTTAATATTTATAAATAAAAATATTATTAACAACAAAATAAAACAGCAAGATTTGTCGTCTGTGCTATGAGGATCGAGCCTGGAATGACTCAAGTCATCAAATGAATGGGTTAATATATGGGCAAATCCCAGCGTGTTGGACGTCTCCTTCGGACGCTTCTTTTGAAAATTTTTTATACGATACAGAGATATATTTAGAAAAACTTTATATTGGTATAATAAAAAAAAATAGAGAAATTTTTATTCAACTTAATTTTTTAGCAAAATTTTTATTTCCTTATGCCAAATAATGTGTGAGCAAAATTTGGTTTAAGTCGGACAAACAGTGTGGAGGGAGATCGATTAGAGTTAAATTGACAAGCCCCTTGTCCAATTCTACCCACTTTTGTAGGCTTAAAACTTCTCATTATGCTCAAGAATATATGTAAGAAATTTGGTTGAAATCGGACAAACGGAGTAGATTGAGCTAGTTTAAAAATAAAGTGCCACGCCCCCCTGTCTAGTACCACCCAATTTTATAAACTTAATCGTAAGTTCGCTCAAATTACCAAGGATAATATGTGCAAAATTGTGTTGATGTCTGACACACGGTGTTGAAAAAGTTCGATTAAAAGTAAGATGCCACGCCCACTTTACAAATATAAGGACTTCACATCAAAATTTGGTATGTGTTGGATAAACGATGTAGGTGGAATTTGGATAACGAAAGTTTTTCTATTTTGATGACGTCGCTTTGTATGGGAGGTAGGTGTGGTTTTGATCTGATTGTGCCAAATATCATAGAGATAGTTTATACTATATATCAAAGATCATGTACAAAATTTCAAGACATTTCTTTAATTTTTGTGGATTTTTAAACGATTGTAAGTTTTAAATAAAGGCAATTTGTATTGGAGGTAGGCGTGGTTTTCATCCGATTTTGTCAAATATCATAGTAATAATCTACATTAACTATAAAGGTTATGTGGAAAATTTCAAGACCTTTCTTTAATTTGAGCAGCTTTTTAAGATATTTTATGGTTACTATAAAGCGACTTTGTATGGGAATTTCATAGTCAGGATTAATATTGAAGATTAAAGCTTACGTGCAAAATTTGAAGACATTTCTTTAATTTTTGTGGATTTTTAAGGGAATTTACTACAAAAATTAAGTCACTCTGTATGGGAGGTTGACGTGGTTTTCATCCGATTTGGCTCATTTTCAAACTTGATCTTCATTTTTTAAAAAGAAGGTTATATTTTGAATATCAACCCGATAGCATTAAAATTACGGCTGTAATCGTGACGCCAGACAGACAGGCGGTCATACGGACAGACAGACGGACACACGGAAATCGAATCAGGAGGTGATGCTGATCAAAAATATATACACTTTTCTATACCTGCCACGCCTCCTCATTGGCGTTACAAACGGAATGACAAAGTTAATATACAAAATATTTACGTATTAGTGTCAACTCGATACATTTATATTACTTATTTTCGATATCTTTTCCCATATTAAGGAATATGATTTCAAATCATAGCAAAGTCATATGACTTCACATATCTTTTCTATCTCAGTTTTAACCATAAATTTGCCTGTCACAATCTTTTTCAATATTTTTACACTGTAATCTATAATTCTACCTTAAAGAGCGTGATAAGCAAAAGGCTTTTTTAAAAGTGTTATAATATTATCTTTAATATTATAATTCAATTGAAATGTATTTTAAACACTTGAAAGAACTAGAATTGTTTATAGCGATAAGCAGAAAAGTTCAAGCACTCAGATCAAGTAGTTTTTCTTATCTTTTAGACAGATGAGGGTTCATTAGAAATTAAATGTTTGCTCCTGATATAGATATCAAGTCTACGATTCTCAGAATATTATGAAAATTAAATTTGGGTAAGAAGAATTTGTTTTGTATAAAAATCATTCGATTTTTAAAATAAGTATCTTTTCTTGTCATCATTTGAGTATGTTCATTACTAGAGCTGTAAAATCTGCATTCATATTCAAAATTTCAAGACATTTCAATTCACATTTAATTTCAAAAAATTAATTAAAATTAATCATTTCAATTATTCACTTTCGTTATTCAGAATAATGATTTAATTATTTACTCATATAAATACTATTCACAAAGCATAAAACTCACAAGGAATTTCAGAATTTTCAATTATTCTTTTTTTATCCATTATTCAATGTTTATTTATTATACATTTTTTATTCATGACTTTGGTTTGAATGAATAATAAATGAATAATGTATAAAAAATTAATAATGAATAAGAAATGAATAATGAATAAATAATAAAAAACGAACGAGCATTGAATAAAAAAATTTTAATGGATAACAAATGAATAAAAAATGAATAATGGATAAAAAAAAATAATTGAATTAATTGGAATTCTTTGCGAATTGCATTCTTTGTAAATAGCATTCATATGAATAAAAAATTTAATTCATTATTCTGACTAACATATATGAATAATTTACGAATTTTTTTAAGCTCAATGTGAATTAAAAATTTTATTTATGAATAAATTTTGCATTCATTGAATGGATTCTTATTACATTATTCATTGATTCACTTTTTGGCAAATAAAATCAAATTGAATGCATTCCTTTACAGCTCCGTTCATCACTAGTTTCAATGCTTATATTTTTATGGAGCAACGCCAAATCTAACCTTCATATTAAACTTATCATTGCATAAAACTGTAACCACAAAGTAGGTTAGTAATTCAAAGCGTATATTGAAATTGCTTAATGAATATGTCTTGATTGTCAAAAACCAACTCAGATATCTATTAGATTTAAAATTGAACTGTAGACGGTTAAAAATTGAAGTCTAAATTTTTAACCTTACTGAAATGTTTGTGGTTAATATCGAGAACTGCACAAGTTTATGATTCGAATGAATGACTATATATCATCCATCAAAAATCGAATGCGAGCGCGTGCGGTTGCGTACAACAACCACCACTTCCACGCGAAGCATTCTCATAAAAGCGATGTGCGACGAGTGCCGCCTCTTTCACTCATTGCTCATAAGAATGCCGCTCAATGATTCTAGCGATCGCCAACTTAACATAGAAGCTATTATCTTAATAAAGACGTAAAACACAAAGCAAAAGTAAAACAAGGAAAACGCATGCTAATACTGAAGTACACGCAAATCATTCAATGACTCTAGAGTCATTGAGGGTGCTTAGAATCATATGCTTAGCGATGAGCGATGAGCGATGAGTGAAAGCAGCGGCACTCGTCGCTCATCGCTGTTATGAGAATGCTTCGTGTAAAAGTGATTGTTGTTGTGCGCAACCGCACGCTTTCGCACTCGGTTTTTGACGAGTGATTTAGAATCGTAAAAAACAATTCCCTGCAGTTTTCTGGTTGATGTTTTATTTATTTATTTATTTAATTTTTTATTAAATTATTTTTCAACTTAAAAGTTGAAATTCGTTAACTTTCTTTGATCAATAAAGTTATAATTTAAAACGAATTTTTCAACTTGTAAATTCTCATTTTCAACAACATATTTAAATTTAGTTTAACAGCTTCGTTTTGTCAAAACCGAATCATTTAAACCGAAGTTACAAATTGTTAGCCTTGTTAGTTCCCTATTGGTGGGTGTAAAACATTTTTTATAATATTGATAATAAATATTCTCAGTAATATCTTGGTGAATTTACTTTTGAAGTCTTGTTATAAGAACTTGGTTCTTTCAAAACTTTGCTTGGCTCTTTCAGTGCTTATATAAAAGAACCGAATTTCATATTATTAATAAAGGGCTGGAAGTGCAAGAATATTTTTGCATCTTTGTTTTTTAACTGACTCCGTCATGTCACTCTTCCCTTCTGTGAAAAAAAAAAATAAATAAGTATGACATGTTCTAATATTATTGGTGATTTTATATTATCACGAAAGAAAACTAAAATTTTAAACTTCGATGTACCGAATCAAACCAGTCACAAAAATCAGTCACAACAGAGCTAGAAATTACACAGCTTTACGGTGGAAATTTTAATAGATAAAATTTTTATTAAATTGGCAATCAAAGATTCTATAAATCACAAATCGCTACATCATGATCTTCAGTACAAAAATCATAAATATAAAACATTTACACGACAATTTTTACAAATCATGCCACTGTTAGTGTTGCCAACGCATTGGAAAAAGCTATTCACATCATTAGTTCAGCTGGCAGCAGTTCAAGTTTAGCAAAAAACAACAACAGCAAAACATGGCTATAGAGTGTTTATTTGTTTATACAAGACTACAACAAGTTGTTTCGAATTAAAAACGAATAATATTCGCATATTTAAAAAAAGAGGTAAAAAAACGTGATACTGTTGCCATTGTTACAACATATCGACAGACAAGCCTCCAAAACACAGACATAGAGGCAGCGAATCAGAGAGTCAGAGTATCAGCTGTCAGCTTACCAAAGAGCTATAAAAACCGGCAAGAGAATTTAAGAGTCAATAACTTGTGTTAAGAGTAGAGTTGCCAGAAAGAAGGATTTTTCCGTTTTTCGGGATCGTTTTCGACTATAACAGGATGGCGGGGAAAAAAGTGATCAAAACGGGAAACGTGTAAAGCTATCAATAAACAATTTTTTTCTAACTTTTTTAACCACCTTTTCGAATAGAAATAACTCAGCTGAAATTTTTAATTAATTTTAACAAGTTAGACTTTTAAAGTTTTCAATTTTCAATTTTATATAACTAATCTTTTCGGAAAAAAAATTATCATTGGTTCATTGCGTATTTCACACATATTATTTTTTAAGAAAAATAAAACGATAATTATATGGAATACAAATCGTCAAATTTATTTAGTTTTTCAAATCAACTTTTATAAATCATTCAGAAATTTTGTTATAGTTTAAAGCTGACGCTTCGTTAAAGAAATAGGTTTGAATTTTTTCTGTGTCTTTCACTAAATGTTTTATTCTTATTCTACCAAAGTAACACTATTGTGTTTTAGTTATAAAATTGACTTCTAAGAATGTATATAGAAGTAAGAAATATAAATTCTTACTCATACATAACTTAAATCAACAATCAGTTCTTCTTTTCGTTCTTTTAGAATTGAGTTGAGTCTTTCGTTCAATACCCTGAACGTACAGTACGGTCTTTTTTCAGAACATTAGCATACTTTTAGGCATTTCTTAAATTGAGTTTTGTAATCTTCAATTTGAAAAATTCAGAGAGAAAACTGTTTAGTTGAGTTTCATCAAACAAAATTGTGCTGGTTTATTCAAGAGTTTATTTTTAATTTTATTATTGTTGAATAGAATTTTCATTAAAATTTCCATAAAATTTCTATGCAAAAAGTTAATTCTAAAACAAATTCAACATGATATTGAGAGGGAAATGTTACCCATAGCAAAACTTTTTTCTCTTATCTATGGTCCACTATTTCCTTGTATTCGGAGAAAATTTTTAGATAAAAACTAATTGTTACCAAATTCTCAGAACTGAATTTTAAGAACTGCGCAAAAAAACAGATTTGAAGATTTATAAAAAATTGTTTTGAAATTAATATATATAGGAAATGTATAAGCATCCATAATAATAGAATAGTATATAGAATATAAACTATTTCTTTGCAATGAAAGTAAAGAATTTAAACCTGGTGTCAGATATTTTGTCCGAAAATTGATACGAATATATAAAAAACTGTAATTTTCTCATTTACTTATTTTATTTTTTTTTTTGGAGTGAAAGTTTTATAGCCGGATATACAATAATACGGCAAGCTAGATGTGGGGTAAAACCAATGAAACGAAATGATTCTTATCAAAACAACAACACAACAATTCGCCGTATTGGTTGCATAAAAACGAAAAAACCACTATTTATAAATGTTTCATATGTTAGCTTTTACCGAGGATTAAACACACTACGTTTGGAATCATAGTCGGCTGTTCTAACCACTGGGCCACGGAGGCATATTTATTTAAGTAGCTCGTACTTAAGTTAAATCAACAATCAGTTCTTCCTTTCGTTCTTTTATAATTGAGTTGAGTCTTTCGCTCAATACTCTGAACGTACAGTACGGTCTAAAAACTTGCATCTAAGCGTAGCTTTTTTTCAGAACATTGACATACTTTTAGGCATTTCTCAAACTGAGTTTTGTAATCTTCAGTTTTATAAATTCAGAGAGAAAGCTGAGTTTAGTTGAGTTTTATCAAACAAACTTGTACTGATTTATTCAAGAGTTTGATGGATAGAGTGTGTGGCTCATACGCCAGAGAACCCAAGTTCGAATACCCCATCAAACAAAGAAAATTTTTTCAATTGAAATAATTTTTCTGTTCAGCCGTCACCTCTCTACAGACAATGGCAAGCCTCAGAAAGCAAAAACTGCAATGAAAAACTTCTTGAGAACATAAACCGTTCGGAGTCGGCATAAAGCTTGTAGGTCCAGTTCTCGATCATTTGTGTTCAAACATTTCACAACACACACAACACAATTGATCATAGAAGCTCGTTCAAAGTCCTTTAGAGGGCTGAAATGGTCATTTCGTTTTTTTTTTTTTGTTATTTTGAGTTCAGCGGCAAAACTCAAATTTGTACTGAAAACTCAAACTAAGCTCTTTGTGTAGATATGTATGTTTAGGCTATTAATTATTAATTATTATTAGTATGTAAGGCTATTAATAGAATGCACAAAAAGTATTGCCAGCTCTTCGTCAACTCTCGCTTCGACTCAGGGTACAATAAAAGAAGGTAGAGGAATGGCTTAGAGCCGAGTGTTAGAACTGACAAGTAAACTGGCAAAAAAACTCAAAACAACACTTAGCGGAGACTCATTTTGCCAAGTGATGGAAAATTGTTGCATTGGTTTTGACAACTCTGACACTGTGAAAGAAAGCATGATCAGTACTATTACTGCGTACTCACGCTCAATTTTTGGTGCTGTGGCTGATTCTTTAGCAGCAATTTAAAAATTACCTAATAAATTGTGGCGGCCGTGGTGTAGTGGGTAGAGTGTGTCGCCCATACGCCAGAGAATCCTGGTTCGAGTCCCACCTGACACAAAAAGTTTTTTCAATTGAATTAATTTTTCTGTTCGGCCGTCACCTCTCTGCAAACCTCAAAAGAGAGCAAAATGGCAAATCTCAGAGAGTTAAAACTGTCATGGAAAGCTTGTTGAGAACATAAGCCGTTCGGAGTCGGCATAAAAACATGTAAGTCCAGTTCTCGATCATTTGTGTTCAAACATTTAACAACTCGGTCAAAGCTGGGTCAAAGTCAAGGGCTGAAATGGACATTTCGTTTTTTTTCGTATATCATGAGAAAGTGAAGAAGAAAACAAAAAATTTCGAAAAACTATTCGTGCTGGCTATGCTATGTGAAATTGGCCGACACATGTTATGTCATAACAACAATATTCAGATAAAACAATTTATCAGAATTTTTACCATCTAAAATTGACTTAAGGGGTTACATGACATTGGCAGTTTTTTTAAATCGACTTTTGTTTAATAATTTTTTATTTTAGTAAATATTATTAAGATTCTAAGAAAAAAAAATTTCATGGAAAAATTCCTACGGGTTCAAAAGTTACAGCCGGATTAGTGAGCGCATTTTTAATTTTTCCGCTACCTACGTACGGCAGCTGGTATATACTTGTTTTACTTGCTACCTGACTTTTGGTGGTTGTTATTTCGTACCTACATGAAGGGTGAAGGGTGAAGCCCGAATTGCTAAACGATTGCAAAAAACTATAAGAAACAGCACAACACAAGATAACGAAGGCATACAGTACGAAGCAGGCATGGCAGATTGAAGGTAACCTTTTTTTTCTTAGTTCACAAACTTTGAACTCGTTTATCTTTAATTTTTTGACGAAATTTTGTTTTTCTTATTTTTTTAAACTTGATTCGCTATCATATGAGACGAGCTTTTTTATAAATTTTTTTTTTTCGATTTTTTATGAATTTTTAAAGTCAATATTTTTTTCGAAAAAAAACACTTTCAAATTTGGAACATCATCAAAAATTTAAAAAAAAAATTTAAAAAAAAAAGCTCGTGTCATACGATAACCAATTTTGTTAAGATTTAAAAAAGTAATTTTTTCCAGATCAGACAATTTTTGCAACTCCCAGCGCTGCAACCACAAAGCCCCGTTTTTTTCTCTGCCCCCAGTTTGGAGCTCAGAGTAAAACCATGTTAGAGTGAAAAATATATTTTTATGAATATTTTTTCTTGTTATTTGTTCAATTCTTTACAATAATAAAAAAAAAAATTTTGGAAAAATGTCTGTTTTTGACTGAGTTATGAATTTTTAAAACAAGGTCTGTTTTCTCTGCCGCGAATGTCATGTCCCGCCTTAACAAATTGGGATAAAAAAAAGACGGTCTAATATACGATACGTTTTGAACAACAAGACTGTTGTGGAAATATTTTATTTGTTTACTGTGAACAGTATAACTCAAAAACGGCAAAGTCAAACAACAACAAGAGAGTCCTATAAAAAAAAAGTGTGTAAAAATTAAGCACAAAAAAAAATTAGATTTTTAAAATTGAGCAAATAGTACATTTTAAATTTGGGTAGTACAAGTTAATAGTACTGCAAATAAAATTTGGATGGCATGAAAGATATAAAAGAAGTACATGTACTAATATTGTAGTTATTTCTGTGTCTTTATTGATAAGAGTAACGTCCGTGGCGAAGCCGCGAACCACTCGGGTATTTCTAGCATGATTTTAAAAATTTAAACTTTGATAAAAAGAAGAAAAACAGGCTTTTAAAACAATGTAACAGTACGTTCAAAAAGTCCATAGGATGACACATAGATGGCGTTATTCGATTTTTTTCCTTATGATTTTTATTTAGTACCAATCTTCAAACGATACGTATAACATCGTTTGACAACAAAAGCGAGCAAATACGCAATCGTATTTCAGTCGATTGGATTAAATGATAACTTGTTGAATGCAAAATTAAACTGGCTTTTAGAATCTTTCCAAAATGAATGGTGCTGCAAAATAAAATTTGTTAACAAAACATTGTTAAAGTTAAAATAAATTAATAAAAAACGGGAAATTTTCAAATGATTTTACCTGTAACTTTGCCAATTCACTCGGTAAAAAAACAATCCCTTAACTGTTTTAAACATCTATTTTTCTTCTATAACAAAGTTACATACAAGCTATAACGAAGTTACATAACAAACTATACATACATGCACCTACTTAAAATCAGTTTTTTGACCACAAATTACGATTTTGAGGGTATATTAAAAAAAACTAAGTACGCTGTTATCTTATGTTCAACCATACCTACTACCTCTACTATGTCTCGAGTCAAGTTTTTTGAATTTTTCTCATTTTGTTACTTCATCTAATTAGAGATATTTTTTAAAATTATTTTTTTTAATGATGAATATAATTAATGATAATTATCCTTTACTGATATCGGTGACTTCTCTATCTCCATTAGTGATGTTATTGAATCTATTCAGGGTATGAAAGCAACATTTAAGGGAGATATTAATGGTTTCCCTACAGTTCCTTTCTTAAAATGCACAAATGCGTTAGCGGTCCCATTATGTTCAATTTTGAATAAGTCTCTGTCTGAGGGTATTTTTATAAAGCATTGGAAAATTGCATCTATCACCCTTATTTTTAAATCGGGCAATAAAAGTAATGTTGCCAACTACCGACCAATTTCCAAATTATATAACATCTCAAACCTCTTCGAAAAAATTATGAAAGCCAAACTTAGTTTCTTCCAAACATGGATTTGTTGCTGGTCGGTCAACTGTGTCAAATTTAACTATTTTCTCTAAGTACTGTGTATCCTCTTTTGGACTTAGTCATCAAGTTGATGTGATCTACACAGACTTCTCAAAAGCATTCGACAGAATTTCACATAAACTTTTACTTTTTAAATTATCGTAAATGGGTTTTCATTCGTCGTTTTTTAATTGGATTAAGTCTTATTTGCATGATAGAACGTGTTTTGTTAGTATAAATAATGTAAAATCATCTAATTTTATAGCTTCATCAGGTGTTCCTCAGGGTAGTATCCTAGGACCCTTTTTCTTTATTCTTTTTATTAATGATATACTCGTATCTAAGTGTATTTTAAACTCTCGCTTTTTACATTATGCGGATGACCTCAAACTTTTTCGTAAAATTTCCTCCTCTTCTGACATTGCTGATCTGCAAGCGGACATTACAAGAGTCGTGACCTGGAGCCAAAGTAATGGCCTTGCATTAAACTTTGCAAAATGTTTTCATTTAACACTCTCTAAACTCACGTTGAATACATTATCTAACTCATACTTCTTATCTGATTCAGAAATCCAATCAGTTCCTACATATCGCGCTTTGGGAGTTATTTCCGATTCCAAATTTAGTTTTAGTGACCAATGTCAATTTTCAATTTTGCAATGAAATTGATTCCCAATTTCAATCCAATCCAATGATTGACCAATGTCAATTTTCTTATTCCTAAAGCTTACTCTTTATTGACCTTTATACGTAGAAATAGTTTTGAGTTTTCGGATCCACATACCCAAAATATGTTGCTTAGTGCGTTTGTGAGGTCGAGACTTGAGTATGCGTCTACTATTTGGTGCCCTTTTTATGCCTCAACGTCTTTTACACTTGAGAAAATACAAAACAATTTTACAAGATATGCTCCGCGTTCTACAAACTTTCATGGTCCGTTGCCACCTTATAGTACACGACTTTTGCTTTAAGGACTTAAATCTTTGGAATCAAGACGAAAGATATCATCCCTTTTATTTATACATGACATAATTTCTGGAACAATTAACTGTCATAATTTATTAGAGCTTATCTCGTTCAATATTCCTTTAAGACATTTACGTAACTCTAAACTTTCAATGAGCCAATTACAAGAGCTTTGTATCTTTTTAATAAATTGTGTATCTCGCACGAATTTGATATCTTTGGTCCTAAAGATATTATTAAAAATTTAATTAATAATATTTTCTTAACATAATTACATAAGTATTCTTTTTATTATTATACATTTTGTGATAAACTATCAGTAATTGTAGTCTGTAAGGATATATGCATCTAAAGACTTGATGATTAAATAAACTAAAATAAACTAAAACAAAATATTGAAGTTGTTTAGCTTTGCCTACTATTACAGTGTTTTTTTATAATTGAAATTTTCATGATCAAATGATGGTATTTAATTGTCCTGCACGGATGAAATGTTTTAATCGAATTGATAAATATTACATTGTTTTTATTCTTAAAAGCTATTAACTATGATTTCAAATACGGGCGAGAGAGGAGAGCAAATGGCAAAAACTGCAATTTAAAAATGGGGAAAGACTTACTCCGTATGAAAAAAAAGTGAATATATTTCCCGAATACCTGGCAGCACTGGTTAAGATTGAAAAATACGAACTGGCCAAGAGCCAAAAAAGACGAGCAAGAAACACATGAATGTCAACTTAATGTGTGTAGCCGATCTGTTTGGGCAAAAAACAAAAACAAAAAGATAAAACAAAAAACAAAAAGAATCAAAAAAAAAAAATAAAAAGAAACCGAAAAATGTAAGAAAAATTTCGCAAAAAATGTCTAAAAATAACACAAACACGTTATAAAACGTGTAACGTAAAAGCAGGAAGTTTTTTTAAACCCAAAAAAAATATTATTTATGTTCGCCAATTGTTTTTGATTATTTCAGAATCAAAATTTGATTTATTGATCTGAAGATGGTAAACATGTCGCTTTTCTTTAATGATCATTATTGGGCTCACAGTCAACTGATTTATTTCAATCGCAATTTTTTAGCACAAAAATAAAGTTCAGCACTGATTGTGAGTGCGAGTGAGACAATATTTAGTTGGAGAGCAACTAAATGAGAATTAAGCCAAATTGCGCATTCAATTAAAATCAAATACATACCCTGTAGGAAAATCAACTAATTTAAAAGTAGTTGATAAAGTAGTTTTTTGTCAACCACAACTAGTTGAAATTCTGACTTTTTTCCATAGAACGAACTAACTTATTTTGTATGGTGATGTCCGCTAAATAAGTCAATTGACTGTCGTCTGCATATATTTTCAACTACTTGTTAAATTAGTTACATTTAAATTATTTTTTTAATTGCTTTAAAATAACCAATTGAAAACTATTACTGATGGCCTAAATATAATAGTTGATGAAATAACATGGTTAAATATATATAAACTTGTAATCTAATAAAAATTTTCAATTAAAACATGCCAACATCAGAGTAGTTGCCGCCTTAATATAATTCAAAGTAGTTTATCAATCACTGGTTTTTAAGTAGTATTTCAATTACTTCATATATTGAAGTGGATGCCGCCTTAATATAATTCAAAGTAGTTCATATACTGGTTTATTTTAAACTAGTTTTTTAATTAGTTGCTTTTAAAAACAAGTTAGTTTGTTCCTAAAGGGTAACTTTAACTTATTTGGTATTTTAATTTATTTATTATACTTTCCTTTCAATTCAATTTAAGCTTTCAATTGGCTAAGCTTTTCAAAATTTCGAAATTTATTCACAAAATACGTTAGTTTAGCGAAAGGTCAGTGGGTCAGAAAGCACTAGATTTGGTATTAGAGTAAACATGCATAAAAGATTAGTTAATTTTGTGAGAAGTTGACAGACGCTGCATGCTCGACCCTTGACTCTGTCGATTTAGTAAAGCTCAACTTTTGTGGAAATTAAGTTCAGAATAAGTAACAAATGAAGCGAACAAAAATTCATTTTAATATTTAAATATTAAACAAGATATCATTTTTATTATACTTATTGTGCGTAAATGATTAAAAATAAGAGCATAAGCATTAAAAAATTTACCGCTTCGGTTTGTATCACGAAAAAAAAATCACTAATGACGAGCAAGACACAAGAAGCAGTAGATTTTTGTATGGTAAATAGTATTGCTTATCGTCTCTTGCCTATTGTATACAAAATAAAGGGGGTTAATACCTGGAAAATGACAAATATTTTGCACAAGAATGGCGAGTTCAATATAAAAACCAATTCTAATTTGATAGCGAGAAAGTTGATTTAGAAAATGGCACGATTACGAATCGCGGGTGCCGAGATTTGAAAGTGTATGTTTACTCAAAACAAAAAAAAAAATAGGTTTGGTCTATTTTTCTCAACTAGTTATAGCGTTATCAATTTGTGAAAAGTTATCCTTGCTACAAGATCTGTTAAAAAAAAAAACATCTATATCTTTACCAATATCCAATGGATCTAAAAAATTTGACGCTATTTGAAAGATAATAAAATTATCTTTAAAAAAAAAAAATACAAAATTTTTATATAAATAATTTTCGATTTCATTCGTCGATTTGAAAAAACTTTTCACAAACTTTAGAAGGAATTGTGTGTGCATCTTTCAAACCGTTAACTTCGGCGAAATGAACAAAATGTAGCTTCAACATCTGAAAATTATGAGAAAAAGTTGGGGAAATCGTGATTTGTGTGTGCGTGCCGCCGATCGCTTGCAAAAATATATTTTCAAGTTTTATATAGTATTCGATAGAATGCACATTTCTGAAAAAAATCAGAGCAAAAACGAATTTTTGGCGATACGCGAGGAAACTGGACAAAAATTAAATAACCATTGAAAATAGAAATTGAAATGTAAAAACAACGCCAACTTATGACGCAACTGGCTTGCGCATGTGTTGATGCGTACTCAAGAACCACAGAATTCGGCATCAGCTGTCCTGATTTGCAAAAAAAGAAAGTGAAATACACATAAAAAATAAAAGAAGATTTTATCACCCTTCGCGCTTTGCTACGCCTTATTGTATTTTGTACTACAGCACCCTCTGTGGTTCAAGATATAGCAAAATACATAGCGCCAAAATACTCACCGCATCCGAAAACCACTTATAAAAATCATACTTATCGGATGAGTTGTTTTGAGTTTTTTGCGGTATTTGTACAACAGCGCCCTCTGGTCTTAGAGATAGAATAACAAATAACGGCAAAGCCCTTTTCATACTCGATATCAAGACCTATTTATCCGATATACAAATTTTTATCTAAATCGGATGAACGGTTTTTGAGTGTTTCACGATTTCTTAAGTGATTTGTACTACAGCACCATCTGGTCCTTAGGAGCGCAGAAAAAAAATTCCAAGATAGCCACCATATCCGAAAACTCCTATGTACAAATGTTCACGCAAATCGGATGTACAGCTAGGAGTTTTTCGAGATTTTTAAAACATTTGTACTGCAATGCCCTCTGATGTTCAATAAAGAACAAAATAGATAAGTCATAAGAACTACCGTACCAGAAAACCCCTAAATACAAATTTTCATGTAAATCGGATGAATGGTTTCGGAGGCAAACTATAATAACAAAATTCGTGGAACCCGATCGCAGCGCCACCTACCGGGTCCAATTATGAATCTGAACTATTAAGGGATCCACTTAAGCAACACACAAAAAAGTTCATCAAAATCGGTGCAGCCCATCAAATTGTACAACAGCGCCCTCTACTTTTTGAGACAAAGCAAAAGAGATAACGCCAAAACAGTTGCCGTACACGACAACCCTTTAATAACATTTTTCATCCAAATCGGATGAGCAGTTTTTGACTTTTTCACGATTTCCTAAGATTTGTACTAAAGTGCCCTCTGGTGTTCAAGATAGCACAAAAAAGATAAGGTCAAAACACTCACCGTATCAGAAAATCCCTATTTTTCAATGTTCATACAAACCGGATGCACGGTTTAGGAGTTTTTCGAGGTTTTTCAAAATACTTGTCCTACAGCTCCCCCTGGTGTTCGAGATAGAACAGAGTAGATAAGTCAAAAATGCTCAGCGTGTTCAAGAACCTCTACATACAAATTTTCATGCAAATCGGATGAAAGTTTTTGGACTTTTTCGACGTTTTTTAAAATATTTGTACTACAGCTCCGTCTGGTGTTCAAGAAAAAACCTAGTTTATAAGTCATGAAAACTCACCGTTTCTGAAAATCTCTATATACCAACTTTCAAGCAAATCGGATAAGCGACTAAGGAGTTTTTTGAGGTTTTTTAAAATATTTGTACTGCAGCGCCCTCTGGTGCTCAAGAAAGAACAAAGTTTATAAGCCATAAGAACTCACCGTTTCCGAAAACCTCTATGTACCAACTTTCATGAAAATCGGATAAACGGCTTAGGAGTTTGTCGACTTTTTTAAAATATTTGTACTACAGCGCCCTCTAGTGTTCAAGATAGCCGAAAAAAGTTAAGTCCAAAATGCTCACCGTATCAGAAAACCCCTAGATTCCAATTTTCATGCAAATCAGATGCACGGTGTAGGAGTTTTTCGAGGTTTTTCAAAATATTTGTACTACAGCACCCTCTGGTGTTCGAGATAGAACAGAGTAAATAAGTTATAAAAACTCATCGTATTCGAAAAACTCTATTAACAAATTTTCATGCAAATCGGATGAACCGTTTCGGAGATAAGCTAAAAAAAAGAATGCCTGGAACCCGATCGCAGCGCCCCCTACAGGGTCCAAACCTATTTTACTGGATAAAAAGTAGCCTATGTTGTGACCGGGGATATAAGGAACTTAGATGTCAAGTTTCATTTAAATCCATGCAGTGGTTTTCACGTGATGCTTTAACAGACAGACAGACAGACAGACAGACAAAAATTTTAAAAATGCGATTTTCGGACTCCTCGTCATTCAAAATGTCCAACGCAAAAAGAATTTCAAAAAAATATTTCATGTACAGATTTTTTTTTTTTAATTTTATATATATAGATATAGACAGACTAATTTAAAGTTTAATAAATCAACTAGCTAGTTGATTTTTAAATTTTAAGCCTAAAATTTTCAACTTTGTGTTTGGAACTTTTTTCAACTATTTTAGTTGAAGCTAGCTTCTCCCCTAAAAGTGGGCGTAGCTATAGTGAGGCCACGCTTTTATTATAAGTTCGTACCGAGTTTCATTGATGTGTGACTTATTTCAAAAGTTATACCGGAAATTTGGTGTGCTGAAAAAGTACCACGCTCATAAAATGTTACCAGTGGAAAGACATGTGTAAATTGAGATCGAATACCGAATTCCGCAACTGTGCGACTTATAATTCCCAAACTATTCGATATCGCAAATTTGGGTTGTATGGAAGCTGACACGCCTTCTTACTGTAAGTTAATTGTAATATGCCTATAACCTTCGCGCAAGTGCAAGTGCTCTAAACCATACCGTACTCGTATAAAATCTACGGCTAAAATTTCTGGTCAGTCGGCACATCATTCAATTTTAATTAAGGATTTCTGAAAAAGTTGGCGTAGCTATAGTTTGACCCATTTTTTGTACAGTTGCCGACAGTAGTTATATAAACTTAACTACCAAATTAAAGTCTAATATGTCAAAAATCGTCTGAAATATACTATTTTCATTGATTTTTGGGCGGTAAAAGGAGGTGTGGCAACTCATTTTTAGTACAGTACAGCCGACAGTGCTTACAAACAAAATTACCAAATTTTAGTCTAATACGACCAAAACCATCTGAACTATAGCATTTTTATTGATTTGTGGGCGGGAAAAGGGTTGTGGCAGACTTTTCTTTTTTCCTAAACCTAAACGAAACAATTACGAACAAACCCGCTGAAGGAAGTATCCATATTGATCCAGTTGTTTTAAAGTTTTAAGCATCCGAACAAACCACGATTCATTTTTATATAGAGTGGCTCACATCATAAGTCGGGCAAGCAATCGACACATTTTCTTTGCTTATTTAAAATATTTTAAACTTACTTTTTTCTTAAAGTTGCTAACGATTCCAGTTACTTATTTATGACAAAATAAAGGTTTGCAAAAACAAAATTCATGGATATGAATAAACCGGTTTTACAGACAAAAGACGAAAAATTCCTTGTAAATATGATCACATTGAAAGTCGGGCAGAACACGTGCACGAAAGAGAATGAATTATTTACCGTTAGAATCGAACAAAGTAAGGTTTGGGAGTTGAGGTAACTTCAGTTGGAATCTTCTTTTCGTAGGAGAGTTTTATTTTTGAACTATCAATTAATCATTTTTAAAATGGCACGTCAAATAAAACAATCTACGTGCGAGGAGCAAGTCAACTGTACACGATATATTGAAAAGATATAAAGAAAACGCCAGAATAGAAAATAAGCAAAGGAAAGGAGCTAAGAAGAAGTTGAGCTTGAGAGATGAAAAATTTATGATTAGAGAAATTCAGAAAGACCCATTTCTGTCCGCTCCAAAACTTGCCTCAGTTTTAAAAAACAATTTTCAGCTTAATGTCTGTGCTGAAACCGTGCGCAGGGTTCTGCGTAAAAAAAATTGAAAGGGATGAGTAGCCCGTAAAAAAAATTGAAAGGGATGAGTAGCCCGTAAAAAGCCCTGCATAAGTGTGAAAAATAAAAAAGATCGCCTTGATTTTGCTCGCGAACACAAATTAAAAGATTTTTCATTTTGGAGCCAGGTAAGATGCATATTTTATTATGTTTAGAACATTTAATAATATATTTGATTTTTTAAAGGTGCTTTTCACAGATGAGAGCAAATTTAATTTATTCGGATCTGATGGCAGGCGTTACGTGTGGCGCAAACGTAATGAGGAGTTTAATAATAAAAACACGAAGACAGTTAAGCACGGAGGAGGCTCCGTTATGGTTTGGGGATGCATGGCAGCCTCGGGTGTGGGAAACTCCATTTTATTGAAGGCATCATTGATAAAAACGTCTACCTTGATGTTTTAAAGTCAAATTTAAAGGATAGTGCTCGCATGCTGGGTATTTTGGATAACTTTAAGTTTTATCGGGACAATGATCCAAAACACTCCTCGTTGATTGTAAAGACCTGGCTCCTGTATAATTACCCCAAGGTAATCAAAACTCCTGCACAAAGCCCTGACCTGAATGTTATAGAGCATTTGTGGGACGAACTAGGTCGCAGGGTTCAAAATAGTAGGTGCTCCAATAAGGGCCAATTGAAAGCTGCATTACAGGACGAATGGGCGAAAATAAGTTCAGATGTTTGTCGTAAACTGGTGGAAAGCATGCCAAGCAGGCTCCAGGAAGTGGAGAAACAAAAAGGTTATGCAACAAAATATTGAATTGTTCACTACAATTAAGCATTAGTACAATAAGCCTATTTTGCCCGACTTTCAATGTGACCAGTTTTTTATTGAATTATTACGTTTTCTTTTGTTTTATTGTTATGTTTCAAAACATAGAATTCGTTTTTGTTGTAAAATAAATCTATAATAAATAACTTTTACAAATATGTAATATTTTTTTTTGCGACTTCAATTTGGCTAATTAAATATCAATTAAACTTATAACATATTCTTGCCCGACTTTGGATGTGAGCCACTGTATATAGATTTCCACTTTTTGGTTGAAATTTCAATTCGCATTTAGGTATTTAATTCGCCGACCAGAATTTGGTTGGATTGCTCTGCGGTTTATTTAATTGGTAATTAAAAAAAATGTATGACTTAACCTAGGTTCGCGTATAAAGCTACTTCACTGACTGTACATTTTCACTTGCGGACGTCATCTTCAAATGTCAATAACTTTTGAATAAATCATCCTAAGGCACTATTCGAAAGCTCATTTTGAAGGGAAACAATAGTACTATGTGTTAAAAAATGTAGAAAAAATTTCAAAATGTTTGTGCAGTCTTTATTCAACCTCAATAATAAATAGCCATATTTTGTGCACATAAGCTCAAATATCTCAAAATCCCGACTAGATGAGCCAATTCTGAGCTCGGATTTTATACTATAATTTGACGCAAAAAATTACTTTGAAAACGATTTTGGCCAATTCTACCGCAATCCTATTATTTGCAGACCTTTATTATTGATGCACATTTAGATATTTCTAATATTAGAATAAAGTCTTACTGCAAGTTTTGTAGATAACGGTAAATTTTGAGAGCAAAGGACAAGCAAATTCTTAGTACACCTACTAATTGTCCAACAACAACCAATTTTTTTGCATACTTGCATTTTATCGTTACCGAAATCTACCCTTTTGTACGATTAAAACGCAAAAAAACTGTTTTTTGGGGATCACGCAAGGTTTTTACTCATAAATTTGCCATTTTGAGCACATGTTACGTTTTTGGTCACTTTTTGGAGTATATCTACAGCCTTAAATATGCATCGTACAAAAAGAAAAAATATGCTTAAATATCAGTTGCTTGGCGAATGAAATGAATATTGAACTTTTAATTTTTTCACTTCTATAATAAAGTCAGAAAATAACGAACTCTAAGAACAAAAAAAATTGCAATTTTCGTTTGAGAAAAATCATGGGTTAAATACTTCGGTAGCTGCTTATATTGTTGTTATGGTTGTTAGTTTGGTTCGTGCCAAAATCACGAACGCAACATCATGTCGTTTTTTGAAAGGAATAATTTTACGAATATTTTTCAGTAACTGCTTGTATTGTTGCTGTTATTAATATGTGTGTAGAATTTACATATATAAAGGTTGTTTTTTTAAGGCATAGAATATCCTAGAAGGATAGCTGTCAAAACATGTGGCATATTAAATATATGTTTTTGATTTTATGATTTGATTTCATTATAAAATTTAGTAATTTATTAAGTCCAGTTTGAGGTCATGTACTAGGTTAATTTAAGATCTGACCATGATACTCATAAATAAAAGTTGCAATAGCAAGTTCGCAGAAATTTAATGGTTGGCTAAGCAAAACCTCGAAAGTATAGGCAATTTCATGTCACGACCGCAACGATACTTATGTACAAATATTTCCTAATGGGTGTACAAATGTCCAGAATTATCAATTGAATGTAGAATAGTAGTAGAAAAGAAGTTGATAAACACATTAAATTGCGGGAAAATTTGAAATGGGTGTGAAAATATTCAGATTTATCAAGTCAATGTGGAATAAGAGCAGAAAAGGGGTTCATAAAGGCATTAAATTGTTGAAAAATTTCTAAGGAATAACAAGATAAGTACATTCGAATGAGTACACTGAAAATAAAAACTGAGCATTCCGTACTAAAATCAATCCGTAGCGGTACCAAAAGTTCGGTTAGTACGGATTTTCCTAACTCCAAAACAAAAACATTGATTCGAGAACAGGTCCTTAATTCTTAATTGTTGCTCTCGTTAAGCCCGGCTGGGCTTGATTTTTATCCCAAAAGAACCTTATTTCAAGAAAAGAATTGATTTAAGGCGATAATGGGAGCTAATTGAGTGTGAAATGGTATTCTACGTAGAACGTGTGAAATGATTTTATTTGATTTAATCGGAAAGTCTGCGGCAGCGGGATTCGTCGTCCTCTAAAGGCGCCTCTTCAACGCTATCACTCATAGTACCGAAAAAACACAAATAAAAGAACAAACACCTCCAACTCACAAATCAGACTGATGCCTATGTTCAGAAATCTGCATGACAAGTCCAAGGTTGATTTATAAGGTTGTCGCAGGGCTGAACTCACTCTCTTCTCAGTACCCATAATTGTCAAAACCAGCCAATTTTGCGAATGACTACGAAAGAAAAACGGATGATAATAGAGAGCACTTGCCGATTTTCTATGAACTGTCAACTTCGATTTGACAATTATGGGTACTCCCTCTCTCCCTTGCGACAACCTTATAAATCAACCTTGGACAAGTCTACAAAACAACCGATAAAGCGAACCAATAGTGGGAAATAATTTTAAGATTAGCTAAGAGTAAATTTTATTCCGCTCATTTTTATTACTTCAAGTTAAGATTACTTCTTCTTGTAAAAATTTTGTACTTTACTTACCTTTTACTTTTACTTAAAACTATATCTTCTAACTTAATTCGTGAATATTATTATTATTCTAAAACTTTCTGCGCTCGATTTTTGATGAAAAATTACGTCTTACAGCGCGGTTTGTATGGGGTATTTTTTCTAATTTTTAGGCCATAAAACGTTTTTTGGGGGGCACTTTAGGGCCTTATACAGCCTTTAATATTCAGCGTGCAAAGATAAAGTTTATGCCAAAATATCAGGTATTTTGTGTATGAAAGGAATAGCTAACTTTAGATTTTGTTACTTCTTTAATAAAGCCACAAAAGATAGCAAAACAAAAGAAGAAAAATTCATATTATTGTATGAGAAAAAATGCACTGATGATTCAGTTGCTACTGACGTTACTTTGCTTATTGCCTTAGTACGTGCCTAAATCTCGAATCGTTTTATAAATTTCTCAGAGCTTTTACAAGCAATGCATACGTATATAAATGCTTGCGCCGTTAAGAAGCTTTCAGTCTGCTGGCAGACTCCAATCAGCCAGGGTGGCGTCGCTTTGTCCGCCTAATACCTGAGAAAATAAGACGTTGCAATATGAAGAAGCGATGCATAGATTATTATATTAGTTTATATTTGGTATTTAAAAAAAAGCAGCGCTACTACATATAAACCATTATATACATCAAGAATCGTAACTGCTTGTGTTGTTGTCTATATCAATATATATATATATATATATATAAAATTGTAAAAAAAAAATCTGTACATGAAGTTTTTTTTTTGATATTTGTTTTTTTTGCGATGGACGTTAAGAATGATGCTGAGTCCAAAAATCGCATTTTTAAAATTTTTGTCTGTTTATCTGTCTGTTAAAGCATCACGCGAAAAACACTGAATGGATTTAAATTAAGCTAGGCATCTAGGTTCCTTATATACCTTGTCATCATATAGACTACTTTTTATCCAGTAAAAACGGTTGGACCCCGTAGGGGGCGCTGCGATCGGGTTCCAGGCATTCTTTTTTTTTTAGCTTATCTCCGAAACCGTTCATCCGATTTGAAATATGTGAGTTTTTTTCTGAATAATACATTTTTATTTATCAAACACAACATTCAAATTTATTTATTTTGAACAAGCATAAAAATGAACAGATTCATAAAATTCATCACCATATACATATATCAAACAAAAAATTCTACGTCAACACTTACGATACTATCGAAAATGTGTCTTTTTTTTAATCCATCCCGTTTTCTACTTCTTTTAAGAATAACTGAGCATGAACCTTACTTGAATTTTTAAGTACGATATCGGCAAAAAATAATAATTATAAGCTTAAATTTAGAATGTGATTTTTCTTTCTGTATATGAACTGTAACAACCGCAACATGGAGTGAGCCATATGTAAATTTAAAACTTGTTTTGCGTAAAATTTTGACTACGCCTTCTTCTTCTTTAGCATTGTTTAGTTCTTGCTTTTTTTATTTTGGTCAATTTTGCTGTGCTCTATAACCTAACGATTTTTTTATTTTTTATTACAATTATCCTTTGACTCACACTTACTCTTTTAAAAAAGTGTAGAATTCAAAAGTCGCATTCAAATTTCGTTCGGGCCCGCTGTGCATTATCATTTCGTGACAATTAGTTCTGCAATCAAGAAGCAAAGATTTAATGGCCTGTAACTAATTGAATTCAATTAAAAGAACATTGAACGCAATAAATTTGAAAGTAGCTATGTAAGAGTGTAAAATATAAACAGAAATGTAAACAAAATGATTTACATATTCTTGGAAGTAAAAATTAAAACACATTTTGCATAAACGCAAAAAAGCTATAACTTTCTCAGCAAAAACCGCTATCTAACATTCCAGAAAAGCACAGAAATTAGCACAATTCAAACAATTTTCATTCATTCAAATATTCATAAATTTATTCAAACATTCATTCATTCATTTAGTCATTCAGTTATCCATTCATTTACTCATTCTTTTATGCCCTGCAACTTTATTTAAATGCATGCGCAATTTTTACAAGATTTAATCTAAGCAATTAAGTGATGTTTGTATGTGTTGACATAAGAGTCAATAACACTTAGGTTAATAGTATGTTTGGGAGTGTGAGTGTATGTGTGTGTGTGTCATACACTTAATGAATGGATGTTTGTTGTTATTGTTTGGGTTGAAAAAATAATAGTTATAAAAAATGTTTGCATAACAAATAGTTACAACCAACAAGCTTTCAATTACTTACGACAACAATTTGAATGAGCTTTTGTATAAACAACAATAACAACAACTCGTTTAAAATTATAACAATTAAAAACTTGTTGTCGTAGCTCTAATTTTTTTTTTTTTTTTTTTTTAATCACTGCTGTTAATTAGACAACTTTATGAAAATTCTATGGTTTAAAATAACCACTTAAGTGTATATCCACTAAATAAGTGTGTGTGTTTTAGGTGCGCTTGTGTGTGTGTGTTAAATAGTTTTCACCTCGACCTCACAAGCCACGGAATAAGCTCGCATTTGGCGCACTTTGCGGCGAGTGAGAAAAATAGCGCGCGACGCACAACACACACAACACATACGAGACATACATACATACAAAATAAATCCGCTATAATGTTGCATAATTAAGCAAAAAAGATGCTCTAACCACGAGATACGAAATACTGCAGCTTTGAGATATTGCAGACAGTAACTCATGAAGAGCTTAAATTAGCTTAGAGATATTATTGTCGTTTTTGCAACGTAATCTTATATAGCACAGTGGACATTATTTATGAGAAACGTTTGTAAAATTAAATGATTTTTTAATAGTATTCAATTTAATTTAAAAAAAAATCAGTTGGGTATAAAATGTATTCATTGAAAATTGACATATCCAAAAAAAAGACAAGTCAGAATTCTAAAGGGTCCGCCAAATAACTTTTTTTTTTTTTGAAAATGAGCGCAAAACATCGAGTGTAGCTTCGGCTGTGTGGCACGTAGCGCCGTCCTGTTGAAACCAAATGTTGCCAATATCCTCCTCTTCAATTTTTGTGAACAAAAATTCGTTCAACATGGCCCGATAACGATGGCCATTGACTGTAACGGCCACTCCTTGCACATTGTCCAATTATGCCTCTGGACCAAAATCCACACCAAACAGTGACTCGTTTTGGGTGCATCGGCTTTTCAATGTTTGCGTACGGGTTTTCTGTGCCCCAAATGCGACAATTTTGCTTGTTTACATACCCGCCAAGATCAAAATGAGCTTCATCTGAAAAGATGATTTTTTTGGCAAAATCGGCATCTTCTGTAAGTCGATCGCAGGCCCACTCAGCGAAGCGAAAATGCATTGGATGGTCAGTGGATTCGTTCAGCGGAAGGATAATACTAATTATCTGTCAAATCAGACATGTGCTAAGTGTTACCATTCACGAAATAAGCACTAGTTGAAAAAAAAAAAGTTAGATGGCGGACCCTTTACAAGCTTTCTTTAATGAATGTATAGAAAATTGTCCAAAATTTGAAATAAATTTTTAGTCAGCTTAAACCAGCATATTAACAGTTTCCGGTGAGGCGGTGTACTCATCCCCGTTTACTTATTTTGTTTACTTAACGCCAGACCTGGGCGTACTTAGAATACTTGTGTAATCTAAGTACACATTAATATGAGTACATGTTTTGTGTACAAGTACTCAACGTCTCAAAAATTGCAAATACTTTTTAAGAATTTTCAATAATTTCCTCGTATTTCTATTTTGAGTACGACTAATTGAATGAACATTCATAACAAGAAAACGTGAAATACACTTTTTTTAATTAGTTTTTATTCATTATAACGCTAAATAGATTAATTTGCCTCATCGCTTTATAGGCTTTATAGAGGCTAGCTGACAACACGCAATTACAATATTAACGTATTAATAGGTACATATATATTTATACCCAAACGCGTACTGCGTAAGGGATATATTAACTTTGTCATTCCGTTTGTAACGCCAAGAAGGAGGCGTGGCAGGTATAGAAATATATATATATATATATTTTTGACCAGCATCACCTCCTGAGTCGATTTCCGTGTGTCCGTCTGTCTGTCCGTCTGTCGACACGATTACAGCCGTAATTTTAAAGCTATCGCAATTAGAGAGTGAGAGATTTTATCTTGGATATAAGAACCAAAACAAATTTTAGAAACACATTTCCACTCATTTGCAAACATTTCCACTCATTTGCAAACATTTCCCAACACATCATCATATTAATAATTTATGGTTGTGAGACTTATTTGATAGCATATTATAACAGCGTTTTATATTCTTCTCTACTGTTGGCTATGATTCAGCTGATTTTTTTTTATTGTATTGCATGATTGTAAGGAAAAAAAAATAATTTAATAATTGCATAGTTTATTTGGATTTATTTCTTTAAATGAAGGCAAAATATTTTTCGGATATTTTTGAAACATTTATTGATTTAAAGTTTAACTAAAACAAGTAGGTAGTGGAGGGACTGCCGACCGAAGTGAAGACTTAAAGCTATGAAATTACATAATTGTTATGAATTTCCGAAGTAGCTAGAGTTGGCAAATCCGACACGTTCTACTTTTTTTAACTCTTTTTATCAATTTATGCGTTATTGAATGCATAAACTGCTATTTTTTATATGTAAATATATAATGAATTTGTAACACAATTATTTTGATCGGGTAATTGGTAGATAGCCTGGTAATCGCTTTGGTAATCGCTTCGGTAATTGGTAACAGGTTGGTTATCGGTAAATGGTTCGGTAATCGGTTGGTAATCGCTTCAGTAATCGGTACTTGGTTCGGTAATTTGTTGGTAATCGCTTCCGTTATTGGTAATCGGTTGGTAATCGCTCCGGTAATTGGTGAATGTTCGGTAATCGGTACTTGGTTCGGTAAATGGTTCGTAAGCGCTTCCGTTATTGGTAATCGGTTGATAATCCCTTCGGTAATCTGTAATCGGTTGGTTATCACTTCGGTAATTGATTGGTAATTGCTTCGGTAATCAGTAATCGGCTGGTAATCACTTCGGTAATTGGTAATCGGTTGGTAATCGCTTACGTAATTGGTAATCGCTTCGGTAATCATTTGGTAATCGTTTCAGTTATCGGTAATTGGTTGAAAATTGCTTCGATAATCGGTAATCGGTAATTGGTTCAGTAATCGATTGGTAATCGCTTCGGTTATCGGTAATTGGTTCAGTAATCGGTTGGTAATCACCTCGGTAGTAATAAAAAAAGCTCACCAAACATGTTTGCCTAGCATTACCTCGGCATAAGCAATGCTGTACAATGCAACAGAAATGAACAGCTAATAACGTGATGATATCGCTAACAGCGTGATGATATCGCGAATCTATAGTTTTGATCTCTACCAAAATTGGCTCAACGCGACTAAAGAATTTTTCACTTCAAAAGTTTAACACACCTCTTTTTATATTTTAATTTTATATCTATACTTAATCACCTCGGCGTCAATTTTCCGCTGAAAATTTTGATTAAAAAATAACAATGTACGAAAATTTCCAATTTTTTCCAAAATTACGGTCTTTTATTAAAAGACGTTGTTAGAAGAGAAAAAAAAATTGCACTTGTATCGGCGTCTTAAAAGTGAAAGTGTGAGTAATATTAAATAGGGATTTTAAATTTACACTAATTTAAGCAATTTACTAACATAAAAGTATGAAAATGTTTAAATGTATACCTTTGACTTAGTTGTTGTGTTCATAATTTTCTTAAAAAATATTTTTAGCTTGTTACATTACAATATTATGGCATTTGCTTATTATGCTATGGATAGATTATAAATATAAATAAAAAATGGGGTCGTAAACGTTTAAAATAATATGCATATAAAAATTTTTCTTGTAAAATTTCACTTTAAGTCTCTTTAGACAAGATTTGTCTACCGAGAAGAAAAATTTTTAACTTAATATAAAAACTCCTTTAAAAACGTCTTTGTCTTTGTCTTTGTCTTTGTCTTTGTCTTTGTCTTTGTCTTTGTCTTTGTCTTTGTCTTTGTCTTTCTCTTTCTCTTTGTCTTTGTCTTTGTCTTTGTCTTTGTCTTTGTCTTTGTCTTTGGTCTTGGTCTTGGTCTTGGTCTTGGTCTTGGTCTTGGTCTTGGTCTTGGTCTTGGTCTTGGTCTTGGTCTTGGTCTTGGTCTTGGTCTTGGTCTTGGTCTTGGTCTTGGTCTTGGTCTTGGTCTTGGTCTTGGTCTTGGTCTTGGTCTTGGTCTTGGTCTTGGTCTTGGTCTTGGTCTTGGTCTTGGTCTTGGTCTTGGTCTTGGTCTTGGTCTTGGTCTTGGTCTTGGTCTTGGTCTTGGTCTTGGTCTTGGTCTTGGTCTTGGTCTTGGTCTTGGTCTTGGTCTTGGTCTTGGTCTTGGTCTTGGTCTTGGTCTTGGTCTTGGTCTTGGTCTTGGTCTTGGTCTTGGTCTTGGTCTTGGTCTTGGTCTTGGTCTTGGTCTTGGTCTTGGTCTTGGTCTTGGTCTTGGTCTTGGTCTTGGTCTTGGTCTTGGTCTTGGTCTTGGTCTTGGTCTTGGTCTTGGTCTTGGTCTTGGTCTTGGTCTTGGTCTTGGTCTTGGTCTTGGTCTTGGTCTTGGTCTTGGTCTTGGTCTTGGTCTTGGTCTTGGTCTTGGTGGTCTTGGTCTTGGTCTTGGTCTTGGTCTTGGTCTTGGTCTTGGTCTTGGTCTTGGTCTTGGTCTTGGTCTTGGTCTTGGTCTTGGTCTTGGTCTTGGTCTTGGTCTTGGTCTTGGTCTTGGTCTTGGTCTTGGTCTTGGTCTTGGTCTTGGTCTTGGTCTTGGTCTTGGTCTTGGTCTTGGTCTTGGTCTTGGTCTTGGTCTTGGTCTTGGTCTTGGTCTTGGTCTTGGTCTTGGTCTTGGTCTTGGTCTTGGTCTTGGTCTTGGTCTTGGTCTTGGTCTTGGTCTTGGTCTTGGTCTTGGTCTTGGTCTTGGTCTTGGTCTTGGTCTTGGTCTTGGTCTTGGTCTTGGTCTTGGTCTTGGTCTTGGTCTTGGTCTTGGTCTTGGTCTTGGTCTTGGTCTTGGTCTTGGTCTTGGTCTTGGTCTTGGTCTTGGTCTTGGTCTTGGTCTTGGTCTTGATCTTGATCTTGGTCGTGGTCTTGGTCTTGGTCTTGGTCTTGGTCTTGGTCTTGGTCTTGGTCTTGGTCTTGGTCTTGGTCTTGGTCTTGGTCTTGGTCTTGGTCTTGGTCTTGGTCTTGGTCTTGGTCTTGGTCTTGGTCTTGGTCTTGGTCTTGGTCTTGGTCTTGGTCTTGGTCTTGGTCTTGGTCTTGGTCTTGGTCTTGGTCTTGGTCTTGGTCTTGGTCTTGGTCTTGGTCTTGGTCTTGGTCTTGGCCTTGGTCTTGGTCTTGGTCTTGGTCTTGGTCTTGGTCTTGGTCTTGGTCTTGGTCTTGGTCTTAGTCTTTATCTCACTTTTTGTCTATATCACTTAACTTCACTCATTAAACGCCATTATACTCCACGTCTCCACCACAAAAGTGTTCTAAAAGCGCATTCCGGAGCCGCCTCATTATCTTAATTTCTTATCCAAAGGATGCTTAAAAGTCCACAAAGCTTAAAAACAGATCCCATGATATTTTGAAACTGTCGGCATAACATAAGTTGAAGGTCTGAAGTGAAGGTCTGAAATACTTAAATTTTCTTGATTTCAAAAACGATCATAGCGAAATTTGAACTACCGTGCTTGTTCACGTTTAGTTCGAAACACGTGAATAAGCTGAAGTTCTAGAAACATTTTTCATTTTACAAAATCTTTGAAAAAAAGATAAAACGAAATGGCCATTTCAGCCCTTGAAAGGACTTTGGCCGAGCTTATTATGATCAATTGTGTTGTGTGTGTTGTGAAATGTTTGAACACAAATTATCGAGAAATGTACCTATCAGCTTTATGCCGACTCCGAACGGCTTATGTTTTCAAGAAGATTTTCATGGCAGTTTTTACTCTTTGAGGTTTGCCATTGTCTGCAAAGAGGTGACGGCCGAACAGAAAAATTAATTCAATTGAAAAAACTCTCCGTGTCAGATGGGATTCGAACCTGGGTTCTCCTGCGTTTGAGCCACATACTCTACTCCCAACTCCACGGCCACGGCCATGGCCACAAAATCTTAAGAAACTCAAATATATATACATTTTTTAACACATTTTAAAGAAATTAGCCAACCATCTATTTAGGTTTAGATTTGATTTTGTCTGATAAACTTATGAAGTAAAATTCTCCAGATTTCAGATGTTCGAATTTTGAAATGTTGGCGAAATTCAAGGATTAAATAAATGAAGTTAATAAATGCAAGGAAAAAAAAAATTCAAATGAACAGTAAAAGCTTTCGATTTAATAGCACATTGAACAGATTTTCAAATGTTCACATTTTACCACTCAAAATAAATTGCATTTTTATTGCAACAAAAAAATCAAAAAAAAATCAAATCAAATGAGAAAACAGTGCAAAAAATTCTATGAGAAGAATTTGAAATATTTTTTAAATATATGTATCTAGCTAGCTGAGGCAATGAGATATTGTCAATGAATTGGTTGGGTTTTATTTGAATTAAAAAACGGTTTAAAATAAAAATGCTTCGAAATAGATCCGGGGGAAAAAATGACACATTGACAGCTATTAAGACTGAATGCTCAATGGTTTCACGTTTTATTTTCGAAACAATTTATGTGATAAAAGAGGCAATTTTACATATTTTTAATTGGATAAAAACATAGTAGGAAAATAAAACAAAAGCAATTTTAGCGGTTTATTACAATGAAGTTGATAAAATGCATAAAAAGCACTTAAGAGCTTAAAAAACCTTAAAAGAGATGAAGCAATATAGTAAAGGTTAAATATCAAATTGTTCTAAAATAGAAAAAAACATGCTTTAGATTCAGATGAATGCAACCCAGTAGGAAAAGTTATTTAAGTGAAATCTTTTCTTATCTGACTTTATTTTTGCCTATACACAACCGTGATAATGCTCTATATGTTATCATTAAACCGTAAATATGCCCAAAATAAAACACTTAATTTACAACAAAAAAATCCCCACTTAATCGTAGTGTTGCCAATCTTTAATCCGAAGGCGCACTAAAAATACCAAACTTTAGGAATTTAACGTTACCAACATGCTTAGGAAATCCAATAAAAAACGCCACTAAGCAGTTGCTTACAAAAAAAATAGACCAAGATTTACGACTTGGAGTTAGTCTCTTTTTTTATTTCTATTCAATTGCAACATTTTTATGACGATTATTTTGCGCTTTATACAGATAGCACAGCCAATGAGCAAAAACATTAAAAATATAGCAAAAGCCAAGTGCAAAAAAACAAAATCCAGTCGAAGTCATGAATGTGAGTGTGAAGAGAAAAGCTCACAAGACCTCATAAACCATTCAAGGTCTGGACAGCACCTTCATACAATTTACGATCAATGGAAAAATAAATGATTTGAAAAAATAGCTGCAAGCAATAACAAGCGCAAGATTGCTGTAAAGAGCAACGAGACTGGGTGGCAAAAACAAAAGAGAACGACCAAACTTTGTTTTATTGGCTGCACACTTTGCACCAACCGAATAGGGTGGTTGTGACAACGGTGGGTGTGAATGCGCCTCCCCCCCCTCCCCCAATGAAGTTTAAACCGTTTGCAAGGATTAGACGACTTTAATGCAGTCAAGTGGAAAAGCAGCAACAACAACAGCAGAAAAGTACTAAAACAACGCAAAAGTTTTATCACCCAAGTCACCAAATAACGAGCGTTTTATAGCGGGTGTAGCTGTAGTTAACAGCCCTATTTATTACATGCTTGGTATCATATTAAATAAATTTGTTTGTGTATATCTGAATTTTCCATTTTGTTTATTCACAATTCATTTTAAATAAGCAGCAAGAATTTTTTTAAAAATTCTTTAAAACTACTACCACAATGAAATGGCTTAAAATGCACTGAATGAATGGATATAAATTAAACCTCAAACCGCAACCAAAACTACCACCAACTATTTGGGGCGTCCGCTGTGCATATGATATTAAAAGCTGGGATTTAAATATACGCGTCACTCTCGGACTCAGTGTTGCATTTGCGGTCAGCTGGGTTAACATGTAAGTGCAGAAGTGGGCAACAATAAAGCATTGAGAGTAAATATAGCTTTCATAGCTATGAATTTTTTAAAAAAAATATATTTATCAGGTAGAACATTTAACTAAAAATAAAAGGACTGCTACAACAGAATGTTAGTTGGAAAATAGAGAGAAAATCAATTTGGGTTTTTTTTCAATACAGGCGAAGCTCGGTATAACGAACGATATATTGTCAGGCCCATTCGTTATATCGAAAACTCGTTATATCGCGTTACATTTTTTTTTTATAATTTTATTGCAAAAACATAAAAAACATAACAAAGATAATTCATTAAGAGTATTTCAACACGTATTTTTTAAAAACAAAAAAAAAAAAAGTTTAGACATCTCATTAAATGTTCTTGTTAAAAAAATCCAAAATTGAACATTGTTTTGTAACATTCTGAAGACTTTTCTGTACAGCCTTTTCTTGAAGTTCTCTTAAAACCATTTCCTTCAAAAAATTTTGAGAATTTTCTTGATACCATTGAATTCATGTTTCAAAACACCTGATTGCGTCAGTATGTTTTATTTTTTGGCTAGTGTTATTAAAATGAGTTTCAGTTCCCTCATCTGGATCATCCTCTTCCTCATCTTGGTCGTCGTCGAAGAGTATGGGCTCATGATGCCAAGTGTTGAAGTCGTTCATTGAAAATAAAGTCTAGAATTTAAAAAGTTATGTTGAACTTACATTTTGAAAACATTTTTGGGTTTATGCACTTACATCGGGAAAAGCTGAACTTAAAAGTCGAAAACCACGTCTCATGCTTTCAAGTTCATCTTGTTGAATTAAGCGTGATAAGGGAATGAAAACTCTGTGTTATTCTCTTTAAAAATTTTATTCTAACAATTTGCCAATGCGCCCTGTTTTACATAATTCCATGCAATAGAAAGCATTTGAGTTGCATCGTAAAGATTCAGATTTTTTAAGAAGTGTATAACATTTTCAGATTTAGATGAAACAATTTTAGAGAGAAGACTTGTTTTGTAGTGCATTTTTACCAAACGTATGGCATTTTGATCCATTGGTTGAATTAAAGGAGTTACGTTTGGTGGCATATATTCAGCCCATATTTTACCATCTCGTGTTTGTTTGACTAATTCTTCTCTTGGAGGATGAGTTGGAGCATTATCAAGAATCAATAAAGCATAAATTGGCAGATTATTTGATTCCAAAAAAGATTCGACCTGTAAAAAATTTAAAAGTTAAATCTTTTAAGATTGTTAATTTAAATTTTGCCAACCTCCGGAAAAAACTCTTGGAAGAACCAAACTTTAAATAGAGCTTCATTCATCCATACATTTTTTGAATGAAAATAGCAAATAGGTACGTCCTTGTTTCGAAATGATCTTGGTCTTTTGGCTTTTCCTATAAGAAGTGGTTTAATTTTTTTGGTACCTGAGGCATTTGCACATAAAAGAATGGTAACTCTTTCTTTAGACATTTTTCTTCCTGGAGCCGTTTTTTCTCCTGCATGAACAAATGTTTTATTGGGAAGCATCTTCCAATAAAGTGCTCTATCATCGGCATTAAAAATGGCATCATGAGTAAGAGAGTAAGATTGTTATCTTGAACGATTTTTTGGAATTTAGCTTTGAAAGGTTCCACTAAATCATCTCTGGATAACAACTTATTCCAAATCTTTTTTTAAAGCGTGCTAACCAACCATCGCTGGCATTAAAATCACCATCATCATGTTTCTTTTGTATTTCTATGGCTTTTGCTTTTAGCGCCAGTCCCTTCACTGGAATATGTTTCTTTCGGTTGCTCAGAAACCAGGTATAAAGCTTCTTTTCCATCCTTGGATATTCTCCAGCTCTAAGGGAGAGTCTATTCTTTGAACCATTACTAGTAGCTTGCATATTTGCTGTAATGTTTTCCATCATCTTTTTTATGGTGCAAATTGCTGATTTTGGTATTCCATATTTCACGGATATTTCACTCAGGCTTATGCCTTTATTACAATCATCCAAAATTTTAACTTTTTCACTTAAAGAATTTCTTTTTCTATTCGACATATTGATCCAAACTCTATTCTATCCAAATGAAAACTAACTAAAATTCAAGAACTACGCATCAAAACAAAAGCAAAAAAAAACATTAAAAGTAGCGGTACTTTAACGGATTTTTACTTTTATTAGTTGCGTTATGCATTTGTTAACATTTTTTTTTTTTTGCTTGTTGTGAATTATTGTGTACTCTGTAATGTTGTGGTTTATATTTTTCTCATCATTCGTTATACTGAGTATGTCTTTCTTTTCTTCGTTCGTTATTTAAGGTAGTCAATGGAAAGATTTTTTCCGTTCGTTATATCCGATTTTCGTTATATCCGACTTTCGTTATATCCAGTATTCGTTATACCGGGCTTCACCTGTATTTTAATTATTTAACCTGGAATTCCCCCCTAGGCTTTTTTTATAATTTGTTTATTTGGCTATTGCACTGAATCGTATATATTTTCATATGAAATTATTTAAACATGAAATTATGTTTTTATTCACAGCTATTTATTAAGAGACTAGCTGAATACCCGGCTTAACTCGGGAGTTGATATAAATAATTTTCGATTTCATTCGTCGATTTGAAAAAACTTTTCACAAACTTTAGAAAGAATTTTGCGTGCATTTTTCAAACCGGCAACTTCGGCGAAATGAGTAAAATGTAGCTTCAACATCTGAAAATTATGAGAAAAAGTTAAGGAAATCGTTATTTGAGTGTGCGTGCCGCCGATCGCTTGCAAAAATATATTTTCAAGTTTTATATTGTATTCGGAAGATTGCACATTTTTGAAAAAAATCAGAGTAAAAACGAATTTTTGGCATTTCACGAGGAAACTGAACAAAAATTAAATAAGCATTGAAAATAGAAATTGAAATGTCAAAACATCGCCAACTTACGACGCAACTGACTTGAGCATGTGTTGATGCGTACTCAAACACCACAGAATTCGGCATCAGCTGTCCTGATTTGCTAAAAAAGAAAGTGGAATATTAATACACATAAAGAAGAAAATAAGATGTTTATCACCCTTCGCGCTTTGCTACGCCTTACTGTATTTTGTAGAACAGCGCCCTCTGAGGTTCAAGATATAGCAAAATACATACCGCCAAAAGACTCACCGCACCCGAAAACCACTTATATAAATCATACTTATCGGATGAGTTGTTTTGAGTTTTTTGCGGTATTTGTACATCAGCCGCCCTCTGGTTTTAGAGATAGATTAAAAATTAATGCCAAAGCCCTTTCCATACTCGATATCGAATCCTATATATCCGACATACAAATTTTTATCTAAATCGGATGAGCGGTTTTTGAGTGTTTCTCGATTTCTTAAGTGATTTGTACTACAGCACAAACTGGTGTTTAAGATGGCACAGAAAAAGAAAGTTCAAGATACCCACCGTATCCGAAAACTCCTATGTAATAATTTTCATGCAAATCGGATGTACAGCTAGGAGTTTTTCGAGTTTTTTAAAGCATTTGTTCTGCAGTGCCCTCTGATGTTCAATAAAGAACAAAATAGCTAAGTCAAAAGAACTACCGTACCCGAAAACCCCTAAATAGAAATTTTCATGTAAGTCTGATGAATGGTTTCGGAGATAAGCTATAATAACAAAATTTGTTGCACCCGATCGTAGCGCCACCTACCGGGTTCAATTGCGGATCTGAACCATGCAGGGATCCACTCAAACACACACAAAAAATTTCATCAAAATCGGTGCTGCCGTTTAGGAACAGTTTGATAACATGCACACGCACAAATTGTACAACAGCGCCCTCTAGTTTTCGAAACAGAGCAAAAGAGATAACGCCAAAACAGTTGCCCTACACAAAAATCCTTTAAATAAATTTTTCATCCAATACGGATGAGCGGCTTTCTACTTTTCCACGATTTCTTAAGAGATTTGTACCACAGCGCTTTGGTGTGCAAGATAGAACAGAGTAGATAAGTCATAAAAACTCACCGTATCCGAAAACCTCTTTACAAAAATTTTAATGTAAGTCGGATGAACGGTTTCGGTTACTGCGACCTGTTTCTGACCTCTTGTGCTTGTTATTGGA
Source organism: Coremacera marginata (assembly GCA_914767935.1). NCBI lineage: Eukaryota > Metazoa > Arthropoda > Insecta > Diptera > Sciomyzidae > Coremacera > Coremacera marginata. Next base: position 51,142,688 of record OU612043.1, on the reverse strand, counting down.
GTTATATATTAATAGAGATAAGATATTCATCTAACACAGAGTTTTGTGCTCTACAATTTATTTCCCCAGCACTTTTTCTGTAAAATTAATGTTTCTAGAGCTTTTTGGCAAAATAATATAAAAAGTGAAAATTTTAAGTAAGAGTGTCACCAAGGCTTACTAGATGGAATAGAAAAAACCTTGCATTCCCTAATTTTAGTCCGTATTAAAACATTTTTCCAATTATTATTTCCATTCCAACTAAAATTAAATTTTTACTGTCTAATATTAAAAAACGCACTTTATAAGTGGCATTCTTTCAGTAAAATTATTAACGAAATTTATATAGCATACTACTTATTTTACTTCCCAATTATTTATTTAATCTGTAGATTACAATGAAATCGAATTCATTCACCGCCCAAAGCATCAAGATAGAAATTCCAACATATACAAAAGATTGCCCACCTCTGTACAAGACCGCAAAAAAATCAACTGCACAACGCTGTTTTAACCAATATTGTCTACTTTTACATTTAAGCGAATTTAATTTTAAAATCAAACCAAAACAAGCAAATTTTTACAGTTCACCACAAAACAAAAAAAAAAAAAACAATTTAATCTGCATCTACTTAGCAGATACGTACTGCTTTTATCAAATCTTATCTTACAGCATTGCTTTAAGCGTTTTAGCCAAAATATATTAAAAAACTATGTTCCTAAAAGTACCAAAAGACTTGTTCACTAAATGCAGACTGAGCAAAACTTCTGAACAATGGCCGAAATCGATTTCATTTCGGCGGAATGTAATGAATGAACGCGCATTAAACTGATGCTCATAAAAATTGGCCAAGTGAGGATAAATCAACATTTATTAGCCATTAACTGTGTATAGGGAACAAATTAAAGCTAAGACGTGCACACAAACCACACACACACACACACACACACACACACACACACACAAGAATTTTGTTTTTTTGCAAAAATGCAGCTTTTGCAGAACTATTTTGAGTGAAGAAGCCAAGTTTAGCTGGGGTCAGAAACGAATGTGAATTGAAGTAAAATACATTTTTATAGTGCATAAAGACTAGCATAGTATTAAGAAGTAAAATTTTTGTTAAATTTTTAAAAGAACTACAGGCGGAAATAGGTGGTCTAGGGAAGAAAAACGCAACATTTGCCAAGATCATGATTTAATTGAAACATAGAAGGAACATTGTTTCGTATTAAGATAAGACAGCTGAACAATATTCATATTTTAGTTAAATTTTTTATAAAAATTGGCATGCAAACTTTTATATCCTAACGAAAATCAAACATAAAACGTTACAACTTCTTTTAGTAACGCTTTAACTGAATTAATTATAATTACATATTTCAAATTCAAAAACAAATGTCGCCAGAGACACCAACTATTGATTACCGACAATGCATTCTCTTACACAGTAAAAAGTTTTGGTTTAATTTTAATGCCGAGCCGGTGTGTATATATAACAAACCCAAAAAAATATTAAATTTATCCCATTAAAGTATATTTTTAAAGAGACTGTGAGAGAGAGAGTCGCTTTTACTTTATTTTTCAGAGCATAAAAATAACACCAATATTTATTACGGTTTATTACTTTTTGGTGTTCATACTAAATACCTAACTAGGAATTAATGTAATGCTCTATAGAATAAGTTCTACACCAAACCAGGTGTTATTTATAAACTCAATTAAGAATTGGATTAATACCATCCGGAATATATTCTATTCTTGAATAGGCGTTATTTGCAACACCCAACCGAATGAATTGTACGCCAAACGGGTGTTGCTTTTAACCTGAGCAGGGCTAAAATAATACCCTTTTAATAAAACTTCACAAACATAAATAAAACAAATTTAATTATTAGTTTTGTAATTTTTAATTTATTTTCAGTTTAACCCTCTAACCGGCAAGACCGTCAAAAGACGTTCTTTCATTTTTTAACTCTAGAGCGAATTATGCATTTTTTTGCAATGCAAACTAGCGAAAAGCATAATTGTTGTTGTTTACTTAACAATTTAATAATCATATGATTGCACTCCAACCACGCGGTGGAGATCAGTTATTAGTTATGTGCGAGCAATCAGCCAAATAGCATAAGAAATTATTTGGTTTTTTTTTTCTTTTCGTTTGACAAAAAAACACATCCAAAATTAAGTGATCATCTCAATATTTTCAGGGTAAGTAGTTAAAACGTTTTATTTGAAATGTATAATGAAGATGAAGTGAAAAAATAATTGAAAGTGTGTTATAGAAACTAAAAAAGCAAGACCGTCAAGTGACCGGCTGACGTGTAAAAAAATTCCCCATTGCATTCCTTTTGTGTTTTGAATCATCATTCTGCATGCATTATTCAAATATTCTCCCCCTTTAATTTTTATTTACTTTTTATGTGAAGATGGATCGTACTCAACGATATTCAAATAGAAAAATAAATTTAAATAAATTATCTGATGAGGATATTCGGGAATTCATAGATTCAGTGGAAAGCGAAGTTGAAGCATTTAGTAGTGACGATAGTCTGGTCGACCCAGATTATGTTGTCGATAATATTGAGCCCGATAGTTCAGACGAACTGGCAATTGAACAATGCATCAATGACATGAATCAAGCTGAGAATACTGATGCATTTATTACAGAGGCAATAAACATATCATTGAATACCAGTTCAATCGATCAGCCATCAGCATCTTCAACATTCGTCAAAATACCAAACGAACAAGCAATCGAAGTGGTGAGTGAAGCAGTCGAAGTCGGTAATGAAGCATTTGACCCACAGGAACCGTCCACATCAACTCCATCATTCGTACCAAGCAAACAATTCAAACCACCCAAAAGACCCCGATCTCCACTACCAACCATTGAAGATGGTGCACCATTAGGTCAACCTACTACCGGCGGATTCACTGAGCAAAGTATATATTTTAATTGTAGCTACTTATATTTATTTATCCCTATTTTATATTCTAAGGTCTGGCTGCCATATCAAAGGACTTAAAAGAGCTATCAAAATTAATCTGGCGTAAGAGCTCCATGCATTTGCATGTAAACGAGGTGGCTTTTCGTGGAAATATTTCCCTACCACTGACCATTACAAACCAAGAAACACCCATGGAATTGTTTAATTACTTCTTCACAGATGAGATTGTGAATTTTATTGCTGAGGAAAGTACTCACTCTGCATTACAGAAAAATATAAACTCCACATTCAAAACAAATGGGGTTGAAATTCGACAGTACATTGGCATAATGATTTATATGTCACTATACCGATATCCCAATATTGACAGCTATTGGGGAAAAAATGCTTTTGAACCAATTCAAAAATGTATGCCAGCCAAACGATTCCTCACAATTAAAAAATATTTATCGTTTCAAGATGAAACAAATCGGAAGAAGAAGAATTAACCAGGCTATGATCCGTTGTTCCGAATACGTACATTGGTCAATAAACTCAACCAGCAATTTGATTCAATTCCGAAAACTGCTAGACTTTGTGTCGACGAACAGATGTGCACTACAAAGACGAAACACCATCTTCGGCAATATATGCCAAACAAGCCACATAAGTGGGGATCAAATTGTTCGTACTTTGCGATTCAAACGGTTATGCATACCGCTTTGAAGTGTACAATGGTGCCGGCGATAATGTTGTCTTACCTGATATGCCAGACCTTGGAGCCACGTCAAATATTGTTGTTCGTTTATCACAAACGATTCCGAATTTCCTCAATCACATTGTTTACTTTGATAACTTTTACACATCGCTGCCATTGTTAGTCTACTTGCGGGCTCGTGGAATTTACAGTTTGGAAACAGTGAGAAGTAATATATTTTTCACTGTTTTAAAAAAAAATAAACAATGTGCTGTTGTATTTTTAGGTAATCGTATACCAGCTTGCAAGCTACCGACTGACAAAGAAGTCAACAAAGAAGAAAGAGGATATTGCGTGGAATACTTGACCTCAATGTACGGGATTGATGTGAACACCGTTCTGTGGAAGGACAACAAGTGTGTGCGGCTAGCGTCTACATATGTCGGCATTGAACCTTTTTCCAAATCAAATCCCGACAAAAAAGACGCGAAAGCAGCTCGGTACGATAGAAAAGTTAAGAAATACATCGAAATCAGCTGCCCGCAAATCATTCGTGAATATAATGCTCACATGGGTGGGGTTGATCTGATGGATGGCCTCATGGGCCGGTACCATATCCGAGCTAAAAGTCGAAATATTATGATTAGACTTTTCTACCATTTCGTGGATATGGCAGCCACAAATGCATATATCTTATCCAAACGTATTCATTCAGAGAATCTCACTGATTCCAACAATGTGGACAAAGAAAAAGAGCATTTACAGCTTCCACAATTCCGTGAGAAAATTGCTGCTGGACTCGTTTCCTTCAAAGCAAAAAGGCCTAAAGGTCGACCACTATCATCTTCCGAACGATCAGTGTCACCACAGCCTGGCACATCAGGTATTGGAAAAAGAGCTGTGCATAAGGTCGCTGATATTCGATTCGATGGTGAAGGTCATTTCCCGAAATGGATGGATAAAAAAGGGAAAAAAAGATGCAAACATTGCAAAAAATCCGATACACAAATGTTTTGTATCAAATGCGAATTAAATTTATGTTGCACAGCCGATAAAAATTGTTTTTGGGACTACCATCAACAAAAATAATTATAAATCATATCATTATTATCAAAAATAAAATCTTCTATGCCTTTTTTCTTATTAAAAATTGCTCGATACAAAATTGTCTACCTGTGTCATATTTTATATATAGACCGGCAAGACCGTCAAAATACGGTCTTCAGTATTTCGCACCTGGCGACCCTCAGAGATAAGATTTTTACCTGCAAATTTGGATTTTAAATTCTTTTGTCATTATAAACTAGTAAAAAAAATATCATATGAATCCGACAGCTTTTACGATGTTGCCGGTTAGAGGGTTAATCATAAATTAATATAAATGCTTATTGTGCTAGAACATCGGGTGTTAATAAATATTCTCTCGAACTAATCGTATAATACTCATATGGCCTTAAAACTTATTTCCTTAAAACTAAGTATTTTTGAAATATTTTGTGAAGTTATTTCATATGAATATAAGATCCTGTCTAATTCTTAACTTATGTATATACATATCTAAAAGCAAATAAGGCTCTTCATGAACTGCATATATTTGCTCAATTTTACCAAACATGAGTTTTTATTCCATTCCTTTTTTATTACACAGTGCAGCACTAAAATCTTGAACCAATTGAGACCCCCAAAATCTGAAAGCTTATGATGGTAGAAGAGAAACCCTACCTGGGTTTTGAATTATTAGCTAAGTTTTTTTTTAATTTATTTGTGAAGTTTTCGACTTGGAGGTGGATTTAAACTTTTGGCCGAATTTGAAGTCGATCGGTCGACTTCCTCGAGAGTTATCGTGTACACCAGCAGACGCACATTCTTCATTTGACTTAAAAATTGTTCCTGATATTTTTCTCAAAACGTACTTGGGATCTACGGTGGCTCCTTAGCTAATATTTCAAAACCCAGCTAGGGTTTTTCTGCTACCATCATAAGCTTTCAGATTTTGGGTGTTTCAATTGGTTCAAGATTTTAGTGCTGCACTGTGTAATAAAAAAGCAATGGAATAAAAACTTTTTACTTACTTTCTTCAGATTTGTACTGCTTATTGACGAAGTTGTTTCGTCGAAGCAAAACTCAACAAAAAACTGCTGCTGTTTTTATACTGGGATATTATTCCTGGCAGCTCATCAAAATCAATATCGGCACCGTCCCGATCTCTAAATTTTAATTCTTTGCCTTCTACGTCTAGATTCAGCTTGTTTATAGCTACGATTGAAAAAACATATTAAAAAGTGTTTGTCAACGCTTGCCGTCAATACTTACTTGAAATTATTATTGCGTTCGATGTAAATTCCTCACTTTCTGGATCAGAAATTTTAACAAAAAAAAATTTTGCACCACTTTTTACCTTGAAAAACATTATCAACCTTTTCTGCTCAATCTCCTTTTATGACTAAGCTAGTTTTCTAGTTTTTAAACCAAATGGTTTTAAAAAGTTTAACTTTAATACCTTTATCGGCATTAATTATCTGAGACAGTGCAAAAGGGAAATTTGTAATTCTTTTTCAGGTGTTTTTTTTTTTAAACCAAAACAAACTAGTTCGTAAGAGAGACTCAACTTTACAGATATTTTTAATTCCTTGCAAAGTGTTGTTTTTAAACTTGACGGAATACAGAAAAAAATATAGAATTTTAATTCTTTTTCAGGTGTTGTTTGTAAACCAAAACAAGAGAGACACAAATTTACAGATGTTTTTAATTCTAAATCAAGTGTTGGTTTTAAACTTGAAGGAATAATATTGTTGTAAGAGAGAATTTAGTTCTATTTTGGTGTTATTTCTATCCCAAGAAATTATTAAAAAACTCGAACATTTTTCGTGGTGTTAAAAATATACCCTAGAGTATATTAATTTTTAGCATATGGTTTTATATATAAACTACTTCGAAATTAATTTTAAATTTAATTCCAAAGTAGTTTAAAATTAAAACCGCTAAGTTTTAAAATTAAACCAAGTCTTTTTACTGTGTATAAGATTGCAAGTATGCATGGTACGCGCACTTTATAATAACTGACGCATGCTACCGATGCACTGTGGCTCAGAATAGGTTTTCATTGGCCAAAATTCTATAACTTTTGAACCGATTGAGATATTCGAGTAATTTTGAGTATTTTTAACTAACAGATAATTCCTTGAATTGGTTGTGCTAAAAAATTTTGTTAAAATCGATTGAGTACTTATTGAGAAATTCAAGGTCAAAGTTTAACTTTTGCAATTTTTAACTCTCAGTATGAAATAATGCTTTTCTTATTTTTTGAATCTTCTCTATTTATTAAAAAAGTCATATGTTGATAAATAAAACATTTTATTGTTAATATGATTTTTTACATTGGGCCATTTTTTGTTTTTTAATTTTTTTTTTTCTAATATTATTTATATCTCACTTAAATAAGAACAAACATATTTTAATTATTATTTATTTGGTTGGAATATTTCTTGCAAACATTTCGTACTCAGTTCTGAATTATTTTCGTCCTATAGTAGCTCTTTCGCTTCTTTTTCTAAGTTCTAAGGTGTTCCACTTTCCATTGATGTCGCATGCTAGAGATGAGCTGATCTGACGTTGCCAATAATATATTAAAAAGATCTTCATTCAATATCGTGACATTTTTCTGGTGTTGTGTTCTCTATAAAATCTTTTATCCTTTTACCATTTTTTCTGAGCTTCCTCCGTTAGATCTCCAAGTGGTACTAAATGATATTTAATGACATCTTCTCCAAGATAAAGGATTTTGAGAACTGTTGCAGACATACATATTTCTCCATGGGTATTTCGTTGTATGTATTTTTGCAGTTTCCCTAGCGTAATCACCAAATTTTTTTGCGTAAATTTGTTCATATCATGCAAGTACTGCGATGATTATTTTAAACCTGGATATAGTGTTTAAATCAACTCCTGTTATTTCAGATGCTCTTTCCAGGATCTGAGAAGAATCTTCTTGCTGTGTTTCCAACATTTATATTGCCTGAACATCATTTTGGCTGATCTATAACTAAAACATATTTTCGATATACATTTTGGACATGTTTCTCTTTTAAACTTCGTAACTCCTTGTTGGAGTCGTTCTTACTGATTCTGTAGCTCCGAATTACAAATCGTAACTGATTTTCAGTATGTGTTCCATAAATCGTATTCTTGCATGTAGTGGTGATAATCCGAATTCATATGCATCAGTATTATCTATTGATTTGTCTGGGACTTGGTTTAATTGGCTTGATGTTGTTTGGCATATGATGCAGCTGGATGAACCTTTTGTCTCAGTCAAAGCCTGGCCTACTTTTCCATCAATCATTTTGAGTACTAAATGGTAGCTTACTTCGATTTCCTGCCCGGTAATTTCTATTTGTAATGTATGAAGCTGTGCAATTTGGGATACTTCTTTATTAATGGTATTCTGGGTTTCCTTTTTGAATTCAAATTTGATGGGCCTGTAGTATTTCGTGGAATATGCTGTGTGATTTTTAAAAATAACCCTGGTGTGCGTTGTGCTGTTCGATGGCTCTGAGTCTTCCAAAATCTTTTTTAATCGCAATGGTACAAATGACACCCTGAACATATCTGTGGCCAAGGTATTTTCGCATAACAATTGCTTGTATTGTTTTTGTCCGAAAGAACCATCACATCCCCATTTTCAAAAAAGAATCAACTTGCCGTTTCCATATTGCTTCAACTCATTTTCCTTAAATCATTGCAGCCAGCGTTGTGCTGTGTGATCAAGCAATGATTCTAGTTGAACCTCTGCCGAAATTGGTGCAATTGCAATAGTATCGTTAGATGGCAAACAGTCCTTTTTAGTAGCAGATATGTGATGATATGATGGATACAGATTTGAACCTTTTTCAGTATATTAGTGCTTTGTTAATTTCAAATCCAAAAATAATGCTAATGCCTCCTCATTTGTATACTGTTTTTCCTCGCTCGGTGTTGGTACACTTTTAAGAATCCGTTTTGTTCTCACTGGACTAGCCTCAATAACTTTTTTAATGTTTTCCACATTTGCATATTTTTTATCTGCTCGCAATTGATGAAGAAAAGTTTCTTGAACATTTTGAGTTGAACATTTTCACTTCCGATTTCATAAATGATAATTGATTAGCTTCCGCCTCTTAGATCTATCGCTGCAGTTGTCAAGTTCTTTTTATGGTCTTCCTGCGCTGATTTTTTCGATAATTTTTGAAACTCTCTGCACAGTAATCTCGCATTCCAGCCAGTTTTCGTTATGTTAATAAAATCTTTCTTTCGTGTAGTTATACTGGCTTAGCGGTTTTTTTAATTTTTGACGAAAACAGATTATTTCTCTTCTAAGTTCAATGGTATTTCGAAGTTTATTTTTCTCTGAACATCTTCCTGTTTTTTGTTTCTTAAATACTTCTCAGTCAAGTCTTTATAACTGAATCTCTCCATGATTTTTGAATCAATTTATTTGTTTCCAATTGCAATGGCTGAGATATTATAGCAACTGAGATTGTATCCGAATATCACTTCCTTATAAGCCTTTCCATAGTGCTTTCCTAAGCCCTATTTGAAGTATCAGTACTTGTATCTATTTACTTATTACCTGCACCAGTTCTATAAAGGTAAAATTTAAAACTCCAAAACTCCACTTGTTTCCTACAGGTAGAATGAAATGGGTTAATTAAAAAAAACTCTAGGCACTATTTTAATTACCAGAACCTGTATATATATTTTTTATATGCACCTGTCTTATAGAGTTGGAATAAAAAGGGTAAATAAAACTGAAAAATCCTTTAATAACATACAATAAAACACCTAAAGTTTAAATAGAATATATCTTATACTTCATAAGATACATACTGAACTTATAGGGATACGTTTAAATTAGCGTCATCCTAATATTTGTGTGAATAGTTTCAGTAAAATGAAAAAAGCTTCTACGGGGGTATCGTGGGGGTATAAAAGTATATATGGGGTGAAAGAAGAGACTTTCACCTTTTACTGGATGCTTTCATTTGATCTGTTTTGATCCTTAGAAGTTCTATTCCACTGAAGTTAAAATTTATTCAAAAAACAGTCATTTTGAAAACATTTCGTAACACCCAAAATATAAATAGTACAGCTACAACCTCATACAATAATTTACCGATAATAGTCCAACCAACCCAACAAAAAATATCAACCCTCTATTGATTATAGTTTGCGAACAATTTCCATTCATTTTCGATGAAAAAATAAAAAACTCACTTTTTTCTGAAATTAGCAAAAACAGTGGTGCTTAACCGCATGCCACGCCCACAATTTAGATATTTTGACCTCAATTTTTGGCTACCTAACTTTGGATATATTTAATACAAAATGGCACAAAATATTTTATAAATCGGTTACCACAAAAAATAGGTATTTTGGCCAATGAATTTAATTCTTGAGCCACAGTGCGACGCACCCTATAGCAATCGTAAGTGACAAACACAGATTTTTGTTGCCCAAAGCAATTTTTGCTTTGATACTGCTGTACATAGAAGCTTAATTTATAAGCATTTGTACTCAATGACAAAAAGACTGTTATAGTTCACTGATGGTTTTGGGCGATATTTATTTAAGGCGGGCAAATTCACCAGGGCAACATTTTTTGGTCTCATTCTAGAAATTGATAACTCCATCTTTAAAGCTGCGTTGGGCAGGTAACAGTATCTATGTCTTGGAATTATTGAATAGTACTTTGAGATATGTTTACCAAATTTTAGAATCTACTCATTTCTCAAGAGTTTTGTGCTAGCTATTTAACACTTGCAGCACCCAAGTCTGTGCCTTTTTCCCAATATTGGATCACAAAACAACATCGTTATATCTACTAGATATCTGCACGAATACATCCGAACGCCTCTTCAAAACATTTGCTTGAAACATGTATACATACACACTATCATTGTCAACAACCAACTACGAGTGTGTATACTACAAAACAAAAGTAAAACCTTCAAGTACTGTGCCCAAAACCGAAATGTTTTTAATATGAAATTTCCTCGCGTACTTGTGCTCGTATACCAAGTACATGTATATAAGTTAGATTAAATAAAAGTATGTGAAAACAATTCATACAAACCTTAAAAAGAATAAAATTGAATTTTTTAAACTTCAATACTTTTAAAAGAATGTGAATAAAAAAAAACTAAAAATAAAGTAGACTTATTTAGGCATGATTTTTTAACTCGATATTCATATCTTTTTCGAGCTGTACAGCAAAATCTACTTGGTGTACTTGCTATGTTTTGAAAAGACAAACAGACAACCAACCCAAAGTTGTGTACACACCAGAGAACTGCACAAGCCTACTTGAAATCGATTTCAAGTACTTGCTTAAAATACAAGTTCAAGCTAGCTTGAGCTTGATAGTTTTCAATCAAGTCTGACTTGTGATTGAAAATAAATAAGCCCATGACAGCTTGCGACTTGCAAGTATGCTAGCTTACAAGCGAACGGCACGAAGTCCCAAGTATAGGAAAAATTGATGCCTTCGGCAAAAAGCTTGAAAAGCTTGAAATTGGAGGCAAGTATCCAATATAAAAACAAGTATCCAAAAAATGCAATGAGCTTGTGTAGGAAAAGCTTAAGCGTATTTGGACTTCTAAGAGTTCTGTGGACTCCGTGGTTGGCAGTTTTAGGGGGTAGCTGATTTTGAAATTGATGTAAAAATTTAAATTCAGTATGGCGAATAGAGTTGCCACCTGGATTTTTTTTGTATTTTTGCGAATTCTTGTTATTTTGAATTTCTGACAACGGATTTGATTTCGAATCTAATATCACAGTTTTAAAATTTAAGATGGAGGATTGGCTTGCCACCTAAATTTTCACCATAGTGCTGCCACCTAGTAAAATGTATTTTTAAGAGTTTTAAACACCATTTAACAGTGTTAAGGGGTCGCTGACTTCGAATCTGATGTCAAAATTTTAAAATTCAAGATGATTATTAGTGTTGCCACCTAAAATTTTTTTATTGTCACGAATTCGGTGCTAGAGCAAACACTAGGTAAAAGTGGGTCGCTGAGTCCGAATCAGTTGCCCGAATTTCAAAATTGTGTAATTTTTTTATAACAGTGTTGCCACCTACCAAAATGTATTTTTAAGAGTTTTAAATATAATTTAATAGTGTTAAGGGATCGCTGACTTCGAATCTGATGTCAGAATTTTTAAATTTAAGATAGTTCAAAGTGTTGCCACCTAAAATTTTTTATTTTGACGAATTTGGTGCTGGAGCGAACAAAAGATAAAAATAGGTACCCCATTTGCTATATGTTTAAGGGGGTCCCGAAACACGTGCTTGACTTACAATTTGACTTGCAGTGGACAGTTAAACACGTGTTTCGACGTGTCCCCCCTAAAAATGTAGCAAATGGGGGATGATAGACCCCTCTATTTGTGCGTCTCAGAAATGCTACCCCCCCTATAAAGCCCCAAAAAATGGTTATTTTCACCTATCTTGCTTCCCCTTCGAGATATGGCACTTTTTCTACTTTTTCGAAGATTTTTCGAGGATTTTTCGAGGATTTTTCGATATATTTAAATTTTTTGTTGTTCCATATCTCGGGAGGGTAGCAAAATAGGTAAAAAGTAACCATTTTTTGGGGGTTGGTAATGGAGGAAGCATTCTTGAGATACACGAATAGTGGGGGATCTATGTGCCCCCATTCGCCATATTTTTAGGGGTGAACGTCAAGACAAGTATTTAACTGTCCACTGTAAGTCAAATTGTAAGTCAAACACATGTTTCCGCCCCTCCCTAAAAATATGGTGAATGGGGGCACATATACCCCCCTATTCGCGTGTCTCAAGAATGCTTCCTCCCTTATCAACCCTCAAAAATTGGTTACTTTTTACCTATTTTGCTACCCTCCCGAGATATGGAACAACAAAAAATTTATATATATCGAAAAATTCTCGAAAAATCCTCGAAAAATTTTCGAAAAAGTAGAAAAAGTGCCATATCTCGAAGGGGAAGCAAGATAGGTAAAAAATAACCATTTTTTGGGGGTTTATAAGGGGGCTAGCATTTCTGAGGCGCACAAATAGAGGGGTCTATCATCCCCCATTCGCTACATTTTTAGGGGGGACACGTCGAAAAACGTGTTTAACTGTCCACTGCAAGTCAAATTGTAAGTCAAACACGTGTTTCGGGACCCCTTAAACATATTGCAAATGGTGTACCTATTTTTATCTTTTGTTCGCTCCAGCACCAAATTCGTCAAAATAAAAAATTTTAGGTGGCAACACTTTGAACTATCTTAAATTTTAAAATTCTGACATCAGATTCGAAGTCAGCGATCCCTTAACACTATTAAATTATATTTAAAACTCTTAAAAATACATTTTGGTAGGTGGAAACACTGTTATAAAAAATTACACAATTTTGAAATTCTGGCAACGGATTCGGACTCAGCGACCCATTTTTACCTAGTGTTTGCTCTAGCACCGAATTCATGACAATAAAAAAATTTTAGGTGGCAACACTAATAATCATCTTGAATTTTAAAATTTTGACATCAGATTCGAAGTCAGCGACCACTTAACACTGTTAAATGGTGTTTAAAACTCTTAAAAATGCATTTTACTAGGTGGCAAGACTATGGAGAAAATTTAGGTGGCAAGCCTATCCTCCATCTTAAATTTTAAAACTGTGATATTAGATTCGAAATCAAATCCGTTTTAGAAATTCAAAATAACAAGAATTCGCAAAAATAAAAAAAAAAGCAAGGTGGCAACTCTATTCGCCATCTTCAATTTTAAATTTTTACATCAATTTCAAAATCAGTCTTAATACGCTTAAGATTTTCCTAAACAAGCTAATTGAATTTTTTCGGATACTTGCTTTAAATTCAATTAATTGGATACTTGCGAGCTTACAAGATTTTGCCGAACGTTTCAAGCTTTTCAACTTTCTTACCCGACATAGTAAGCCTCAACAAGCAAGCCAACGAAAAAGCTTGGATATGACTTGTAATTGTTTGCTATTTTTATAAGCAGGCCAAAGCTTGCTTTTTCAAGTTTGGATACATACTTGAATTCAAGTACTTGAAAAAGCTTGAATTTCAAGTAGGCTTGTGCAGTTCTCTGGTACACACTCTGTTAAGATCCAACCGGATGTTGTACACTACTCGCTTCAGCCTGTGTTAGATTTGAAAGTACTGTACACAAGTTTGAAAGATACTATAAAATGTGGTACAGTACGAAAGTGTGCACTTTGCTGCAGGCAAAACAAATGCATTCATGCAGATGTCTAATATCTACCTCTTATACCAGATTGAGTTAACAAGGTCTTAGTGTGCAACCTTCTACTTTTTCACTCTTCTTGTGTACAATACTTTGGAGGCAACTCACCAGCATACACCCTTGACCGGTCAACGTAAACAACAAAATTTTTAAGCTATTTTTTATGTACCGTTATGTTCAAGGTCTTGAATTTCTTAAAGTAGGTCACAGAAAATATATAATGTGGGAGAAAAAATTGAATTTAAAACATTCCAAAAGTTGTTCAGACACCTGTGGCGGCATATTATAACTTCACCTTCGAAGCGGTAGTCAAAGTGAAATATCGATGTGGCAGTATGTTATAAAAAACAATAAAATTGTATGAAAATCAATGATGTTTTTTTATCGCAATTATCGCCTGTCGAAAGTGTTGCAACATACCAATTTTCTACAAATTGTCGAACATCAAAGTAAAAATAAACCGAGACACAGATGCTCAGCGAAAGGTAGTTATGGCAAGCCGAATATTGGAAAGCAGTCATAAGTAGCACAGCAAAAACTTATGCAGAGATACACCCAAATATCAGCGAAATGCGTTAACGCAATTGCGCCAGGATGTAATTTAAAATGCTAAAATTCCTGTAGCAACAGGACCTTAATCTGTTTGTTTTTAAACTGTTTATTTGTGAATTATAAGGTAAAATTTTTGTGAGTGACAAATTGGCTAGCACATTGAATTATTTGGTGGAGATACACAGCTTGGCTTCATTTAGAAAAAAAATATCAAATCAAAGTCCTGTAGCAATATGTTAAACCTTAAAAAGGAAAAAAGAAAGAAATATTGGTTATAAAATCATTAAAAAGAGCTTATTCAATAAGAAATCTCTACTAAGGCTGTAAAAAGCGCAGAGCTCAGCATCTATTAAAAATAAGCGAACTTTAATTTCAAGCATGCAGCTAAACTTTACTTCGTTCAAGGTTGATACAGCCATCAAACTACAAGTATAAACTTAAATTCAAGTTTGCTTTCACTTTTGAAATAGAAATATCAAAAGTTGTTTAAATAAACAAAGAAAAAAGATCATGATCCATCAAGAAACTATTTGTAATACTGCGCTATTGCTTTTTTTTTTTAATACAAAAAGTTTATCAAATCAATAACGCAGTTAAGTGCTTCAACTCAATAATAAAGTTAAATTAAAGTCTACTTCTGCTTTTGAAATAGAGTGTTCTTAAGTTATTTGAATAAACCAAGAAAGAAGATTCAGCAAGAAACGATTTGTAAAACTGAGCTATTGCGTTTCTTCAAATATAAAAAGTGTATCAACGCAATAACACAGTTAAGTGCTTCAACGCAATAAAGCAACGCAGCGCTGCGTTACCCTATCTGTCTATTGGATAGCCTATCCCTGTCTATTGGATAGGTCATAATGTAGTTCATGGCATAGCTAGATGAAACGTGGCAGGAGGACGAGTTTGGTCGGCATCGTGGGAAGTGCTGCAAGAAGGAGATATATCAGAGAGAAGTGTATCACCAGTGTCCGTCTGTCTGTTCATCTGTCCGTCTGTCGACACGATTACAGCCGCAATTTTTAAGCTATCGCGATGAAATTCAAAATATAATTTTATTTTTATAAAAGGAAGATCAAGTTCGAAAATGGGCCAAATCGGATGAAAACCATGCCAACCTCCGATACAAAGTGGCTTTATTTTAAACGTAAAATCTCTTAAAAATCTGCAAAAATTAAAGAAATGTCTTGAAATTTTGCACATAAGCTTTGATATTTAATATAAACCATCTGTGTGATAAATGGCAAAATCGGATGAAAACCACGCCCACTTCCCATACAAAGTGGCTTTATTTTAAACGTAAAATCTCTTAAAAATCCACAAAAATTAAAGAAATGTCATGAAATTTTGCACAATAGCTGTGATATATAATATGAACCATCTCTATGATATATGGTAAAATCGGATCAAAACCACGCCTACCTCCCATACAAAGTGACGTCATCAAAATAGGAAAACTTTTGTTAATATATAAAACTGAATGTCATCGTGTATGCCGTGGCTAAAGACTTCGAATATACACCAATATGGCAGCGGGGGGGTATTTTAGCTTCGGTACCCTGCCGAAGCTCCATCCTTACTAGTTTTTTATGTATTTCAAGTTCTTCACAGCCTTCAGACACTGTATATATTTATATATTTCATCATTTATTTACCTTTAGATTCAGAATTTTTCATTTTTTAACCATTCTATTATAACGACTGCAACCACAACGATAGCATAAAAGTGTTCGTTTGATATTGACCTTCGGATTCGTGGTTTCAGTGATCGTTAGAAATATATGCTGCAAATATGTAACTGTACTACTGCATCGTTTGCTGGCTGATCAGCTGTTATCGTTGTTTGATTCTGTTCGAATTACAAATTTCAAAAACACGAACGAACACTGTTTTGAGCGAAACGATTGATCGGATAGGAATACAAAATGAAGTCGTTAATATTTCGTGCTTCTTATAGCAATGCCTAAAAGCATGCCTCATCACTTCTTAATGTTTCTGCAACATATTCATGCAATTCAGTTAAATAGGGCAATTTATTCATGCTCGGTTGCATGCATTTATGTACCTACTTGGCAACACTGTTTGTCTGCAAGTGTTGCCACTTTGCAATGAAGCACTTCATTAATTATATTATTGCTTACAACAGTTAACCACAAAATGAATTTAATCAGTTAAGTATGCTTATTATATATATAAATTATCAAGGATATGCACCAAACTCAGCATAGCATAAGCAACCATCACCTCTTTCTACCCCTTCTCCTCCTTTTCCATCCTCCTCCTTCTCCACCAACACAAGTTATTCATTTTACCAACATATACTATAATATTTTCAACAAGATTTTTTTTTAGTTTGAGTCCAACCAAATATGTTTAGCTACATCCCATAAAAATTAAAAAATAAAAACCCTTAACTAATGACGTGCGTCACCATCTGAGCTATGACGATACAAAAGCTGCATGAAATGACAGCGCAAAAATAACTCAAAATCAGGCGATTCAGCTGCAGCAGCTAAAATAAGCTTTAATGACTCTGAAAAGGCTGAATTTTTCGGGGCCAAGTGCTGTAGTTGTTGAGGTTGTTCTTTCTGTTTTCGTTCAATACACTTCATGTTGTGTCTGTTCTATGGCGTCTGTCCTCATTTTTATTGTATTTATTTAGCCCAACGTCAAGCCATCACATCCTTTCCACGTAGTAGCTTCCTTAAGCAACCATGAAAAATAATATTTATGTATGTTTGTATATAAATTCTTTTTATTTTGTATTCATTATTTTTAACGTTTGCGGCTGACAAATTGTTTCGGTCGCAACAAAAAAATGTAGCAGTAAATTTTATATGAATTTATTCGCTTTGGACATTTTCAACTCGATGCAGCAGGATACATTTATGAACGAAGGACATGTCTAGAACAGGAAAAACTAGCATACTGGCACTGCCATATTATTCAGAAATTTAAAAAAAAAAATAGTTGATTATGACGCTCAAATGAAATATAGCGACATCATTTTAAACGATATTTTTAGCATATTGGCGGCATTTATATAAAAATTTTTTATACAGTTTCACGCATAAACAAAACTTGCTTAAATTTCAGTTGCTTAAACTTGAGTTAAATTTCAGGTAAATATTATTTACATTAAAGTTAAACGTTTATAAAGTTACATTAAAAATTTTGAAAATTTTGAGCAAATGAATTAATTATATTATTTATAAACAAAAAATTTATTTTTTCTTTAATAAAAATCTTTTATAAAATTAACACAAAAAACAAAACATATATTAGAGAAGTTAATTTTTTTTTAAATTACACTAAAAACACTGATAATTGAGCAGATTCTGCATTTCACTACCAAGTGAAAGTTTAATTAAATCACTATGAATTCGATATTTGGTGTTTAAATTTCATTTTTTTTTTTTTTTATTTCGATTCAAGTTCAAGCGAAATTAAAATTGAACTGTGAAAAATTATATGTGGAACACCGCATATATATATATTCCATTCATAAAGATTTGATTTCACTTTTACTCGGAAGTGAAATACGGAACCTGACCGAATCTAACATTTAAGAAACCTTAATTTACGTAAACATTAGAGTGTTTTTCTACAATTTTTCATAAGGACAAATGTTAAATTAACCCTTTTAGATTGGAAAAAACTTGCTTGAAAAAAATTTTTTATTAATTTTACTTTGAGCAAAATCTGATGACCCTTAGAAAAGTTATTTAGTGTTTATTTAGTGAAGCAAGGATATTCAGACATTTTACCATTAACGCGCGTAATATTTTGTATAAATTGAAAAATTTAGAATGTTTTATAAAAAATAAAAATGACATTACTTCACTAAAAATTAAATAACTTTCCGAAATATTATCCGATTCTGTTCAATTTACTTACCTAGGATGCGAACATGGTGAACGCCGGTTCAGACAGGTAGGCAGATCAGATCAGAAAACACATTAGAGCAAAAGAGATGAATGACTTGGTTGCCTTATTAATCCAATGTGAAAATATAATCTGATCTGCCTGACTACCTGAACCGGCGATCACTATGTTCGCAACCTTAGGTGGCGCTAACAAAGTCGGTTTTGGCCTGTTGTAAGAATTTGCGCCAGCCATTTCTATCTTGCGCATGCTGGCGCCAATTGGAAGCTCCAAGTTTCGTCAGGTTGTCCTCTACTTGGTTCAACTTAGGGCACGTTTATAGTGACCGCTTATACCGCTCCTTATTAGCACTTTCTCCTAAAGTAGCTTTTTTGAGCTTATTGTGTTCATAGGTGCACGCTTATTGCTAACAGATTAAATTACCTTGTTGAGCTTATTGTGTTCATAGTGCGTGCTTACTGCTTACAAATTGAAGTAGCTTATTGAGCTTATTGGTTCATATTAAAGTATTTTATTTAGGTATTGGTGTTCGTATTTTGCGAATTTAAAAAAAAATGTTAAAGAGTGTGGAGAAGGAATAGAAGAAGAAGAAGCAAATAGCAAAAAAAATGTGTTTTCATATAAACTCCACTCATAAAATTATAATCAATAACAAAAGATCAAAAATATAACAAATGCATTTAAAGCAACTGGGAAAACACAAAGCGCAAAAACAGACCAAAAGTTAACCACAAAAAAAAAAATATCCGACTGATTGCTGCACGCAAGAACAACGAAATCTATGTAAAGAAGCGAAATAGAAGACAGAAGTGCCGAAACTATATACAGAAGTATCACAAAACGAAACAACAACAACAATGCAACAACCGTTGAAAGTTCTGCACAAAAAATTCAAAGAAAATAATACAAAAACACCAAAAATTATGTAAGCAGCCCAATTTGAGAAAATAAGCGTTGAAAATCATCTTAAAAAATGCAAAACGGCAAAACATTTACAATAAAATGAAACAAAAATCCAAACTGTAAGAGCGACCAAGATAGAGATATAAGCGCTGAAAACCAATTAATAAGTAGCTTTAAATTTGGAATAAGTTTGTACTATAAACACTTTCAGCTATTTCCATATGATTATACATGAAGCGTTTTTCAACATCGACAATGAGCTTCGGCATGAGCGTTATAAATGCCAGGTTGTTGTGCCAAGGCGAACAGAGATGGAAAGCTGAAAAACGCAGCACATGCAGGCAGTCAGTCGCCAGCCAGTCACTTATACTTTGAGCTTATTTCAGCTTTCCTCTCGGTTCTGCTCGGCGTAGCAACCAGCCGGATCTATAAACACGCCCTTAGACTTTAAACAGTTGCAATAAAATGCCCTACTAAATAAGAAAGTTAAAAAGTTAAATTTTATAGTTTTTTGGCAAGATGAATATGTTCAAATTGAGTTTTATTGAAAAATCTTCAGAAATTACTTTCAAATCGAATTTTTTAATGCTATAATTCAATTATTTTAATTGCATTAAAATCATGATGCTCGAAGTGTTGTCAAACTTTCAGTAAACATATTCATATAAATGAAAATGAAGCTATTTGCTAAAAATTTGCAGAACGCGATTTTCTGGCGAACGGCCCCTAGGGGGAAAAAGATAAAATCTATTTTCTTATGTAGCGCTCTTAAACTAGTTTAGATTATTGAAATCAGTTCAGAAAATACAGTTTGCAAAATATAACTTCTCCACTGGAAGTCTTCTGAGTAAGTTATTGCAGCGCCTTGAAAAAATTGTTTCATTCCGCTTACAAAATGCAACAATTTATTCAATCTTAATACCACTACAGAGGGAAGTTAATTAAATAATTTTTCTAATTCAGAAAAGGGGCGGCCGTCTAAGCCGAACTCTTAGCAAAAGTCTAAGTCATCGGCATAACGCCTTAACGCCCAAAGTCATAAAGTCCAAAGCATGAAATGTTATAAAACCGAAGCGGTGCCAAACAGGTCAAATACAAGGAAAAAATGTGGCTTGGATCAAAACGAATGTCATACCGCTCAAATGAAAAAAATAGAAGTCCGAAATGAGCCCCAACTGAGGGCTCCAATTCTGCTGAAAACTCTGCAGCACAGATTTCTCGTCCACTTTCAGTAATATTAAAATCTTTATCCTCGGATATATTTTTGAATGATTGAAAAGTTTTCTTTATAGCACTAATACACAAGTTCGGCCCTTAACATCCACAGTCTGTAATTATAGATCAATCAGTAAACTCCTACCTATTCCTCAAATCTTTGAAAAAATTGTAAACGGAAAACTTTCTTAATAAAAACTTTAATTTCCTTTAATCAGCATGGATTGGTAACTGGTAGATCTGTCTATCATCCTATATCTATCAATAGATTATTGTGATCTGATGCAACAAAACTTCAGTTATGTTTTATATTGAATCAACAACTGTGCGTAAAACGGTGTTTGGATCGGTTGGTAGTATACAATACTATCAACAAGTATCATCAATACTATAATACAAGTTCGATTCCCACGGCAGACCAACAAATAATTATTGTTTTTTTTTTGTAATTACTTGTTACAAACTATATAGAATAATAATGAAATCTAATTAAATTTACTGATGTGAATATTAACGTGTGTTTTTGAAGTTACTTGATGTTATTTTGAATTTAAAAGTTATTTAAGTACAAAACAAGGTTCAACGACGGCTTCTACTAAATATTTAAATTTTCTGTTTTCTAAAAATAAGTTAAAAGTTAAAAAACTGACTGTTTTGAAAACAAAAACAAACCGAAAACTCAGATGCTAAACCACTTTTTAACTTGCATAGATGATAGCTGTTAAAATATATTTTTGACATCAAAATCGTAATCGGCAAACCTCGAAACTTAAAGAATAGCATTTTTTTTCCACAAATATTGCTTAAAAACGTAGCCCTGAAAAGGTTTATTCGGATATTGGTTTTTTTGAAAACAAACATTTCACTTGATTTATCACAGAGTGGCAACGCTCTTTATATAAATACTTAAATATGTCCCTTGAAATATATTCGGATCAATTTGAGTGTCCTGAAACAACGGGTTGCTGTCTACGACGAATTAACTTGAGTTGTGAGACCGTTCAACGAAACAAAATATACCGTGAATAATTTATGAAATACAACCACAAAATGTTTGCCAAAATAAGGAAAGAAGCTCTTGTTTGGTGTATATATTAGCTTTAAAAATGTAAGGATAAGCTGTAGAAAGCAAAAATTTTAAAATATGAAAGAGAAAATATTGAAATGTTATGAAAAATAATAATAAGGAAGTGAGAAAATTCATAAAAAATTAAATAATTGAGGCAATTTATTAAAACATGTGATAGAATCTATCTAACAAATGATAGAAGTAAACGAATACTATGATTTTAAATAATATAACAGACAAATAAAATAATAAAACTTAAAAGATTATGAGAAGTTTCATTGCTTGAGCAGTTAAATCCACGAAAATTTTTTTTATCTAACTGAGCTCAGAGCTTGTTATGATTAAATAAAATAAAAAAATTTAATAAAAGTAAAAATTAGTCTTAATTTAAGACAGAAAATGAAAAGGCAAAAAAAAAATAAAAATAACAAAACATACCATAAAGACAAAAATATTCATAAAATAATTTCGTCTTAGTTCATGACCTCCTTATAAAGCGCATATATTTCCAGCAGCTGCGATAAAAATACTTCCAGCATTGACAACAAACTCACTCTCCAATTGACCCGAATCACTGGTCAGCTTGAAACACTCAGCGCTAAAACATAAAAAGAGGGGTGCACAATGCCACCAACATACAGTGAGCGTCAAAACAAAGTGTACACTTTTTGGTACACGAGTTATGCAACATACAGTTACGTGCACATAATTAAGAACGATGGATACATAGCACTTTAAATTAACTTTTTCGGATAAATTACTCACTAATTCGAAATAACCTTTGTATCGATTAATTATAGACGACTCTCTCATTCTCATATCAACAAAATATTTACCAGTTTTTGAGCCGTTTAAACAAAGCGAGCCTTTTTTTTAAATTAAGAACGAATTATTGTTTGTTTTTTTTTTTTTAATATATATTTTGTTTTTATTTGATCAATATTTAATTGGTCTTAGGAATGCTAATCCACGCCTTTTGCACTTCAGCATACAGTTCCATAAAATTTTTAATTTTTAATACACCAACACGTTCCTTTACTATTTCCCAGAGGTTTTCAATAGGATTTAGATCCGGACTACAGGATGGCCAATCCAAAACAGTCACCATGTTGTCCGTAAACCACTTCTTAGTATGACCAGCAGTATGTTTTGGATCATTATCTTGTTGAAAGATCCAACTTACGGGTAAGTTTTCATCGGCATATGGAATAAGATGAGTCTGTAAAATCTCTGTATATTGGAATCTGTCCATGCGACCCTCAATTTTTGCGACTGGGCCAACACCACGCCATGACATGCCGCCCCATACCATAATGTTACCTCCACCGTACTATAGTGTTGGTCGTGTGTACCTAGGGTTAAACTCAGCTCGTACCGGGCGCCTAACGTATGATCTGCCATCCGACCATACTCTGTTTATTTTAGTTTCGTCTGTAAATAACACCTTTTTCCAATCCTGAAGGGTCCAATGTATATGTTTCCTAGCAAACTCCATTCTCCTTTTTCGATTCCGCTTAGATACTAAAGGCTTCTTCCTGCAAACACGCCCAAACAGCCCAGCTTCTCTCAAACGACGTTTTACGGTATCAACGGAAGGTCCACAGCCAGTTTCACCAAAAACAGCTACTGAAACCTGCCTTGCTGACCTATGCGGAAATTTTTTGGACTCACGAACAATCATTTTGTCTCCTCTTTCAGTTGTAATACGAGATTTAAGTTTTCGGAGCACATTTTTTGTTGTTGAATACTTTCGAAAATGATGGATAGCATTGAAAACCATCGTTTTTGAACATTTTATAACTTTTGCGATTTCACTATAAGACTTTTTTTGATCAAAAAGTTTCAAAATTATTTCACGAGTTTTAGAGTCACATGATTTCTTTTTTCCCATATTTTTTTTTTGTTTTAAACTTTTATTAATATCAATTAATTGTCTACAACAAATTATTAGCACCACAATATATCCAATTTGATTAAAATGATCTTACTGACTGACAACATTGATCGTTCTTAACGCTTCATTTACTCAACAAGTGAGCGAAAAGTTCTCAGGAAATTTGTTTGTGAGCTAGAGAACAAGCAAACAACTGTTTTCTTAAACTTTGACTCTTGGTTACAGTAACGGATAATAAAAGAGTGATGTTTTTTTTACTTTTAATAAAAATATGGGATGAAGTATGAATAAAATGACATCGTTCTTAATTATGTGCACGTAACTGTATAAGTCTTCAATATTGTTATAAGTCCCAAAATGTATTATGATTTGAATTTTGTTGAAGTCTCTCTTAATATAACAGTACGATCAAAAAATCCATAGTATGACACATAGATGGCGTTCCTAGATTTTTTCCAAATAATTTTTATTTAGTACCAACCTTCAAACGATACGTATAAAAATTTGACAACAATCTGACAATTGATTCGTGAGTTATAGCATTTTGAGTGCAACTATTGTTATTGAAAAAAAAAAAAAAAGTGAATTTCGAGTTTTGATAAAGCATTGCTTTTTGATGAAAAAAAATACAGTATAAACCAAACAATGGTTTAATAAACATTATCCGGACTCTGCTCCATCGAGGCAAATGATAGAAAAGTGGATTGCTGAATTTAAACGTGGTCATACCAGCACAAATGATGCAGAGCGCAGTGGACGCCCAAATCAGACTGTTATTCCACAAAACATGAAAAAAAAATCCGCAAATTGGTTATGAACGATCGCAAATTGAAGATGCACGAGCTAGCTGACATTGTAAAGATTTCAGATGGTAGTTTTTTTACCATTTTACACGAACATTTGGGTATGCGAAAGCTCTGTGCAAAGTGAGTGCCGCGTGAGGTCACAGTCGACCAGAAACGACAACGAATTGATGCTTCAGAGAAGTGTTTGGCGCTGTTAAACCGCAATAAAATCGAATTCTGTCTTCGATATGTGGCAATGGATGAAACATGAATTCACTATTACACACCAGAATCCAGATGAAAATAGCAGATGATTTGTCCGCATTATCAGGAACTAACGTTAGTGCCAGTACAATAAGAGTGCCAGTATTAAATGCAAATGGTCTCTTTGGAAGAGTCCCTAAAAACAGCAGTTTATATCAAGAAAAAATTAAAGGCTACGCATGGATTAATGCTAAAAAGTATGAAAAACATGAAAGTTCATTTTGGAAAAACATAGTTTTCAGTGACGAAGACAAATTCGAAATTTTTGGAAAGAAAAAATCTACAAAAATATGGAGAAGCAAAAATCAGGGGATCCAGAAGCAAAATATTAATTCTACAAAAAAGCATGATGAGGGCTCTGTGATGGCGTGGGAGTGTACGTTGGAAAACAGAGTAGGAAATTTAACGTTTATTATTTATTTATAATGAATAAATTCGATTAAATAAATATTTTCAAAAAACATTTGCCGGCCAGTGCTACCAAATTAGGAGTGGATGGCTTGTGGATGTTTCAGCAGGACAACGATCCGAAACACACAGCCAAGGTAGTGAAAGAATGGTTGCTGTAAAATACTCTAAAACAACTGGATCTCCCCCCAACTCCGCCAGGGGAGGGTTTTCGGACGCAAATCTGCCTGTCCCAAGCCAGGTTAAGGAGGAGGGTTTGTAATGTGATACGTCGTCCCATACCGTAAAAAGTTTAGAGCAAACCAAGAGCTCGAGGTGGCGCCCATCTTGGGATTGCTAAAAGCCTGCGAAGGTATAGCAATTGACCTAAAAACTTGTTATCACTGGGATAGTCATACTCGTTAAAGAGGACGACCCTATCTTTTCATGGCAAGGAGACATTTCAGAGTTGTAAAATTGACTGAATGAATTGAGGTGTCGAAGTGACTGACACATATATTCGATGTATTGCTTGTGGTTGTAAAACAGGGCAAATAGGCACTTCTTCCATGGTAAGTGAATATAAGTTTCATGCCTGGATTAAAGTTGCCGGTAAAGTACAATTAAGTGCTCTAATTGGGCACGGCCAAATACAAAAACTCATCCATGAGTTTTTTGTCTCCTTGCGGGGATGTTGTGGAGCTTCTTTGACGGGGCCGAGTTGCCCAAGTGACTATCATGGGTTGGCCCTTCGGGGAGACTCGTGCTGCCTGTGGTTCTGTATGTACTACACAGGTCTAGATTGACCGGCGGGGTCGCGCAGTAGTACGACCGGGCTGGCATACCTGCTTAGTATGCAAGAGATTGGATAGGTCTCGTCTCAACCAGTAGATGACAATGAATGAACTGTAGTATACAATTGTATGATATGTTGGATTCGTAATCCTTTCAATGGTAGAGCACTGGGTGATGCTTATTGTTTGTGGAAAAGCTTCCAGTTCGTGCTAGCCTTGCCGGATGACCGTGTGTTTGTGCACTGCATGCCACAAACGGGTCCGAGATGGAGTGAACACATAAGTGCTGGTCGTCCTTTCCATGAACTATACCCTCGGTCTATAGACCAAAGTACTAAGGCCTACAAGGCAGGCGAACTTGTCAATGCTAAATTCATCTTGATCACCACCCTATAACCACCGGACCTCAACCCGATAGAACATTTGTGGGAACATTTGGATAGAGAAATAAGAAAGAGGACGATAACCAGCAAGGACTCGCTGAAAGCCGTTTTTCTTGAAGAATGGCAAAAAAATAACAACGAACGAAACGGTTAAAAGCTGTCCTTTCAGCACAAGGAAGACAAACAAAATATTAATGCCGTTTTCTTTTTTCAATCTTTTTTGGTCTTATGAGATAAATTTAATTACTTTTCAAAAATATATTATTATTTTCCCGACGTTTTTTTTATTCGATGATATTCATAATTGGACTGAAACTATTTTTCTTACTTTCAACTTTAAGGGCCGTTTTCTCAATGTTCGGTTAGTCTAGCTCTTAACCGTGAGATAGCTAACCATACGATAGCTAAAAAACAGTTTCGTTTTTACGAAGTGCTGATTAAGTAACCTCCGGTTAAATCATTAATTGTGAATTTTTCAATTGTGAATACATAAAAACTGCATATCAGCTGTCATTTGTTTATTATTTTCTAATTATTTTATTTTGTGCCGCAAAACAAAATGGAAAAACGCAACAGACTATATGAATATGTCCTTCCTCTATGCTGATTGACACTCAAATTATAAAGAAACGAAATCCTTGCAATTCTTTCCAATTTTGTGTAAAATAAATTTAAACACAAACGATAAAAAAATTGCCAACTCAACCGCTGGTTAAAGTTCCGGTTAGTGCTTAACCGGACATTGAGAAACGGCCTTAAGTGTTCTCGAAGTTTTGACTCAAAGAAAATGGAGTATTTTTCGTTTTTGAATTTATAGTTTAAGTTAGTATATAATAAGAGCATAAAATATTAATTTCAAAAATACTAAAATTTTTTAAAAAATTACTTTTAAAAATATTGCAATAAAGTAAAAAGTATTCAAAAATATGGTGTACACTTTGTTTTGACGCTCACTGTACATTACCACTAGACAATCCGCCAACCTTCCGAACTCAGCTCTCAGCCAATTATTACATTTTCAATAAAACCTCAAACACGTGACATCCCTGACAGACAACCCTGCATACAATTGAAAAGTGCGTGCAACTATTTTCAAAGGCAACAACAACTACTGTAAATGGAGTGAAAACCGTTACCATTGATAGAATGCGAAATTTATGCGCCACTCTTTCCTATTAAATGCAGTGCTGCATATGTGAAAGCTGCATTGTCCATGTCCATGTTGTCTGTTCGAAGAAAATGGCGCCAATAAACTGCAATTGACAATTGAAATGTGTCGAGAAATTTGCTTTTGGGGGGGAAGTTAGACAAAGAGGATGCAGCTATTTAAATTTAAAAAGTTAAGTTGTGTGCCGGGTTCCAGGTTAAATTTATTAGATTTGTTACTGGGACTGGACTAAAGAATATCTTTTCAAATTTTATCTAGTTCTGTGCGCCTAACTAAAAGAGCACTTGCACCATTTTAGACCCAACATAATCTACCATCTGAGACTGGTATACGCCATAACGTTGACCGTTTTCGTACAAAATTTTCTTTATAAGATGCAGTGGCACCGAGACAAATAGAGAATAGTGAGTACTAAAGAGAATATTAACTCCGCCAGGTCTGGATACCACCCGTCTGACCAAAGCCTGTAAGAAAAAGGAGGATGGTTTCAGATTAAATGCTTTGAGACTTATCATGGTTGCCAATATGAATAAGCCTTTTTTTTTATGTGTAACAAAACTAAGGAGGCAACCGGATGAACGCGAAAGGTGGCAGTTTTAAGATAATCACGTCAGACAGGTACTGTCTAACATTAATTGTTGCAACCTGATTGTACTAAGCTAAATATCTCGACTGTTTATAAATGAAGATGATAGTAGGCATAATTTTTCCGAAACTTTTTTGGGTTGGCATTGCCATCTGTGGCAACTTTAGTACACAAATGAATATAACTATCCGCTCGAAAACTAGTTTGATGAATTCTGTGTGTGTGTTTTTTCCTCCAACTTTTATCTTTTACGTATTCTACATACATGTCAACAATAAAATTATGAAATTATTGACGAAACCGATGTAAAAAATTGGCACTACCGCCATATGACTTGTCTAAGTTATGTCATTAAATCAATACTGGGTACCAAAAATAGTGCAAATATGCATAATTTTTAAAAATATAAAATAGCCTATCAAGTGAATTCGTTCAGACGTTTAAGCGTGAAAAATGGACAAACAAATAAATAGAAAATAATTAAGTATATAATAAGTAAGAAAGTAATAGGTTTTGTTTTAAAATATAGGGAAATAATATACACGCTGAAAAATAATAGGCCTTCCCAAACATAATTTGCAGGAAATCATAATTGGTTCCACATATAATAGGATTAATTAATGCCATTTTTCTTATTATATAAATTTGCATCTTAAAATTATTTAATTGTTCCTTTGCACTTGTTGTTTGAATTTAAAAACAATATAATTTGTTTTAAAGAAAATATGTTTTCATATAAATATATTGTAATTATAAATGGACTGAGAACACTTTTAGTCTATTACTATTTGTTTGCTTGGAAAAATAATTTAGTCAAGAATAACATTAAATATTTGCGGACTAATATATATTTAATGGAGAATACATTATTTAATTGCAGTCAAGCAATAATTTTCAAAACGATAATTAAGAACAACATAATATATTTACCGCTGATTACACTATATTTACTTGGAAACATATTTTAGCAAAAGCAATGCCAAAAGTGTTTCACTGTGATTACAAAATATTTGCTTAAAAGCAATTGTTGGTTTCAAGCAAATAAAATATGTTTAGAAAACAGTATAAAAGTCTTTCTCGGATTTAAATATGTTGAGAAGTAACCATATTATGTTTATCCGACATTACAATAATTTTTATAAGCACACATTTTCTAGTTGAAGAAAACATAACATGTTTGGAGCACCCACTTTGCCAGCGAAGCACCCGCTTTATCAGCAAAGTTGCTTCAAAACTCAGCTATTTTTATTGCTGAACCGCCTTATTTTTCTTTTATTTTGTTTTTTATTTTATTATTTTTAAAACACAAACACTTTTTATTTAAACAAACATTTTCAGAAACACTTTTCACAAGAGCTAAACATTTCAACACGTTTGGCGCGGCTGCTTGAAACTTAAAATGATGCCAAGACTTGGCAACTGTTAAAAGCAAGCGCATAAAGCAACAAGGTTTCCGCTATTTTTCGTGCTAGTGCAAAAGAAGCAGATATATGTATGTAACACATAAAAGAAAGGAGTTTTGTTTGATTTAAATTTGCAGAGCTATGTTCTTTTTGAGTTTAACAGTGATGCAAATATATTTTTATTGGGTAGAAACACACAATTCTATTTTGTCACAAGCATATTAATGTAGACGTTAGTTTTTTAGCTAAGGCAATTGTATTAATGTTGGACACAACTAATATCTTCTTATATCGAAAAATAATGCTATTGAAGGAAAGCTCTTAATCATTGGTTGATTCCCTCTGAATATTTTGTTCTTGAAACCCAACATAGATAAACATATTTTTCTCTGCGTGTATGTAAATAGATTAAAACACAAATAAAGTAATCAAATAGTTTTTGAATTATGCGAAAAAAACACTCGAACATATGTCAAATATCAGGTTATGTTGGGTGAATATGTAAAATTTATGTGCATTGTTCTGCCAAAGTCAGATCACATTGATTTGTTTTCTTTTTTTTTTCTCTTAAATCTAAATTGTTGGGTCTTAGTTTAACACATTTAAATTTAACTATTGTTCTCAAAGTTCAAGTGGGTTAGAAGTAGTGGTGAAAATCTCACACTTGCCGGAGAAAATTTTTAAAAAGGTTCCATTCGGGTCAATGGGATCAAAAAGGTTGCACTCGAGTTAGGTATACCACACAGAAGGACGCGTTTTAACCTCAAAAGGTTATAATGACAGGGTATAAAAGGTCGAAAAAGGTTCAAACTGTTCAATTCAAAGGGCTAGAGCACAGATAATATTTACATATTCCATAGAAATTTATTTGTACGATAATTTATTTTTAAGTATCTTTACAAAAAAAAAAAAAAAAAAAAAAACTTTAGCACTTCATTCTGTTTGAGGTACTTGAATGCCATACAAACCACAGCAAAATTTGAAATTAAAAGAAATTCCTAGCTCGTGGTTTACGGAAACGGCAACACTTTGGTACGGTCCAACAATGAACTCATTGTCCTTGCAACAAATAAATTTTGAGCAGTTTCGGCACGTTTTGATGATGTGTGTTTGGGCTATTTTTGTTTTATGCTTTTTTTTTTTTTAAGAGCATGCTTTGAGTGAGACTACTCGCGAGTACTTCTCATGCAGGACACGCGTTGTCAATAAATTGTACGCGCGCTCGCTGTACCTGCCCCAACCAAAAACTGACAAAGGAGTCGTCACTTCCGGTTCATGAAATGCGACTGTCAGCACTTGAACGCAAATTGATTCGCTTCGCTGGATTTTTGCATATCTTTTGGCGCAGCTCATCAATTTTTAAGGGGACCTCATTGTGAACATCCTGGCGAATTGGTTGCAAGGCACATTCTTTAAAGTACACACAATTCGTTTCGGATATAAAATTAAAACCACCAACTGACACTAATGGCCATTATCTGTCGACAGGGTAGCAGCAAGGAGCTTTGTCCTAGACGGTATGCTGCAGGTTCGCATATCCTTGCTTGTGTTTGATGATATTTAAATGGCTATTTTTTTTCCTTATGTTCGCAAATAAATACCTACATCTTTTTTTCCCCCCCATATGAAGGTCATTATTTGTTACTTTATACCCAGCAATGATTTAGTTATTCTGTTGAATTTTCTCGTATTTGACATTTTTTTTTCATACTTCCATTGTTCGTTGTGGTCATGCATGTCATACAGTTACATTTTTTGATTTGACAGAATTTATGCATTTTTATTGTGCTGTTAAGACTAACTGATTGATTGATTGATTGATTGTTCAATTCTAATATATTACACAATATGTAGTAAAAGTCAATAAAAAAAAGAACTATGTAGCTCATTTAACCGCTCAGGGAAGGGCTCAATTAGACGGTTGTGTGGCCTTATTGCGCATGATTATAATATGTGACTTGCTGCGCTGAACCGAAAATATGCATAAAATCAAAGCAAATACTTTTTGTCTCAATGAATTGATGCAATGAATAGGTCAATGTATGAGTTCATTGATTCAATGAATATCTGTTCATTGTAACAATAAATATAGTCCTTTGATTTAATGAACTTTTTCTTGCAGTCAAAGAATCTATTTTTTTAATCAAGGAAATAGTTCTTCATTTCAAAAAGAGATTCATTTAATTAATGTTAAAACATTGATTTTAATGTATTGTACATTAATTTAAAGAATGCGTTCTTTGAGAGTAAACACTTTGAGAGACCCTGTAGGAAAATCAACTAATTTAAAAGTAGTTGATAAAGTAGTTTTTTGTCAACCACAACTAGTTGAAATTCTGACTTTTTTCCATATTTTGTATGGTTATGTCCGCTAAATAAGTCAGTTGACTTTCGTCTGCATATTTTTTCAGCTACTTGTTAAATTAGTTAAATTTAAATTATTTTTTAACTACTTTAAAATAAATCACTCGAAAACCGAATATATTTTCAACTATTTGTTAAATTAGTTATATTTAAATTATTTTATGAATTACTTTAAAATAACCAATTGAAAACTATTACTGGTGGCCTAAAGTTAATAATATTTGATGAAATAAAATGGTTAAATATGTATAAACTTGTAATCTAATAAAAATTTGCAATTAAAACATGTCAAAATCAGAGTAATTGCCGCCTTAATATAATTCAAAGTAGTTTTTCAATCACTTGTTTTTAAGTAGTATTTAAATTACTTCATATATAATGCAATAAAAACTATTTAGAATTGAAGTGGATGCCGCATTAATATAATTCAAAGTAGTTCATATACTGGTTTATTTTAAATTAGTTTTTTAATTAGTTGCTTTTAAAAACAAGTTAGTTTGTTCCTATAGCGGAGTTGTTATCTATTTTGTACACGTGGCAAGATTAAAGTCTTAAATGACAAACATTTTTCAAATATACTCATGCAATTACAATAGAGTTCAGCTACTACAGCTATATCGCACTTCCTCAGCATTAACCCATCTAAAGCCACTACCCAGTAATCATTGAAAATATCAATGTTATGGATACCCGTGACCACAAACAAGTTAATGTGGGAAAAATTTACCCACCAATGAATGGGTTGGGCTCAGGGACAACACAAGACGTAACAACTAACCATGCGTATACATAGATCTATTTACACAACTAATTTTAATCTACTTTTGAGTTGACCTTTTGACAAATTAACATCAAAAACGCTACAATTGTTAACAAAGGAACTCATGCGACTTAAAGGAGCAGTAGCCATATAATTTGTTCTACTAAATGGCAAATAAATTAAGTTGTTAGCGTTTCTACTGCTTCTACGGTTAGTGTTAAAATTTATGTGAGAAAGAAGTTCTGGAGAATCGAATACACCTGTTATGAGCTGGTGTAAATATACGATATCTGCCGATTTCCTTCGATCACCTAAAGACTGCATTTTTAATAGTTTTAAACGATCCGCATAAGGAGGAATGTCTAATATGTCAGTTCCACTTAAGCCCCTTAGAGCAAACTGAACAAAACGTTTTTGGATTGTTTCTATTCGATCAACATGCACATTGTAACTTGGGGACCACACTTGACTTGCATACTCTAAGTGAGGACGCACGATTGCATAATACAACGTTGTAGTTGTAATCATGCTATTAAATTCTTTGGCCCAGCGTTTTACAAAACCAAGCATTGAAGATGCTTTTTTACAAATATTATCAATATGAATGTTAAACGATAGCTTAGAATCCATGCATATACCTAGGTCTTTGACGGTGTCTACACGACTCAAGGCAGTATCTTTAATCTTATAATCAAAAATAAAATTATTCCTTTTTCGCGAAAAGGTCATAGTTTGGCATTTATCTGGATTTAAAAACATATTATTTTTAGAACACCAAACTTCAAAGGATTTTAGATCAGACTCGAGTAGATCTGAATTATCTCTAGAATTAATCGTTCTGTATATTTTCATATCATCGGCATAAATAAGCAGAT
The DNA here is from genome assembly GCA_914767935.1 of Coremacera marginata. Lineage (NCBI taxonomy): Eukaryota > Metazoa > Arthropoda > Insecta > Diptera > Sciomyzidae > Coremacera > Coremacera marginata. Next base: position 51,109,528 of record OU612043.1, on the reverse strand, counting down.
GAGAGTGTTCAATGACGTGAGTTACATCATTGATAGCTAAAATAAACAGAAGAGGACCAAGGTGACTACCCTGAGGAACACCTGATCCAGCAATAAATTCAGAAGACAATGCGCCTCGGAAACGTATTTGATAAGATCGCTCCACCAAATACGATTTAATCCAGTTCACAAAATATTGTGGAAATCCCATTAACTCAAGTTTAAATAAGATTAGATTGTGTGGTAGCTTATCAAATGCCTTACTAAAGTCAGTGTAAACACAATCGACCTGGTTACCAGAATCAATAGAATTTAAGCAGAATGTTGTAAAATCGAGAAGATTAGACACAGTGGATCTGCCATTCACAAAACCATGCTGACGAGTTGTTATGACTTTGCCACAGTGAATTTTCACCCGATCGTACACCATCCGCTCAAAAAGTTTTGGAATCGATGAGAGCTTAGCGATAGGCCTATAGTTACTGACATCGTTCCTGCAACCCTTTTTAAAAATAGGACTTATAAATGATTTTTTCCAAAAAAGTGGAAAATAACTTTCGTTAATAGATTTATTGAATAATAAAGACAGTGGTTGACTCAAAACGGAACCGCATTGTGTTAACACTGCGGCAGGAACACCGTCAGGTCCAGCACCAAACTCCTCATCGATCGATCTAATATACATTAAAATATCCTCTGGAGTGAAGGATATATGTTCCAAAGATACTCTGGGTTCGGAATTCATATATTCAAAGTACTCTCCATCAGGATTAAAAGAATCTGAACAGAATAATTCTTTAAAAAGATTGGCGAAAAGGCCACAAATTTTGACGGGATTGTCAGTAAATCCCTCAGGAGTTCTAAAAGAAGAAGGAAATCCATCAGATTTCTTCTTTGTGTTTACGAATCCTCAAAATTTCTTTGGATCTGTCAATATTCTCAGCTTAACATTATCTAAATATTCGTGATATAATGTAGCTGAGCGATTTTCAAATTCCAGAAACAAACGTTTGTAAGTTTCTAGGTCGTTTGAGCCTAAGCTACAGATGTATTTCTTCCATGCCCTATTCCTGTTGTTGCGAAGAGTCTTTAAATCCTTTGTGTACCAAGGGTACGTAGAATTCCTCGCAAATTTGAGACTATAAGGTACGGATTGAGAAAACACAGCAAAGAGTTCCATATAAAAAAAATGTATGGAGTCATCAAGGCAATTTCCATTTATATATTCTAAAATTGCATTAAGTTTGCCATTAAGCAACTGATTCAACTTCAAAAAGTCATCTTTTTTAAAATTGAATTCATAAAGCTTATCAGCTGAATTAGAATTTACTATATTTGCTCTGTCGGATTCGTACCAAATACTCAATGGTGGATGATATTCATCAACAGTAGTTAGAGCATGAAAGGCCCTCTTAACAACAACATTGTTACTGTCTGTAGTTAAGACCAGGTCAAGAAGTCTTTCAAGACTATTATAAATACAACTCACTTGTTGTAAGTCTGAACATATATTATCAACAAATATATGTTCTTGGCGGGTCTTCGAATTAGATGCACAATAGTACGTATCATCGTCAGAAGAATGCCATTTTAAATCAGGTAGATTAAAATCGCCCAATAATAAAATGTCGTCATTAACGTCAAGTAAATCAATTATGTAATCTATGCACTCCGCAAGGCTTGCATAGACCTCTACACTACTCTTAGGAGGAACATACGCATTAATAACATATACATTAGAGTTACAATGTATAACTTTAACGCAAATTAGTTCAATATTAGAAGAGCAGGGAATGTCAACAATAAAACTGACAAAGCAGTTCCTTACAGCCAAAAGGACACCACCACCGACAGAAGAAATATTGTCAGTGTATCTGTCTTTTCTAAAAACTTGAAAACTATTGTCAAACAATTCCAAATCAGTAATGCTTCCGTTCAGCCACGTTTCTGTTAACGCGATAATATCCTCAGAGCAATTTTGAGTTGATAGAAATAAGCTCTGCGTCTTAGAACGTAGTCCCCTTACATTTTGATAGTAAAGGGACAGCCTATTTAGTTTTTTTGAGCCTGACGGGCGGCTTGAGTCACCCTTTTAGGCTTATTTTTTGGCTTGAACTCAGTAACAAGAATATTATCGGCCCACAAATTAGAGTTAAGAACAGTTGTAAAATCATCGGCTGCAACTGTTAAAATGAAAGAAGCATGGGAAGGCTTATTACCAATTTTTTTGCATGAACAGAACGCATTTGAGTTCACTAACTTGGATTGCCTGACAAACGTCAATATATTTTCTATTGATGTGTCGGGCTGAAGACGTGAAATGAAAACATTTCTGGTCCTCGAAACTGCTCTTAAAGTCAAATGACTGTTAGGCGTAGTTGAAATCGTATTTGGACTACTAGTCAATGGAGGAATAGAAGATGGTGTATAAGAAATCACCGTATTATTATTTTCTGATGGCATTGCTGAGGGCTGCTTTGCCTTGGAAGGTCTGGACGACGCCTTCTGACGCTTATTTTTGTTTTTGTTTTTCCTCTTTCTTTTAGAGCTTTCGAAATTCCGGAAGAAGCAGTCATGGACGAAGGAACCGAAATGTTATCCTGAACAGTAATTTCATCAGAAACGCTGGTAGTGGGTGCGGCACTAACTTCGCTAAAAAATGAAACAATTTCTCTGAAGTTATTATTTAATAATTTTAAAATTATTATTAAAATTATTAAAATTTTAAATATAATTTTTTTGTATTATGTATGTTTTATTTATTGCATTAATCTTGCTGAAGATTGACAAAAACAATATCGAACTAAAAACGAAAGAAATATATATATATGCAAATATTTCATACATATGTATTAATAACAACAACACAAGCAGTTACTGAAGAATATTCGTAAAACGATTCTTGATTTATATAATGGTTTACATGTAGTAGCGCTGCGTTTTTTTTATACCAAATATAAACTAATATAATAACCTATGCATCGCTTCATCGTATTGCAACGTCTTATTTTCTCAGGCATCAGGCGGACAAAGCGACGCTCCCATAACTGATTGGAGTCTGCCAGCAGACTGAAAGCTTCTTAGCGGCACACAGTGTCTCAGAATAGGTTTTCATTTGCCAAAATTCTATAACTTCATTGTAGGAAAATCAACTAATTTAAAAGTAGTTGATAAAGTAGTTTTTGTCAACCATAACTAGTTGAAATTCTGCCTTTTTCCCATAGAACGAACTAACATATTTTGTATGGTGATGTCCGCTAAATAAGTCAACTGACTTTCGTCTGCATATATTTTCAACTACTTGTTAAATTAGTTTAATTTAAATTAGTTTTTGACTACTTTAAAATAACCAATTGAAAACTATTACTGATGGCCTAAACTTAATATTTGATGAAATAACATGGTTAAATATATATAAACTTGTAATCTAATAAAAATTTGCGATTAAAACATGTCAAAATCAGAGTAGTTGCCGCCTTAACAAAATTCAAAGTAGTTTATCTATCACTTGTTTTTAAGTAGTATTTCAATTGTTTCATAAATAATGCAAATAAAACTATTTACAATTGAAGTGGATGCCGCCTTAATATAATTTAAAGTAGTTCATATACTGGTTTATTTCAAATTCGTTTCTTAACTAGTTGTTTTTAAAAACAAGTTAGTTTGTTCCTTTAGGGTTATGAACCAATTGAGATATTTGAGTAATTTTAACTGACAGATATTTGCTTGAATTTGTTGTGTTTAAAATTTTGTTAAAATCGATTGAGTACTTATTGAGAAATTCAAGATCAAAGTTTAACTTTTGAAATTTTGAACTCTCAGTATGAAATTATGCTTTTCTTATTTTTTAAATCTTCTCTAATTATTAAAAAAAGTCATATGTTGATATATAAAACATTTTATTATTAATATGATTTTTTACATTGGGGCTTTTTTTGTATTTTTAATTTTTTTTTCTAATATTATTTATATCTCACTTAAACAAGAACAAACATATTTTAATTATTATTTATTTGGTTGGAATATTGCTTGCAAATATTCCGTACTCAGTTCTGAATTATTTCCGTCCTGTAGTAGCCCTTTCGCTTCTTTATCTAAGTTCAGATGTTCCACTTTCCATTGATGTCGCATGCTACAGATGAGCGAATCTCACGTTGCCAATAATATATTAAAAAGATCTTCATTTGTGCAATTGCGTGACATTTTTCTGGTGTTATGTTCTCTATAAAATCTCTTATCCTTATGCCTTTTTTCCTGAGTTTCTTCCGTTAGATCTCCAAGTGGTACTAAATGATATTTAATGACATATTCTTCATGTTAAAGGATTTTGTGAACTATTGCAGCCATATTTCTGCATGGGTATTTTGTTGTATATATGTTTGCAGTTTCCTTAGCGTAGTCACCAAATTTGTTCGCATCAATTTATTCATTGCATGTAAGTACTTTGACGATTATTTTAAACCTGAAAATAAGGTTTAAATCAACTCTTGTCTTTTCCGATGCTCTTTTCGGATCTGAGAAGAATGTTCTTGCTGTGTTTTCATCATTTGTATTGCCTGAAACTTGTTTTGGCTGATCTATAACTAATCCATATTTTCGATATTCATCTTGGAAATGTTTATCTTTAAAACTTCGTAACTCCTTGTTGGTGTCGTTGTTTCTTACTGATTCTGTAGCTCCGAATTCTAAATCGTAACTGATTTTCAGTATGTGTTCCATAAATCTTATTCTTGCATGTAGTGGTGATAGTCCGAATTCATATGCGCATCAGTAATATCTATGATTTGTCTGGGACTTGGTTTAATTGGCTTGATGTTGTTTGGCATATAATGCAGCTGGATGAACCCTTTGTTTCAGTCAAAGCCTGGCCTACTTTTCCATCAATCGTTGTAAGCACTAATTGGTAGCTTACTTCGATTTCCTGCACGTTCATTTCTATTTGTAATGTATGAAGCTGTGCAATTTGGGCTCCGATATCGCTTACTTCTTTCTTAATGGTATCCAGGGTTTCCTTTTTGAATTCAAATTTGATGGGTCTGCAGTATTTCGTGGAAGATGGTGTGCGATTTTTCCAAATATTTCTGGTGTGCGTTATGCTGTTCGATGGCTCTGAGTCTTCCAAAATCTTTTTTAATCGTAATGGTACAAATGACACCATGAACATATCCGTGTCCAAGGTATTTTCGCATAACAATTGCTTGTTTTGTTTTTGTCCGGAAGAACCATCACATCCCCATTTGCAAAAAAGAATTAACTTGCAGTTTAAATATTGCTTCAACTCATTTTCTTGAAATGATTGTAGCAAGCGTTGTGCTGTGTGATCAAGTAATAATTGTAGTTGTTCCTCTGCCGAAATTGGTGTTATTGCAAAAGTATCGTTAGATGGCAAACAGTCCTTTTTAGTAGCAGTTATGTGATGATATGATGGATACAGATTTAAACATTTTCAATCGTACGCAATCTGAGCTCAGTATATTGGTGCTTTGTGAATTTCAAATCCAAAAATAATGCTAATGCCTCCTTATTTGTGTACTGTTTAAGAATCAATTTTGTTCTCACTGGACTAGCATCAATAACTTTTCAATGATTTGCATCACTTGAACATTTTCACATCTGATTTCATCAGTGATATCCTTTAGCTTCTGCCTCTTAGATCTATCGCTGCAGTTGTCAAGTTCTTTTTTTGGTCTTCCTGCGCTGATTTTGTCGTTAATTTTGAAGCTCTCTGCACAGTACTCTCGCATTCCAGCCATTTTTTGCTATGTTTATGAAATTTTTCTTTCGTGTAGTTATACTGGATGTAGCGCTTTTTAAAATTTTTGACGAATACAGATAAGTTCTCTTCTAAGTCCAATGGTATTTATTTCTTTGAACGAATCACAGAACATCTTCCTGTTTTTTGTTTCTTAAATACTCCTCAGTCAATTCTTTATAACTGAATCTCTCCATGATTTTTCAATCAATTTGTTTATTTCCAAATGCAATGGCTGAGATATAGCAAATGAGATTGTATCCGAATATCACTTCCTTATAAGCCTTTCCATACCGTAGTGCTTTTCTAAGCCCTATATCAAGTATCAGTACCTGTATCTGTTTACTTATTACCTGTACCAGTTCTATAAAGAAAAAATTTAAAACTCCAAAACTCCACATGTTTTATACAGGTAGAATGAAATAGGTTAATTATAGAAAACTCTAGTCACTATTTTAATTACCAGAACCTGTATATATATTTTGTATATGCACCTGTCTTATAGAATTGGAATAAAAAGGGTAAATAAAACTGGAAAATCCTTTAAAATGCATGCAATAAAATACCCAAATCTTAAATAGAATACATCACTGCATATTTATAGGGATGCGTTTAAATTAGCGTCATTCGAATATTTGTGTGAGTAGTTTCAAACGAAAAAAGCTTCTAAGGGGGGTTCGTGGGGTTATAAAAGTATATATGGGGTGAATAAGGAGACTTTGACCTTTAACTGGATGCTTTCATTTTTTTGATCCGTTTTGATCCTTAGAAGTTCTATTCCACTAAAGTTAAAATTTATACAAAAAACAGTTATTTTGAAAACATTTTGTAACAACCAAAATATACATAGTACAGCTACAACCTCATACAAAAATTTAACGATAATAGTCCAACCACCCTAACAAAAAAAAAAATTCAACTCTCTATTGACTGTAGTTTGCGAGCAATGGCTATTAATTTTCGAAGAAAAAATAAAAGAAATCATCTCTTTCTAAAATTAGCAAAAACAGTTATGTTTAACCACATGCCACGCCAACAATTTTAGATATTTTAGCCTAGATTTTTTGCTACCTACTACTACAAAATGACGTACAAATTTTCTAAATATTTTGCCTATTGGATTTAATTCGTGAGCCACAGTGCGGCGCAAGCATTTGTATACGTATGCATTGCTTGTAAAGCTCTGAGAAATTAATAAAACGATTCTATTCAACAAACAACACGATGTTGCGTTCGAGATTTCGGCACGAACTAAAGCAACAAGCATAGGAACGACAGCAGCAACAGAAAGCGAATTTAATTTATTTAATGGAATTCATTGATTAAAAACAATATTTGGTGTGTTGATTTTAAAGGTTCTTTAATGCTGAAACAAATAAATTGCTTTAAAGAATATTGCCACAATTCTACCTACATAAATTTAAAATTTTACGTTTGAGAACTTAATCAATACCATCCATCAATATAATATTCGGTTGCATTTGCTTTTGATTTGATGGAAGCGGAGGAATGTATGATTGTCTAAATGAGCTTTTTGTAGCTTTTTTAAGTGCACGTTTTTTAGAGTCGGAGGATTGAATAAGATAACTTAAATAATTTGGTATTAAAATGTATATAAGAGTTAAGGTTCAGGAAAGAGTTAAAACTATATTCGCACTCTCCCAATATTAACTTGAAAAAATATATAAAAAACTGATGATAAAATAGTTAAGACTTAGCTATAGTAAATATATATACAAGCCTAGACTGGACCCAAAAAAGAACCCAACCATTTTTATTTCAGCTGCTCTTCATTATAGTAGGTGTAAAAAAATACATTTTCAAAAAACACTTCGAAATCTAACCATAATAAGGGGTCGCGCAAGAGCAAAAACCTCCTTCAATATCTTCTGTTGCTTAACCACTGTTGCGCAGTATTTTCTGCACCTTTTCAGAGTTACAACTGACTGGCGCAGTTTTAATTGACTTCCACATTGCTATCAAGTTTATTTTAAAATCGTTAAAGAATCTCTTTAAAGTTCCATTAAATTATTTTTAATTCAGCAAAAGAGTCAGTTAAATGCTCACCCTCTCTTTTTTTTATGACCAAAGTTTTATTTATTGCGAGCGTAAATTAAAAAAAAAAAAAACTCATTTCAGTGTTGACACTTGACACTTTGACAAACGATGCTTAGAAATATTTCCAGTTCATCTAGTTGGTATCAATTTAAATGACACGCGTCGTATTTTTTTTTTTTTTTTTCTAAGACAACAACAAATAAACAAACGAACAAATAAACAAATAGCCAAATATAAGTGACACAAAAAAAAATAGAGAAAAAAATTACAACCTAAACAAACGCAAAATGTCAACAGCAAAATTTTTAAAGTTTTCGTCTTACTTTGGGTAGTTTTTATTTTAACTCAACCCTATACAGGGCACCAGTTGCGTAGATGATACGGTAAAGGGGGCCCTAAGTTAAGAAAATTATGGTTTTGTTTACGATGTATATTTTAAGCTTTATATGCATGTTTATAAATATACAAGTGTATTTTAAACTTTTGATATATTTTAGAGATATTGAATTGATCTTATTTGTGATGCACAATTTTTACAACACTTTTATGAAAAGTTTTAATTTGTTTTTTCTTCTACTAAAAATTTCATTCACATTGTTCATGGTCAGCAACACTATTGAGTCCTTAAATTTTTAATGCATTCTCAAAATTCCATACTGGAAAAAAATTCCATTTTAAACGAATTTTTCGAAAACTGCCTACACAATTTTTACAGACAAAATACTTTTATTTTATATTAAAAATGAGATTTCTAGTATTTTTTAGTTAGAAAAAATAAGAATAAAAAAGTTATAAATAATTAAAAAATAATAGTGTCGTAAGAGGTACAAAAAATACTAAATACCCATTTTTAATTAAAATAAAAAGTATTTTGTATAGAAAAAATTGTGTAGGCAGTTTTTGAAAAATTCGTTTAAAATAGCAAGCATTAATTCTCCAACATGAAATTTAGAGAATGCATTAAGAATGAATGCCACAATACCATAATGTTTTCAAAACATAACATTCCAAAAAAAATGGAATGAAATTTTTGGTGGCCAAAAAATTAAAATTTATCATAAAAGTGTTGGTTCAAAAATGGCACTACAAGGAAGATCAAACCTAAGATCTCTAAAGAATGCACTCAACATTTTGAAGTGAAACTTTTATAGCCGCGTATACAACAATACGGCGAGCTAGATGGGGAGTAAATCCAATATAACGAAATAGTTCTTATGAAAACAACAACACAGCAATTCGCCAGGTTATATAAAAACGAAAATATTGATATTTTAAAATTTTTCATATGCTTGTTTTCACCGAGGATTAAACACACTACGCTTGGATTCATAGTCAGCTGTTCTAACCACTGGTCCATGGAGACATATTTATTCAAGTAGCTCATACTTAACTTAAATCAACAATCAGTTCTTCTTTTCGTTCTTTTATAATTGAATTGAGTCTTTCGTTAAATAATCTGAACGTACAGTACGGTCTAAAACTTTGCATCTGAACATAGCTTTTTTTCAGAGCATAAGCATACTTTTAGGCATTTCTTAAAATGAGTTTTGTAATCTTCAGTTTTATAAATTCAGAGAGAAAACTGAGTTTAGTTGAGTTTCATCAAGCAAAATTGTACTGGTTTATTCAAGAGTTTATTTTGAGTTCAGTGGCAAAACTCTACTTTTTACTGGAAACTCAAACTAAACTCTCTGTTTATTATAAGTATTGCCAGCTCTTCGTAAACTCTCTCTTCGACGCATGGTACAATAAAGGAAGGTAATCAAGCAAAAAAAATGCAAAACAGCACTGAACGGAGACTCAGTTTGGCCAAGTAACGAAAAATTATTGTATTGGTTTTGTCAATTCTGACATTGTGAAAGAAAGCATGATCTCGCTAAATTTTTAGTGCTGTTGCTAATTCTTTTGCAGCGATTTAAGCATTATCTACTAAAATGTACTTCTTACTAACAGTAGAAAAGCATACAAGCGGAGGCTGTTTATAAGCATAAAATATTCCTTGCAATTCAAAGACGAAATAATTATTCTAATGTTGATTAAATTGTTTTATTTGCTTGTGGTTTGTTTCAAAGAGTGCAAGCTAATAATATTTCAATTTAATATATGTATAGTTTTTTTTTTTTAATAATTTTTTGCTTATTGGGCTGGGATGAAAAAAAAAGCAAGAACATTGCAGGTTCAACTGTAAAAACTAACTAGCTAGTATTTTAATTAATTAAAATCGATAAAAAGAAATATTGCCAGCATATCTACCACTAGATGGCTGAAATTTTCCAGAAAATATCTTATAAATATTATATAATAGTATAAGATAAGTTCGCTTGCAACGAACTTTTATCGAAGAAACATTTCGTATTTTTTCCTAATTGGCGATCAAAAATCGAAAGTTTTTTCATACCATTATTATCCAGTGTAACAGTAATAATAAAAGTAAGTCTGAAAGTGCCAAAAAAGTTATCCGAAAGTAACCACCTTACAGAAAAAAAGTAGAAAATATAATTATATTCGCAATTGTCTTGAAGAACTAATCGCTTTAGAATTATAAACGAATAATTTTTCGAAACATAAGCGAACCATCGTTTACGAAGTAACCGTTACGTCCGCCAAACGTATCATTTTCGAATCGTAATCGATATCGAATTCGATTGTTTCGAATTCGATTGTTGTTAATTTTTTAATTTCGATATCGAAGTCGGATCTTGTGCCGTGTGGGAAATAGCAGAACGAAGCGAAACTTTAGTGGTCCTTACTGCGGTTGAAATTTTATGCTTTTTTTAAATTAAAAATATTTACAATCATACAGGCAGTTTTTGTTTTTTTTTTAAGAAAAATTGAAAATAAATTATATAATTAAAGCCCAAATTATATAACCGATTGATGATTATTTTGGATAAACAATAAATTTTTTTTTGCATCAATCCTATTGAATAAATTGAAAGATGCATACTATGCCTGCTTTCAGGTTTGTTCGTATTTTCTTCGCTTTGAAGCAAGGGAGGCAATGCTGCTATATCAGCACGTTCAACTTGCAGTCGAATTGTACGCGGTTCGATGCGAGTCTTTCAGTACTCTTAGTGCACTATTCCCGACACAGGTTTTTCGAAATATTTTTTCTTTTAAGTATTTATAAATAAATATATAATTAACAAAAAAATAAGCCAGCAAGATCTGAGTACTACTTAAGTCTTCAAATTAACATAATAAATCCTCTTGATAACCAACTGTGTCACGAAAGTAAAAAAAAAAAACTGCGATCGAATTCTGTACGTGAATAATGAACTTTTCAGTAACTGTTCATAAACAAAAAGGACAATTGATATTTTCCATGATATCGCCATGTTGAAAATACTAGTTAGCTTTATGAAAAAAAACAGTTCTTGAACTACTACTGGTATGAAGGCAGACTGTTTTTAACCATTTGGTTGCACTGAAGGAGGGAATGTTAATAAAATAAATTAGCAATCTTCACAGGAATTCCATTTTTGAATAAAAGTTTCACTTCTACCGTGCGTAGCGGCCACACACATACTATTTTTTTTTTTTTTTGTAAGACTTACGATTTTGAAGATAGAGTGGTTTTACTACATGTTCGAATTACAATTTTGTGCCACTGTGCAAAAAAAATATGCAAATATTTCTATTTTTTTTTTTTTAAGTACTATCGACGTGCAAAGTACCAAATTTTTACAAATATGTGGTTTTAGAAAAGCGTCCGATTTTGCATGGAATCACCGATGTATAAAAAGCTTCAAGCAAAGTTCATTAAGAATTTCAAGTAAGGATCATGCGTGCGATCATGTTGTGCGTGTTTTGAAATGTTTGAACAAAAATGATCGAGAACTGGATCTACATGCTTAATGCCGACTCCGAACGACTCAAGAAGCTTTTCATGGCAATTTTTACTCTCTGAGGTTTGCCATAGTCTGCATAGAGGTGATGGCCGAACAGAAAAGTAAATTCAATTGAAAGAGCATTCTGTGTCAGATGGGATTCGAACCTGGGTTCTATCGCATATGAGTCACGCACCTCAACCAGTATGCCACGGCCGTCACTCAACAACTGCTGTCGAGGAATTCGTTATAAAAGTCATAGATGGTTTTAAGATCATTTCCCGAAGTATTTATCTCCAATAATTTTTTTTTTTTTTTTTTTGCTTCAAGTCATATTTATATAAATCGATAAATTCATAAAATAATTTCTAAAAACTTTCTTTGGAGCCGACATTATTTAGAGTTCTTGTTGATATTACGTTTACATCAATGCTCTTCGCCAACGATTTTGCTTCCTGAAAAATTTTTTCAAACTTTTTTCTTTATACGAGCGAATTTTATCAACCAAATCGACGACTCAACGGTATTGATTTTTCTTAGACTAAAAATAAAATCATAAGAGTCGAAATAAACTACAAATCAATTGAATTTTTCAATATTCTGGTATTTGTCTGATATATAAAATCTATATTTTTTTGCAACACATAAAAATAGCGTAATTTTTAAATCTATCAATGGACAATGGGGGATTATACCCCCTTTTAGTACCCATACCAACGTCACTGCAGGGTACAGCAAAGGCAACAAAAATAACAACAGCGGCAACGAAAAAGCTATGCGTTAAATCGGCAAGCATAAAATAAACATAACGGCAACAATGCACGAAAGTTCTATTCGAGTGGCCAGATTTAAACAAAAAAAAATGACAAAAAACGACAAATACGCAGTGTCGCCTACGATAACTACGACCACTGTTATAAATGACACCACCACAAACGATAAACGCAAAAAAAAAAGAAAAAAATTTTTATTTATAACCAAAAAAGGAACAATAACAACAACAACCGAGAAAAAATTGGGACACAACAGATCTAACCACAACATCTGCTGTTTTTTTTTTGTTCGGCTTAAGCTGATGCTGCTTTAACCAAGCCAACAAACGTAACGCCTCCATCCTTCCGCCTCAAATAGAAGTAGGCAGGCACTTGAGACCCAGTGTTGCAAAAGCTTCAACGAAATTTACTACGCAACAGAGTTGACGCTTGACCCTTGGGCATTGAATTCGGTGCTGTTCTTCTCTATGATTGTGGCAACGTTCAAAAGCTAGTCGAATATTTGTAGATACAAATGTCTCCCACACCTAATCCTACTGCTCTTACTCCTGCCATAAATCCTTTTTTTTATATTTTGCTGCTGAAAACTAGAACTAGCAAAATTTTGAAAAAATTGCTGCATAAAAGTACAGCAGATGGCAAAAAAAAAAAAAAAAATATCATTCTGACTTTTAAAACGGTTCTTTGGGACTCAAATGCTGCTTTGTGCGTATTTTAGGCCCAATTTAAGGGGTAGGTATGTGTGTGTGTGTTTTTTTGCATTTTTTTTTGCTGTTATATGCTTTAAGCCGCTTATGCGTATGTGTGTGTGAGTGTGCTTTTGCCTGAGTGTGTTTGCATTTATTTATTCCTTCCCCCTATTATATTTTTAAAGGGTTTCGATTGAACTTCCTGTGGCCGGACTCTGTGTTTGTGTTGGCATAAAAGCACGTATTTTTTGTCGTATGTCCTGCGGCAATTTTTTTTTTCTCCCTCTTTCTGCCTGTACAAGAAATTAAATACATTTTGCTGTCCGTAGGTGTTGCCGGTTTTATTTATATTTATTGTAAACATTCTACTAGTTTTGCTATTCCCTCCAATTTATGGGGTCTTATTGACTTTGTTCAGTATAACAGTTGTTTGTGTTACGAGTATTCTTGCCGCATAATTCTTTGAATTATTGTCTTCTTGAACCTAAGTAGAATATGGTCAATATATGTATGCTCACATTGAACGCAGCCATACATTAGCAATGGGCGTCTTATTTTTAGTTAAAGAAGCATTTTGTGCTAGTTTCACTGACCCATTAAAGTATCTTTACGTTACTTAAGTTATGCTAACCTAAAATTTTGACTATCTATCTAATAAATTAATTTATTCTGGTAAGTTTTTTGGCTCACTTACGGCATATAGGCGTTTACTAAGGTGGGCAGCTCTTCAAGTTTATTGACCCAATAAAATATATTGGGTTCATAAATAAATGTCAAGCTGTTGACATAGTGTTCACGGTTGAGTTACAACTAACATATAATAACAGGTGTAGCAAAAAAAAAATTCATTATTTCTGCATGAAAATTAAGGCTTTATTTAGCAGAGTTAGAATGATCCGATTTAGTTCAAATATGCACCGTTTTGTGCGATAACTTTGTGTCTCTCTCATAGAAACTTTCGTTCCTATTGGCAAAAAACTGGCACAGTTGATTTTCTCTCTTGAGGCGAATGTTTTACCAACAAAATCATTCATCATAGACAGGAACAGGTGGTAATCACCTGGTGCCAGGTCCGGACTATAAGGTGGATGCCTTCCAACCAAACTGCCAGAGCATCTCGCGAGTCACTATCATTGCGTGTGATGGCACATAAATCATTTGCAATTTTGAGTCAGAAATTGCAATAATTGGATATAATCATATAAGATGTGACTCACATAGTCGACATACTGGTGGTGTTCTAATCTATTATCATAAATCTACTGAGGTGAAAGTGATTTATAACAAATGTTTTAATAAAAATATGTGTTGTATTGTAATAAAAACAAAAAACTCTACAATCAATTGGAAAATCGGTGTTCTATGTCATTCGCCTAATACAAGTTATATGGAATTTGTGGGCTTCATAGGGGAAGTTCTGGAAGAGTGTTTTTACCAAGCTAACAATAATAAAAAAAATAAAAATATGAATATTCATTTTCAACATATACGAACCAGCTTAAGGCGAATTTACACATTTCACTCAAAACGATGACAGTGAACGTGGAATGATGACAGTTAATCAATTTTTAATTTACATTATTCAAAGTGTAAATTTTAACTGAGATGGATGATTCGATTCGGGGGAACAGGGGGCGAACCTTCACACGGCAACGCGTCTGATCACTTCAACCTGGCGAGGCCAGCATTATCCATGTCGAAATCGTCTCAAGTCGACTCCAACCTCCACGTGGTGCTCCATGGGCAACGGCAAACTGGCATCCGTCAGTTGTCGCAGTCGTCAAGGCTGCTCTAAACAAGCACACTGCGATATCTACTACAGCTGCCATGCGAAGAAGCGCGAATTCGGATGTGGATTCGTCGTTAGCCGGAAACTACGCCAACTTGTTTCCCGGTTCACACCTGTGAACGAAAGATTGGCCACGATCCGCATCAAGGCAAAATTTTTCTTTATTAGCCTTATTTGCGCGCACGCCCGACGGAGAAAAAGGACGAAGTCGTCAAAGACGCTTTCTACGCTAGTCTTGAGGACGTATACGACCACCTTCCGGTCCATGACGTGAAAATAGTCCTCGGCGATTTTAATGCGAAAGTCGGAAGGGAAGGCATATTTGGCCCCACTGTCGGTCAGTTCAGTCTTCATGAGACCTCCAGGAACAACGGTCTAAGACTGATCGACTTCGCCGCGGCGCGAAACATGGTAGTTAGTAGCACCAGATTTAAACACTTCGACATCTACAAGGCCACCTGGCTGTCCCCGGATCAAAAAACGCGAAACCAAATTGATCACCTTGTAATCGACGGAAGGCATGCCTCTAGTGTTCTAGATGTGCGTACATTTCGTGGGGTCAACATTGACTCCGACCATTATCTTGTTGCAGCCAAGATCCGCATGCGATTATGCAATGCGAAGAACATACGCACAGGAATGCAACGAAAGCTAGATGTCGCTAAGCTGCAATTACAACGGACTGCCAAAGCCTACTCCGCTCAACTCTCGGTTAAGCTCAACCAACCAACCTCTGGACCTGACGACGCCGGCGGACTTTGGGCGCATATATCCCACTCCATGCGCGCTGCCGCTGAAGAAGTCACTGGTTTCCGGCGCCCAAAGTACAGTAAAAAACGCAGCATATAGAAAAACGTTCCAGCAGCTTCGCGAGCCGTGCGGGAAAACTACCGCGAAAAGAGGAAGGAAGAGAGGCGCCTTTTCAGACGCAAGAAAAGAGAGCAGGAAAAGCGTGAGCGTGAGGAACTAGAGGTATACCAGGGCAAGAAGGTTGCACGAAAATTCTATCAACAGGTTAAGCGTCTAACCCAAGGTTTCATGCCCGGAGTATCCACTTGTAGAGACGAAAATGGAGATCTGAATACGGATACACAGTGTGTGCTGAGATTGTGGAAACGGCAATTACTTACTGGCGACGATTCCACTAATGCCGCCCATCGAGAGCGCAGTTCAGTGCCACCAATCAACGATGACGGAGTGGAAGTATCACCACCTAGCCATGAAGAGGTTCGAGTTGCTATCCAACGACTCAAAAACAATAAAGCAGCAGGTGCTGATGGCCTGTCAGCTGAATTGTTTAAAACCGGCGGCGATGAATTGATACGGTGCATGCACCAGCTCATCAGCAAAATATGGCTAACAGAAAGCATGCCCGACGTTTGGAACCTCAGCGTACTGTGCCCTATACTTAAGAAAGGAGACCCAACAATCTGCGCAAGTTATAGAGGTATCAGTCTTATTTCCATCGCATATAAGGTTCTGTCAAGCGTACTGTGTGAAAAATTAAAGCTGATTACAAAAACACTGATTGTATCTTATCAGTGTGGCTTTCGACCTGGAAAGTCCACCACAGGCCAGATTTTCACGCTACGACAAATCCTGGAGAAAACCCACGAAAATCCAATTGACACACACCATCTCTTTGTCGATTTTAAAGCTGCGTTCGATAGCCCGAGAAGGGATTGCCTATACGAAACAATGTCTGAGTTCGGTATATCTGCAAAGTTGATTAAACACACGCAGCTCCGTCAAGGGAGGAAATGACACCTCCGAAACCTTCAATACCGAAAGAGGTTTCAGGCAAGGCGATCCACTGTCTTGCGATCTCTTCAACATCATCATGGAGGGGATCGTACAAAAAGCCGGTGTGCATCGTAATGGCACCATTTTCTATAAAGGTGTCCAGCTCCTTGCGTACGCTGATGATATTGATATTGTTGGCAGAACTCAGAGAGATGTTACCGCTGCTTTCACCGCTATCGAAAAGGAATCAGCCAAAGTGGGTTTAATGATAAAAGAGGGTAAAATAAAGTATATGCTGTCTACAAACAAGGGAACGCGGCGTCTAGACTCCCACGTTTCATCCGGCAGCTATAACTTTGAAGTAGTCAAGGAGTTTGTATACCTTGGCACCGCCATTAAGAACAACAACGAAGTCAGACTGGAGATAAAGAGAAGAAAAATAATTGCTAATAGGTGCTATTACGGACTCAGTAAGCAACTAAGTTCCGGAGCCCTCTCTCGATCGACAAAACTAGCACTCTACAAGACACTCGTCTTACCTGTGCTACTTTATGGCGCTGAGGTATGGGTAGTTTCGCAAACTGACGCAGCTGCTCTGCGGGTGTTCGAGAAAAAAGTCCTTCGCAGAATCGTCGGTCCTGTTCGAGTCAGCGATGACTATAGCATCCGAATGAACCACGAGCTGTATGAGCTCTACGAAGACATTGACGTAGTTTGGCGTATAACTGTGCAGCGACTACGCTGGCTGGGTCATGTCCATCGTATGGACGACAAAGCTCCAGAGAAAAAGGTGCTCGAGGCGAGGGTCACTGGTCAACGACGACGAGGGAGGCCATGCCTCCGATGGATAGACCAGGACGAGGAAGCCCTAAAGGCACTTGGTGTATACGTATCCGATTAGAGAAGGCGCGCGCAAAGCAGAGGCACCTGGCGAGAGCTGATGAGGTCGGCTAAGACCCGAACACGGATTGTACTGGCGACCTAAGTATGTAAGTAAACTCATATTAGCGCTTCGAGGCAACCATTTTTATTCGATTCCGGAAAAAGCGTTTGAAAAATCTTTTGATGATTGAATTACGCGTTGAAATAAGTGTATTATTTCAGAAGAATGCATTCTTTGAAGGCGATACAGTAAATTTGAATTAATAATAAATAATTCCTTGTACTTTTTCGACAGCATATATATAATTTGAGACAGTCTTTTTTTGAGCATTGTTCTTCTATGTCTTTTTCGTGATGCAGTCATCACGACTATAATAATTAATATCCGAAAAAATTAGAAACTGATTAATTGCGACTAATTTAGTTAAGACTACGTTGATGAATTTAGTTCGATGCCGTATATGTTTTTCAACAGACGCAATATTGCTATTTTTTAATCAGCCCTCTCATTATAAATTTACTACAGTGGACAGTGTTGGCAAGTCAGTGCTTTTCGATATTGCAAGATATTATTATAAAAAAAAGGCACTAGATGCTAAAAAAAATGTTCTTTAGTTTTGAGATAAGTTGAACAAAAAAATGTTTCGAAAACTTTAGAAAGAAAATGGTTATGAGTGTAAAAATGTGAAAAATTTTTGAATTCACCATTTTGAAGAGTCATTGCTCACTGGTTTAATAACAAGCTTAAATACTATAAATCTGCGAAAACAAAAAGCAAACAATATTGTTATAAAAGCGGCTCAACAATAAAACATTTGCTTTAAATATTAACACTACAAAATTGTATAAAAATTTAATTTTTATTTACGATTTTTGTACGAGTCATAAATTTTTGTACTACAACAGAAACAAAAAAAAAAATGCGCTATTTTATTTATGGTCACTGCACTGTTTTTCGCATGAATAACACGTTTTCGGATTGAATTTTTGGTGTTTTTATTTTCGTTTGTTTTATTGTGACGTCATCGAAGAGAATTTGCCAAACAAAATATTTACGTTCGCACAAAAAATAAACCTATACACTTATGCTGCATATTATATGCTTTATTTATATAAAACTGATGCGATAAAAAAGTGAAACCGCATCTGAAACAAGCGCTATAAGCTGCTGTAAGCACCGCATACAGTGGAGGCGAACAAAAAAAAAATCGTAGAACAACGCCTTCAGTGGGCAGCGATTTTTCATAGTTATTTGCTTGTAGCGTGTGTTGTACAAACATACACATAAACACGCAGTGCATTGATTAAATTTGCTACAAATAAAAATGTTTGTAAAACGAAAAAAAGAAATGCAAAAAATATTTATTCCCTTTTTGTGCCTGTCATTTTAGTGCTGCTGTAATTTTTATGATATCCTTAGTTGGACGGCTGGCTGTAAGTGAGGGTGTGTGTGTGTGTGTTTGTGTGTCAAATGTGGCTGTATGAGGACTTTACATGGTCTCGTTAAGCAGACGTGCATCGAATATGCAATGTCATCAAATGCAACACAAAAAAATGCAGCAAAAATAGTAGCAAAAAATTGCATCAATTTTAAAAAAATAAAAAAGTGAATAGTTTTTTGAAGCTATTTAAATTTTTAAAATACAACATTCGACAAGATTTATAACGCTTAATTATGTTTTATTTAAATTAAAATATGCTTTTGTGTTCAGTTGCTGATGAATGTTATTTTATAAAAAGTCATGCAAAGCATTTTCAGGAAAATTCCACGGCGTTGCACGGCGAGTAAAAACTCGCTTATTTCAAGCGCAACGATAAATATTTTGGAGAATAAAGGTTGATTCTTCGTCCTCATGACAAAAATAAAAAAAATAAAAAACTGATGACGTTTAACGTTTCGTTGATAGTCATTTGTGCAACGAAACTGCAGAATAGTTGCATGAAATTTTTATTTGCTGAGTATAGCAGATACTACAAAAAGTATCTTCCTTCTCCTCAAGACAAAAATAGACAAAAAAATTAGGACGTTATGGGGCGTCAAGCTAAATCTCACCGCTTTAAGTTCTAAAATACAACGGCGTTGCATAGAATTATTATTCACTGATTATAGACGCTACGGTTAATTTTATGATGACTCAATTATTCAATTATTACGAATTGGAACAGGAATAAAGATTAGGGCAAGGGATTGGACAAGGATTTGGACAAAGATTATGGTACGGGTTAGGACAAGGGTTTGGGCAAAGATAAGGGCATGATCTAGGACAAGAATTGGGACTGTCTTGTAAAAGAATAACGACAAATATTAGGCCAAGTATTATTATTAAAATTATGGCAAAGACAAGTACAAGGATTAAAACAAGAATAACAGCAGTGGCTTGCAGCGACAATGTACATTGAATACCACTATTTTTTTCTTATGGTTTATGGTCCGCTTAACCCGAAATGTATAGGTTTTCGAGACATGAATTTTTGTTTTTTTTCGGAGAAAGCTTCACATATCAGACCATATCTTGAATAAAATTTTATTCATAAACGGTATTCATCCTTAGATTTCCTACATCCTACATCCTACAGGGTGCCGAAGCTAAAATACCCCCCGCGGCCATATTGAAGTATATTCGAAGTTTTTAGCCACGACATACACGATGACATTCAGTTTTATATATTAACGAAAGTTTTCCTATTTTGTGACGTCATTTTGTATGGGAAGTAGGCGTGGTTTTGATCCGACTTTGCAATTTATCATAGAGATGGTTCATATAACATATCAAAGCTAAAGTGCAAAATTCCAAGACATTTCATTAATTTTTGTGGATTTTAAAGACATTTTACGGTTAATATAAAGTCACTTTGTATGGGAGGTAGGCGTGGTTTTCATCAAAAATATAAATATTTTTCTATATCTGCCACGCCTCCTTCTTGGCGTTACAAACAGAATGACAAAGTTAATATACCCCTTACGCAGTACGCGTTGGGGTATAAAAATATGGTTTATACGCAAATAATTGCCATCTAACCAACTTTGTAGCCCACAGTCCTTTTTGGATCCTCTGTTACCCCTAAAGGTTAAACTGACTGAGAATTCCTGTGCAGATACTGAGAACAGATATGCCCTGTCTCGTCTTACACTGAGAAAAAAGCTTATGTTAAATTGAAAAAAAAACCTAGTATAATTTATAAGATGGCTTTGGCAGTTTTCAGCCACCCAAGTACTTTATCAAATCGCCTAAGTTTTACATGTTGACTTGCCAATTTTTATTTGGGTGATAAATTAACCAAGTATTTGGTCATTTTTTTTACACTACTTTAAGAAAATATTGAATTTCAAATATATAACTTTTTTTCGGGTTTTGGTTTTTTTATTTTCCTTTTTTTTTGAAGCTGCCGCCTCTCGTTCTGTGATTTGTTTGACTGAATTCGGCAACAACACAAATTTTGCTTTTATCAACACCGTTTTTTTTCTTAGAATTAATCACTTCTCAGCATTTCTTGCTGATTGACGTCTATTATAACAAGAACATTAAATTAAATTAAATGAAATATCAAATACAAAAATTTTACCTTCATATGCCGTTGAGATTCGAACCCACACCAACCCGATACCACTGTGTATGAAGTCACTACACTACGCATTGAGCCAAACTCCTTCGTTACGCTGAGTGATTTATTCAATATTAATTTCAATCAAAGCTATGCTGCAGCTATCAACAGAATACTGCGACATACTGCATCTGTTAATACAGCATCTGCTGTCATCTGTGAATCAAATATTTTTTTTGGCAGGGTATCGAAGTATGTGCTTTCAAAGCAATCTATGAAACAATAAATTGCTTAGGTGAGTTAACGTAGCTGCAGTTATGTCAGCAAACAGTAGCAAGGCTGCTTAGATCAGTTGGTAGAGCGATGGACTGGTACTAAAACTTCCAGGTTCGTTTCCGCACGGCGGGCAAAGAATTATTTTTTTCTTTTCTTTTTGTTGATGAAATGTAATAAAATTTACTGGTGTGAATATTAACGTGTGTTTTTAAATTTACTTTATGTTATTTTTGTAGTTAAAAGTGGTTTTATTACAAAAAAAAACCATGGAATTATCAAATATATCCTTCTCTCGTGTGTCTAATGACGCAGCTGTGTTTTTTTTTTGCAGTAAATAGCTCAAAACTATGCTTAAACCATCCATACTAGTTGTTTTTTTATTTTGTATTTTTGGATTTTGGGCTTAGGTGAATCAAATATTTTTTTTTTTTTGCCAAGGTATTGAAGTATGTTCTTTCAAAGCAATGTATTAAAAAATAAATTGCTTAGGTGAATAAGCATAAGTTTATAATTCCCATACAATTCTCTTCACCCAAGCCGACTTAGGTGATTTACCTATCGTTTTTTTTTTCTCGGTGTAGGGAGAATAGTGTTTACAACAACGTTCGTTTATTTCTCGCATACATGCACAATGCTTCTGACTCAACATATATAGAATGTAAGACCAAGACTAATCTCAAAGTCTTGATACAGCAAGAAAGTCTGCCTCCTGAGTTAAATGACTTGCGTCACTTATTCAATTGCTTTCATGAGCAGCTTGGCCTGACGATAAGCCAAGTCAAGAGGGATCTTGACACCTATGGAGCACACGTCCGATCTAAACACGCCTCATTTCTGCAAAAGTCGCGTAAGGAGCATCAACAGTATTATTGCTCCTAAATTTCACCCTAACACAACCCCCACTGCTCAAAAGCAGCCAATGTCACCTAACAACATTTCTCAAATAATATCCAAGGATCCTGCCACCCCACTTAATTCTCTCAAAATATTTTATCACAACTGTGGTGGTATGAGAGGTAAATTAAATCAACAATTAATTGACGCCAAATCTTGTTATTTCAAGGTTCTTGTAATTACGCCAACTTGGTTAAATGAGGTTTTAAAAAATGAGGAAATTCTGGACTACAATTGGACTATCTACCAAAACGACCGAGACTACTCCTCCACAGGTCTCTCACGAGGAGACGGGGTACTAATTGCTAACCATAATACTCTTTCAAGGGAGCTTATAGAAACATCTACTTACAAACTATTTAAACACCGTATAGTAATAGTGCATATCGGAAAAAATGTCTTTATGTACTTTGGTGTCATTTACATCCCCCAAATTTTAGTGAGTCAGCATACAATGACTTATGTGAAACAATCACTACATTTAACCGTCCAAATATATCATTTGTCATTGACGAAAATGACAACTATCTTCTGCCTGTAAACCTCTCTAGTAGCAAAGACTTTGCATTACTAAGTATCTCTTATAGCAATGATCTACAGCAAGCCTCTGCAACACAAAACCAAAACAGCAACCAACGAAGCAGAAAATTTGTTTAATAACACTATTTACCATACAGCCTTAACAGTTATTTTCTCTGATATAAATATCTCTTTTACCCAGTCTTTCAATAACTCCATTGTATACGACTTCCTTAATGCCGATTACGAAAGCATAATATCTCTTCTAGATGGTATTAACTGGGAACTGGGAAACAGAATTTACAAACTCCTGAAAAGTACCGCAAATGTAAGCGAAGAAATAAGGCTAAGATATGATGAGCTATCGAAGGAGTTCTCTTTCAAATCTGAAGTAGCGTACAAGTTTTACACAAACTTAATTGGAGAAAAAATTGTCCAGGACCCCAAAACATTTTTTGACTTTGTTAATTTGAAGCGAAAATCAGCCGGTTACCCTTCATCCATATTTAAAGGTAATATTGTCTCCTCCAACCCTCAGGAAAACCTCTTTGCGGATCATTTTAATGAGGTATTCTGTCCACCAACTACTCAGTCTGATATTTTTCCCCGCACTCCGAATTTGCAACATATAGTTGAAAACTTCAACTTAACGAAAGAAGACATATCAAGTGCAATAAAAGGTTTAGATACAACCAAGGGACCTGGACCAGACCTAATTCCCCCAACGCTACTGGTGCGATGCTTAGACCAACTACTTGCTCCCTAATATATAATATTTAACAAATCACTCTCTCTTGGAGTGTTTCCCTCTTATTGAAAAGCTTCCCACCTAATACCAATATACAAAAAAGGTGGTAAAAGTTCAGTTGTAAATTACAGAGGCATAGTAATTTTGTCAGCCATACCAAAGCTATTTGACAAAATTATTTGCGAAAAGCTAACACAACTAATCAATCCGCGACTAAACGAACAGCAGCACGGTTTTCGAAAAGGTCGGTCCACCACCACTAACATCATTATAATGGTTTCTGACATTTTAAGCAGGATAGAGAAAAGAGACCAAATAGATGCTATTTATACTGATTTCAGTAAAGCCTTCGATCATGTTGATCACGGCATCTTAATACATAAATTAGAAAAATTTGGTTTATCTGGACCTTTACTTAGTTGGCTATTAACTTATCTCCGTGGTAGATCCCAATATGTTAAATTCTAAGGAATTGTGTCGAAGAAAATGGAGGTCTTCTCTGGAGTACCGCAAGATAGTCACCTTGGGCCTCTTCTCTTCAATATCTTCATATCCGACTTATCGATAGTATTGAAGGATATCCCACATCTTATATATGCTGACGACCTAAAAATTTACCACGTAATTAAATCGCAGGAAGATGACTACTTCTTACAGTCAAGCCTCTCATTTCTTGAGACCTGGTGTACACAAAACACAAACTTCACCTCAATGTAAATAAGTGTAACGTGATAAGCTTTTCCTGTAGAAACCAACTTATAATTCACAACTACCGCCTCAACCATACCGATCTTGGAGTGGTCTTGTACAACAAATTGCGCTTTAATCTACACTATGATATGGCTGCATTATTTGGAATCCAGCTCTGAGAGAAACTTTTGACCCCCGCGATTATTGTAGCCTTCGACCGTATGAACACAGACTCAGCCTATTAAATTTGACGCCACTATCAATAAGAAGAACAGTATTGGATTCATGCTTTACTTTCGATGTTCTGAACGGCATAACTAACTGCAAACACATCTCCAACAAGATTACCCTCAATGATCCTATAAGACGTACAAGGCATACTCGGCTGTTAACAGAATATCAGCATCATACTGAATATGCAAGTAATGAACCCATCAGCCATTGCTGTAGAGAATTTAATAATATATCCGACCATTACTCACCTTCCATGTCCAAATCCTCGTTCAAGCAATCTCTATCAAAGTCTCTCTCTCTCTCTTCCTAATTAACCCAGCCTTTGATCTTTTTTCTTTTCTTCCCCTCTTTCTAGTATGTAAGTACCTTAAGTATATGTACACTTACTTTTAATTCTCTTTTTGCCTCTCCTTTTTGACGTGTTCGTGAAATCATGCCATTCAGGTGGGCGGACTCGCCCACTTCAATTTGCACATCTTCGAACACCAATAAATAAATAAATCAATTTTTTCATATTTTTAGTAAATTTTTTACTACTTTTGCATGGCGATAGATTGAATTATAGATTTTAATGTTGGCCAAAAAATTCATGTTTTTTTATATATTTTTACCCTATCACACTTGACCTACTGAACTGATTGAAAAATAATATTGGAAATTTAATAACCTTTTGAATGGTATCTTGTGCAACTCCATTGGACATTTTTTACTCGAGATCTGGTGTAATATGTGTAGCTAACTACAAAAAAAAAAAAAAAAAACCAAAAAAGAATTCTAAAATTCATATCTCGAAAACCTATCCATAAAAAAACACAAGTGCATCTTTGGACACATGAGAGAAGTGAAGGCTTTTTTGCGGTTATATAGATTTGATAGTTTGATAGTTTTTTCTCTTTAATAAATTGACTTTTATTAAACTCAAAAACTTAAAATAACATAGAGTAAATGAAAAACATTTCCTACGCATCGGTGTTTTCCTACGCGCATTCACATCAACAACAAACAAAAACACGCCGATGCTGATGACATCTTGTAGCAAGTAGAAGCAACATTTTTGTTAGTTTTTGTAGGATTGGCAATACACAATCTTCTATCTATTAATAGATTTTGTCGATCTACTGCAGCATAGCTTCTGTAATACTTAACATTGAATCAATAACTCTGTCTAACTTGGCGGATATTGCATCGAACTCTTAATCAGTGGGGTACGAGTTCGATCCCCACTTCGGACCAAAAAAAGTTTTTAATATTTTTGATATTAAATTTTCTTGTATTAAATGCAAGCCACAAAGAAACCAATTTCCATTCAATTTCTAAGAAAAACGATGTCGAAAAAAAAGTGTCGATTTTGAGATTTCACTCAAGCAAATCACAGAATGAGGCGTAAGAAGCTTTGCTTCAAAAACTTCTAATGTTATTTTCGGGTTAAGTGGACTATAATCCATAAGAAAAAATAGTCTCATAAAATACACATGGATTTTTGTTTTTTTTTTTAAACCAGTGTAATTCGGGCGTGTATAAGGATGAGTATTAGGACAAGAATTAGGACAACTATTAGCACACATATTAGAAGGATTGAAAAAATGTTAAGGGCAATCATTTTGATTAAAACACATATTAAGACATTGATAAGGACAAAGATATATACAAAAAGTGGAATAAGGATTAATATATGGACACGGATAAGAATAAAGATATCTTAGGTAGATAGCATAGGGTAGAAAAAGAATTTGAACAAGAAATTGGATACGAATTTGCACAAAGTCTAAAACAAGAATTGGGACAAGGATTGGGGTAAATACTAAGAAAAATATAAGGACAATTACGAGGATAAGAATAAGAATAAAGCACAATAAGGAGAACAATAATTAGGAGAAGAACGGGTACAAAAATAAGGACAAGAATGTAGTTATGAGTTAGAAAAAGAGTTAGAACAAGAACACGTTTTCACTTTAAAATACCAACGATTATGGTGATGACACACCCAGCTGCATCTTTTTCCTAACTTTTTATCATAGCTCTGCCACTTATTATTCGTGTAGAAATTTAGAAATAGTTCTGAGTTGTGGCAAATATTATATATTGATAACTGGCTGAAAACTTATGACTGTATTGAGTTACAGTAAAAAAGTTA
Organism: Coremacera marginata; assembly: GCA_914767935.1. Classification (NCBI taxonomy): domain Eukaryota; kingdom Metazoa; phylum Arthropoda; class Insecta; order Diptera; family Sciomyzidae; genus Coremacera; species Coremacera marginata. The sequence goes on along the minus strand of OU612043.1, from coordinate 51,082,995 downwards.
TGAAACGTGACATTCTACAATACTTATCCTAATTAAGATGTCAAAGTTTCAAAAAGATTCATTCAGAGAAATCGAAGACAATGCTTATTTTAAAAAAAAATATTTTTTATAAAAAAAACAATTGGCTCGCAGAAGCATATCCTGTTAAATCATAGTATGTTAAAACACAAATCACGTTATTGTTCCTTTTTTTTAATGGCAAATATTCAAATCTTTAAAATCTCTTTACAGCATATTGGAACACAGTTCGAGCACATCACAGCACAAATTTAAAATTTTTGAAAAAAGAAACAGTGGCAGAAAAACTACACAATAAAAAAGTTTTATAAAAATCATATTATTAGCTAATTTTTTAATGCGGCACATCATTTAATGCACACATCGGGCACATTGCAGCACATAATTTATGTAGAAATAAATCATTGGCTTCAAGATTAACCAGAAACCGTTAACTTTTGGTTTGAGTCAGATGTTCTCAAAAATATTTGAGTCCGCACACAAAATTTTTAAAAAAGTTACGCTTTATTCCGCCATTTTAGCATTTTTGTTGCAATAAAAAATTGTCCATTATCTTATTTATGTACACTAAAGTGCTTAAAGACCGCTTTCCCATTATTTGTTTTTATATTTCACAAAAATTATCATAATCATCAAAGTTTGCGTTCCTCAAGAGTGGTTATACCCCCTTAAGAATTATTAATTTTTTTCGTTTTTGTTGTGCAGCATTGCCAGCCATTAATTAAAATTCTACAAAAAACGCAACAAATAACTCATTTCTTGCTGTTGGACTCTCTTCAAAATGTCTGGCAAGTTCATATGTCATTGAATTTTGCAGCCGGTTTTGCCAAAAAAAATAAACAAAAAAATGTGTTAAGCCAAAAGGGGTAAAAACAGAAATATAAGCACTGAACGCTTTAAACTTGATTTTGTTCAATGATTTCTACTACAACATTCTCAACATTCTCTGATTTCACCCAAAAAGAAGCAGCAAGAAACACGTTTTGTGTTCATCTGCGCGAAAATTAATGCAAAATGGAAAGCACTCTGTTAAATTTTGCTGCATTTATTAATTTTCTATAGGCTTGAATAATGCAGACACTCCTCTTGAATTGGTAATGAGAATTTTTTTTTTTAATTTATGCCTTAAGTCATGCTCTTGAATATAAATTAGTTTCGAACAACCTTGAAATCTGGATGATTTTTAAAGCCTCCAAGCAAAGAGTTGCTGAGCAAAACTTTTTAATGACTTAAAATTATGTTAACTGGTTAGTAACAAACTGGAATATTAATTCTTTATAAGCCCTTTTCTGCATATTTTACTTCAATATTAGTCATTTAATCGAATATTTTAATAATTTATGTTCGGTCCATAACTTTCGATTATTCAGAAAAACACCCAATCCTACTAAGCAAATCACAAGCAAAAAATTAATGTTGCAGAGTGCATGTAACAAATATCAGAATTCCCGGAAAGTCGAATCCTTTTTTTATTTCAAGTTTCTGACTATGATTTTACGCTTTCCTTGCTTGCTACCTTTTTAACCAGTTACTTTTATTTCTTTTTTGCTTTTTTGTACCAATTTTTCATGCATTGCAAATGCTTAGCTTTTATTTTTGCAGAGTAAGCTTTGAAGAGAAGACTTTATGAAACGTCTGACACGAAACGTCCGAACAAATGAAATAATTTACTGTGACTATGCCCTTAATAAAGACGGCATATGGTTTTTCTGAAAGCTTGTGAAATTTTAAAAAAATATTGTCTGCTGGCTTTTGATACGGCTGAAAAATTCGCAGATCTAGGCATAGAAAGAACTTAGTCTCAAAATTCATTCCGTTTCGTGAAACATTCGAACGCATGTTTAAAATAAAAATTTTGCTATAAAATTAAGTTGAATTAAAATTGTTTTATTTTTTTTTTATTATACCAATTTTTTATTATACCAATAGCTTTCGAAAAATATACCCCTATCTTAAATTTATCTCTGGGTCGTATAAACAATTTTCAATAGAAGCGTCCGATAAAAAGTCCGACACGCTGGGATTTACCCATATATGTATGGATATGTATGTATATGGATATGAGATATGGATATGGATATGGATATGGATATGGATATAGATATAGATATGCATATGGATATAGATATGGAAATGATATGGATATGGATATGGATATGGATATGGATATGGATATGGATATGGATATGGATATGGATATGGATATGGATATGGATATGGATATGGATATGGATATGGATATGGATATGGATATGGATATGGATATGGATATGGATATGGATATGGATATGGGTTTGGATATGGATATGGATATGGATATGGATATGGATATGGATATGGATATGTATATGGATATGGATATGGATATGGATATGGATATGGATATGGATATGGATATGGATATGGATATGGATATGGATATGGATATGGATATGGATATGGATATGGATATGGATATGGATATGGATATGGATATGGATATGGATATGGATATGGATATGGATATGGATATGGATATGGATATGGATATGGATATGGATATGGATATGGATATGGATATGGATATGGATATGGATATGTATATGGATATGGATACGGATATGGATATGAATATGGAAATGGATATGGATATGGATATGGATATGGATATGGATATGGATATGGATATGGATATGGATATGGATATGGATATGGATATGGATATGGATATGGATATGGATATGGATATGGATATGGATATGGATATTGATATGGATATGGATATGGATATGGATATGGATATGGATATGGATATGGATATGGATATGGATATGGATATGGATATGGATATGGATATGGATATGGATATGGATATGGATATGGATATGGATATGGATATGGATATGGATATGGATATGGATATGGATATGGATATGGATATGGATATGGATATGGATATGGATATGGATATGGATATGGATATGGATATGGATATGGATATGGATATGGATATGGATATGGATATGGATATGGATATGGATATGGATATGGATATGGATATGGATATGGATATGGATATGGATATGGATATGGATATGGATATGGATATGGATATGGATATGGATATGGATATGGATATGGATATGGATATGGATATGGATATGGATATGGATATGGATATGGATATGGATATGGATATGGATATGGATATGGATATGGATATGGATATGGATATGGATATGGATATGGATATGGATATGGATATGGATATGGATATGGATATGGATATGGATATGGATATGGATATGGATATGGATATGGATATGGATATGGATATGGATATGGATATGGATATGGATATGGATATGGATATGGATATGGATATGGATATGTATATGGATATGGATATGGATATGGATATGGATATGGATATGGATATGGATATGGATATGGATATGGATATGGATATGAATATGGATATGGATATGTAAATATTTATCGATATGGATATATATAAAGATATGAAGACGGATATGAATATGGATATAGATAGCCCATTTCGTTGCATAGTAGTGAGGCCATGTATCATCTTAGGTGACTAATCGATGCACAAAACCTTTTGAATAACGGTGAAACATGGTTAAACATTACTTGTAATCATGAACTTTTTGTTTATTTTAATTGACTGCTAATGATTGTAACCTGCATTTTTAGAATCAAATTATCATGCAAAATTGAAACCACCGAACCAGTTGATATCTATATACCGTCAAGTATCTCATTCAATATCTATTCTGATCGTCTAATACGATATCATGGGCTTTATTGATGATTTCTTCAGGTGCTACCTCTTTTGGTCGATCTGAATGTTTTTCATCAGAAGTGCTTATATGACCACGTTTGAATTCAGTAAGCCAATAAACTATAGTTGATTTGGGAGGAGCAGATTCAGCATAATATTTGTCAAGCCATTTCTTTGCTGCACAGTGGTTTTTCCATTAATAACAATGATTTATCTTAACTCGAAATTCACATTTTATTCATTCTTTCTTAACCCTAGAATACTAACCTTTGCAAATTTAACTCACTCCTAACGAGCATATAAATAAACGTATAGTGAAATAAGATCAGAAAAACAAAAGTTGTTTAATTCAAATAATTGTCACTCACAAACTAATTCGTGAAACTGGCTGAAATTTTGACACTCATCATTTGAAAGATGCCAGATTTTTATGTTTCAGATCAAAGACTCATGGACAGTCTGTAATTTTATTTTAACAAAAAAAGAGTTTACAAGCAGCAAACTGCTCTTCTAATCTTTGAAATTTCAGTTTATTCAATGCCACAAAAGAAGAATAATTTTACAGAAATTAAAACAATATTAGGCAGTCTTAGCCAGTAAAATAGAAGTTATAACAATTGTACACGTTGAACTTTAATCACTATTTCATCACAAAACCCTTCCTTTCCAAAAACGGTATAATAGTAAAAACCATCAGTAAGACAACATGTGAAGGCTCCTTTTGATTTCATCACATAAAAGGGTCTTCCTGGGACTTCATAATTTTTCAAATCACTTCTTAGTCATTAAACAAACGAACAAACAAACAAGCAAACAATTGTAATAAAGCACTACTTGATCCTATATTTTATTGACTGTATCACATAACTAGCACAAAGTTTGCTTTTGCTGCTTATTTGTTCAGCTCTTTCACTACTCTAGCCATTACTTAAACCTTCACATACTAAAAGCATAGCCGGAACTAATCCTTCAATCCTGGCTGTCACAACTGCATTCTTAATGAGGAATTCTTGCATTTCTGCTTTACAAACATTCCCCTGCATTGACAATGGTGTAGATGCGTGTGTAAAAGTCTGAAAGTGTGCGTGTGTGCAGCACAATAAATGTTAAGTGATTTCCACGTGTGTCGCACATCAACCAATGAACTTAATCTGTTGTTCATCCGCATTGATCCCATCAATATGCTTTGCTCCCTTTTGTCCAAAGTAGCTGTTATGTTAACAGACACGTCTATCCCCTCAACACACATCACTGCCATGACTCTGCCATGAGTATTTATGACAAAAAAAAACAACAACAAACTTGACCACTACTATTGTTGCCCGCATTAATTCGCTGCTAATCCTATTTTGACACCCTCAGTGCTTGAAATGTAAACAAAGCGCTACTTCATCGTATCTTTACTCACCCCCACCCCTCTTATCAACCCTGAGTTTTGATGAATAACTGATTAGCTGGCGCTTGTTACGAGTATGTGTTACTCTTGCTAATAATAGCTGGTGTGAAAATTTATTAGATATTTTCGTGAAGAGGAGCAGAAGATGTGCGAATTGTATTGCCCTCAGTGCAATCGCAAGGGGTGTAAAAATACAAAAATTAACTTGAATAGAATCTGTAGATATGCGAAAATTTAAGAGTCATATTGCACATTATATAGTCTTAAAAAAATGTAATTTAAGAACTACTATGTTCAAGCATGTGTTATAAATGATTATCAAGTCAGAAGAAGCGTACAAGTTGTACACTAACCTTATCGGTGAGAAAATCATCCAAGAACCGAAAAATTCTTTGACTTTGTTAACTTGAAGCGTAAATCTAGCGGCTATCCATCGTCTATGTTAAAGGTATTGTCAATTCGTCCAACCCTCATGAAATCAGCAACTTATATGCGGATCATTTTAAGGAGGTCTTTTGTCAATGTACTACCCAATTTGAAGCCTCTTCTCCCAGTTCAAATATTGTGGTGAATAGTATAAATTTAAAGCAGGAAGAGATTTCTAATGCCATAAAAAAATTGGATTTAAGGGACCTGGACCTGACCTTATTCCTACAAGCTTCCTGGTGCGATGTTTAGACCAACTACTTCTGCCATTATACATAATTTTGAACGAATCACTGTCTTCTGGGGCATTTCCTTCATATTGGAAATCATCCCATCTAACACCAATTTACAAGAGTGGAGATAAAAGGTCTGTTGAAAATTATAGAGGCATAGCAATTTTATCAGCCATTCCAAAACTTTTTGAAAAAATTATTTGTGATAAGCTAACAAGTCTACACAAGTCAACCCACGTCTACACGGCTTCCGTAAGGGACGATCTACAACATCCAATCTCATGATCAGGGTATCGGATGTTTTAATAAATATGGAAAAAGGGCACCAAATAGATGCTGTTTATACAGATTTCAGTAAAGCCTTCGATAGAGTTGATCACAGCATGCTAACATGTAAATTAGAAAAATTCGGTATTAAGGGACCCATACTAAGTTGGCTAAAATCATATCTCGACGGCAGATCCCAGTATGTTAAATTCCAAGAAATTTTGTCAAAAAAAATTGCAGTCTCTTCAGGAGTTCCGCAAGGCAGCCACCTTGGTCCTCTTCTTTTTAACATATTTATATCAGACTTATCAGAAGTCCTGAACGATATCCCCAAATAAACTGCATCTTAATATCAATAAATGCAATTTTATTAGTTTTTCTCGTAAGAACAACATGGCACTACATACCTACCACCTCAATAGTACCGAGCTTAAAAGAGTCAATCATGTAGAGGATCTTGGAGTTGTCTTGGATTGCAAGATGCGCTTTAATTTGCACTATGACAAAATTTTGTCCAGAGCCAGCAAACAGCTTGGTTTTATAAAAAGGCGAGCAAATGAATTCAAGAATATTTGGGTCACTACATCCTTATACTGTGCGTTAGTGCGGCCAATACTTGAATATGCCTGCATAATTTGGAGTGCGTCCTTCGATTCCCATAGCGAAAGAATCGAGTCTATTCAAAAGCAATTCTTACTATACACGTTGAGAGACATGTACAACCCCCGTGATTATAATAGCCTTCCTTCATATGAATACAGAATCAGCCTTTTAAACTTGATGCCATTATCATCAAGAAGAACATTATTGGGCTCATGTTTCACATTCGATGTTATTAATGGTGCTATTGACAGTGAATATATTTTTAGTATGATATGTCTCAACGAACCAATAAGACGTACAAGGCATACTCGGCTGTTAACTGAATATCAGCACCAAACTACATACGCAAACAATGAACCCATCAGTCGATGCTGTAGAGAATTCAATAACGTGTCCGTATACTTCTCACCTTCCATGACCAAATCCTCTTTCAAGCAAACCCTGTCTAAGTTCCTCGTTAACCAAAATTAACTCAGGCTTAAGTTAAATTACATGTATATAAATAGTTACCCGTATGTATACCACATTTAAGCATGCCCTCTCTAAACTTGTTGGAAATAAGTACTATCCAAGTCTCTCTCTCTTCCTAGTTAACCCAGCCTTTTATCTTCTCTCTTTTCTTCTCCTCTTTCTAGTATGTAAGTACCTTTTACTCTTATTTTTAATTTTCTTTCTGCCCCTCCTTTTTGACGTGTTCGGGAAATCATATCATTTAGGTGGGCGGATTACGCCCACTTCAATTCGTACATTTTTGAACACCAAAACAAGGAAAGGGGAGAAGAAATAAAATAAAAAAAAATAAATTTATATTAAGTTAGAATAAGTAAATTGCCTTGTTTAGCCAATAAATAAATAAATAAAGTGAATGGCTCTGTGGTAGGTGGAAATGTGTATTGAGGTATTCCTCTTTTAAGGTAGCCTTTGAACTTTTTGAAATTTCAGTTGATTCAGTTGTTCAGGAGCAATTTTTTCTTAAACTATAGAAGAAAGGTTAGCATTTGATGTTGATTTAAGAGTTTGGGCAAAAATTAAGAATTATGAATGGAGTAAAAAGAATTAAGAAATAGTTCTACTTCCACGATTCTATATTAGCTTTAATCCGTATTTTTTTCAAATTTTTATTTTTTATATGAAGCTTCCTTTCTTGAGTTTTTGCGTTTATTTCACAGCACAATACCTTGTCAAATAATCCGCTCACGTAAGATACATCAACATTTTGAACTCGTCAAGCAGATTTGTCTTGCTTCAATCTTTTTACAATCTGCCCTTCTTCCCGCCATCAGTTTAAAAGACGTCACACACTTTCTTAACTTGTTTCGAGAATAAATGCTGCAGATGAAGTTTGTTTCTAAGGCACTCAATTTACCGTTAAAAGCTCAACAATGTTCTTTGGTCTTGTGCACTGCCAACCAACAGTTTTATTTCATACACCCCGTTTACACATTTAAGTGGCAGTGTTGTTGTTTTCATCCCACCCACTCACCCTTGGATGGTCTACTGCACTTGTTAAACTTGGATAAAAAAACTTTTACTTCTACGCTTACTTTGCTTGACAACAATTTATCCTGCAGGGACATTTGCTGTTGTTCCTCAAACATCAGCACCTGCATGTCATGTCAGAGCTTTTTTGTGTTGGTTGTGTCTGTCGATGCCGCACTGCGCCCCGGTGGAAAATGCAATTTTATACTTATCAAAACTTTATGCGAGCTGCTAGTTAAAGTAACTTACTTCTCCCTGCCGGTACGACAATGCTTTATGTCATCGTAGTTGTTTTGCTGCTTGTTGTTGTTTTTTTTTTTCTTTTGTTTCTTGCTAATCCGGATTTACGCATTACCCTGGTATTGTTTTACTTGGCGCCGCGGGTTCCAAAACAGCTGTTCTAATAGCTTAGTCAAAAATATTGCGCAAAAACTTGTCAAATTTACAAATCTTTGTGTTGAAAATTCGACATATAGCTTGAAGGTTGAAAAATATAATCCATCATGGTTGCAACATTATCACTTAGTGGACGAACAGAGTAAAAATCATTATAATTTCATTATTATGAGAAATCATGAAGAATAAAACATAATGCAATGAAATCAACTTGAAATGCTTTTACAAAAACACTAACACAGTTACAGGAAAAGAGATGAGCCGAAGTGGCAATGAGTGTTGAAATTGGTAAGGGTGCAAGTTTTTATTAGCTCAAAGATGTCAATCAAAAACTGACACATCTGCTGTCAGCACTTCTAATAAGTTGCACAAAAAAAAAAGGAAGTATGTTACTTTCAAACACGATGCTATCGCTTTTTTATTTTTAGTTTTCAAACTCAGAAGTAAAGAGTAAAACGTTGAGTTTGCAGGGAGTCCCGGCAAGCTGTGCTTGCCTCCGTTCCACTTAAAGTGATTTGGAAAAATAAATAATAGCAAGTAGAATAAGTCCGTTGATACTAATGTCCGACTCATATGAAGTAGTTATTCTAAGTTGCTATTAAGTTGAAACTTTAATAGAAAAATATTTTTAAATCCTTTCAATAACGAATATGTCAAACCAGACAGACCCTTGAGTATTTTATATTCTCATAAAAATAAAATAAAAATCATTAATTTAACAAGATCTCACGTAACTTGCATTTGTGTTACAAAAAAAAAAAAAATATTAAAAAATTCATTAAAATTTTTCGGAAATTTTCGAAAGTATTAGGTACCTATGGTATTTTATTCGGAAAAATATTGCATTTAATTCATACTTAAGTGAAGTGGTTACAATATACAAAAAATATATTTTTATAACAAAACAATTAAATCAACACAAAGACAATGCTCAATATAATAATAAAATGCAAATATGTATTAAGAGGAGGTTCTCGTAAGACTCGACCAGGAAACTGAATTGCTTTTTTTCCATATTTCGATAGTTTCTGATATGTAGCATATGATTCCAAAGCCGTTTGGCCGATAACGATTGCATAAAAAAGTTATCGCATAAGAAAAGGATCTCATAAAGAGTATCTCATATTGATCTTTCTGATATGTATGCCTGTATTCCCTGCCATACTGTGGTAAAAACAGTTACCTCAGGCACCACCAGATGTCGATAGATGCGATGTGGCGTTGAAATTACGAAAGGTTAAAAACTTGAAAAAATCGTTAGCAAAATCTTAAAACGCTTTTTCTAAAAACCTATGTTTTCTAAACTGGTACCCATGATATCTCAAGAACTACGTTATGGATTGACTTGATCTTTTTGTTTATTTTAAAGTAGATAAAATTAAGTGGATCCTTTACCTAACAGTTCATTCAATAAGTTCGTAGGATAAGTAAGAAAAAAGCTAAATTTTGATAAAACTCGATTATCTTATTCAACATAGTTGCCTTGGAGAGCGATACAACGAGTATAGCGGTTTTCCAACTTTTCGTTACCACTTTTATAGTACGATTTCTCTTTCTCGTCAAAATAGGCCTCAGTTTCAGCGATTACTTCATCATTCAACTTGAATTTCTTTCAAGCAAGCATTTTCTTGAGATCTGAAAATAGGAAAAAGTCGCTGGGGGCTAAATCTGGAGAATACGGTGGGTGGATAAGCACTTCGAAGCCCAATTCATTAAATTTTGCCATTGTTTTCATCGATTTGTAACACGGTACATTGTCTTGGTGAAACAACACTTTTATGTTTTGCAAATGTGGCCGTTTCTTGGTGATTTCTGCCTTCAATCGATTTAAAAGTGCAAAGTAATAGTCGCTGTTGATGGTGGTTCCTTTTTGGAGATATTCGGTGAATATTATTCCTTTCGCGTCCCAAAATACAGACGTCATCACCTTACAAGCCGACTGTTGGGTCTTTGCTCGCTTTGGACTCGGTTCGTCGACTGCTGTCCACTAAGCTGACTGTCTTTTGGATTCTGGTGTGTAAAAGTGAAGCCATGTTTCATCCATTGTCACATATCGACGATAGAATTCGATTTTATTGCGGCTTAACAGCGCCAAACACTCCTCTGAAGCATCAATTCGTTGTTGTTTTTGGTCGACTGTGAGCTCAGGCGGCACCCACTTTGCACAGAGTTTTCGCATACCTAAATATTCATGTAAAATGGTAAAAACACTTCCATCTGATATCTTTACAATGTCAGCTAGCTCGTGCACCTTCAATTTGCGATCGTTCATAACCAATTTGTGGATTTTTTTGATGTTTTGTGGAATAACAGTCTGATTTGGGCGTCAACTGCGCTCTGCATCATTTGTGCTGGTACGAGCACGTTTAAATTCAGCAATCTACTTTTCTACCATTTCTCTCGATGAAGCAGAGTCCGGATAATGTTTATCAAGCCATTGTTTGATTTCCACTGTATTTTTTTTTATCAAAAAGCAATGCTTTATCAAAACTCGAAATTCACTTTTTTCCATTTTTTTTTTTTCAATAACAATAGTTGGACCCCAAATGCTATAACTCACGAATCAATTGTCAGATTGTTGTCAAATTTGTATACGTATCGTTTGAAGCTTGGTACTAAATATAAATGGTATGGAAAAAATCTAGTAACGCCATCTATGTGTCATCCTATGGACTTTTTGAACATACTGTTAAATTTAAATAATATTAGCCGGTTTTTTTATTATTTTAACATATTAAAGGTCAAAAAATGTAAAGAAGAAACGGTACTTAAAATTCAGATGTCCACCATTTTTGTAATTTTCAACTATTTGTTAATATTATAAGTATAAGCTCCAGCTAATATAATTTAATTTACAAATTTTTTTGTTTTTTTTTTTTTATTTTTGCTGACGATGGAGATCGTTTGGGTACCTTTTTTTACATAGTGATGTTTGACGACGTATAGGCACTTCCCATAACACTTTTATTCACCAAAACAAATGTTTTCCTACGCTTCAAAAATCAATAAATAAATGCCAAAAAACTCAAGTGTTCGTTTACTGCCTTCTATGAAAAAAAAAAAAATCAGGAACATCACCCTGTTTTTCGAGCTCTACATGAGAACCTGTCCTTAAGAAAATATTAGAGAAAGAATTAAAATAAAATTGAAAATGAACTACTACAAAATAGAAACAAAATCAAAAGCAAATATGATAAAAACAATAAAATAAAATAAAAATTTAGTAAAAAGTTATATAATATAGTAATAATATTATTCAATAATAATTATGTGTAACAATACATAACAAATATTAAAAAAATATTAAAATAAAGAAAATAGCAATAGCAATAGAAAAAATACAAAATAAAAGAAAAGCACAAAAATGATAAATATGTATTTTAAGTATAATTACGATACATAATAATAAATAGTAAATATATTTTAAAATAAGTTATATAAAAATAAAAGCAATATAAAGGTGCAGTTCAAAGAAAATCATTATTTTTCCAATAGATGGTTTTAATAATCTGCATCTCGAGTTGTATGTGTAAATGCATTCGAGTTACGCTAGATGGCGTTAGAAACATAGGATTTTGTACTAATAAAACTTCTCAGATGGTTTTATGATTGCTTGACTCAGTTTTGTTCGAGCGCGCGTCATAAATGGACCCACCAAAGAGAAAATACGTCATTTTTTACAGTTTTTACAAAAAAACATTGTTGAGCAAATTTGTATCTATGAATCGCAGATGAATCGTAACAAAATCGACTCATTTTTGAAGCGGATGATGACGTCGTAACGTCGTAAGCGAAACGGTCATGGTAGGATTTTGATAAGCTGGCGTAAGCAGAGGTCAAACCAGGATTGACGGTCAGGAAGGTTTTACTGTGATTTTGGTAAGATTTTCACGGAATCATTTGCTATGAGCTACACCCCAAAGGATAAACTCTTAAGGTGGGACAAGACATTCGCGGCAAAGAAAACAGACCTTTTTTTTAAAATTCATAACTCAGTCAAAAACAAACATTTTTCCAAAATTTTTTTTTTATTATTGTAGAGAATTGAACAAATTACAAAAAAAAAATTCAAAAAAATATATTTTTCACTCCAACATGGTTTTATAGAGCTCCAAGCTGGCGGCAAAGAAAAAAACGGGGCCTTGTAGTTGCAGCGCTGGGAGTTGCAAAAATTGTCCGATCTGGAAAAAAAATGACTTTTTTAAATCTTAACAAAACTGGTTATCGTATGACACGAGCTTTTTTTTTAATTTTTTTTCAATTTTTGGTGATGTTCCAAATGTGAAAGTGTGTTTTTTCGAAAAAAATATTGACTTTAAAAATTCATAATAAATCGAAAAAAAAATTCGAATTTAATAAAATCAATTTTAAAAAAATACAAAAAAACAAAATTTCGTCAAAAAAAGAACCCGCTAGTGCCGCAACCAGTACGAAAAACATGGTTTCAAGATAAACGCGTTCAAAGTTTGTGAACAAAGAAAAAAAGGTTACCTTCAATCTGCCATGCCTGCTTCGTACTGTATGCCTTCGTTATCTTGTGTTGTGCTGTTTCTTATAGTTTTTTGCAATCATTTAGCAATTCGGGCTTCACCCTTCACCCTTCAAGTAGGTACGAAATAACAACCACCAAAAGTCAGGTAGCAAGTAAAACAAGTATATACCAGCTGCCGTACGTAGGTAGCGAAAAAATTAAAAATGCGCTCTCACTAATCCGGCTGTAACTTTTGAACCCGTAGGAATTTTTCCATGAAATAAGAATATTTACTAAAATACAAAATTATTAAAAAAAAGATTTAAAAAACTGCCAATGTCATGTAACCCCTTAATTCGGACTTGCCAACAATCTGTCAACAATTGAACCGTCTAACAATGGGGTAAATGATGCCAAAAAAGGGGAAAAATATTCCAGAAATGCAGTTGTTATTTTTTTAATAGAAATACATGTGTACCTTAGAGAAATATTTAATTTTTTTTATCCCAACGCGTACTGCGCAGGCGTTATATTAACTTTGTTATTCCGTTTTTAACGCCAATAAGGAGGCGTGACAGGCATACAAAAGTATATATATTTTTGACCAACATCACCACCTGAGTCAATTTCCGTATGTCCGTCTGTTTGACCGTCTGTCTGTCTGCCGACACGATTACAGCCGTAATTTTAAAGCTATCGCGATGAAATTCCAAATAGAAGCTTCTTTTAAAAATTGAAGATCAAGTTCGAAAATGAGCCAAGTCAGATGAAAACCACGCCTACCTCCCATACAGAGTGACTTTATTTTTACAGTAAAATCTCTTAAAAATCCACAAAAATTTAAGAAATGCTTTCAAATTTTGCACGTAACCTTTAATCTTCTATCTCAATACTGACTATGAAATTTGAAAAAATCGGATGAAAACCACGCCTACCTCCCATACAAAGTGTCTTTATATTAACCGTAAAATCTCTTCAAAATCTGTTCAAATTAATGAAAGGTCTTGAAATTTTCCACATAGGCTTTGATATTTAATGTAGACCATCACTATGATGTTTGACAAGATCGGATGAAAAGTACGCCTACCTCCTATACAAATTGGCTTTTTATTAAACGTAAGATCTCTTAAAAATTCACAAAAATTTAAAATATGTCTTGAAATTTTCACGTAGGCTTTCGTATAACTATCTCTATGATATTTGGCAATACCGGATGAAAACCACGCCAATTTCCCATATAAAGTGGCTTTATTTTGGGCTGAAATCTCTTAAAAATCCACAATACTTAAAGAAATGTCTTAAAATTCTACACATGAGCTTTGATATTTAATATGAACAATCTTTATGATATTTGGCAAGACTTTCGTAAATATATAAAACTGAATGTCATCACTACGGCTGCGGGGGGATATTTTACCTCCGGTACCCTGATGACTATATGTCATCGTCATCAGCTCTATCATCATCATCATCTTTATTGTCATCTTCATCTTCATCGGCATCTTCACCATAACTATCCTTACCGCCAAAATAAAACTTTTTCTTCTGAACTTGCCTGAGCATTAGGGACTTTATTATTTCGAACAAATTACGTCACAGATAAAATGTTAATTTTTCTAAAATAAAATACTTTTTTTAAAATATACAAAACAAAAATTTTTCTGACCCATACGCCAGAGAACCCTGGTTCGAATCCCACGTGGTAATGAAAGTTTTTTCAATTGAATTAATATTTCTGTTAGGCCGGCACCTCTCTGCAGACAATGGCAAACCTCAGAGAGTAAAAAACTGCCATGAAAAGCTTCTTGAAAACATAAACCGTTCGGAGTCGGCATAAAACTTGTAGGCCCAGTTCTCGATCATTTGTGTTCAAACATTTCACAACCACATACAACACAACTGATCATAAGAAGCTCGGGCAAAATCCTTTCAAGGGCCTATTTTTTTTCTTTTTTTTTTTTGTTATTAATACACGTTATATAGTCTCTGAAAACGCAAATGAAGAACAGTTTGATTCAGATCAAGCTTTTAAATTTAAAAATTGTCAGACCATAGTTTTTTTTTGTTGAGCAGTGGAACGTATATGTTCGCTCTAAGTGTATAAATTTCTTTCCTCAATAACCTATTTTTTAATATAAGCTTTATAATTTACGAAATTAAGCCAAAGTCAGATAGTTTTATTAGTTTTTAATCAAATGAATGACGCTTTTGGGATGATTCATCAAAACGTTTTCAACTTTGTAGAACATCAGTTTGTCAAAACCTCAAAAGCAACAATACACTTTTTGATAGCTACGTATCCTAAGTTAAAAACTTTTCGTAGTTTTTTTTTAATTTTTTAACACTTTTTTTTTTATAAATAACTTACGTTGCTCAAGAGTGGGTAGTGTTGAAAATATATGAGCAACATGTTAAAGTTTTCTTTGCAACAGCAACGACGGATCGTTAAACATGAAAGCATCAACTTTTATTCAACGAAAATTTTTCTTTTTTTTTCAAATTCCAATCTAAGCGAAAATTAAGCGAAATGCAGTTTGATTTTGTTGCTATAGTTGTTGATTTTGCTGGTGAGTGTAACATGTTGCCACGTTGTTGTAGAGCTTAAAAACTTTTTACACCATTTGTTCACTTTTGTGGGGTACTTTTTTAAACCAAAACAAAAAGTTTCAACACTGTGGCTCTCATCTAGCACGCAGCATGCAGCAATAAAGTTAAAGGGGAAAAATGAATAAAAAAAAAAAAGGAAAAACTTAAGAAAATAAAAAAAAAAAATTGGCACCCTCTAAGCTCTGGTTTCACCGAACAAACAAGTTTATGTAAATTCAGTTGAGAACTATGAGTTATCTAAAAGATACAATGATGCAATGATGCAGTGATGCAGTAGTACAGTATTCAGTGCAATTTAAAGCTCCTGCGGCAGAAAGCTTAAAACTTTCAAAATTATATTGAAGCTTTTTTTTTTTATTTTGACACAGAGTTAATGATATTTTGTGGATATTATGCAAAATTGTTGCACATATGAAAATAATTTTATATAAAATAATTTTTTAAAAATATTTAATAAATATAGTTTATTAATAAATATTTATTTACTAAATTCTTAATAAATCTTAAATAATGCTTAATAAAGCTTTTGCGCTAGTGTAATTGGTCAACTCTGTCTTGACATTTAGACAAACAATCACAATCATATTATTTTATATAAGAAACTGGACTATTTTTAATCGCGGCATTTTGCATAAAATTTACAGGCAAAGTTATGTTAAAACAATACGCTGTTAGCTCTAAATTTTGCTGTTGTTATCTTTGAAACCTGTTAAGAGCATTTTAAAGTTTCCAACTTGATCGAAACATTCAATGTCAGATTATTTGCACAAATAAAAGCTAGAAAAAAAATCCCAAAATAAGTCACCAGTAATATAATTTTACAATGGCCTAGATTGCATAGATTTTTATAAGCTTGACTAACGTCATAATCTAAACTAATCTAGCTGATAATGCGAAATCCACAAAAACCCGTTTGCAGACAGGAAGCTCTAAGTCAGATAAAGCAGTAGGTGCCTATAAAGCTTGTTAGCAAATAAATTTAGTTTTTGTTCGTTTTTTAGCAATTTGCAAGAAAATTCAATTAAAGAAAATAAAAGACAAATCATGAAGTTGTTTGACATTTGAGCTCCAGACACAGTCACTTAATTATTCATCAAAACATTTAAAGACAGCAGCTTTGAATGATATTCAATTTTGTAGAACTGTTAATACAAGAAAAAAATATTTAGTATTTCGCAGAGAACTTTTCTAGATTTGTTTTTGTTTTTTAATCAGAAATTTAGCTTTTTATTTTCTTCGTCAAGTCATTATTTTGGGGGGGGGGAAAAAATATTGAAAATCAAATTTAATATGCTTTTACAACAAAATACAACCAGTTACACTCCAAATAAGGAAAGCAAGCTGAAAACTAGGAAAACTGCATATTAGCTAAAAATATAACAACAATCTTTACGTTTTTGTAATCGTTCCCATGTATCTCAAAGAACATATCAGTTTTTACTGTATATACCGTTATGGTGGAATACATTTTTCTGATTTTACTACCATTTCTTACTTATTTTTTATAAAAATTGCATTAAATCAAAATACTTTCAATACAATTTCTCTCTTCGGGAAGTTCATATTTGAAGTGAAAAGAGTTGGCATAACCTCTTAATATGCATCTTACTATTCCAGTGCATTTTCAAATCGACAAAGTGCGCGTTGAAACTAACCCCCTAGCCACACGTGCCAGTTCGAAGACACTAACAGTTCGAAAAACTTAATACACTCTCACTTTTCACTAATACACTCACACCTTGACATCACTGGCAGTCCACTGGCAACAACTTTTACTGAGACAGTGAATTTTGACAAACACAGCCAGTGCGAAATCGAAGTAAGGAAACAGTGTTGTTTTTTCTCCCTAAAAAAATTCGAACTTTAAATATGCACTTTTCTTTCATGTCTTGTAGTGAAATATATGCAATTTTTTTAATTGCCCTTATATGACACATAAAATATCATATGAATAAGTTGCATTTCATTTTGGAATGTATTGATAAACAGATTCTACAAAATAATTAGTTCCCCATTTTAATCCCATTTAAGTTTCGTGCTGTGTTGGCATATAAAGCATCACTGAACAAAAGCTACCGAAATAATAAAGTGGTCGAACCTTTGCCTTTGACGAAATTTTGCAAATAAACATTTACTCTCACGTGTGGCCGCAGCGTAGATTTGTAGATTATTTCGAAACATTTTCGTAGTTAATACGAGTACATATTCTTTGCTGGCCTGCCAGTACTATCACGTGTGGCTGCAGCGTAAAGCTGGCGACCGCTGCTGAAGAGTGCTCTATGGAGAAAAAGCTGCATTGTTTGTGGTGTAGACAGTTTCTGAGCTCTAAGCTGCTTGTACGGTTGTCAGCGCTGGTATCTAATAGCTCTCTGAGCTCTCAGACTACTTGCATCATTTTGGTCAAGAGATAAACATGAGAAGGTTATGTTACTAAAATATTATGCCGAAAATTAACTTGTTCATTAGCTGCGTTTTTTTCCAACATCCAAATCTGATTTGCATGCAAAACAAAATCCAGCTCTTCATATGTTCACGACGCCATCTACGTGTGAAACTGATTTCTTGCACTCTAAATCGTAATCCACATCCGAGTTGGATGTTGGAAAAAACGCGGCTATTGATGAAAAAAACGCTTTAAATGAATTTTTGCGATATTTTTTACTTACAGACAGATGTCGCTATTTGCTGCGTACAGATGAACAGCTGATGTTCTTTTTAAGCTGAAAGATAGGATAAGCAGCACCATCTAGCCATCATCAAAAGGTCAAGTGTTGCATACTTTTACAGTTGCGGCCACAACACTTAAGAACATAGAATTGGATCAATTGAATTGATCCGCTCACTTGCTGGATCATGGTTTTGCTATGCTTGCAAATTCGATGTTATGATCCTGAACGCTTATGAAAAAAACGCAGCAATACAATGCAAGTATTGTAACGAAAAACGCATCAACATTTTAAATGGCGTAGGCACGGTAAAATAAACCAAAACATGTATGCGTTGTAGCTTAAGGTGAGGGCTTTCAACCACAAAGCGAAGTTATAATCGATTAATGATTAATTTGGATAAGCAATACATTTTTTTTTTTTGTCATCGATCCTATGGAATAAATTGGAAGTTGTATACTATGCTTGCTTTCGGGTTTGTTCGTATTTTGTTTGCTTTGATGCAGAGGAGGCGATGGTGCGATGGTAGCACGTCTAACTTGCAGTCGAATTGTACGCGGTTCGATGCGAGTGCGGAAAGGGAAAAGTGCCCGACACAGGTTTTTCGACAAATTTTTTTTTTTAAATATAAATAAAACTCTAATGATGTCCGTATGTTACTCCATCAGATGTGAATCGTTCCAATGGTGGAAAAATCGCTAAAAATCAGTTTTTCGTCCTTTTTTTAAATAAAAACGAGCTACGCCCACTTTAAAGGGATAAGCTGGGGATAAGTCGGGTATAAGCAAGTTTATAAATAAAAATATAATTAACAAAAAATAAAACAGCAAGATCTGTTGTTCCAAGAATCTTCCCAGAAGTTTCATTTTTGGGTACAATTTTTTCACTTCTACCGTGCGTGGCGGCCCAAGCATATTTTTTTTTTAATTGCTAACATCTCAATACTGTTGCAATTATTTTTTACACAAAATCACGTAAAGTTTCATCCAAGACCTGGAAAGATCCACCCCCAATTTCCACCTGAAACTTTTCAGCTGCGAGGGTATAGTGGAATTATGAATCTTAAATCTGAGATATAGTTTTTAAGCTACATTTATACTCCCCCTTTCTAGTCACGCCCACGATTTTTCATGTTGCTTGGAACACTTCCCACCAACTCCTATGCCAAATATTAAAACCATGGTGCAAATATTTCCTGATATAAAGTATTAAAATTAAAGTAACACGCCTTCTTGTCTAATTCAGCCCGCTTTTCTAGGCAAAGGACTCCTCATTATTCTAAAGAATATAATTATAAAAAATTTGGTGTAAGTCGAAAAAAAGATGTAAATTTGGTTGCAGTCGGAAAGATGTTGTAGAAAAAGTTCGTTTAAAATTAAAGCGCCACTCCCCATGTCTTATCGTGCCTACATTGTATGGACTAAGGACTACACATTATTCCAAAATCTTTTGGGAACAATTTTTTTGAGTCAAACATGCCCTAAAGAAGTTCGGTTTAAAATCAAAAAGCTACGCCAATTTCCTAGAATACAGAATACTCATTTTACCAAGAAACATATGTGCAAAATCGGAAGTGGGAAAATCGGTGTAGCTGTTCAAATAACTTTAAGGTACCACGCCCCCTGTCTAATTTCGACTACTTTTCTAAACTCATGACTGCTCATTATGCTTAAGAATAGATGTGCAAAATTGGGATGACCTCTTATCAAGGGTGTAAAAAAAATCCGTTTAAAATAAAAGTGACACGCCCCCTGTTCAGTTCCGAATAATTTCCTAGAATACAGACTGCTCATTATTCCAAAGAATATGTGTGGAAAATTTGGTTGAAGACGGGCAAGTGATATAGAAGAAGTTCGCTCAAAATCAAAGTGCCTCTTTCTCCATTTCAGACTATGGACTACTCATTACACCAAAAAATATATTTACAAAATTTGGTTGAAGTCAGAAAAACGGCGCAGGAGTTCGATTTAAATTAAAGTTGCACGCCCCTGTCTAATTCCTCAGGGAAATCTCAGTATTCGAAAGAATATATGTTCAAAATTTGGTTGAATTTGGACAAACGATGTAGAAGAAATTAATTTTAAATTAAAGTGGCATATCCACTTGTCTTATTTCGCCCACTTTTATAAACTACGGACTGCTCCTTTTGAAAAAAAATATGTGCAAAATTTGGTTTAAATCGGACAAACTTTGTAGAGTGCGTTCGATTAGAATTATATTGACACGCCCCCTTGTCCAATGCCCCCACTTTTATAAGCTTACGTCTTCTCATTTTACTAAAGCATATATGTGCGAAATTTTGTTGAAATCGGACAAACGGTGTAGATAGAGCTAGATTAAAAATTAAGTCCCACGCCCCCTGTCTAGTACCGCCCAATTTTATAAACTTAAGACTGCTAAAATTACCAAGGATAATGTGTGCATAATTTGATTGAAGTCAGACACACGGTGTAACAGAAGTTCGATTAAAAATAAATTGCCACGCCCACTTTTCTAGCCTTGAGACATTATACCGAACAATATGTGTGCAAAATTTGGTGTAGGTCAGACAAACGGGCACAATTTGGGTACATACAGACACGATGACATTCAGTTTTAGACATATTTAAAAAGGTTTTTCTATTTTGATGACGTCACTTCGTATGGAGGGTATGGAGAGTTTTCATTAGATTTTGCAAAATTTAATAGTGAGCTTTTATATTAAATACCAAAACTTATGTGCAAGATTTCCAGACATTTCTTTAATTTTTGTGGGCTTTTAACACATTTTACGGTTAAAATAAAGTCACTTTGTATCAGAGGTAGGCGTGGTCTTCATCCGATTTGGCTCATTTTTGAAATTAACCTTCATTTTTTTAGAAGAAAGCTTATATTTTGAATTTTATCGCGATAGCTTCAAATTATGCTCATAAAAAATATACATATACAGGGTTGTCAATATTCGAAGCGCCTATCTGGCAACACTATAACTTTCCGCAGTGATGCCAAATCGACTAATGACATACCGCGTTTGAAGCGTCATTCCAAGCAAATGTTTACAATGGAACAGTACACGCCACGCGAGCGCTCTAAAATTGTTGAAATTTACATTCAACAAAACAAGTCAATAGTGAAAACTCAACGTGCTTTCAAAAAAATAAATAAAGTGAAAAGTGCGCCTTCCGAGAAAACAATTTATCGTTTGTATGAAACTGAAAATCCACAAGAGATTCAAGAGGTACCTCTTCACGATGCAAAAGTCACTGTTTGGTGCGGCGTTTGTGCTAAAATGCTCATTGGGCCGTTCTTTTTCGAAGATGATAATGGCCAC
The DNA here is from genome assembly GCA_914767935.1 of Coremacera marginata. Classification (NCBI taxonomy): domain Eukaryota; kingdom Metazoa; phylum Arthropoda; class Insecta; order Diptera; family Sciomyzidae; genus Coremacera; species Coremacera marginata. The sequence goes on along the minus strand of OU612043.1, from coordinate 51,061,342 downwards.
AGAGTTACTGTCAATCAGGAGCGTTATCGCGATATGATAAACAATTTTTTCATGCCAATCGTTCGTCGAAAGCGTATCAGGCACTACTGGTTTCAACAAGACGGCGCGCCACCACACACAAGCCGCACTACAATCGATTTTTTGAAATGGGCGCTTCGAATATGGACAACCTTGTATATGCTTTTCTATACCTGCCACGCCTCCTTATTGGCGTTGCAAACGGAATGACAAAGTTAATATACCCCTTATGCAGTACGCGTTTGGGTACAAAGATAAAATTAAAGCAATTTCTTTGCAAAGGTTGAACTAACAGTTTAAAAAAAAATTTTTCGTTAATTTTTAAAAATTTTTTTACTAGGAAAAATTGAATTTCAAGTTGAAGTAAATTTATAGTTTTTTAAAACCATTTCTTACTAGATAGGTATGTTGTTATAAAATCGCAGCATTTTATGAATTTTTAAACAATATTATTTTACTTAACTTTCTGATATTAAGGGGGCATCTTCCCCCCTTAAACCATTGCTACGTCCATGATACCCAATATAATATATTCGAAGAGTAGAGAAAAAACATGCTCAGTTTTTTGGTAACATTCATTACTCTAAGAAGTAACCACATTTTTATATTCACACTAATGCAAATAGAAAATTTTTAAGACACAATAGAAGCACTTCGGCCCACTGTTTCCATGATGCAACCTGTTTCTGTTGTGATAATTTATGTCTTGTATAGATACAGTCATTTGATAAACTTGGATTTACGCCGGCCGGCATAAAAATAATTACAACACGTCAGCAAAACGTAAAAAAAAAAAAACTTGAGCGAAAAAAAGTAAAAGAAAAAATTCGAAAAAGTGGTTTCGGAATGAAATAGTCAAAACAAAAACGAGAAAATCGGAATGTGTCATTTACAGAAAACGAACGACGTTTAACGAAACAAAGCAAAACAGGAGGCATGAAAATAATTCTTCAAAGACTGGATGATTGGATGATGAACTAATTATAAGTAATATGTGCTTAGTGTTGCCATTTGTTTTTTTAGCCTGTCATTTTCAGAAAATAAACCTGTGTTTGGAGTAAAAGCTGGAAACAAAAAGTAAAGATAAAAAAACATGTATTTGTAAAACTTGTCTGTTTTAAAATTCGAAAAAAATGTTTTAAAATTATTTATAATAAAGCCAACAAAAAAAACTATTACATTCATTGATGAAAATTGACAAATTATTTCATAACAAAAATATTATACTATTTGGCCAGTCAAAAATAAATTTTGGAAATTAATTTCATTTTTCTTACATAGTTTTATTGAACTTTTTCAGCATTAGCTATAATTGTTTCATTTTATCTATTTTGAATGTTAACAAGCGAAAAATAATAGAAAATAACAAAACCAACGATAGAAACAACGCTGCCATATGAACAAAGTTGAAAGGGAGTTAAAAGGAGTAAAAAGAAGTAGCAGCTTAAAATTTTATTTATATTTTTAATAGCAAAAACTGCATAAAATATATTTCTAGTTTTAGGGAAATAACTGGAAACCTCCCAGATAACAATTTCACCTAAATAAGCCTTAAGTAAAGTTTTGTATAAGAAATTTTTATATAGGAAGGAGAATTTAAACTTCCTTGAAACAATCTTTGAAACAAGTTTTAAAAAAGGTCTATGCAAGGAAAAAAGGCGTATGAAATTATTTCCTTTATACAAGAACTTATATAAAGTTTGATCTAAGGTTTTTATTCAAGGCTTATTCAGGAACTCGGAAACTGAGAAAAAAAAATTCAGTTGTTTTTAGTAATCTTCTTTTCTACGTTTAATCATTTCATTCTATTAAGCACAGAAAACTTATACATTTTAAAAATCTTTGTATATTTATCATGTCCCAACCAGCACGGATTGAACTCGGATCCTTTGTATTGCCAACCGCACGCTCTGAACGCTTGTCTATTCAGGACTTTACGCGCGCGACGTTGAAACTTAATTAGTATTTTTTTTTTTTATTCCCTTAAGAACAATTTTACAAAGCTCTCGATTGCAATCATTTGATATACGCGCTTAATTTCAATTCAATAAAATGCCTCGGTAGCCCAGAAGTTTGAGGTGACAGTTTATCAGCAGATAGATTCAAGGTTCAAACCCGCGCTCAGACGAAAAAATTTTTTTTCTTCTTGTTATTGAAATAGTTTTTTTTATGATAGTGAATGTTTTTTTATTTAAATCAAGAATTTCTAATGTTATTTTTTTCACAAACTGAAACTTTGTTTATCAAAACAAAACCTAATCTTGAGTAAAAATCTTCTTGACTACTTCCTAAAATGTGTCATTGAATAAAGCTTTATATAAAAAATTACACAAGAAATTAAAATTTTCAAGGCTTTCACAAGGCTCTTTCATGAAAAGCATGAATAATTACTTTTATACAAGGCCTTTTCAAGTTGAGTATGAATAACTTCAAATATTTAGGTGAAATTGTTATTTGGGCTCAGAGCTGGGTCAAAAGGTATTCATTACTTTTCAGTTCCAATTCTTTCGAATTAGGAATTGGTAATTGGTCATCTCAATTCCTCAGGAATGGAATTGGAAAAAAACCATCAATTCCATTACAGGAGTTGTAATTGGTAATTGAATTTTTCAATTCTTTAGGAATGGAATTGGAAAAACGGTCAATTCCATTACGGAATTGTAATTGTATCGATTACAATAGTAATTAGATTCAACTAAAACTAGATTGTAAGATTACAGTAATCCCAATTACAATTGTAATTGTAATTATACATTACAATTGTACATTACATACAATTACAATTGTATTTGGATTACAGTAACTTCAATTCCAATTCCTATAATAGAATTGAAAATTTCAATTCCTGACGAATTGAGATGTAATATTACCAATTCCTAATTCTAAGGAATTGGAATTGAGGCGGAATTAATTCCAAAAGGAATCATAGCTATCTTCTTAAAAAATGTATATAAAGCTATTAAGTTATAAATTTTACTCTAGATCAATAAGCAATTTTAAATAAATTTAAATAAATAAAAGAGGATATATGAGGATATAAAATTAAAACTTCAAATTTTAAACAGTTATCGATTACATTCATTAAGTTATTTAAGACATTATAACACCTACATATTGTATTTATATTTTCATATGCAAAACTTAAAAGTCAAGCCTTTACTTTTTTAAAAAAAGCACGTGTATTACGAAGGCATCTTATATGATAGGGAAGCTTGTTGAACATTATTGGGGCTACAGAAGCAGAGTAGTGCAGAAAATGTTGTAGATTGTGAGTTGGGACCAGAACTGCCAGATGGAGGAATTTTCCCCGATTTTCGGGATTTTTCGACTAAAACGGGAATGCGGGGAAAATAATGATCAAAACGGGGAATGTGTAAAGCTAGTAATAAGCATTTTCAACATTTCTTTTAACTATCTTGTCGAATGAAAATATATCATCTTAATTTAACTTTATGTAAATTTGTTTGACTATTTAGAAGATGGAAAAGTATAAAAAACTATATACTTTTTGGAACTAATCTGTTCTGAAAAAAATTAACATTATTTCCGTTGGGCATGTTTTTAACACGTTTTATCTCAGTCAAAATGGAAATCTTGATATAGAATGCAGATCTCTATGAATTATCTTTACGATGATTTTGCTAAAGAGTTTTATACAACATTGATTCTGACATTTACTTTAAAAAAAATGGTTCCAATTTATTTCTGTGCCTTCCAATAACGGTCTTATTCACTTGATTAAATAGACTTATTTGGTTAAAAAAGTAAAAAACAAGTCAGCTCTAAACGAGGAAGTGAAAATAATAACATTTTTGATTTAATCTGTGTTGAATCGAGCATTGATTTAAATTTTCATCAAATTATTTTGTAAATAGTCAATTCAAAAACATATTCAACATGTTATTGAGAGGAAAATGTTACCCTTAGCAAAAGTCTTTCTCATTCTCAATCTTTTGGTAGTATTTCTTTGTGACCGATGAAAACTTTTGGGCAGCAATTGATTGTTGCCGAATTTTCAGAACATAGCTGTTAGTGTTAAAAAAAAAAAATTATTAAAGATTTATAAAAATTATTTCGAAGTTGATGTAAATACGGAATGTTTAAGTATCCATATTAAATACATGAGTGTAAATAATATAATATTATATTTATATCTTTGCACCGAAAGCTATGCTCGTTGGCCTGATTTAAAATTTATTTTTGAAAGCTTTTATAAATAAATTAAAAACGGGGAAAAAAGCGGGGAAACTTAGACTTAAAAACGGGGAAAATTATTATTTTGTATGCAAAAATAGGGAATTTTCTTCACCGACACCTGGCAGCACTGGTTGGGACCGAAACCAAATTCCTAATAATTATTTTTAAAGTATAATTCGAATGACCTCTAGTGTTTAGGGGTAGCCAGACCTTAAAAGAAAAAAGGTTCAACACCTTGAAGTAGTACAAGTGCTTTAAAGGCAAAATTTTCAACTTTATTAGAAGAGGTAGACTACTTACAATACAACTTTTTTAAGTTAATAACCTAATGGTACATTTTCGGAGAGTAAGAAGTGGATTCAACTTATTATAATGCGTACCACCCTAGCAGGCCAAACCATAATCTTGCTTGGATTGAACAATACCAAAGTAAATGCAAGTAAGCAATTTTGTGGAGCAGAACTTGTTTAAATTATACAATTCCGTTGTTGTTGTTGCTGTTGACAATAAATACCCTTTTATTACAGCTGTGTGATCATTGGAATTCATTTTCCAGTCCAGTATTAAGCCTAGATACTTGAAAATTTTGACACAATCAATATTAAAGCAGGTTCTCGAACAGGTGCCTGACTCAACATAAGTTTGCACGATGAGCAAAAATTTCATAGCACGGAAAAAATTTTCACAACTTGCGCCATCAAAAGTGAAATCTCCTAATTGAATATCTTTACCAGAGACGTTAAAAAACATTATTTTGATATCACTTAAAACTAACTTGTGTATAGTAAAACAGTTTTTTAAAATTTCCAAGTTTTGATTTATTTCTACCAGAGCCTCAAAAACTAAATCATAAGAAAAGGTAGAAGCCATATCATCGGCAAACACTATAGTTTTACTCATACATTTATTTAGAAACAATGAATTTATGAAATTTGAGTAAAAGTTTTCGAGTTTTACCCTTTGAAACCTATTCATTGAATACGATGAAAACCAGAAAACTGGTGCCAAGAAAACCAGACTTATACAGGTTCCTAAGTAATATTTCGTGATGCACGAATTCAAACCCTTTTGTTATATCAATGAAAAGGGCAGCAGTAATTTTTTATAACTTAGACTTATATAGACCATATATCAAGAGCATATATTCAATAATGTCTATATACATTTTGACGAAAAATATTTTATGCCAAATTTATCGCCGACCCCAGTTGCATCTACAGTATAAATTTATTCTAAAAAAAAAGCCATTTTTAGTCCTACATAACTTGTATTTTGTAGCGGCCGCGGCGCAGTGGGTAGAGTGCATGGACCATATGCCAGAGAACCCTGGTTCAATTCCCACCTGAGACAGGAAGTTTTTTTCAATTGAATTAATATTTCTGTTCGGCCGTCACCTCTCTGCACTCACCTACCATTATCATCGACTAAAAGTTAATCTTGATCTATTTTATGACGATTCCCAATATAATCGCCCGTGAGCTTAACCATTTTTACATAAGCTCCAAAAATCAGGTTTTGCATAAAAATTTCGGCTGGTGTGGTTGTTAAAAAAATAAACAGTCAGATGTAATAGTTCTGGAAAAGTTCTTCAAAACTGCATCAAAAAATTTTAAATCTTTATCTTTGCACCAAAATTAATGCTGATTTTTATGCATTTCATTGATAATTTTTTATGTTATTTTCACTTAAATTTAAATAAATTAATTATTTTTTTTATGAACCACGAGACGTATGAGCTCCACGAAGACATTGACGTAGTTCGGCGCATAACTGTGCAGCGACTACGCTGGCTAGGGTCATGTCCATCGTATGGACGACGAAGGTCCAGCGAAAAAGGTGCTCGAGGCGAGGGTCGTTAGTCAACGACGACGAGGGAGACCATGCCTCCGATGGGAGGTGTATCCGATTGGAGAAGACGCGCGCAAAGCAGAGGCGCCTGGCGAGAGCTGACGAGGTCGGCCGAAACCCGAACACGGGTTGTTGCGGCCACCTAAGTAAGTAATTATTTTTTTATGTTATCCTATTTTTGAAGATATCGTTTGAAAGGTTTTGACTGCTTCTATGTATTATATACATTATTTTTGCAGCAGGTGTTTGTTGCAAAATATAAGATTTTTTTAAATAAAATTGACAGATTATGTTGGTTGGATTAAATGAAAGTATATCTTAAGCGCCATATGTATAACATATTTTACCAAATCGAAGTTTTTATAAAATTTGGTGAAATTGCAGCTTTAGAGAACACATCTCTGAATATCAGAAGGTTATAAAACCCTAAAACTAAATTCCTGATCTTAAAAAAATTGTTTAACTAAGTTAAAGAAGACAACGTCAATGTACACATTTATATGTTATTCATGCTATTCCTTTTGTTATGTAAATAAATCAATATAAAAAAAAATGTTTTCTTATCCTTTGGATAGAACAGTTGAAATTGGAAAAATTCAAATATTTTTTTCAAATTTCAGATGAAGATCATTTTACATGTGGCAATTCTAATTGAAACCCAGGCGAGTTCAATGGCAACGACTTTATAAAATTTTTCATTACACCTAGCTTGATGTATCAATATTTTTCCATATCAAATGAAAATATTAATTTAAAATAAAAACTGTTAACTTGTTCCATAGTGACTTATTTTCTTTTTCAAAGTTCTATATTGCAACCTGTTACTTATCATACTCCAACGGAGTCTTTCCAACCAGCTAGTGACCAAAATCGGTTAAGATTTGACGGAATGGGAGTATTTTGTATTGTATCAAACATATACATGAGAATCAGTGTTTGACGAAGAAAAAAAAAAGTGTTTCGGCAGAACACCGAAGCTTAAATACCCCCCGCGGCCGTATTGAAGTATATTCGAAGTCTTTAGCAGTCTATAAAAAGTTTATGTATAATCTACAAAAATATTTGTGTCATAATTTTTTGGACTATTCACTGCTCATTATTTCAAAGAATATATCTGCAAAATTTTTGATTTGAATTAAAATTCACACGCCCCTTGTCCAATCACACCCACTTTTGTAAGCTTATAACTTCTCATTATACTAAAGAATATATGTGCGAAGTTTGGTTGAAGTCGGAGAAACGGTGTCGATGGAAATATATTAAAAATAAAGTGCCACGCCCCCGGTCACGCACCGTCTTCTTTTATAAACTACAGACTGATCCTTATCTGATTCTGACAAACAGTGTAGAGGGAGTTCGATTAGAGTTAAATTGACACGCCCCTTGTCCAATCCTACCTACTTTTGTAGGCTTAAAACTTCTTATTATGCTCAAGAATATATGTAAGAAATTTGGTTGAAATCGGACAAACGGAGTAGATTGAACTAGTATAAAAATGAAGTGCCACGCCCCTGTCTAATACCGCCCAATTTTATAAACTTGCTCGTAAGTTTGCTCAAATTACCAAGGATAATATTTGCAAAATTTTGTTGATGTCTGACACACGGTGTTGAAGAAGTTCGATTAAAAGTAAGATGCCACGCCCACTTTCCAAATCTAAGGACTTCACATTACACCATAGGTGTATATAGAATATATGTGCAAAATTTGGTATGTATTCGATAAACGAGGTGGGTGGAATTTGGAAAACGAAAGATTTTCTATTTTGATGAGGTCACTTTGTATTGGAGGTAGGCGTGGCTTTGATCCGATTATTTTAAATATCATAGAGATAGTTCATACTATATATCAAAGCTCATGTGCAAAATTTCAAGACATTTCTTTAATTTTTGTGGTTTTTTAAGCGATTTTACGTTTTAAATAAAGCCAATTTGTATGGGAGGTAGGCGTGGTTTTCATCCGATTTTGTCAAATATCATAGTAATAATCTACATTAACTATCAAAGCCTATGTGGAAAATTTCAAGACCTTTCTTTAATTTGAGCAGAGAAGAGATTTATGATTACTATATAAAGCCACTTTGTCTGGGAGGTAGGCGTGGTTTTCATCCATTTTTTCCAAATTTCATTGTCAGGATTTATATTGTAGATCAAAGCTTACGTGCAAAATTTGAAGACATTTCTTTAATTTTTGTCGAGTTTTAAGAGATTTTACTGTAAAATTAAAGTAACTCTGTATGGGAGGTAGGCGTGGTTTTCATCCGATTTGGCTCATTTTCGAACTTGATCTTCATTTTTTGCAAAGAAGCTTATATTTTGTATATCTTATTCATCGCCATAGCTTTCAAATTACAGCTGTAATCGTGTCGACAGAGAGACAGACGGACAAACGCACAGACAGACGGGCACACGGAAATTGAAACAGAAGGTGATGCTGATCAAAAATATATATACTTTTCTATTCCTGCCACTCCTCCTTATTGGCGTTACAAACGGAATGACAAAGTTAATATAACCCTTACGCAGTATGCGTTGGAGTATACAAAATGTGACAATATTAAGAGATCAGAATTAAGAATTTGTATAAAGATTGGTTGTGCTTTTTTGGTCCTCACACTGTGCAGTTGTTAATATTAGATATATTCTCTTTTTTAAAGTGAAGGTATAACTGTCGACCTTTTCAACTCACCTGAAAAGATACTCGAATCAATGCTTTTGTTAAATAAGCGTACGTCACACAGAATGTCCACAATATTGAAAACTATTTTCCTAATAAAGATACTGAAAAAACTATTTTCAGTGCTTAAATTTGGAATTGAAATTGTAATTGGAATTTCAATGACAAGATAATTCTATATAAATCATATGATGTTCAGGGCTCACGATAGAAACTGTCACTAATATAGCTTTTACTCTGAAGACAATCATGGTCATTTATTCTAACGTTATTCTAACGTTAAGGGTAGTCCTGTTAACAATATTTTTTACTTGATGCCATTCTTTTTTAGCATTGCTATCAAAAACAGGGTTTTCTGCACATATGGCAACACTATAAGAGTTATGCATGTTAACAGAGCGAAACGCAGAGACGTGATCATCATTTGGAGAATGCAGTCAGGTGAGTGTAGTCAATAAGAGGTGCAGAGGGTAGAAAATCTGATGATTGCGAGCAGCGAAGAGGTAGACATATAAAGAAACTGAAGAAACTGATCAGTGCCAGACAGGTAGCCGAAGTAATGTAGAGGCATGAAGAATGGATAATGAAGAACTGGGCGGCATTGCAGCTATTTTTAAATGCCTCCTTACTTAAAATAGAAAATGTATTAGTAGACTAGAAATGGGCACAAACTCACAAAATTGCAAACAAAATTTGCAGGCCCTCCTTTGCATTGGATGGAAAATAAATATTTTTAAAACTTGCAAGAAATGTAATCATAATAAATATAAAAGCAAAAACAAGACTCACCTATGCCCAATGATGTGCCAATCTTGCCGGAAACATTCAAATACTTGAAGTCCATATTAATTAAACCTTTCCCACCAAAAAAAGAGCCACCGACAGTGTTGCCAACAACACTATTAGCTGCAGCTACAGATAACTTCGATTTTGAATCTGTCGGCGGTGGTGGTCCCAGTGTTGTTGCTCGAAATGCATTCAACTTTTCAAGCAGAGCAAAACCGCTAATATTCGGCATAAGAAAACCGCCAACAGCGCTGGGCGAAGATGGTGCTGGTGGCGCGCCGGCTTGAGCTGGGTCGGTGGCGGCTGTGGTGCACAGCTTAGAGATGCTGAGTATGCATGTGATAAAGATGAAGTTAGACGATGTAAAACTGAAGCTAATCAGTTGTTGTATCTTGCTTTGATAGTTGATGCTGCTGCTGAAGAATTTGCTAATTTTTGGCGCTTCGCTGCTGCTGCTGCTAGATATTGCGTTGTTGGCATTGACGACGAATGCTGAGGAATTTGTGGCCATTGTATGCTGGTGTGCAGTTATTTTGAAGTTGTTCTTTATTGCAAATGTTTTATTATTTCAAATAATTTGTATTGATCTGTATATTATTAAGATTCACAACACTCTTTTGTTGGTTAAAGAATTTTATTTATATTCTTTTATTTAATTGTTTAATTGGAATCACTCGTTGTATATTTTTATTTATTTACTAAAATAGAGAATAATTTGCCGATATAAAAACAAACATATTATATTGAAATTATTTTATATTTTAAACACTTGTTAAGCAAAAAGCTGGCAAGTTTCAAAAAATTTTAATTTATATAACACACGCACACATTTAATTTTTCGATTTCATCCGATTTTTTTTTCATTCGTAAAATATAAATAAAACCATTCAACGTATCACGTTTAAGCGCGACATGCGTTTTACTGAGCATTTCATTTAAAAAAACTCGGTATTTAAGGATATACTCAATTTTACTGACAATTTAACCTACCAAACTATTACAATTAAAGAAACATTTTTAAAATAACAATTAAACAAAAAATAAATTTAATTCATTAATTATAAAATTTGCAAAAAAAAAAATTGGTAAAAAATTGCTTGCGTGTTAAATTACATTCGAAGTTATGAAGGTTTTTTCTTTTCATGACGTCACTTTGTATGAAAGCAAGTGGTTTTAACCAATTTTTTTGAAATTTTAAACTCAGACTACGTTTTAAATATCAAATCCTATGTGTAAAATATCAAGCCAAAGCATTAATTTTTCATTTTGTATGGGAGGTAGGCGTGGCTTTCATTCGATTTTGCCAAATATAATAGAGATATTTCATGTTATATATCAAAGCTTATGTGCAAAATTTCAGGGAATTTCTTTAATTTTTGTGGATTTTTAAGAGATTTTACGTTTAGAATAAAACCACTCTGTATGGGAAGTAGGCGTGGTTTTTATCCGATTTTGTCAAATAGCATAGAGATCGTTTATATTACATATCAAAGCCTATTTCAAGGCATTTCATTAGTTTTTGTGGATTTTAAAGAGATTTTACTGTTAAAATAAAGTCACTTTGTATGGGAGGTAGGCGTGGTTTTCATCCGGTTTGGCTCATTCTCGAACTTGATCTCTATTTTTTAATAAGGAGCTTATATTTTAAATTTCATTGTGATATTTTTAACATTACGGATGTAATCGTGATCACAGACGAACAGACGGACAGACAGACGGACAATCGGAAATCAACTCAGAGTGTGATGTTGATCAAAAATTTATATACTTTCCTATACCTGCCACGCCTTCTTATTTGCGTTACAAAACGGAATGACAAAGTTAATATACCCCTTACGGAGTACGCGTTGGGGTATAAAGATGAAATCGAAGCGTATGAATCTTGGTATGAAGAACACGAAGATACTAGCACAATAAAAGCTGAAGCTGTGGTTAAAATTTTTGGGAGATCGATAGAAATGTATGGAGTCGAATATGTAAAATATATTGGAGATGGTTATTGAAAGACATTTAAAGGCATTCTCGACATAAATCCGTATGATGATGACTCTATAGTGGAAAAAAAAGAGAATGTAGAACATGTGCAGAACCGTTTGGGCTCAAGGTAACGTAAACTTAAAAAAAAATAGTAAAGGTTTGGGTGGTAAGGGCAGTGGCACTTAACAGACAAAGTTGTTAATGAACTACAGTGAACCCACTTAAGTACCACACCCAAAAATGTCAGCATTTAAGGTACTTAAGCGGATTGGGTACTTAAGAGGGTAAACATTCATCAATTTTAATTAAAATATGCCCTTAAATTTTGGGTACTAAAGCGGGTCAAGTACTTAAAGGGGGAGGTACTTAAGCGGGTTTCACTGAATCTTTATACTATTGTTTGGCTGTTCGTCGGCATCCAGATTCAGTCGAGAGCATGAAGAACGAAATATAGGCAACTTATTACCATAAAAGTTCAACTGATCAAAAACCACAACACATGTATTGCCCAACTGGCTCATTAAGCTAATGTAAATGGCAAAAAGCAGCGGCTGAGGGTACATAAGATGACTTTGTTCATAAAAACATCGCTCTAAGTGACAACGTATTAGAAGCAATCAAGCCAATATATGAAAGTTTGTATGAAGAAAATTTTTTACACCGTTGTTTGGCCTCAGAAACCCAAAATAATAATGAATCGCTAAATTCAATCGCGAAGCCAATAGAAATTGCAAACTCTTTAGTTGATTGCATTTTTAATAAAATCTTTTTACCAGTAATACAGCTTAAGAACAACAAAGCCGCGGGAGCCGATGGTGTACCAGCTGAGCTTTTTAAGAACGTAGGCGAAGCTTTGTTTAAGTGCATTCACGAGATTCTATGCAGAATATATCCAATCCACAAGAATATATATCAATCCACAATAAAGGCGATCCATTTGCGCCATTTACCGTGGGATAAGCCTCCTAAATATCGCATATAAGGTCCTGTCGAGCGTATTATGTGAAAGACGTAATCCAACTGATTGAACCTTATCCGTGTGGCTTCAGACCTGGAAAATCTACCACCGACCATATATTCACGCTGCGACAAATCTTGGAAAAGGCCCTCCAAAAACAAATCGACACCCATCATCTTTTTATCGATTGCAAAGCCACCTTCGGCAATTCAACCTGTCCTATACTCCAAGGAATCACATATACTCCACCATGTCTGAATTTGGCATACGTACAAAATTAATCCGTCTATGCAGGATAACACTGAGCAACAGCAGCAGCGCAGCTAAAATCGGGAGCGCCTCTCCCCACCATTTGTTACCAAACGAGGTTTCAGACAAGGTGATTCCTTATGATTCCTGATCATTCGAGCTGCTGATCTGAGACAAAGCGGCACAATATTCTAAGTATAAGAGTGCTGATTAAATTGATATCATTGGCCATAACACACGCGCAGTCAGTGCAGCATTTTACATATTAGAAAAAGACTCTAAATTAGAAAATTAGAAAAGATGGGTCATGAACGAAGATATAAGACGAAATATCTGGTGTTAACAAACAAACAGTCCCAGCGTATTAACACCCACGTCACTGTTGACAACACCTCCTTCGAGGTTGTGAAGGATTTCGCCTACCTGGGATCAAGCATTAACTCAACCAACGATATCAGTAGAGAGATATAACGAAGGATAACTCTTCCCAGTAGGTATTACTTTGGGTTCAGTAGGCAATTGAGAAGCAGAGCCCTCTCTCGACGAACAAAAGTCACGCTCTATAAGTCAGTAATCATGCCCGTCCTGTTATATGCAGCACAAACCTGGACGTTGAGCAGTTCTGATGAAAAGATTTTGGGAGCGTTCGAGAGAGAGAGATAGATCCTTCGTAAAATCCACGGACCAATCAGCGTCAATGGCGAGTACCGAATCGTACATCGTACATAGTACATCGACATAGTTAAGTGCATAAAAATCGAGCGGCTTCGCTGGCTAGGTCATGTTGAGCAAATGGAAGACGACGCTGCAGCGAAGAAAATATTCGATTCGGTATTCAGCGGTGGTCAACGCAGAAGAGGCGACCGCATCTCCGTTGGAAGGACCAAGTAGAGGACAGCCGGACGAAACTTGAAGCTTCCAACTGGCGCCAGCAAGCGCAAAATAGAAATGGCTGGCAGAAATTCTTATAACATGCCAAAACCGACTTACGGTTGTAAGCGCCACCTAAGTAAGTAAGTTTTATCAGTTTTCAAAATTATGAGCATAATGGGAGTCCCAATTAGTCCAAAAGCCCATACCGATACGTCGCTCAAAAATACGAGCTTCTGATGCTTCTAAGGAAGCCAAAACTGATCGTTTAGCAGAAAGAATTGCGGAAAATTATTATTTTGAAGAAAAAGTAGGCCCAATGTATGGAACAGGAATCGCCGATTTACGAAATGTAAGTACAGCGCCCGTTTATATGACTTTCACTGCTTGTAACTTTACTCAAACCTTTAAGTGCGTTTTTCACGACACTACTTTTTCCAAGACGTTTGACATGATATCTCAAGTTCTAGTGAACTGATTAAGTTAACATTTGGTGTAGGCCTTTTTTATATAACCATGTATGAATTTGGACTAGAATTATGTAAAAATTTTGTTTTTTGATATACACGGTTAAAAATCTTGGAGTCATTTTTAAACCAAAAGTTGGAATAATGTATTCTTTAAACCATTTTATATTAGAATTAATACTCTTCAAATACTAGAAATTTTTTAGTCAAAGCTGTGCTTAAATTTATTAAATTTGGAAAACAATTTGAACTATAGTACTTACGGCTTAAAAATTAATACAAAATAACTAAAAATTAATAAAATCGGTTTCAAAACTAGTATAATTGGAATAGATTTTGAATTTATATAGCCATGATATTAGATTTAATACAACATGTATTACATTTTAAACCATGCTGTATTATATTTCAATACCTGCTGTCTTCATTTTCAGATTGTTAAGATTCAAAAGTTTTATGATTCAGAGTTACTTTTTCGGTTAACAAAACTTTATAATACAATTTTTGTGAAACAGTTTTTTTTTTATTATGCAGCACAAGCAACGTTTACTACTTTCATTTCAATGATGACGTATGATGACGTAGTATAAAAGAAAAAAAATTTAATAAATTGTATAAGCAAAAGAAATACGCTATGGCTTAAAATCAAATACAACTTGTAATAAGGTTTTTAATTCACATCGGGTATTGCAATTTAAGCCCATGAGGGAATAAAACTTAGTTTTAATATTTGGCGTGGTTTAAATTTTAATACAATTTCAGTGTCGTCATATAACAGTACGTTCAAAAAGTCCATAGGATGACACATAGATGGCGCTACTAGATATTTTCCGTATGATTTGTATTTAGTACTAACCTTAAAACGATGCGTATAAAAATTTGACAACAATCTGACAATTGATTCGTGAGTTTTTTTATTTTGTGTGCAAATATTGTTATTGAAAGAAAAAAAAATGGAAAAAGTGAATTTCGAGTTTTGATAAAGCATTGCTTTTTGATGAAAAAAAAATACAGTGGATACCAAACAATGGCTTGATAAACATTATCCCGACTCTGCTCCATCGAGACAAATGGTAGAAAAGTGGATTGCTGAATTTAAACGTGGTCGTACCAGCACAAATGATGCAGAGCGCAGTGAACGCCCAAATCAGACTGTTATTACACAAAAAATCAAAAAAATCCACAAATTGGCTATGAACGATCGCAAATTGAAGGTGCACGAGCTAGCTGACTTTGTAAAGATATCAGATGGTAGTGTTTTTACCATTTTACACGAACATTTGGGTATGCGAAAGCTCTGTGCAAAGTGGGTGCCGCCTGAGCTCACAGTCGACCAAAACCAACAACGAATTGATGCTTCAGAGGAGTGTTTGGCGCTGTTAAACCGCAATAAAATCGAATACTATCGTCGATATGTGACAATGCATTAAACATGGCTTCCCTATTAGACACCAGAATTCAAAAGACAGTCAGCTGAGTGGACAGCAGTCGACGAACCGAATCCAAAGCGAGCAAAGATCCAACAGTCGGCTTGTAAGGTGATGGCGTCTGTATTTTGGGATGCGAAAGGAATAATATTCATCGACTATCTCCAAAAAGGAACCACCATCAACAGCGACTATTACTGTGCACTTTTGGATCGATTGAAGGCTGAAATCGCCAAGAAACGGCCACATTTGCAAGCAAAAGAAAAAAGTGTTATTTCACCAAAACAATGCATCGTGCCACAAATCGATGAAAACGATGGCAAAATTGAATGAATTGGGCTTCGAATTGCTTACCCACCCACCGTATTCTCCAGATTTAGCCCCCTGCGACTGTTTCCTGTTTTCAGATCCCAAGATAATGCTTGCTGCAAAGAAATTCAAGTCCAGTGATGAAGTAATCGCTGAAACTCAGGCCTATTTTGACGTGAAAGAGAAATCATACTACAAAAGTGGTATAAAAAAGTTGGAAAATCGCTATACTCGTTGTATCGCTCTCGAAGGCAACTATGTTGAATAATACAATCAAGTTTTATCAAAATTTTGCTTTTTTCTTCATTATCCCCGATGGACTCATTGAATGACCTGTTATATAGTACAGGATTTACTAAAAGTTAGTCCAAGATTTTTAACCGTGTATTTAAAAAATTTAGAAATTTTGAAAAAAGGCCAAAAAATTACTTCTTTGTTTCATAAAGTTGCCATTTCGCAAAAAAAAAATATTATTCTTTCCCTAGTCCGGGATATAGCGAAATTCTTACTAATTAAAAATCTTTTCTTCAGATTTGCCCTTTGCCCAGAGGTACCCTTTTTTAACACCTCAAACTTTACCAGCCTGTAGTTTTTAGCAATTTTCAAATTGGATACTAAAAAATGTGTAGTTTTTTTGTTTAATTTAAAAGAAAGCCCAAAATGTTTCCCTCTAGACTAGAATATTGCCTTAACTCTAAAAGTCAAGTTTAAGACTAAAGTATAAAGGAAAAATTTTCTGATAATACATCAAATATATAAAAATATACAAATATATAAAAGCACGCCGAATTTTTGCACTGATTTTATTCTTTCTACTATCCACTTAAAAATTCTTTTATTATGACCTCTTATATTGTATTTAAGAAAAGTCACATTGAAAAACAATTTTGAAAGAACTGGATTTGGCGCAGTAAATGTATATCAAATCTTGATATAACGAACCCCCGAAAGAGTGAACAGCTCGAAATAGTGAACGTTTTTTTACACGGACTACTGTAAATAGTGAACAGAAAATCTATAAATAGTGAACGAGCACCTTGCAAAAATTAGTCCACTATATCCAGATTTGACTATATTTCATATTTTATATCAATACCTATGGCCGGTACTGCCATAACAAGCTATCAAACAATATAGCAAGCTCGCAAAAATGTTTGCGAGAAAAGCTTTTAATATGAAAGTACTTTTTACTTGTGCTCAAATTTTGGTTCACTGAAAATTCTACTGCCAAAAGCAATGTTGGCATATATTGTGTTTGCAAAGTTAAACAAAAACTTATTATCTTTGCATGCTTTTTCAGAAAAACTAACTCTAACTCACGTAAAAAAGCTGCGTCTTAACATAAATTTGCACAATTGTTATTTAATACACTCTGTGTGTGACTCAATCAAGGTGGCGGCATCAGCTGACATAGCCTGATGCACCAACGATAAACATAGCCAAAAAGAGAGCCAATTTTTTTTTGTAAACTAAGTCAATTGGGAAAAAATAAAATTTTTTTAATTTATTGATTAATTTCAAATGCTTGAGTTATAAGCACATAAACAGCAGCAAAAGAAACAATAACAATTTTTTGGCTAAATTTAAGCCAAGTTAAAACGAAACGTAAGCAACACACAAATTCAAGAGAAACCCCAAAAAATCAGCAGAACAAAAAAAAACAACACGAAGTGAGCGCAAAACGGATGACGTCAAAAATGCGAGAAATAAAAAAAGCCAACCGGCGGCAACAGCAATAACAACAAAAAGAAAACAGCTTGAAGAACTAATATGTTGACATGATTACACTATTTTCGTGCCTCTTCTAGTTGTTGTTGTAAGTTTTTCGTGCACTTTTTTGATTATGCATTGAAATAAAAAACTTTTGACTCTAACAGCAGGGCGCGCGAACAAAAAAAAAACTGGCATAAAGTAACACGTGGTTTTTTGACTTTTTTTTTTTATTTCCTAAAATGTATTAAATGTATTTTTAATAGTTTCCAAAGCAATTAAAAATATTTTTATTTTTTTTTTTTTTTTTGACACAAGTTAATTTAAACTTTTTCAATTTCACACACAATTTAAATTCACGCGTGTGCATTTAATTATATTTGAACACCACTTTTTGCACAAATTTTAACACCATTTCTTATTTTTTAAATTTAATTTTTTTTTTTTCTTTTTTGCTCATACCTCTCTTCTAATTTTATTTGGAAACAAATAAACCGAATAATATAAATTCAAATTTGCGAACGTGTACGACGACGATTTAACGTACGTTACGACTTCGACACGGAACGCACAACGAGCGACTGAATGCTCAGATATCGAAGAGGTTTCGCACCTTTTATCAGACACACTCAGAAGCTTTACTTTTTCCCTAAAATGTCAAACTTTTAGTTTTTTTTTTTTTTATTTTATCTATTTTTGTTAAACGATCATCATCGAAACGATCGTGCCATTTGAGCGTGTAGCCAAGTGTTCTTCACTCTCGGAGAAACCCGTAAGACAAATGATTTTCTCAACTCGAAAATAACTCTTTTTATAATATCGTCGCAGTGTTGCCAGGTGTTGGTGCGAGTGAAAAAATTTCCCCTATTTTGCACAAAACATAATTTCCCCTTTATTCCCTTTTGTTCCCTGGTTTCGAATATAATAAAAAAAAAAAAATATAAAAAGCAAAACAACTTTACTGACATAATTTTACTATACAGGGTGTCCTGCACTTGAGTGCAACTATTTTAGGAGGTGAAAGCTTATGTCGAGCTGAGCAAAAAATCGTTTGGGAGGAGGGGTCTATTTTCACTTTCTTAGGAGCTACAGGGTTAATTAATATTTGACGACTTTGATTCACATTATTGTTTCTAGCAGAAGAACTAATTAACAGAAAACTTATTTTGATATCACATTGCAAAGGCAATGAAATCACCTTACTAACAGTATATCAACAAACAGCACCGACTTAACCGTTACCGAGCTGCGCTCGAGTGAAGATGAAATCAATCGGTTGAAACTACCAAATTTCAAATTTGAGCGCAAATTTCTCAGAATTTCGCGTAATAAATGAAATTTATTTTTACGATCAATTTTGCAATTCATTCAATTCTTTTTTCAATGACACCAAAGTCATAAACATATCTCTAAATATAAAAAAATTGGCTATACTAAGAAAATTATACTTATAAGAAAACAATGATATTATCTACTGCAGAACTAATTGTACTGTCATTATTTATCATTATTTTCTAATAAGTATAATTTTTTCAGTACAGCCAACTTTTTTACTTTTAGAATTATGTTTATGTTTTTGGTGTCATTGAAAAAAGAATTGAATAAATGGCAAAATTGATCATAAAAACATATTTCATTTATTACGCGAAATTCTGAGAAATTTGCAATAAAAAAAAAAAATCAGAAATTTGGTAGTTTCAACCAATTGATTTCATCTTCTGCTAGAAACAATAACGTGAATCAAAGTCGTGAAATATTAATTTACCCTGTAGCTCCTAAGAATGTGAAAAAAGAGCTCCCCCTCCCCCTCCCATACGATTTTTTGCTCAGCTCGACATAAGCTTTCATTTCCTTAAATAGTTGCACTCAATTGCGGAACACCCTGTATAAAAAGCAATACATAAAAAGCAACCCCCAGATGAAAATTTTACCTACATAAGCCTTGGGTAAAGCTATATATAGGGAACTTATGTAGAGAGAAGAGATTTGAAATTCCTTGAATAATCCTTGAAACAAGTTTTATACAAAGTGTATTCAAGCAGAAATGGCGTATGAAATTAATTCCTGTATTCAAGAACTTATAGAAAGTCTTTTGCAGGGTGTCCTGCAACTGAGTTCAGGTACTTACGTAGGCGAAAGGTTATGTCGAGCTGAGCAAAAAATCGTATGGGGTGTTTATTTTCACATTCTAAGCAGCTACAGGTTTAATTAAAATTTCACGACTTTGTTTCACGTTATTGTTTCTAGTAGAAAAACGAACTTGAAAAAACTTATTTTGATAACTCATTACAAAGGCAATGAAATCACCTTTTTAACGGTATATCAACAAACCCCACCTACTTAACCGTTACCGAGCTGTGCTCGTGTAAAGATGAAATTAATCGGTTGAAACTACTAAATTTAAACTTTGAGTGCAAATTTCTCAAAATTTCGCGTATGAAATAAAATTTTGTTTTACCATTTATTTTGTTATTTATTCAATTTTTTTTCAATGATACCAAAAACATAAACATATATCTAAACATAAAAAAGTTGGCTGTACTAAGAAAATTATACTTTTTAGAAAACGTTTGTGTTCCTACAGAACAAAATTTAAAACAAGCGTGTTTAATTTTTTTTTTTATGTCTCATTTCATATTCTCACCTTTTTTTACAATTTTCTCTTATTAATTCTTTTTTATAAGAAAAAGTTCGTCGCTTTTTGAGATTGAATTAAAAAAGTATGTGTAGAAGAGTCATTGAGCAGACAATTGAGACAAAGCTGAGAAAAACCATTTGATTGTTTGAAAATATTTTTTAATTGGACTTACAAAATTTAAAGGTAAGATGAAATAAAAACTAATTAATTATTTTAATATATAACAAATTTCAATATTTCAAGCCGCAATAAAACAAACGTCATCAAATAAACAACGAATGGAGTTTAGATTTAGTATTCGAGGGGTCCCAGCGGTCGGTGATCACGAATCTGATGTCAAAACCGCGAAAAAATTAAAAAAATGGCATCGATTTGTTTGCAATTTTGTCCTTAAATCCCTCCTAAATTCAAGTACCTACTATTGCACCATTGTTTTTTGTTTTTATAGACAAAAAAGCGCGCGAAAATGTATCTTTTTTTAATTTTTTACTTTAACTTTCGCCATAATTTTTAAAAAACCTTCCGGGGGTCGTGCGTAAAGGGGATGCCAAATTAGTGGTCTGTACTTTAAAATGGCATTTGATTTTTTTGTTTCAGATACATGGGAAAGGCGATATTCATCGAACCGTTTTGGATGTATATTTTGACGTAGAATTACGTCTTACAGCGCGGTTTGTATGGGGGTATTTTCACAAATTTTTCCAAGGCCATGCAACGTTTTTTGGGGGACACTTTGGGGCTATATACAGCCTTTAATATTCATCGTACAAAGATAAAATTTATGTCAAAATATCAGTTATTTTGTGCATAAAAGGAATAGCTAACTTTAGATTTTGTCACTTCTTTAATAAAGCCACAAAAAAATAGCTCAAAAGAAGAAAAATTCACATTTTTCTATGAGAAAAAATGCATTGATGATTCAGTTGCTGCTGGCGTTCCTATGCTTGTTGCTTTAGTTCGTGCCGAAATCTCGAACGCAATATCCTGTTGTTTCTTGAATAGAATCGTTTTTATAATTTTTCAGAGCTTTACAAGCAATGCATCCGTATATAAATTCTTGCGCCGATAAGAAGCTTTTAGTCTGCTGGCAGACTCCAATCAGTCAGGGTGGCGTCGCTTTGTCCGCCTAATGCCTGAGAAAATAAGACGTTGCAATATGAAGAAGTGATTAGTTTATATTTGGTATTAAAAAAAAAGCAGCGCTACTACATATAAACTATTATATAAATCAAGAATCGGAACTGCTTGTGTTGTTGTCTATATCAATATATATATAAAATTGTAAAAAAAAAAATCTGTACATAAAATATTTTTTTGAAATTTTTTTTTTTGAGTTCAAAAATCGCATTTTAAAATTTTTGTCTCTCTGTCTGTTAAAGCATTAGTGTTAAAGCAAAACCACTGGATGGATTTAAATGAAACTTGTCAACTAGGTTCCTTATATGCCTACTCATCATATTGGCTACTTATTATCCAGTAAAAAAGGTTGGACCCGGTAGGGGGCGCTGCGATTGGCTTCCAGGCATTCTTTTTTTTAGCTTATCTCCGAAACCGTTCATCCGATTTGCATGAAAATTTGTATGTAGAGGTTTTCGGATACGGTGAGTTTTTATGACTTATCTACTCCGTTCTATCTTGAACACCAGAGGGCACTCTAATACAAATATTTTGAAAAACCTCGAAAATCTCATACACCGTGCATCCGATTTGCATAAAAAGTGGTATATAAGGGTTTTCTGATACGGTGAGTCTTTTGGACTTATCATTTTTGTACTATCTAGAACACCAGAGGGCGCTGTAGTACAAATATTTTAAAAAAACGTTGAAAAACTCCTAAGCCGTTTATCCGATCTGCATGAAAATTGGTATATAGAGGTTTTCGGATACTGTGAGTTTATTTTTTTTCGGAAACATATATATTTTATTTATTAAACACAAGATTCTCAATTTATTTATTTTAAACAAACATAAAAATAAACGAGATCATAAAATTCATCACCAAATATATCAAACAAAAAATTCTACGTCAACTTTTACGATACTATAGAAACAGTGTCTTTTTTTTTAACCGACTTCAAAAAGGAGGAGGTGCTCAAGTTCGTCGGTTTCTCTGTTTTTTTTTTTTTAAATGTATGTACATCGATAACTCCTAAGTCATATGCCTGATTGCCATAATTTTTGGGGAACAGATAGATATCATAAGCATGGAGCTGCCCGTGCAAAAGAGGGCGGTTTTCGAGAACTGGGCGTGGCAAAAAATAGATCTCGCAATACTAGAAACTACTGTATCTCGAATAATATGGACACTAGGGTACCGAAATTTAGTGTAGGGGTAGACACAGTTAATACAAATTACTTTCAAGAAAATGGGCGTTATTTGACAAATGGGCGTGTCAATATTAGAAAAAGAGTATATTGTTTGACTACTGGGCGTGGCAATATTAGAAAAACAGTGTATCTCGAATAATATTGCAACTAGGGCACTGAAATTTATTGTAGTACATGGGTTGGCAGAATTATTAAAAATTACAGTCAATAAAGAATACGTTATTCGATAAATGGGCGTGGCAATACTAGATAAACACTATCGCAGTTAATATTGATGCTGGGGTACTGAAATAAAGTACAGGGGTAGGCACAATTATTGGGAATAACGCTCAAGAAAGTAGGCGCTTATTAAAAAAAGGGGCGTGGCAATATAAGAAAAACACTATATCTCGAATTATATTGACACCAGGATAATAAAACTCATTACAAGAATGGGTATAATAATTTCAAAACTTTTTGAAATAAATATCAACAAATTTGAAATAACCAACAAACTTTCAGAATTTAATAGAACAAATTTTTTCAGAACAATTGTATTTATGTTCTTTATACACTTTTTTCGAAAATTCATCATATTGTCTAAAAAGAAAGAAATAAAAACTTTACAAAAAAAAACAGCCGACTACAAGATCACTACAAAGTAAGAAATAATTTTAAAAATACTTTTCCTTTTAATTTCTAGGTCATATTTGATAATTTATTTAAACATATTATTATATATGAAATCTTATTATTTGAATTTTTTCTTATTTGTTTTATTATCATAAATATATTAATTTCTTGATGAATACAAAAATGCTTTGAAGTTGGCGCTCTGATAAAAAGTCTGATTACATTAGCGCCGACCTTAAAAGCTTTTGTATTCATCAGGAAATTAATCTATTTATGATAATAAAACAAAATAAGATTTCATATATAATAATATGTTTAAATAAATTATCAAATATGACCAAGAAATTAAAAGGAAAAGTATTTTTAAAATTATTTTTTACTTTGTAGTGATTTTGTAGTAGGTTGTTTTTTTTAAAAAAGTTTTTTAATGTAATTTTCAGCGCCCTCTACATAAAAGCCTGAAAACTATTTTCAAAAAAAAAATTATTTTTATAAAGTACTTTTTATGTATAATAAAATAAAATAAATAATATAAATAATAAAATATAAATTCGAAAAAAAAATAATAACTCCTTGTATCTAAATAAAAATTTTGAAACAAGCTGCGTTTTTTCAGTTTTTAAACGCATATTATACCTTAACAAAAGAGGTAATGACGTCACGAAAATTCATCAACGCTTTTAAACAACAACAAAATCATGCGCAATTCATAAAGACCTAATTTGGTTTGGTTTTCCTAATTTTAAAAGTGATCAGTGGAAAATCGTTTGACTGCAATTTTCGATGCCACGGTTCGAGCCTCAACTTGGGCGAAGTTTTAATAAAACTCATAATAAAGCTTTCAATTCATTACAACAATAACATTAGAAATCCATGAATTTTATAACAAAAATACTCTCAATCATAAAAAAACTTTTCTCACAAATTTTTTATTTCAAAAAAAGAAATAAAAAATTAAATCAAAAAAAACTTGTCTAAGCACGGAGTCGAACCCCGGATCTCTTGTCTGGTTATCTGTTCGCTTAGACCGCAGTTGTTCCGAAACAATTTTGACCGGCATATTAAGTGCTTATATGATATTATTTGAGTTGAAGTAAGCAACAAAGAACATTTTTACGGTTTGTCATAAGCACTGAAGATAGATTGATAGGAATATTATTTTAATACGTTAAATATTGCCGTCATTTATTGTTTATGACAAACACCCCCTTATTTTGAAAGTAGTACATTTTATACTTGAGTAGCGCGAATGTTCGTTAATAATAGTACAATTAAAATTAAGATAATACGAATGACATCAGAGTAGTATATGTACAAATATTGTAGTACGGTAGCACTGGTAGCGTCTTTATTGTTAAGAGATAACGTCCGTGGCGAAGCCGCAGACCACTGGGGCCTTCTAGTATTCAATACACAGAAGGTTTGAATTGGATTCAGAAATAGCTTTTTTCAGTTAAAAAAACGTTTAGTTTTAAAAGCTTAAATAGTCAAACTTATTAAATTGAATTTTAATTAAGAGTTGGTACACCTAGGTTCGACAAGGTGGTTAAAAAAAAATTAAAAATGACTTATTACTAGCTTTATATTTTTCCTACTTTAATGCTCCCCAAACATTTTTAGTCGAAAAATCCCAAAAATTGGGGTAAATCCCGCCATTTAGCAGTTCTGTTTAGCATCCAAAAGCTACTGCGTGTGTGTGTTTGTGATCAGGCAATCCACCTAGCCGACGCACAGTGGAGTAAAAGACTCCGTTTTTTTATATAAATTCCTGAAGCTTTTTAGCTATTTTAAGCTTTTCCAAAATTAATTTATTTATAAGGAAGCTAAAAACAACAATAAATTTTAACGTTTTAAAAAGGAAGGCCTTTCACGCAAGATCCGCCCTAAATTCGCAGGCGGAATCCTCATATCCCA
Organism: Coremacera marginata; assembly: GCA_914767935.1. Taxonomy (NCBI): domain Eukaryota; kingdom Metazoa; phylum Arthropoda; class Insecta; order Diptera; family Sciomyzidae; genus Coremacera; species Coremacera marginata. The sequence continues at coordinate 51,036,358 of OU612043.1, read as the reverse complement.
AAAAGAATAGGAAACCACGTCTCGATTTCGCAAAAGCTTACATAAATGAACCTTTGGAATTCAGTAATGATGTCATTTTTGCTGATGAGCCAAAATATATATATTTTTTTTGGTGCGACGGCAAGGTTTTTGTGTTTAGAAAATCCAGCACCGAGCTGGAGAAAAAAGATATGGTTGCAACTGTAAGGCACGGAGGTAAAGGTGTTATGTTGTGGGAATGTATGAGTCCCCAGAAGTTGGAAATTTTAAGTTTATAGATGGAACTATGGATCATAAGTTTATATTGATATATTAAAGGAAAACATTTTTTGTAGTGCTGAAAACTAGACCTCGAGAAGAGATTTAAATTTTATCAGGCTTAGATTTAATGATCCTAGACATACAGATTTTCATACATGTGCTTAAAGGCGGTAATACGACGCAATTGAAATGCAAAAAAATATAATTATAACATTTATTGATATCCTTGCCATTTATAATACCACCTTGTTCAAAAAGAAAGGTTCATTCACACTGTGAACCGGACTTAACTGTCTGATTTTATTTTTTTAGTAGGTTGCCACATGTGTCTATGACAAGGCTGCCAAATATCAGCGTCTCTCGTGGACATTTGGTAAAGTGACAGTGTTTTGTTTACAACAACTTTTTTCGTGTCTTCGATTTTTACGATGGAAGAAAAAATTGAACAACGAGTTTGTATCAAATTTTGTTCGAAAAATGGTTGCAACTGCGCCGATACGCGTAAAATATTGGTGAAATGTTACGGTGACTCTGCTTTATCATATCAGAAGGCAAACAAGTGATTTAACTGAGTTGTGAGTGGCCAAGACGAAGTAGAAGACGACCCTCGTACCGGGCGGCCATCGTGTTCGACTACCAAAGAAAACGTTGACAAAATCAAAGAAATGTTGATCAAAAATCGCAAATTGACGATTAGAGAGATAGCAGAGGACATCGGCATTTCAATTGGATCCATTCAGAACATTTTACCACACCATTGAACATTGTACCGAAAGAATTCAATTTCATGCAAAAAAGAGACCGAGTTGCTATCGCGATGGTCGAAAACGACGAATCATTCATCGAATCCATTATTACTGGTGATGAGACATGGGTATACGAGAATGACACGCAAACCAGGCATCAGGCGAGTGAATGGCGGTCGCCAGACGAACCGAGACCGAAGAAACCACGTCGTTTTGAGTCAAAAAAGAAAGTGATGCTCACTGTTTTCATGGACTACAATGATGTAGTTCACCATGAATTTTTGCCAGATGGTCAAACGGTCAATAAACAGTATTATTTGTGCGTTATGAGACGTTTACGTGAAGCAGCTCGCCAAAAAAGACCGCAGTTGTGGCAAAATAAATCACGGATTTTGCACCACGATAATGCACCATCGCACAATGCTCATCTTATTCGTGACTTTTTGGCCAAAAAACAACACGATAACCATCCAGCAGCCGGCAAATTCACCTGACCTGGCTCCGTGTGATTTTTTCCTGTTCGATCGAGTCAAAAAACCGCTTCGACGAACACGTTTCACCAGCAAAGAAGAGGTCATGGAAAAATCGGTGAACGCTCTGATGGCCATACCAAAAACCGTGTTCCAGAAAGGTTTTCGTGACTAGATCAAGTGCTGACATAAGTGCGTTGCAGCCAACGGTGACTACTTTGAAGGCGACAATATTGATTTGGATGAATAAACTTGTACTTTAATTTTTTCCTTCCACCACCTTTCTCTTTGAACAAGGTGGTATTGTTGTCGAATAATTTTTTGTTTTATTATTATAATACCAATAAAAGGTGGTAATTTTAGTTGTGCTAAAAAAAGACTAGAATCTATATAAATGTGTGTGGTTTTATTTTAAACGGGTTCAGAATTTCTATCGTATGTTTAAAAAATATCCTATATGTCGAATAGGGAGAAGAATTGAATCCGAATAGAGAAGGGAATAGTTTACAACAAATAATATAGCAGTGCTTAGAGCCCGATTTTTCTCAACGTCAACTTAATGGATACTGCTTACGACAATCCGTATTGTATTCATTTTGTTTGTTAAGTTAACACAAACCTTAGTGATATGCGCTGAAATTTGTGCATTTTGGAAAACCCTCTAGCAATATAACCGTCTTTTGAGTTTCCGAATCCAAAGCTTGATTTTTCAATAATAAGCACCATTTTTCTCTTTGAACTATTTCTGAATTCTGCTTTTATTTTCAGAAACAATATCCAGTTCACTCTTTGATATGGTTTGTTTATTTAAAAGTTTATATTTGTATATTTTTGCACACGCCACGCCTACTTTAAGGTGTCATAACTTTAAAAATTACAATAATAGCGCCCTTTTTTTACATTCACTTATTTTTACTGCATTATTGGCCTAATCTGGGTTCATATAATACATATTTCACGTATTACGTATCTTAAAAAGGCATTATTCTGCTGCAATTTTTTTTTTTTTGTAAAATATTATATGAACATTCGGTGTAAACAATACTAAAGTCTAGTTTTTTCGATCTTTCACCTAACACCCCTCTCAACTAACGAAAAAATACTTCTTATTCCAAAAATACCTCAAATAAAAGATTCCATTTTAAGAAATTGTTAATTTCTTTAACCGAAAAAAATCATCACAATAACTTGAGGCAAGAAAAAAGAAAATATTTTATCTATAGAAGTGAATACTTTCAGAACCGGTAATACTTTTTCAGAATTTTCTTTTTTCACCGGTAACACTCTTTCTACATTTATGCAGAAATTATATCATTTTCACTGGGTGTCAACATTTTTTTAATATCTTTGATTTAAATTTTTTTAATTTATCTCTAAGAACGGGTCCCCTAACCCCACTGTGCGACGTTCAAACGCAAAGACGTTGTGATCACAAATAGCTTCTCTTTGAGACTCTTCAGAGCGAATCAAGTCTTCAGTCTACTACAAAACCGTTTGTTTCATTTGGCAGAGTATAGCAAATGCCAAGGCAATTTATTGTCAATATCTTAAGAGCACTATATTATTGTTAGCGGATTTATTGCTTCACTCTCTTAATTTTATCCGACTAGTTTGGTTCAAAAAAGTTCTAGAGTTTATTGAACAGTTTTGAGGGTTACTTCAGTCAGACGGACACTTGTTTTTCAAGATAGAATACATGCAAAAAAATTCGACCTCAATGGCTGCCAAGGTGATTCGTGCATACCTATTGACAGGCCCCAAAACTCAATTGTCCCACAAAATAAAAAAAAATAAATATTTTTTCTTTATTACAAGATTCTTGTTTTTAAGGCCTCAAGGTCAATAACGTCCTAAACAACGTAATTTTCACTTTACTGTCGTCAATGGTGTGATCAACTGAGGCAAATCGGTTATGGTTGTTGTGCTAGAAAGAAGACGTAGTACATGAAATAATGAATATTGACGCCAAACAAATAATTTATCTACGAGATTTTAATTTTCTGATAGTTTACTTAACTGTAGGCTCAAAACATGAATGCTAGTGGTAAACAATGGAAAGTGAAAATCAATTGAAAGTTTTATTTAAGAACTCTAAAGTTGGAAAAGTGTAGAATAATGTTATAATTTTTATAGCAGGCTTAGAATGAGAGACGCAGATCTATTTTTCTTAAACTTCGTGAGCACCTTTAACTTTAAAAACTATGGTCTTTGATAATGACAAGTTTTTTAATTTCCCGTGATTGGGAATATTGAAAGGTACCGGAATACAGGGAATGTTAAGAAAATATAACTGTGTAAATTTTTAAAACCAAAACTTTTAGAATTGTAGTTTTCTCATAACTACAAGAAATGCAACCATTCAAAGATTTTCTCTAAAAAAATGCTTGTCAAAAAAAAAACACTCGGAAAATAGTATATTTTCAGTTCAAAAGTATCAACTTTACCCAAACATTTTTTAACCCATTTTCGGCCAAGGCCATTTTTTTCGAAAAAATTGAAATCGTTTAAAACACATGTCATTAGAACCATAAAGAATAGTTTTTCGCTTTCAAAAAAATTTTGCTATTTTCCGGCTGGCGGAGGCAGGGTGGTCGAGTTTTCGACCATTGGGCGGAAGCGGTATAAGAATGTCGAAGTTATTGAATTGGAAAAGAGCTGGTTTTTTAAAGAATTTTTTACAAATACATTTTGAATAACTACAATTACTTATGTGGGCTGTATAATGTGAAGCATTTGGAATGCAAGTGAACATTGCAGCGCTGACAAATGTTGATGGTGTGCTTACTGCATTGCTGGCAGAGACGATATTTTCCGCCAGGTGAACAAATAATCAAATGGTTGCGAACAGCAATTTGTGGCAAGCCAATTGGACGATCGTGTTCGTCTTCTATCGACTCATTGGTCTGAGCGTTGCCTTCTTTGGATATGGTGAGCAAATAGCGAGTGATTTCACTGCGGAAAACGATTTACGTTGGAGGTATGGAATTGTTTTCAAGCGCTTGCAACTGCTGTGTTAAGACTGTGACTGAAGAGAGGCCACCACCACTTTTTCCCACGAATGCCAACTCGATAATTTGCACAGCATTATCATGCAAATCAACGCCACCCATGTACCGATTGTAGGTGTTGATCAAATGTGTTTGTGGCACTCTGTCCGTTTTCTTAGTCTTACGATCGTATCGGCAGGCGCTTTTCATGGGTTCCAAATTTTCGTAGTTTGTGGCCATGGTCACGTCTGCATTGTCGGCCCATCGAACTAATAATATTTCGTTCGTTTTATCGAATCGATAATCGAAGTCGCCGCGTTTCAGTTCTTTGCGGTTTTTCATTATGACACCGCTCAAACGATTTTTACGAATCGTGCCACAAGGAAAAAATCGCCGCTTGTTCAGCAGACACAGCAAATAATTATTTGCTATCCTATTATAATAGAACGTAAAAAAGTTATCGAAGTAGACTCGATGCTTTTCGGGATTTTCTACATTACGAAGTAGCTCCAACACTACTTGTGCACCAAGTCCAATTGTTTTGTCGTGTGCGACTGACGCTCCACTATATGGAATTGCCGAATAGAGATAACCATCGCTGGAACACAAACACCTATACTTGAAACCAAAACGTATTGGTTTGCCACGAATATACATTTTGCATGAATGTCTGCCGAAGTACGGCACCATTTGTTCATCGATCGAAGGATGCGTGGTGAATATTCCAAACTGCAAAAATTTTTTATTCAAGTTGCTAAGTAAAGGGCGTACTTTGCTGAAGCGGTCGGTTGTATTCAAGCTCATCGTTGTTGCATAGATGAAGAAATCGTTTGACCGTTTTGAATTTGCCTCGGCTCATAGCTTGTTTTACAATCGGAATTCCAAAATCTGCTTGAACTGACCAATACGAATCAATGTCTGGCAACTTATGATACCCAGATAAAAGTAAAATGCCAAAAATCCGCTTCATTTCGAAAAAATTTACCACATCATCTTGCACATCGTTTTGTCTTGCTTAAAGGTTAGTGAAATCGACGATTTGTTGAATGATTTCGTCGTCTTAAAACATCTCGAATAGCTCATGCGGGCTATTTTTCGGCTTCTTCTTCCATCATAGCCTTAATGGTCTCGTCTAATGGTACGTCTTCCGCATCTCATGTGTACTTAATTTTTTTCGGCTTTATCCATTTCGGCGCACCAAAATCACACAAAGGTGTATATATCCCAATATCTCTTGCAATTAAATCTGTCGATGTTGATGGTTCGCCTTCAGCGTGAATGCGCTTCAATTTTGCTGGTGTATCAACTAGCAACATCATTAGTTGCGATATCGTGATAAAGATTGATTTGCTCGTCGTTTGGTATGATATTTTCGTCTATCAATTCTTCGTAGCTGATATCATCCACTTTTTCAGGTGGAACGTAAATCACATTTCGCGCACTTGATGCATAAGGATCTTTATAATCTTCTCTACACTCTTCCAAAATGTTTTGGATATCCTTCATGCTCAAATATTGCGAGCGCCTCCTTTTTCTCTGAAATATCAATATAAATTGAAAAATACCACTTACAGCTGTATTAAAGTACAAATAACTAGAACAAATGTAAAGTAATCGACAAAAATATCCAAATTTAATATCTTTGTTCGTAACCACTTGTTTCTGCGTTGATATCAAAAAACAAACTGCAGCTGCACATATGAAATGTCACAAAACGCTCAATGTGCGATGACAACTGGAATGCTTACTTACTTACTTAGGTGGCCGTAACAACCCGTGTCCGGGTTTCGGCCGACATCATCAGCTCTCGCCAGGCGCCTCTGCTTTGCGCGCGCCTTCTCCAATCGGATACATCAAGTGCGATTAGGGCTTCCCTAGCCTGGTCCATCCATCGGAGGCATGGTCTCCCTCGTCGTCGTTGACCAGCGACCCTCGCCTCGAGCACCTTTTTCGCTGGAGCTACGTTGTCCATACGATGGGCATGACCCAGCCAGCGTAGTCGCTGCACAGTTATACGCCGAACTACGTCAATGTCTTCGTAGAGCTCAAACAGCTCGTGGTTCATTCGGATGCGATAGTCATCGCCGACTCGAACAGGACCGAAGAAAAACTTTTCTCTCGAACACCCCCAGAGCGGCTGCGTCAGTTTGCGAAACTACCCATGCCTCAGCGCCATAAAGCAGCACAGGTATAACGAGTCTCTTGTAGAGTGATAGTTTTGTCGATCGAGAGAGGGCTCTGTAGTAGCACCTATTAGCAATTATTGTTCTTCGCTTTATATCCAGGCTGATTTCGTTGTTGGAATTAATGGCGGTGCCAAGGTATACAAACTCCTTGACTACTTCAAAGTTATAGCTGCCGGATGAAACGTGGGAGTCTAAACGCCGCGCTCCCTTGTTTGTAGACAGCATATACTTTGTTTTGCCCTCATTTATCGTCAAGCCCACTTTGGCGGATTCCTTTTCGATAGCGGCGAAAGCAGCGGTAACATCTCTCTTGGTTCTGCCGACAATATCAATATCATCAGCGTATGCAAGGAGCTGGACACCTTTATAAAAAATGGTGCCATTACGATGCACACCGGCCTTTCGTACGATACCCTCCATGATGATTTTGAAGAGCTCGCAAGACTGTGGATCGCCTTGCCTGAAACCTCTATCGGTATTGAAGGTTTCGGAGAGGTCATTTCCTACCTTGACGGAGCTGCGTGTGTTGCTCAACGTCATTCTGCAAAGTCTAATCAACTTTGCAGGTATACCGAACTTAGGCATTGTTGCGTATAGTCAATCCCTTCTCGGGCTATCGAACGCAGCTTTAAAATCGACAAAGAGATGGTGTGTGTCAATTTGATTTTCGTGGGTTTTCTCCAGGATTTGTCGTAGCGTGAAAATCTGGTCTATGGTGGACTTACCAGGTCGAAAGTCACACTGATAAGGTCCAATCAGTGTTTTTTGATTGAAAACTGAAATGACACATATAATATATCGCTTTCGGCCAATGGTCGATTTTTCGACCACTCACTTTGGTGGTGTCCTGGTATATGATCAATATACAGTAAATGCCCAGGCGATGAATGTTTTGTAAATTTTGAACCTTTTGCATGAATTCCTAATTATTCGATATTAAATTTCATTAATTGCAATATTAATCATAATTTTATTAAAACATGTCCAAAAAAGGTGTTCATATAAATTAAGTTATGCACCAGCTGCGAGCGAGCCAATCTTGGCGACTTATAAATACTTTGAAGCCAATGAATAAAAATTTATTTTGACACCTTTCCTATCGCGATAACTTGCACAGAAGATAAGATAGAATTTTTTGAAATAAGGTGAATTTCTTGGTCGAAAAATCGACCAGCGATCGAAAATGGGTTAAAAAAAAAATGCTTACAATTAACTAAATAGTTATTGGGTCTATAACTTAATTCGTGCGGTTTTTTTCAAAATGTGAACGTTTATTTAAGAAAAGCATGTACAATAGTATTATTAAAAGTATTGTCCATCGTTAGCCACTACTTTTTCCCATCTTGCTGGTAACATATGGATTCCACACCAAAAGAACTGCTCCGGTTTTGAGGCCAAAAATGAATCAAGCCAATTTCTGATACTCTGTTCTGAAGTGAAGTGTATCCCGTTGAGAGCATTTTGCATAGACCGAAATAAATTGTAGTCGTACGGGGCAAGGTCCGTGCTATGAGGTGGGTGAGCCTAAACTTCCCATCCAATATTTTCCAAATTGTTTTTAACCGGTCTTCCAACATGTGGCCGAGCGTTGTCATGTTGAAAAATTATGGCTTCCGGTCGATTCTCGGTTATGGCTCTCTTTAAACGGATCAATTGTGCTCGATAGTTTTCGATGTGTTCACCTGTGATTGTCTGGCCCGACTTTAACTGCTCATTATACAGCACACCCTTCTGATCCCTCCAAATACAGAGCATTACCTTGGCATGGATATTTGCCTTTGGCTGGGAAGGTCCTGGTTGTCGTCTTTCCACATCACTCGGCTTCAAATCATATGGCACCTAATTTCCTTGCTTTTGAATGTATCCGGCCGGCTGCTTTTAAACGTTTTGAAATGGCTGCTTGAGTGACTCCAAGCGATTTCGCAAGTTCTTCTTGTGTTTGGCAGCAATCTTCATCGAGTAATGCTTCTAATTCTTCGTCTTCAAACTTTTTTGGCTGACCAGGACGTTCTAAGCCAAAATGACCACTTTTAAATCATACAACCCACTTTTGTCACGTTCGCTGGCCAAAATACGATGACTTTCGGCAGTAGGTTTCTTCATATTAAAGAAATGAAGAAGAACTCCCCGCAGAAACACTTTTTTAGGCACAAAGTTCGACATATTTGGGTGAAAAAAAAATATTGTTGTTTACGCTTCAAATAAATGACATATACTGAAAAAGACGCACAATGACAGTAGCTTTCCAACGCATGTTCGGAATATTGGAACGATTGAATAATAATCAAGTTACGCCATCTCTTAGCAAGCCGCACGAATTAAGTTATAGACCCAATAGTTTTTCTAAAATTTTTTGAATAATTTTTAGATTTTCGAATTTGGCCAAAACGTTTTTAAGTTCTTTCTATTCTATCAACATGCATATTGCAACTTGGGGGGCAAACTTGGCTTGTATACTTGAAGTTGTAATCATGCTGTTAAATTCTTTGGCCCAGCGTTTTCAAATGCAAGCATTGAAGATGCTATTTAACGACAGCATATTAAAATCCACGCATATACCTAGGTCTTTGACGATATCCACACGACATAAGGCAGTATCTTTTATCTTAAGTGCAAAAATTTAAGCATTAAGATCAGACTGGAGTAGATCCTAATTATCTTTAGAATTAACCGTTCTGTATATTTTCATATCATTGCCATAAACAAGCAGATGAGAGTTTTCCATGATGTGAGTTGCATCATTGATTGCTAAAATAAACAGAAGTGGTCCAAGGTGGCTACCATGAGGAACACCTGATTCAGCAATAAGTTCAGAAGACAATACGTCTAGGAAAGGTATTTGATAATATAAATCCATAAGATACTATTTAATCCAGCTCACAAAATATGCTGGAAATTTCATTTAGCTCGAGTTTAAATAAGAATAGATTGTGTGGTAGTTTATCAAATGCTTTTCTAAAGTCAGTGTAAGCATGACTGTAAGACCTATAAGACCTGTAAGACCTAACAAGTGTAAGACCTAGTTACCAGACTCAATCAAATTTAAGCAGATTGTTAATTGAACAAAACCATGCTGACGAATTGTTATGGCTTCCCAATTTCAAAAGTGAAAAAGTGAATTTTCACCCGGTCATACATAATCCGTTTAAAGAGTTTTGGAGTCAATGAGAGCTTAGCGATAGGCCTATAGTTCTTGACATCATTCCTGCAACCTTTTTTATAAATATAACAGTACGTTCAAAAAGTCCATAGGATGACACATAGATGGCATTACTAGATGTTTTCCATATGATTTTTATTTAGTACCAACCTTCAAATGATGCGTATAAAAATTTGACAACAATCTGACAATTGATTCGTGAGTTATAGCATTTTGTGTGCAACTATTGTTATTGAAAAAAAAAATGGATAAAAGTGAATTTCGAGTTTTGATAAAGCATTGCTTTTTGATGAAAAAAATACAGTAGAAACCAAACAATGGCTTGATGCGGACTCTGCTCCATTGAGACAAATGGTAGAAAAGTGGATTGCTGAATTTAAGCTTGGTCCTATGATTGATTTGTTAATTGTTTTGTTGAATAAAAAACCAAGTGGTTGACTCAAAATGGAACCGCATTTTGTTAACATTGCGGTAGGAACTCCCTCAGATCAAGCGCCGAAGTCCTCATCGACCGATCCAGTCAGTACCTAGTTGTGCCATAAGCTCTGTTACAGCCTAAATATGATGTAAAAATTTAAGAAACGAGTTTCTAAATTATTTTTCAATTTTTATTTTTTAATTTAAAGATAATCTTTCTAAGAACACAAACATATTATTCAAAATGATTTGAATAATTTATGCTTTGATGCAGGCTCTTAAACGGTCTTGCCATTGGGCTATAGCGGCACGTATGGTTTCCATTGGTATCTTTCCTAATCCAAACTTTCCAAATTTCGGTGGCGAACTTTACAAGCTATACCCTCTAACTCCGAACATAATTTGTAATCAAGAGGATTTAAGTCTGGGCTTCCTGAGGGCCAATCTTCAGCAGAGATAAAAGCTGGAATATTTTGGCGCGACCACTCTTGCGTAGTTTTAGCTTTATGTGCTGTTGCAGAGTCTTGTTGAAAGACCCAGTGTTCTCCATTGAAGAGTTCAGTTGTTCAATTTTTCACAACGCCTTGCAAGACATCTTGTTGGTACACTTTCGCTCCAGTTTTTACACCTTTTTCACAAAAATGCAGGTATGTGACGCCTTTGCACGATACTGCCCACCAAACCATGACGTACGCAGGATGATGAACCCTAGGAACTGTATTTTTTGCTTCCTTAGATGTTCTAGCATAGACTTTGTCATTTTGTTTATTAAAAACTTCCTCCACCGTAAACATTTTTTCATCAGTAAACAACTTCTTGCTTCTTTCCAATCTTACTTGCTTTAACAGTGCAGTTAAAAGATGACCAGTGCTCCTTCGAAAAGCTTTCATATGGAGGTCATCACGGATTAGTCGGGACATGGATCTGGTAGACATGTTCATTTCTCTAGCCATAATATTCAGCTTCCTTAAGGGATTTCGGTTTATTTATCGCTTTTATGGCTCCAGTCGTACGAATAACACGCGGACGTCCACTTCTGGCTCTGTGCTCAACTTGAGATGGTTCTCAAAACCGGTTTATGGTACGATACACAAACATTCGACATATCGAGTTTTTCTAACAACGTGAATATCTGACTCGCACTATTTCCACACTTGTGTAACGCAATCACAGCGATACGATTTCTTTTTCGTCTCACTCCATATTAACGCGGTGAAATTCTAAACCAAACTGACATAGACTTAATTTGCAATGAAATAATTTAATAACAAAAACTATAAGGGGATTTCTTAATTTGAAATTTCAATGCCTTCTGCTTTGAAAGTCTTGTAACAGAACTTATGGCAGAACTAGGCATACACTCAGAAAAAAGCAGCAATGTAAAATTAACGTTTTGTAATGCTATTTCCAATGTAAATCAGAAAAGGTTGATTTTACGTTAAAAAATGTTAAGTTGACATGTATTATGTTAAAGTGATAAGAAAAATATCAAATTGCTAATTTAATGTTTTACGTTGCAATATCAATTGTTAATGTTAAAATTACATTTAAAATGTTTTCTAGTTTACCAGTGCTTTACTGGAAAATTGATAGTATTTCATATATATTTAACATTATAAATGTTAATATCAATATATGATCCCTTTTACATTGTTCAAGAATAGAATACAGTTCAAATACGTTTAATACAGCAATTAAAAGCAAGAAAATATTGTTAATTAAAACATATATTTAATTCCCAGAGAATGTCCAAAATGAAAATTGTTCGCCGAACGTACGAAGATTGATTGATGAGCAGGATATCTACAAAAGGAGCCGCTCTTCATCATCAGCGAGTTTTGGAGTTAAGTGTTTATTTTTTATACCCCAACGCGTTCTGCGTAAGAATAGAAAAGTATATATATTTTTGATCAGCATCACTACCTGAGTAATTTTCGTGTATCCGTCTGTGATCTTGATTACAGCGAGTTTTACGATTAAGTGTTTATTTATTATGCCCCAACGCGTTCTGCGTAAGGGGTATATTAACTTTGTCATTCCGTTTGCAACGTCAATATGGAGGCATGGCAGGTATAGAAAAGTTTATATATTTTTGGTCAGCATCACCACCTGTTTATTTCCGTGTGTCCGTCTGTCCGTCCGGCTGTTATCACGATTACAGCCGCAAAATAGAATTGTTAATTTTGATGAACACTATCAGTCGTATACCATAGGTTCTAAATTTGAATTTTTTGAAATAATGGACATTAAAGTTTTTACGGGTCCTCCAGTTCATTTATATTATATTCCTGATGGAAGTTCTTTAATTAGAAATAAATTATTAATATTTAATTTATTTTAAAATAAATTAGTTATTTTAAATAAACTATGTACAATTTAAAGAAAAATTTGAATGAATAAAAATAAATCAAAAGAAAATTGTCAGTGTTTTATTTAACTTTTTCCTCACTAAATTCAACATTAAAACAGGTGAAATCAACATGATCATAATATCAAAATTGCATTTATAAAATATTCACTTTACATTTTTTCATATCAATTACACATTTTAAATGTATTTACTACATTAATGTTATAACATTTTGTGAAATTTCCAATGTTAAAATAACATTATTATCTTATCAGTTTCGTAATGTAAAAAGTACATTTGCATAATATCAATTTTAACATTTTCTAATGTCGGACGACTTTTGTCAACTAAAAATGTTAGTTTTACGGATTTCTTTTCTGAGTGTACTTTAAAATATCCTCTGGAGTGAAGGATATATGCTCCAAGGAAAACATGGGTGCGGATTTCATATATTTAAAGTACTCTCCATCAGGGTTAAAAGAATCTGAACGGAAGAATTCTTTAAAAAGACTGCCAAGTAGGTCATAAACTATGACGGTATAGTCAATTAATCCATCAAGAGCTCTGAATGTAGAAGGTAATCCATCGGATTTCTTCTTTGTGTTTAAGAATCCACAAAATTTCCTTGGACCAGAAAATATTCTCAACTTAACATTATCTAAAAATTTGTGATATAGTGTAGCTGAGTGATTTTCATATTGCAGAAACAAACGCTTATAAGTTTCAATGTCATTTGAGCCTAAGCTACAAACGTATTTCTTCCAAGTCCCTGTTCCTATTGCTGCCAAGAGTCTTTAAATCAATTGAAGACTATTTTGTATGGACTGAGAAAACATTAACGAACATTTTAAGCCCCTACACAAAAAAAAAACGAAATGGCCATTTCAGCCCTAGAAAGGCCTTTGACCGAGCTTCTTATGATCAATTGTGTTGTGCGTGTTGTGAAATGTTTGAACGCAAATGATCGAGAAATTGACCTACAAGCTTTATGCCGACTACGAACGTCTTATATTCACAAGAAGCTTTCCATGACAGCTTTTACTCTCTGAGGTTTGCCAATGTCTGCAGAGATCTAGCGGCCGCACAGAAAAATTAATTCAATTTACAAAGCATTCGGTCTCAGATGTGTCAGGAGGTGCCACGCACCTCAACCAGTATGCCATGGCCACCACTAAGCCCCTACACAACATTTATACTTTAAACCTTAAGTGGGTAGGGCGGAAGGGGTCCAATTGATTTGGAGTGGGCCATATAGTCAGCTCAAACGACAAAACATATCAAAACCGGATTCTTGATTGAGCATGATACATTTGACTAAGCAAAATGTTAATACAAAATTTTAAGTCCATACGTTCAAATTAAATAAATTTCAGTCTGATGCATTTTCCATTTTAATTCCATTTTTTTTATCTTAAATTTTTTGAAATTAAATTTTGCAAAGGCAATGTTAAAGAGTTGTCTTAAAAAATGAAAACTCGTTATTAACCTCCCTGTAGGAAAATCAACTAATTTAAAAGTAGTTGAAAAAGTAGTTTTTTGTCAACCACAACTAGTTGATATTCTGACTTTTTTCGATAGAACGAACTAACATACTTTGTATGGTGATGTCCGCTAAATAAGTCAATTGACTTTCGTCTGCATATATTTTCAACTACTTGTTAAATTAGTTAAATTTTAATTATTTTTTAACTACTTTAAAATAAATGAATTGAAAACTAGTTAATATTTCACTTACTGAAGATGAATATAAAAGCACAAAAATTTTAAATTTCTATACATCAAAGAGATCATTTATTTGGCTGTGAGTAGATACGATATGTTGGTTCTGGGTCAGGAGGAGCGAAGGAGCTCTGTACTATTCAACAGCTAACTGCTAAAACTGATCTGTACTGTTAAACAGCTAACGGCTTAAACTGATCGATAATCAATCAATCAATCACAATATCGATAATCAATCAACCAATAATTCAATATGAATGAAATACTCAATGTACTTCAACAACCTATGTACGATGAGAGTATTATAAAAAGAGACTATCATACTTACTATCCATACCAAAATCGTTAAACAATGACGATGAGATTCGTATACCCATTCAAAATCAGTATCTCTTTTGTCTTACCAAGTGAGAGTATGATTTACAATCATGGGTTTATAGTAAAACAGGAAGGAGGAAATGATACAGTAACAACAGGTGTGCAATTTAAAAAAGAACTTTGTTTCATATCTGTTCGATGAAATTCGATATGAAATTAATGGCTTTGAAGTTGATCGTACACGTAATCTTGCACTTTCATCAACCATGAAATATCATTGAATAAAGCTGAAAGTGGCGCATTAAGAAACGATGGTTGGGTTACTTTGCAAAATTGGAAATGTACAAGATAATTAAAAACGAAAATTTGGTAATACCAATGGCGTTTAGAAGTTGGGACTATCATATAAGTCCTATACTATCAAAGGAAACAAAAGTTTTATGGAAGGTAAAGCTTTCACCGCAAAATTAAAAACCATGATTTCTTATAATCGGCTTACAAAGAGAAAAAAGTAAACAGGAAGGAAATAAATTTGGTCATTGTAATATATCTAATTTAAAAGTATATATATATATAAACTCTGAATCATATCCCTATGATGACTTAAATAGTCGCTTTGAAATGGGACAGTATGCTGTACTATATGATATGTATACAAAATTTCAACAAAGTTATTATATACGGGAATCTCAACCATTGTTAGATGTCGTTTATATACGGGTATCTCAACCATTGCTAGATGTCGTTGGATTTAAGGCTATTGCACCACTTATTGTTCTTGATGTAACACGCCAAAATTATTTTAGAAGTAACACAAAAACATGTTGAACTTCTACATTGCTGCCTTATATTGAACTTGCGGGTTATGAGTGCGCTTACTATGAAGCTTGGCTCTTATCACTTTAACCTTGAAATTAGTATTGAAATTGAAATTAAATAAAATTAAAATCCGTATCGGGATGGGGATGGGTGACGTCATCGGCATACAATAACATAAGTCGGCTTCTAAATTGTTCTCGACGTTTCTGCATCTCGAAGCTTCTAGAAACTTCCTGACTCTTCTTGGTTGCGGTGTATTTCGTTTACTTAAAATAAAATACAGCGGCGGAGAAGTTGCTGGGTATAAGCGACTTGGCCGATGATTATTAAGCGGGGGCTTGTTACCTCGATGTCCCCCCCAGCTGACGAATAGATATTTATATATACGCCTATGTTTCAAATGGTTGTCATCCAATTCTTAAACTACTTATGCAAATCTAATACTCGCACCTAATACTTAGCACCATTATGATAAATTTATAAACAATTCTTTAACCCTTCAACCTTCGCCGTACCTAAATTGCTTCAACCCATATTAATATATATATTTTCATATAGCAAGTCATATCATTTCAGCTAAAGTCAACCAGCCGGATTTGAGTCATTGCTATTAGGTATTTGAGGGTTAAGAAAAAACAAAACATGCAAGCACTGATAAGAACTCGCTTGACTACCACTACCGATAATGTAGTGTATAAAATTCTGATCAACGCTTAAAGCAAAGACAAATTTTTGGTGATGTTGTTGTCAGCTTCTAAAATGTTCTCGAAGTTTCTACATCTCGAAGCTTCTAGAAACTTCTTGACTCTTCCTGGTTGCTATGTATTTCGTTTACTCATGCGAACTCTGATAAGTATGCCACCACGCAGTCTACGTTAGAAGTCTTATAAATATATATTTATTTGAGTCATTGCTATAACTAATGCTAGGGTTATGAAAAAAATCATAAAACATACAAACACTGATAAGAACATGATCAACGCTTAAAGAAAAAACAACTTGCGGTTTTTTGTCTGTCCGTCCACCAGCACAAGCAGAAATCCGTTCATACTTGAGTGCCGGGCGTGACGTCATCGGCTTGCTCCTTCGCTCCTCCTGACCCAGAACCAACATATCGTATCTACTGCGGTGTATATATTAAAAATATATACATAAATTCATTACGTGAATGCAGTTTACGGAAGCAGTTTCCAAAAACGGGCACGCCACCGCCTGGGTACATGAGCGAAGGTGCCGATCCAATTGATCAGAATTGTGTGAATACTGCGCCTGTTATTTAACACAAGCCAGCTTTTTGATGCTTCATTTCAAAATATGAGGTAAACAAGCGTGTCGGCGGGATTTTCCACGCTTTGCAACCATCAATCATGGTCGATGGACACACCAATATTTTGCTTAGTGCTTATTTTAAGTGTCAATCGAATGAAGTGATGAGATGTTTGCTGAATGGTTAAGCAATGCATCAATTTCCGTACAGAGTACAAATTGTGCAATGTTAGCTAAACACTACCAGTTTGTAATTTGAATATCTTAAATAATAAGGAATTTTTAATTGTTTCACAGGGTTTTGAGGCAGTCTATCAGTTTTAAGTGTGTTAACCACGTCTGTCTTGCAGCTCAATGTCGTAAATAAAAAATATGTCTTTTTGAAACAAAATGTTAGTGAAGCCTAAAGTTAATAATATTTGATGAAATAACATGGTTAAATACATATAAACTTGTAATTTAATAAAAATTTGCAATTAAAACATGCCAAAATCAGAGTAGTTGCCGGCTTAATATAATTCAAAGTAGTTCAAATACTAGTTTATTTTAAATTAGTTTTTTAACTAGTTTTTTTTAAAAACAAGTTAGTTTGTTCCTATAGGGCTGTTACAAATATGTTAGGCGGCCGTGACGCAGTGGGTAGAGTGTGTGGCCCATACGCCAGAGAACCCTGGTTCGAATCCCACCTGACAGAAAGTTTTTTCAATTGAATTAATTTTTCTGTTCGGCAGTCACCTCTCTGCAGACAAAGGCAAATATCAGAGAGTAAAAACTGCCATGAAAAGCTTCCTGAGCACATAAGCCGTTCGGAGTCGGCATAAAACATGTAGGTCCAGTTCTAGATAATTTGTGTTCAAACATGTCACAACACAATTGGTTATATATGGTATATGGTAATAAGAATACGAAGAAGAAGAACAAGTTTTTACCTGTTATTTTTTCTAATATTATTTTTTGATTAGAAATATTATTTATTAATTTATATTTGCTTCTTTAACCGACTTCAAAAAGGAGGAGGTTCTCAAGCTCGTCGGTTTCTCTGTTTTTATTTGTTTTTTTTAAATGTATGTACATCGATAACTCCTAAGCCATTTGCCTGATTGCTATAATTTTTGGTGATCAGATATATATCATTAACACGGAGGTGCCCATCTAAAAAAGTGGGTGATATTCGAGAAAGGGGCGTTGCAATACTAGAAAAACACTGTATCTCAAATAATATTGTCACTAGGATACTGCTATTCAGTGTAGGGGTAGGCACAATTATTACATATTCCGATCGAGAAAATGGGCGTTATTCGATAAATGGGCGTGACAATATTAGAAAAACAGTATATCTTTAATAATTTTGAGACTAGAGTACTGCCATTTAGTATAGGGGTAGGCATTATTATTACAAATTACGGTCAAGAAAGTGGGCGCTTATTCAACAAAAGGGCTTGACAATATTAGAAAAACAGTTTATCTCGAATAATATTGACACTAGGGTAATAAAATTCGTTACAAGAATGGGCATAATTATTACAAAACCAGTGACATCTAATTTAAATTTAAGAGACAGATATTTGAAATAACCAACAAACTTTTACAATTTAATACAACAAACATTTTAAGAACAATTGTATATATATAGTTTACACACTTTTTTCGAAAATTTGTCATATTCTCTAAAACGGAAGAAATAAAAGCTTTTTAAAAAAAAACCAGGGTGCGGAAAAATACGTTCGCAAACGATTAAAATACACTATTTCTCATTTTTAAAAATATTTCGATTGAAATTTATTTTAAAAATACTTCTCATGAGAAACTGAAAGCAACGATTTTTCAAAAACAACAACAATGTTAACGAACGTTCGGCAATAATAGTTTGAAAAAAAATCAATTTGAACAATTGTTTAAAGTGAGCGATCTTTAAGCATACTGATCGAAAGAATATTTCACAGAACGAATCATGAAAACAATTGTATTTTAATCGATCTCAAACGTTCACTCAAAATTTATTTTGGACACTAGGAGATCAATAAAAATGTTGTTTTCCGCTTTAGGCATATGCTGGGGGTCGCTGCCTTAAGATCGAATGTCAGAATTAAAAAAATTTTGTGTGAATCAAGGGTGGACCCAAAAATGTTTCTTTTTTAACACTTTTTGTACATGTGCTTGAAGTATAAGGGGTCGCTAATTTGAATTTTGATGTCAGAATTCAAACAATTTGGTTTAACAATAGGGTGGACCCTAAAAATGTATGTGCACTTTTAACATGTGCTTGCAGATTCTAATGCCAGAGGTACATACATTTTATTTGACACTAGGGTGAACCCTACAAATGTGCTTTTTGTGTACGGTCGCTGATTTTGAATCTGTATCAGAGTTCAATATAATATAAATGCAATACCGTTAACAGGCCTAGTTCCAAATGAAAACAATTTTATATTGGTCAATGAGACTGATACGTTTATTGGCTCCTTGTGTGAAAAAATGCCTTGTCGAGAACAGTACAAATATTACAGCTGCATAGCGTGTACTTCTGAGAAATAAGAGTTTTGCATACTGAATGGTTTGACGAAGCAAGAACTGCGATCGATTCGTATTGAAGTTCCGTATAATGAAGTTAAACACCTGGTTAGGTGTGTAAAGTAATTTTATTTTATCTGCTTAAGAATATTTCGATGAAAAATTAATACGTATTTTTTGTAATTGTTTTTCTATAATTCTTGGCTGCACTCCTAAATTAATTTTTTAAAAATAGGGGTGCACCTCTATGATAAAAAATTTTCTGAGTTCTGATACCAGATTAAAATCACCAATCCCTAATACTCCCATTACATGCCTAAATTTAAAAAAAAATTTATAGTGGTCCACCGCAGTGTCAAATAAATTTTTTTTAATTCTGACATCAGACTTAAATCCAGTAATCCACTAATACTGCCAGCAAACAAGTGTAAAATTTTAAAAACAAAATCATTTTTAGGGGTCCACCCTAGTGTCAAAAAAAAATTTTTTCAAGCTGACATCAGGTTTAAATTCAGCGACCTCCACAAAAAAAAAAAAATTAGAAGTTTACCCTAGTGTCAAAAAAAGTGCTGGCCAAATCCTTCTGACTGGCCTTACATCAAACTTGCCTTCATTTGTGCACTAGAAACCAACACAACTCATAAAAAACCCATAAGTTATGATCCATAACACACTCAGAATATGAGTCCAAGATACGATCGCAATCGATTAAAATATAATTTCCGTATTGTATTTTATGCCGAATAATATTTGTGCTGCTGCTGCGCAATACTTCTCACTCGTGAAAAACTCACTTTTTACTATTGTTTGTAAACGATACTATTATCGTTATCTACTATTATCGTCTACGATACTATTTATCGTTCGTGAGAAGTATTGAAAATAAGTTTTTTGTAGGGAACGATTAATGAGAAGTATTTTATTTTAATCGTTCTCCGCACTCTAAAAAAACCGACTGCAAAATCACTACAAAGTAAAAAATAATTTTAAATTTAATTTATTTAATTATAATTTGTTTTATTATCATTAATATATATGAATATAAAGCTTTTAAGGTCGGCGCTTATATAATCAGACTTTTAATCAGAAGCACCAACTTCAAAGCTTTTGTATTCATAAAGATATTAATATATTTATGATAATAAAACAAATAAGAAACAAAATTAAGTAATAAGATTTCCAATGTAATAATATGTATAAATATAGTATCAAATATGACCAAGAAATTAAAAGGAAAAGTTATTTTAAAATTAATTCTTATTCTTTTTTTTAATTAATTAATTCTTAAAATTAAATCGGTTTTTTCTTAAGTTTTTTTTTATAATTGAAAAATTACAGGAGCTGTTTTTCCGGCTGTGGAGCCTGAAAAAATGGAGACGTCATTGCAAAAACGCTGCACAGACGCAATTTTGAAATTAATCGCATCAAAAAAATTTATTGTATCTGTGACTACTGATATATATATATATATATATATATATTTATATATATATATAAACACGCTATTTTGAAATCTTGATTTATTGTGTAGTATTTCAGAGAAAAAAATCCAAAGGAAGCTTTTTTTGCCGGAGTCTAGAGTGGCCTTACCCCTTAATACAAAACGTAGATATAAATGTCAAAAAGATTGTCAAAAGATTGATGTCAAAAGTGGCGGCAGTGGCATACTGGTTAGGTGTGTGGCTTGTGTGCAATATAACGCAGGTTCAAATCTCAACTGACACAGAATGTTTTTTCAATTGAATTCATTCTTCTGTTCGGCCGTCACCCCTCTGCAGACAATGGCAAACTTCAGAGAGTAAAAACTGCCATGAAAAGCTTCTTGAGAACATAAGCCGTTCGGAGTCGTTATAAAGCTAGTAGGTCCAGTTCTCGATCATTTGTGTTCAAACATTTCAAAACACGCACAACACAATTGATCATAAGAAGCTCTGTCAAAGTCCTTTCAAGGGCTGAAATGGCCATTTCGTTTTTTTTTAAGAACAAGTAAATCAGCGAACATAAATAAAGTGTTCTCATGTGACTAGGACTGTGATAACAATTCGATTCACCGTGGCGAATGGACTTAAAATATCACCCACGAATTAGAAAAAAACGCATTTGTAGCATCTGAATAAGTTTCCCGCAAACAAAGACCCAAAACATTTCTGATCGTGTACTCCCTTCAACCTCATATTATTTCCCATTAACCGTTAAAATTAACGTTGTAAACGTTTATTTAAATAAACAAACTTTTGTTTATTTTGAAAATTATTTAATATGTACAAATTCTATCATTTTTCAAATGTTATTTTTAATTTTAAAATTTGTTTGGTTTATTTTTTTTTTTTCTAAATATAATTGATTTTATTTTTGGTTTTTATTATAACGCTGAATTATTCTCTATATATAGATATTTAAGGAAGTGTTTTTCTTTTCTGTATCATATGAAAATCTTTTGAGTCTAAATATATTAATTCATTAAAATTCATCTATCATCTTAAAAGCACTATTTTTTTATATATATATTTATTTTTTCTTAATAAAGGTGCCAAACCGAAAATAACTGCATCAGTACTACACGCGTCACTCATCACACTATAGCACAAATTTGTCGCACACTTGAAACTGCAACACGCAACGCCAAAAAATTCACACAACTCCCGAGCAATGTTCGTTCGATTCTAAACTAATGACGAACTTGACAACAACTAAGTACCAAAAAATATACGCTTAAGCCAGCTGCAAAATTTAGAAAATAATCAAAATATTACCTGCACTACTGATAAAAAAAGCAAAACAATCAAACTTTATTATATTTTAGTCAAGGTAGTTCAGCAAATCAACGACTAAATTTTGCCCAATTAGAACAGATTACAGCGATAAGTTGTGATTGGCGCGCGCGCGGTGCTTTTGAAATTTCAAAATTGCGAAAATTACATGGAAGATTGTTATCAGCATTTAAGCAAGGTGGTTTAAGTACGGAAAAGAACGCCGGAGATTCCCAAGTAGGCAGCATGACCGGGTGCGTGAGAACTCTATAAATAATAAACGCTGAAAAGATAAAGCGACGCACACACACACACACGCTAACATATCACGGTCATTATCAAAGTGACAGCGCTATTCCAACGATTTCAACAATTTTGCCTGTCACTGTAATTGTAATGTGTGGGGGTCATAAACTGACTGTGTGGGGAGAAGAGTGCTTGGAGGGCGTGTGCCACAGAAAAACGCACACTTTTACGTATTAGAATAAATTGCAATGGCGCTTAAAATTACGCGCCCAAAAACAATAACTCAAACGCACGCAGTTGTATGTGCGTCTGTAGCACTGTAACTGACAGCTGCAAGTGCCACTTAATGCCTGGCAATTTCGCTAAAGATTTCCCCCATACAAATGTGGCATTAAACAATTTAACGCGTCGCTGCTTGTGTGGACCGAGCAAAAAACGCGAACTAAACCGTTGATTATATTAGAGAAGCTTAAAGCTTGTTGATTATATTAGAGAAACAGAATCTCACAGCATGTCATATCGGCTCTTCAGTGATGAAACCGAAGAACAACTTTTGTAAAATAACACTCTTTATGTAGAGATCTTATAGTAAATTTTAAGCAAAAGCTATATTATCGACATTTTTACCACTTGCCGCAGTGATTTTACAACAACATGCTTTCAAAGCTAAGGGAGCAAGGTTGATTAATATCCCAAAAGGAAATTTGCTGCTTACAATATCAATACTGTATTACACACTATGAAGCACGAAGCGATTCAAGTTCTAATACAACTTTCCATTACTTTGCACAGCACTTGGCTGCCTTAGAATCAATGAATTTTCAACACGCATTGTTTGCGGCAAACTATCAAGTCTAGCTACTTCTTGCATCTATAAATACATGAAGAAATAATTAAACTTACTACTTTCTCGATGTAACAGTGTGCTCAGATTCAGCATACATCGTGTATTAAGCAGTAGATTGCTACATATACTTCTGTTATTGTTCACAAAAGTAGTGCTTCGGAAGTAATGTATGAGATTACACAGTACTCGGGTTATTTCCTTCTGGGATAGGTTAAGTCACTTGAGAGAAAATCACTCTTTTTCGCCCTTGTTCGTACTGTCAAAGTACACCGAGAAAAAAAACAATAGGAAAATCACCTAAGTCGGCTTGAGTAAAGAGAATAGTATGGGAATTATAAACTTATGCTTATTCACCTAAGCAATTTATTGTTTAATACATTGCTTTGAAAGCACATACTTCGATACCTTGCCAAAAAAAAAAATAATTGATTCACCTAAGCCCAAAATCCAAAAACACAAAATTAAAAACAACTAGCATGGTTGGCTTAAGCACAGTTTTGAGGTATATTCTGCAAAAAAACACAGCTGCGTCATTAGACACACGAGAGAAGAATAGATTTGATTATTTTATCGTTTTTTTTTAATAAAACCACTTTAAAATTCAAAAATAACATAAAGTAAATTAAAAAACACACGTTAATATTCACAAAAGTAAATTTTATTACATTTCATCAACAAAAAGAAAAGAAAAAAAGACAATAAAAGTTTCTTTGCCCGCCGTGCGGAATCGAACCCTGGATCTTTTGCTGCCAGTCCATCGCTCTACCAACTGATTCAAGCAGCTGTTTGCTGACATAACTGCAGCTAAGTTAATTCACTTTAGCAGTTTATTGTTTAATACATTGCTTTGAAAACACATACTTTGAAAACAGATGTTAACAGATGCTGTCTTAACAGATGCAGTATGTCGCAGTATTCTGTTGATAGCTGCAGCATAGCTTCAATTGAAATTAATATTGAATAAATCACTCAGCGTAACGAAGGAGTTTGGCTCAATACGTAGTGCAGTGAATTCATACACAGTGCTGTCGGTTGGTGTGGGTTCGAATCTCAACGGCATGCGAAGGTAAAATTTTTGTATTGATATTTAGTTTAGTTTAATTTAATGTTCCTGTTATAATAGATGGCAAGCAGCAAGAAAAGCCGAGAAGTCATTAATTCTAAGAAAACAAAAACGGTCACGAACACGCCCAGAGCAGCTGCGTTAGTTTGCGAAACTACCCATGCCTCAGCGACATAAAAAAGCACAGGTAGATCGAGCGTCTTGTAGAGTGTTAGTATTGACGATCGAGAGAGGGCTCTGGAACTTAGTTGCTTACGGAGCCCGTTGTTGTTATTAATGTCGGTGCCAAGGTATACAAACTCCTTGACTAATTCAAAGTTATAGCTGCCGCGGGATCAGGAGGCGAACCTTCACATGGCAACGTATCTTACTGCCTCAACCTGGCGAGGCCATCTTTATCCATGTCGAAATCGTCTCAAGTCAACTCAGACCTCTTCGTGGTGTTTCCTGGGCAACGGCAAACTGGCATCCGTCCGTTTGACAGCTCATTTGAGCAGCGGGTCGCTCCGTGGACCTTAAACATGGAATGTGCGCAGGGTTTGGGTCCCGCCACATTACTACTGCGCAATAAAAACTTAACCAGTTTCGGATAAGACCACCACTGGATACCGAATATTTTATTTGCTAGAGCGCCACCTTCCTTACGCTCAACATGACCTAGCCAGCGAAGCCGCTCGTTTTTTATGCGCTTTACTATGTCGATGTCGGCTTGTAGCTCATACAGCTCATCGTACCATCGTATTCGGTACTCGCCACTGACGCAGATTGGTTTGTAGATCTTGCGACGGATCTTTCTCTCGAAAGCTCCCAAAGTTTTTTCATCAGAGCTGCTCAACACCCAGGTTTGTGCTGCATATAACAGGACGGGCATGATTAGTGAGTTATAGAACGTGACTTTTGTTCGTCGAGAGAGGGCTCTGCTTCTCAATTGCCTACTGAGCCCAAAGTAGCACCTGTTAGCAAGAGTTATTCTTGGTTTTATCTCTCTACTGATATCGTTGGTGGAGTTAATGCTGGATCCGAGGTAGACAAAGTCCTTCACAACCTCGAAGCAGGTGTTGTCAACAGTGACGTGGGTGCCAAAACGCTGGGCTCTGTTTGTTTGTTGACACCAGATATTTCGTCTTATCTGCGTTTATTGCAAGACCCATGTGACTCGACTCTTTTCTAATTTGGAGAATGCTGCACTGACTTCTTATAGAATATTGTGCCGCTTTGTCTCAGATCAGCAGCTCGGATCATCTTTTCCCTAATTAGATTAAAAAAGTCGCACGATAAAGAATCACCCTGTCTGAAAACTCGTTTGGTAACAAATGGTGCGGAAAAGTCCTTTCCAATTTTAACTGCGCTGCTGGTGTTGCTCAGTGTCATCCTGCATTGACAGATTAATTTTGCAGGTATACCAAATTCAGACATGGTGGAGTATAGGTGATGCATTATTGGACTGTCAAAAGCGACTTTGTAATCGCCAATAAGATAGTTCTTTCAACTTTTTTCAATATTTACAAAAATTTTTAAATCAATATCTTTATCCGTTATTTCATAATCCTCCCATAAGACACACCTAAATTTTTACAAAAAATGGATTTAAGTTCTCTTAAGAGCTGCCTTAAGAGCTTCATTGATTTGATCAAAAAATTCATTTAAAGCTTCCCACAGCCAAAAAATTTGCAATTTTGAATATATATCGCACTCTATCTACAAAACAGGCACAACTCAAAATTTACAAATTTTTACTTTTTAATGTTAAACTAATCGTTATCAACTATCAAAATTGTTCTTACTCATTAATTAAAAAAAAAATCATTTTCTCTCTTTGTTTTGAATGGAGTACATTGAATAAAAATTGTTTCTTGCTTCTCCTGAAAAGTTTAAAATTTTGAGTTGTGTCTCTTTTGTAGATAGTGTGCGATATTTTTTCTGGTTTCAAACAAAAAAAAAATATAAAAAAAAAGGTTTAAAAAATAAGCTTTTATTTAAAACCAAAACGTGAACTAAAAAGAAAAAAATAAATTTCAGTGACATTTGCCATATACATATGTATATAGTAGGTATATTCTAGATTCAGAAGAATATCTCTCTTGGTTACCCATCATCATAATAAAAGCGTACGTAAATAGGTAAGTTCTAGGGACGTATATAAATTTAGAAATTTTCAAATTGTAAAATATACAAGTTTACTACACAATATCAGTGGAATTGAATATTTTAGTAGGCTTATCTGTATATAAACCGCGATCCATTATGCAGGCTTACTGCACAATAGCAGTGCCTTAAGCTTTTAAAATTTAAATGTATTTTACATTTTGAAAGTTTCTAAATTTATGTACATCCCTAGAACTTACCTATTTACGTACGCTTTTATTATGATGATAGGTAACCAAGGGAGAGGTTCTTCTGAATCTAAACTATACCTACTATATACATATATGACATATGTCACTGAAATTTATTTTTTTCTTTTTAGTTCACGTTTTGGTTTTAAATAAATAAGTGTGTTGCCAAATTTTCAGCTGAATCGGCCTAGTAGTTTTGAAGATACATAATTTTTATTGATTTGTGTGCGGTAAAAGAGGGTGTTGCAACATTTTTTGATTCTGAAACAGCCCGATAGTTTTGGAGATATATGAATTTGTGGGCGGCAAAAGGGGGTGTGGTCAGATTTTTTCTTAAACCCCATTTTCTACTTGAAGGAAATCTACTACCAAAATTTTATCTGAATCGGCCTAGTAGTTTTTGAGATATAGCATTTTATTGATTTGTGGGCGGTAAAAGGGGGTTTATATCTAACCCATGCAATACTTGAAGGACATTTACTGACAAAATTTCAGCTGAAACAGCCCGGTAGTTTTTGAGATATATAGTAATTTGTGGGCGGTAAAAGGGGGTGTGGAAAAACTTTTTCCATAATATAGCATTATCATCGGGCTTACACATGTATGCTAAATTTTAGCTCAATCGGAGACCCACAAGCTGTCGAAAAATTGTTTGCAAGATTTGCGGACATACATACATACATACTTACGAACGAAGCAAGTTAAATAAAAGCTTATAAAAAAAAAACAAATAATAGAAATTTGTGGTGGCATAAAGGGTCTTATGCACAAAAGTGAGAAACTGATTTTTACTCTATTCTTCGAGCAATTACTCGTTGTCATAAGCATACAAAATCTTTTGCTCGTTAGCAAGATATCGTTCATTGAGGTGGATCTCAGAGCCTGAGAAACTTCTTAAAACGAAAATTCTCAAAACGATATGGATAATCTTGATCTCGCTTGTCTGATAATTTTCTCGTTATATGTTGAGTCCCCTATTCAGTGAAGTCACAATTTTTAAAGTAGTAAAAATCGCCGAATACTATTGAGAAAATAGTCTCATATAACTTGTTAGTCCCCCAAAATATTTATTCTCTCATATCAATTCCAATAAAAAGGGGTTGAAGCACAAATTGCTAGCCTAGCAAAACTCATGAATTTGTTTTTTGATTTAATAACAATTTTGAAGTAAATAATATCCTTACTGATCTTGAAGAAGTTTTTGTTATATTAACATGAAAAAAGTCCTAAAATTTGTTTAAAGAATCATGCCCTGTTAGCGCAGCAAAGCGCGCCGGGTGTAAGCTAGTTTAATATAAAAAGACATCAAATTGAAACATATTTGAAAAATAGTTTAAAACATTATGCATAAGGCGGTCAAAGTTCAAAATTTTTAACTAAAAACTTAATATTTTAACTTTAGACTTAAATATCTCGGAGAAGAAACATGACATACAAATGGTTAATACAGTATTGGATAGATGATTGCTTTACATGAGACAGTTAAGTATCTAGAGTAGAAAAACTGGATAAAAGTCTAAAAAATGCAAATCACCCTGTATCTCAATAATTCGACCTATTAGGGGAAAACTGAGTATAGACGTAAAATCATATAAGCGGAGGTATAAGATTGAAAATCATACATAATTCAAGTATGATAATGAAATAATAAATAAATAAATAAAAAATCGGATCAAACCAAATCACTTTTTTAAACAATGATGCTTGGCCTTTATACAGCAGTATCCCATATCAAATGAAGGGTATATTTCGATGGAACGCGGTATATTTTTAGCGAAAATTTTTTATGCAGTTTTATTTGAAATTCATTCATAAATTTACATATGTTTTTATTAGTTTTGTATATGAAATTTTTTGATAAAAAAAGAAAACAAATGACCTTCATCAATCTTTTTTATAAATCCGCAATTATAGAGGATGACACTTTATGACACTTTTTTGAGTTAACATCTCAAAAATTTTAGTTATTAACAATTGTTCATTCATTAAGCTGAACAAAATTTTACCATTGATGCTCCTATTTTTCTTTTTTACAACACAATTATAAACACTTCTTTTTCTGCTTCTTAAGCCTTGTATGCATTTTCTTGGTAATACCGCCAACAACAACACTTGCAACACACGACGACAATGCGTTCGTTCTTCACGACGTTAATCTACAAACGAAACATAAGCGGCGAATGAAAGCCCAAAGTAACCCGTGATTCGCATGCGACAGGCATCAGGCAGTCAGTCTTACCATGCCATACCTTACCCCATGCCTTGCCGCTGAACATGCCTTGTCTAATGTGCCTCCCAGTCTATGCCCGATATATGGTTTAAGTCCAGCCAACCATTCATTTTTGTTTGTTCAAACGGCAGAAAATAAGAGCAACAAAACTGAAAAAATAACAATTACAACAACAACAGCAACATTAAATCTAACAGATACTACAGCGTGCGCGAAACAATTTCTTTTGTGTCGTCAGAGTTGCTCACTTTGTGCTTTGTGCTTATGTCGTCACCAACATCATCAACGGCAGAAGCAACATCAGCCGACCTCATCATCATCATCTTCAATAACATCGCCAACATACGTCGTCAGCAGCGACGTTACTGCACAGCCGCTGCAACCAACTGTGAACGCATAAAATTGTTCTTGATTTGTTTGTTATTCTTGTAGTTGTCATCGTTGTAATCGTTATTGTTGTTGCTGTTACTGCCGTCCTGCTCAGCTGACGTTGACGTCGTCAAGTCGGATTTTAATACACGCGAATATCACTGCGAATTTGTGAGAAATAACATACAGAAAGGATATAAGAAAAAAAGAATTGATTTTAATGTGCAACTATTCAGCAGCGAATCAGCCAGCCAAACAACCACCTAATTCCATAGTTGTCCTTGCTGCTGCTTCTGCTTTTTCTATTGCTGCTGGTGCTGGTATCTTGCTGGTAAATTTTTGGCCAACTCATGTGCAAGAAATAATTTAACGTTACAGTGTAGAGCAGCTAAACATCAATTAATGGTCTAAGCGAAAAAACTGTTTAGATTTTCTGTATCGAATCCACCTATCGAATCGAGAAGAGTTTAAGGTTTACAAAAATATATGGGATCGAAAGGGTTTTCTGTTTGTATTTTAAATTCTAAGAACATCGGCCGTGACAACAAAAATATTGCTTTTAAATATAGTTCCAACCGATATAGTCCCCCCAAATTGGTTATCGTGCGATCACAACGCTTAGAATTGGCATTAGCCTTCATCATTCTAAAAAAAAAAAATACGGACTTTTAAAGCACTAAACCAAAATGATTATTTTTTCCCATTATGCTTTGGCACCTTCTGAGACACTTGCCGCTGTTGACTTTCTTTTCATATGGCAATTTGGCTTTATCACATATTCACCGAGTGAAAATGCAACGTATTTCTCAAGAAAATTTTGGTCGAAAAATAATTGTCCATGCACTATTGATACAGCACCCAATAGACTTATCTTTTACGCATTCTGTACTCAATAGGATCTAATTATGGCATTAAATTGAACATAGGTTATCACAATACAAACTTTTTCATAATGAGCCGAAGGAGAAGTAACTCATACATATTTGTGTACCAGTGTCAAATGACTCATTTGTACTTACTTACTTAATTAGGTGGCCATAACAACCCGTGTCCGGGTTTCGGCCGACCTCATCAGCTCCCGCCATGCTCCTCTGCTTTGCGCGCGCCTTCTCCAATCGGTTACACCAATTACGGGTAGGGCTTCCTCGGCCTGGTCCATCCATCGGAGACATGGTCTCCCTCGTCCTCATTGGCCAACGACCATCGCCTCAAGCACCTTTTCGCTGAAGCTTCGTCGTCCATACGATGGACATGACCCAGCCAGCGTAGTCGCTGCACAGTTATACCCCGAACTACGTCAATGTCTTCGTAGAGCTCATACATCTCGTGGTTCATTCGGATTCATCGCCCAAGGTTCATTAATATAGGTTAAATCACTTGAGAGAAGCTCGGTCGAACTGTCCGAATGGATGAAAGGAAATCCAGAAAAAAAAACACGAATCTGTACAATTTTTAGCTAACAGCTACTTTGACAGTTCGAGCAAAGACGAAAAAGGAGTGCTTTTCTCTCAAGTGACTTAACCTATATTAATGATCCTTGTTCATCGCCGACTCTAACAGGACCGAAGATTTTGAGAAGAACTTTTCTCTCGAACACCCCCAGAGCAGCTGCGTCAGTTTGCGAAACTATCCACGCCTCAGCGCCATAAAAAAGCACAGGTAGAACGAGCGTCTTGTAGAGTGTTAGTTTTGTCGATCGAGAGATGTGTGTGTGCTCTGGAATTTAGTTGCTTACTGAGCCCGTAGTAGCAGCTATTAGCAATTATTGTTCTTCGCTTTATCTCCAGGCTGACTTCGTTGTTATTATTAATGGCAGTCCCAAGGTATACAAACTCCTTGACTACTTCAAATTTATAGCTGCCGAATGAAGCGTGGGAGTCTAGACACCGCGCTCCCTTGCTTGAAAACAGCATATACTTTGTTTTACCCTCATTTATCGACTCATTTGTACTTTTGTCACTATATTTAGGGTAAGGGTAAAATGTTCTCCATGAATATTAAAACACTTATATATTATATGCATTAGAAACTAATTTTTAAAGCACTTTTTCCCACTCCGAATGAGATAATTCCGATACATACGTTTTGAACGTATCAAACGCTTTTTTGGCGTCAAAGACCTTTAACCTCGCAGTTTATTCTCAATATGCAAGAATTAAAATAAGTCATAGAGTCCGAAATCAGGGCTGTATAATGTATATCCCATTAAATTGATATTTTGAGTGCCAAAAATGTCACCGGTTTGAGCCGATGTGTGAGAGCTCATATTGGTGGAGGATGATCCGCCTTTGGTGGTTGGTTTCTCCCATTTCTTCAACCATGTCTTGGGAAAAAAATTGTGGTGTGCCATCAAGAAGACAGTTCTACGTTGATCTAATCCAACGGTAGCGAAATGTCTCGTTTTTCTGAAAAAAACAGGCTCCCAAGTGCCTCGTGCGTGCATACTTTTGCTTTTAAACTTTGGTAACATATGCATAGAACCACGATTCGTCAACTATCACGATCTTATAGATGTCCGCCATTGTTTTGAACCAATCAACACAAACCTTTATTTGAACTATTGTCAAACTATGCCGTATCCAAAGTGAACAATTTATTTGAATGCCAAATATTCATATTGTATTCAATATATGCGAGTAAAACTAATAGCCTGAACACATGAAACTAAAACCACTAAACAGTACGGAATTTATATTTTGCGATGTTCAGGCATATCTAGTCTAATAGCGTGAAAACTGTCGTATTTACGTTAAAACTGTTAAGGGCATTGTTGAAGATCCGATCTACAATTTTGTTTCAAACATATTTTCTGTCCTACAAAGAGGAGTAGAGATATTGTTGAATGACAGATTTCAGTGAATTTTTAACTAGCTAATAACGGCATTCCCGTGGCACTGAATCAGATCAAATCTCAGTGGAAAAGTTAAACTTTATGAAAAATTGGCATCACTGTCTTGAAACAGCTGTTTGAATAACAATAAAAATACAAAACAGTAAATATTCAGCCCAATTCTGAATGAAATCTTTTCGGGAATAGAAAAAGGAAATTTTCGTATTTTAAACAATGCTCACAGAATTTCTTGAAAAATTTTAATGCAAATATATGCATTCATAGTCAATTTTTAAGATTACAAGAAAGAAATCTTTAAAAGTATTATTCCCTGTCTAAAAAATGAAAACTAACTTTTACAATTCCCTGGGAGATTTAAACTTGGCAGCAGATCAGAAATAGAGCCAGAAAGAGAGCAGGTTTTTAATTTTTGTTTTTGCATTGTGAATAAAATAGAGCCACGCTCATGGTATACGTATAATAAGACAAAGTAGTGTTAGTAGTTAAAATTCTCTCTTGTAGTGGGTACCGCATGATTTGGAATTTGCGAAAAAACACACACCATATATATTTTAATGCAAAATTTGGTGAAAAATCTGACTCTAGAGTTGGAATTACCGAATAAACTAGGCAGGTGACACCAAACTCACTGAAAGCTGAAATATTCGATTTTTAGTATACTATTGTTTTTCATCCTTACACAATAGGTCGATTCTGATGGTTTTTTTTTTTTAAAGTTTCTTGTGCAGCAGTACTAAAGAACAGTAACTAAAGAAAAAATATTAAAATTTGACCATTTTGGGAAGACGTGAGATTTTTTTGTTTTTTAGTGATTCTTGAAACTAATACCGTAGAAAATGTAGTTAAATTTGTTTTAATCTTTTTAAATGCGTTTCTGTTGCTGCGTACCGTGAAAAATGTGAGCTTTGAATGTTTTGACACAACAGTATCCAACACAGGGCCAAGAAAAGGCGATACTTCTTCAAGGGGTGTTCAAAAAGGCCTTTAATATCTTATTTTATTTTATTATTTTTTTTTATTTAATTTTATTTTTTTTTTTGCCAGTAAGCGTAAAATAATTATTTATATTTAATTTTATTTGCATTACTTATTAATTTATTCACTAATTAATTCATTCATAATTGGATTTATTTATTTCATTAAAATAATAATAACTCATGTTTCTCTTATATAAATAAATATTAATCTACCCTGTGTATTACACCTTTGAATTAAATCTTTATAACTGTACCCTCTGAACACAGCCTTATGCTGAGTCAGAGTTCTAAGTTTAGTTTTAAGATTCTGCGCTTTTTCTTCTTGTTGCAACCACCAAAGAGTAAACTACTAGCTTAACCTCTATGTAAATATAAGAACTTACTTTTTTTTGAATAAACTCAATATATAATATCCTCATATATATATATATATATATATATACGATTCTCTTTTATCCATTCTTCTCTTAAGCGGTTTGTTCTGCTTTATACTTGTGGAGTTATTTCTCTAAGAATCCCCTCGGGCTCTTAGAAAAATCCCTGCAACTCATTACCGGTCAGCTCAGACAAACAACAATTTCTATATATATATGTGTATATATATATATATATAACCTATATATGTATAGCTTACCGAAATCCTCCCTAGATTCAGCTTTCCCAGCGTTTTACAATTTAATTTTATTTCAGTTTCAGTACAAAGTTCGCATTAAATTTCTTTTCATACTAGAGTTAAACTTGTAATTTCTTATTTTTATACCCCAACGGGTACTGCGTAAGGGGTATATTAACTTTGTCATTCCATTTGTAACGCCAATAAGGAGGCGTGTCTGTCGACACGATTACAGCCGTAATTTTAAAGATATCGAGATGAAATTTAAAAAATATTCTTTTTAAAAAATTAAGATCAAGTTTGAAAATGAGCCAAATCGGATGAGAACCACGCCTTCATTTTATTACAGAGTGACTTCATTTTTATAGTAAAATCTCTTAAAAATCCACAAAAATTAATGAAATGTCTTCAAATCTTGCACGTAAGCTATGATCTTCAATATAAATCCTGACTATTAAATTTTGCAAAATCAGAAAAAAACCACGCCTACCTCCCATACAAAGTGACGTCATCAAAATAGAAAAACTTTTGTTTTACAAATTCCACCCACATCGTTTATACAACACATACCCAATTTTGCACATATATTCTATACGCACATATGGTGTAATGTGAAGACCTTAGATTTGGAAAGTGGGTGTTGCATCTTACTTTTAATCGAACTTCTTCAACACCGTGTGTCAGACATCAACAAAATTTTGCAAATATTAACCTTGGTAATTTGAGCAATCTTCCGAGTTAGTTTATAAAATTGGGCGGTATCAGACAGGGGGCGTGGCACTTTATTTTTAAACTAGCTCAATCTACTCCGTTTGTCCGATTTCAACCAAATTTCTTACATATATTCTTGAGCATAATGAGAAGTATTCAGCCTACAAAAGTGGGTAGGATTGGAAAAGGGGCGTGTCAATTTAACTCTAATCGAACTCCCTCTACACTGTTTTTCCGACTTAAACCAAGTTTTGCACACATAATATCTGGCATACGGATCAGTCTGTAGATTATAAAAGTGTGCGGTACTAGACAGAGGGTGTGGCACTTTATTTTTAATAAATTTCCATCGATACCGTTTCTCCGACTTCTCCGACTAGTATAATGAGTCCTATAATCCTTCTACACCTTGAAATAATGAGTAGTGAGTAGTCTAAAAAATTGGGCGGAATTAGACAGGGGCTGGCCATTTAAATTTAAATCAAACTGCTTCTATAGCCTTTGTCCGAGTTCTTCCAAATTTTCCATATTCTTTGGAATAATGAGCAGTCAGCAGTCTAGAAAATTGGCTCGAATTGAACGGGGCGTGGCACTTTACTTTTAAACGAAATTATTTTACACCGTTGGTATGAATTTGCACATACCAAACAAATTTTGCACATATATTCTTTAGCATAATAAGCAGTCTACAAATTACTCTATGTGGCAGCTATGGGTAAAATAAAATTAAGATAAAATGAAGCGTAGGAGACAAATATTTTTGTAGATTATACATAAACATTTTATAGACGGCTAAATACTTCGAATATACTTTAATACGGCCGCGGGGGGATATTTTAGCTTCAGTACCCTGCCGAAGCTCCATTCCATACTGGTCTTAAATTATTTCATTAAAGTTTTAAATCACTAAGTTTCATTAGTTTTTAATCTTATTTCATTAAATTTCTTTCCATACTAGAGTATAAAAAAATTCTCTGACCGAGAGAAATAATCTCGGTTTGAATGTGGGTTCATTTTCTCTCCGCTTTTCTTCTTATTACTATTATCTTTTTAATTTTTTAAGTAGAAATCGCTATTATTTTACATATTTATTTTTAATTTAATGCAGATGATCAGATGATTATTATAATTATACTATACTATACCAATATTTTTTAATTATTTCCCATTGTAGGTTCCGAACTCAAGTCATTATTGAAATGAAATTAGCAAGCGTGGCTTCTGCGCCGCAATCAAAGAAGAAGTGTTCCATTTATAATACAAATTGTATTATAAAGCTTTGCTTACCGAAAAATTAACTCTGAATCATAAGACTTATGATTCATGACTAATGACTTATGACTAATTAACTCTTGAATCTTAAGAATCTGAAAATTAAGGCAGAAGGTATTAAAATATAATACAGAATTGCTTTAAATTAAAATATAATATTCACCAAAGGGGTTCCTAAATAACCTTCCCTCCTATGTCCCACGTCGTCGCAAAGTCTTTACCCACATTTTCCTCCTCCTTTTTGTTACGTCACACTTTTACTTTTTTAAATTTTTTGGGTTTATTTTGTATAATTTAGTAGTTTGTTATGAAAAAAACTTGGATGTTCGACAATTGTGAAAATTGTTGTTTGTTTTAGTTTTTTTTTTTAACTCTTTGATGTTCGCTTTGGACGTGAAGTTATAATAGCTATTTTCGATGACTACTTTAGAGTAAGAAAAAAAAACTGTTTTTGTTGAAGCTTTTTATACTTTTGCTCGATTAAAACATAGTTTTTGCTCTCTTTTTTGGTCTGTGGTTCGTTCGTTTTATTAAGTGTGTTCTTTTATTAATAAAAAATGAAAGCAATATTTGCAATTTAATTAAATTTCAATAAAATTTTGGATTTCGAAAACTGAATTCAAAAATTTTTTCGTGAAGTAACTCACGAACGACCTCCCCTCCCCACCCCAATGTCAAAACTTCGTCACATATGTTTGACCCCCTCACCCTCCCCCTCTTCCTCCCCCCTAAAAGTGTAACGTAATTTATGAACAGCCCCATAGTATCAAATTTATTTCAAAGAGTAAAAAATATTGTTGTAATTTGACCTGTATTAAAATGTAATACAAAATTTATTTAAATCTTTTATTATCCATAGATTAGTATTAAATTTAATCCTTTTTTGAATAAAAAATCTTTCCAATTCTTCTTAAATTTATGCCATGACTTCTAACTTTATAGTTAGGCTGAACAACACTGTGTTCAAAGGTATCACAACCTACGACATGTTCTCATTTTGAAGCTGTTTATATTTTGCAACAAAAGAATATGTCAACGTTACCATTACGATTACGTCGACCCTTATGATATGTTTGTCCTTTGCCAGAACGTGTGTCAGTTTGTTGTGCACTCTCGCTAGTCAGCCGGCTGGTTGTTCTTTCTATCGGTCGGTCGTCCTAGCCTTTGTATCAACTACATCTGCTAACGTTTGGTGTTGTATGTTATGCACATTGCTTTGTCGGACTACTTTTGCGCTTTTGGTGTTTTTTTTTTCTCCTGAATTTACTCTCGGTTACACTTCATCATTGCATCGTTATCGTCACCGACATCAGTAAACCGCACTCCCAAAGCGTACGTAGAGCAAACTATCCCAAGAGCCACTGAACCGTCAAGATAGAACCGCTTCGTTGAGGTCCTCCATACTATGCCATGTCACAATGGAGGCTTGTGTGTGTTTATGCGCTAATGTTGGCTACGTTTGTGGTCGTTTTTGGCTTGGATTTTGTCAGTGTTGCCGGCCGACAGACCGTTCTGAATTTAGTAAAATGTGTTGATGTTGATGATGATGATGGTACACGTCTGTGTTACCCGTTATGCTCTCTGCGCGTTCAGTCGCTGCGTGCATGGTAATCATTTCACGCTGGCTGAGGAAATAGCAGCAAAAAAAAAACCACAAAACCAGAAACATATTCAACCGAAAAACAATAACAAAAACAAAAAATAAATCTCGTCATCGATGCTAAGGAACAAAGCGGCTGAGCATAGTTAAAGAAAATAACAACAAAAAAAAACATTTAAGATAAGGAACACGATAGTGGTCGGCATACGGCCACCAAAAGCCAAACGAAAGGATTCGAAAATAATCTATAATCAAAAAGCGAGTGAAGTGTAACCCAGAGCAGGCAAAGACAACCATAAGTTAGAGAAGAGAACAAGCCAAGTCAATCCGGCCAATACCAATCGATGTGAGCTATGAGCCGCTGCCAACTAATATTAAGCAGCCAAAAATATTTGATACCATCCCAAGATTGGGAAGGGAACAACACTCTGCTCATGAAAGGATGCGCTGCTATTTGAAATTCTCTTTATGAATTCCTGATTACAACAATACCCAAAAAGGATTTTGTTAAAAGCAAGGCGCGATAAAAAAGTTTGGCGACATCACAAAAAAAATTCACATTATATGAACACCAACACATAGAGGTGACGTTATATTTTAAATAGTAAGTATAGGTGTATGTGTGTGTTTGAATAAAATCATATAATGTTTTTTTATTTGTTACTGCTTTGTTACTTTTGTTAATATAAACATCAATAGCATACTTGCAATATGGTGTACAATGTACAGTATTGAGCATAACTATTGCAGCTTTTAATTAACCAAGCGCTGAAAAACTTCTAGCTCCATGATATATGTTTGAGACTAGTATTGATATGAAGACGGCGAAGATGAAAATGGAGATGGAAATTAAGATTGCAATTTAAACTTAAATTGAGATTAAGATTGAGATTTAGACTGAGAATAACTTTGCGATAGAGCTGGAGATAAAGAATAAGACTAAGATTAAGATTAAGATTAAGATTAAGATAAGGATTAAGATTAAGATTAAGATTAAGATTAAGATTAAGATTAAGATTAAGATTAAGATTAAGATTAAGATTAAGATTAAGATTAAGATTAAGATTAAGATTAAGATTAAGATTAAGATTAAGATTAAGATTAAGATTAAGATTAAGATTAAGATAAAGATTAAGATTAAGATTTAGATTATGATTAAGATTAAGATTGAGATATCGATTACGATAAAGATTAAGAATGAGATTTAGATTAAAATTCAGAATAAGATTAAAATTAAGATTGAGTTTGAGATTTAAATTGAGACTAAGATTGAGATTGAGATTAAGATTGAGATTGAGAGTGAGACTGAGATTGAGATAAATATTGTTATTGAGATTAACCCTCTAATGCCCCATTTTTTCTTTGAACTCCAAAAAGCAGATTAGACTCATTTTTTGCAGAGAAAAACGAATCTGAATTTCATTTTTCATTTTGATACTTTGTTCATTTGTTACAGGTGAAAATAAAGACTCCGCCTAGAGGCGGACTTGGGCATAAGCACAAAAATAAGCAGAAAAGTGTGATTTAGATTTTTAATAGTAATACAGGTATTTATGTATTTATGAGGTGAACAATTTCCTACTCACCAGTTTTTTTTTCTCTTCGATATTACTTAATTTAATGTGTTTCTTAACTGGCTGAAAATTAAGTGTTTTTGAATATAATTAAATTTGTTAAAATATGATGAAATTGAATTTCAAACTGAAACAATTGTCAAACAGAGCATGCCAACGCCAAGCGGTAAAAACTGCAATTTGACATGAATAATCGTCTACACTTCGAAGAAAACAATTTCAAAATTTTTCCACCCTGCCTAGAGGCGGGCCTGGGCATTAGAGGGTTAAAAAGATTTAGTTTGAGAGAGTGGCTTTTGTGACTCTCTGAATAGAGCTACAAGATTAAGATTTGGAGTTGGAACTGAGCCTGTTATAAAGATTGTGGTTGAATCTTAGATTAAACATATACATGAGTTAGTGATAGTGACTGAAATTAATTTTGAAACTAAAACTATGCATAGATTTTCAATCTATATTATTATATTTATTGTGTATGGTTTGCATGCTTAGATTATGCATTTATTAATTATATAATAATATCAATCCATATAGTCAAGAAAAGTTTGTTTTACATTTCCTGAAAACTAAATTTTTCTTTAGGAACTTTCAAGACTTTTGGTATTTACATAAAACTTTGCAATGATATTTTAAAATTAATTATTTCTTATAACTAAGAATCTCCTTTCTTTAGGTTCCTTGGTTTGAAGGATAGTATCTAAATATTGAAGTTCATAAATAAGGGGCAGAATCAGAACCTTTTTTGATTTCAGTGTCTCTCTTTATTTCCACAAATTTTTTATTTTTTTTTTATTTTATTTTTTTTTTATATTTTACACACTCAAATTTTAAAGAAATTTTATAAACAGTTAACCTACAATAAACTGATCAGTTTCGTATTATTGATGATATTCGGGTTCCTTAAGAAAGCAGCAATTCAATAACATATAAGGGAAATATTTAAAAAAAATATATTTCACAAAAAATTTATGAAATATTGATTTTTGATAGAAAACCAAAACATTTTCGTCGAAACCTATCCTAATTTCTCAATATATTCAACGAGCTAACAAACATTTTGGGGCAAAAACATATGGGCATTTCCAAACTGGCGTTATGTACGATTTGTACGAAAGTTTTTAATAACTTTTAGTTTTCGTGTCACAGTGGACTTTTTTCTGGAAATGCCCATATTCATATTTCAACATATTCTTCTTTCGGCTTGGTTTTTACTTCAAAATTCTGCTTGTAGAGAGAACCATTCACAATCCAGCCATTACATTACATGAGAATTGCAATGAAATATGAATACATTTGTATTCAAATATTGAATGTATCTTATTTTAACTACAAATGCAATCGGATACTATTATATTGGGGGAATGTTTTTCTCTACATATAGGTTAAAAAGCTCGTAAGATCAGATTTACTACTACAGAGTCTTTAATAGAAGCATAATATAGATCAACCAATACCACACACTGGCGAAACTACTTTAAGTACCTGGACTCAGTTCAATTTAGAAGAATATCTTATAGCTCACCTGTGGTGAAGATACAGAATGCCGAGCTTATATTGAGTATGGTAAATCAGGTTTAGGTATAAGATTCGGAAGAAACCCGATTCGGTTTCTGCGATTCTGGTCGTAGTAAAAACTATTTTTATATTCGTCTTCAAACTACAAACTTAAGCTTTATATGGTTGATACTCTAGATAATATATATTTTTGTTCTCAACTAACAGCCGTTATCTATACGTCAGGTTGAATACAAAACCACTAATAATTACTGCTATTTTTTTGCACTTCCCTGTTGCTCCAAAATCAATTGACACTTTGGGCTCAAAGCAAAAGACTGCATCACTGTTACAGTCATATTTTATCGTAGTGCTTATATTGGCCAAATACATATAATATAATGCAAGATGGAAGGGGTGGTATGATGGTGTGAAATTTTTTTGAGCTGAAGAATATTACGGGAAAACAACATAAAAATAGCGATGCAATAATAATGAAGCCACTGGCATTGAGCTAAACCAATATGATAGGAAGGGGTGGGAAGTGATACCCTGAGGGTGGCTTGGAAGCATTAGAAGCTCACATATATTGATGGCGCAAGCAAACGCGTTGCTACAAACAGCGGCTTTTGCTGATTGGCGGAATTTTCGGATGGCAATTGAAGCAGCTTCATTCAAGGCAAGTGACATAAACTGTGAGGGTGATAGCGATGCTGATGATGATGATGATGATGATATGAATGGTGATGACGTCGACGAAGATGAAAGCATTGATGCCGCCGGCATGCAACACCAGCTGTCAGCGTTAACTGTTTAACCGGCAGGCGATATATATTATTTCTGTTTACAAACAACTCACTCCACATAAGGTGGCGCTTCAACAACCAACAACCTGCTAGCGCTCACACTAAGCGCCGCTATAACAAACACCCTCACACACACAAAAACACAAATACACATACACACCATTTCTAAACATGCCATTGGCTTGGAAGGTCCATACGATTCCATAATAAATAGTTGAAGTGTGATTAATTGAAGTTTATGCCATGCTTCTATCGACTTTGGCGATCTGTTGTGTTGTTCTGCTGACGTTTGTTTCGTGTTTTTTGGCATTTGTTATTGTTTGACAATTAAGTTGTTGTTGTTGTTTGAATGTTTGTCTATAAATAGTAGTTGGCGCTGCCGGCTATTGGTCTGCTGGGAGTTGTTGTATTTTGTGTCGTCAATGATTTTGATTTGGTACTCAAAGGTTTGTATCTGACATTTGATGTCATTAATTATGAGCGAACACTTTGTTTTGTTTCTTTTTTTTTAACCTTTAAATTTACTCTGCTTACCTCTGAAAGCAAGTGGGTGACAAAAAGTTAAAAGCAGAGTGTGTTAGAGAGTTTAATGACCAAGAGAGAGACTGGTAGAATTCAAAATGTCAATACTTTGAATAATTATAAATTTTTTGTAGTTATCTCAAAATAAATGTTATTCCATTTTTAGACATTGCAACACCACCAATGAAGTCCCGGAATATTTAAACGTCAAAACATAAACTTAAGCTCAATCAGCTTGACAGCTGATTTTACTAGGTTTGACAGCTTCAGTGTTAATGGTCCTTTAACAATAGTCAGCAGCTCCGATATACTTCACAGCTTCGCTTGTACATGCTAATTGGTGTTCTTGGTCACTGAATTTACAACTAATGCCTCATCACTTCTTCTTCATCACCATGAAAGTGTATTTAGCGCATCAAGCTTGATATTAAATTGTTATAAATTGGGGTTTAATTGGGGTTTATTATGTCAATCACAGCACCATCGCCAACTGTGGATAGGTCTATATATTCCACAGACAATCATCATAAATTAGCTTTTTCGTTTTCTCAGATAGGTATTTAAATTTTAGTGATTGAGAAATTCCAGCGTAAATTCGTTGGCAATGTTGTACATTCTTCAATTTTAAAGATCTCATAAATTATCAGTACAATTTTAAGTTTATTGTCACTGATACAAATGAAGCCACTTTCTAAAGGGAAAGTTGGAGAGGCTTAATGAGTGCAAATGTAACAATTTGATCTACCGCAGACTGGTCTAATGTTTCAGAACCGGGTAAAACGACAGAAAAAATAGCCTGTACCCAGTGGACCGTCAATGACCACTGACTTCGATAAAATCATTGAAAAAATCTACGAAAACCGGCAATTGACTCTCCGAAGTATTGCGGAGTTATTATGGTTAAGCAGAGAAATCGTTATCAAGTATTTAAAGGTAAGCAGGTACTCGAAAAAGATGATAGAAAATTATGTTTCTCAAGAGTTATTGATGAAAAACTAAATTGGACTCATTTTGATCTGTGTAATTAGGTGAAGTGACCTAAATGGTGGCTTAGCCTGAAGCCAAGGCCAGGAAGATTTTGATGTGTACTTTGTTTGAGATTGGATGGGTCTTCCACACTCAAAAAACTGATTGAGAGTTTATGAGAAACAAAAAATATTCAAAATAAA
This sequence comes from Coremacera marginata, assembly GCA_914767935.1. NCBI lineage: Eukaryota > Metazoa > Arthropoda > Insecta > Diptera > Sciomyzidae > Coremacera > Coremacera marginata. The sequence goes on along the minus strand of OU612043.1, from coordinate 50,993,739 downwards.
TGTTTGGTGATTGCAATTAATACAACAGTTTACAATACAATAGTTTATTCGAAATGGTTACGCTTTAATTCAAGCAGTATATATAGGGTGAGGTGGGGTGATGTGTAACATAGGGTGATGTGTAACATGGCGATTTTTCATACCAAATGTTAACATATGAGTCAATAAACAACAGTGATATGTTTCTTTTGGCAGCATTTAGTTTTTCATAAGTTTTGGAAGTAGGCAGACATGCATTTCATTAGAGTTCTTTATTTTTTAAAAAAGTTAAATTTAAAAAGCTAATTTTTGTTAAAAAGTTTTTTTAAATTTACAAAAAATAGCGTTTCGGATAAAATTTTCTTCAAATTTTAAAAGTGAGTAGATGTTAAATGCTGCATTTTTTAATATATTTAAATATAACAAAAGGTTTTGCATTTTTCCACCATCAATGAGAAAAAAGTGGCTTACATTGGGGTGATGTGTAACACATCTTACACATTAAAATTGCCATTAAAGAGGCAACAACGTCGAACTAGGAAATGCATTCACATCAACGGCATTAAAAGAGATCGGCCCAGTTCATACTATTCAGCCCAGACCAAAATCTAATCGTGGTAGGAAGCCAATGAAAAGCTGTGTCCTAACAACGCCGCAGAAACGTAAACAGTTGAAGAAGGTAGCAAAAAAAAAAATATGGAAAAGAAAACCAAGCAAACGACAAAGACAGCTGCAATTGCTCGGCGTCATCCGCAGAAAATCGAGATTTTTGCATGGTTTGTTGCGATTTTCTGTCAAAACATTTATGTCACAAAAATTCAACAAATGCAAGCGCCTTTTTATTTTTTTGCGAGACATTTTATTTCTGAGAATTGTCACTACGATATGGATATTTCCAAAACATAATCATTTTACATTTGAAATATATTTATTTGCAATTAATAAAGCCGTTCATATATTTTATTAACGATCAGTTTTTTAGTTTCAACGTTTGTGTGTGTTATTATTTCATAATACATTTACTAATCATAAACAGTCAAAATAAACATAAAAAATTAAAGTTCCTGGTCTTTCAGTAAACATTTTGTTGGTGATACACATCACCCCACCAATGTGGAAAAGACCAAAAAAACCATATTTGAAATTTTTATTCTACTTCATCCATTTCTCAAAATATTCAACAGCCATGAAAATACTCACTTTGAATTGATTCTTCCGCAAGGCCTTTAAGCCAATCAAAAATTAAATTTCTTAATTGTTTTATTGGAGCAAATAAAAACTTGTTACATATCACCCCACTACAGCCTATTCTAGGTTTTAATGAAAACATTTATCATCCAATTGAAATGTAAAATTTTTAATAGCAAATACTGTACCAGGTGTATGCATTAGTTCTTTCCTGTTTGACTAAGAGATGACGCCAGCAAAAAGTACGCAACGTATTAATTTGACACATACGTCATTTTGGTCGCCTCACAATTAACTACAAACACACACAATTTGAGTCCGCCAAAAACTAGCGTCTTTGTTTTATCGTTCAGTGATCATTTCGGGTTTTGTGTCTGAGAAAGAACAGTTGCGGCACGCATTGATTTTCTTATTTAATCAAAAGTAAAAGGCTGTTAAAAGTCATCGTTTGCTGGTAGCAACATATAGTGAATACGCTCCATCAAATAGAACATGTGAGACATTTTTTCGATAATTTAAAAGTGGTTATTTCAATGTGAAAGATAGTGAGCGCTCTATTAGACCACAATATAGAGAAGACGAGCAATTACAGGAGTTATTGGATGATGACCCTACCTAAACTCAACGGCAATTTGTCAAAGCATTACATGTGTCAAAAGAAACATTCAGCAAACGTTTATGAGCAATGGGGAAGATCAATAAACTCGGTAAATGGATCCCACACTATTTAAATGAACGTTAAGTGGAAAATCACAGTCATTTGTAAAATGCTGCTTCAACTCCACGAAAGGAAATCATTTTTGCATCGAATTTTGACGTGGTGGCGAAAAATGGATTTATTTTGAAAACCTGAAGCGGAAAAATCGTGGCTTTCACCTGCCGAAGCCGGACCGGTAAGACCAGAGCGGAATTGTGTACTATGAACTCTGGAAGCCCGGCAAAACCGTTAAAACATAACGCTATCTCCAACAAACGATTAAGCCGCGCATTATTCGAAAGACTACCGGAATGGGCCAGATGACATGGCAAAGTGATTTTGTTACACGACAACGCGCCGTCTCACACAGCAAAGCAAGCGAAGGACACCTTGAAATCGCTTGGATAAGACATTGGATAAGACAATTGGGCACGAGCTCGAAGAACAGCACTTCAGAGAATTCGAGGAAGTTGGAAAATGGCTCGACGAATGGCTTGCCACAAAATACAGTCAGTTTTTCTCACATGCATAAGGTACCTGAAAAATAAGCGAAATGTGTAGAAACAGATGGCCAATATTTTGAATAAAAAAACATTAATTTACCTAGAAATTACATATTTTTTTACTAAACAAACGGGAGAAACTTATATATACTCCTGATAGATCCAGTCTCATTTTTTGCAATTGACGCGGCTTGAAAGGTTTCTTCATTAAAATTAAGTTTATCTTTTTCTTTTTTTTAACGATTAGGTATAACAAAGTATGTTACCACCTAAAGCCGTGCCATCACTGAGGCGACTTCATCACAGGCACAGCACTGGGACAGACCATGGATGAAGTTATGGTTGAAAAAAATACGTGCCCTCTCTTGAGAACCACCCCGTCTACGACCAAGTACAGAACTTGATTGAAATCACGAAAGTAAACCATCCTCGTGATGGACATGGACATCCAAGCTATGGACATCCAAAAAGAGAGAAACAGCTCTGATCCTCACAAAAAGGTCCTTATATAACCTCTTCGCATGTGTTCATTAAACAGTCCAGTTTTTTCCAGACCTCCTCTAGCAGAATGCAGTGCCCGACATTTCGTCGCCAATAGCAAAGCTAACAGCCCGCTCAGGGGACCCATTCCCCTCTACTTTGTGAGCACCACCAAAAGTCAAATGTGCGGTCAGAGGCCTCAGGATCCTTATCCCTGGTTAATGGTGCCAGAACACCAGGTATCTCCACCGATATCAGTCACTATAAAGGTTCAAATATCAACGACTCTCTTACCAGTGCCCATTCTGGAACCAACCCAGTGCCATAAGACTCAGAGCGTACTTTTCAGTGCATCATACCACAGAGGGTATTATAGTATGCATGCAACACAGTCCTGTCGAAAGAATCAAGGCAGAGGAACCGCCGAGGGCAGACGAGTTCGCACCTGAATTAAAAACCCCAAAGAACGACAAACTGCGCTGTGGAAATGTAGTTTATAGCACTTGATACTACTTGGAAGGACCAAGTAGACGACAACCTGATAAAACTTGGAGCTTCCAACTGGCACCAGCAAGCGCAAAACAGAAATGGCTTGAGCAATTTCTTACACTAGGCGAAAGCCGACTTACAGTTGTAGGCGCCACCTAAGTAAGTAAGTATACTAAACCTCCACCCGACAAGATAGCTCAGAACCGAGACAGCAGTAGCAGCAGCAGCAACGATAGTCACAGCTCAAGCCTGAGAAAAACGAATTCGCGACTAACGCTCGAGAACGCCCAAAGTACAATTTCATACTCAGCGGAAAAAGTATAATAATAACTAAACTGTTTAGTTTTTCTGAGAGTCGAGCGAAGGCCAGAAAAAATTCTACGGACACTCCTGTAGCAGCCTCTGGAAAGGGCCCAAAGGGGAGCTTTCGTCGAAAACTTATAAGACAACGAATTAAATTTTCCTGGAGTCGTTGCGGAAAGGTATGGATAACATAGACAAATAGACAAAATATGAGAGGATACAAGTTGTGGTCTCGTGTTCCTCCTACATCTCTTCTTTCAAGTAACTCTGGGAACAAGAAAAAGCAGTATCGCTTATACATAAATCTACAAAACATTCACTGAATAACAAATCAGATCAAATTAGATTCTAGCAGATAAAGTGCTAGGAAACTTCCGTGGGCTGTCCGTAGGAAAGGGATAGTCTAATGTTTTGATTATTTCAAATTTAAACCAATACTATCGACCAAAATGTCAATACTATCACAAGAGCATAGAGCTCTCGATTTTTCTCGATTTTAGTTTGTCTACCCGGACATCCGGTCACTCGAAACCCGAAAAAAATCCGGGTAGCTCGAAAACCTAGGTAATTTTTTAATCAGTGTTTGGTTAGTTTTGGTGGTAGTAGATATGGGAAGGAAAGGGTAAGTTCAGAAGAAATTTTGAGAGCGGAAAAATAATAGGATCAGTCCATACATTTCACCCCTCTATGGGTCAATTCGGGAGAGATGTGAAGTTTACTCAACAATTTTCTTTAGAGTTTTTTTTGTAGGGATACCTCCAGAAGGGTGGCAGATAGCAGCTGGGTGTAGTCAAAACAAATGTTAAGAGTGGAAAATAATAGCGTCAGTTCGTTAATATGATCCCTCTAGTAGTCGATTTAGGAGAAACATGAACTATTTTTGACATTTTTGCTTTTGTGTTTTTGTAGGGGAACCTCCAAATACGTGGAAGATCGGGGGCGGTTGTGTTGAGAATAAATATTGTTGGACAAAAAAAATATTAATAGGGCAGCTCATACATTTGACCCCTCTACGTATCAAGTCGGTAGCGATATGAACTAAAATCTACATTTTTCTTTAGTTTTAATTTTTTTTTTTTAGAGCGAACCCCATAAGGTTCAAAGGAGGGGTGGATGTGTTCAGAAGAAATGTCGAGAGTGAAAAAATTAAAAGGCCTGGTGATACATTTCACCACTCTAGGGGATAGCCTGGGGGAACTATGAATTATTTTAGTGAAATTATTGCAAGCCCTGAAATGTATGCTCGAAATACCCAAAAAGGTTAAAAAATCCCGGATTTGCTTGAAATACCCGAAAATTTCTGGTGCCCGGAGTATGTTTCAGGTTGTTCAAAATTCCCGAAAATACTCGAGAATATCCGGGCATGGCCTGGGTAACTCGAGCTTCCCGGATAGCCCGGATGCTCAAAAATGGAGAGCATCAGAAATGCAGCTGAAACTGAACCCTGATTTCAGTTTCCTTAACCTAAATATCACCCGACTTCAGTCTTCTGAAGTAGTACCAACTATAGTCGTAAGTGATGATTATCCGGGTAATTCTGGTAAGAAAAAAACTTATGCTGAAGCCTGTACTGCTACTAATACTATTCCTTCAACTTCCGTTATGAGCTCGTTTTTAACTGGTGCTATACCAAAACAAATATTGAAAAAAAGCATTAATCTGCCGTCTTGTAAAGAACTTGTGGTTGTCCAGCCTTCTAGATCTATATTTGTGTCTCGTTTTGCTCTTGATACATCCGAAGAAGACGTTTTACATCATATAAACTCTAAATTGAATCTTGTTAATAAGAATATTTCGGTTTACAAATTCAAGTTTTCATATGAGTGCACTGTATCTTCTTTTAAAATAAATTTGCCTGGGGATCTCTTTAACACGGTATTAGATCAAGGTTTTTGGCCTGAAAATACGTTTATCCACGAATATATTCCTAGATCACAACCTAAAACTTCACTGGCTACTTTACCTGTTCGTACTACTAAACAAAAAAACTAGATTGTTGCCTTGCATTCCTTATCTTATACCAAAATGTTCGAGGATTAAATACAAAGTTAATTAGGATTAAATAAACCTACTTTTTGACATAATTGTTTTCAGTGAAACTTGGCTTAAGCCTAACACCCTAAATACTGAAATTCTCTCTAATAATTTCAATATTTGTCGGAAAGATAGAAACGCTATTGCTGGTAATTCTTTTAATGGCGGTGGAGTTTTAATTGCCGTTAAATCTTCTTATTTCTCACAAGAAATAATAATTCCTGAGGTAAAAGATACTTGTAAAGTATGGTTCGTTTAATCTTTATGTAACATGTTCATATATTCCTCCTGTTTCCAACGTAGAGGTATATTTGAAACATTTGGTTTCGATAAATAAAGTGTGTTTAAAACTTCAGCCTCATGATCACATTCTAATAACGGGTGACTTTAATCTTCCAAGTGTCGCTTGGACCTGCTGCATCGAAAACCCTGCAATATTATTGCCTTCGTCTGAATGCTCATCTGCTAATTCATTTTTAAATGAGCTTTCAAGTCAAGGACTTTTTCAATTAAACAGCCACTTTAACAAGAATAGCCGTTTGTTAGATCTTGTATATTTTGACGACAGCAATATTATATCAGTTTCAAGGACAGACCCATTCGTGCTCCCTGAAGATCCATACCATCCAACTTTAGAAATTGCTCTTAATTTTCCTAAACAATCTGTAAAGAATCGTATTACTCAACCTCTTGCTGAGTTAAATTTTAAAAGAACCAATTATGTTTTGTTAAAAAACAATATATCTAATATTAACTGGACATCCGTACTAAATATCGTTAACACACAAACATCGCCAGAAAACCTTGATTCGGCTGTCTCTGCTTTTAATAGAACTCTCAATGATTGTTTTCTATCATCAGTACCACAGAGAAAAGCCCGTTTAGCATCTGGTCCTGTATGGTTTACTGAAGAACTGAGAAAATTAAGAAACTTAAAATCCATGCATTATAAAAAATTTCAAAAAACTCATAGCATTACAGATTTTGGTTCTTATACCTCTATTAAGTACAAGTATCGTCAATTGTGCTAGCAATCTTACGATATTTATTTAATGAAAGTAAAATTAAACATCAAATCTGATGCTAAATCATTCTGGAACTGTGTCAACACAAAACGCAAGATTGATTCCTATCCTTCTTTTATGAAATATAAAACTGTTGAATCAGATAGCGAGAATATCATTTGTAATTTTTTCGCTGACTTTTTCAAAGCGACCTATTCATCTTCATCCTATGATAATCTATTATTTATCTCCCAATAATTGATACTAACCCGGTTTTATCATACTTAAAAGCTCTTAAAACGTCATATAAAAGTGGTCCCGACAATATACCGTCATGTATACTAAAATATTGCTGTGATGAATTAGTAACTCCAATCACTATGCTTTTTTCTTCTTCATTAAAATCTTGCTATTTTCCAGTTGCCTGGAAGTCGTCTTTATGTTATTCCGTTGCACAAGTCTGGTAACAGGTCTTTAATCGATAACTATCGTGGAATTGCAAAATTAAACGCTTTGCCGAAGCTTTTTGAGGCAATCATTACTTCACAATTATCACATAGTGTTAAATCTTTATTGTCTCCACTACAACATGGATTCGTTTCAGGAAAATCTACGGTTACAAACCTACTTGAATTTACTTCCAAAACCATTGGGAATTTTGGAAAAGGTTTACAGACTGATGTTATATACACAGATTTTAGTAAAGCTTTTGATCTTGTTAATCATAAACTCTTAGTCTTAAAGCTATATCTTGCTGGATTTCCCACAACACTTGTAAGATGAATTGAATCTTATTTATGCAATAGAACACAACGCGTTCTTTTTAAACTTGTGAAATCTCATGAGTTTCCTGTCACTTCTGGTGTACCTCAAGTAAGCCACCTCGGGCCTCTTCTTTTTTTACTGTTTATAAATGATTTGCCATCTGTCATAAAGCATTCGAGTATTTTAATGTACGCAGACGACGTGAAACTATTTCTTCCTTTCAAAAATGCTAATGATGCCGTTCTCTTGCAAGCTGACATAGACCATCTTTATAGCTGGTGCAACGTGAATCGTATCAATCTTAACACGAAGAAATGTAAGCACATGACTTACACTCGAAAATCTCCAGTCACATGTATTTATAAAATTTGTGACCATATATTAGAGTCCTTAGATGTCTTTCATGATCTTGGAGTAACTATGGATACTAAACTTCGCTTTCATATTCATATTAATAAAATTATAAATCGTGCAAATAGTACTTTAGGTTTTATTAAACGATGGGCAAAAGAGTTTAATGATCCCTATATAACAAAAACCTTATTCACCTCTTTAGTGCGACCTATTTTAGAATATGCTTCAATTGTTTGGTGCCCTCGATATAGTTGTTACATCGACGACATAGAATCGGTTCCGAAAAATGTTCTTTTGTTCTGCTTAAGCCATCTTTATTGCAATTTTAACTATAACCTACCACCTTATGAATATCGTCTGCAACTTTTAAATCTTCCTACTTTAAATAATCGGAGAATTATGCTAAATGCTACTTGGAGTTTTAAACTTTTACATGGATATGTAGACAGTCAATATTTACTGACCAAAATTTACTTTAATATTCCTCTCCGACCTAGAAGATCTTTTAAGTAACTTTACATGAACTTTTGTAGAACTAATTATTTGCAAAATGAACCACTCAGAAGCGCTTGTGGGGACTTTAATTTTGTTTCAGATGCAATTTCTTTAAATGAATCCGTTTACTCAATTAAATTTAATATTTTAGATTATCTACAGTATCGCCACTAATCTGGATCATGCTTTCCAAGGATACTTAATTATTTTCCTGTGATGTTTGGTAACAACTAATACAATCTAGCTGTGTGGTTTAATATGATTATCCAGAGCGAGACCACATCCGTCTCGCCTGGCATATGCCGGCTTGACGCCGTACGACTAGCTTTGCATGTGTGAGCTGTGCTCTAATCCATATTTATATAGATATACACGCTATAGATATTTTTGATTATCCAGAGCAAGACCTCGTCTGTCTTCTGTCTTGCCTAGCACATGTATGAGCTCGACCTCGTCCGTCTAGCCTGGCATATGGGAGCACCGCTCTAATCAATCATTCTATTTACTACTAAGAAACTAACCGGATTGCAACTGTATGTTCCTGAAAGCCTGGAAATTTAAAATTTTTATAAAAATTTAATTGTACTTAAATAAATTGTATTTATTTTGTTTAATATTAATTGCTATAAGGCCATATGTGCTTAGCATTCAAATAAATAATAATAATAATGCATACGATTGCATTTGCAATCGCTCATCCTCCTAGTTAAAATATAACTCTTATTATAACATTAAACAGATTCATTTTTCAGTTAATTTTCGTCTCTTTTGTAAAATTTCTATGTTAATTTACATATATTGCACTCAAGTTTGTATACGTGGACGTTTCACTTCAATTTTTTTGACAAAATTTGTCTTAGATACTTGTTAAGCTATACGCCATATTTCATCTCCCTAGGCAAGATAGAGCTCTAATTTTATCTCCCTAGTGAAGATAAACCTTTCTGAACTACAATACATAAATTCTCAAAAATTATATTAAAATTTTTATAAATCAGAAGAGTTAACATTTTTTCATCACATCCTTAATGTTCTGTCATTTCATAGTAGCTCAGTTATTATGATAGCCCAACAGATAATTAAAGCTCAACAGATAATCAAAGTAGCCGAAAATGGCTATTTAATTTCTAGCATTAGTTTTATGGGGTGTTTATTATATCGTTAATACTACAGCTCAATCATTTAACATTGCTGTATAAATTGTATTTGTTGGTGAAAACAAACACGCTGCTCACAGCGTTTGTGTATATTTTTAATTGACGTTCGTATCTTTAATAATTAATCCAGATTTATCAAATTTTATTGAAGCTATTATAGCAAAAAAAAAATATATATAACCTGCGCGCGCTAAGAATCACACAAATATGAGTCGATGCGAAATTGTGCATTCAATTGGCAAAAATAAGTTACAGACGCAAACGGAAATAAAGATAAAGCATGTTGGTGGTAATGTGTGAAAAAACACAATGGGTGTAAAGAAATCTAAGAAAGAGATAAAATAGACAAACGTGCATTAAAATGCATTGTTCGTAGCAAACGGATTGTGATCGTATCTCAGCTATGCTGGCTCTGTGATGTATATAAATCGATATTGTGGGAAATTCAGCTTCGAAGAAATATTTGTATATCTTAATTGTTTCAGTTGAAAATACTCAATGTTTTCGTTTTTGCTAGTAACTGTGCTTAAGAAACATTTTTCATTGGCCAAAAGTCTACCATCTTTTGATTGCAAAAATGGACTCAGTATAGATCTGAATCAAATAGATCCGAATGGGTTCATCATCGCATAAAAACAATATTAAGCATTCAAACGACATTCTTTAAAAATAAATCAAAATCACACACATAAAAATATATTGTAATAACACCCTTATCACGTTTTGGGTGATTTTTAGGGGGTTGTATTAACACCCGGGGAACAGGGGGCGAACCTTCACATGGCAACTTGTCTGACCGCCTCAACCTGGCGAGGCCAGCATTATCCATGTCGAAATCGTCTCAAGTCGACTCAAACCTCCACGTAGTGTTCCCGGGGCAACGGCAAACTGGCATCTGTTAGTTTGACGGCTAATTTGAGCGGCAGGTTGCTCCGTGGACCTTAAACATGGAATGTGCACTGGGTTTGGGTCCCGTCACATTACTACTGCCCAATAAAAACTAAACCAGCCTCGGATAAGAACCCCAATTACGTTGACGACCACCGCAAGCGAAAAACGGACAATGATTTGTGGATATGCACCTGGAATGTCCGGACTCTTTATAGGGAAGGTGCCGTTATCCAACTGGCGGAAGCCCTCACAACAATAAAAGCTGACATCACCGCCATCCAGGAAATGCGATGGAAAGGGCAAGGCTGCTCTAAATAAGCACACTGCGATATCTACTACAGCTGCCATGCGGAGAGGCGCGAATTTGGATGTGGATCCGTCATTAGTTGGAAACTACCCCACCTTGTTTCCCGGTTCACACCTGTGATCGAAAGATTGGCCACGATCCGCATCAAGGCAAAATTTTTCTTCATCAGCCTTGCGCGCACGTCCCGACGGAGAAAAAGGACGAAGCCGTCAAGGATGCTTTCTACGCTAGTCTTGAGGACGTATACGAAATAGTCCTCGGCGATTTTAATGCGAAAGTCTGAAGGGAAGGCATATTTGGCCCCACTGTCGGTCAGTTTATTCTTCATAAGACCTCCACGAATAACGGTCTAAGACTGATCAACTTCGCCGCGGCGCGAAACATGCCTCTAGTGTTATAGAGTATTCTCTAGTGTTCTAGACGGAAGGCATGCCTCTAGTGTTCTAGATGTGCGTACATTTCGGGGGATCAATATTGACTCCGACCATTATCTTGTTGCAGCCAAGATCCGCATGCAATTATGCAATGCTAAGAACATACGCACAGGAATGCAACGAAAGCCAGATGTCACTAAGCTGCAATTACAATGAACTGCCGAAGCCTACTCCGCTCAACTATCGGTTAAGCTCAACCAACCAACCTCTGGACCCGATGACGCCGCCGGACTTTGGGCGCATATATCTCACTCCATGCGCGCTGCCGCTGAAGAAGTCATTAGTTTCCGGCGCCCTCAACCTTGGAACCAATGGTACGATCAGGAGTGTCGCATTGCGACAGCAGTAAAAAACGCCCCTTATAGAAAAACGCTGCAGTCAGCTGCAATGCGAGCCGTGTAAGAAAACTACCGCGAAAAGAGGAAGGAAGAGAGGCGCCTTTTCAGACGCAAGAAAAGATAGCAGGAAAAGCGTGAGCGTGAGGAACTAGAGGCCAGAAGGATGCATGAAAATTCTATCAACATGTTAAGCGTCTAACCCAAGGCTTCAAGCCCGGAGCATCCACTTGTAGAGACGAAAATGGAGATCTAAATACGGATACACAGTGTGTGCTGAGATTATGGAGACGGCACTTCTCCAATTTACTTACTGGTGACGATTCCACCAATGCCGCCCATGGAGAGCGCAGTTCAGTGCCACCAATCAACGATGACGGAGTAGAAGTATCACCACCTAGCCATGAAGAGATTCGAGTTGCTATCCAACGACTCAAAAACAATAAAGCAGCGGGTGCTGACGGCCTGTCAGCTGAATTGTTTAAAACCGGCGGCGATGAATTGATAAGGCGCATGCATCAGCTCATCAGCAAAATGTGGCTAGCAGAAAGCATGCCCGACGATTGGAACCTCAGTGTACTGTGCCCTATACTTAAGAAAGGAGACCCTACAATCTGCACTAGTTATAGAGGTATCAGTCTTATTTCCATCGCATATAAGGTTCTCTCAAGCGTACTGTGTGAAAGATTAAAGCCGGTTACAAAAACACTGATTGGACTTTATCAGTGTGGCTTTCGACCTGGAAAGTCCACCATAGACCAGATTTTCACGCTACGACAAATCCTAGAAAAAACCCACAAAAATTAAATTAAATTAAATTAGAACGCAACAGTGTCTGATTTCGGTATATCTGCAAAGTTGATTAGACTGATTAGACAGAATGACGTTGAGCAACACATACAGCTCCGTCAAGGTAGGAAATTACCTCTCCGAAACCTTTGATACCGAAAGATTTTTCAGACAAGGGGATCCACAGTCTTGCGATCTTTTCAACATCATCATGGAGGGGATCGTACGAAAGGCCGGTGTGCATCGTAATGGCACCATTTTCTAGAAAGGTGTCCAGCTCCTTGCGTACTTTGATGATATTGATATTGTCGGCAGAACCAAGAGAGATATTACCGCTGCTTTCACCACTATCGAAAAGGAATCAGCCAAAGTGGGTTTGACGATAAATGAGGGTAAAACAAAGTATATGCTGTCTACAAACAAGGGAGTGCGGCTTCTAGACTCCCACGTTTCATCCGGCAGCTTTAACTTTGAAGTAGTCAAGGAATTCGTATACCTTGGCACCGACATTAATACCAAAAACGAAATCAGCCTGGAGATAAAGCGAAGAACAATAATTGCTAATAGGTGCTACTACGGGCTCAGTAAGCAACTAAGTTCCAGAGCCCTCTCTCGATCGACAAAACTAACACTCTACAAGAGACTCGTTCTATCTGTGCTGCTTTATGGCGCTGAGGCATGGGTAGTTTCGCAAACTGACGCAGCTGCTCTGGGGGTGTTCGAGAGAAAAGTTCTTTGCAAAATCTTCGGTCTTGATCAAGTCGGCGATGACTATCGCATCCGAATGAACCACGAGATGTATGAGCTCTACGAAGACATTGACGTAGTTCGGCGTATAACTGTGCAGTGACTACGCTGGCTGGGTCATGTCCATCGTATGGACGATGAAGCTCCAGCGAAAAAGGTGCTCGAGGCAAGGGTCGCTGGTCAATGAGGACGAGGACATATACGATATGGACCAGGCCGAGCCTTAACCGCACTTGGTGTATCCGATTGGAGAAGGAGCGAGCAAAGCAGAGGCGCCTGGCGAGAGCTGATGAAGTCGGCCGAAAGTCGAACACGGGATGTAATGACCACTAAGTAAGTAAGTAAGGATCAAAAAGTTTGGCATAAGTGACAAGAAAAAAAATTTTTTTTTTATCAAAGTTGGTTTTATTTTTCAACATACATTCCTTTTAAGTCGATGCAGCGAGTCCAACGATTTTCTAACTTTTTATGCCTTCCAAAAATTAGTCCTTTGGATGCTCTCAAAAATAGGCTTAAGTTTCAGCTACGAGTTTCTCATTATAGTAAAATGACTTACCGGTGAGCTTTATTTTCAAGTTTTGGAAACAAGTAGCTAGGGAACCAGTAAAAACCCAATTTCGTGCCATTTTACTTGCACAACTAACGTTAAATGAGCAGGCGCATTTTCGTGATGATAGAGAATTTCTTTCTTCTTCAAATGCGGCCGTTTAGTTATGGTTATGGTTTTACCTTTTTTAAGATAGTTCATGCTCATAGTTTTATGTCGAAATGGTATAGGAGATTCTTTATTGGACTGTCGAGATGACTTTATGATAGATAAAATAATTGTGGGTGCCGATTTGTTTTTCTAGGGTCTCCTCCAAGATTTGACGTAGTGTAAAGATATAGTCATTGACAGATTTTTCAGGTCTGAAGTCAGATATGTTGATAATGTCCAATCAATTGCCTTACGTTGGGCTTCAGCTTTTCACATAAAGCGCTCGACAGAACCTTATATGCGATATTAAAAAGGTTATTCCACGGTAGTTGGCGCAAGTGATAGGATCGCTTTCTTGTGGATTGGGCAGAGTACACTGAGGTTTCAATCTTTTGAAATGAATTCTTCTGAACATTTTCTGCATGGAAACTCATTAATGCATTTAAGCGGAGTTTCGCCTTAATTCTTGAGCAGCCTAGCAGGTAAGGCTATTAGCTCCCACTGCTTTGTTGTCCTTAAGACGAGCTATGGTTACGAAGACTTCATTATAGTCGAGCAGAAGTACCATTCACGGTACCATCCGTAATTGGCGTTTTTGAGATATCATCTTTATTGGCAGGATTGTTGTCAGCATTGCCATTTAAAAGCCTAGGGAAGTATTCCCTCCATAATGTCAGTGTACTCTGAATATCTGTCACTGAATTCGCATTTTCATCCTTGCAGGCACAAGCTCCGATTCTAAAACCATCGGCCAGGCGTCCATCAACCAATTAATCTCGAAAACTTTTCGAACCATATTCCTGTTGCCATAATCTTAATCTTCTCGCATTCACGCTTTTCTGAGGCTGCTTTTACCACCTTATTTTCTTTCTGTTTTGCTCCTTACCACTACGCATTGCAGCGCCCTGCAGAGAAATTTTGTAGGTGGTGTCTTTCTCGGCAGTAGCGGTGTGACAGTCCTAGTTGAACCATTGGTTTCCACGAAGGCAATGGTAGTCAATCACCTGTTTGGCATAAAGAAGGAGATGTGTGTTCACTGTGCGCATAAATCATTTGCAAGAGTGAGAGTCGAGTGGGAAGGCTTGATTGCGCTGATTCTTGGCTGCGCACAGACGTGTATGGATGATAACTGCGACTGGCCTTAGGAATATTGAGATGATTGAGTCTAGTGCTACTTACAACCTTGTTTCGTGCTGCGGCAAAATCAATTGGTCTCAATTCGCTATCGAAAGTGCTGCGGTGAAGGCTGAAATTTCTAACTATTCGGTTGAAGATGTTTTCCTTGCCTACCACAGCGTTGAAGTCATTAAGCACGATTTTTGTGTCCTGAATGTAGCAGCGTCCGTTAATTTTTTCCAAGGCGTTCGTATAAAGTTTCTATGTTCTCATCGATCTTGCCACATAATAGGCTTATGTGAAAAAATTTAGACTTAATGCGGAAAATGTATGTCGTTCGTTCACAGGTCTGAATCGCAGGACGTGATAGAGTAGCCTCTAGCCAACTATCAATCTGCACCCATACTCGGACCCTCTCCGCATAGCCGCTTTAACAAATGTCATAAAATGTTTACTACCCTACTCAACCCCGTCCCTTCCATTGCATTTCTTGAATTGCAGTGATATCAGCTTTGTATTTTTCGAAGATATAAATCAGTTGGTTAGATGCACCTTCTCAATGAAGCGTTCGAATATTCCAGGTGCATATCAGTAAGTCATTATTCATTATTTTTCCGTTTGCGGTAGTCGTCAACTGATTTGAGGATTATTTCTCTTTATTCTTTTATGCTTCATTGAAATTATTAATGCTGCAAGCGAGTCACATAACCTATTTAAGCCTAGGACGCCCGCAGTTCAGATTGGCCGTCAAACATCAAACGGTTGCCAGTTTGACGTTGCCCAAGGAACACCACGAAGAGGTTTAAGTCGACTTATGATGATTTCGACATGGATAGAACTGATCTAACCAGGTTGAGGCAGTCAGACACGTTGCCGTGTAAATAAGAGCGTGGATAAGAGCGTTGAAAAATTTAGTGGCGCTACAAGGGTCAAACGTGAGTCGGATGTACAGCGGCCCTTTCGAAACAATCTCAAATGTTTCAACAATGAAATAGTGAAGCAGACTTTAAGCCTGTATGATACTTAATTAAATTGATCATTGAAAATTATAACTAGAGCAGTTCAAATAGCACGAATGCGTGGATTCAATTGGTGTGAGTGAGAACGCATATGGTACGAATAGGAGAAAAATTTGTGGGACGGACTGTATTTTCTTTGCATTTTTTTGCCATTTCTTTCAATTCGTTCTTCGTTAAGTTTCGATCAAATATTTACTATGAAATATTTTGCTGTTAATAATTAATTTGACATTTTTAGAGTACACAAAACTATTTAATATAAATGTATGCTGAATTGGAAGTGATGTGTGTAGCTAATATTAATTTATTTAATGCAGCTGCTCTTAAAAACACCAGATATAAAAAAGTAACAACGTCTATCCTTTTCTTACAAAATATGTCTGTCCTGCCCACGCGCCACTTGTTTTCAGATTTTATAATTGGACAAAAAAAATTCAGTATCATACGGGCATTACTTCAATTAAAAAAATTATATTTTAAAATTTAAAAAAAAATGAAAAAATCAAAATTAATGATAAAATCGTTTTAATGTGTTCTCTAATTAAGGCCTTGTATGGCCGTGTTTCGACGTAACTTTTGGCGACTAGGCTTTTTCACTTCAAATTGGCCCATGTTCAACCGCTGTTCGGCCGAGTCTACAGCCCAAAAGGCTTTTCTGATTATACTATTAAGGCCATGTTTGAACGCTATTTGCCTGCTTATATTTTTACTCGGCAATGCTTTTCGTTTTCTTTCAATCACTTTTTCTATGAAATTTCTTCATACACCTCTTAAATTTGATTTTGTTTGAAGTATTTTTTTACACCCATTCTTTCCTTTATTTTTCCATTTTGCTTCATGTTAACATTTTATTGCAGCTTTAGTACGCAGCAACTTCTGTGTAGCAGCGTCGTAAAATTAATTCAGTGGAAATTATTTCCATGCTCACAATTGTCAGTTATTCCTCGTCTCCAAACGTTTTTGCATCTTATGCTCCCACAATGCTGTACATCCGTTTCCGCTTCAAGTCGCTTAAAATTGTCGCATAAATTGCGCCCAAGAAGATTGATTTGCTAGCACTTGAGATTTTTTATTTCTATGTATAAATCTTAAAAAATTTCAAAAATTTCTTGAAATTCCACCTTATTTTTTGAGTATATTATTATGCCAAATTGTACGCCTCACCCCCTTTTTGTGGTAATTTCAACATATATACGCACAACAAAGAGACACCATAAAATACTGCATAAAAAAATAATTCCTTTCATGCCCTAATGGGGCGTTTTTCGCGCTCAAGCAACTGCAAATAATAGCAACAAAATGTTTTGTTGTAGGTTTTAAGGATATGTTTCAGTTGCCTTTTTTTTTTTGTGTTGAAAGGATTTATCTATCAGCATGTGGTGGGGAGCTATGCACACATTGATAGAATGAAGTGATTATAAAGTTATTAAAGATTACTAACAAACCGAATGACAACGTCGATGAACAACTAATGCGAATGCGATTGCGATCATTTTTGCAAGTTATTCGATTGAATAATAAAAAATAATAATAATCGTGCTAAGACGTATGGAAATGAAATGAGCTGAGTGGGAAAAAAATTGGGTATGTAATACTAAAAAGATTTTAATGCTATGTTTGGAACTAAGTTTTTTCACAAAAAAAAATCTACAAAAAAAGGCAATTCTCATGAAGTTGTATGTTGTAAGTGAAAGGTTTTTCATTTTCCCAATTATTTGTAAAGCGATTTATTTAAAAAATTTTTGTTGTATTGTTCTGTTTTTAGTGGTTGTATTATGTGTATAAAATTTGCGTGATCGGACCGGAAGTCCGACCGGCCTACCTCCCATGCAAAGTGATGTACAAAAAATAACTTCTAAGAACTTTGTTTACTTTCTATCACATTTCGGTCGTTAGTTGGTTACACGACAACGATGTGACCGCCAAGCAACGTTTAACATTTTCAAATGCTCTCTTCCACACATGGTATAATAAGGCAAGTTAGATGCATGGCTGAGAGCAGACCATCATACCTGTCAAAAAAACGCAAAAACACGTAAAGAACAACACTAAACGCAAGGTATAATGATTGAGAAGGTAGAAGTGACCATCGTAGAATTATAAGGTAGGGCCGCTTCGCCCTCACGCGTCAACGAAGGGTGCATATTGAAAAGGTTGGTTAGTTGTCAAATCGACGAATTTCGTAGAAATTGGAAATGACGAAAATATTTTATGTTTCCAAGTTGCAAATAGTGCGGTCGCGTGTGTTAAGTTTGTGATAATTTGAAAGAAGTCTTAAAATTTCAAAACAACCTGTAACAGTTTTAACCTAAAAACAACTGCGAAACGTGAGCATAAAGAAATTCGCGATGATGAACAGCTGATTTTGACATCCAGCACGCTTTATTCTGCTTTCTACTTCATTCCTCTCCTAGTCGGCCCTACCTTATAATTTTGCCATAGGGGTGACAACTGGTAATTTTCTCAGAACGCCGATCAACACTTGTCAAAATTAATACAAAGTTTCATTTGCTTTGTTGCTTATTCGTTTTCTCTTTTTCTATGCGTTTTTGACAAGTTCTGGTCGGCAAAAGAAATGTCACTCCTACTTTAAAATAATTATATCATTACTAAGCGTTGACTCAATTTGCCAAGTGACAGAAAATTATTTGCATTGGTTTTGTCAATTATGGTGAATGAGAAAGGCTGTGTTCACACGATGGTCAAATGATTGAATGAATCCAAATTTGTTGTTGTTTTCCCAGCTCAAAAA
This sequence comes from Coremacera marginata, assembly GCA_914767935.1. Classification (NCBI taxonomy): domain Eukaryota; kingdom Metazoa; phylum Arthropoda; class Insecta; order Diptera; family Sciomyzidae; genus Coremacera; species Coremacera marginata. The sequence goes on along the minus strand of OU612043.1, from coordinate 50,975,204 downwards.
AAAATTAACTCTCTGCGAGAGCGAAAACGTCACATATATTCTGAAAGACTTAAGCAAACATTTGAAATTAAAAATTATAGCAGCCTTCTTAGTTTTCATGGCCATCCAAATACGTGGATTTTCCTTCATACAGATAAGCTATTGTAATCAATTTTATTCCCAATAGATCAACATTATTTTCATTTAAGTTATCCATTTTTCAAAATTTTTAGCAACACAACACTTCACAACTTCACAGAATAGTAGGTAGCTGAAAAGTAACAAATGCTGGCGTCGGCCATTTGATCAATAAATCAATTGTGAGCAGACATTAAGCAAATATTTCAAAGAGAGTAAAAGAGAACAAAAGCAAGGGATGAACTTCATCATTTGACCAACGTGTGAATACAGCCAAGGAGAGCATGATCAGCCACGATGATACGTGCCTTCTTTCTTCTATTATGCTAGGACGCAAAACTGTTTTAATCGGTGATCGCTGTACTGCACAGCGAGCAAAAATTAACCAGCCTTACCAAAAAAGTAATTTAGTGCTGGCTCTAGTTAGTGCCGGCTCTAAAAAGATTTTCTAGCATACGCTTAGCAGAGCCTACAGCTGCTACTAAATTGAAAAGCTGACTCTAAAATTTAATATCAGTTTTTTAGTAAGGCTGAACATGTTTTGCTGGGTCTACAAAGTGTTCATCCGCTCCGACTCTCATTGTTCTTCCCACAATTTCACATTGCAAGCAACAACAAAACACCTTGCTCGCCGGTCAAGCGAGCATCGTTTAATATGTACCATCGAGTACATTTGTACCAATAGCAACGAAAAGAATTTTTGCAAGCTCTTTGAATAATACTTTATCTGTACTTTTTTGGCAGAATGTATGTACAGATTACGTCTTGCGTACGGTAGCCCTTGTTGTGACGTCAACTGTGCTTTCTTACTTAGGTAGAGCTTACAACCTTAAGTCAGTTTTGGCCTAGGTCAAGAATTTTGCGCTTGCTGGTGCCAGTTGGAAGCTTCAAGCTCGTTCTCCACTTAGTGCTTTCAACGTAAATGCGGTCGTTCTCTTATATGTTGACCGCCGCTGGGTACTGAATCGAATATTTTCTTTGCTGGAGCGTCGCCTCCTATCTACTCAACATGGCTTAGCCAGCGAAGCCGCTCAATTTTTATGCGCTTTACTATGTCGATGTTGGCATATAGCTAGTACAGCTCATCGTTCCGTCGTATTCTGTACTCGCTATTGACATAGATTGGTCCGTAGATCTTACGAAGGATCTTCTCTCGAAGACTTCCAAAGTCTTTTGATCAGAATTGCTCAGTGTCCATATAATTATTTAAACCGGAATAAGAGCTCTTTTTTTATTAAAAGTTAAAGCTTTAGTCCTAAAATTGGAAATTTTAAAAAAATATATGGTTGAATTTGTATCCAATGGTCGTTGTACATTATTAGATGTATCCATACATACGTTTCATACATTATACACACACCTTGAATCATTCGAACAGTAAACGTATTAGGGGTATTCACGATGTTATGTATTTATGATAAATTTTTACAAAATTTACAATATTTACAACTTATTGTGAGCGAACCTTCAATAAAGTCTTGAATTTTGAAAATCAGCTGATTTGTGTATCCATTTTTGTTTGAAAATATAAATTAAAATGCCTACAAAATAGTTCAAAAGCATAAACGAAACACTAATAATATCGCATTTTTTTAAATGAACTCGCATCACAGCCAGTAGCTTCCTCGATGTTGAGTGGAACTGCTTTTGCGATCAGCTGATCACATATACAACAAAATTTACAAAGAATACAATAGGGTTTCGTCATTGTATTTTTGCTACAGGGTTGTATTTTGAACACTGTGCATTTTGTTTTTGTAATTTTACAAAATTTACTACAAATATCAAATTTAATAAAAATACACAATACAAGGGCAAATACACCACACCGTGAATACCCCTATTCTTTCGCACTTTAACTATCACTGACCTGTGTAACTGGCCTGTAAATGCAGCTCACACATCAGCTTACAATCTTGTGTAGTATACGGCCGCCATGTTCACACAGGTTCGATAATTTGTAAGCATGCTTGTGAGTATGCCACACGTGTTTGCTTGTTGACAAAAAAAATTTTGATTTTCTCTCCATTATTTTAATTGTAAATTTTAAATTTTAATCTGCAACTTTTCACAATCTTAAATAATATTTTCCATTTGCTTTTAATTGTAAACAATCTATCAGTGCATTTTCCAGTACAAAATCGAGGGAAAACCCGAAATAAATCCACCAAAAGTAATTAAAAACAACACTGATATCCCTCTTTTTGACATACACTAGCCGCTGCTGTCAAAACCACTGGCTCTGAAATTTCGTTGCCAGTAGTAGGCTTGAAAATGAATCCAGTGTGGATGTACTTGTAGTAAAGTGTAAATGTATTGAGTTTTTCGAACTACAGAGCCAGTATTCTGGCCAGTGTAGCATGCCTGTAAACATAAAATAAAATGCTACATTTTCAGACAAATATGTGATGCATGATAAATGCCTGATTTTCCTATTAAAAATTATGCATTCTGGAATGTATAGTCTATAGAGGCTGTGCATTCTAAAACACATTCCTACACTAAGCGAAAAAAACACAGGTGCGTCGTTGGACACACGAGAGAAGCGAAGTTTTTTTGCAGTTTCATAGATTTAATAATTAGTGTTTTTTTTTTAATAAAATAGCTTTTAAATTAAAAAAATTTAAGTAACATAAAATAAATTAAAATTAAATTATTACATTTCATTATCATATTATTTATTTTGTTATGTGCTACATTCATTGTTATTTCAACTCACTTGTGGGCATTTGTTAATTTTTGCCGATGCTGATGATATCTTGTATGTAACAATAGAAGCAATATGTTTGTTATATTTGGATAGCAGCTAAATATGCTGCATATATAGAAAAGCCAATAAGCAATCCTCTCAATATATAGGTTTTTCAATCTCCTGCAACATAGCTTAAGTTGTACTTTATTAAAACACCGATGCTGGGGACATCTTGTAGCAAGTAGAACATTTTATGTGGAATGTTTTTATATGTAGAATAGCCAATACACAATCCTCTATCTATTAAGAGGTTATTGTGATCTGCTGCAACATAGCTGTAGAGGCTTTTGTATCAGTGGATAGTGTTTTGAACTTCTAATCACAACGTTGCGGGTTCAATACCACGCGGAGGATCGAAGAAATATTTTTAATATATTGAAATTACAATTTCTTGTTATAATAGACGCAAGGAACAAAGAAACATCAGTTTCTAAGAAAAACGCTGTCGAAATTAAAAAGCGTCGTTTTGAGATTTCACTTAAGCAAATCACAGAACGAGGAGTAAAAAGCTTAGCTTCAAAAACATAGAAAAAATTACAAACCTTGCCATTTTGGAAATAGGATTTTGGGTTCATCTTTATAAGAGTTTTTTTGATCTCCTGAAAAGTACCGGCTTTCATATTCGATAGCTTGGCGTGGTATGGACGTCATGTAATTTACGCAACAATTTTTGATCCATTTCTTTAATTTTGCCACACATTTTTTGGCTTTCTGTAAGCAAAAGCAGCAGATTTGAAAATTTGTTAAGTAGATTATATAATTAAGTAGTAGTCTGCATAATCAACACGCGATTTGCTATGTGCAATCTGCCATTTACCCGAGTTGCTACCCGAGTTTTGTTTACGTTACGTACGCAATTATTTCGTTCAGGCTTAGCACTATGTTATGGTGGCGGTTAAATGATATCGGTCACATCGTTTTTTACGCCCTTGTTTTGTTCAATGAGCTCAGTGACCAAGTGAGATATGCTGATGTACATTTGATACCCGATCACAAGTATACTCTTGCCACTTTTAGTACCTTATCTTATTTATTTATTTTTTTATTCATATATTTATTAATTTATTTATTTATTTATTTATTTATTTATTTATTTATTTATTTATTTATTTATTTATTTATTTATTTATTTATTTATTTATTTATTTATTTATTTATTTATTTATTTATTTATTTATTTATTTATTTATTTATTTATTTATTTATTTATTTATTTATTTATTTATATATTTATTTATTTATTTATTTATTTATTTATTTATTTATTTATTTATTTATATATTTATTTATTTATTTATTTATTACGGTCTACGGATTATACAATCTTACAGACTATTACAAATCTTAACGTAATTGAAAATTATGAACAATTTTAAGCAAAATTCATTGAAACTAGCATTAAAATCTAGAAATTGATAATATTTATTACATAAACGAATGCATCTAGCAATGGATTCATTTAAGGAATAATTGGATGTATGAATTACATCATCAAACAGACGATGGTTTTTTAAAGATATAATTGGAAGATGTGATACGAATAGAGTTCGAATATCTTCACACATGATTTTACCAGATTAAAAGACATTAAAAACAAACAACAAAGAGCAAAATTAACGTCTATCAGACAGTGACTGCAACCCAAGCATTTTACGTCTTGCTACATAAGATGGAAGGCCGTCGGGCCAATTCATCTTTTGAAGCGCATACTTAGTAAAAAGCTTCTGAATTTTTTCAATGTGATTTGAATGCTCAGAGTAAAACGGATCCCAGGCAATTGAACAGTAATCTAGATTATTCGAACTAAGGAAACGTTGACAAACGTTAACTGTCAAATGGTCTTTAAAACTTTGGGAATTCCTTTTTATAAAACCCATTCATTATATATTAAATGATTTCGATATAACATACTGATAGTAGCTTTTGAAACTTAAATTAGAGTCGAAGATAACACCTAAGTCCTTATTTTCATGTTTACGGATTAGAGTATGGCTATTAATTGAGTATTCGAAAGCAATGTGCTTATACAACACAGCATTTATTTGTGTTCAGATTTAAATTATTACATGAAGATCAATTACCAAAAATATTTAAATCGTTTTGTAACAATAAACAGTGGGAAGTATCCGAGACTTTGAGAAATAGTTTCACGTTGTCGGCAAATAATAAGCACTTAGAGACTTGAAAAAACTGGGTAAGTCATTTATAAAGACTAAAAACAGTAAAGGTCCGCAATGTGTACCTTGTGGAATGCCGGAAGAGGCCATAATGACATCTGCTGAGAGTGTTGATTCAAATTTAACGAAGAGCTAACGATTTAATAAGAAATGTGTAATGAATTTCAGAAGTGAATCTGAAAACTCGTATTACACAGGAAAATAAGTGTTGACACAACTCTGCAGTATATTAATGAAAAAATTAATTGACAAATATTAGAAAAGAAATTGAAGCAATTTGTTTGTTACTTTTATTAATAAAATTAAAATAAAGGTGGAGTCGTAATATTAGTGAAAAAATCACATTGTCACAGGACATAGATGCCAGACGTTTTTGACCTTATGTAGGTATCAGAGTCATGTTGCTAGTAAGCAAGTTTTATTGGTGCTCAAATTTCATAAACTTCGCACTAAATTTGTACCATCTTGATGCTAATAAGAAAATGTGAATAATTTCAAAACGCAGCACTGTTTTCATCCCGTGAGGTAGTAGTGACAGCCGAAGCATTTGGTGACTGTGTTGGACAAAATTTATTCTTTCGCTCTCGCGTTAAAGTTTTTCATTTACATTGACCATTTTATTACCATGATTTAACCGTGAGCGCCATCACACAATACTTGGTGTCATGCCGTATCATGTGTACACCCCTAATAACATTCCACTAATTTGTGTTTTGCGCTTCTGTTCACTGAACAGAGCCAAGCACATTTTTATTCACAATTGAATAAACAGAATCTGTCAATATTGTTTTTCAATTTTTCGAACACTAAATGTCATCGCATGCAACAAAATATGCGAAACTAGAAAACTGTAAAAATTTGCGTTATTTGTATTTAATGAGTGTTAAAAAATTGTGAAGTGTACAAAATCTGAATAAAAAAATCGTAGCAGTAAACATGTCTGGATTCACTTTTGGAGCACCACCTACACAACCAGCAGCACCAGCTGCGACAGGCGGATTTTCATTTGGGGCGCCAAAAACTTCAACAGCACCAAGTGCGTTTGGAACGGCGGCAACGGCTGCAATTGCTGGTGGATTATCATTCGGAGCGACAGCGGCGGCTACCTTGGCTCCAACACTAGCTACAGGTTCCTTCAATTTCGGAACACCGGCGACAGGAGCGCCAACCGCAACAGCTCCTCCACCGAGTTTTGGTTTTGGCGCAACAGCTGCGCCAGCTGCTGGTACTGCGGGAGCAGCACCCTCATTTAATTTTGGAGCGCCAACATCAGCTGCTCCGCCAACATCAACTACAGCAGCGTTGCCCACACTGGGACTCTCCTTAGGTGGTGGTGGTCAGAATGCTACCGCTGCACCTCCTACACTAGGCTTAGCTGCGGGTGGGGGCTCGTTTTCTTTTGGCAAGCCAGCAGCAACAACGGCAGCTAGTTTAAATTTTGGCACAACTATAACATCCGCTCCTCAATTCAATACTAGCAGTACCGGTGGTTTGTTCGGCAAGCCAACAACAACAACTACTGCAACAGCCACAGCACCGCCCACACCGTTCGTGGGTCTAGGTGGTGTAGATTTAAGCTGCACACAGCCAAAAGCAGGAGACTCACAGCAGGATAATGTCAAGGTGAGTGAGGACAGAATAGAATCAAATTAAATTATAAAGAATATGTTTCTCTCTTGCTGTAGGTCAAGGAAACTCAAGTGCCTGAAGAAATTGCCAAAACTGTAGACGCTCTGAAAGTCTATATTAAAGCGCAGAAAACGCTCTCCTCCGACATAGGACGCACTTCGACCAGCAAGCTTTCCAATGTTTCCAGCGAAATTGTTAACCTGCAGTGGTCACTGCAGGAAATCTCCAACTCAGTCGAAACTAATTACAATTTGATAAAATTGTTGCGTAAAGAAACCTCTAAAACAATACAATCGGTTGAGATGGCGCAGCGCACTCAGGACACACCTGCCGGCCTACAGTTTGAGAACACGGCACCTTTTCAATACTTTCAAAATCTGGTGCACAAGTACGAACAGGATTTGATAAACTTTCGCAAGCAGATTGCTTTGACAGAGAATCACATGCGTTCGCTGACCAATCCACAAAATGTTTCACCTGATGATTTGAAGCGCGGCTTTCAGCAAATTAACGAAAGCTTTATCTCACTAGCCGGGCGACTACACGAAATCCATCAGAAAGTGGAGGTGCAGAAGGAACAGTTCCTGAATTTGCGCAAATATCGTTTGCGTGACTCGTCGAATGTCTTTGCTCAGCTGGACAATCCAGAGATCAAGGTGGACGTGACGAAAATAACATCTGGTCCAACACCCTTCTCAACCATTTCCGCCATGAGTAGCTTTGGCAAATCGTTTGGCAATTCAAATGCTTCGGGTGGCGCCAACACCGGTGTGCAAAGTGCAAAATAGGCTAATGAATTGCATTGATTCTTGGATTTATTTGTCAAACTTTTGTGCGTAATAAAAAGATTGTTTATGTTGTTTAATTGATGTGTTTATTTTTCTCTTTTTCGTTCTTAAAAAACGGAAATTCCCTTTTCCGATTCCGGGCGAAAAACTCATAATAGGCCTGATTAATAACAGCCATACTATGTATTTGAAGATAAAGAAACACTTTTTAATATACATATCGATGCCTTAATATAGAGAGGCCCCATCTCAATAAGAGAAGGAAAAAAAAAAACGCATTTTTTATTCTAATATAAAGTAAAAAAAAAATGTAAATAGGGCGTTTCTATATTAAGACATAGATATGCATTTAAAGAGTATACATGTTCACGGACCTATGATAAAACTATGGAAAATATTTTCATTTTCTAGCACATTTTTTGGCGTTCTTACCTCATTTATTTGTCCTTCAAGCTTCTGGGAACTACCCTTTGTTTGCATGTCCGTGCTCGTCTCTCTAGAACTAGTATTGTCGCTGAGCGAGGTTTTATTGTTGTTTCTCTTGACTCCAATATTTCACATTCGGATTTGTTGTAGAAACGAAGAGCTCTCGGAATCAAACTTGAAACCGAAAAATATCTCGGTTAAATGTCATGGATTTTGAGTTTTATGTTCGAACTTAACGTTTTTTTTTTTTGTTCGAATCTGTTTAGGTGCCACAGGAACCTATGGCACCTAAGCGAAATATTTGCCTATTTAAATTTTGATTTTGAGTGCACTTGAGTTCTTTAACAACACCGATAATCTTATTTATTGGGTTCCGGTAGTTTAGATACATTTGATTGCCTATTTGAAGTTGTCCGTACATTCCGTGCAACTGATGGACTCATAACTGATATGCATTATTTCGAGTTTCTTATCTAGGTTCTATCGACGTCCCAGTGTCGCGGCTCCATATAAACCGAGGACAAAAATAGAAGGATTTGCCGCGGGATCATGAAATTTCGTGGAAATAAGTTTCACGACAAGAGAACTATTCACACAAAATTTCGGATGGGATGATAAAAAACCCACCTCCCATATAACAAAAATCGATAATCTGGTATATTTCCCCAAAAACATTATCCCAGAACAATAAAAATTTGCACACACATTTTTTTTTGTCAGAAAATAGCTGGTGTACAAATAAATCATATCGTCCGAACAATACGCTTACTCCCCATGTAACCGAAATCGGTAATCTGGTATATTTTCCAAAAAATTATCCCAGATCAATAAAATTTGGTATGCATAATCATTTCATAGCAAGAAATAGTTTCATACACAAAAAAACATGTAATCAGTTTGACGGATTTGAAAAAAAAAAACTCATACTTTTGAACATGATTTTAGCTAAAACATGTTCCAAAAAATATCCTGTAACTTCTTAATTTTTTAGCTGCCGCAGCCAATCTTTTTGAGAAAATATTAAGAAAACTTCTATTGAAATCATATTGAAATAAAAAACTATTAAAAATGCGATTTTTTTCTGCGTTTGAAATTTTTAGAAATTTTTGCATTTTCCCCTTACCTACAGTATATACTCACTGCTTCTGTCCCAGTCCGTTCGATGAAAGATGATACGTTGTCATTTAAAAAAAGAGTCTCATGCCATTCGTTTTGAAATAAGCTTCAAAATCATTTGACGCGAAGATTTGGCCATTGTCCAACAAGATCGTACCCAAGATTCCATGCGTTGCAAAATATATTCTATTCTATTTGGCGAATGTATACTTCCGATAATCTTCACTTCAACCCATTTGCTGTGGGAGTCAACTACGACGAGATGGGTTCCCATGCATATTCTAACATAATCAATGTGCAGACCTGATTATGTCTATTGGCTTAAAAGTTTGTGACAAAACTTCTGAGTGTCAACTCAGTATCATTGACCTGCGCACCAAAAATAGCTTCTAGCAGCAGCCTTCATTGGGGTCATGTGCTGATGAGCCCTGCAAAGCAGGTCTAAAATTCTGTAACGCAGCACCGCTTATGTGTATTGACTCTATATCCCCCACAACAAACACTGAGCATCTATCGATAATTTTATTCTGCTCTCGTAGGGCTTTAAAACTAGTCTTATTTATCAGACCATCCATACCCGGTGTTGGATGTATCACATCAGCTGTGAAAGCACGGGACCTCTTCTGGCTGCTTGAGCTTAGTTATTTAATGTGCTTGATGAAAGACATTTGAGTGAATCAAGAACTTTCAATTTAATTTTAAAGCAACCGGATTAGTTTCAATAGCTGGTAGTCAACGTCTGAATCTTGGTTCTCGTTTTCTTTGCCATGTTGAACTGTTTGCTCTTTAAGACTTCTATGGTAATGTAGTAGTCATAAAAAATTTGAGAGTTCTTGTGAATCAATAGGTTTTGTAATTGATCAGCACGTAAAAGCAAATAATCAGCAAGTAAAAATATTTGTAACAATTTAAACTTTATCACAAGGTTTTAATTTGCTTTACAATTTAATAAACAATCTCAACAGACCCTAAAGCATCCAAAAATTATTTTACAATCTATGAGTCAGTGAAACGTTTTTGTGTTTTATTAAGTTACAATTTAAATGAAAAAGTTTGATTTCATTTAAAAATTTTATGAAAAAAAAAAACAAAAAATTACAACAAACAAAACAAAACGTAAAACAATATAAAGCAGCTTTTGTTATACGCTTCGCCTACATATTCTGCTGTTCCGCTTCGCTTATACGCTGTTCGCGCCAGCTCTTATCATTTCTTCACAATCTGAATAACATCCTCGTCGGCCATTATGTGGCCAATGCCCACACGTTGTGGTGAGTATTTTGTAGAAGTGCCCCAAACTAGCGCATATTTAAACTGTGCCGCCAAAGTGCGATGAATTGCATGGCACACATACTCCACGCTAACGCCCTAGAAATAAAGCAAACATTTTAGCTTAAGCATCATCAATTAAACCATCACACCAACCTTGCGCAAAATCAAGCCATCGTCAAAATCTGGTGGATCACCAGGCTTCTTTGTATAGACGCGTATCAACTGCAACGCCTCCCACAGCGCCTCAAGCAAATAGTCCAAATTAAGATGCATGTTACAACTGACTACAATTGAGTTGGGCTCTCTAGCCAGACGATCCACTTCTTCGATGGAAATCTGATCGATTTTGTTGTAGACATATAGACAAGGCAGATAGACGCGATTTGCCGTGACCACATCGATGAACTCATCTTCAGTGCAGTCTTCGCGGAAGAGTACTTCGGCATTAAAGATTTTGAAAGAGTGCAAAATGGTTTGCACCATCTTTTCATTACAACGCGACAGCGAACAGGTGGCATTAAAGCTCAGGCCGCCGCCCTTCTTTTGCTTAAAGTAAATGTTGGGCTTACGTTTGTTCAGACGAATGCCAACCGATTCCAACTCGCGCTCCAGCAAATCGCGATGTACATTTGGTTTGGTAGCGTCCAGCATCATGACGACCAAATCGGCAGTGCGCGCCACAGCAATTACCTGACGTCCACGTCCCTTGCCCTACATTTAAATAATATTCAACAATGTCGAAACACAAAATGAACTCATTTTATACGCACCTGTGCCGCCCCCTCGATAATACCGGGCAAATCAAGTAGCTGTATGTTGGCACCTTTATACTCAATCACACCCGGTATGCATGTCAACGTTGTGAACTCATAATTGGCCGCTTCGGATTCAGTTTTTGTGAGCGTAGATAAGAGCGTTGATTTACCCACAGACGGAAAACCGATGAGGGCCACACGTGCATCGCCACTCTTTAGCACATCGAAACCATCACCTTTTTCTCCCTTCTTAGATGGTTCCAGCAATTGCGAACGATATTTGGCCAACTTAGCCTTGAGCAAACCCAAATGATACTCAGTGGCTGCAAATATAGGGAGCAAACATTGATTTTATTTCTATTGTCGTGTACTTCTAACCTATGAACTGCTGTGGGCTGGAATCTCACCTTTGTTTTTCTGCGTTCGAGCAATTTCCTTTTCGATCTCTGAGATTTTTTCAAGGATACCCATATTGGTAGTTTATTAAGGCAGCTTATATATGAAAATACATTTAATCAGAACTTTTGCAAAATAATTAGTAAAAATTCTAACTAAACAGTGGAATTTTCTTTTTTTTCGTTTCGTACAAAAAGCGCCGTGTTGTTTGACAGTTGGCAGAAAATATGCAAACACGATTCGATGAAATGTCAATTGCTTAAAAAGAATTATGTGGCGCATTCACAGTAAATGATTGATGTGACATTTAGAAGGTAGTGCCACCCTATTGTTTATGCTTTTACTTCGTGTTATTTTATTAAATAGAAAAGTGTGCTCGTTCAACTGTTAGCAATATAATTGATTGAAGCAAAATTTAAAAATATAAAATTGTACATTTTACATAGATCGAATTACAGAAAGTTTTTATTGTTCTGTTGTGTGGATCTTTTTCATGTCATGTTTTGTAACGGATATTACTTATTATTATGTATACCTTACACTTGAAGTTGATAAACAAATCCAAAAACTTTTAATTGTTAAAAAAAAGACTAAAAATGTAGTAAAACTTTTTAAACATTGAAAGTAAGGAAGAAGTTTTATTTTTATAAAAATTGTATGTTTGTGCAAAATCATAGAATCTATTAAATAATTAGTAAACATTCTGTTTTTTTTAAATTAATTAAAATCTCACATTATCTTTTCTACATGTCTGCAAATTTTTACAATCTTATTTAAGTATTCTTATATTTAAAATCATGTGAACTGAAGATAATTGCATTTTTGTTTTTATAAAAATTATAAGAGTTATTAATATAAATATGAATCTATCTGTCTTTTTGTTTTTGTGATTCATTTTAACTTAGCTAGCGTTGCTAAACATTTCAGACTTTCCCACTTGTTTGGCGTTTATATACCATAGACACCATTGCCATTGTTACCCATAAACTCCGTCCAACGCTGGGTCTGTATATCATCCAATTCGGAACAGACTTCACCTGATTGCAGCGTTCGGCATGTGCAAGAAATGCCAATTCTTGTGACCACCAATTGTGACTCATATTTAGCTGCACTAGGTGAGATGTTATCAAGGCGTGCACTGAGACAATGTTTGAGGAATTGTTTGCGCAACACGCGTAGATTCTCCATTGTATAGCCTAAAAAGTAATTAATTTACGAAATTACTCTCAAACGATATTATTTTGGTTCTACCTACTTTTATAAGCGCTTATTTTCTCATCGACACAGTTCAAATCTTGCGGTAAAAACAATGGTGGATACGTTTCTGACTCGCGTATATTGAGCACAAAGGCAAAATCTAGCGAACTTCTTGTATCGTTCAGTGATTTGAGTAGAACCCCAGTTGAAGAAATGGAAGCCAAGAACCAATCATTTGCTTCAGTATTGCTTGCGCTATTGGTTGTTTCCGATTCAGTTGGTTCAGTACTTGCGTCTACTTGACGACGTCTGCGACGTTTACTACTATCCGTATCGCCTTCATTTGTGTCATATTCGAACTTTTGCGATTCTTTGATGGCATCCCGTTCCTCTTTTTCCATTTCCAGATCCCACAGACTGAGTGGCTCCTGCTTATCGAGGCTATTCTGTGGCACTCCGCCAGTTGGAAGACTTTGTGTGGCATTTGTCTCATCTTCGAATGATGTAACATCGCTGCGAACATCACGATTCCCGGGATATTTTGTGCGCAGGCGTATGGGTCGATCATTTTGTGATGCTTCATCCAGATTGACTTCGTTGTCATTATATTGCATATCATATTCTTCGGGTACACGAGGGGGAGCTGCTGCTGGATCGGCTTCGTATTCCTTTTGCTATAAGGAAATTTTAAATTTAGTAGGTGCTAATAAAGTGATGGGACAGTAAGCAGGAAATAGTTTTCTATACAAATTCATGTTTTATATTGACGTCTATGACAATTCTTCTGTCCATTCTACTTACAAAACCGATGCCTATGCCGAATGACTGACTGACGATGAAACTGATGCCAATACCTATTTCTTTACTGATATTTTAACATCTGTGATTTACAATAGGTCTGTTCCCATACATTTCGGACGGAAAATGGTAAAATTGTTAAAAGCGAGTGTAAGATAAAGCCTTTAAGAAACGGAAGAAAATCCAAGAAACACGAGAACTTTTTTCGGACAAAAAAATGCTTAAGCTGACAAATAAATCCTATGTGTCAAAATGAATGAAGTGGCTCTAAAGAAGTGACAGATCTTTCAAATTCACACATACTCAAATTCACATTTTTATTCGGTTTTTAAAGAATTAAACATGTATCCAGTTTTCATTCCAACAATTTTTAATTATTTCAAACTAAGTAAGTTGTAGTAACTTTTATTTATTTTGGTATGTGTTTTGTTTATATATCCTTGTTTACTTGAAAATATCCAATTTAAGGAAATTTGATACTTTTACCATTTTTGCCAACAGAAATTTCTTGGACTAAAAATTGTAACTTCTGACGGGGAAAGTAGAGCTTTGAACTTTCTTTCATAATTTTTTAAACATTTTTTCGAGTACGGGAACGCTTTTCAGACTAAAACCTTGCAAAAATTATGAGTACAGACCTAATATTGAAAAACGATCAACAAAAGAGCTAAAAGTTTTTTGCTATTCCAACCCCGATTGTCCAATTTGAACCTTTGTTGAAAAAAAACCAATGACGATTCTTTCAACATTGATATTAAGCCGATATTGTTTCCAATCGATATCGCTTAATTGGTCAAACACTAGTCCATAGTAACAACTCCGCCATGATGCGAGCATGCCTGTTCAAATCCAGGATAAAGGAGGATGGTTGTGTTTAAGATGCATTTATGCTTAAGACGAAATATATTTGCCAGTATGTGCTAGTCTTGTCTTATTCACGTAAAACATGGCCTACCTTGGAGCAGGTTAAAAATGGAAATATATTTTTTTTCCTAAGCCTGTGCATTGAGTAACAATTCTTCAATAGAAGTTGTTAGCACGAGGATAGTCAAACCCGCCTTGATGAGGAGACCTTATGTATACACGGCAAAGCGATCAAAAGTTTTATGTATGGCGAGACATAAAATCCTTGTTAGTCATCGTCTTCGATGGAATTCCACTTGGTGGAATGTCAGTCATGCACGATTAGGGGCTGCTTTCTCAATGTCCGGTTAGTGTAAGTCTTAACCAGGAGATAGCTAACCCTATGATAGCTAACAAATAATTTTGCTTTCACCTAGTGCTGGTTACGCATCCGTCGGCTACATCACTAATTGTAAATTTTTCAATTGTGAATACGTAAAAATTGCATAGCAGCTGTCATTTCTTTGTGATTTTTGTGTGATCTTACCATGTGTTTATCGTTATTATTTAAATGGAAAAACGCATCAGACTGCCTTAATTTAGTTCAAAGAAAGAAAGTATTCTTTTTTTGGCGGAGGAGCTCTTCTGATTAGCTGCTAACCGGAGGCTCAACTTGCCGTTAACTTAACACTTAACTGACAGATAAGTCAACCGAATAATGGAAAAGAACTTTTTTACTAACCGCTAGTTAAAGTTCTGATTTGTGCTTAAGCGGCCCTAAATGTACACGGACAGTTACGAAAGTATATACGTGAGCTTTTGGTCTCTTTGCTGGCATGCTGTAGAGCTTCATCTGGCGGGACCCTTGCCCAGAGTGACTATCATGGACGGCCTTTTGGGGGGTCTCGTGCTGGTTGTGGTTTGTGTACATCGCCTGCACAGGTCTAGAGTGACTTGCGAGAGTCGCGCTTTGTACGGCCGGGCTGATATATCTCTTAATATACAAGATAATATACAAGAATCTCGTCTCTACCAATAGATGCCAAATGAGGGACGTCAACTATTGGTAGTCGAATTGGTACTATTAAGAGCAGTATGAAATTCTTACTGCACACTGCTTGTACATAAAATGGCACAAGGTGATCCTTTTTCGTTTATGGATGTGACATCCAGTATCTGTTTGGTTTCTGGATGTCCTAAAATATGTATTGCTAAAAAAGTCTGTAGCGGCCGTGGCGTAGTGGGTAGAGTGTGTGACTCTTACGCCACAGAACCCAGGTTCGAATCCTCCATCTGACACAGAAAATTTTTTCAATTGAATTAATTTTTCTGTTCGGCCGTCACCTCTCTGTAGACAATGGCAAACCTCAGAGAGTAAAAACTGCCATGAAAAGCTTCTTGAGAACATAAGCCGTTCGGAGTCGGCGTAAAACATGTAGGTCCAGTTCTCGATCATTTGACACAATTGATCATAAGAAGCTCGGTCAAAGTCCTTTCAAGGGCTGATATGGCCATTTCGTTTTTTTTTTTTCGTAAAAAGGTCTGTGTAAGAGTATTTTACTTGCACATATTGAATGTGTTTGTTATAGTACTGGCTGGCAGTTTTACGAACTATCGACTCCAAAGTCTTCGGACCCAGAGGAATTAAATTAAGCCTTAACGGTAAGTCCATAGGTAAAAACTCAAAAATAACACACATGTTTTTTGTCAATAAATTTTTCATTGATTAGCAAACCTGACTCGAGTTTGGCTTACACTCTATGGAGAAATAATGGAGTTTTTTGTACCAGCCATATGTATTGAAGTGGTCCAAGATAATTCCTGAAATCTACAAATAGATCGCATATCAAAGAGTGCCATAGTGTTCCTTGTGATCTGTTGAACAATATGCTACAAAATTTGGAGATTTAACCCTTAAATTATGTACAAACTGTACACTGTAGTCGTCAGACTTACCCTGAGATATGTCTCATTATTAGAAAGGACTTAAAAGAAAGGAATGTCAAGCGACTAGAAAGAATACAAAGAACTGTAGGAATATACATGTATTTGGCAGCATCAAATCTATATTAACTACTGTCCTCAACGTCAACTTGTGGTAAGCTCTCATCTACTTTCATATTAAAATTAGGCCAGACACAGGCTTTTCTATTTGGGAAATATTGAATGATGCCCCCTTACATTGCACTATACTCCAGAAAATCGATTTGGCGGCATAAACTCAAATAATAAACATAGAGCGCTAAGACTTCACAAATATGATTCAACTATTATCCACAAGTCTATTTTAAAAATTAGGTGTAATTAGTGGATTGCCACGCCTACCTCTTGAGCAACCAAAATTTATATATGTGGATATCTTACGAACTATAATTTGGAATAAAGACGCAAGTAGTCACTGCCAAGGGCTATGCACAAAATTTTTGGAATTGGATGACTGAGCGTGGTACATTTTACTTAAAATTTGTGAAATACTTAAAGAAATAAAGGAAATATTTTTATATTTCCATAATGTGTTTCTATTTTAGCAAATGTGTATTCTATTTAAACAAAAATTGTATATAGAACACTGAAACTTCATGCATACTTCTGAAATCAATTAAACATTTACGAAAACAATAAGAAAGATTACGTTTTATTTATGGTATTGAGATACATTTTCAGAGCTCATTACAAAAGCAATGAAATCATTTTTCTAACGGTATGTCAACAAACCCTACCAACTGAACCGTTCCCGATCTATGCACGTGGGAAGATGAAATCAATCGGTTGAAACTACTCAATTTAAAATTTAAGTGCAAATTTCTCACAATTTCGCATAATAAATAAAATTTTTTTTTAAATCAGTTTTATAACTTATTAAAGTTTTTCTTTTTCAATAACACCAAAAACATATACATATTTCTAAAATAAAAAAGTTGGCTGTACTAAACAAATTAAAAAACTTATTAAAAAAAAATTATATTATCTAATATATAACTAATTGTACTGTGTTTTTGTTTTATGAATGATAAAGTAAAATTATAAAAGATGTTCGAAGTGTCCTCCATCGTTTTCAATGCAATACATGATTCTTCTCCTCATTGCATGTTTGAGGTAAGTTTCGTTCATTTCTTGTTGTACCATGTTGTATCTTGTTCCGAAGATAATTTCGCAGCAAGTTTTCTTTTAAGACGCTCATTACCCTCACTATAACTTAATCGAGGGCGTCCTCCTTTGTTACATTCTTTTGGAAACGTGAAAATTGTTTTGCAAACAAGTCATTGACCATGCTTCTTCTTAAAAAATATCTAATGACCTATGGCATTTAATCCACTTTTCATTTGTGTGTGCACTTCAATTTTTATTTTTTTTTTTTTATTTATTATTTCCTTGTCTTGCTTCTTATTCCCATAGTTACTTTTACAGCAATCCAATTGGAAATTGCATTGTTATTCCTTCCATTCTCTCTTCACACATTAAAAATTTCTTAATTTTTGAGGTTAGTTGATTCTGAAGTCGAATTTTTTTTTTTGCTTGGATATTTGAGAATATCGTTCTTAAAGGTTTTTTTGAAATTCGAAATACCTTAGGAGATATGGCTTTTTTTGCCCAGCAATGTTTTCACCAAAATGCGGTTTGCTTAATTTGGCTACTTTTTGAATGCAACGGTTTGAAGCAACCACCGAATACTTGTTTGTATAATAGGTGTTCATACATCAGTCAAATGATTGAAGTATATCGCGATTTTTTACTCTCTTTAACTCTCTCTGAAAATATTGATTGACGCTTGCTCACACACGATTTTTTGATTGAGAATCCGACGCAGGCATTTGTTACTTTTCCTACTATTTTGTGAATTCATATCGTGCTGTGTGCATTACTTTATTTGGGTGTTTCTTTTATTAAGTTGTTTTGTGTGCATAATAATTTTACAAAATGGAAAATAATAGCGGAAATATAGTTGATCTTTTAGGATTAAAACTGATCACATTAGGAAATCAATACGCCGGAAATTATACCTATTTGAATGACCATCGCATGCAAGTCATAAAAAAACAAAAGAATTAATGAAATTATGGCAGGAACTAAAGAAACTACACCTCTTTTTCACTTCAAAAAACTACCTTTGTTTTCAGTTAACTACTTTTCTTGATATAATTGCCTACTAAAAATCAGACAAGTAAAATAGTGCAACCCTTTGACTGATTGATGCAGGTCTGGAGCTCAATCAAAATTTTGACTGACGAGAGCAAGGTTTATTAATACAGGTTAAGTCACTTGAGAGAAGCTCGGTCGAACTGTCAGAATGGATGAAAGGAAATCAAGAAAAAAATAACACGAATCTGTACAATTTTTAGCTAACAGCTACTTTGACAGTTCGAGCAAAGGCAGAAAAAGAGTGCTTTTCTCTCAAGTGACTTAACCTATATTAATGAACATTTGGACGAGAGAAGATCATTTTCGCTCTGAGTTCATTTTCGCTCTGAGATAAAGTTCATTTTTTTTTACATAGGAAAGCAACAACAAATGTTGATTGATTCAATCATTTGACTGACGTATGAACACCTCCATACTCATTTTAAAAATAAATGAATACACATTTTAGAGCTTAGATGTTAAGCTAGAGCTTTAAATGTTGGCAGCGTTTCAATTCACTTTGAATTGAGCTATAAGTCCTCCGCTGAGTCCGCTCCGCTGAGTCCTCATTTTTTGAAGAAGAGGAAGGAGTTCTTTATGGGGCTGGCATTGCAAATTGATATATGTAAGTATTTCACAAAAAAAAATGTTTTATTGCCTAAAATTTTCTTTGAGTTTTTTCAAAATCACGGTTTTGAACTTCGAAGTCACTTTTCTCCGGTTTTACTGAACCGATTTTGATGAAACCAAGTGCAATCGAAGCCGAAATGTCAAATTTCTAAAACTGCATGCTCAAATTTTTCATTTCAATTTTTTTTTTGATGCAAAAAAATAACTTCAAACTTAAACGCGTTTATCTCCAAACCACGTTTTTCGAGATTGCGGCCCAGATTGCGTCCGTAGTTCTGAACCGATTTTGATGAAACAAAATGCAATCGAAGCAGAATTCTCACCATCCTTATTCCATACCTCAATCACAATTTTAAACAATTTTTTACTATTTTTTTTACACTAAACTACAAAAAAAAAGACTCAATATCGGTTTTTCATTTTCAATGGCCGCCATTTTGTAAAAAATAATCACAACATTATGATTGAGGTAGGGACCAGAATTACATCTGAACTGAATCTAAGCAGTTTACTTTTTCCATTTCTCCGATGATCCGAAGTCGAGTTATCCGAGCCGCATGCAGCAAACTTTTTTTTCGACGCCCAAATTTGAAGGCCGACAACTTTTTCAACAGCCCTCGTACAAAGGAAAAAAAAATTTTTATTTAATTTTATATGTTCTTTATACAATAAAAAAAAAACAGCATTTAAATAACTCTTTGCTTTTTTAAATGAGAAGTTTTTCAAAAAGGGTCCAAAACAGCCTTCCAACTAGGAATACTCCCTTAACTAAGAACGAGAAATTAGCAAACCATTGGATGGCTCCCAAAGTATTCTTTTAATAAAAACTTCTCTATAATGCACACTTATCCAAGGCAAAGCAGAGAATGTGAATAACTACCACCAAGGTTGATTTATAAGGTTGTCGCAGGGCTGATCGCACTCTCTTAGTACCCATAATTGTCAAAACCAGCAAATTTTGCGAATGACTCCGAAAGAAAAACGGATGATAAAAGAGAGCACTTGCAGATTTTCTATGAGCTGTCAACTTCGATTTGACAATTATGGGTACTCGTTCTCTCCCATGCGACAACCTTATAAATCAACCTTGACTACCACCATCCAAAAGTTACCTTCTATAAATTGTGTATTCAAATTGAAAGAAGACAACAGAGCAGGAACCTTCAGAGTATACTCTTACAAAAGCAACTCCACGGATGACCTCTATTAATGTCGATATATATAATTCCCCCAAGCGGTTATAAGAAAAAACAATATCTTTTAGTTGAACTTACGTAGTCTCTCAACTGCTGGTTACCAGCTAAAGCACCACCAAAGAAGGGATAGTTTTGTTTCGTTGCCTCATAGTTTGCTGGCACAGGTATTGCATTGTTGGGCATTATATCCTGCAGCACATCTGACTCTATAACGGAATTATGCAAAGGATTTCCTTTATAATGATGTGTTGTATGCGCCGCTTTATGTAGTTTCCGCTCTTCAAGCTTTTCCAAATTTTCAATAGCGGCAGCTTCCGTAAGCAACTGATCACGATTCTCTAGAAGTTTCTTTAACATTTTCGGATGTTTCAGCGGAGATTTTGGACTCAGCTTGGCAAATTGATGTTGTGTACGATTAAGATGCACCTCAAGATCATCTGAAATTTTAGACAAATAAATAAAATCAACTTATACCCCACTTAACATCCACAGACCTGTGCTGAATATAACCGCTCCTGTTGGTTCAAGATGACGCGCAATGGCATACAACTTAACCACTGTTGAGCTATTGTAGCGTAGTCGGCAGGTATCGGCACGTGCTTGCAAAATAATATCGCTGTCGGGCACAAACTCATAAGCTTCCTTAGCATCGTATTTGCCGCGACACTGCATTTGCCAGTGTAGAAAGAAATCCCCACCAAATGTTTGTGAAATCGAGACACCACCCAGCAAACTGTTTGAACCACCCGAATCAGTCATCATCGTATCGAGTAGAGGCTTTCCAGTCGCCCCATCGAGTATTGTTGTCTGCGAGTAATAATATACTGGAAAACCAGGTCCCGTGCTGTATTTTATCATAAAATCAGTAACATTATCATGATTGAAATGTCCGGGCACAATTGCACTAACACCTTCACTAGCCGGAAAAGTGTAATTCCAAAGTGTTACGAAAGTACGTCCATCAAATGCATAGACAGTTGAGTTGAAGGAAGATACCACTATGTCATCAACACCATCACCGGTGATATCTGTTATCACGGAGGGCATCATAAGACCCGAACTTGGAGTTTGGAATAGGGGTGTGAATTCTTTTTCGCTGGTAAACTGCATGAGTGAAAGCAGACGTATTGTATAGATGCCACCAGGTGTATTTTGGCCACCCGTAATGATAAGCAACAGCTCTGTGCCATCTTTCTTTATTATAACTTGCAGCGGAACAAATACCTCTTCACGAAATGGCGTTGGTATTGTGCGTATAGTCTTCCCTGTTTTGCCAGCTATCACTTTGATGTGTCCCGCCTTCGATTCTTCACGTTCTTCCAGATGTACAGCCAATATTTCGGGAATTTCATCGCCATCCAAATCACGTACAATGTTGATAGTGTAGAGATCCATAACAATGGGAGAATTAGTCTCAACCTCGAGCTCATGAAAGTCCCAAATGTAATTGCCATTGCGTCCATTGATGGCAAGAATCATCTAAATTAGAAAATGAGAAAGGCCCATTATCATAAAAATGCCGACTTTGAATTAAGTATAAGCATTTCTGACAGTTTTCCAATATAATTTGTTAAATATGATAGAAGGCAAGGTAATACAAGGCAAAAAAAAAAACGAAATGGTCATTTCAGCCATTGAGAGGACTTTGACCGAACTTCTTATAATCAATTCTGTTGTGTGTGTTGTGAAATGTTTGAACACAAATGTTCGAGAACTGGACCTACCAGCTTTATGCCGACTCCGAGCGGCTTATCTTCTCAAGAAGCTTTTCATGACAGTTTTTTTCTCTCTGAGGTTTGCCATTGTCTGCAGAGAGGTGACGGCCGAACAGAAAAATTAATTCAATTGAAAAAACTTTCTGTGTCAGATAGGAGATTCGAACCTGGGTTCTCAGGCGTATGAGCCACACGCTCTACCCACTACACCACGGCCGCAACGGGGTGATGTGTAACACCAACAAAAATGTTGGTTTAAAGACCAGGAACTTTCATTTTTTATGCTTATTTTTTTATTGATAACATTCATTATATTTTTATTTTGACTAAATCTGTTTCAAGCTATTTTTTGAACACAAGTTGTTTTTAAATTTATAACGCTGTGATCGAAAAATAGCTTTCAACAAATGTTGTCAAAATAACAACATAATAAGTCTGTTCGCGTACCCAAAAGATTTTAACAATTTGTACAGATTTTACAAATTGTTAAAAGAAATCGTTCGTTCGTTTACCCTAAAAACTTGCAAGTGAGCAAGAAAATAAGAGAGTATGATTTTTTTCTTCAGTCCAATTTTGAAAAGTTTTTGCTGGCGGATTTTCTACTTGCAAGAATTTTCATGAAATAAAAAAAAAACAAATGTCTAAAATAGATGTTTTAAATGTACAAAATAAATAAAAAATGGGTAAGCAAATAAAGTTATTATTTTTTTTAAATATTTTTAACAAATTTTAAAAATTATTAATTTATGTTATAAAATTATGTTATTTTCTTTTTAACTTCCGACAGTTCGACATGCATTGCAAATTTTAACAAATTTTCTGTTCGGGTACTTTTTAGATTTTCATTGTATTGCGAGAGAATTTTTTCTTCAAAATCTCAAAAAATTGTTACTGGCAAGTTTTTACTGTAAAAGTACGCGAACAGACCTAATTTTATTAATTTATATGTGAATATTTAAAAAATTTAAAAATTTTATATAAAAAAACACATTTAAAAAGTGATAACATTGTGTTTAATTTTAAAACATGTCGTTTTTTTTTTAGGTGTAGGAAAACAACCAAATTTCTCGATTGAAAAAAGATAGTTTATGTTAAATCCTTTTTAGAATGTATTTTGCTCTAATGTTTTCTTGATGTAATTTTGTTTTTTTTTTGATGTAACAAAATGAACTGCAGTGCGACTTTGAGTATTATCTCTAATCCGATTGCAAATTTTTAAAAAATTTTGATGCAGATTGGAAGAATTTTTTCAAGCCAATAATTTGTGACAATTTTTCTTTTTACAGTTATTACACTAGCCAACATATTGACGAAAAACATGATTTTTTGAGGTTTTTGCAAAATGGTTAAGCTCACTGGAGGCTTTCGTCATTGCCAAAATATTTTAAGAATCGTCATAAAGCACATTAAGGTTCATTTTTAGATGGGTACAAATTGAAGTTTATTTTTGTCAAGGCATCTTAATATATATGGTCAGAAATGTGAGAACTAATTTGAGACCGAAAATTTTCTTCTTCGACTTTTGCCAACTGTGCCATTACTTCACCAAAATTTGCTTACTACTAACAAGGATAGTTCCGCAGGTGTCACTCAACGATGTGATAGAGTACAAAAATCTATGGTTGACATATTTTTTAATATGTGCTCAAACGATGGCGTTTGAAATCCGTCAAAATCAACCGAAATTTAATTATTGCGCCAACAAAATACATACTCACAGCAGAGAGAGTTTCAATAAACTCGATGTTGCTCTCTACTCTTCTCTTTTTATGTTCAGCTAGCCACAGCACAACAAAAACATTGTGTGTGTTTGAATAGGTGTGCATTTGCAACGTAGTCGATGCTCCCCAGTCGGCAATGGCAGTAGTTGGAAGCGCTACTAGCAGGCCTTCATATGGATTTCGAAGTGCTTCCCCACTCATATCCAAATATACTTTCTTTTTTATATGAAACGAGAAAATTGTTCAGGCCTTCCGCTCTCCCTGCTTTAAAGAGGCCTGCTATAAGCACTCCTTTAGAATGGCTTAAAAAAGAGGTTAACCAAAACAATTAAAAAAATATATTTTTTTTATTTCTTTTTATGTATACCTACACTCAAAAAAAAAAATCAACAAAAAACTTTTGTTGGACGTATATTGACAAAAATTTATCAAATCAACCTAGGTTTTTGTCAATTTGATAAAAATTGTTCATATTGACAAAAACCTAGGTTGATTTGACAAATTTTTATCAATATACGTCCAACAAAAGTTTTTTGTTGATTTATTTTTTTGAGTGTACATTTACATTTATTCTGTGATTTTATTTTATTTTATTTTACATATTTTTGTCGGATAAGAATATTTCTAAGTCATGACGTTGGTTATTATTCATTATTTTTGAACTAATATATATTTAAACTTTTAACGAAAAGATAACCCTGAAATATAAGCAGAACCAGTTTAACCAGAACCAGTAGGAAAAATATAATTGTTGTACTGCCCTGGGTAGCGAAAAATTAGGCCTCATAGAAGCGCTCGCAGGAGCAGCGAGGTAGTCATGTGTCTTACCGCCAAAAGAAGCAGTAAATGCAGGCCTTCGTTAGAAGAGGCCTAGCTTCATTGCCTATTGGGTCATACGAGTAGTTTATATTAAAGTGCGCTTTTATTATAATTGATAATAATATAAAAGCTTGGTTAATTATAAATCCAACAAGTTTTATTTTATTGAAATTAGTTAAAAATTCGTCGAGTTATTTAAATTTTAAGCATTAATTTTTAAAAAACAGCACAAAATCGTTGTTTTTCATGCTGCTTTGCCTAAACTGAGTTTTGCGCAAATAAGATCAAGCAAAACATAGTTATTTTAGTGATTTTGTAGTGAAGTAGAAACACTTCAAATTGAATAAGTCGACGAATTTTCAACCGATTTCAATTAAATAGAACTTGCTGGATTTAGAATCAGCTAGAATTTTTATAGCTACGACATAACGGGACATTTAATACAGAATATGTCCACAAATTGATCTTAAATAGAAAAAATACGAAAAATGTAAAGAAAATTTTTCATCATGCAGATGAAGGACTGCGCTTAATACAATTTTTGAAAGAAGAAGTTAATTTAGATTTAGTTTCTGGAAGAACAATGGGAACGACTAGATATGGTACAACCATTGATGCTATGTTTCACGATTACCACGAACCTAATATTACAGTATTTAATAATGACGTTGCTATTAATGAAATTCACCAGTATACCTCATAATGAATTTATGTAATAAATATATTTTAAAATTTAAAAAGTATACAATCCTTTTAGTAATATAAGAGATACCTTTATTCACCCCTTTACTTTTAATATATATCTCAAATTCCAAGGTAATCTATCTAGAGGAGTAAACTCCAGTCGCGCGTCGGTGCTGACACGCACACTTTTTGATTTTTATTTTTTTTTTTATTTAATTTCCTTCAGTAATATTCCAATAACAATATGACAGAGTTAGGAAAAAATTTAAAAAAAATTAAATCAAGTCTTAAAGCCATTTTGCTCAAACAATTTAAAAGAACATTTTGTTTGTAAAAAAGCAAAATCCTCATATGTACTGAACAAATTTGCTTCTCTTTCTAACAAAATGTTCTTTGGGGTTCCATATACATAAATTGATTGAGAAACTTGTTTTAATTTTTTTTTTTATTTTTTCCTATTTCTGTCATATTGTTATTGGCATATTAATCAAACATCTTTGAAATTAGTTCAAAATATTATGGAAAAGAAGGTCAAAGAAGATACAGTTTAGTTTCTAGAATGGAAAACTGGATCAAAGTCTAAAAAATGCAAATCCCCCTGTTTCTCAAAAATTCGACCTATTAGAGGTAAACCGAGTACAGACGTAGAATCAGCTTAAAAAGCTCTTCTAGAAAAATATTTCAGGTCACTGGATAAAAAAAATTTTCCTGAATTTGTAGACTAGTGTTATGAAATGAAGATTATAATTTTTTTTTTTTGTTTTTTTTTGTTATTATTAATATATTATAAACAAAGTTTTCAATAACTTTCCCTCGGTGTTTTGCAAGTAAAAGATTTGCTGCAAAACATTTCCTCGCTAGTGTCACCCTGTTTATTTTTTCCACTATGTATATTTCTGATTCTCTACGAACATTTACTTATTAAATAAATATTGCATACTTTTAGGGCTACTGCTTAATTTGTGATTCTAAACAAAAACATCGAAAAATTGCAAAATAGGAAAATCGAAAAATAATCTTCTAAACCAACTAATTATTAACTAGCACACCAATAAGCACACCAACGATCAGCTAGACATGAGAAACACTACTTTATGAAATACAAAAATTCTTTTCTTCCCGGGTGTGCGTATTTGTGATACAAAATTAAGGGGTAAGAGTCACTACTTACACCTAATTTTCCCGCGGCTACACAATCTGGATAACCATCTCTATCAATGTCCTCTGAGCATAGCAGTGAAAAAACATTGGCCACAGTCCAAGTTTGCCAAAGCAGAGCACCGCTGACACCATTCAATGCTATGACACCACCTTCGCATGGCACTTCATCACCCTGTGATGTTTTGCAACGTGGCAACGGATATTCTTCAAACTGTATGTTATCATCTAGAAAAAAAAAACTTTATTATAATATATTGCACACATTAGAGCAAATCGCAAGTTTACCAACGCCAAATCCAAAAATGATATCCTTGACATTATCACCATTTAAATCTGCCTTTCGTACCGGACTTTCGCTATTTACGCGCGGAAAAGTACGTGTCCAAATTTTTTGCACACTGATCTGGGTGCATGGAACAAACTCTGTGCCCATGCTGTCGCCATACATGCTATGCTGAGCACTAGCGCGATCCCCATTGGTGCTCAGCGCAGCCGTTGAGTCGTCCTGTTGTAGCCATACTTTAATGCTTTTCAACGGTAGGGGAAACATGGTCAGTATAAGTGCTGCGAGGCTGATTAAGGCAACCATTATTGTCAGAGCAGCCAGTCCATAGCAAAAGGGTTCACACCAGCGCCAGCAACGGCGATGTTTTTTCATAATTGGCATTGAACTTTGATGCTTGCCATGTTTACGACGCGGAGCCATAAGCGGGCGTTTCAGACCCTTTTCTTCACTCAACTTTTATCATAAAAACAAAATATTATTATTATTATACACAATGTTTTTGTTTTTATAGATATATAAGCAACAGCATAAAGACCTTGGCAGAACGTGAATCCTTGATAAAAACATCATCTTCAACATCATCGCTAATGTCCTCGTCTATGGAATCTCTAACAGCAATACGATTCGACGGCACATATGGTCGCATTTTTATCATATTTGTTGGAAAATTTTCAATTTTCTTTTACTACACAGTTGAAAACTGGCGAAAATTCAGTCAATTTCGTGTTTACAACTATTTTAAACTTTTTGTAAAAACTCATTTAATGCGCCTAAAATGTTGCTATATATTTCCTCTTTTCTGCTACGTAATGCCAATTTAACACAAACAACGTTTATATTTCTATTGTCTACTCCTAGTCGCAATACTGGTATTTGACAATACAACACAACTTTTTCTTTTTTATCTCTGATAAGCATAAAATAATCAATATTTTTGCATATCTCCGAAGGAGCTACGCGTTAGTAGCTGTCAAACTGGCAGCTGTTTGGCTCATTCGCAGCGCATGCCCACTTCTGCCGGCTAAAGAGCGAGCGTTTCGCACGTGTTGCTTTGGTGGTAGTAGGTGGATGGCTTCTACGTTGACTGTTTCATGTGGGTTGTTTATCAACAAATCGAAAATCTATTCTCTCTACTATCAACTGTGGAACTGTTGCTTTATTTGCCATAACCGAAATCATGTGTTGTTACATTTGGTTCCCTTTTTTTCAGTTTTTGTTGTGTTTCCTTTTTGGCGCTTTATACTTGACTCCTGTGAAATAACTACTAAAGTTCAATGTCCGCGATTTGAAGAGATAGGAGTGGAATTTTGGGTGTATTGCGTTTATTTTGTTGACAAACTCATTCATAGCTATTCGGTGAACGAAAATAAACGGTACGTTATTTTATTGCACCGTAGCAGTGATCTGCAACGGATAGCTTTTTTGCGACTCTGAGTATATTCGAAAAAAATAAATACATAATCCTACTCAACCCTTAGCGCACGCAACTCGACTCATACTCTCTTCTAGGAAGCTACAATGTGGCGATTTCTGTCGGATATTCATTGCATTTCTCTGCACCGTAGATAGAATGACTCGTCATTCTATAGCGTATATGTTTGTGTACACGAACGGATACACATACTGCATGGAACACATTGATGACGTCAACGGCTTTACTACACGACAAAAGGAAGATATGTAGTCATACCGATGGCTACTTGATTATTTTGAAAGCGACGCAACAAAAAGCTTTCCCACACGCAAAGCCAAATTATTATGCGGCCCATAGACGCTGCGACCAAAACAAAACTGGAAATGTAACCTGAAAGCGATATTTTCACAAATTTTGACACACACGCTGCGATGGTTGCAGTAACCAGCCTTGCGTGCGATCAAAATATTAAATGATTTTAATATTAACGTAACCTGAGTTGCAACTGTCAATGAGTTGCGTAACTTCGACACACACGCTGCGATTTCATTCTGATAAACGTCAAAAACTTCCAGGTTACACTTCCAGCTCTGCTTTGGTTGCCGCATTTGTATGGGCAATTTGGGGTATATTTGGTGTATGGGCCGCATTAAATGAATAAAGTTTTTGACATGCTCTCTAAATAATGAAAAAAGAGCAATTTTTGTCGTCTCTCAAAATATAAATAATTCTATACCGACGACATCAACAAGAGCGACAATGTCGTTGAGACATATTCACCAAACTCACCTCCATAAGAAATACATGTAAAATAAATTTGACAGATGGCGTAACGTCGTTGCCGTCATTAATGTGTTCCATGCATACAATACACTATGAACACATAAAAAAATTAACACAAAAGTTACAATTCTGTACCGTTCGGCAGAAAAACATTCAGTACTGTTTATAATGTTTTGCGTAGTAAGTATTCAACACAAACGCCTACGGTAACTTTTAGCATACTTTAAGGCCTAACTATAATAGACACATGCTGGCATACACTCTAATGCCAAAAACCTAACGGAAAGTCAGCCGGCTGTTGTCAGAATGAAAAATACCCATAATTACCATGCATTGACTTTGAGAAGTGTCACAATACAATTTGCGGTTTTGTTTGCGTTTAACTGTGCGTTTTTTTTAAATTTATACACAAAATAATATAAAAAAAATAAACAATCGCAGCCTTTACTGTTTGGCTTAAATAATTTGTTTAATAAATTTGAAAAAAAAAATTTTTAACTTTTGCCTATGCTGTGAGCGATTTGAATCGCTCTACAAAAAGCCCGTGAAAGTTAACGAAACTTAACGAAACTGTGACAATTCCAATTATGGGTATGCTCATATATTTATATGGCCTCGCTTTTATATTGACAGATCAGTCTGCCAGCATGTGGCTATTATAGTCAGGCCTTTAAGCTCACTTGAAGCGATGCACCAGAATGAGCAGAGGCGATAACATGTTAGAACGTGATAGAATAGATTTACTTGTAAGCTTGAATTGCTTTCATTTCTTTGCAAAAACTTCATTGTTTTCCTTTTTTTAGCTTGAACAAACGCTAACAACAACAACTTGATTCAGTACAGACGCAAGCAGCGACATTTTCAAAACGTCGATTCCGATTAATCAATTTTGCTCTCTACTTTCTTTGTCTCTCAAAAACCGCTATACTTCCGGTTATTTTAGTGTAGCTTACGCTATGGAATGATAATGGTTGTGCTCATTTTTATGCTATAATAGTATAGTCAGTATTAACATTGCTGACGTTTACAGCACTGACGCGAGTTCATAACTTTTACCCCTTCCAAAAAGTGTTGAACGCACCTAAGGAAGTTATCACTAATATCTTAAATTTAAAAAATACCATGATGATATTCCCTTATCTCTTCATCCAATTAAAAAAAAGGATTCTTTAAATTAAGGCGATAAAAGATTTTGCTTTTCAAAATGTGTTCACAAAGTTTGAAAGAGGTTTTACTTTATATATACTCTCGTATCAAAAGTCATAAGTTTAATGTTGGATTTGCTTTTTCTTACTGCTTTATAAAGAATTATTATAAAACTAATGCATTTCATCAAGCACACAAAAAATATACTCAATTTTTTCCCCCTGAAAATAATTGACCTCAATTAAAAAAGTTTAAAATAGTTTTTATCTCAACGCCTACCAACAACTTTACATCATCACCATTGCCAACCTCACACCGTATAGTAATCGTGATTGCATTATCTTTGCAACGACGATTGTATCATACTTTTAACGGCTTGAAGGAAAAGAAAAAATCTATTCATAAATCTCCCTGCACACTTTAGCAGTTATCTTGAAACTTTTACCATCATAGCTTTAAGTTAAGTTAGTTACATTACAAAATGGAAAATGAAATATATTAACACAAACATACTTGTTAAAACATATTTATATGTAAGAAATATATACATATCTACAGATTTCTTTTCAAAAGCATTTAGGCATAAGTTAAGATATACAAGCGAAAATTGAATATAAATAAAATTTTAAAGGATGTTACAATTCGCGTTACATTCTTTAAGTACTTGTTTCTCTCAATTCAAAAATTGAAAGATGAGGTTAAGTGCGGTACTTGTTTTTAAAATGTGGCAAAAATTTTATTATGATTTAACGCGCTGCAGCAGTGCAAAAAGCAGCTGAGATAAAGCTTTAATATAGAGACATAGTGGAATACTATTAGAAATGTGGTTGTTTTGATTTTCAGCAGTGAAATGTGATGGTAAAATATTTATGGCATTCTATGAAATCTGCAAAGATGCACAGGTAGAAATTCGCAAAACGAAAATCAATCTTTTAACTCTGTGGAAACTGGTCCCCAAACACCTTCATTGTGGCGAACAAACTGTCAGAATAGCAGCATATAAGGTGCGTTTCACAATTATAAGGTAACTTAAAAAGTTACTGCATTTTCAAAACGACCGGCTATAGGGTAAGACATTGTTCTGAAGAAATGATAAAGGAAATGAGACAAACAAATTAACTCCATACGAGTTTTTATACACTAACGGTATTTTTATTTTCTAAATCAACTAAAATGTCTTATGTTTCATATTTGAAAGGTCAATTCAGATTTTTATTACTAACATCAGTAATAATAAGAACTAGTATCCCCTGTGTCCATAAATTCAGCCATGTCAGAATAAATATTAAAGTCTTCACTAAGTATCATAGTCATAGGTAAACTTTTTCGTTAAATATTTTTTAGAGTCTTTTAGAATCTTCTTTTGAATAATTCATTCAATTTTCGAATAAAAAAAAAATTGTTCTGAATTGACCCATATGATGATCGTTTGATCCTTACCTCTATTTGAATATCAATTATATGAGCTGGTCCTATTATTTTTCCCCTTCAACAGTTTTTCTGAGCACACTTACCCCCTATCTTCCAACCTCTGGGAGTCCCCATACAAGAAACACAAAAATTGTTTTTTTAGTTTTTATCTCCCGATTATAGCCCTAGAGCTGTCAAATAAATAAGCTGGTCTTACTATTTTTTTCCTTTCAGCATTTCTTATCAACACACATGCCCCTAACAGCAATACTTCTGGGGATCACCACACAAAAACTGTCGATTATAAGATATATCTCTTCCGAATTGACCCCTTATCAGGTCAAATATATGAGCGGGTCCTATAGTGTTGGGCCTCCAACATTTCTTCTGAACACACCTACCACCATCTGCCACCCATGTGAGGGTCCTAATACAAAAAACACAAAAGCGTTGCTATGTTTTCTTCTTGCCTGGTAGGTAAATCAGAATTGCAGGAATTAACAGTGCAAGCCTTAACAATGCTAACGTCTGCAGTGATGATAATAATAGTGGTGCAGATATAGCATTAAAAATCTACCAAAAAGTGCTCAACGCGCCTAAAGATGTTTTCACTTCAAAAAGCAACAATAACAACAATGCCACACAGCTCTGTTGAAGTGTCTGAGTCACTCTTCCATTCTACTCTTGAGTGCAATAGAATATCTATTATGAAAAAAGAAGCAAAAACGAAAAATAATTTCGAAGAAAGTGATGGCAACAAAATATGCAGGCAGCACAACCGTTGGCACCAGTTCGTATGAGCAAAAATATAGAGTCCCAATAAGAGTGCACGATTTCAATTTTGTGGCATTCTTAACAAATGTTCTGAATCGGAACATATGTATATACTTGACAATCCAATAAAAAAATACACGTTTATTGAGACACCCTTTATTTTGTCTCAACAACGCTGATCGAATGTTTCCGAGAAGTTAGGAAAGAAAAAGCAAAAAAACAACCACACAGCTCTGTTGAAGCTTTTGACTTCTTTTCCACTCTCTCGCATTCTACTGTCCACTTGGTATGAACCAGAGCTTTCAAATGATATAAGTTTCATTAGAATATGTTGTCTTTAAAAATAGGTAAAAAGGTAGTTAAACTTTGTGTTCACACAATCATATATAGATTCTAATACTGGAATGTATCATTTTGTACGTAATAGAATCCAAAGAAAAAACAAAAACAAAAAAAATTTCTGAGGTTTTGTTATGGCCAAATCACACGGGATTGTTTGATTGGCAATCAATGAACTTTTCTTACGCTCTTTTAAATTTTGATTGTTGGTAGATTGTTGGTAGCTCATACGACTCGCCAATCTGAGTTTGACATTTCTTTATATTACAGTACTTTTTCTCCTCCACTTTATTTCGTACTATAAAAATATTTGGTATTAATTTAACATGACTGCTTATCTGAAAGTGCTTGAATTTTCCCTTGTTATTTAAATTGTTATTTTGTTATTAACGCATTTATTATGGTAAATTAATTTAAAGTTTAATAACAAACAGCATTTAATGACGAAAAAGCAAACTTAATAATAATTTTAAAGCATATATATACAGTAAACAACAAAAGTAAAACAAACATTATTCTTCAATGCTGTGTAACATTTTTCAGTCTTAAATGATTTCTTTCAATTCATAAAAAAGTCTTAAATCTTTTCTAGACACTTCAAAATTAACATTAAAAAAATATTTACGCTTATTAGGCCGAAACACATTGCAGGCATCGTGCATCAAGCATCGCCGCAAGGCTTTGACATTTCAGTTGAATACACGAATGCTTACGGGGCAACACACATTATACTTCCAGGCATGTAGGCATCGCATGCTTGATGCCTGAAGTAGGCAACTTTTCAACTTTTTCCAAGCTTTAAGGCATTGACAGCTAGAAAACAGCTGATTGTGAAAACGTTTTTTAGAAAAAGAGCTGCTCATAAATGAGATAAATAAATTCCCATGCATATTCGACAAGAAGAACTGGGAATTTAAAAACAAACTACAGCAGGAAAAAGCTTGGGCTGTAGTTGCAGGAGCTACCAAGTATCCAGGTAAGTTTCTGGTTTGCTGTCCGCGAATATGAGCTTACTTGTTTAAAGTATTTCAGTTTTTAGTACTTTATTTCTAATTTTGAAGCACAAAAAATTGAATCACAAAACGTTTTTGCTTTCAAAAGTTTGACAGACAAGATATATTTTCTTTTATAACTCTCAACATGGTTGCTTTAGGCATGATGCATGCTTTTAATGTATTTTAAAAGTAGAACGTAGAACCGTGAAAGGCTTGCGGCGATGCTTGATGCGCGAAGCCTGCATCATAGCCCTATTTTCATAGTACCTACGTTTATTCCAACATCCAAATGTCATTTAGACATCGATTTACAGTAAAAAAGTAAATTTAACATCGTAATGTAAATCGAATTTTTATTATGATTTGCATATGTTCACAACGCCATCTAGCTGTGGAATTGATTTCGTCACTGCATATCTTTATCTAAATCTGACTTGGATATTCGAAAAACTCAGGTACTATGTAAACATGCATATAAGTGTTGAAATTGAATTTAGCGCACTCTCCTTCTTGCTTCTATTCTGGTAGATGCGATCGCGCACATCATACAGCTCGCGCTTTGCTTTCATCAAAGAATTTAGCAACTTCACTTTAACTCTTGAGTAAGCCGCCGTAATTATCAATAAATTTCATATTTAAGGTATTACAGCTTCATATTAATGATTATCTATTTCTTGTTTCAGAAACATACTTTCTTGCCGCTTTTTTCTTTGTTTACTTCATTAATTCACTTGTTTAGAATAAGGGTTTCATGCAACAATTTTTCCATTATGTTATTGTAAAAAATACTACATTTCTTCAGCAACACAGCAAAAATTTTATTTCGCCACCCAGCAACACTGTTCAGATTGCTGATGGCTGCCATGTACATCAATCCAAAAATGAACAAATTTGAATGCTGCAATCTGTGTTCATCCGCCTTCGCTCTCAGTGCTTTTGACAGATTTCTATTGAAAGCAACAACAAAACGAGTAGATTGTTTGATTGGCAATGTAGGTGTTCACACATCAGTCAAATGATTGAAGTATATAGCAATTTCTTACTCTTTTGACCCAATTTTACATTGGTCAAGACTTGAAAGCAATGAAAGTGAGAACAAAAGGGAACACGAAAAAATTGACGGTACAGAGGCATTGGTACCGTCAATTTTTCTCCCTTTCGTCGCTTCCGATTTGCGGCGAATTGCCTACAAACTCAAAGACCCCTTTCACATTGGTCAAGAATTGAAAGCAATGAAAGTGAGAACAAAAGGGAACACGACAAAAATTGACGGTACAGAGACATTGGTACCGTCAATTTTACTCCCTTTCGTCGCTTCCGATTTGCGGCGAATTGCCCACAAGCTCTGAAAATTTAATTCAATTCTTGACCAATGTGAAAGGGGTGAAAGACTTGAAAGCAAGTCTTGCCCAATGTAAAAGAGGTGAATGTAAAAGGGGTCATTCTTGTTGACTGAATAAGTGTGCCCGAAAAGAGGAAAGAAAAAGCAACAACAACCTCACAGCTGTATTGAAGCTTTTTCTTTCACCCTCGTCTTCTGCTTGGCCACAGTATCATTGTGCAGCAACAGCAAAATTGTGTGGCATTGTTCATTGTTTTATATGGGAAAAAAGTGTTTTTCATTTTTACCTATCTTAATGACAAAACATTTCAATAAAAACTATATTTTACACTTGGTATGAACTAGAGCTTTCAAATGATATAAGTTTCATCCGAATCTGTTGTCATTAGTGGGTAAAAAGCGAGTTAAAGATTTTTGTTTGCGTATTAATATATAAGATACATGCCTTAAGAGCACACGTTTTTAACGAATGCGAAAACCCCCCCTTTCCTTCCCCGTTCCCCCTCAAGAACCACACAACCCATCAAACAGATCCTCCGTATGTGTTTTTATTAAAAATTCATCTCAAATAACTGCGAAAACCCCCCCTTTCCTTCCCCGTTCCCCCTCAAGCACCACACAACCCATCAAACAGATCCTCCGTATGTGTTTTTATTAAAAATTCATCTCAAATAACTGTCGTTTGCTTACTTTTTGGTCACTTTTAGTAAAACTACTTAATAAACTATAATCTTTATAAACTGTTTCGAAAGTTTGTTTCTATAACTTATTAATTGCCATAACATGCTTAATAAGTCCGTAGGATAAGTAAGAAAAAAAAACAAAATTTTGATAAAACTCGATTTTATTATTCAACATAGTTGCCTTCGAGAGCGATACAACGAGTATAGCGATTTTCCAACTTTTCGATACCACTTTTATTGTACGATTTCTCTTTCTCGTCAAAATAGGCCTCAGTTTCAGCGATTACTTCATCATTGGACTTGAATTTCTTTTAAATCTGGAGAATACGGTGGGTGGGTGAGCAATTCGAAGCCCAATTCATTAAATTTTGCCATCGTTTTCATCGATTTGTGACACAGTGCATTGTCTTGGTGATACAACACTTTATTCTTTTGCAAATGTGGCCGTTTCTTGACGATTTCAGCCTGCAATCGATCCAAAAGTGCACAGTAATAGTCGCTGTTGATGGTGGTTCCTTTTTGGAGATAGTCGATGAGTATTATTCCTTTCGCAAACCAAAATACAGATGCCATCATCTTACAAGCTGACTGTTGGGTCTTTGCTTGCTTTGGATTCGGTTCGTCAACTGCTGTCCACTCAGCTGACTATCTTTTGGATTCTGCTGTGTAATAGTAAAGCCATATTTCATTCATTGTCACATATTGACGATAGAATTCGATTTTATTGCAGTTTAACAACGCCATCGCGGCACCCACTTTGCACAGAGCTTTCGAATACCCAAATGTTTGTGTAAAATAGTAACAACACTATCATCTGATATCTTTACAATGTCAGCTAGCTCGTTCACCTTCAATTTGCGATCGTTCATAACCAATTTTTGGATTTTTTTTAATGTTTTGTGGAATTACAGTCTGATTTGGGCGTCCACTGCGCTCTGCATCATTTGTGCTGGTACGATCACGTTTAAATGCAGCAATCCACTTTTCTACCATTTGTCTCGATGGAGCAGAGTCCGGATAATGTTTATCAAGCCATTGTTTGGTTTCCATTGTATTTTTTATTTCATCAAAAAGCAATGCTTTATCAAAACTCGAAATTCAATTTTTCCATTTTTATCCCCGACGCGTACTGCGTAAGGGGTATAGTATATTAACTTTGTCATTCCGTTTGTAACGCCAAGAAGGAGGCGTGGCAGGTATAGCAAAATATATATATTTTTGATCAGCATCATCTCCTAAGTCGATTTCCGTGTGTCCGTCTGTCGACACGATTGCAGCCGCAATTTTAAAGCTATCGTGATGAAATTCAAAATATAAGTTTATTTTTAAAAAAGGAAGATCAAGTTCGAAAATGGGCCAAATCGGATGGAAACCACGTCTACCTCCCATACAAAGTGACTTTATATTAACCGTAAAATGTCTTTAAAATCCACAAAAATTAAAGAAATGCCTTGAAATTTAGCAGGTGAGCTTTGCTTTTTAGTCTTCATCCTGGCTATGAAATTTGGAAAATTTGAAAAAAATCGGATGAAAACCACGCCTACCGCCCATACAAAGTGACTTTATTTTAAGAGAAAAATCTCAAAAATCTGCTCAAATTAAAGAAATGTCTTAAAATTTTGCATATAGGCTTTAATATATAACATAGACCACCACTATGATATTTGGCAAAATCGAATGGAAACCACGCCTACCTTCCATACAAATTGGGTTTATTTTAAACGTTAAATCTCCTAAAAATCCACAAAAATTAATGAAATGTATTGAAATTTTGCACTTTAGCTTTGATATATAATATGAACCATCTCTACGATATATGGCAAAATCGGATCAAAACCACGCCTACTTCCCATACAAAGTGACGTCATCAAAATAGGAAAACTTTCGTTAATATATAAAACTGAATATCATCGTGTAGGTCGTGGCTAAAGACTTCGATTATACTTCAATATGGCCGCGGGGGGGTATTTTAGCTTCGGTACTCTGCCGAAGCTCCACCCTTACTAGTTTTTCTTTTTTGCAATAACAATAGTTGCACACAAAATGATATAACTCACGAATCAATTGTCAGATTGTTGTCAAATTTTTATACGTATCGTTTGAAGATTGGTACTAAATAAAAATCGTATGGAAGAAAATGTAGTAGCGCCATCTATGTGTCATCCCAAGGCCTTTTTGAACGTACTGTTAATGCAATAAAATATTAATTTTCATTGCGACATCCTTTATTATGTTTTGTCTTAGCAACGCGGATCGAGCGTGTCTGAGATGATAGGTAGTATTGCCAGATTATTTTTAGAAAAAGCGCGAACTCAAAAATTTTTAGAGCCCAAAATCGCGCAATATAATTTTTTGTAGCCCAAAAAAGCGCAAATCCGAAAAACCTTCATATTTCGTATGAAATTTTTCCCATAAATAAACAATTAAAACAAATTTTATATATTTTTAATTGATACTTGTATTTATTGGCAAGTACACCATCGAAAATTAAAGAAAATAAGAGAAAATAATTTAGTAAATAAACATTTGTTTCAACAAAAAAAAATATTGAAAGAATATAACAAAAAATAAAGATTTTATCAAGAAAAGTGAAATTATATAGTTATAAAAAATATACAAAGTAAAAATTGTACATTTTGATGGGCTTAAAACCATGTCGATCAAATTTGGAGAAATATTTATAATCGTGAGCTTGTTCACACATATGCTAAAGAATAAGGTGTTTCAAATAATTTTGTTTACATATTCTCTCATGATAGAATGAGGAAAAAATTTCACAAATTTTTTTCAAAATGTAGCCCAAAAAAGATAGACCAATCGGCACTTTATCGCCCAATCTGGAAATACTGATGATAGGAAAGAAAAAGCGACAACAACCACATAGCTCCGTTGAAGCATTTGTTTTTTTTTTTTTTACTCTCGCATTCTACTCTCCCACAATCTTCAACAAAGCTGTATGGCTTTATAAAATAGTTTGTATTTGCTTCTTTTATATGGAGAAAAAGTTGTTTTTAATTTATAATTATAAGCATGTTCAAGGTTCATTAATATAGGTTAAGTCACTTGAGAGAAAAGCACTCTTTTTTCGCCTTTGCTCGAACTGTCAAAGTAGCTGTTAGCTAAAAATTGTACAGACTCGTGTTTTTTTTTTTTTATTTCCTTTCATCCATTCTAACAGTTCGACAGAGCTTCTCTCAAGTGACTTAACCTATATTAATGAACCATGAGCATGTTTACTTTACAATGCAATCGAAAAATTCACTTTCATTGCGACACCCTCTTTTTTGTTTTGTCTCAGCAACGCGGATCGAGTGTGTCTGAGAAGGTGGGAAAGAAAAATTAACAACAACCACACTCTGTTAAAGCTCATGATACAATGATAAGGTAGGGCCACTTCGCTGAGTGCTCTCACGCGTCAACGAAGAGTGGATAATGAGAAGGAAGATATATGTCAAAACGACGATTTTCGTAGAAATTGCAAATGAAGAAAATATTTTATGTTTCCAAGTTGCAAACAGTGCGGTCGCGGGTGTTAAATTTGTGCTAATTTGAGTGAAAATATTATAAAAAAAGTGTAATAAAAACTATAAAATGTGAAAATAGTCTTAAAATTGCAAAAAAAAACCTGAACAGTTTTAACCTAAAAACAACTGCGAAACGTGAGCATAAAGAAATTCGCGATGAACAGCTGATTTTGACATCTATCTCGCTTTATTCTGCTTTCCACTCCATTCCTCTCCGAGTCGGCCTTACCTTATAAGTCTACCATGGTTAAAGCTCTGTTAAAGCATATGCCTTTTTTTTACTCTCGCACTTGACTCTCGCAATCTACTCTCCCACAGCAAAGCTGTTCAATAGAGCTGTTAAAGATTTGTGTTACCGTATTAATATATAAGATTTTGATATGGTCGAATTTCGGCCACAGGCGATACTAGTCTTCTTACTATTAACTAATTTTGTTCGACTTATAAAAAAGTCGACTTATACCACTTTAAAAAATAACGTCTTTATTGATTGTAATCAAATTTTCAGAATAGAGCTTCAAGTAGTCAACTGACAAGAAATGAAAACTAATTAATTTATCTCGCCAACATCTATTTCCAAAAGAATATGGAAATTAATAACAAATAATTATTTGTTTAAGAAATTTCATTGATACTTACCGTAGCGTATTGTATCTTCTTTAGCTAAGATATAATTCCTTAAAACGTGAGAAAACCTAAAATAAAATCCATTAATTAAAATGCAAATCATTAAAAGCTTCTGCGAAATGCAAGGTCAAATAAAAATAAAAAAATACATGCTGTATACTTAACCTACAACTGCATTCAGGATTAACATCATTTTCATAGAATAAAATGAAAAAAAAAATAACTCTTACCGTTGCTTATATTCTGTCTTCTATTTCCTGCGTTTTAAATTTACTCTGTAAAAATGCATAAGGATTTATTTTCTTTTTTTTTATAGAAATGACGTCAAACTATCGTTCCACAGCAGCAGCTAATTTTAATTTATCGGAAAATTGTCGTCAACTTAATAAGCTCAAATTTCTCCCCGTGTGTCACATACTACTCATCATGTTAATTTATCCCATTGGGCCTTAAATCATCAGCACTTGTGTTGTAGAAACTTTGAGTAAAATTGAAAAAATTATTAAAATAAAAGAAAAAAATAATATGTATTGAAAATGTTTCCATGATGACATCGACATATTAAGTCACAAACATACAAACATGCTTGTATAAAATAGAACATACAGCAAAGTATACTGCAGCGGATATTGTGACAAAACCTCTTGAGTCACTGCTGAAAATTTTTCCACTCAACGCTAACGAGCAAATTGATTGCAAATTATGATCCTTGAACATCCTCAACGGATAAGAATTTTGCTGCATTGCCGACTAAAGTGATGGGGACAGTTTTAAAGCAAGGGGATTGTAAAGTGTTTTATGTTCATAGTTTACCGCTTCAATAGGGAAAAATTTAAAACTATTGCCATAGCAGTTATCGATTCGCACCGCTGAAGATATATGCATACCATATATACATATTTATGTTTAAAATTAAATAAAAAAAAAATGTTTGTTCATCTCAATGCACGTGATGAAAGTGAGACATTTTTTAAATTCGTGAAATGTTAACTTGTTTACGTCTTATCTTTAAACGAATTTATAAAAATTTATAAAATTATTATCTATATATAATTTAAAAAACAGTTTTGTAACAGTTAACATTTTGATGATTTTTTTTTTTTTTATGAATCAGAGTAGGGAGAAGGAGTGCACCGAATTTTAAGGTAGGGCCGACTTGGAGAAGAATGAAGTAGATGGCAGAGAAAATGCCGGCTAGTCGTCAAAATCAGATGTTCATCTCAAGTTTCTTTATGTTCACGATTCGCAGTATATTATAGGTTAGAATTGCAGGTTAGGTTAGAAGGTTACAATTTTTTTTTTTGCATTTTTAAGACTTCTTTCACATTTTATAGTTAGTTGCTATTACACTGTTTTAATGATATTTTCACTCAAATTATCACAAATTTAACACACGCGAGCGCACAGTTTACAACTTGGAAACATTTTTTATTTACTTCGTTTGCAATTTCTACGAAATTCGTCGCTTTGACAACTAGCCGGCATTTACATTATGCACTATTCGTTGACGCGTGAGGACACCAAGCGAGTCGACCCTACCTTATAATTATGCCATGCACCCGATTTGAAAAGGTCAAATATTTAGGGTGTATTTCACGCATTGTGAATTCATAAACACGAAGAATATCCGCACAAAAAGAAGAAGATTTTCGGCATTGTTTCGTTAAGTTTGTTTCTTTACTTTTTTGTACGCTCTCACATGAGAGTAGAAAGAGGAAACAAAAACGAAGAATATAAAAGAGAAGAACTAACAAAGAAAGTTAAATAAATGATTGAATTATAAGGTTGCCGCCAAGGTTGATTTATAAGGTTGTCGCAAGGGAGAGAGCGAGTACCCATGATTGTCAAATCGAAGTTGACAGCTCATAGAAAATTTGCAAGTACTTTTTTTTAATCATACGTTTTTCTTTCGTAATCATTCGCAAAATTGGCTGGTTTTGATCATTATGGGTGCTGAGAAGAGAGTGCGATCAGCCCTGCGACAACCTTATAAATCAACCTTGGTTGTCGAAAAGAAGAGAGCGAGTACCCATAATTGTCAAATCGAAATTGCCAGCTCATCATGGCAGAATTATAAGGTAGGCTTAAGTTGGAGTAAAACGGAAGCCAAGTGTCAAAATCGGCTGGTCGAATTTTAGTTTTCTTATTGTTGTTGTTGCCTTTATCATTTGATGTTTAGCGTTCTCACAGCTTTGTTGTTGCAGAACTTGTTGTTTGAGCAACCATTTAAATGTGAGCTTACCTTATAATTGTATCATGCCAGCTCATAAAAAATCTGCAAATTCTCTCATTTTTTATTTGTTTTTCTTTCGTATTCATTCGCAAAATTTGCTGATTTTGACAATTATGGGTACTGAGAAGAGAGTATGATCAGCCCTGAGACAACCTTATAATTCAGCCACGGTTCCATACAAAAGTTGATGATGCGCACCATGGCAGAATTATAAGGTAGGGCCGGTTCATGATACAATCAGCATTGCCATATATTTTTTTGAAAATCCTGTAATTTTCAAAAAAAATCCTGTATTTTTAGAGAAAATACTGCTCTTATAAAAGGACTAAAAACAAATATTTTAAAATTTTGTTATTATAACATTTTTAATATTTTATTTAAAGTAAGTTATAATTTTACAAAAATATCACTTTCTTATAAGGTATGCAATAAAATTAACAAAAATAAATTAAATAATAAGTTTTTAAAGCAATTCATTCGCAATGTTGAGATCATTGAACATATCGCACACTAAATACAAAATAGTCACAACTCAAAATTTACAAATTGTTACTTTGTAATTTTAAACCCTTTGTAGTGATCATATACATTGAATGGAACACATCAAATAAATTTTGTACACATCTTCTTTCTCTATAGTTAAAAACAAAATTTTGTCTCATTGCTTTGTAAGGAGCTCCATCAAAAATAAAATTGATTTTGGCCTCACCTAGAAATTTACAAATTTTGAGTTGTGGCTGTTTTGTATTTAGTGTGCGATATATAGTTACATTTTTTTTTTTCATAAACAATTTTTCCAAACTTCTTAATCATTTCTGATGACTATTCAAATCACAGAATCACATTCTAAGAATGTATTAAGATTTACAAAAATAAATTAAAGGGACATGACACCCTCAAAAAATTTTTTAATGTATTAAAATACGTATTAGTTCACTAAAAAATAAGATATAATTTTTAAAAAGTTACA
This sequence comes from Coremacera marginata, assembly GCA_914767935.1. NCBI lineage: Eukaryota > Metazoa > Arthropoda > Insecta > Diptera > Sciomyzidae > Coremacera > Coremacera marginata. The sequence continues at coordinate 50,932,367 of OU612043.1, read as the reverse complement.
CACCTATATTTAGGTAAAAACAATACACAATAAAAATTTTTCTAAATATTTTTAATCACACATGTATAGGCTACTGGAATTTTTTTAACAAACATCAAAAAATCACAGCGGGCGTGATGCGGCTCACTGCAACATCTGAACACAAAAACAAAAAACGGGGTCTTCATCAACATCAAAACCGCCGTGGAATGTACTAGGAGAAAAAATGTTTGTCGAAAAATTACGAAGTGGCGGTATTATTTTCGAAAAAAGTGTTTTTTCGTACTTAAAATTTCAGTACGATCGGTTGAGTAGTTTTTATTTTATCACGCCCGCAATGTGTTTTTTTTTTAATTTCCAGTATCCACATATGTGATTAAAAAATTAAAAAAAAATTTTTTGTGTAATTTTTTTAACCTCAAAATATATGTTTAATTTTTCAAAATTATATCATACTTTTTATTCAACTTATACGCGTTATAAGCCATTCAAAAAATTTTTGGGAAGGTGTCATGTCCCCTTAAAAAAATTATATTTAAAGCAATTAATTCACATCGTTGAGATTATTAAAATTATATAATTAAAATATTTCTTTATTTTTCATAAGCCATTTTCCCAAACTTCTTCATCATTTCTGCTGACGTTTCGAAATTTGTACAATTCTTATAATTTTTTCTTAAAAAATCTTTTGTACGAAGAATCCCACACAAGGTGGGAATTTCTATTTTATTTCTTATTTTTGTTTTGTTTTTATTTATTTGAGAAAAAATCCGTTCAACATTTGCTGTTGCTACTGGAATCGATAAAATAGCATAAACAAGTTTTTTTAGTAATGGAAAGACTTCGGAATTATCTACACGTTTTTGATCAAAAACTACTTTCCAAAAAGTTTCAATATTCTTTTCATTTATAAGATTTAAATCTATGAAACTTAAGTGGGGCTGTCAAGCCATTCATCGTCCACTTCTTGCCTTTCTTCATATTTAATTACATTAGGAAGAAAAGTACACAAACTTAAAAAAGAGATATATTTTTTATTTAAAACAGTTGAAGGTGCTAAAAGTTCTACACATTTTAGAAAAGCATTGGCAAAGTCAAACTTTTTTAACTGTGACTAGAGTCTAAAAATTGAAAAATTAAGTTAAAACATTAAATAAACGACAATTTCCTTATCTTATCAGGTTTTGTTAAGTATTTGTCCATTTGTAATTTGCAAAAGACTAGCGAAAAAAGAAATTAACAAAAACGATGACAGCAACAATGACAGGAAAAGCACTGCCACACAATCAAATTTTTGAAAGGATGTAAAAAGTAGTAGCAACTTTATTTGCTACTTTTATATAAGTACTTACATATAATTTATAAACATAAAATTTCTATTTTTTTGCATTCAACGAAAATTAAAGAACTGGATTAAAAAAAAACCTGCCCACATCCTGAGAGAAATATGATCCTGTCTACCTGCTCAAAATACTGCCCAAAACAGGATTAACTGCCCATATGGTAATGCTGGATACAATGATAAGGTAGGGCCATGATACTAAGTGCTCTCACGCGTCAACAAAGAGCGGATAATGAGAAGCAACATATATGTCAAAACGACGAATTTCGTAGAAATTGCAAATGAAGAAAATATTTTATGTTTCCAAGTTGCAAACAGTGCGGTCGCGGGTGTTAAATTTGTGCTAAATTGAATGAAAATATTATAAAAAAAGTGTAATAAAAACTATAAAATGTGAAACAAGTCTTAAAATTGCAAAAAAAAAACCTGTAACAGTTTTAACCTAAAAACAATTGCGAAACGTGAGCATAAAGAAATTCGCGATGAACAGCTGATTTTGACATCAATCTAGCTTTATTCTGCTTTCTACTCCATTCCTCTCCGAGTTTACCCTACCTTATAATTCTGCCATGGGCCGGTTGGCTCACTGTCCTCACGCGTCAACGAATAGTGGATATAGTAGATAATGAAATGACGAATTTCCTAGGAATTGCAAATGAAGAAAATATCTTATGTTTCCAAGTTGCAAACAGTGCGGTCGCATGCGTTAAATTTATGATAATTTGAGTGAGAATATTATTAAAACTGAGTTATAACAATATTTTTTTTATTTTATTACATGTTACGGTCATTGTTATTTCAACTCAATTGTGGGCAATTGTTAATTTTCCCTTTGCACTATGCAAAAACAAAACAAAAGCATGTATCACAAACACAAACGCATTCACATAAAAAAAATGCTGCTTTGTCTTGCGTGAGGATCGATCCGGTATTCCATCGATTAAAAGTCTAACACTACTTCCACCGATCAAAGCACCTCTGTTAGCTTCACACATTGATTATCAATATAACTGCATATCAAATATAACTGCAGCTATGTTAACAGATGGCGTTGACAAATAGAGGATGATGACCAGTGTTGTTACTTGCAAGTTTTAATTAGTGGTAGATTGAGTCTAAAATGAGTGGTAGATTTTAAAAAAAAGTTGGAATATTTTTTTCTTGCTAAGAAAAAATTCTACTGAAGCTCTATAGAAAAAAATCATAAGAAGTATACCATAAAGAAAGTTTTTTTACGCTTAATTAGTTTTATTGCAAACAATTCTCATATAATGTTCTTAAAACATTACCACTCTTTATATACCAAAGGGAATAAAATATTGTAATAAAATTTCTAAAATTTTAGTTATTATGCAGTAATTTTTATATAAAAATATAATAAAGTGGTCGATTTTGGAATAATGCATATAGTGGGTGATAAAAGTGGTAGAAACCAAAAAGTGGTGGATTTACCACAATTGTGAGAAAAGTGACAATACTGTAGGTTATTGCATGAGCTGCAACTTACAGCTCTATTCTGCTTGTTAACTTAACAAGGAATTTTTAAGGTGCTCTTGTTAATAATATTGTTATGTAATGTAAATGTTCATATTCTAAAAAATCATTTACAATTTGAAAGCTCTAAAAAGCTCTAAAAGTTCACCACGCGTGAAACTCACAGCATTCAATCGCCAGACGTTTTTTGGATGAAATTTTATTGTCATTATATAAGCTAGCAAAATGAAAATGCAAAGAATTAAGTAATCTCAAGATTTTTTTTATTCAAAACACTAATTTACATTTCTTTAATAGCCAACAAAGTTTGAATGAACCACGCAGGAGCAGCTCCTATTTTGTACAGAATTTTTGCCGGCAGCACCCTCAACTTTTGGCTGGCATTTAATTGTACTTCTATCCAACTCTAATAAGGCGTTTAGACTCCTACGTTTCATCCGGCAGCTATAACTTTGAAGTAGTCAAGGAGTTCGTATACCTTGGCACCGCCATTAATACCAACAACGTAATCAGCCTGGAGATAAAGCGAAGAACAATAATTGCTAATAGGTACTACTACGGGCTCAGTAAGCAACTAAGTTCCAGAGCCCTCCCTCGATCGACAAAACTAACACTCTACAAGACGCTCGTTCTACCTGTGCTGCTTTATGGCGATGAGGCATGGGTAGTTTCGCAAACTGAAGCAGCCGCTCTGGGGGTGTTCGAGGGTAAAGTTCTTCGCAAAATCTTCGGTCCAGTTCGAGTCGGCGATGACTATCGCATCCGAGTGAACCACGAGCTGTATGAGCTCTACGAAGACATTGACGTAGTTCGGCGTATAACTGTGCAGCGACTACGCTGGCTGGGTCATGTCCAACGTATGGACGACGAAGCTCCACCGAAAAATATGCTCGAGGCGAGGGTCGCTGGTCAACGACGACGAGAGAGACCATGCCTCCGATGGATGGACCAGGCTTAGGAAGCCCTAACCGCACTTGGTGTATCCGATTGGAGAAGGCGCGCGCAAAGCAGAGGCGCCTGGCCAGAGCTGATTAGGACGAATGATGTCCGGTCGAAACCCGGACACGGGTTGTTACGGCCACTTAAGTATGTAAGTATTTCCAACATTGCTTGGTGGCCTGGTGTATAGCGTATAGAGCTCGTAATCAATTGGGTACGCGTTCAAAACCCCACGGGGACAAAGAAATATTTTTAATATTTAATATTAAAGTATTCAATTTGCTTGTTGTAACAGGGCGTCTCAACTGGCAATCATTTATTGCTTTCCATCTGTCAAATTCAATTGAAAGCAATGGCAATATTGCAAGGGGGGTTTTTTTATGTTATGTTATTTATATTTTTAAAAGATATCGAACAATTTGGTACGCTGTGCGCTAGATGGCTTAAAAAACTGTCCATCCGCTTATAGGTTTGGCTTCTGTAATTCCACAGACACTCGAATTGCCGGTATAAATTTATTATTTTATAAATATCTGCTGAGCTCCACATTATTTTTTTAACTTCAAGATATCGTCGCATTTAATTTTCATGAGAAATAGCTGTCAAACAATAAAATGACAGCTCATTGCCAATCATGGCAATTAGCGGTCTCCATTGGCAATCAATGTTGTTTGACAGATGGAAAGCAATAAATTATTGCCAGTCAAGACGCCCTGTAATAAACGCAAGCAATGAAGAAAACATAAAATTCTAAAAAAAAATCTGTCGAATATTTTGCAGATTTCACTCCAAGCAAATCACAGAACGAGGCTTAAAAAGCCTTGCTTCAAAAAATGGCACCAATATATACTCTATTTCTATTTTCAATTTGCCACTTACGTTGCGCTCTCTTTTGATCGAGAGAGCTAGCAGCGAAATCATTATTAAACAGGCCGTCTCCACAGGCAATAGTTTATTTCTTGATAATTATGTCAGACGACATATTGCAAATGGAGACCGCTGATTGTTCATGAAGAGCATTATATGTCACGGTAAATATCTTGATAACTATTGCTTGCCATGAACTGTCAGTTTGGTAGTTTGACAGAAAATTTTTTCATTTCGTTTTATTTTCTTAGCAAGACGCTTCTTTTAATTTAAAAAATTTGTGTTTTTTTTTCCTTTTCTGTTGTTTTTTAGCAACTTCTTGCATTTTTTTAAAATTTTTAAGCGCTTCAATGCAGCGAATATTCTTGTGTGACGTCATCTCACAAATGCTTATATCAAGATATGAAATGCCCACACATAAAAATTAGTTTTGATATGGCTCATATCTGTCTGGCGAAATGACAGGTGATCGGCAATAATTCAAAATTTACAATTAATCTACTTGTATATAAATAGGCGTAGGGAAAGCAGTTTGAAACTATTTTCTTCAATGTTTCTCAACCGATTTTGATAATTTTTTTTTCTAAATGAAATAGAGGGATAAGAACTACACCGAATATTTAAAAAAAAAACAAAACCTTTCTGATTTCAAGAGCTAAAATGATTTATGATGTATTGTACCCATTCTAGGTTCATATGCGCGTAGAAGATAAATACAAAACGAAGAGAAAGAAAAAAGTAGGCAATGGGACAAATGGGACGAAGTGAAAACCTAAAACTATGAAAAAATATAGCTGTTATGAATTTATAATACTTACTTAAATACTTTTTTCAAGTATTTTTAAATAAATTTTATAAACTGCTTTTTTCTAGCTACAAATTTCAATAATTTAGGGTGTTTAACTATACATTACATTATTAACCATATTTTAAGAATATAAATCTTAAATGATTATAACATTTTACAGAATTCTTATTATTTTATGACAAAGCATTAATTTATATGTGAAGCTTGTTAACTCTAATAATACGTTTACATATGAAGATTAAATCGAGATTAAGCCCTTTGAGGAGATTATCTCGCTAATCTCGTTGATTTTTTTGAGATAAACCATACAAAATTTAATCTCCTTGGAACGAGATTAGAAATTAATCTACTACTTAATCTCTTCGAAAAGGTTTGCAACCGTGCAAGTATCGATAATTACTTAAAAAATGCAACTCTGTAAAGAAGTGATAAAATGAAATGCCAAATAATTATTTACAAATTGTTGACGCGCTAAATTTATATAACTATATAAAATTTGTAAATGTTATGTTATATAATGTAAAAAGTACATAGTGTGCAATTAAAAAAAAAAATAAATGTATAAATAGGGAACAGAAGACGAACCTCCACATGGCAACGTGTCTGACTGCCTCAACCTGACGAGGCCAGCATTATCCATGTCGAAATCGTCTTAAGTCAACTGAAATATCCTCATGGTGTTCCCTAGGTAACGGCAAACTGGCATCCGTTAGTTTGACGGATAATTTGAGCGGCGGGTCACCTGGCCTTATATAGGTTGTGCGTTGAGTTTGAAGCCCAACACTTAAAAAAATATATATCACTGAAAAGTACAAGAATAAAAATGATCCCCAAATCTGATGACGACAACCACAAACGAAAAACTGATAATGATTTACGGATATACACCTGGAATGTCTGAACTCTTAATTGGGAAGGTGACTCTAGCCAACTGATTGATATCTTGTAAAGATACAATGCTGATATCACTGCAATCCAAGAAATGTAATGGAAGTGACAGGGTTGCTCTCGGCAAGCATCCTGTGATATCTACTACAGCGGCCATGCGGAAAAGCACGAGTTTGGGTGCGAACTTGTAGTTGGCAAGAGATTACGGCATCATGTCCTGCGATTCACTCCTGTGAACGAACGACTTGCCATAATTCGCATCAAGGCTAAATTCCTTCATATAAGCCTAATATGTGCACATGCTCCGACATAGGATAAGGACGATGAGGTCAAAGATACTTTCTACAAGCGTCTTGCAGATGCTTACGAGCGCTGTCCCCGTCACGACATAAAAATTGTGCTAGGTGACTTCAACGCTAAGGTGGGCAAGGAAAACATCTGTGGTCCAACAGTCGATAAGTTCAGCCTCCACGAAAACACATCCGATAACGGAATGAGGCTGATTGACTTCGCCGCAGCCGGAAACATGGTCGTAAGTATTCATAACAGCCACCTGGCTGGCCCCTGACAAAAAAACGCGCAACTAAATTGATCACGTTTTGATTGACGGAAGGCACTCTTACTGGGTATTAGATGTACGAACGATCCGTGGTGCTAACATAGACTCGGATCATTATCTTGTCGCAGTCAAGATACGTACACGTCTGTGCGCAGCAAAGACTGCTCGCAATTCTACACAGAGAAAGCTGTCAAACGTCGACAAGCTGCAATCAAAATGGACAGCCGAAGCCTTCGCCACTCGATTCTCACTCCTGCTTCTAGAAAGCACTTCTCCGATCGACGATATATGCGTGCAGTGGGCACACATCTCCCACTCTATGCGAGCGGCTGCTGAAGAGGTTATTGGCTACCACCGCCCTCGCCGAAACCAGTGGCACGACCAAGAGTGCTGCGACGGCACTGCAGAGACAGACGGCGCCTACAAAGCCACCCTGCAGTCGGTTGTAAAGCGTGCTGCTAAGAAGCGATACAGAGAGAAGAGGAGGTACAATAGAAATTTTCTTTTCAGGCGGAAAAAAGATAGGCAGAAAAGAGCGAGTGCGAGAAGATTGAGTGTGAATGATTGCCCCAATTATTGATGACGGCGTTGAAGTTTCGCTGCCCGACTATAATCAAGTCTTGACAGCCATAACACGGCTTTGGAACAACAAAGCCGTGGGAGCCGATGGTCTACCAGCTGAGCTGTTTGAGAATGGAGGCGAAGTTTTTTTTTAAATTTTAAATTTATATTTCAATTGCATTCATTAGGATTTAAATAGAGCTTCTAAACGATTCGGACTTCAGTGTACTCTACAAAATCCACAAGAAAGGCGATCCCACTATTTATGCCAACTACCGTGGGATCCTGTCGAGCCGAAGGTCCTGTCGAGCGTATTATGTGAAAGACTGAAGCCCATCGTATACCAACTAATTGGGCCTTATCAGTGCGGCTTCAGACCTGGAAAATCTACCACTGACCAGATATTCACACTACGACAAATCTTTGAAAAGACTCTAGAGAAACAAATCGACACCCACATATCTTTTTGTCGATTACAAAGCCGCCTTTGACAGTTCAATAAGGAATCACCTATACTCCACCATGTCTGAATTTGGTATACCTGCAAAATTAATCCGTCTATGCAGGATGACACTGAGCAACACCAGCAGCGCAGTTAAAATCGGGAAGGACCTCTTCCTCCCATTTGTTACCAAACGAGGTTTCAGACAAGGTGATTCCTTATCGTGCGACTTCCGAGGTTTCAGACAAGGTGATTCCTTATAGTGCGACTTTTTTTTACCTTATTATGGAGATCATTCGAGCTGCTGATCTTAAATGAAGCGGCACAATATTCTATAAGAAGTCAGTGCAGCATTCTGCAAATTCGAAAAAGAAATGTGTTGCATGGGTATTGCAGTGAACACAGATAAGATGAAATATCTGGAGTCAACAAACAAACTGTCCCAGCGTATTGGCACCCACGTCACTGTTGACAACACCTCATTCGAGGTTCTGAAAGACTTCGTCTACCTCGGATCCAGCATTAACTCCACCAACGATATCAGTAGAGAGATAAAACGAAGGATAACTCTAGCCAAGAGGTGTTACTTTGGGCTCAGTAGGCAAATGAGAAGCAAAGCCCTCTCTCAATGAACAAAAGTCACGCTCTATAAGTCACTAATCATGGCCGTCCTGTTATGAAAACTCTGATGAAAAGACTTTGGGAGCGTCCGAGATATCTGCGTCATGAGCGAGTACCGAATACGATTGAACGATGAGCTGTATAAGCTATATGCCGACATCGGCATAGTAAAGCGCATGAAAATCGAGCGGCTTCGCTGGCAAGGTCATGTTGAGCGGATGGAAGAAGACGCTCCAGCGAAGAAAATATTCGATTCAGTACCCAGCGGTGGTCAACGCAGAAGAGGACGACCGCATCTCCGTTAGAAGGACCAAGTAGAGGACAACCTGACGAAACTTGGGGCTTCCAACTGGCGCCAGTAAGCAAAACAGAAATGGCTGGCGCAATTTCTTACACCAGACAAAAACCGACTTACGGTTGTAGGTGCCACCTAAGTAAGAAAATAGTGGTGGGGTGAAGCGTTTCACTTGTGAAATTTTGACAGCATTCTTACATATAACCAAGTGTCATACCGTCACGTGTTGCTTTCATTGCCGCACAGTTTTTCATGATACATAGAAGCGTTCAGACGTACATTGTCTTGCCTGGTAAAAAAATTTTTCCAAAAGTTTTTTTGATCGAGTGAATTTACGAGTATCGTGTTTTATGTCAACTACTCAACACAAATTCAAGATCAATATATTAGTCGTGTTAGCTTAATGTTGTTCTTTAAAAAAATATGAAGTGTTTATGAAATATCTATCGAGTGGCTGTGTGATGCCACCGTGTTTTCAAAATGGCCGTTTCACCGCGCAAACTCTCCAGTAGGCATTGGCAGGTATTCGTAGGGCTACTAGCAGGCCTTGAAATGGATTTCGGAGGCCTACCCTACTCGTAGCCAAGCCCATATACTTTTTTATATGAAATGGCCAAATTTTCCATGTTTTCCGCAAATTTTCTTTACAGCAGGGAGAGCGGAAGGCCTGGAAAATTTGGCCATTTCATATAAAAAAGTATATGGGCTTGGATATGAGTAGGGTAGGCCTCCGACATCCATTTTAAGGCCTGCTAGTAGCCCTTCGAAGGCCTGCCAATGCCTACTGGGTTTCTGAAAGCCTTATGTACAAATATAATAATCAAATAGATGCGAATAGGAAAAGAATGAAATCGCACTAGAATTGATTATTTTTTATTCTATGTTATTATTGCGTATATTATTATATTTATTATTATCTATATTAGGTATACATATTAAACAGAGTGACATACACAGGAGACCGCGTATAACTAAAAACAAAACAAATATAAAATAAATTATTTTAAACTTGCAAACTATGAAAACAATGAGTGATCAGATGAATAAAAAGCAGAACTAGGCTTCGCTTCTTTATTTTATTCCTTTCGGTGTACAAATCCAATGCAATTATATTGAAATCAAGCAAATAAAGCGACGTAAGCCTGCCTGCTTCGAATCTGCTTGCAGACTGAAAGCTTTTTTGCAGCGGAATAATTTATATACGTATACATTTTTGAAAAAGCTCTTAGCTCGCAAGCTGATTTTCTTCATAGCTGTATTAAACACATAATTTTTAAAAAAAAGTTTTAATTAAAAGCCCGTTAATAGTTTGTACACAAACTGTTCACCAACTTTTGAAAAATTTACCTGCTAGCATATAGAAAATAGGCCAAAACAAAAATTGTATTAATAAAATTTGGGAATTTTTAAGTAAGAAAATGCCAAAAATTATTAAATTTCGACCATAAATTTTTTCGAATTTACTTACGTTTGAGCAAATTTCAGGCAAAAGTAAAGTGCATTTTGCACCGATACACATACCGTTGACCGAAATCTGTAATTTTGAAAAAAGTTTAAAATTGTCATACAATGTAATTTTAGTTTTATGTTAAAACTTATTATTCAAAACAGCATTCTAAATAAAGTCATCCCTCTCCAGCATGGAATCAATAAAATTTGCTGAATGAACAAATACTTTAATGGATGGCAGCACACTGCTTCTTTGTGCATTGTTCACAAGAAAATTCATTGCAGTGCCTCTCAACTGCAACTGTCGCCGGATGAGCCAATGTCAAAGTACTCGGAAGCGGAAAGTATGTTAATGTTAACTACCCTAAAACTATGCAACAAATCATATTTCTAATATGTTGCCATAAAAATGTGCTTAAACATTACATATTCTTATAAGTTGTGGCACATAAATACTGCCATACAAAATTCTCGTATTGATCACGTTCAAGAAACTGACAGCCATAATATTGTCTTTACTGCGCATGATCCTATTGAGATTTTCGACAAAGGACAAACGTTGGCTTAACGCACTACTTTCGCTTTCATTATTGAGAAAGCTTTTTTGCCATAAAAAAAGATGGCACAAAAGATGCCACAACAACACTGTAGAATAACTTTTGAACAACACAACAATTCAACGATGAGGCAAAAGCATAGAATTCGAATAAATGTTGGTTTAAATTCAAAATTTGTGATGAAAACTGTCAGTTTATGGCAGAAATTCGATGCATTCAGACGTGGCTTAAAATAAAAAAATAAAAAAAGTGTTATTCAGAAAAGTTATAAAATATATATTTATATATGTATACCATATAACTTAAATATATAATAAATAAAGTTTTAAATTCATGCTCCTAAAAAAAGAAAACATAAGTCTATGTTTAAGCTTATTTAAGTAATTTAAACGTGTAAATATCGTCTTACATAATCAATGCGTATTTGTGTTACATAACAAAGTGTTTTTTATAAATATATCAAAAATATGCAGTAAAAATTGGAAAAAATAATGTTTATAAAAATAAATAAAGCTCATTTATGAGCAGATAAATATAAATGAATTTTTTAAATTACTAACAAAAAATCATTTGTCAACAGCCAGCAAAAAAAGTGAATGATAGCGGTGAGTCAAATGAAGCAATTTCATAACTGCACTTGGATTCTTTTTAAAAAAAGAGTATAACTAGTATATCGCACACTAAATACAAAACAGTCACAACTCAAAATTTTTTAATTTTATGTGAAGCAAAAAACAATTTTGTTATTGAAGGAACTCCATACAAAGCAATGAGACAAAACTTTTTTTTAAAACTATAGAGAAAGAAGATGTGTTCAAAATGTATTTGATGTGTTACAGTCAAAGTATATGCTCACTACGAATATTTTTTCATTAAAAAGTAAAAATTTGTTTTTATTTAGTGTGCGATATGTTCACTTCATATTAAAAGTCAATTAAAAAAAGGTTGGATTAAAAAAATTTTTATTATTCTGAATTTAAACTATAGATTTTCTTAAATATACAGAGTGCGTAATCTTTTATGCAATATGTGCATATTGAATAAGTTGAAAAAAAACAACTGATTTTCAGATATCGTTTCCTTCATGCCAAAAACGCCAGTGTGAATTTTTTTTTTTTTTTTAAATCGAGTTTAAAGATTCGAATGACTCAGAAAAACTCAACTTTTCCAAAATTTCTTTTCGGAAATGAGTGCATGCCTTTATAATACACAGTAAAAATTTGGTTCCCGTTGCTCCAGAAAAATATTTTTACAAAATTACTTTTTGTGCAACTAACAGGTTATTCAATAAGCCCGTAGTATAAGTAAGAAAAAAACAAAGTTTTGATAAAACTCGATTATATTATTCAACATAGTTGCCTTCCAGAGCGATGCAACGAGTATAGCGATTTTCCAACTATTCGATACCACTTTTATAGTACGACTAGCTGAATACCCGGCTTAACTCGGGAGTTGATGCAAATAATTTTCGACATCATTCGTCGATTTGAAAAAATTTTTCACAAACTTTAGAAGGAAAACCTTTTTGTGTGCATCTTTCAAAAATGTAACTTCAGCGAAATGAGCAAAATGTAGCTCCAACATCTGAAAATTATAAGAAAATATTAGGGGAATCGTGATTTGTGTGTGCGTGTGTGTGATCGCTTGCAAAAATATATTTTCAATTTTTATATTGTATTCGATAGATAGGACATTTTTGAAAAAAATCAAAGCAAAAACGAAAATTTGGCAGCTCGCCAGGAAACTGGATAAAAATTAAATAAGTATTGAAAATAGAAATTGAAATGTCAAATCAACGCCAACCTACGACGCAACTGACTTGTGCATGTATTGGCGCGTATTTAAATACCACAGAATTCAGTAACAGGCATTCTGATATAATCGAAAAAAGAAATTTTTATATAATACACATAAAGAAGAAAAGAAGATATTTATCAACCTTAGCGCTTTGCTTACTGTATACTGTATTAGAAAGACTATAAAAAAAATTCCTGGAACCCGATCGTAGTGCCACCTACCAGGTTCAATTGCGAATCTGAACCATCCAGGGATTCACTTACACACATCAAAAATTTCATCAAAATCGGTGCAGTCGTTTAGGAACAGTTTAATAACAAACACACGTACAAATTGTACAACATCGCTCTCTAGTTTTCAACACTGAGCAAAAGATATAGCGCCAGAGACCTTGCCGTACACAAAAAATTTTCGTCTAAATCGAAGGAGCGGTTTTGGAGTTTCTTACAATTTCTTAAGAGATTTATACTACAGCGCCCTCTTGTGTCCAAGATAGCGCAAAAAATAAGTCCAAAACACTCATCGTATCAGAAAACCCTTACATACCAATTTTCATGGAAACCGGATAAAAAGCTTAGAAGTTTTTCGATGTTTTTTAAATATTTGTACTACAGTGCCCTCTAGTGTTCAAAATAACGCATAAAAGATAAGTCCAAAACACTCACCGTATCAGAAAACCTTAGTATACCAATTTACATGCAAATCGGATGAAGGGCTTAAGAGTTTTTCGATGTTTTTTAAAATATTTGCACTAGACCGCCCTCTGGTGTTCAAGATAAAACAGAGTAGATAAATCATAAAAACTCACCATATCCGAAAACCTATATACACAAATTTTCATGCAAATCGGATGAACGGTATCGGAGATAAGATAAAAAAAAGAATGCCTGGAACCCGATCGCAGCGCCCCCTAACGAGTCCAACCTTTTTTACTGAATAAAAAGTAGCCTATATATTGACCGGGAGTATAAGGAACCTAGATGTCAATTTTCATTTAAATCCATCCAGTGGTTTTCGTGTCATGCTCTGTGTCATGCAGCGTCGCTCAAAATGTCCATCGCAAAAAGAATTTAAAAAAAATATTTCATGTACAGATTTGTTTTTTTTATAATTTTTTATATATATATATATTTCACTTTCTCGTTAAAATATGCCTCAGTTTCAGCGATTACTTTATTGGACTTGAATTTATTTCCAGCAAGCATTCTCTTGAGATCTGAAAACAGAAAAAAGTCGCTGAGTGCTAAATCTGGATAATACGGTGGGCGGGTAAGCAATTCGAAGCCCAATTCATTAAATTTTGCCATCGTTTTCATCGATTTGTGACACGGTGCATTGTCTTGGTGAAACAACACTTTTTTCTTTTGCAAATGTGGCCGTTTCTTGGCGATTTCAGCCTTCAAAATCGATCCAAAAGTGCACAGTAATAGTCGCTGTTGATGGTGGTTCCTTTTTAGAGATAGTCGATGAATATTATTCCGTTTGCAGTCTCCCAACAAGCCGACTGTTGGGTCTTTGCTCGCTTTGAATTCGGTTCGTCGACTGCTGTCCACTCAGCTGACTGTCTTTTGGATTCTGGTGTTTAAAAGTGAAGCCATGTTTCAGCCATTGTCACATATCAACGATAGAATTCGATTTTATTGCGGTTTAACAGCGCCACCGCGGCACCCACTTTGCACAGAGCATTCGCATACCCAAATGTTCGTGTAAAATGGTAAAAACACTACCATCTGATATCTTTCAGCTCGTTCACCTTCAATTTGCGATCGTTCTTAGCCAATTTGTGGATTTTTTTTTTATGTTTTGTGGAATAACAGTCTGATTTGGGCGTCCACTGCGCTCTGTACGACCACGTTTAAATTCAGAAATCCACTTTTCTACCATTTGCCTCGATGGAGCGGAGTCCGGATAATGTTTATTAAGCCATTGTTTGGTTTCCACTGTATTTATTTTCATCAAAAAGCAATGCTTTATCAAAACTTGAAATTCACTTTTTTCCATTTTTTTTTCACTCACAAAAGTTGCATACAACATGCTATAACTCACGAATCAATTGTCAGATTGTTGTCAAATTTTTATACGTATCGTTTGAAGGTTGGTACTAAATAAAAATCATATGGAAAACATCTCGTAACGCCATCTATGCGTCATCCTATGGACTTTTTGAACGTACTGTTATTATATGTGAAAATTCGGACTAAAGGCTTCAAAATAATTGAACGCTTCCCAATTTAATGATAAAAAGTGAAACTAAATTTAAAGTTAAAATTAAATTTCTGAAAACAGAATTTGAGTTTTTATGGCACAAAATGTTTCTTTGATTCATTGATATTTTTATACAGATATATACATATATGTATTTTTTTTATAAAAAGTGATTGCTTGATGTCATTATTTTTATTTTGTTTGTCAAAATTACTGTTTTATTATTATTTCATGAATTATTATTATTACTGCTATGCTTTATTAAAAAATTTACCCAACTTGGTTCTTGTTGTAAAAATTATTCAAACTCAAAATTGCATTTTTTATTCCCTTTTAAATGGCACGGCATCCATTAGTAAAGGTGGCAGTATGTAATGTCAACTTATAAGTTATTAATTTCATATTCGTAGAGAAGCAAATTAATAATTATTTTTAAAAGCATGGACTCTTATTTTGACAGAAAATTAAATTACTCTTAAATATTTAACTTTACTCGAACTTTATTTGAATTTAGTGCAGCAACAGTCCTATTGACTTAAATTTTCAAAAAAATATTAAAAATGTTAAACAAAAAACATTCAAATGACCACAAAAAGTCCATTGGCTCTCGAGATATTATCAAAAAAGCCGGTCCATACAAAATGTATGGAAAACGAGTCTTTTCATGAAGTTTTTTTCATCTGTTTTTCCAATTTTTTAATAGTTTTTCTGCTATTTGGGACGAAGATAAAATCCAACATATCAAAGATCTACCTCATAAAAATAAATAATTGTCCAATATATAAGTTTGCCACTTTACATGAATGCCCTTATTATATGTGTTATTTATAATATACTAAAAGAGGCACCAATTTTAATAGGATATATAATTTAATAATATTAATACATATTAAATTCATCAAAATCTTTATTATATTACTTAAACATCATGTTTATTTAAAAAAATTTATCAATTTAAAAAAAGTCACATCAATAATAAACTCCCACGATAATCCTATGAAAATCTTAATTTTCCATCGAAATACAAGAACACCCACATATTACAATTTCTCCACGAAAATGCAACCCTGCATTGACATGGAATGTCAAACGCACGAGCTAGTAGAAAATTTCTCTACTCATTCCGTTAATCATACTTTATATGCCGTTTCAAGCATGATACAATAACTTACAAGGTAGCCTTGACAACTACCTTTTTCTCAAGAGCGGCGATCGGGAGTTGTCAAATCAATACAAAGTGTAACTTTTCATCTGTTTTGCTGCTTCTTCGTTTTCTCTTTTCAATGTGTTTTTGGCAACTCCAAATCGCCAAAAGATCTGTCACTCCTACCTTGTAAATCATTATACCATGGTCTCAAAGTTGATTTATAAGGTTGTCGCAAGGGAGAGAGCGAGTACCCATAATTGTCAAATCGAAGTTGAGAGCTCATAGAAAATCTGCAAGTGCCCTCTTTTAACATCCGTTCTTCTTTCATAGTTATTCGCAAAATTGGCTGGTTTTGACAATTATACACATTTTCGAGTAAAAGAATAGGCTAGTTCACATTATCAAATTTTTTGTCAAATTGTTGGTCAAACACAATAGAACAACGTGGGAATTCCATGAAATTTTCACGTTGTTCTATTGTGTTTGACCAACAATTTGACAAAAAATTTGATAATGTGAACTAGCCTATTCTTTTACTCGAAAATGTGTATAATTGTCAAAACCAGCCAATTTTGCGAATAACTATGAAAGAAGAACGGATGTTAAAAGAGGGCACTTGCAGATTTTCTATGAGCTCTCAACTTCGATTTGACAATTATGGGTACTCGCTCTCTCCCTTGCGACAACCTTATAAATCAACCTTGAGACCATGGTATAATGATTTACAAGGTAGGAGTGACAGATCTTTTGACAAAAAATTTGATAATGTGGACTTGCCTAATAGTGTCAGAAGGACGGAAACGACTTCTAGCTAGTTTCAAGCACGAAAACAGCTGATTGCCTATCAAATGTAAACGGCGCCAATTTTAACTTTTTACAAACGTAAACGACGCCAATTTTAACTTGGTATATTATATTTATTTATATGTATTGATATTTATTGATGTTTAACAATTTGTAAATTTGTTTTTTATCACACAACATAACCAAACAACGAACGACAATTTGACATTTGCTTGTTATTTTTGATGCCTATCCGTTTTGATGCTTGTTCTTATGTAGCTGGAACAAATTTGTTCTAGCACACTTCTAGCAACTTTCGAGTTCGAGAGAGCGGTTTTATGCTTGTTCTTCTAGCTAGAAAAAGTACGGAAACACGTTCTAGCACATTGCAAGTTACTACAATCGAGTACGGAAACAGACCTAATATTTGATCTCATGAAATATTTCATGATATCGATATCGCAAGTGTAGACCGCTCGTTTCATGAAATTTCACATCTCATGAAATATTTCATGAGACATATTTCATGAAATGAGCTGTCAAAATATTTAAGTGTGTGTGTATTGCATGCAATTGTTCGCAAAAACTGCAAAAAACAGTGCAAACATATAAAATGAAGTGGGGGTGGAATGAAACTATAAAAATAATAAACTTTTAGAAACAATTCGGTTGCTTATGAAACTTTAAAAGTTACAATTATAAGCGAATTTATCTGAAACAATCTGCTTGACGCCATGCTTAAAATGAAATTTCATGAGATAAAATGCCCACCTAAAAATTAGATAATGAAATTTGGTTGTCATGATATTCAATTTGACAGATCGCAAGCAATCAAATATTGTAAGTGGAGACGGCCTGTTACGACCTAAAAGGGGCTTTCAGACGAACGTACATGTCAGTCGACATGGGCATGTCCGACGACATGTACGATCGTTCGAAAGCAAATGAGACGGTCGGACTGACATATCAGATGAAAATCAAAAAAAGTTTGTTTTTTCTGCCGGTCCGACCGACATGTCGTGAATGTGAAAGCATGTTGGACCGACTCTGTGCATTTTTCATTTTATTAAAATCGTCAGCGAGTGAATAACAACGGAGCGGAAAAACAATGAAGAATACATGGGCTTCCACAGGGGGAGACAGAGTGGGTGAGTTGCCTCCCCTAGAGTTCAGCCAAAACAATTAATATTAGTATATTAAATATGTTGCATAATCATAAAAAAATTTCAAGAATTTGGAATGAATTTAGTAAAAAAAAAAAATTATTTTCTTGTATTTTACATATAACATAATTGAAGACATGAATGAATGAAGTTGATGTGTCGCATTTTCGGATTTTTTGTGTTGTCTATGCATGGATAAACGTCTTATGTGCATAAAACTTGGCATTTTAAAACTTAAAATAACCATGTTTGTGGCTATTTTAGAAACAAACTATTTGACAAAGCTTGATTAACCCTAGAATACTAACCTTCCATTCACTATACGTTCCTATACGTTATATTACTCGTTCACTATACGTTATATTACTCGTAAGGAGTTAGTAAATCTTACGTTGGTTAGTACTCCAACTTTGAACTCGATTTTTTCGAAACTAAATAATTGCCACCTTCATTCATTCATTTCTTCATTTATAAAAATGTATGAAGTCACTGACTTGGACTTTATTGGGATATAGTAATGCAATTTAGTTAAACTTATAAACCCGATTTTAAAATGGATGTATGAGCAAAAGTATACGAAATTCTCTGTGAAAATCATTAATATTATTCTATTATTTAAAATATAATAATATTACAATCAAACAGATTTAACTTTAAGGGACATTTAGAGGAAAACTACTCTATAGCTTTAAGATTTTGCTTGGAGATTATAAAAAAGAATAATCGGAATAAAATCATTTGCTTAGTTAAACAATTTTTATTATTTGAATTAAGCTTAACACATACATTTTTGTAGTATCTTTTACTTTCTTTTTCTTTAAATTTTCAACCCGAACAATTTTTCTGTTCGGCCATCACCTCTCTGCAGACAACGGCAAACCTCAGAGAGTAAAAACTGCCATGAAAAGCTTCTTGAGAGCATAAGCCGTTGGGAGTCGGCGTAAAATATGTAGGTCCAGTTCTCGATCATTTGTGTGCAAACATTTCACATCACACACAACACAATTGATCATAAGAAGCTCGGTCAAAGTTCTTTCAAGGGCTGAGATGGCCATTTCGTTTTTTTTTTTTTTTTATTAGAGAGATGACAAGAGTTTATTTATCAGATTAGTTTTGAGTACTAAGTTTTTGAGTTTTGCCTATGGTTTTTTTTAAAAAAGTTCAAATTGAGAATATGTATTGCCTTTTAAAAAGCATAATTCTGAAAATTAGCACAAAAAGTAAAATTCCTATGACAAATTTTCACTAATACAACAATATTAGTTTGAAAGATAAAAATAGGTAAGATTTTTTGCAGTTTATTAAAATCAAAATTAAAACTAGCCATGAAAAATGAAGACTTTTTTTAAAAAAGTTCACCTGTTAAAGCTTTACGGGACATTTTACATAAACGGGAAAACAAAAAATATTATTCTTTAGATTTGGTTTCTTTTTGGCTTACGCTTTGATCTCACGCTTTTATTGATCCCCAGCTTGTGTACAAGTATTTGGACCTGTGTGAACCCTAGTTCGAGTTATCATTAAAGGCCAAAATATTACTGCTCTCGAAGACGATATCAACAATTAAAATTATATTCAAAAGAAAATATTTTAAAATCTTTAGAAATTGAACTGGTCCATTTCCTCATAAAAAACTGATATCAGGACTGACAAAATCATTCAATTCCAATAAGAAATACTATGTATTTATTTTTTATTAAAATTTTTTGAGCAGAGGAATCGACTCCGATAAAAGTAATATTTAAATCTCAGATTATTTTTCAAAAGCCGTAATTCGAAAAACAGGTTTTTGCATAGCACCAATATCTTATACCCAATATATTACACAGTACAACATTTTTCAGCTCATTGATTTGGGACTTAATTTTGAGGACTGCACGTGAAAGTAGCTCCAAAAAGAAGAAGTTCTGCATCATTCGTTTTGTCAAGTTACATGCCATGCAATAACAATAGAGTTCAGCTACTACAGCTATATCGCACTTCCTCAGCATTAACCCATCTAAAGCCACTACCCAGTAATCATTGAAAAATATCAATGTTATGGATGCCCGTGACCACAAACAAGTTAATGTGGGAGAAATTTACCCACCAATAAATGGGTTGGGCTCAGGGACAACACAAGACGTAACAACTAACCATGCGTATACATAGATCTATTTACACAACTAATTTGAATCTACTTTTGAGTTGACTTTTTGACAAATTAACATCAAAAACGCTACAATTGTTAACAAAGGAACTCATGCGACTTAAAGGAGCAGTAGCCATATAATTTGTTCTACTAAATGGCAAATAAATTAAGTTGTTAGCGTTTCTACTGCTTGTACGGTTAGTGTTAAAATTTATGTGAGAAAGAAGTTCTGGAGAATCGAATACACCTGTTATGAGCTGGTGTAAATATACGATATCTGCCGATTTCCTTCGATCACCTAAAGACTGCATTTTTAATAGTTTTAAACGATCCTCATAAGGAGGAAGGTCTAATATGTCAGTTCCACTTAAGCCCCTTAGAGCAAACTGAACAAAACGTTTTTGGATTCTTTCTATTCGATCAACATGCAGAATTGTAACTTGGGGACCAAACTTAACTTGCATACTCTAAGTGAGGACGCACGATTGCATAATACAACGTTGTAGTTGTAATCATGCTATTAAATTCTTTGGACCAGCGTTTTACAAAACCAAGCATTGAAGATGCTTTTTTACAAATATTATCAATATGAATGTTAAACGACAGCTTAGAATCCATGCATATACCTAGGTCTTTGACGGTGTCTACACGACTCAAGGCATTATCTTTAATCTTATAATCAAAAATAAAATTATTCCTTTTTCGCGAAAAGGTCATAGTTTGGCATTTATCTGGATTTAAAAACATATTATTTTTAGAACACCAAACTTCAAAGGATTTTAGATCAGACAGGAGTAGATCTGAATTATCTCTAGAATTAATCGTTCTGTATATTTTCATATCATCGGCATAAATAAGCAGATGAGAGTGTTCAATGACGTGAGTTACATCATTGATAGCTAAAATAAACAGAAGAGGACAAAGGTGACTACCCTGAGGAACACCTGATCCAGCAATAACTTCAGAAGACAATGCGCCTCGGAAACGTATTTGATAAGATCGCTCCACCAAATACGATTTAATCCAGTTCACAAAATATTGTGGAAATCCCATTAACTCAAGTTTAAATAAGATTAGATTGTGTGGTAGCTTATCAAATGCCTTACTAAAGACAGTGTAAACACATTCGACCTGGTTACCAGAATCAATAGAATGCCATAATAATTTAATATCGATTTCAAGTTAGTAAGTATCGTATAGGGGAATTTGTCACGTTTTAGGCTCTTTTGTTTGACATAACTCGAGAACCACTAATCCGATTTAATAAACAAAAGGTTATTTCATTGTTATGATTGTGTTAGCAAACCAATAAATGATTATAAATGTGCTTGGACGCTGAATTCCTGTTCTTGTTTTTTATGGTAGGTACTCCGTTTAGTCAATTAAAGGGAAAAAAGGGACGTGCACTTTTTTAATGATGTGTGTTTTTCCGTTGGATAACTGGATGCACCCATTCATTAGTACCTGTCAGCAAAATATTGAAAAGTATGTAGTATTTATAGGTGTTCACTGATCGATTTTTGTCATTCAACAAGTGTCGACGAACGCGAAAAGTACAAGTGAATTTTTCTCCGGTTTTTAAAAGTGAATAAGAACAAAACATATAATGTATTTTAATATGGAAAATAACAAGTGCCCAAAATTGGATTATTTTTGTTACGTTTGTGGTCATATCGTCCCATTTCCCATATCTCAAATTTAATGATCACATAGATTATACAGTAAATAAAATTGCAAAGAAAATAGGATTTATGCAAAGAACATGTCGATTCGTCAGAAAAGAATACAAAATTATGGTTTATAGATCTATTATAGAACCCCATTTTATATATTGTCCATCAATATTATATATTTTACCTGACTCACAAGCTGACAGGCTACAAAAGATGCAAAATAAAGCTATGCGCCATATATTAAAAGCACAATATGATACACCAACAATAACTATGTTGAATGCACTAAATTGGTTGAGCATTAAACAACAATTACTCTTCCATACAATGAAATTTATATTTAATATTAAACATGGATTAGTACCAGAGTACCTTAGTAATAATTTAACATATGTTAACGAAATACATTCCTATATAACAAGAGACAGAAATAATTTTAGATTGCCTTTATATAGAACAGAAGCTGAAAAACAAAATTTGTATTACAAAGGACTTAAATGCTTTAATGCTTTACCAAGCGAAATCAAAAATTGTGATAACAAAAACCGTTTTAAAAATTTATTATACATATACTGCAAAACAACACCTGTGAGATAACTTTAAATTATGTTAGGAAATTAAGTTAAAATTCGTTAAAACATGTAGAAAATAAGGTTTTGTAAGAAATTATTAATATATAAATAGGCTTATTAAAGCTGTAATAAATAAATAAATAAATAAAAGAAATAAATAAATAAAAAAAATAGACAAACAGGATCGAAAAAAATTGTTTACTGAGGAATTCAAAACAGCGTATTGTCATTATTTTGATGAAGCAGATTTAAGTGGTGCAAATTTTACGCCGAACACAGTGTGCAAAACTTGTTATAATACCCTTATAATGTGGATACATGGAAAAGGTGCAAAGTTGTCTTTTATGAAGCCAGTAATTTGGGTGGAAGACCTAACTGGACATGATGAATCCAGGTGCTACGCATGCATAAATTATCGTCATGGATTAAACAGAAAACAATTGAACACAAAAGTATACATTGCTGCTTTTACTGCCACACTTCCAGTTAAACGCGCTGCTGATACCGATACACCCAAACCTCCGAGTCTGGATACTGTGTCCCTGCAAGCCGAAACCGGCTGTTCACCAATCTGACTAATTTGAATGATGCTGATTGGACACCCGATATTGAAAATAATACACCACAACCGCTAACACAAATGGAAATGGATTACATTGTGGCTAAGATGGGACTATTTAGAATTTTTGACATCATTTTTGAAGCGTAAAAAACTCACAGAGCAAAATGTCAGCGCAACATCATACCGAAAACGCCAAGCTGAATTTCAGAAATTTTCCAAAAATTTCCAAAAAAACCGGTTTTCCAAAATACTCCTGCTTCCTTTGTAATTGGGATTCACGATACACAGGGAATCAATGTGAATGTAAAGATTGGAAAGCAAGAACTCCCGAGCTGGAGAAACAATTAAGATTACGTAATAAACCTTTCATCTAGATCTAGATGATATTTTGTTGCCATCGCTCCACATGAAATTAGGAATAACTGGAAAATTCATTGAAGTGGTAGTCAAAGATATTGAGGACGCCTATGACTGTTTGAAATCCATCTTTCCAAAACTCAGTGAAGCTAAAATTAGAAACGGTACGTATCGTTGTCTGTATTTAAATATTGTCATATCTAAAATTGTTCACTTCGATATATTCGCATTACCAATAATTTTTTCGCCATTTTTTATATTTAAAACAGGTTATTCTCAATGGACCGAATATACGAAAATTAATAAAAAGCGAATCTTTCACAAATGCGCTTTCGAACCATTATAACCACCAATGTGCATGGGACGCATTGAAACAAGTCATCGAAGGCGTTTTAGGAAACAACCGTGTACAGCGAGATAACATACAGACACGAGTGGACAAGTTGATGTATTATTTACACTTTATTTACAAAAAAATTACAAAATTACATTTCATGCATTTCCACCTTGATACCTTTTTGGAACAATTACCTCAGAAATAAAACGAACAAGGAGAGAGGTTCCACCAGGTGACCATGCCAATGGAAAAGTGATTCAAAGGCAAAAAATTAGATGCATTGCTTGCGGAGGTTTGTTGGGGGAGTTCTAAAATTATGCAGTTTGAAGATGAAAGCACCGAAGATTTTGGAGGACACACTGAACAAAACATGCCCTTGAATATTATGTCTATCTCGGATGATGATGCAGACTCAGAACATGAATATGAACAACCTACAAAGAAAAGAAGATCATCAGAACCACAAACGTCAACTTCAACGAGGATTGATATTGGCAATAATTGAAAATGTTCTACATTTTTTTTTTATGCATAGATAACATATAAAAATGTCATATTATCTGTGTAAGAATAGCTGTAATATGATCGCAATTTTTATTTTCATGCAAAATAAAGTTTATAAAGAAAAAAAACATATTTGTGGATTTGTAATCCAATTATTGAGCAAAAAATGAAGCAAAATGAATGGGCGCATATTTTAAGGGTGGCTATATACCTGATTCAGGTGTGCTTTATAAATTTTTCGAAACGTTCGAAACTCATAAATGTGGGTGGAATTTTTTTTATATCTGAGAATCACATTTATTAGAGTTTATTACTTTGGTACCGCAATCATAAAAATCAAATAACCTTTTGTTTATTCCTTTTTTTTAATTCTGAGAATCATAAAAACAGTCGTCAATGTTTTTTCAAATAATTTTGAGCAAATTTTTGAAATTCAAACCTTTACTTAATTGTGAATTAAAGCGCAACGCGTACATTGATTTTCATGATCTATGTCTCATTTTGTTCATAGGTTATGTGGTTTTACGTGAAAGTAATAGGACTTGACACTTTTTTCAGTTTTGGATATTTTACGAATTTTAAAAAAAAAAATTTAATTTTCAGGCAAAAAATATTTTTTTTCTTCATACATTTATTTATAACTGCGAAACTGTTGCTTGTGTGGGGAAACGTTATATAAACAGATTAAATTAATTGTAATTCTTAATTGTTTTAAATTTGTTTCAGCTAAATCGGATTAGTGGTTCTCGAGTTATGTCAAACAAAAGAGCCTAAAACGTGACAAATTCGCCTATACGATACTTACTAACTTGAAATCGATATTAAATTATTATGGCATGAACTTGACAAAACGAATGATGCAGAACCTCTTCTTTTCGGGGCTACTTCACGTGCAGTTCTCAGAATTGAGTTCCAAAATCATGTGTTGTACTGTATTATTTAAGTTATCGCATCAAAATAAGTATATCTTTGAAAACCACACTCCTCAGCTGGATAAAATTTTATTATACAGTAACTTTTTCGTGGATATTTAAGAATTTAATCAGTTGTGGATTTAAATTTAAGCTATTGGCAAATTAAAAATAAATTTGAACTTCTAATTTGTTTTTTAATATTTTGACATAATAAAAAATAATTTTAAAAATGCCGAAGTTTGAAAAACTGTATTGTTCATTTTTCTTATGATAATTTGGTGACATGATTAAAAAATTATGAAATCCCCATAGAATTGGACGGTATACAATTTTTTAATCCTCCTTTTTCGAAAAAGAAGGATATTTAGATTTTAGGTGATTTTTCGAAACCTGTAATTTGGAAAAGAAGTTTTGTGTCAAGTTTGAGATTTTGCATGTCTTATATACCAAGAAAACAACAAAATAGAATGGGCAAACATTTTAGTCATCCGCTTAACGTGGAATACCCCATAATGTGTTAAATTTCGTGGTTCATTTTTTTTTTGCATTATACAGCTTTTAAAAATTAAAAAAAAAAAAACCATTCAAACAAATGCTTTCTCAAAGACTTTTGGTCCAATAAGCTTAGATATTGCATAAAAAAGTCAACCTAATTTTCTGTAATTTATGAAATTATATTCATTCTAGGTATAATTCCAAATATAAATTTTTCCGGATATCAGGTCCTTTTTGAGCATCAAAATCCACAATTGAAAACGGTTCTTTAATATACAAACTCCTTGCAGCTAAATTCCAATATAATGTTTATGACTTGTATAAGCAAAGTTAATCTTTCATTTAATCACACATTTTTTATTAATTCAGCGAAGTTTTTTAAATTGGCTTTGAAAATGTTTGAACTTTTGCATATTCAAGTAAATTAATATAATTATCTCAGATTATCTTAAAGATTATCTTAAAAAAAGTGTTATTTTTTTCATACTTTCTGGATCCTAAGGGGAGGGTTTGAACACCAAAAACTCTCCCTTGGCTACGGGCCTGCCTGAACATTCTACTCGTAGAATATTCCAATCACACGAATGCTTTCTTAAAAAAATCGAGCATCCACTGACAAATAGCTTAAACTGAGTTCATTGAAGTAGATGATTCACTACATCATTAAATATGTGCTTATACAGGTATGAATCCCTTATTATATGTTTAAAATCATTAATTATATTGCTTGAAATCGGAAAATTGTTGCATTTTTTCAACAGTTCTTAGAATTGGGTGGCTTGATAGTCATTTATACAATTTTACATTTGTTGAACACTTACTTATCCAAAAAAGCTAATATAGTGATACTTGCTTTTGCCAAAAATTATAAAAAAGCATTACACAGCAAAAAATTCCAATATTTTTAAAAAATATTTCTGAACTGATACAAGAAAACTGGGATGAATTTTTCCTTTGAGCCCATCTTTCAAAATATATTGAATATTCTTATGTCAGCAAGCATGTGTCGAACGCACAGTGTGTCTCAGTCTAGCGGTACAAAATATAAAAAAACTGCAAAAAATTAATTTTATTTCTCTAAAATACAGCATCGAATGCTTTTAGTGTATTTTTAAATTATTTCTGAGCCTCAAGTAAGTAGTTTTTGTGTTAAACGTGTTGATCATGTGAAGGCACATAGATTAATATTCAATATTATAAGTAGCTTAATAAACCAAATTTATATTAAAATTATCTATTGGAATTTAAGCAAAAAATAAAAAAAAAATTAGGTTGCATTTTGTTAGAATGCCATTTACTTTAACAACATATGTACCCAATTAGATGAACTTTTTTACCAATTAAATAAAACATACTTACATTAAGCTGCAACTTTTTGCAACTTTTATTTTGAAATATACATTTATTTCTTATAAACTCTACGACGTCCCACAAAATAGCAATACCTCACGATTTTAAAATATAATTTTGTGTTCCAAAGTTCCATTTTGACCCACACGAACTCTTTGAGACCTACGAACCAAGAAGTTTCTTAATAGACGGACTGCATATTTTGAAAATCGAAAATTCATGGCAAGTTTCCTGCAGAGGATAGAGTGACTGACGGTATGAAACGCTTTGGAGAAATCTAGCAAGCAGAGTAATGTCAAGTCGTTCATGTCAAAAGGTACTCTTATGTCATCTAGTATTTTCACTACAGCAGTGGAATAGCTGTGACCAGGGCGAAAACCAGATTGATGAGGAGACATGAGGTTAAATACACTTAAGTGATGAGATATCTGCTCCGCCATGAGCGACTCACATATCTTGGACACCGAAGACAAGAGATATAAATAAGTCATAAAAACTACCGTACCCGAAAACTCCTAAATACAAATTTTCATGTAAATCGGATGAATGGCTTTGGAGACAAACTATAATAACAAAGAATCTGAACCATCCAGGGATCCACTTAAACACACAAAAAATTTCATCAAAATCGGTGCAGCCGTTTAGGAACAGTTTAATAACACACACACGTACAAATTGTACAACAGTGCCCTCTACTTTCCGAGACAGAGCAAAAGAGATATCGCTAAAAGAGTTGCCGTACACAAAAATCCCTAAAAAAAATTTTTCATCCAAATCGGATGAGCGCCTTTCTACATTTTCACGATTTCTTAAGAGATTTGTACTACAGGGCCCTCTGGTGTTCGATATACTATCAAAAAGATAAGTCCAAAACAGTACCATATTAGAAAACCCCTATATACCAATTTTCATGAAAATAGGATAAGCAGCTAAGAAGTTTTTTAAAATATTTGTACACAGTGCCCTCTGGTGTTCACGAAAGAACAAAGTAGATAAGTCATAAAAACTCACCATATCCGAAAACCTGTATACACAAATTTTCATGCAAATCGAATGAACGGTTTCGGAGATAAACTATAAAAACAAAATGCCTTAAACACGATCGCAGCGCTACCTATCGGGTCCAATTTGGAATCTGAACCATCCAGGGATCCACTCAAACACACACAAAAAATTTCATCAAAATCAGTGCATCCGTTAAGCAACAGTTTTATAACATACACACGTACAAATCGGACAACAGCGCCCTCTAGTTTTGAGAAAGAGCAAAAAAGATAGCACCAGAACAATTGCCGTACTCGAAAATCGCTATTTACAAATTATCATCCAAATCGGATGAGCAGTTTTTCATGATTTCCTAATATTTGTACTAAAGCGCCCTCTGGTTTTCAAGATAGCACAAAGATGATTAGTCCACTCACCATATCAGAAAACCCCTATTTTCCAATTTTCATGCAATTCGGATGCATGGCTTAGGAGTTTTTCGAGGTTTTTCAAAATATTTGCACTACAGCGCCCTCTGGTGTTCGACAGAGAAAAGAGTAGATAACTCAAAAAAACTCAGCGAGTCAGAGAACCTTTACATACAAAATTTCATGCAAATTGGATGAAAGGTTTTGGACTTTTTCGACTTTTTAAAATATTTGTTACATAGTGCCCTCTGGTGTTAAAGATAGAACCTAGATTATAAGTCATAAAAACTCGGCGTTTCCGGAAACCTCTATATACCAACTTTCATGCAAATCGTATGAGCGACTCAGGAGTTTTTTGACGTTTTTTAAAATATTTGTAAAACAGCGCCCTCTAGTGTTCAAGATAGAACAGTGTAGAGAAGTCATGAAAATTCACCGTGTCCGAAAACCTCCATATACCAATTTTCATGTAAATCGGATGCACGGCTTAGGAGTTTTTCGAGGTTTTTCAAAATATTTGTACTACAGCGCCCTCTGGTGTTCAAGAACAGTGTGAGAACCTCTACATACAAATTTTCATGCAAATCGGATGAAAAAAAAAGAATGCCCGGAACCCGATCGCAGCGCCCCCTACCGGGTCCAACCGTTTTTCCTGGATAATAAGTAGCCTATATGTTGACCGGGGATATAAGGAACCTAGATGTCAAGTTTCATTTAAATCCATCCAGTGGTATTCGGGTGATGCTTTAACAGACAGACAGACAGATAGACAGACAGACAGACAAAAATTTTAAAAATGCGATTTTCGGACTCCTCGTCATTCAAAATGTTCAACGCAAAAAGAATTTCAAAAAAATATTTCATGTACAGATTTTTATTTTTTACAATTTTATGCAGGGTGTCCCGCAATTGAGTGCAACTATTTACGGAGCTAAAAGGTTATGTCGAGCTGAACAAAAAATCGTACGGGAGGGAGGGTCTATTTTCACATTCTTAGGAGCTACAGGGTTAATTAATATTTCACGACTTTGATTCACGTTATTGCTTCTAGCAGAAAAATTAATTTACATAAAACTTATTCTGATAACTCATTTTAAAGGCAATGGAATCACCTTTCTAACGGCATATCAACAAACTCCACCAACTTAACCATTACCGAGCTGTGATCGTGTGAAGATGAAACCAATCAGTTGAAACTACCAAATTTCAACGTTGAGTGCAAATTTCTCAGAATTTCGCGTAATAAATGCAATTTTTTTTAGATCAATTTTGTAACTTATTTAATTTTGTTTTCAATGAAACCAAAAACATAAGCATATCTTTAAAAATAAAAAAGTTGGCTGTACATAAAAAATTGTACTTATTAGAAAATAATGATAAATAATGGCATTACAATTAGTTATGCAGTAGATAATATCATTCTATTCTAATAAGTATAATTTTTTAAGTACAGCCAACTTTTTTATTTTTTAAGATATGTTTATGTTTTTGATGTCATTGAAAAGAAAATTGAATAAATTACAAAATTGATCCTAAAAAAATTTCATTTATTACGCGAAATTTTGAGAAATTTGCACTCAAAATTGAAATTTGGTAGTTTCAATCGATTGATTTCATCTTCACACGATCGCAGCTCCGTAACGGTTAAGTTGGTGGGGTTTGTTGATATGCCGCGGCATATATATATATATATATATATATATGCGGCATGCCGTTAGAAAGGTGATTCCATTGCCTTTAAAATGAGCTATCAAAGTAAGTTCTATGGAAGTTAGTTTTTCTGCTAGAAACAATAACGTTAATCAAAGTCGTGAAATATTAATTAACCCTGTAGCTCCTAAGAATGTGAAAATAGATCCCCCCCCTCCCCCTCTCGTACGAGTTTTTGCTCAGCTGGACATAACCTTTCAGCTCCGTATATAGTTGCACTCAATTGCGGAACACCCTGTATATTAAATTTTAAAATGTTGCTTATAAATTTTACATAAAAAAGAAAATTCGCATTGCCTTTTGTAGAAAAGTTCTGATGTACACATTTTGAAATATTTGTTATAAATAAAAAAAGCTTTCGCTCATTGCGCCTGTTCATTCCTTTTCATATTTTATTTTCTGTTTTATTTTTTTTTTTTTTGTCCAAATCGTTTCACAGTCATTTGAGTCATTTTTTTATTATTATTTCATCTTTCTTTTATCTCATTGTTTTCAAAGACTTAAGGAATGTCCTTGTCTGACGTTGTCGTTCGTTATATGCTTCAATGAGACACATTTTGCGGCATTTCACAAATGTGCATTCAGTACTCGAATGAAGTGGGTTTTAATTGTGAATTAAGCCTCTATTGTGGCTGGCTGTACATGGAGGTCTAGTACCTGCGCTATTTTATAAAGGAATAGTGTTGAAATTGTGTTTTCAACTTTTTCCTTACTCATAGCTATTTATAGTTCACAGAATAGTGATAAAGCGTCAAGGTAATTTGGTAATTGGCAATGAATTTACAATTTTAAATAGGGTTTATTGTCATTGCCAGCGTCAAGGAAGCGTGTTTGTTGACAAAAATACTGTCAGAATCTTGTTGGAGTACTGTAATAATAATAAAAATATTGAGTTCTTATCAAAGCAACATTAAAAATTACATGCTTTGGAAAAAATATAATGAGAATTTAAGAAGTTTTTTAAATTTGAAATATTAACTGTAATACAATTGTCATACAGGATACATAATTTTACTATTGAAAGAACTGAGTTCTGCAAACACATGTGGACACTAAAAAAAGACATGCTAATTTTTGTTAAGAAAAATAAATAGTTTTTGTTTTAACTGAAATTATTTAAGATATAGCCATAGTTTATAAATTAAGGTAATATACAGTAGCGAGCATAAAAACTAGGGATGTGATGGATGTCATTTTGCGAATGCGGATAATTAAGATTCAGATCAGCGGATGCGGATACGGATACGGATGCGGATAAATAAAAATTTAGATCCGCGGATGCAAATGTTTTCAATAAAATTAGAAGATATTTATTTAGAATTGTTCATATTAATTTTTTTAAAAAAATACCCCTTTAAGATTAAAAAAATTAAAGCAAAAAACATTTCTATTAATAGATTAACTCAAAAAATTAGTTCAAATATTACATATCAATTACTTTCATAGTTCTTTAGCTCAACTGGACACAAACTTAAAGTAGGCATAAAATTATAAAAATCAGGTTAATATTCAAAATTAATCAAGGATAAATTGTATTTTATAAATAGTAAAGTTTTATAAATATTTTATAAAACTTCTTAATCGATTTCGAAGATCGTTGTATATTAAATCAGCTCCACTGAAAAGTTGTTCACTCGGAACAGTTCCAGGTGGAGCAGCTAAATATCGCCGCGCAGCATCATACAAACCCGATATTTTTCATTATTTTTCCACAATAGCAGTGGGTCATCATTAATATTTATTTTCTTTTCTTTTTCATGCATTGCCATCAATTTTTTTAAATCAAAGTAATTTTCCGTTTCACTTTCGCTTTCATCACATGTGTCCATTATTTTTTCTATCATTGTATTAATATTTGATGTTTCAATACGTTCATTTGATACTATGCTAGAGTCGCCACTTTTGCTGCTATTTTGATAGTTTTCTGGAATAGGCGACTTCCTTTTTATAAAAACAATTAATTTAATATTGCATCAATATGATATTAATATTCATGATATTAATATTAATATTCAGACGATATGTTATATGGTACTCTATGCGTAGTGGTGTACAAAGTTATTGCGTCTTTAAGAACAGCAAGTCATTATAACATATAAAATGTTGAATTCCACCTTAAAATTATTGGTATAATTTATTAATTGGTATAATTAATACTGTTATTGATGAAATAGAATATGTGTGTTTGTCGCATAAGAACATCGTTATTGCCGGTGATTTCAATAGTGACTTGCTCACTGAAACTGACTTACTACAAAATATGCTATCTCTTGGGCTCTTTCCAGTCAATTCTGATACTCCCACGCACTTTATAAGGTCGGTAAATACGTTACTAGACTTGTTCTTTGTTAATGATGTTTCGAAAATCTTGCTATATGACCAAGTCGTTGCCTGTGGTTTTTCTAAACACGATCTCATTTTTATCACGCTGGACTTTCACAAAAACCACGCAACGGAACCACGCACTTTTTCTTATAGTGATTTTAAAAATATAAATTATGAGCTACTAAGGACTGAAGTAGAAAATATCGCATTCCTTGTGCTGATGTCCAATTATCTTTATTGAACGCATAATTTTAAAAACTAAAACTTGCTCTCAAAAGAAACGTCCGTGGTTCAATAGGGAAATTCAAACAATGATAAGAAATCGAAATAATGCGTATAATCGTTGGAAGCGCTTTAAAACCCTCGACTTATATAACAACTTTCAAATACTAAGAAGAAGAGTAAACGCGATGATTAAAAATGCCAAAACAAAACTCTATGCATCCAAATTTAACAACGCGGTGGGGAGCAAGCAGCAGTGGAAATCAATAAGAGAAATTAGTTTCATTAAAAAAATCACGCCACCATAGATGCTAGCTTAGTAGATGAACTAAACGTACGATTTGCTCATAATAACGTGTCCTCGGTAGACATTGAATATTATAAAAACAATACCAATGTTTCCAGCAATAATAACAATATATTTAGTTTCTCTTGCGTTGATCAGTTGGAGGTTTTACGATGTGTTCTTACGGTTAAATCAAACGCCATAGTATTTGACGAAATGCATCCTGTTTTTTTAAAGGCTCTACCCTCATTGTTGCCCTACATGCCTTATGTATATTTTCAATAATGTGATAACCTGTTCCACTTTCCCAGATTTTTGGAAGTATGCTAAAATTTTACCCTTGCCTAAAGACCGTACTGAGTTTCGTCCAATTGCTATCTTACCTTTTTTATCTAAAGTCTTTGAACGTATTCTTCATACCTTCAATAAGTAATTTTATTCAGGAGAACTCTATGATTAATGAAAAACAATCAGGATTTAGGACAGCAAGAGGATGTGTGACAGCTGTAATACAAGTGTCCGAAGAAATTCGGCAAGCCTTGGACAACAACAATGTCACTCTCTTAACGCTTTTGAACCACTCTACCCACCACTTAATACGGTTGATCACAGGCTTCTATGCTTCAAACTAAAAAATATGTTTAATTTTTTTGACCCTGCTACTAGATTAATGGAATCTTATCTGTGCAATAGGAAACAAGCCGTGTGTATTGGGGAAATTGTTTCTAATTTTATACCTGTGTGAAGAGGCTTCCCTCAAGGCTCAATATTGGGCCCGTTACTGTTTTTCTTATACATACATCAATGACATAGTAAATATACCAAAGTACTGCAGTATGCATCTGTACGCTGATGATGTCCAACTACACATCAGCTCAAATGTGTCGTCCGTTGAAGAGTGCATAAACAAGCTCTGCAGTGGCCTCAACATCATCCACAATTGGGCCTCAATTAATGGTTTATGCCTCAACCCGTCTAAATCTAAATTTATCGTTATTTACAAAAAACTCTTTGTTCTTAGTTCCATTCCTAGCATTAAATTTAACGATATTGAAATTAAATACGTTGACAGTGCCAAAAATTTGGGAATCACATTTAATCGAACCTTAACTTGGAACAACCACATTAACATCACCGTGGGTAAAGTATTCAGCATGTTACGTACCTTGTGGGCCGTTAAGTTTTTCACGCCACTTTAAATAAGACTACTTTTAGCAAAAACATATTTGATTCCTATAAAGCTAAATTAAATGTGGTTTATAACAACATAGCAAGATATATTTTTGGACTGCAGCGAATGGACCATGTTTCGCGACACACAACTAAAATTTTCGGTATGCCTCTCAATACACTCTTAAGTTATAGAACACTCTTACTAATGCACAAAATTATAAGCAACAAAGCTCCGCCGCAAAATCTTTCAAATGCTGCGTTTTTCACGCTCCGCTCGAAACAACAATGTACATAATACCTGTAAGACACTCTTGCCTTACCTCGGAACGACAATTTCTTATTCACGCAATTCGTCTTTGGAACGCGCTTCCTAGTGAAATCCAATCAAACAGCAACGTATATTCGTTCAAGCGACAACTGTTCAACTACATGTCCTCTTAATTTTGTATACATTGTATGCAATATGTAATGTGTAAAGAACATGTGATTGTTGGTTAAATTATTTAATACAGAATAGAATTATATTGTAATTATATCTCAACCAATAAAATGTAAATTGTTATGTTATTATTTTTTTGTTTTTTAAATTTTATATATTACTATCAATTCGGTTTTCTCTGTGCAGCTAGTGCTTTAATTCATAAGATTTCTATCTTGTTGTGCTAGCATATCTAATCAATAAATAAATAAAATTAATTCCACTTAACTCAA
The DNA here is from genome assembly GCA_914767935.1 of Coremacera marginata. Classification (NCBI taxonomy): domain Eukaryota; kingdom Metazoa; phylum Arthropoda; class Insecta; order Diptera; family Sciomyzidae; genus Coremacera; species Coremacera marginata. Next base: position 50,897,737 of record OU612043.1, on the reverse strand, counting down.
ACCTAGGCCCCATAGTAAGTGATAATTCTTTCCTTCGCTCTAATATGTTACACAGCAATTCAAATCTTAATGTAGGGCATTTTAACTGTCAAAGTTTGAGACCTTCCTCTTCGTCTAAATTAGATGAATTAAAGGTTATACTGCAAGGTGGTTTTTTGGACATTATCGGTATATCTGAAACTTGGCTTTCACCGCATATCTCTGTTGAGGCTATTAATATACCTGGCTATAAATTCTATGGAATTGATCGCCCAATTAATAGAGGGGGTGATGTGGGATTTTATATATCTAGACGGATCTCTTTCCGAGTTGTACTTGAAGTTTCTAACTTTGGTGTCTGTGAATCATTATTCATCGTAATTGTTCATAATTCTGTCAAAATATTACTAGGTTTAGTTTTTAGCAATTCTTAAAAAAACTAATTTTTAAGAATTACACTTAGAGCTTTATGCCAAGTAATTTCATGAAGCAACAGGTTCGCTAATAGGAGAAACGCAAATATTGACCTGTGTATTAAAATTGATGACAGTAGAATAAATTTTGTTGATGAGCTAAAATGCCTAGGGGTTCACTTAGACAACCGATTATCCTTCGACATACATATTAATAGGCTAAGCTCGAAGATAAATTTTATATTGAAAAAGTTGTATAGCCTTAGTTTGCTGTTGCCCTATCATGCCAAACACAAATTGGTTCATTCCCTATTACTGTCCAATTTAATATACTGCATTGAGGTATTCTCTGGTACGTTTGCTTATAACGTAAAGAAAATTGTACTTTTATTTAATAGGATGATTCGTTTTCTGTTCAATTTACGGCCACGTGATCACGTCTCCACCTGCACACAAGAGTTTCTTAGATCCTCCTTTCTTAGTTTTATTCAATTTTAATTTGTAGGAAGTATAATATGTTTCTGCATGTTTTTTGGAAACAATTAATCATAATTGGTTCCACATATAATATGATTAATTAATGCAATTTTTCTTTATATATACATATATTTGCATCATAACATTATTTAATTGCACCTTAGCACTTGTTGTTTGCATTTAAAAACAATATAATTTGTTTTAAAGAAAATATGTTTTCATATACATATATTGTAATTATAAATGGACTGAGAACACTTTTAGTCTATTACTATTTGTTTGCGGAAATATTCACGGACAAACATATATTATTGGAGAATACATCATTTAATTACAGTCAAGCAATTATCTCAAAACGATAATTAAGAACAACATAACATATTTACCGATGATTACACTATATTTACTTGGAAACATATTTTAGCAAAAGAAAAGCCAAAAGTTTTTCACTGTGATTACAAAATATTTGCTTAGAAGTAATTGTTGGTTTGAAGCAAACAAAATATGTTTAGAAAACAGTAAATAAGCTAGCGGAGCACCCACTTTGCCAGCGAAGCACCCGCTTTATCAGCAAAGTTGCTTCAAAACTCACATATTTTTACTGCTGAACCGCCTTATTTTTCTTTTATTATGATTTAGATTTTATTAATTTGAAAACACAAACTTTATTAATTTAAACAAACATTTTCAGAAACACTTTTCACAAGAGCTAAACATTTCAACACGTTTGGCGCGGCTGCTTGAAACTTAAAATGATGCCAAGACTTGGCAACTGTTAAAAGCAAGCGCATAAAGCAACAAGGTTTCCGCTATTTTTCGTGCTAGTGCAAAAGAAACAGATATATGTATGTCTAGGCGAAACACATAAAAGAAAGGAGTTCTGTTTGTTTTAAATTTGCAGAGTTCTGTTCTTTTTCAGTTTAACAGTGATGCAAATATATTGTTATTGGGTAGAAACACACAATTCAATTTTGTCACAAGCATATTAATGTAGACGTTAGTTTTTTAGCTAAGGCAATGATATTAATGTTGGACACAACTAATATCCTCTTAAATCGAAAAATAATGCTATTGAAGGAAAGTTCTTAATCATTAGGTGGTTCCCTCTGAATATTTTGTTTTTGGAACCAAACATACATATATAAACATATTTTTTCTCTGCGTGTGGTTAATAGCTTAAAATTTTCTCGATCGAATAGAAATCCACAAATCCTATTTCCAAAAACTTCTACGTCGTCCTACGAGCGATATTTCTAATACGTACTGCAAGAATCTCCAAGTCTCAAATCTTTTTCCTTATCGCCTAATGCATTTAAAATAAACTTTTTAGCACTTATACAAAATGGACTCTAGCTTTTCCTTTACTTAAAACTATCACTACGATACTATGGGCTAGTTACTACTTCTACTACTATATTTTTTCCTCCTTTAAATTGTATTTATTGTTGAGGGCTAAGTGTGTGTGAGTCGATTATCGATTGAATTTTTTTATTTATTTATTCAATTTTAAATTATATGAAATGTTATAAATTTTTATTATTAGTATTAAGTTTCTTATTTCGCTGTATCTACTTGTAATTTGCTTTATTGGCCCCCTTGTGGCTTTTGAATTACACATGAATCAATAAAAAAAAAAAAAAAAAAAAATAAAAAATAAATAAATATTTTTTCGATAATATAAATCATAAATAAATATTTAAAAAACCAACCTGGTTGGACAATCCTAAATAACGCGGAGTAGTTGTTCCTTCAGACGCTCTATTTGGGTTTGTTGTAGGTCCTACTGTGCAATCAAAGAATGATTGAAATGTGTTGCGACTTGCTTGCTTCGTTTTATAATGCCAGAAATACATTCAGATTTGAGAGCTGCACGTATACATAATTACACCTGGTGGATTGTACAGTCGATATCGGTAAAATTTAAGAGTTGAGCAGCCTTCTTCATGTTAGTGTTAGTGCATGTTAATATTAAAGAAATTAATTTTCTTTTTGTAACAAACGCAAGCAATAAGAAACCATAAAATTCTAAGAAAAAATCTGTCGAAAATTTTTCAGATTTCACTCCAAGCAAATCACAGAACGAGGAGTAAAAGGCTTCGCTTCAAAAAAAAAACGACTAAAATTTAATATAGGTACTCTATGCTAAAGAATATTCAACGTTTATTTCATATAAATATATTTGTACTGTCGTAAATGTGGAACTCCGCAGGGGTTGCGCCCGCCTGTCCCAAGCCAGGATAAAGGAGGAGGGTTGTTTGTAGGATACGTCCTGCAAACGGAAAAACTGATAGGGCCAACCAAGAGCTCGGGGTGGCGCCCATCTTGGTAGCAGGTCATATTCGGTATATCGATATGAAACAAGCCTGCGAAGGTATAGCAATTGACCTTAAAACTTGTTAGTACGGGGACAGTCTTTACCCGTCAGATGGGGTAGACCCTATCTATCCACCGCATGGCGACCTTAATTCGGCTGGAAAAACTGGATGTGAAGTGTTGGCATGCGTGCATCAAAGTGTCAACTCTTCGGCTTTCCGAAGTGTTGCTTGTCAAGAGTTTGACTCGCACCCTCAAACTGGCACGGCAGTCACTGAGGGAAGTGTTGACGTTGGTTGTTTAAACTAAGGGTTCTCATACTGAGCACGGCAAGTCCCTGAGAACAATGGCCAATACTCTATGTCTGGATGTTGTAATCCGAACGGCCAGAGTAAGAGTGGCAATTGCAAAGGTCCTCCAAAGTAGGTACCGGTCATGCGCAATAATTTTCCAGTTGAGTCGGCAACTGCAAGTTGTTAGACTAGCCTTTAAGTACTCATTGAGCACAGTCATGCATAAGAATGCACATTTTCATAATTGCATTTGTGTATTCTTGGTTTTTTTGCGGGGATGTTGTGGATCCTTATCTGTCGGGATCGAGTTGCCCAGATGACTGTCGTGGGCTGGACCTTCGGGGAGTCTTGTACTGGTTGTGGTTGTGTGAATGCTACACAGGACTAGATTGACCGGCGGGGTCGCGCAATGGTACGACGGGGTTGGCATATCTGTCTTAATATGCAAGAGATTGGGTAGGTCTCGTCTCCACGAGTAGATGGATGGAAGTACGTCGCTACGGAAGTCTAAACTGGTACTGCTATTACGAGCAGTATGTAATTATTCATAATGCTCCTAATCAGCAGGGCACTGGGTGATGCTTTGTGTTTGTGAAACAGCTTCCATGTTCGTATTGCCACACCGGATGCCCCGTATGTTTTACTTGTTAAAACGTAAACGGGTCCGTGTTGTGGTTCAACACAAAGTTCATGGTTGTCTGTTTCATGAACTATTGCCCTAGGTTTTAGATAACCCAAGTTGCTTAAGCCTAACGGCTGGCGCACTTGCTAATCTTAAACTCAATTGTCGTAAATGTGGCATTGTGCAAATAGTACAAAGTTTTGTAAATAAATCATAGCTTTACGAGAATCGAATCTGAATCGTTCGAAATCTTTCTTGTTTCCATTTTTTTTTTTTTCATTTATCGGAGAAACATATTAAATTTATTGACAGGGTTCCATTGATCGTCTTACAATGCGCATGTCTTGTTTTTGAAAGAGTTATGTTTGATTTTAGTTCCTCTATCAACCCTGAAAATCGCAGAACTCCCCGGCCAGATAGTGGCCTGGAACGCCCCATATGTTATCAATAGATTTGATATTTATTCCCAATTTTTATCAAAGAATTAATGTTTGTCATTTTTTTTTTCTTTTTTTCCCACAGGCATGGAACCACAACTTTTCCTCTTAATTATACTTTCAATATGTCTTGAAAAATTTACGGCCGGCGAATTTCAGTAAGTTATTGGAAAATATCTCTCAGTGTCCAGAAACAATCAATAACAAACTGATTTTCTTAGACAAAGCTTAGCTATAACGGATATTTTGCCCGAAGACATCAAGCGCTATGATAAAATGCGTCCGCCCAAAAAGGAGGGACAACCTACAATTGTCTACTTTCATGTGACGGTTATGGGTCTAGATTCGATCGATGAAAATTCAATGACATATGTGGCCGATGTCTTTTTTGCACAAACATGGAAAGATCATCGACTGCGTCTGCCGGAGAATATGACGCAGGAATATCGCCTACTCGAAGTCGATTGGCTGAAGAATATGTGGCGGCCAGATTCATTTTTCAAGAATGCCAAATCAGTAACATTTCAAACTATGACTATTCCTAATCACTACATGTGGTTGTACAAGGACAAAACGATTCTTTATATGGTTAAACTAACGCTGAAGCTGTCGTGTATCATGAATTTTGCCATCTATCCACATGATACACAGGAGTGTAAATTACAAATGGAGAGTTGTAAGTAGAGATTGTCACTCAATCAAATGTTTTGTAGAATTGCATGAACAATTTTATCAAGCATGGGCAGAAATATACAATATTTAAACACTCGACAAATACAAACTGTATATAACTTCGATTAAATGCTACTTATATATACATATGAATTTGGCTGCATCACATAACTTCTTTCAATAATTTCTGTTCTGGATAATGTTTATACAAATGTTTTAGTTAATATTTTATAAACATTTGCATGGTAACTACAAATTTTCCAAACCTCTTTCAATATTTATTAGAATAACTATTAACAGAAAAAAATTTACTTGCATTAATCAATCATGTGGCGAAAATATTCGCCATTCTATGTCCTTTTCTCTCTTTTTCACTCTCCTTGAATAGTATCGCACACCACAGATGACATGATCTTTCAGTGGGATCCCACAACTCCATTAGTTGTGGACGAAAATATTGAACTTCCTCAAGTGGCTCTCATACGGAACGAGACTGCAGACTGTACCCAAGTCTATTCAACCGGTAATTTTACCTGCCTCGAAGTTATCTTTACGCTGAAACGACGCTTAGTCTACTATGTCTTCAACACCTATATTCCAACATGTATGATAGTCATAATGTCATGGGTCTCATTTTGGATCAAGCCAGAAGCAGCTCCAGCACGTGTTACACTCGGAGTTACCTCTTTGCTAACACTATCCACACAACATGCAAAATCACAGTCATCGCTACCGCCGGTTTCGTATCTCAAAGCGGTAGATGCTTTTATGTCCGTTTGCACAGTATTCGTGTTTATGGCTCTTATGGAGTACTGCCTCATCAATATCGTACTAAGCGATACGCCAATACCCAAACCAATCGCTTATCCGCCCAAGCCAGTACCGGAACCGGCTAAAAAAGAGCCAGACCCGCCTCCGCCGATACCAGCTGCAAAACCCGTACCGGATGAAAAAATAGAGAAAATTGAAAAAATATTTGACGAAATGACGAAATCCAGACGGGTAATTTACTATTTACTGCTTAGCGAAATAGGGTGTTCACAGTATTACGTAAATTTAAGCAAAATATTTGTTATCGGGTTTTAAGTAGTATCCATTTTAAGCCGAAATTTTGGCTGAAACTGAAACCTGAATTCGGGCCTTTTTTGTTTAATATTAGGCCGAAACCGAAACTGAGCCTATAAAAAATAAAATTTTTTAGTAAATATTTTTTTATTAAAAGTAGGCAGAAAACATAAAATTTCATACATTTAAGAAAAAATAAGAAAAAAATTACGCGTCCGAGAACTGCAAAACTCACATAAAAATATTCATACGCAATCAACAATGTAAAAATCCATGGCAGAATTATAAGGTAGGCTCAAGTTGGAGTAAAAAGGAAGCCGTATGTCAAAGTCGGCTGGTCGAATTTCAGTTTTCTTATTGTTGTTGCTGCCTTTATCATTTGACGTTTAACGTTCTCACAGCTTTGTTGTTGCAAAACTTGTTGTTTGAGCAGCCATTTAAATATGAGCTTACCTTATAATTGTGTCATGGAAAAAATCATGCCTCTGCGTTCAATCGATCAGACTTGCTCGAATGCATGATACAATTATAAGGTAGGCTCACATTTAAATGGCTGCTCAAACAAGTTTTGCAACAACAAAGCTGTGAGAACGCTAAATGTCAAACGAAAAAGGCAACAACATCAACCAGAAAACTAAAATTCAACAAAATTTTGACGTACAGCTTCCTTTTTACTCCAACTTGAGCCTACCTTATAGTTCTGCCATGGCTCGAATGCACACACTCGCTGTTGAGTTAAATTCAATCAAACCATGTGCTTCGCGTTCGATTTTAATCAACGGTCGTCTTCGGATACATATTTTATGCTTGTTCGTTGGGCTCAACCATGGCAGAATTATAAGGTAAGCTCAAGTTTGAGTAAAAAGAAAGCTGTATGTCAAAATCGACTGGTCGAATTTTAGTTTTCTTATTGTTGTTGTTGCCTTTTTCATTTGACATCTAGGCGGTGTTCATACGTCAGTCAAATGATTGAATCAATCAAAATTTGTTGTTGCTTTCCTATGTAAAAAAAAAATGAACTTTATCTCAGAGCGAAAATGAACTCCAAAATCTTCTCCCGTCAGTCAAAATTTTGACTGAGCTCCAAACCTGCATCAATCACTCAAAGGGTTGCATTATTTTACTTGTCTGTTTTTTAGTAGGCAATTATACCAAGAAAAGTAGTTAACTGTAAACAAACGTAGTTTTTTGAAGAGAAAAAGAGGTAATCTGAAACCCTTGCGAACTTGTTTCTTCAGTTCCTGTTATAATTTAAATAATTGTAATATTTTTTTATTACGTGCATCCGATGGTCATCCAAATAGATATAATTTCTGTCGTTTCTAATGTGTTTCTAATTTCTGTGTTTCTAATTGCCTATTGTGATCAATTTTAATCCTAAAAGATCAACTATATTTCCGCTATTGTTTTCCATTTTGTAAAATTTGCATGCACACAAAACAACTCAATTAAAGAATAACCCAAATAAAGTGATGCACACAGTACGATAAGAATTCACAAAATAGTAGGTAGCAGAAAAGTAACAAATGCCTGCGTAGGAGCTTCAATCAAAAAATCGTGCGTGAGCAAGCGTCAATCAAAATTTTTAGAGAGTAAAAGAGAATAAAAAATCGCGATATACTTCAATCATTTGGCTGGCATGTGAACACCTACTTAGCGTTCTCACAGCTTTGTTGTTGCAAAACTTGTTGTTTGAGCAGCCCTTAAAATGTGAGCCTACCTTATAATTGTATCATGGGGTTCAACAACGATTATTTTCATCAGGAATGAAACGCAAAATGCAAAAATCAACACGTATGAGCATGATATAATGATAAGGTAGGGCCGCTTCGCCGAGTGCTCTCACGCGTCAACGAAGAGTGGATAATGAGAAGGAACATATATGTCAAAATGACAAATTTCGTAGAAATTCCAAATGAAGAAAATATTTTATGTTTCCAAGTTGCAAACAGTGCGGTCGCGGGTGTTAAATTTGTTCTAATTTGAGTGAAAATATTATAAAAAAAGTGTAATAAAAACTATAAAATGTGAAACAAGTCTTAAAATTGCAAAAAAAACCTGTAACAGTTTTAACCTAAAAACAACTGTGAACGTGAGTATAAAGAAATTCGCGATGAACAGCTGATTTTGACATCAATGTAGCTTTATTCTGCTTTCCACTCCATTACTCTCCGAGTCGACCCTACCTTATAATTCTGCCATGCGTATGAGTTTTTTCATGTGCAGACAGAGAGAGAGAGAGAGAAAGAGAGAACAAGAATAAGAACAAGGTTGATTTATAAGGTTGTCGCAAGGGAGAAAGCGAGTACCCATAATAGTCAAATCTAAGTTGACAGCTCATAGAAAATCTGCAAGTGCTTTCTTTTATCATCCGTTTTCTTTTGTAGTCATTCGCAAAATTGGCTGGTTTTGACAATTATGGGTACTGAGAAGAGAGTGCGATCAGCCCTGCGACAACCTTATAAATCAACCTTGAATAAGAAGGGTGAAGTTTTTATTACGATTGACTGCAAACAACTAAATTTAACTATTTCTTCAACGCCAATACTCAAACATGTTAATTCAATGGCACTGTTTACACGTCATTCAAATTGAAGGATCATTCAAAATTTGTTGTTGTTTCCTTCATCGCATCAATCAAAATTTTGATAGAGCTCAAGACCTGCATCAATCAATCACAGGGTTGCATAATCAGCCTTTCTGGTACAACAATCTTTAAGTCATCATCGGCTATTCAATCAAAAACTCACGTGTGAGCAGCAGAAATATTTCGAAGAGAGTAAAAGAGAACCAACAATGCAATATTCTTCATTCAATTTGAATGACGTATAAACTCTGCCAATCCGTAGATCAGCTCACACAAACGACGCCTGCAGCAGCATCATTTTATTTTATTAAACGTCAACACTCGTTCACTCAAACATGTGAGTTCGATCAGACGAACTCAAACTAAAACTGACACAAAAGACGCGTTCGCCAGTATTGTGCTGATTTTATTCAACGCTGAACTTTGTTGAATGAGTTGAGTTGAGTAAGAATTCCAGTGAATGATTTAATTAAGCAAAAAGTGAGTTTTGCAGTTCTCTCAAATGCATACAAACAAATATTCACTAACACATATAAATGATTGACCGTGTAAGATCCGTATTGGTTCGAGAAATTTATTCTGGCAAAAATGGTATAAATGGCAAACTGCTTAAAACCAGCTGTTAACAAATTAGCAAAGAAATTGCAAAATATAAAAAAAAATTTTTTAATAAATTAACGCTTTTAGAATGGAAACCAGAAACATGGTATATTGTGTAAAAACTAAAAATTAATGTTAATTTAAAAATTAATTCCAATCTTATTAAAAATCTTTAGCATGTCATCTGCACTGCCTATGCTTCACATTAAGCTATCACTGATGGTAAGCCAAGCAAATCTGTTTGATGCAAACAATTTTTGCCAAGGTTTTAAAAATCATCAAGCGATTCTGAAGAAGACGCTTTTGACAGTTTTACCCTTTTTGCTCCAAAAAGAACGGTAACAGACCTATTAACTGCAAAACGTAAATATAAAGAAACTCGAGATGAACAGCTGATTTTGACAACTACCCACATTTTTTCTACTTCATTCTTCTCCGAGTTCTTCCTTATAATTCTGCCATGATCAAGACTTGAAATAATTTTTTAACGTTCTCTTTTATCCAGAAAAGTTCACGGTACAAAGACATTATATACTCATACTCAAATCAAATGTAAACAATTTTGAATGACTAACATCAAATGTCAGATTTTGTCCAATGTATGCGTAGAATAAGCATGGCAAACTAATAAGGTAGAGTCATAAGGAGCAGCAATTTTAGTGTGAGCCTACCTTAAAATAGTATCATGATATTATCAACTAGCAGGTCCCAGTGGTTCTCGGCCGCATATGTTTATCAATAAATATATGACCGCCATTTGGACCCACGCACCTACATATGAAGTTTCAATATGAAAACATGTGCAATTAAGGAATTATAAAGATTTCTTAAAAGTGGGTGTATATATAGTCCGACCACACCCATTTTCAGAACAGCTACCGACAATAAGCATACGAACTAAATTACCAAATTTAAGTCTAATACAACCGAAACCGTCTGAAATATATATACAGTGACGGACAATATTATTGGCACAGTAGAAGTTCTTGAATAAAAGAAACAAGTGTTATTTAAAAAAAATAAAAATGTTTAAAATTTTATTGATTAATTAGTTACTCGCTTATATCTTTACTTATTAACGGCATTAAATTGTTATCTAATGTCACCATTAAAAAAAATAATAAAAAAATTGTTTCACACTGCGTTTTATCATGGACAAAATTATTGACACAGCAACCCTTAAATCCACTTTTTTCGCTTATTTCTTCTGATCTGGCAGCACAGATCGTGAGATCGTTTAATAGGTACCGTTATGTATCAATAACGCGCTTATCGATTTTATTACTCTGTGAACTGTTAGCTGTGAACTTCGAAAAATCTTATTGAATCTTATTGACGAAAACAGAAGGAGACGACGGAAGCGGAGCGAAAAATTATTTTAACATCTGCATAAACAAAACAAATCTTACGCAGAAATCGGTGAAATTATGGAAAGAAGCCGATATACAATTCGCAGCATTGTTAAACGTTTTTCGGGCACGACGAACTTCTCAAGTAAGAAGCACAGTGGTCGACCACGAGCACTTAGTGCTAGAGAAGAGGCGCAAATCGTCAGAAAAATAAAAAAAAATCCTAAAGTATCATCAACACAGATCGCAGCAGAAGTAAGTGAACAATTTATTAAACAAATTCACCCAAAAACCATCCGTAGAACACTGCATCGCGCTGGGTATAATGCGCGAGTTGCTAGGCGAAAACCTCTTATAAGCGATGTCAATCGAAAAAAAAGGATAGCGTATGCCCAGGAATACAAAAATAAATCTGAAGACTTTTGGAGCAATGTGCTATTCTCCGATGAGAGTAAATATAATATTTTTCGGTGGCGAAAACCTAATACGGAATTTGATAAAAACAACACAGTGGGTACGGTGAAACATGGTGGAGGGGGGGGTGATGGTGTGGGGCTGTATGGCTGCATCGGGTGTCGGGGAGCTGGTATTCATCGAAGAAACTATGGATAAGACGCTATACTTAAATATATTGAAGCAAAATTTAAAAAAAAGTGTGCAAAAGTTGAATTTAGGAAGCGGCTACTATTTTCAACATGATAATGACCCCAAGCACACGGCTAATGATGTTCGCATGTGGGTTATTTATAACATTCCTCATGTTCTGCCACACCCCCCACAATCTCCTGATCTGAATCCGATCGAACACCTATGGGAAGAGCTTGAGAGGCGAATTCGAACGCATAATATTTCTAATAAAAACTAACTGAAGGAAATCCTAAGCCAAGAGTGGCAAAATATCGGAGCAGACTATACAAAAAAATTAGTAAGTTCAATGCCAAAAAGACTTAATGAAGTAATAAAGAGAAAGGGATATGCTACGAAATATTAATTATGCTTTTAATTTTGATTTTTTTTAAGTTTATCATGTGTGTGCCAATAATTTTGTCCATGCTAAAACGAAATGTGAATTTAATTTTTAATTTATTTTTTTATATGGTATCATAAGAAATTAATTTAGTGCCGTTAATAAGTTGAAATATAAGTGTGTTAATAACTTTTAAATAAAGTTTCTGAAATTTTGCATTTCGCTTAAATGAAATTTGTTGGTTTATTCTTAGACTCCTACTGTGCCAATAATTTTGTCCGTCACTGTATTTTATTGGTTTGTGGGCTGTTAAAGTAGGCGTGGCAAATCTTACATAAAATATCAAACTATTTTTGAAACGTTTATTTTGGTAAATTAAATGAACAACTTGGAATTAATTCACGCGTTACTGTGAACACTTAGAAAAAAATTAGAAAATTGGTTTTGAAATATCTAGTAAATTCATGTTCACTTCACACATCTTACTTAGTTCAAAAATAACTCTTATAGTACGTTTACATATGAAGATTAACAGAAACAAGGTTAATACATACTTAGGGTATTCATAAGAATGAGAATACTGCTATAAATGGTAAGAGCAGTATAAGTTTATCAGCCTTATAAATTAACTGTCAAAATATGTACGATTTAGGTGAGCAAGCGAACATGCAAATTTATATGATCAATCAGCTGTTTTCATTATTATTTATGGAGAGCTTTGTTTTTTATCCAATCAGAAGGCAAATAAAACATATTTTTAATTTCTTCTGGTTGATTGAAGGTTCAATGTTTTTGTTTAACTTACTAAAAAGTTTTTCCATCTCTTAGGGTGATGTTATGTAGACGGTCATGGACACGGCACGGCCATCAATTGTTGTTGTTTCAATGTAAAAGGGAAGTTTGAGAGAGTGAGCGAGGGAACAAATTTTGACCACCAAATAGGGGCGGTCACATTATCAAATTCTTCATCAAATTATTGGTCAAACAGTTTGACCACGCAAGTGTTAATATTATCAAATTTTTCGTCAAATTTCATTATTGTCTTGCACACCGAAGTGAACACATCAGCAGCACTCCATATGCTTTATTTGTAAATAATCTTTTTTTTTGTAAATTTCCGATTTAATCTGCCAGTTATGGATGTAGTCTATAAATTTCAATAAAATCATTACAAAAATCTTCTTCATCGTGCATTTTGAATTGATGTGTTCGCGTTGAAATCTTTTTTTAAGTGATGAAATCGCACTAGAAAATTTGACGAGTGCTCATACGTCAAATTTTTCATCAAATCGTTGGTCAAACAACCGAAAAATCAAAATATTTTGATTTTCGTCAAACGATTTGACCAACAATTTGATGAGTGTTCATATGTCAAATTTTTCGTCAAATTCCATATATATTTCTGTTAGTCAAATTTTTTGATGACTTGTTGGATGAAAGATTTGATCATGTGGCCGGGCCTTATTCCTTCTTGCATACATTTTTTGTCATTAGGGGGGCTCAGATGATAGCACATGTTGTCAAGCCAGGTGTGATGGCTGGCATAACTGTAAATTAAGCATTGCGGCTAAACGATCCACCATATTGCCAAACCTAATTTAGCAACAAATTTTCAACCTGCGAGTTTTGTTCATTTAGCCCATGAAAAAATTGTTGCTTTTAATTGTTGCCTTGCTGCATTAATTTTAATTATTAATTAAAAATTTCTACATAAGTACAACGTGTTCTCCCTTTTGTAATTTTTTTATTATGGCAAAGTTCGACGTGTTTGTCCAACACGTGATCACACGAGTATTATGACTGCTCATCAAACCTTGAAATCAAAACATTTTGATTTCAATCCAACATGTTGTCAGTCTGCTGTTTCGAGCGTTCGAACGGTCAAAATCCCGGTTTGTCCTACCATGCGCGCCAACATGTGCCATCGTCTGAACCCCCCTATTGGCATGACGGTCTAAGCAAGAAACATAATTATACCTGGGGCCGAATCGCCGCTTCCGTGAACCTACAAGGGCTATGTTATGCTGGCGGTCATGGGCACGTCACGGTCACGCATTGTTGTTGTTTGAATGTAAATGGGAAATTTGAGAGAGTAAGTGAGGAAATAAATTTTGACCACAATGGTCATCAAATGATTCGGCTGTCTTTGCCAAATTACGGCATCACAGCAGTGTTGCGTTGGTAAATTATTCACGACATTCCTTGATTTGTATGAAATAGTACACTTTTTGTGAGATATGTAGGAAATCATAAATAAAACTTGCGCAAAGCAACACTACGCTAGCCATGTTTATTTGTGCAATTTATGCAATTTTTGTTTGACTGCATTTATCGAAAGTGGCGAAAACAAAAAGGATAGCGTAAGTAATGAATTTATTTATAATGCATAATTTTATCATAATAAATTAATTAATATGATCTGCTTTTGCGGTTGAGTTTTTTATTTTGCGTCAATAAATATATTTTCAAACATTTCTTAATGATGTTCCTGTGCCTATCTTGCCAAAATATGTTTTTGGAATAGGCGATGCCAAATTTTAACGCCTGCAGTCCGTAATCAATATTTTCCATTTCGATTTCTAAAAAATCGTTAAAACTTGTTGAATACGTGCAATGTGCGCGAAAAAGTGGTAGATTAACAATTTTTTATTAACATAAATGATACTTTTTTGAAGTACTAAAAGTTGCGAAAAGTGTAGTAGTGATCAGGAATCAAATGACCGCCACCATAACACACTTTGGTCATAAAGTGAATCAAATCAAAAAAGAGCGTAAAAACTGACGTGACCGAGGATCATATGACCGCCACCATAACATAGCCCCAACTCGTCTCGTAAAATTATGTTAATTGAATGCAATTCAATGACGAGTTGAAGACGGTTTCGTACCAAGTTGTACGTTCACAGAAGCGTCGTTTCGGACCCTGCATGAAAATGCCAATATTTAAGTTTAAGAATGGCATTTTGGCTCAAAATCTTTCATTTCGTTTTCACTACCTAATTCTTATCCTTCTCGCTCACACTTTCGTGACAGCCATTTGCCATTTCTCTTCATTTCTTCTTATTTGCGGCATTTTCAGAAATCGGTATTTATAGGGTTGCATATCTTTTCATAGGAGATAAGCATTTTCATAACAGTTTCTTATCTCATTCAGAAATAGATTAACTTTAGATGGCAAAACTCGTAAAATTCGAGTAATTCTTGTCAAGGGGCTCAATCGTCATATGTAGACGTGTTATTAAATATTGCATTTGCGAAAATTTATCAAAAATATATTTTACATGTATGAAGTTAATCATCATACAACTAATAAATCATGATATTTTATTCTAAAAAATCTAGTCCGTATCATTTAAGGTGGTTCACAGCAGCCGCCGAATTGTGCGGCCACCTCTGGATGCTGATGGACCGTGGATACCACGTCAAGAAAGTCATATAATGCTTACACCTACAATTGCACCACCACCGCCTCCACCACCACCCGAACCGGAGCCACCGAAGCCAAAGTTAACGCCCCAACAAGAGCGTCTGAAGCGTGCCATCTACATTGATCGTACATCAAGAGTTCTATTTCCCGCGCTATTTGCCAGCCTTAACGGTATATATTGGATTGTGTTCTATGAATATCTTTAAAGTCTTGCTGGCAAAATATATACCTATACTATATATACAATTAAATGGGCAACAGTTAAACATAAATCCATATACGAACGTCAACTAATTTTAAGAGCTTTCTGAGAACACTTTACAGTTATATGTAATTTTAACTAATGTTTTGGCCGAATTTTTTTTAATTATAAAATTAATAAACAGCGAAAACTGCATTATATGATTTAAGAAAATAGTTTCATAGCGCACGTGTTGTAAATAAAAATTTAAAATGTTCAACGTACATGATTATCAGAAATTTTTAAATTGTATCGTCTAAACTATGTTATGTTGTATCTCTAAGGTTTATCCTCTAATATTTTACCGTAGTGTATTTTCTCTATTAAAAAATGTTCAACTTAGAAAAATAAAAATTTTAAAAGTGAGTAGTTATTTAATATGTTGGTAGTATTCGTCATTTCGGAGTTAAGGTTTATAGAAACATAAATAAATATTATAATAAAATGATAAATTTCTGATAATAATATATAACGTATACAATAATAATATCTGTTATGTGTTATGATGATGTACTTAAAAATATGATCAAATTAGTTAATTATTCAATAAATGTAAAATAAACGTTTAGTAATACTTTTTTATTTTACTTATACTTCAAAAAAAGGGATGTTCACATTTAGTAGTATGCATGGCAGTATAACCGATTTTGAATAAAAAAGATGCTGGTAAAAAACATAGTAAGAATAAATACACCTGACGAGATGAGAAGTACTAGCTAAATAACATGTTCAAAAGTTTCTTATTTTTGCCTTTGATAAGCAGTCATAAAGCTAGTATGAACGCTTGTCGAACAAACTTTAAAAGTGAGGATGCACACAAACTTTTCATAGCACACAAACAAAATCAACAGAAAATATATAACAAAAATATTTCTAAAAGAAGGACTTCACTACAAAAACCTAGTTCCATTGTTAGCTTTCGTGTGTTTTCACCCCTCTATGGTGTGTTTTCCCCCCTCTATACTGACATACGTGAAAAGCAAATATCGCCGATTCCTCCCAACGATCCAAAAATTTGTCGCTGCATCACCGATTTTGTTCGCTTCCATCTTTCGTCAATTTCATTTCCTTTTACCACGAACAGAAAATTGGTGAGTAAAGTCGTTACAATATCGTATTAGTGTCATTGAAGACATGCCCATATTGCAATGACTTATCTCATGAATTTCTGTTCTTGGAAGAGAAATACAAAAGCAAAGTAAGCGAAAAAATTGGCCGTATCAGCGATGCTGCAATGATTTTTTGAAAATTGGTTAAAAAAAACCGCTGCTAAGTTACATGAAAAAAATAAATAAAAATCGTTTAAAAAAATCATCTGTACCAGGCCCTATGCTCCGCCTAGGAGCTCGAGCAAACGATGATGATCTGTACCAGCGATTTTGAGACGATTTTTCGTATTTACTCTTTCACTTACATCAACAAAGGTTGAAACAGCAAGCACAAATAACTCTGTCGAAATCTTCGTGTCTAAAACCTTTGGATGATGAAAGTTTGTAAAAAAAATTTGCTACAAAAATCGACGGAATATCAGCATCTATAAAATGGGACTAATGTTAGATGGTAAAGTAGCTGCACAATTTTTCTGAGCGTTCAAACAATCCAACATTTGGGACGACATTGCTTGCAAGGTCTCAAGCACACTTTGGTGGAATGAAAAAAAAAGATTTTGGCTGCTCTTATAACTGACTAATATTTTGATTTTATTCGTATGCTTCATCTTTCCGTATTTCAGGAAAACTTTATAAAAAATTTTTAATAAATTCTATATAAAATTCAATGTTTGGAATAACCGATGCAGATGTTCACTGTGCGATGACCAAAACATAATGAAAAAATGCACCAAGTTGGACCGACTGCGTTGACATGTCCAACATACTCGATGCACCTGCAGAAAAAATCTAAAATTTTTGATATTAGGGGGTTTCAGACAATACTACATGTCTATCGGACATTGCATGTCCGCTGACATGTACGATGTGTGAAAGCTAAAACTACATGTCCATTCAACATGTAATACGAAAATCAAATGATTTTGATTTTTCTGCCGGTCCATCGGACATGTAGTATTGTTCGAACGCACGTTCATCGGACTCACTGCATTTTTCATTTTGCAAAAGTCGTCGATGAGTCAACATCAAAAGAGAACTAAGGAAAAAGAAGGAAATAACGAAGAAGGATAAAAGAAACTTATAAGCGTTTCACATAATTAATTTTAGAAATAATTTATTGAAATTTATAGTAGTTTTTTATGAGAGCAGCAAGAACTTGTTTTGCCATTGTTAAGATGTGTTCTTTTTGAGAGCTGAAAAATAATGATGTCTATCCAACATGTAGTATGTCTGAAAGCTCAATGAAAAAGTGCCGTTATTTTGCCGAACTACATGTCGTATAGACATGTAGTATTGTCTGAAACCCCCTATTATTAGACCAAACTCTCTCAATAGGGGTGGTCACATTGTCAAATTCTCCATCAAAATACTGGTCAAACAGTTTGACCAAGCGAGTGTTCATATTATCAAATTTTTCGTCAAATTTCATTATTGTCTTGCACACTGAAGTGAACACATCAGCAGCACTCCATATGCTTTATTTCTAAATAATTTTTTATTTGTAAATTTCCGATTTAATCTGGCAGTTATGGATGTAGTCAATAAATTTCAATAAAATCATTACAGAAATCTTCTTCATCGTGCATTTTAAATTGATGTGTTCGCGTTGAAACCTTTTTTTAAGTGATGAATCGCACTAGAAATTTTAACGAGTGTTCATACGCAAAATTTTTCATCAAATCGTTGGTCAAACAACCGAAAAATCAAAATATTTTGATTTTCGTCAAACGATTTGAACAACAATTTGATGAGTGTTCACATGTCAAATTTTTCGTCAAATTCCATATATATTTCTGTTGGTCAAATTTTTTGATGACTTGTTGGATGAAAAATTTGATCATGTGACCGGGCCCAATAAGAAATACATGCATAAAAATTTGAGGGATATCGTAACCCCCTAGCCACACGTGCCAGTTCGAAGGCACTAACAGTTCGAAAAACTTAATACACTCTCACTTTTCACTAATACACTCACACCTTGACATCACTGGCAGTCCACTGGCAACAACTTTTACTGAGACAGTGAATTTCGACAACCACAGCCAGTGCGAAATCGAAGTAAGGAAACAGTATTGTTTTTTCTCCCTAAAAAAATTCGAACTTTAAATATGCACTTTTCTTTCATGTCTTGTAGTGAAATATATGCAATTTTTTTAATTGCCCTTATATGACACATTAAATATTATATGAATAAGTTGCATTTCATTTTGGAATATATTGATAAACAGATTCTACAAAATAATTAGTTCCCCATTTTAATCGCATTTAAGTTTCGTGCTGTGTTGGCATATAAAGCATCACTGAACAAAAGCTACCGAAATAATAAAGTGGTCGAACCTTTGCCTTTGACGACATTTTGCAAATGAACATTTACTCTCACGTGTGGCCGCAGCGTAGATTTGTAGATTATTTCGAAACATTTCCGTAGTTAATACATATTCTTTGCTGGCCTGCCAGTACTATCACGTGTGGCTGCAGCGTAAAGTTGCTGTCATCGTCAATGTGTTCAAGTTATTACCAGCAACAAAATGTTACTTGACGATTTACTCACACTGTCTTATGGTATAACATGCTGCATGACGAAAATTATTTTTTTTTTATTTTTCATCATACGGCATGTTATGCTATCATATCTAGGTAAGGACTATAATATTGTAAGAACATGATTAGTAGAACCTCATATAAAATGTGCGTTTCGATGTACCGTTTTGTAAAACTGAGCAAGCATAAACTGTTTTTTGTCACAAAATGTCATTTTTACATCAATTGTGAAATAGAGGTGAATTTTTTTATTTCTTTAAACTTCAAATAAAAAATTGTGAGCGATGGAAGCAAAACGAGAATTAATTCAAAAATTGCATATGCAGGGTAAAATAACAAGTGAGATTGCTAAGTCGCTGAAAACCCTGGATATTAACCGCCGATTTGTGCAGCGCACTGTGGCTCGGTTTAAGGCAACTGGTAGTGTCAAAATATCCAAAAAATCTGGTCGAAAATGCAGCGTAAGAACTCCTAATCTGGTGAAGAATGTTCGTGAACGGATAAGGAGGAATTGTGCTGTTTCTGGAAGAAAATTGGCCAAAGATCTGAGTGTGAGCCGCAAAACCATTCGAAACATCCTAAAAATGTTTCAAAAAACAAAAAAAAAAAAAAAAAAAAAAAATGGACTTACGGAGCGTCAAAAGAAAATGCGAAGAGAAAGAAGCTCCCTACTCCTTCAGCGGCACGCAAGTTGCAATATTGTGTTTTCAGATGAGAAGTTGTTCCTTCTGCAAAAAAGTCACAACCCACAGAATGACCGCGTGTATGCTACAAGTATGTCTGATATTCCAGCTGATAAAAAGGGCATCGAAAGATACCAAAACACAACATCTGTCATGGTTTGGGGAGCCATATCCTCAAAAGGCAAGCTTCCTCTCCTTTTTATCGATAAGGGCGTTAAAATCAACGCAAAATATTATTTGGATGAAGTGCTGATAAGCCATTTTTTGACTCATGCATCAGAGATTTTTGGCAATGAACCATATTGCTTCCAGCAGGATTCTGCACCGGCTCACAAGGCCAGAACTGTCCAGGATTGGTGCAAAGAAAATATTCCATGTTTTATTACGGTGGATGAATGGCCTCCATCTTCTCCGGATCTGAACCCTTTGGATTTCTGCGTATGGGGATACATGATGGGCAAACTGACAAATTTAAGGAACATAAAACTGGAACAATTCAAACGCCTTTTGCAAAAAATTTGGGACGAAATACCAGAAGAAGTCATCCGTGCCGCTTGTTCAAATTTCCCAAAACGTTTGAAGCTTGTAAACAAAATGAAAGGAGAAAGATTTGAACATAAATACGACTAATTTTAGACAACATTGCAAATAATAAGGAATATATGTTTTCAGCTCAAAAAGCAAAATCGTTTGTTTATTATTTAAAAAATAAAGTGCGACAGTTATTAGGGCCCACGCTGTAAATAATTTGGTGAGGATGCACCCTAACCCTGCGTACACACGTGCAAGTAATCGTAAGTAGGGAATATACACTGAACTGTCTTTTTACACGGTCTTTTTTTGCACGATTTTAAAATAACACGGTCCATCAACATTTTTTTAACACGAATTTTTTGGTTTTGCATGATGAAAAAAAATTTTTTCATCAAGAATTTTTATTCTGTATTCAAACCTGATCGGCTTATATCCACACGTGTGCGTATTTTTTTACACGTTTTACTTAGGAACGTATCTACCGTGTAAAAAGAGGGTTTATACCAAATACGATAAGAAATAAAATTCGTTAATAGTAAGCATTATTTGTCTAACGAAAAATTTCAGAATGCATTAAAAATGAATGCCTCAATACGACAATGTTTTCAAAAAAAGTATTGGTGCTGACCTTGAAAAATGTGATTGAAATTCTTTGTGGCCAAAAAAAATTAAAATTTTTCATAAAGGTGTTGGTTTAAAATTACACCACAAATAAGATCAATTCAAGATCTCTTAAATAAGTCCTAAACATTTTTTTTTTAGGACTATCGGTTTTGAATTTATAGTTGTTTTACTACATGTCCGAATGGCAAATTTTTTTTTTTTCATTTTCCACCGTACATAACAAAAAATTCCAAATATTTCTGGTTTTTTAAGTACTATCGACTTGTAAGGTACCAAATTTTTACAAATATGTGAGTTTCGAAAAGCGTTCGATTTGACATGAAAACACCGATTTATGAAAGTCGAAACTTAATGAAAAAAACTAAATTTATTTGTTAAAATAAGATTTTTATTTAGTTATAACTAGTTATCAGTTGAGAATAAAAAAAGCAACGCAGACAAAAAACTTTTATAAAAAAAGCGCCGCGAACGATGAAAATTTTTTATGTTTTAGTTATTTCGTAAAAGGGTAACCATCAAGTATCTAAAATGCATATGTAAAATAAAAATCGAACGTTTTTTTATAAAAATGTTTCGTGTTTTGTTTGTTTCGTAAAAGGGTGAACCGTCAAGTGTGAATAATATGTAAAATGTTATTTACGTAAAATGTTAAAACGAAAACTAGTGCACAGATATTTATAGTGAAAAACTCGTTGAATTAGTAAAAGCACAACCTGCCTTAAGATACACATAATGCTTAGTTTTGTAGAAAAATTAAAAACAAATCATCAGCCTTTCATTTCAACAAATCATCAGCCAACATTTGCATCTTTGGACCCTTATAACTTCTAAACGACTTAGGGGGGGGGATTACGATTTCCAGGGCACCACTATTTGACAACGGATTCGTGGAATAATAAAAATAAGAATGCTGCCCGAAGGAAAAATAGATTTATCGATTTGTTTTCAAACTATCGATTTTATAAGAATTTCTTTTTTTATAAGATCTTCTAAGAAAACTTATATATATTTTGCTTAGTATGTGACTGATATTGATGATATTGATGATGATGAGTGAGTTTAAAATGAATCAAATCCGTTGAGTATTTCATGTTTCATGTATTTCATGTTAAAGTAAAATATTTGCATATATAAAACTTTTACTTTCTCAAAAAATACTTTTATTAGCATGGATTATAAAAAGTATATTATTAAATTTTAGATGATTTAAATAATTTTTATGGTGTTTTTGAAGTGAAATTTTATAGCAGCGTATACAACAATACGGCGAGCTAGATATGGGGTAAAACCAATGTAATAAAATGGTTCTTATGAAAACAACAACACAGCAATTCGCCGCACTGGTTGTATAAAACGAAAAAATGGCTATTTAATAATTTTTCATATTTTTGCTTTCACATAGGATTGAACACACTACGCTTGGATCTATAGTCGGCTGTTCTACCAACCGGGCCACGGGTACATATCTATTTGAGTTGCTCATACTTATGTTAAATTTTACAATCAGTAGTTCTTTTCTTTCTTTTATGATTGAATTGAGTCTTTCGCTCAATACTCTGAATGTACATTACGGTCTAAAAATTTGAATATGAAAGTAGCTTTTTTTCAGAATATTAGCATACTTTTAGGCATTCCTCAAACTGTGTTTTGATAAGTTCAGAAAGCAATTTTCGAAGTTGGACTTGCATTGATTGATTTGGAAACAGCACATGCTGCAATATTAACGAATGCAACTTTGAATATAAAATTTATTTTTTTCTTAGATCTGTGAATTTTCATATAAATTCCATATCTTTCATAAAATTCAAATGCAGTTTTTACCGGACCACCTCTCTGCTTTTAAATAAATTAAACAAACTTGCTGCATAAGCCAGACTGGCAGAATATTCTTTAACGCGTCTGGCTTGTATTCGTGAATAACAGACTTGCAGAATACTGTTTAACTCATCCGCATTGGTTTCGTCAACACTAACAAACAAATAGAAAAAGGAAACAACGAAAACAGTAGAACACGCGATAACCGATAACTCGTATCTCTTGTATTTCTTGACGAAAATTCTTTAACGCGTCCGGTTTGTGTTCTTTCAATAAAAATTTGTCGAAAATTCTTCAACCTTTCTGCTTTGTGTTCGTTCATGTTTTCCCTACAAAGATTTGTATTTCGGGGTAATTTTTTCGTTAAAAGTGACAGTATATATAATTTTAAAAACGTTTTAAAAACTGATATATCAAAGAATACAAATCGGAAATAGTCTGATGCAAAGAAGCATGTAAATTAAAATCATAAATTATATAAAAATGGAAAACAATTTATTTTTCATATTTCTGTCATTTTTGTTGACGAAACTTCCGCAACGATTCAGTAATATATTCATGCACGAAAAATCTCAACATTTCTGTATTGCTTTCGTGGGAATTTTATATTATATATATATATATATATATGTATATGTATATATATGCAACCGAGAAACGAACTTTTTTAACCGTGTAGGCACGGTAAAATAAACCTTAACAAGTATTCGCGGTAGCGGTAAGGTCAGTGCTTCTGACCACGAAGTTTTTTCTGCAGTTATTTTAATTAAAAATATTCACAATTATACTGGCAGTTTTTGTTTTTTTTTAAGAAAAATTTAAAATAAATTATATAAATAAAGCCCGAGTTATAATCGATTAATGATTATTTTGGATAAACAATAAATTTTTTTGTCATCAATCCTATGAAATAAATTGAAAGATGTATACTAGCTTGCTTTCAGGATTGTTCGAACAAGGTAGGCAATAATTCGATTGTAGCACATTCAACTTGCAGTCGAATTATACGCCGTTCGATGCGAGTACGGAAATGGAAAAATGCACTATTCCCACCAGAGGTTTTTCGACGAATTTTTTCTTTTAAATATTTATAAATAAAAATATAATTAAAAAAAAAAAGAAAACAGCAAGATCTGTCGTATGTGCTATGAGGATCAAGCCATGGGTTCTACTTAAGATATCAACCAACTGTGTCACGAAAGTAAAAAAAACTTCGATCGAACTCTGTACGCAAATATTGAAGTTTTCAGTAACTGTCAATAAACAAAAAAGGCAATTGATATTTCCCATGATATCGCCATGTCGAAAATACTAGTTCGCTTTATGAAAAAAGACAGTTCTTGAACTAATACTGGCATAAAGGCAGACTGCTTGTTTACCATTTGGTTGCACTGAAGGAGGGAATATTAATAAAATAAATGAGCAATCTTCCCAGAACTTCTATTTTTTATGATGAAATGATTTGCCCTTGTACAGAATCTTGATATTTCAAGCGGCATAATTGAAGATGTATGGAAACTCAAGTTTTATTTTTGGTGGATTTCCACTTTTTTGGTGAATTATATGTATTACGACCTTCGAAGTTCGAATCTGGAAAAATTTGAAGCCACTTTTAAGTCGTTTAAATGTTATAAGGGTCCAAAGTTAGAAAATTGGTCTAAAATAATTGTGATTTGTTTTTTTAATTATCCTACATTATGGTTATGATTAAGCAAAATAAAGGTTATGCTGTTACCTATATAACGAGCTTTTAACCATAAAAACCTTTGGATTGTTTTTGAAGATATACATTTTACATATTATGCACACTTGACGGTTCACCCTTTTACGAAATAACTAAAGCATGAACATTTTATATAAAACTGCGCTTTAATATAGATGCGAGATTTTTTTTAAAAATTTTTCGCCTGTGGCGCTTTCTTCATTTACTACTGACTAATAAATAATGATAACAAAAAAAATATCATATTTTAATAAATAAATTTAGTTTTTTTTATTAAATTTCGACTTTTGGCGACATATATAAAAACATGAAAAATTACAAAACTCGCGTATTCTGAGTACAAAAACAGTTATATCTTCAAAAGTAATGCATGGATTTTTATGATTATTAGCTCGTTGAATAATACGAGAGTAGCACAACCTTTTGGTACCCATAATGCTTACTTTTGTAATCAAGCTACTTAACCCAGCGTCTACACCAGACAATTTGTCTTAACAATCCCAATACACTCACACATTTTTTTACTAACACACTCACATTTTCTCAGTCGGCAGCTCAATTGTCTCAATTGTCAGGCAGACAATTAAGCTGACAACGATTTGACGTATGCTGACAATTTTTGACGTTTCCTTGGAAAAAATGCTGAGAAATGTTAAAAAACTAGAAAAAAGCACTTCGAAACAGAAACGCAGTGTGAAAGTTAAGTTTTCCGCACAAAATTTAATTTTTTTTCGTTGGCCAACGATCTCCCAGTGCATTAGTTAAATTTTTCTTAAACATTTTTGTTAACATCCTCCAAGTGCCACCACCAGCAACAGAGCAAGTGCAACAAAAAGAGCAAGAAAAATGCTTTGCACATCCTGTGTTGCTGGTGGTGGCACTTGGAGGGTGTTAGCAAAAATTAACGCTGTACTTAATTGTGCTGCTTGTGGTGGCAAAAAAATTAAATTTTGTGCGTAAAACCATATTTTTTCATCTCACAACTTTCACATCGAAAAACATATATGCAAACCAAAAACAGCGTTTTATATTCTGTTTCTTTTTTCTATTCGATTTCAAAGGAAACGTCCAATAACGAAACAAATGTCATTTATTGTCTAGCAGTTGTCTTGCCCACCTACGTCATAATCAGACAATTTCCTTGCAGCTGAGAATAATTTGACAACTAATACAGACTATGAAATATTAATGGCAATTGTCTGGTGTAGACGCAGCGTAAGGGCAGTCTGAATTTTTCTTACCGTTGACCGTTTGAGCTCCAAATTCACATTTTGAAAAAAAAAATTAAAAAGTAATTTCCAATCATCTTCAATATGTCGTTCGTTGGCTTCCGTTTTATTAAATCAAATAGTTGCTTTAAAGCAGTTTTATTTAATGTATTGTGAAATTTAGGAAATATACGTATATCTTTATATATCAAATGAAAGGTTAAACTTCAAGATTTTAAAATAAAATATATTTTTAGTACCTTAGTACTAGTAATAAGACAAATTTAGTAGAAAATAACGGCTCTTTTAATAAAAAAATTCAAATATGATGCAAAGGTGTAGATGTTTTTTAACAGATCTTTTAGCAAGAAAAAATGTTAATAATCAGTAACTCCATAGCTAGTTGAGATATTGGTTTTTTGTTCGGCCAAACATTTTTTATTGTTGTGCTCTACAAAAAAACATTTTTAAATCGTGGCTCCCCGGAAATCTTAGTCTCTCCTTTGATTTAAATAAGTCAAAATATTAGGATAATTACAAAAAACCAAAATTTTTTTTATAATCACCATAAAATAGAAAAAATCGCAGTTTTTATTCAAAATCTTTTGTATTGCCTTGGCAGCTCTGCAAGTGGTGCCAAATTCAATATGGCTGCTACATTTGACAGCAAATTCCGATAACTTTTTAATGACAACAGCGCCATTTGCGTATGAATCTGGTAATACTATCGTACATAACCTAAACTTTTCTTTTTACCATTATTTCTGTGCGGTGTACACGTGTTTTTAAAGATGGCACCCGTCGAAAAAGCTAAAAAAGTCGCCAAAACGGGCAAAAAAGTTAACAAACATCCATTGAACACATATTTAAATGGTGGCGTTTTACGTTATTCTAAGAGACAGGTAAAAATTCCACAAACTTTGTTAGAAAAACAATGAAAATAAAAGAATGCTCAGATTAGTGCTATGTGTGAATTGTATGATGTGTTCGTCAGTCATCATCGGTTGATTTTGCCACAAAGAAGCTTTGGAGTGACATGTAATATTTGGACAATATATGGCTCGAAACGCTAGCATTCTGAAATAGGTTTGTTTCATAAACCTTAAAAATCAAAACATTTTTAATGGAGCTACAAATGCATACAATGAGTACATAAACGATTTTAACACCAATTTAAAACCAAGTCTATTCTTAATTTGCTTAACTTGCTAATGTTTTTGTTTTCTATTCTCAAATCCTTTTTTAGATGTATAAGCGTCGCGCTTCATATCGCCTCAAGGGAACCAAACGTCCAGTGGTCAAGAAGGAGAAGACTCCTTTCAAGAAGGTGAAGAAAATTGGAGGACCCAAAAATGGCGGTGAACGTGTTGTTTACATCAAGAAAGCCAAGTCCAACTACCCTACCAAGACTTTCGTGAAGAAGCGCCCCGCCAAAGATACTTTCAGTCGTCATCAGCGTAATGTCCGCCCTAACATGAAGCCTGGACGTGTGCTCATTCTCTTGGCTGGACGTCACCAAGGCAAGCGCGTTGTGTTGCTAAAGTCACTCAAATCTGGTCTCCTATTGGTTACTGGCCCCTTCGCATTAAACTCATGCCCACTGCGTCGTGTTTCTCAGCGCTATGTTATCGCTTGCTCGTCTCGCGTCGATTTGGGTGACCTCAAAGTACCAGAGCACATTAACGATGAATACTTCCGCCGCATGAAGATCAATTCTGAGAAGAAATCTGGAGAAGGCGATATCTTTGCTGCCAAGAAACAACGCTTTGTGCCCAACGAACAGCGCAAGAAGGATCAAAAGGAGGTAGATTCCGCTCTTCTTAAGGCGATTAAGGCTCATCCAGAGGGTAAATTCTTTAAGAAGTACTTGCAAAATATGTTTGCACTGGGCTCTTCGCAATATCCTCATCGCATGAAGTTCTAAACCATCGTCTGTGGAGTTCTTCAGGGTTAACTCTATTGAGATTTTGAGAACTTGATTTGTGTTGACTTTTTTATTTTAGAAATTAAAAAATAAAAAAAAGAAGTTGTAAAATAAAGTTTACAATACAAAAAAAAAAATTCGGACTTATATATATACATATATCTAGCAATATGTTAAAGTTGGTCAAGTTAAATAAACTGGTTTTGAATTATTGGGAATCTTCAAAAATAATTAAGAAATTCTACATGAAATTAGTGCTCGGTCATTAAAAATGTTAGCATAACTTCCTTATTGAGTGACGGAAAAGGAGGCAATCAGCCGTTACGAATTATGAATAAAATTTCCCCCCGGAATTGAGAAAGGGCGTTTTAATTTTTTAGGCGGGATATTTTTCAAGATTTTTTTTTTTGTGTTGAGAATGACGAAAATTCACTTTTTCTAACATGCATATTAAAACGGTTAATAATTAGTGAAATTTTAAGTTTTAGCTTAAGCTTTAAAAAGTCGTCTCATGTATAATACCCAGTCTTCCGCCCACCCCTCTTATAAATTAAATATCAACTATATATATAAAATTAGGCAATTCCTGACGTGATATTTAGAAGCTGACGAGACTTCATATTCCTGTTCCTTTACAATGTTACTATGAATTATCAAGGAAGGAAGATCTTATTGTGGACACAAATTACTTTTTTAAAGGTTTATGTGGCTTAACGTTTAGTCGCTTCATCAGTTACCAATAAGGAATTCTATTTAATCATTACATTTTTATTTAATTCTATAATCAAAGTTCCCCAATTTTTTTCTGCAGCTATTTTTTATAAATTTCCAGCTTGGCTATTAATTTCATATCAGCCTCAGAAACAGTTCTCTCCATATAAATCCATTCTTCTTGTTTTCTCTACAATGATGCAGAAGCTGCTTTAATTCAAGTAAACAATTGCCTTCGTTCTTTAGCATGGTTAGCGTATTTTGGAAAAATAAAACAAAACGTACAACACGTATACAATCAGTGTCCTGAATAACAACGAATATTGCAGCGAGTTTATATATAGCACAAATTTTATTATCAATTAGAAAATAATATAGATTTTTATTTTTAAAAAACTTAACATTATTTAAGTACATTGTTTACCTAACACAAATAACGTTTGAATTAAAAGAAAAGAACATCATGGGAACTTTTTGAATAGCATTCGAAGAAGCATTTACTTTTTCTTCAAGTTAAGCATTATATTCTTTAGGATAACTATATATCTTTTCACTCGCCAGACGGCCGGTTTAATTAAATAAATGTTCATACTAATAGCACATAAACTTTAAAAAGGCAAACTATGAGATTTCTTTAATAATATTAATTCTTGCCTCTAAATGTTAAAGCTTTTTTTGTGAACTCTGCTTTGCTATTTAAGCTGCAGGACGAAGGGAGAGGTTCCTTTTGGTTATTTTTTAATTATAACTTTAAATTTTACTAAACTAATAAATATCGTTCAATAGCTTTCAAATCGATTCTAATATAAAAAAAAAAAAATTCGTTTAACACAATCTCACAGCTCATCAACTTCAAGCTAAATTCATCGCTGATCTAAACTTTCTCCTACCCTGCATATACCACATAGTCTCGTGATAGGTGCGTGGCAAAACTTCTGCTACTAGATCAGGCGCCTTGAACGTATAGTAGAAAACATTTGAAGTAACCTGCGTGCCAGTGATTGCATCCAAAATATCAGCAACAGTCATAATTTGGATAAAATTCAATTCCGTATACACTACATAAGCGGTCGTTTTCACAAAGGACGAAACCGTGACTGGCTTTTCGAAAGATATATCGCTGATAGTTTGCAACTTCGGACGACTTTTGCTATATAAGCAAGCACTGACCCAGCTTATTTCGAGCGCATTCTTCATAAGATGTCCGCCGAAAACCGTATTATGTGCATTGCGATGCTCTGGAAAAGAGGCCATTGTATTTATAGTAAAACTATCGCTCATCCAACGACAGTTTGGCGGCAAAAAACGACGATTTAGCTCCAAGCTATTCAGGGAAGTGGTGCGCTTAAAAATGTTATACATTAAAGTTTGTTCATAGTCATTAGGCTCCACTTTAAACAACGATGAAGCTTGCAATATTTGTCGACGCTTCTTGCGCTCTTCACCGCCTGCCAATATCTTTTGCTCATGTTCATTAGCTGGTTTGATAGGATTGACTGGTGCGGAGCCGGTATTAGTGGCATTGCGTGCTGCCATCATAAATAAAGCTCGTGTTATTTTTTGATAGTTGCCTTTTTCGTCTAACTGTTCCAGCCACACCACAATTTCCATGGATGTTTTGCCCACCCAACTAACATGCCCAGACAGACGTATATCGGCGGTAGCTTTAGGACGCAAATCCGCAAAGTCAACCTTATCAACCAGAATGGTAACAAAAGTATATGGCAGATGTACATCATTAGGTAGATTTGGCAGCAAGACGTGTTGGTGGCACACCCACACTGCAAGTAAAAAAATTGTGATTTTTTTTTGTTTCTTCGATTTTTAAACTTTTCACTTCATACCTGCAAATAAGTCCATATCCTCCATAAGTCGACCAAAACGTACATTTCCAAGAAAAGCCACATACTTATCTTGCAATAATTTGTCCTCACCTAGTGGTATGATGGCGGAGGTGAACGAGTCTTGCATAGATCGCCCCGGAAGCTCCTCGTGTTTTGGTGTGTACTGAAGTAAATGTTCGCGTGACTTCGGTATCGGCATGTAACCATGCTCCAAGCCAAGACGTGTCATTATTCTGTCTTTTACTAAAGATATATTATAACGTGTGACACTGATTATCAACCGACTAAATCATAGCACCTTTACCGACAATATGTAATGAATATCTATGCAAAAAAAAAATGGTATATGCATTTTTTCCAATTAAGTGTAAATATGCACTTGCACTTGGAAAAAAATACACAATTATTTTCTGCATAGATGTTCATTCGAATTTAGGAGCCGGTCGATAATCGGTGCCACTCAGTTATAGTGAATTCATAATAGTTTTATTAATGAACATTATATACAACCTTGAGCCATAGTGCCTGCAGTAGCTGCCTCCGTATGCTGCAATCCTATGCGACGCAAAAATCTGAAAGAAAAAAAGCTTCAATAATCCATCAAATAAATCTATTTTACAAAACATACATCGCGTAATTGCCAGTTTTTCTAAGGCCGACAGTATTTCCCTTTTTACATACAGCTTTGTTTACAATTCTTATCAAAGGCCGCAAAAACATTTTGATTTTCTTTCTAAGCTCCTGTTTAATAAGTTGATTGAATTGAAATCAGATTTATTTAAATTTTATCTCTTGCTCACCAAAGTTGTATTGCGAAAATAGTTCTAAACACTAAATATCACCGCATAAAGTTATTAAACAATGACGTAATACTTTAATATACAAATTCTTACAATTTTCGCAAATTCTTTTTGATATTTGCTTTAAAGGAACACAGGACCGTATTCGGTTGCATCGTTAAAGAAGGCGCAAACTGTTTCTGATTGAAATTACATAACAAACAGATGAACATAGACCCCTTTTACATTGATCAAGACTTGAAGTCAAGTTTCAGAGTTTGTAGGCAATTCGCCGCACATCGGAAGCGACGGAAGGGGAAAAAAAACTTGAAGCTGTACCGGCAATTTTTTCGTGTTCCTTTTGTTATTTTCGCGTTGTTGACAGTACTTTTCATTTTATTTTTCGCATATCAATGTGAGTTTGTTAGACTTCAGTCGCAGTAAAATTTGTGCGTAAGTAATTTAATGAGGTTTTTGTAGGTATTTTTAATAACAATATATTTTTATAGCCAAAAATGTCGTTTAAGTGGAACAAGGAGCTAATGCAAATTTATTAAAATTCAGTTTGCTTCAGTTTGCTTGCTACCTATCTCGCTTTATTTTTTAAGAAAACAAGGAAAGAAGACAAGAAATTGAATTCAAGTCTTGACCAATGTGAAAGCTTTCGTCAAGTTCAAAAGAGAACGTCAAAAAAACTTGACTTCAAGTCTTGATCAATGTAAAAGGGGTCATACTGTGAAACATGCACAGTTGCATGCAACCATAAGATGTCAAAAACAGCTGTTCATGCAACACAGCTAAAGCGAAGTAAATGAGCATACAAACATTGGCTGCATTCAGCGGAACATTTGCTACGTAGCGGTTGAACAACTTTCGGGTGAATGGTATTTAGTATATAAAGTGCGAACACATACATTTATATACATTTATAACACATACATTTAGTATATAAGAACGAACTTTAACATTTTTAACAATTTTTATGTTTTCACTAATTCATCATTTAAAAATGTCGAAGGTTCTCCCTGCAATTGCAGTATTGCTTAAAATTAAGAAGTTAGAAAATGAGGAAAATATGTATCTAATGTTACATATTCCGGAAAAATCCACGAAAGCACACCAAAAACATGACTTTTTTCCGCTTTTCTGACATTTACTTAAAGCAAGTGAAAAAATATCACTGCCTAGGAAATGTCCTTGCAAGTAGGTTGCAAGTACGAAAATGTGTGTTAATAAAAATGTTTTGATATATTGAGTTTTTCGAACATGCACTTGCACGTGTGGACGCTAGGTTAGGTACTCGATTGTCAAGGTATATTTAACAAGGTAGTGTCGTCTCGGAGCGGTGGGTACCGCAGCTGTCAAACACATAGAATATTATAATTTGCAAATTTTGTTATTTGTTTTGATTTTATTCGTAAAAACCTGGTTTTGACGGGTGCGGTACCCAGCACAAGAGAGAATTTTAACTACTAACACTACCTTGTCTTATTTTACCATGCTCGATTGTAGTAACTTACAAGCTGCTAGAACGTTTTTCTGTATTTTTCTAACTCAAAAGAGATAAGAAGAATAAGCATAAAACCACTCTCTCGATCAGGCTTGATATGAAAAAAAATTAATTTTCACCATGAAAATCATCAAAACCGTCATGCAATACAAATCAGTACTACATACAATACATTTTTCTTTATTCATAAGCATATTTATACATATAGGCTTAAATGAAAAATTAAATAACACCTTTAAAAATTTATTCATGTTATTAATATAAAAATTATAAGATTCAATTCAATTTTTATTGTGTTGTATTATTGTATATTTTTGTTAGTTCTTTTTTTATGTCCAAATTATAACAAGACGAATTCTTCCCTCTTAAATCAACGTTTTTGTTCTCAAAATGCCTCCAATTTTTGTTTTATTTAAGTTTATTTGAGAAAAAAAGCGATCAACTTTTGCTGACGAATTAAGTCAGGTCAAAATTTTAAAAATTAATTTTCCCATAAAAGAAAATGTCAAAGATTAGTCTCCTCTTCTGATTGAATAAACTGTTTTGCAGTAATATTCAATTCTACTTCTTCTTCTGAATCATCGAAAATATCAGCAAACTCTAAATTTAAGACTTCCCGGAACTCAGAATCAAGACTTCGTTTTCTAAAAGCAAATTAGAAAATAGTTTGAGCAAATCGGCAAGTATTTTTATATGTTAGTATTTCTATTGGACTTATCGAATTTGATAATTGCTCTAACACAAATTTTACCTCAACACCCAAGGTTGATTTATAAGGTTGTCGCAAGGGAGAGAGCGAGTACCCACAATTGTCAAATCGAAGTTGACAGCTCATAGAAAATCTGTAAATGCTTTCTTTTATCATCCATTTTTCTTTCGTAGTCATTCGCAAAATTGGCTGGTTTCGACAATTATGGGTACTGAGAAGAGAGTGCAATCAGCCCTGCGACAACCTTATAAATCAACCTTGTCAACACCCAAATATAGCTGCTCCAAGTACCCAAACCAAATTTCAATCTGTTCTAAATCTCAAATTTAAAATTATTAAGGAAAAGTGAGTTTACCAAAAAAAGTAATTTTTGGCAAAAAATAATTGAAGCCAAAAAGTCGAAATGACGATAAATCGTCAATAATAGCAACCCTTCTCTCGAGCTCGAAAGTTGCTTGAAGTATGCTGGAAGAAATGTTTTCCAGCTTATAAGTACAAGCATCAAGAAGAAAAAGCATCAGATTAACAAGCAAATATCAATTTGTTATTTGCTGTTTGCTTATGTTGACATAAAAAATAAATTTATTATCTATAAAATATCAATACATTTAAACTAATTAAATAAACATAAATAAATAGCAATAAAAAAATATTATAAATATTTGTAGCAATTTAAAATTTGCGCTGTTTATATTTGAAAGACAATCAGGTGTTTTTTTGCTTGAAACTTGCTAAAAGTCTTTTCCGCACTTTTGCCACTGTTCTCAAATTGAATTTTACTCTCTCAGATCGAAAGAGCTCAAAGTAGCGAAGTAGCATATACGTAAAATATTTTCGCTCGCTAAAATGGTAACCACTCAGAGAACATGTTGTGTGAACGCTTTATGCTGCATACTAATCCCAAAAGTCGAGCAACAACTACTTAGCAAATTTTCCGCTGAATGCAACCAATGTGAATTAAACACAGCTAATATTGAGCTCTCTCAAGTTATGGTATGCCAAGGAACTGTCACTTCCACCTGGGCCTTAACATGACATCCTCATTTTTCCAGTTGAAAAAATTTTTAATTGTAATTTGAAAGCTGTGTATGTATTTTGACAGTTCGGATCGCAGTCCGTCTCAACTCGTCAGACGTTCGTCATATTGCAATCGTCTCGTTTCGTCTATTTTAGTTGGGCCTTTATTTGTAGAGTTCAAACATGAATTTTTCATCCGGTGAGGATCAACCAGACCAACAAACGATTATATCAACATTGTGCGATCAATACTTTAAGCACAGCATAGGCTCAAAGTGTGACATAAAAACGATTTCTGATCGCAATCAACCATCGTTTCGCTCTAGCTCTCGATGGGATTGCTAGACAATTTTATATTACATTTTTGATGACGGCCCTGATACATGTCTTGCTAAGTGTCTGCATTCGTTTCAAGTTGCTGCTCTTTGGGTACGATTTTTCTCGTTCGTGAGGGAACATGATTTCCTACATTTCCTACAAATTTCCTACATTTTGTGTTATTACTGAATTAATAGCGACATGTCCAGTAAATTATCATCATTGTTACTCCATTGTAACTGGGAACAGGGGGCGAACCTTCACATGGCAACGTGTCTGATCGCCTCAACCTGGCGAGGCCAGCATTATCCATGTCGAAATCGTCTCAAGTCGACTCAAACTTCCACGTAGTGTTCCCTGGGCAACGGCAAACTGGCATCCGTCAGTTTGACGGCTAATTTGAGCGGCGGGTCACTCCATAGACAATAAACATGGAATGTGCGCAGGGTTTGGGTCCCGCCACATTACTACTGCCCAATGAAAACTAACCCAGTCTCGGATAAGAATTCCAATTACGTTGACGACCACCGCAAACGAAAAACGGACAATGATTTACGGATATGCACCTGGAATGTCCGAACCCTTTATAGGAAAGGTGCCATTATCCAACTGGCGTAAGCCCTCAAAACAATAAAGGCTGACATCACCGCCATCCAGGAAATGCGATGGAAAGGGCAAGGCTGCTCTAAACAAGCACACTGTGATATCTACTACAGCTGCCATGCGGAGAGGCGCGAATTTGGATGTGGATTCGTTGTTAGCCGGAAACTACGCCACCTTGTTTCCCGGGTCACACCTGTCAACGAAAGATTGGCCACGATCCGCATCAAGGCAAAATTTTTCTCCATCAGCCTTATTTGCGCGCACGCCCCGACGGAGGAAAAGGACGAAGCCATCAAAGACGCTTTCTACGCTAGTCTTGAGGACGTATACGACCACCTTCCGGTCCATGACGTGAAAATAGTCCTCGGCGATTTTAATGCGAAAGTCGGAAGGGAAGGCATCTTTGGCCCCACTGTCGGTCAGTTCAGTCTTCATGAGACCTCCACGAACAACGGTCTAAGACTGATCGACTTCGCCGCGGCGCGAAACATGGTAGTTAGTAGCACCAGATTTAAGCACCTCGACATCCAAAAGGCCACCTGGCTGTCCCCGGATCAAAAAACGCGAAACCAAATTGATCATGTTGTAATCGACGGAAGGCATGCCTCTAGTGTTCTAGATGTGCGTACATTTCGGGGGGTCAACATTGACTCCGACCATTATCTTGTGGCAGCCAAGATCCGCATGCGATTATGCAATGCGAAGAACATACGCACAGGAACGCAACGAAAGCTAGATGTCGCTAAGCTGCAATTACAACGGACTACCGAAGCCTACTCCGCTCAACTCTCGGTTAAGCTCAACCAACCAACCTCTGGACCCGACGACGCCGGCGGACTTTGGGCGCATATATCCCACTCCATGCGCGCTGCCGCTGAAGAAGTCATTGGTTTCCGGCGCCCGCAACCTCGGAACCAATGGTATGATCAGGAGTGTCGCATTGCGACTGCAGTAAAAAACGCCGCATATAGAAAAACGCTGTAGTCAGCTGCAACGCGAGCCGTGCGAGAAAACTACCGCGAAAAGAGGAAGGAAGAGAGGCGCCTTTTCAGACGCAAGAAAAGAGAGCAGGAAAAGCGTGAGCGTGAGGAACTAGAGGTATACCAGGGCAAGAAGGATGCACGTAAATTCTATCAACAGGTTAAGCGTCTAACCCAAGATTTCAAGCCCGGAGCATCCACTTGTAGAGACGAAAATGGAGATCTGAATACGGATACACAGTGTGTGCTGAGATTGTGGAGACGGCACTTCTCCAATTTACTTACTGGCGACGATTCCACCAATGCCGCCCATGGAGAGCGCAGTTCAGAGCTACCAATCAACAATGACGGAGTGGAAGTACCACCACCTAGCCATGAAGAGGTTCGAGTTGCTATCCAACGACTCAAAAACACCAAAGCAGCGGGTGCTGACGGCCTGTCAGCTGAATTGTTTAAAACCGGCGGCGATGAATTGATAAGGCGCATGCATCAGCTCATCAGCAAAATATGGCTAGCAGAAAGCATGCCCGACGATTGGAACCTCAGCGTACTGTGCCCTATACTTAAGAAAGGAGACCCTACAATCTGCGCAAGTTATAGAGGTATCAGTCTTATTTCCATCGCATATAAGGTTCTCTCAAGCGTACTGTGTGATAGATTAAAGTCGATAACAATAACACTGATTGGACCTTATCAGTGTGGCTTTCGACTTGGTAAGTCCACCATAGACCAGATTTTCACGCTAGGACACATCCTGGAGGAAACCCACGAAAATCAAATTGACACACACCATCTCTTTGTCGATTTTAAAGCTGCGTTCGATAGCCCGAAAAGGGATTGCCTATACACAACAATGTCTGAGTTCGGTATACCTGCAAAGTTGATTAGACTTTGCAGAATGACGTTGAGCAACACACGCAGCTCCGTCAAGGTAGGAAATGACCTCTCCGAAACCTTCAATACCGAAAGAGGTTTAAGGCAAGGCGATCCACTGTCTTGCGATCTCTTTAACATCATCATGGAGGGGATCGTACGAAAGGCCGGTGTGCATCGTAATGGCACCATTTTCTACAAAGGCGTCCAGCTCCTTGCGTACGCTGATGATATTGGTATTGTCGGCAGAACCAAGAGAGATGTTACCGCTGCTTTCGCCGCTATCGAAAAGGAATCTGCCAAAGTGGGTTTGACGATAAATGAGGGCAAAACAAAATATATGCTGTCTACAAAGAAGGGAGCTCGGCGTTTAGACTCCCACGTTTCATCCGGCAGCTATAACTTTGAAGTAGTCAAGGAGTTCGTTTACCTTGGCACCGCCATTAATACCAAAAACGAAATCAGCCTGGAGATAAAGCGAAGAACAATAATTGCTAATAGGTGCTACTACGGGCTCAGTAAGCAACTAAGTTCCAGAGCCCTCTCTCGATCTACAAAACTAACACTCTACAAGACGCTCGTTCAACCTGTGCTGCTTTATGGCGCTGAGGCATGGGTAGTTTCGCAAACTGACGCAGCCGCTCTGGGGGTGTTCGATAGAAAAGTTCTTCGCAAAATCTTCGGTCCTGTTCGAGTCGGCGATGACTATCGCATCCGAATGAACCACGAGCTGTATGAGCTCTACGATGACATTGACGTAGTTCGGCGTATAACTGTGCAGCGACTACGCTGGCTGGGTCATGTCCATCGTATGAACGACGAAGCTCCAGCGAAAAAGGTGCTCGAGGCGAGGGTCGCTGGTCAACGACGACGAGGGAGACCATGCCTCCGATGGATGGACCCGGCTGAGGAAGCCCTAACCGCACTTGGTGTATCCGATTGGAGAAGGCGCGCGCAAAGCAAAGGCGCCTGGCGAGAGCTGATGAGGTCGGCTGAAACCCGGACACGGGTTGTTACGACCACCTAAGTAAGTAAGTAAGTTACTCCATTGTCGTCAACGACGTCTTCAAAGACATCGTCTTCGAAGACTATTTTCGCCACTGGGTTATAAAGCACAAATACTTTCTTAAAGGAATAAATAAACATATAAATAAACCAAATATTCTTTTTCTAGTATTTCTTAAGGAAAAACTTGTTTAAGTCAAAGAAATAGTTAAACGAACGTATGGACACAAAGATTTGCACAATAGGTTGGAGAAGGTAGGCGGGTGTTTTAAGTAGGGAATTTTAAATAGAAAATGAGTTTTATTAATGTAGAAAGTACCGAAACAACTCTTTTTTTTAACTGAAACAACTTTTGCAAATCAAGGTCAAGGTCATATGAAAGGGAGTCAAAATGCAATTTTGAATTTAAATTATTTTTACAAAAAAATCTTTTGCGCCATTTTCAAAACATATAAATGCTAAGCTAACTACTATTACCTTTTTTTCATAAAGTACTTCTTTGACATTTCAGACAAAAAAGAATTGAGTTAAATGTATTTAAAATCAGAAGAGTAACTTGCATCGAAAGTCAAATCTTCAAATTTATGATAATTTTTTCTTGCTTCTTTTAACATTGATATGTTCAAAAATTAATTTTACTGAGAATTTCAATTGTTTTGAAATTAATGCTATTTTATAATTAATTAATATTGCAAAAAGTTAGTACAAATTTTTACTTATTAAAAAATAAAGCATACGGAGTGCTGCTGATGTGTTCACTTCGGTGTGCAAGAAAATAATGGGCGCATTCAGCGTAGTCAACAGTTGGCAACAGTTGTGTAAAAATTCGCTGAATGGTACAATTATTTGAGTGCTCACTAAAACTGATCAGGTAGCGGACGCCATTTAATCGAACGAAAAATTCTATGATACCTGAACTCAACTGTTGAGTGCTTTAATCTTTAACTGGTATACCTCAAAAAATGTAGTTACAGTTTATGTTTTTTTCAAAGAATGCCTTGAATAAGAACACGACTGATCAATGCGAAAGCATGCACACACCTGAAAGCTTGAAATGTACTGAGCGTTAGAGAATATATGGTGAAATAATGAGATAAATATAATCTTTTCTTTTTTTAAGGAAAGTTAGGGTTAACTTAAACGTAACAACACATTCAGAGAAAAACATCGCTCACTAAAGTATTGCTGTAGTATATAATATAGTATATAATATATACTATAAAATTAAGTATATAATAATTCACAACAGTTGACTACACTGATTGCGCCCAATGAAATTTGACGAAAAATTTCATAATATGAACACTTGCGTGGTCAAACTGTTCGACCAATGATTGGATGAAGAATTTGATAATGTGAACACTCCTAGTTACAGAAAAAATTGCTATTCTGGCAATGCTAATTGTAATCTTTTACACTACAATTAATCTTTTACAATTAAAAAAATAAACTGTCGGTTGTTGCCGCAATTTTTTTAACTGTGTTTTAAAGGATTTGATTTGGCTTTTGCATATATAAACAAAACGCTATAATATGTGGAACAACTTTGAACAATCTCCAGTGGAAGATGAAACAATAAATAATGCATATTCTTCGCGTGGACTATTTTATTTCTCCAGCGGCGAGCATGTAAATTCTAGATAAATAGGGCAATATTTATACCGGAAAATAATGTACTCTCTGACTCCTTGTTAGGTACAAATATACCCAAAAGTGCAAGGATTGGTGCAGAATAAAAAGATGGTCATTTCCATTGACAAAGAAATAGCTTTATTGGAGAGTGAGATGGTGGCCAAGTGTAGTTTCCTTAATTTTAATGCTCAAATCGATGTGATAGCAATTTCAAATTCAGGCAATCTTATTGTTTGTGGATTGAGCGATGGCGAGATACATGGAATTTTTATAAAAGGCATACCAGTCTTTAATTTGTATGTTTAGAATGGTATTGTAGGGTGGACGATTTCATAATTTTAAAATTACAGATCTGTCAAAGTCGAAGATGTGCATTTAACCGGCAGAACTTTTGCAGATATACAACAGCTGAATAACTGCTTCTTTTTCGCATGTACCAACGGCAGCGTTTATCAGTATTATGCTTTTTTAAGTTTATGTGCAATTTAGTTCATGCTTAACTCTTAGGCTCAGCGAAATTGACGAATCTCCGCTAGTTAACAATCTCAATATATCCATCAATGAAAACGAAGCGATTAACTTCAATGAAAGCATTCTGAATAGTGTATCTATAGTACAGTTACATAGTTCAAAACGTAATCTAGGCGAAGTTGCTGCATTTGTGCTTATGCCATATACAGAACGCAATGAAACGGATGCTGGAAAAAGTTTGCTCTATATCGCTGGCACTCACAATGCGCTGTATTTTAGAGGAAAGCAAAACGACAATATAAGTAAAATGATTGTGCCAGACTCTTTTGAAGGCATTAAACGCATATTAAATTTGGATAATTTCGTGTGAGTTTTTTGACATTCCTAATATTGCTGAATTGTTTTTTTTTTTAAATTCTATTTCATTATTTTCAGTCTAGTTCTTACAAACTCTGGTCACCTTTTGGAAGTTTGCTCTCTTACCAAAATGCTGATAAATACCGAAATAAACGAAACCCAAATCATTGATGAAGTTATAATAATGGAATGCAGCGATGATAACATCGAGCTGTTAATCATGACCAAACCAAATAAATCTGGTGAGCGACTCATGCGCATCATTGAGTATCCTTGTAAGTTTTGTAAAAAGATTCTGGTTTATAAAATTATACAGAAAATTTTCTATTCCAAAATAAGCCTTCAAATGTAACAGCGAATTAGAGTTAAATACTCACTCTTGGTTGGTACAACAGCCGAAGTCTTCAGTTAACTTGTACTATTTGGGTGGGGAAAATTTAAATAGTGAAAATATTCCAACTTCCATTGAAATGAAACTAGTTTCGGAAACACATCCTAATGAACGTTTTAAGAAACTTATTGCCAAAGGTCACTTAGAGGAAGCGGAGGTATGAGCAAGTACAGTTGATGTTTATTATTTTTATATAATCGACTTTTTACAGGATTTTGGCAACCAATTTGAATTGAGTTTGCAACCAATTTACGAAGCAAAAGCCAAACGCATAATATTGAAAATGTATTCCATGAGCGAAGTATGCAATAAATGATTAATGTTGGCATTAAACTTGATTTTGGTTAATATATTTCCAGAACGATTCCAATCTAAAACTTCTATTTAACGAATTATGCCAACTTATGAACCAAATTGAAAGCAAATATTTCTTTAAAAACAATCGCATGATACCTTTGCCATCGCGTTCCATTTTGGCAGCGTATTTGCAGGAAATGTTGAAACATTTAGATGATGAAGTAAGCCAGAGAAAAACTTTTTTGTTTTAGCAAATTTGATTAAAATTATCTATTTTGTAACAAATTTTAGAGCTTTGAATATGACATCATAGAAATTCAAGAACAACAACACCGCCTAGAAACTCTGTCTATAATTGATCCATACGAATGCAACATAGATTGGCAAAAGTTCGTTTACAATTCAAATTTAGTAAAAATGATAACAACTTTATTCAAAACGGATATACTTACCGCCTGTTTAATATGGAAACGTCACTCTTCATCTGTGATGCCACTTTTGAATGAACAAGAATTGCGTAAACTTTTGAATTCTGTACCAAGCAAAGCAGAAGCTTTTAGTATTGTACAATGGTTGCGTCAATTTGTGCCTACTGTTGGCAATACGCATCCAGATCTCATGCCTTTTATTACGGAATGGAGCATACAGCGCACGCGTTCACTACAACATTCAGAACATTGGCCCGAAATTGGATTGGAATTTTCAACAAAAGTAGCAGATATATTTGATGAGCTACAGTTTTTGCACTCGTATGAATTTATTTTGCATAACATTTATTTATTTTATTTTGCTTAGCAGTTTTTTATATGACACATTTTAAAGTGTATTTTCTAGCGTACGGCTGCGGTCAAAATACTAGTAGTCACGTTTGGAAATCACTGGGGCAATGATAACGTGCTCGATCGGTTATGGGGGGAGGGTACTAGAGGTATCTAAGGTACCTAAGAGAATCTAAGGGAGGGTACAATATCTGCTAAAAAGGAGACTGCTCTCTTAGTATGGAGAAAATTAGTGATTCAGTATATTTTACGGTTCACATGAGAATACTTAAAATTTTAGGAAAAGATGCTTTTAAAAAAAAACTTTTGAGATAAAGCTCGCAAAGTTAAAGCACTAGAGATTAGTTTGATGTAATAGTTAAATGTAAATAAATGGTATTTTAAAAGCAGACTTCTGCTCATAGATATGGAACTCATAAATGGGCTAAATTCTAACCAATTTCAAAGCCGAAATGTTAACCTTTCACGTATATGCACAAGAACTTTGCTTACTGTATTGATATACAGGCACATTTTTATATACTAACAGCCTAATCATTTTGTTCACTGTTGGATGTAGCTCCGAACATTTCTGTGGCTTATCAAATAAAAGTTTGTTGTGAATAATATTCGGATTTTGAATGACCAACGAATTCTGTGCAACTGAAACAATTGCAATACACAGAGTTAAGCAAAGTAATTTGTAACTCTTATTGGATTAAAATAAAAACTTCGGAAAGATTGTCTAGAACCAAGAAGAAATGGCTTATACCCGGTATACCAGGTGCTGTTTGGGTTAGGTGTGGGTTATTTCCTGCGAGTAGTCCAGTTCGATATTGAACCCCACCCATAATTTGTTTATTGATAATATCTGGCATTATTTTCCCACGTTCTCAATTTTAAAACTATTTTGTTTTTATCTTATTTTGTTTTATGAAACTATTTTTTACTTTGTGGGCTTCAAACCTGACGCACAACCTTCTAAACCAGTTGACCGCCGTTCCGATTAGCCCTCAAACTGACAGTTGCCAGTTTACTTTGTATGGGTCCCCACGGAGTGGATTGTATCGGCTTCAGAATATTTCGAAATGGATCATGCTGGCCTCGCCAGTTGGAAGCAGCCAGATACGTTAGCATGTGAAAATTTTTGCACTACCCTCACACGTTACCTTGTGTACCCCCAGAAAGTCGTAACGAGACCCGAAAATATTTCGAAGAGATACGACGCTTGGTTTTAAAATAGTGACCGCTTCCTTCAAGAATGAATAAGGGAATCTAGTGCTGATATCTGTGTACTCTGATGTTATGGAGGAAACATTTCTCTAGACTTCTGAATGGTGACACTGACAATAATCCCGCCAGTAGAGATGATAGCCCGGAAAACCAAATTAGTTCTGCTGCTCGACCATATAATAAAGTTTTGACAGCTGTA
The DNA here is from genome assembly GCA_914767935.1 of Coremacera marginata. Classification (NCBI taxonomy): domain Eukaryota; kingdom Metazoa; phylum Arthropoda; class Insecta; order Diptera; family Sciomyzidae; genus Coremacera; species Coremacera marginata. The sequence continues at coordinate 50,854,447 of OU612043.1, read as the reverse complement.
GCTCGTTGTGATGAGCTGTTCATGAACGGATGCGAATTTGTATTTAAATGCATTCACGAGCTTTTGTCTAAAATGTGGTTGGAAGAATGAATTACAAATGATTGGATCCTCATTGTACTCTGCTCTAACAACCATGGCAAACCATGTCCTATTGCATGTATTATGTATAATACTGAAGATAAATGTAAGTCAACTGTTTAGAGCATACATGGAGAATCTACCATAGAACAGATATTTTCGCTGCGAAAAATCTTGAAAAACAAATCGACACCCATCATCGTTTTGTCTATTACAAATCCGTTTGCGATAGACCAATAAGGAATCACCTATACTACACCATGTTTGAATTTGGCATACCTGTAAAGTTAATCCATCTCTTTACAGGATTACACTGATTACATCAGCAGCGCAGTTAAAATCAGAAAGAACCTTTTCCCCTAGGTTTCATCTAGGTTTTAGACAAAGGTGATTCCTTACCGTGCCACTTTTCTATCTAATGATGGTGAATATAATTTAACCTGTTGATGTGAGTCGCAGTAGCACGGTATTCTATAGAGTGTTATACTGCTGGCGTATGCTGAGGGTATCGATTTCATTGAACATAATACATGCGAAGTCAGTGAAGCATTCTCCATATTAGATAAAACCCAAGTCGAATGGTTCTTGAACACAAGACGAAATAGCTGGTGTCAACAAACAAACCTTCGTAGGAAGCACGTTACTGTTGACAATATCTCCTGCATGGTTGTAAAAGATTTTGCGGTTCCTGGAATCCAGTGCTAACTTTTTCAATAATATTAACATTGTGATCAAACGGAAGGATTGCAATCAAAGGATTACACCTGACAACAGGCCATTGGTTGAGGGTCAATAGGCAATTTAAAAGCAGAGCCCTCTCTCGACGAACAAAACTCACTCTACAAATCTCGATTATCATGCTCGTTCTATTATGACACAATATCCAAACGAATTCGTTTCGAATTCGAGGTGAAACCGAGATATCGGATATTCATTTTAAAAACAAAGTTCATTCTGGACTTGCTATTGAATCCGAGAGCATGAGAAATGCACATTTCATTCTCGAAACCAGATTTTCAATATAATCGAATCACTTACGAAACGAGAATTTAAAAATTAGCAAATGGTTTTCGAATAATTTTAGCAATTCGTTTTCGAAAAGAAATTTTTTTTAAGTTTTCATTACTAGCCAAATCGATTATTATCAGGGTTTCTGACCTACAATATGCATTGCTTGCAACATTTGGCAGACGATGCTCGACATATTGGATCATTAAATAAATCCAGTACATTTATATATGAAAATTTCTTACATGGAATTAAGCGTAAGTCAAAGAAAAAAATACAATTTTGTGCTCAAATTTATAAAAGGCAAGTAGAGCAAAGCATATGTGGACTACAAAAAAAAAAAAAAATTTGGACCAAATTAATATTGATGACTTTAAGGAAGGGTCATTTTCTTTTCAAGCATCCCAATTAGAGACTGGTTTTAATTTTAACTCTTATTAGAAATGTAGAATTTTAAATTTAAATGCGTATTCGCTATTTTAAAAATTCTCGGATTCATCTCGAATTCGAATCGAATAAGAGATATCTGACCCGAGTTCTCGTTTTCCCTACTAACTCGAAACTAACCCTAGTTCATTTTGTGGTTTTTTTGGGAGCTAATTGGGAAGATATTGAAATTATTCGAGACAAAATACCTTCCAAGATTAACGTTCCAATTTGCGTCTATTGCAAGTTCCGAGTACGATGGAAACACGTGTTGTTTGAGCTGTAAAGCGACATCGGCATAGTTTAGTGTATAAAAATGGAGCAGCTTCGCTGGCTAGGTCGTGTTAAGCGAATGGAAGACGACACTCCAGCGAAAAAATTTGATTCGGTACCCCGCGGCATCTCCCTTAGTAAGACCTAGTATTAAACAATCTAACAGCGCTAAGATTTTGGAACTGACACCAGCAAACGCAACACAAAAGAGTCTGGCTCAAATTCTTAGATGAGACCAAAACCGACTAGAGGTAGTACGCACCAGATAAGTTAGTATTGAAGATACACCCTTTGTTGTCCAACTTCGCACATATTTGTTTTGGAGATAGTTCCGAATATATTATATTATAGTTCTGATTTAAAGCTTTAGCTTTATTAAATACCAATATGTCGTTGTTTGAGAGTAATATTTATACAGGGAGAACTACACTCCGTGATAGTCTAATCCCTATTGTAACCGGTAATTAGTTCAGGTTATGTTTACTTCTATTCTCAATATTAAACAACAAGTGAAATTCAAATTTGTTCTTATATATCACGCTATAAATGCCTAGAAGATATGCGCATTGTCCTAATCTGTCCATATCTGTTTTGTAATAAGTTCTAATAACTTGAGCTCTGATCAGTTTTGGTTCTAATAAACATAACTACAGAAGAATTACGATTTAACCATTAGATTTGTATCGAAGGAGCCACGTCCCGTTTTTCAATCCAGTCTATGTTATAATATAAACCAATTCTGCCTCTTAAATAAAAATTTCCCGAAGTTTTATCCCTAGGATCTGCATGGACTGCAATGACGCACACAAACTTGCACGCCGCACAGTGCTCCGTTCCTTGGACAAAAATCAAAAAGTTCATGGAAAAGAAACCCAACATGTTTGATATCATTTTTAAGGAAACTATTCAAATAAGAGAAACAATAACATTTTTCACAATTAAGGAGGTCCTCTGGTAATCTATGCCAAATTTTAGCCTTTTTTCAAAATATTGTGGAAAGAGAACGAGTAAAGATATTTTAGTTTCGTTTTTTGATTTGGGTAGCTTAATTTATTGAAAAAAATACAAAATTTTGAAAAAGTGAATTTATGGACCGTTCAGAAAGTTCTCGGCCTGGTAACGAGGTTCTCCGGAAAAAAGGTGGGTCCAAATTGCGCACGATTCCAAGTGTAAACATCGTCTGAAAAAAAAAAATATTATAAATATTATATATAAATATTCAGTTACTTAGAATGAATGTCCCTATAGCCCCTACCTCGGAAACAAAAATCGAAATTTTTTTAGGGGGGGAGCCGCCACTTTGAAAATGAAAAATCGAATTTCGACCTTTTTTTTTGTAGTCTAGTGTAGAAAAAAAATAGTAAACATTATTTTTTCGGCAAGTTTGAGGTAGGGGCTATAGCGGCGTAAATTCTGCGTCGTTTCATGCCTCATATATCAAAATCGGTCAAAAACTGTTTGAGTTATCGTGCGCAAAGTTTTGAAAAACATGGTTTCGAGAAAAACGCGTTTAAAGTTTTGACTTCAATTTTGAGGCACACAAATGACATTAACACATATTTTTTTAATACAATACTTACGAATATTAATCGGCAATTCCAGCCCCATAAAGTGTGCCTTCCTCCATCTCATAAAACGAGTTTTCCATGGCTTTTTGGGCTCTGCGGGCTGTGCGACCCTCTTTCGATGATGCGTACGTTTTTAGCTCTGAGCGTTGAAGTCGTTTTCCGTCGCGAGATTCAGCATACATCTCGGCTTGTGGGCCGATGACAATACCCATTGTTGACATTATTTTTAAAATACTTGTGAAGCCTTCGTTGAAAATGCAGGTTGCCAGAAAATTTGCGATTTCGACTGTGGTAGCACCACAGTGGATATGTTTCGGCGCAAAGGTCCACAAAAGCGAGTTGAACGATTCGTTACAATTTTGCGTTTCACCTCCAGTGCATCGGTTGAGTAGATCGTCGGATGATAACGCTTCGTATATGGGCTTCATTACTTGCAGAACCTTTCCATCAAGTGGGGCGTACGTGTGGTGAAATGAGGCTAATGAGCCTTCTGCTGCTGACTTTTGATAGGCGCACCAGCTGGACTCACCAGGTGGGCAATACATATGTTGTGGATTACTATCACTTGAACTTTTGTGATAATATGTTGACCATATTTCTTTTCTCATGTTTTCCACAGAGTCCTTATTACGTCGAATAGCAAGTCCATAGTAAGTAGTCAGCTCGCTTATGACTTTGTCTGTCAGTTTGCCAGTGCCTTTTCCACCGATGCCTTTGTTTTCTTTTTTGGCCTTGCGCAGCCGTGTGCCCATGCGTTTTTGCACGTGAGCGATGCACTCCTTTTTTGTGACAACGGGGTCGCCGTTATACGGATCAAGGTATAGCAAAAAAAAAAACACAAAACGATTTTTCTTTTATTTTACAACAGCAGTTATCGCGCACGCGTAGCTTTCAGCGTTCGAAAATAAACTGAATCTCGTTCGTTTGCTTCTTTCATGTGAACACCTGGGCTCAAAATCATTTCAACCCCTAAATCAAAACATGCATGTATACATACTGCATGTATACATACTGTGTGTGTATATTTTGTAATATCAATACATATTTTGGAAGAATTCCACAGAATTTTCGACTAATGACTGCAGGCAAATAAACAACTTTGCTGATGCGTTATTTTGACGAAAACATACCTACACAAAAATGCCTGTATCTCCTAAACTATTTCGAATTTTGAAAAATCCTTTTGGGAAAATATTTTTGAGTATCTGAGCAATAGAAATATAAAAAAAAAAAATCGAAAAAAAAAATTTTCGGATTACCAGAGGACCCCCTTAAGCCATTTTTGTGGGTGCTGCAACACTTCAAACTCGAAAAATTTTCTTGCTTAAATGATCATAAGCACAGTTTGCGTTCGTAAGTAGTTACTATAAAAATTCTCAAAAATACATTTTTAGCTATATTATAGCCATATAAAATAACTATTTTTCAAAAGGTAAAAGACAAAAAAAAATATATTTTTCATTTAATTGGAAAAAATAAAAAACAAAAATGTTATATATCGATAAACAGAGAAGTTTTTCTGTAAAATATATAAAATTTTACCACTTTTAGTTGTCAATAAAAAAAAAAATCGCCAAAAAATGCCCAAAAAGTAAATACAGGGCCATTAAATATATACCTTTAACTCTTTGAAACATGTAATATATACTCCGCTTTTTTAATATATAGACTTTTTAAAAATGCTCTATAAGGCCCTTTCTTCGCCGCATCAGAATTAAATTAGGCCTAAAATTAAGCAATAATTTTTGAATAGCACTTTCTTATCTTATCACTTTTCTGTACAAATCTATAACTATAGTGTTTTTTTAGTATTTTGGCCGAGTTTCATTAAAATCGGTCAACTTTTGTATGTACCTCCCATACAAAATCACGTAAAGAATTAATATAGGCTCAGGGGAAGTACCCTTAGAGTCTCACCGATTTCAACCGTTTTCAGTGCGCATCTATAACTATATATTGTTAGTATTTTGACTGAGTTTCGTTAAGATTGGTCAATTTGTATATGAACCTCCCATACAAAATCATGTGAAAAACAAATGTAGGTTCAAGAGAGGTACCCCTAGAATCCAACCGGTTTTAACCATTTTCAGTACACATCTATACGTCTATTTGCTTTACTTTTTGATCAAGTTTTGTAAAATTCGGCCAATCTTTGTTTGTGCGTCCCATACAAAATCATGTAAAAAATTAATATAGGTCCAACCCAAGCAACAATTCTTAAGAGTTGAGCACTGGGCGAAAAATTTTAGTTTTTAATTACGTCCTATAACTATCTTCAGCAAGAGCAATACGCTTACAGATTATTTTCAGCAAAACTAGTTGTCTATAAGTGTTCTGTTCTCTTCCACATTATCTCATAGTAGCTTAAAAGAGTTGTGTTATAAGAGCATTACTGCGAAAACGCTGCATCTTACAAGTCATTTCTTACAGACTTCTACAACACTTCAGCTATCAGAGCCAAACTCTGAAGAGTTTTAGCTTTATAGATTAAGTCTTATAGACATCTCAAAGGCTTTTATTTTAAGATGTCTGATCTGATCTGAGCAACGGTCTGACTAGAAGAGTATCACTCTGAATATAAGAGAAACAGTCTGACTAGAAGAGTGTTACTCTGATAATAAGAAGATCTTGGTTCTTATAATCGGACAATTGCCCTTAAAAGATTTAACTGTATTCATGTTCTTAACCCTTTCTTGTAAATGTATCATTTATCAAAATAAATGGGTTTTTATTTAATTAGCTTAAATTTCAGGGTACCTATAAATTAAACGAACAGAATTATGTACAAATTATGTTCAATGAATTTGGTTCATTCATAAGAAAAATATTCCGAAAGAAGAGAACAATTTCTAACTGCAATTTACGTATTCACTTCCATTCATAAGATGTTATACTTTCCAGGAAGAAAATGTGCTAAATTTTCATAGCAAAATTTATAAATTTTAGTAGGAATTCTTTGGCGAGCTTAGCCCACTAAAATTCTGATTCGAGTCGACATACAGTCAAAACCGAGACACAACTATTTTTTGTTACATAAATCAACCTTTTGAGGAAGATTTTTCATATTCTTTATAGCGCAAATTTATTTAACTCTCAACGCAAAGTAATGAAATTAGTTCGGTAAAGCTTGCACTAATGTAATGAAAGGGTTAATTCTGCTTGGCATAAGTGAATGCTTTTTAAAAATGGTGGCCCTACAAAATTTCGCTTTCACTTATCTCGTAGAGTATATAACTCTTCTATGTGACTTACTTAAGTATATTAATTTTGTAGTAAGAGCTGTACTCTTGTATGGAGACATCAACTCTTAAAACTGCGTTTTAGTGCATTTATTAAGAGTATAGTATAATTTGTTAATTAAATAAAACTTTTAATGTTGGTTTTTGCGAAAGGGGACAGCTTCTAACCGAGGTGCAATATGAGATACTTACGATAAAGTTTCCACCGCAATGAAATTTATGCGTTTATATGATAAAATACTACACCACGCATATACAATATTATTGATATAATAATTTCCTACAAACATAATAAAAAATGGTACATCAAATTTTGTTATATTAAAATAGTGTTGGTAGTATTGTATATATACATAAATTCTTATAAAACTCTCTTATGAGTATATACATCTTAATTTTCTTAAAAGTATATATCTGCAAGAGATCTGTAAGTCTTGTCTAAGACAATGTTTCTTAGAGTGTTGATCTTGTTTCAGAGCTCTAAGAGACCGATATAAGGGCGTTCTGAAAATTACAACTCACACTTATATAGCGCCAAAATGAGCTTAGAAGAGTTTTACAAGTATCTTACAGATATCGTTTAGAGTTGATCGTAAGTGTATCAATCTTAATAATTTCTCTTCAAGAAGTCTTTAGGATAAAATAATGAAAATAATTGTAGGTTGGGAAGGGAGGTAACCCAAGGGACTGACCAATTTTAAAAATTTTTGAAATTTTTCTTAATTAGCTTATACTGAAGAAGTATACAATATTTCATTATCATAAAATCACTCCTTCTATTACTGCCCCTTGCTTGTACGGGGTTGACGCACTGTGCGCCGCTGTGTTTAAATACAGTTTGGAAAATAAAAATTTTCAAAATGTTCAAATTTTTGAAAAGGGCTCGGATTTTTTTGACATTTTTTGACAACTTTTTTTCTGCTCTAACGCAGACATTTTCTGATTATGCATCAAACTTTTTTAGGGCATTTTTTGTAATTTTTAGCCATTTTTAGTCATTTCTGTTTTTTCGAATTATTTTTATGGGTTTTTACATAATTTTTTATCATTTTCAGTGATTATAAGGGTCAGTAAAATATTTCGTAGATACTTTTGAAAGTCCTTAAGCCAAAGCAGTAGAATAGGGCAAACATTGTTTTCCAACAATTAAATAAATATAATGGGTATAATTTTCAATATTAAAAAAAAAAAAATAAAAATAAAAATTATTTAAAAAAATAAAAATTGTTAATTTTCAATCTATACCACGAGCCATAGACACTTGGAAATGCTGGTGGGAATGTAGAAGGTTTTACCAAGTATTGAATAAAAAATGTTTGATCAGATTTTACATAAAATTCAGACGTTATTTAAAAAAGTACACCATCTTGCTCAGTATTCTTTATATATCTAAAATCGGCCATCTAACCTCTTGAGTGTTTTTGCCACTGTATTTATTGTAGCGACGCACAGTGTCGCGGGTGCGGACAAAAGTCAAAAAATATTTTTTGTTAGAATTTAAAAATAAACTAGTAAGGAATGGAGCTTCGGCAGGGTACCGAAGCTAAAATACCTCCCCCCCCCCCCCCCGCGGCCGTACTGAAGTATATCCGAAGTCTTTCGACGTCTGTAAAATTTGTATGCATAATCTGCAAAAATATTTGTGTCAAACGCTTAATTTAATTTTACCCTTAGCTACCACAGAATAATTTGTAAACAAAGTAAAATGCCACACCCACTTTTCTAGGATAAACGACGTGGGCGGAACTTGGGTACATATAGACGCGATGCCATTCAGTTTTATATATTTACAGTTTTATATATATATATTTTTATATTTATTTTTTTCAATTTTGATGAAATTGATGAATCGGTTTTCATCCGATTTTGCCAAATATCAAAAAGTGGCTTATGTTAAATATCAAAGTTTGTATGCAGATTTTTAAGCGAAGATTTTTAAGCGTTTTTGCCAAATATCATAGCGATAGTCTATATTGTATATAAAAGCCTATGTGCAAAATTCCAAGATATTTCTGCAATTTGAGCAAATTTTTAAGGGATTTTACGGTTAATGTATAGCTTCTTTGTATGGGAGGTAGGCGTGGTTTTTATACGATTTTTCCAAATTTTATTTATTAAAGATTTATATTAAAGACCAAAGCTTATATGCAAAATTTCAAGGCAATTCATTAATTTTTGTGGATTTTGAAGAGATTTTACTGTTAAAATAAAATCACTGTGTATGGGAGGTAGGCGTGGTTTTCATCCGATTTTTTCCGATTTCATAGAGAGGATTTATATTGGATATCAAAGCATACGTGTCAAATTTCAAAGCATTTCTTTAATATTTGTGGATTTTGAAGAGATTTTACGGTTAAAATAAAGTCACTTTGTATGGGAGGTAGGCGTGGTTTTCATCCAATTTGGCTCATTCTCGAACTTGATCTTCCTTTTTTAAAAATAAGCTTATATTTTGAATTTCATTGCGAAAGCTTTAAAATTACGGCTGTAATCGTGTCGACAGACGGACAGACAGACGGACACACGGAAATCGACTCAGGAGGTGATGCTGATCAAAAATATATATACTTTTCTATACCTAAAAAAGTAAATATACCCTCTGCGCAGTACGCGTTGGGGTATAAAAATAAGTATACGGGATTGCAGACAGGAATCTAATTATTTTAGGAAAGGAATCTAATTATTTTCTTCTTAGGAAAAAAATCTGTTATATCAAAAAACCTAAAAAACCCACAAATATAAGTTTCTTAAAAATCTAAAAGAACTTTTATTTGTATTATTTAATTTTTTTTTATTTTTAAACAATATTTTTTAAGTATTCTCCTAAAACTTGGTTTGAAGAAACTCACAAACACAGAAGTCATGAAAAATTTTCTCGAGCATGTTTTTGCTAAAATGCAAAAATTTGTATGGGAAAAATATAATAATTTCCAAAAACTTAAAACACAATTTAAAATAAAAACGCATTTTTAATATCTTTTTAATTTCAATGTGATTTCAATGGAAGCTCTCTTAACATTTTTTCGGAAAAGTTTACCTGCGGCAGCTAAGAACTTAAGAAGTTATAGGCAAATTTTCTGAAGCGTGTTTTGGCTAAAATACAAAAAAAATTCAAAGTGAAAAATAAGGGCTTTTTTCAAATCCGTCAAACTGATGGTTAGGAATTATTCTTTTCGGGTATGAAACTATTGCTATAAAGTTTTGTGGATCTGGAATAATTTTTTGGGGAAATTTAACAGATTACCGAGTTCGGTTATATGGTTAGTAGGCGTTTTAATCGGCCGATTTGATTTATTTTTACACCAACTATTTGTTGCTATAAAAAATAATGCGAACCAATTTTAAGTAATTGATCTGGAATAATTTTTTGGGGAAATATACCAGATTATTGATTTCGGTTATATGGGAGGTGAGTGTGTTAGCCAACCGATTTAATTAATTTTTACACCAATTATTTCCTGTGACAAAAAAAAATTGTGTGCAAATTTTTATTATTATGGGATAATTTTTTGGAGAAATGTGCCAGATTACCAATTTCGGTTATATGGGAGGTGGTCTTTTCATTCATCCCATTTCAACGAAATTTTGTGTGAATAGTTTTTTTGTCGTAAAACTTATGTTCACGAAATTTCATGATCCTGCGACAACTCCTATTTTTGTCCGTGGCTTATATAGAGCCGCGACACTGTGCGACGTTGTGCAAAAAAAATTTTTTTTTTTTAATGTTTTTAGATGCAAAAACCACTACTATTATTTTCAAACGTATTATTATTAAACGTAATAATTTTCTCTCAACAGTGATTTACGACGACAGCATGACCGAAATGTTGCCAAGTTACACGATTTAGTGAATGCTTTACAAGATCTATCTGTGCTGAAAACTAGTTATAATCTCGTATCTACTCTAGATAATTATCTACAGGTTTGAGTTTAAGAAAAAAAAACTCATATTCAGTAACAAAAGCATTGTATAAATTTTCTTTAAGGATTCTTTAAATAAAACAGCACTCTATATACTGGAACGTGTACATTTGGATAATTTAAAGAGTTTGGTCAATGATTTTCTCTATCCGATCTATCTGGAAAAAGGTGAATCCCCAGTTGCAGCGCTACGTCAATACATAAATCTGTTAGTTGCGAATCGCAGCTCATTTAGTGCTTGGCTTGCAAGAGCTGCAGCATGCATTCAACTACTGCATAATGAAGATGATCAACTGGAAAGTGCTCTATTGGTTTTACAAGTAAATAAAAAATAATTCTTTAAAACTTAAATAAAAATTGTATCTTGCATAGGCCTCACCAGTACCTTGGCCGGATACACTGGCTCCGCTTATTAAATTGCGCTATTCGACACATCCCTTAGCATTAAAAATAAGGTCTGAATATGAAATTCAGGTCATTAAAATTATGAAAGCCAAATACGGATGGCCCGCCGAGAGCGCATCGGATATAAATTTAAATTTTTTCTTATTTCGTGTAGTTAAAATGAATTTACCAGATATGCTGCAGGATTTGCAAGTATTAATAAAGGCCGCGCCGGAAATTGCTGCAAACGCTAATTTCAACTGTTGTTATCAATTGGTGCGTAGCGGAAAAATGGAGTTAGCATTTGAATTTTATAAAATTTTGCGAACGGATAAAAATTCAAAATTCAGTTCAGAAATTGCAGACTTTTTTGCGGTGTGTACCTTATTCATAGAAGCTGTAAAAATAAAAACTCTTCCTTATTTTCAACATCCCATATTTTTTCAAAGACTTTAAACGTTTTACTAAATAATTCTTTCATTAATATTTCTTAGGAAATCCTTAAAAATTCGGATCCACTTTCTGATGATAAAAGTATTGAAGAGCATCAGAAAATGATAGAGTTCTACAAACTAATTACTACCGACTCAAAAGAGAAATGTACTAAACAGCGTTTAAGTGCCATAAAAAACCAATTTCTTCTTCATCAAAAATTCGGTATAAGCACAGATTTATTATGCGATATGGTATCATTCCAGAGTCGACTAAATCTTTTGGATATGGCTATTGAAAAAATTATAGAACGGAGCCAAGCTGCTGTTAATATAACCGGATTTATTTTAAGCGAAATCTATGAGTTAAGCTCTGCATTGAATATGGAAAAAATTGTTGGTGTGAAACGCATTTGCGAAAACATGCGTTGCTTACCGTTAACTTGCGCCTTAGCATACACAATCCTGGATTTAATCGACTGTACGCTTGAGAATAAAGATGATTTTGTTGAATTTGCTTTAGTTATTTTAGCTCAACAAATATCTGAAGCTAAGAGCAACTGCAGTAAGTTTGAATATTTTTTTTGTCTCTATTTTTTGTGATTCCATTATTTATTTCAGCCGCATTTCAAACTGGAAATTGCACCATTAATAACGATCCACTTGCATTTCCACTTGCATACGAATTACTAGTGCGCACACTTTCATTTGAACAAGTACATCATCCACAGGATATAATTCAATTGCTTAATTGTGTGCGTATTGTTGTTAATTCGCATTCTAAAGATTCCATAGATGATTATTATAATGGCAATGCAAAACAAATAAATGACCTAGTACTTAAAGCATTGGATGCAATACAAGTTGCTGTGGTTAATTCAACTTCAAGCTTTTCCGATGTCATAAATGGATCTTTCGATATGAAGCCAACAATTTCGAAACGACCGTCAGTGTCTTTGTTTGATGTCGTTGAAGTGCAATCTCAACATCACACAATAAAAAAGGTAATCGTTAAAGACTATTTTAAAATAACGGCTGAGTTCCTAAATGCATTTATGCAAAGCATCAGTGACCTTTTTCTATGAATTGGTGCTTATTAGATTCACAAAAACTACACAACTAAAGCGTGCTTAACAATAATAATCTAGTTGCGCAGTTTTGGTGAACCAACTAAGCTCTAATTCAAAGAAAAAGTCACTGATGCTTTGCATAAATGCATTTAGGAACTCAGTCAACCTTTTACCCTAAACAAACAAAACAAAATGTAATTTGTTAATGTAGCCGGTATATTATACAATAATAAGTAAGTGTGAAAATTAGGGCTATGACTTTATTCGAAGTTTTTGAACTTCGAAGTATTCGAAGCTTTGTTTCAAAACATCGAATAGGAAAAAAACTTCGAAGTTACGAAGCTTCGATGCTCGATTATTCATTTAGCATACCAGGCAGTAAAAAAATTCGAAGTTTGAAGATTTTATTCAAAAATATTTTATAATTTTTATGTGCCTGCGTGATAAACTTCATTTGAACTTCATATAAAAATAAAAATATATAAAAAAAAATGAGATCCTGGGTGTGGAGCTATTATAATAGAAGTGCTGATGCTCAATTAGCGATTTGCAGTGTATGTGAGAGAGTTTTGCGGTTGCATGGGTCTACAAGTACACTTCGTGCGCATCTGAAGACTCACTCAATTTTTTTAAAAGTTCTACAGAGAAAGCGCCAGCATTCAGAAAGGCAAGTTAATAGGACATGTATGAACCGTACGGGAATAGAGGCTGAGTTCCTAAGCGCATTTATGCAAAACATTAGTGATTTTTTCTTTGAATTGGTGCTTGGTAGATTCACCAAAACTGCGCAAATAAAGCGTGCTTAAAATTAACTATTCAGTTGCGCAGTTTTGGTAAATCAAATAAGCACCAATTCAAAGAAAAAATCACTGATGCTTTGCATGAATGCTCATAGGAACTCAGTCTCTATTTCCGTACGGTTCATACATATTCTGTTCATTTACCTTTCTTCATGCTGGCGCATTCTCTGTAGAACTTCTTCAAAAATTGAGTGAGTCTTCAGTGTAGAACTATGGATCAATAGGGTACAGGATCGATCTCCACGGTGGGCAAAGAAATATTTTTTGTTTTTTTTTTGTTGATGTGAATGCCTTTGTGTTGTTGTTCTTATTCAAATTCATTGTTCTTAAAATTCTTTGCAAAAATTGGAAAGAGAGCTGAAAAACTCGTTTTTGCTGATAAGAAGCGAAAACATTTCTTTAGAAAAATGAATGGATATAATTTTCGTGATCAGCGACCCCAAACTAGTCTAAAAAAATGCCCTTGCACATTTTGTAAACAAGTGTTATGTGACCAAAGCTGAAAGCAGGCGTAGTACACATACTTAACTCGACAAACTTAACTTAGCAAATAACATTCTGAAGAAAATTGTCGCCTTTTTTCACCTACACCCGAAATAAATAAGTATATACTATATGAAAATATAAATACATATTGACATTCCATAGCGTCTTCTTTCATCGATTTTCGACTTTTAAACAAAGTTAGACTGTAAAACACAACATTCTGCGTCATAAAAGACTCAGGTAATCGGGTATTCAAAAGGAAATTTTGTGAAGACTATTTTTTTACGGACATCCCCAGAACCAAAAGCTATCTACGCCACTGAGTCAGTACAATATTAGAATATTTACTTGAAGCCTCAGCATTGACTCTTAGCTTTTATTTTGTGCATGGGTCAATGTAAAGTACATTGCAGAGAACTAACGGTTATGGAACGCTTTCATTGTCGCGGGATAGTATTCAATTGTACACTGACTGAAACAAGTAGCATTATTTTTTTTTTCTGCATCTATGAATTACCCATCATTTAGAAAGCGAACAAAAATTGTACGTCAAATAGAACAACAAACAAAACATGTATAGCTGTATAAAAACAAACAATATATGAAGCTTTGAAGTATTGGAGTCTTCGAAGTTTTACCGATTCGAATAGTAACCTTCGAAGCTTCGCATAAAAAAAACTGCGAAGTTCCGAAGTTTGCTTCAAATATTCGAATACTTTGAAGTTTCGAAAAACCCAAATATGGACAGCCCTAGTGGAAATCCTCTAACAAATAATTGATCCAGGTAGAAAAACATCGAAGTAGTGTATATGTACTGCCGTCATAAGAAACAGTGCGGCATCTGCATTTTTAAAAATTCTCAGCAAAACCCCTAAAAATAAAAAGTTAATATTTCATGAACAAGGGATGGAATAATTATAAAAATTTAGTTCGTTAAAATATCTAAACCCGGTACAATATTAGTGTTAAAGAATTTACGAGTAATGCAAAAACTGTGGCACATATTACTGTAGTTGCCGCTTTTAGTTTGTTTCTTCTTCGAATTCAGGCAATTGGAAAATTTAAAAATTCGTATCTACATTACTTTTCACATCTGTAAAGAAAAAAAGTTTGCTTATTTTTATTCAAAATGCCATTTTTATCAAAAACCACCTTTCCGATATAAAGGATCTATATTATTAGGGTAAAACCGAATGTTTAATATTTATTTGCAATCAATTAACGAAAAAAACTTATTTGACGCAAACTCTATTTACTACCGAGCTGTCAAAACGAAATTCATATTCAAAATTTTAAGTAAAACTGAATAACGGCATAAGAATATCATTCAATCAATGCAGAAGTGATTCATAAATAAGATTTTTAATTCAAATACAATTTTCAAAATTTGATTAATTACACTGTGCATATCCAAATATCAAGCAAGCTGCGGACTTATCATTTCAGCATAATTCGAGGACTCTGAATTTAATGGCGTTTGCCGTTTTTCAATCCTTCGGCCCGTTTTCGAGAAATTGAAGGTTCAGGGTCAAGTACATGTTGATGCAGTTTTAGCTCGAAAAACTTTTTTCTCATACACTTTATCGACTTCGAGTCTATGAGTGAAACATTAAGAACTACCTGGAGAATAATTTTTCAGAACAGTTTAATCCTCGAAACCCAACTCTTATGATCCAAATTGGCCCCAGAAATCAAAAAACCCGTTTTTTTCGTATAAAAGCTCTCTTTAAAAAAAAAACGATTAAGCTTTTTGATAGAAAAATAAATTAACAAATGAACCCAAATTAACCTACCTTCTGTGACCCCAAAATTACCTCAAAGGTATTAAAACTGAGTTTTTCATATGCCGATGAATTGAAAAACGGCAAACGCCATTAAGTTCAGCGTCCTCAAATTATGCTGAAATGATATGTCACTAGCTTGTTTGCAAAAAAAAGTGTTCGATTCATGCACAGTGCTATTCATTTCAATTATTCTTTTCGTTATTCAGAATAATGGGCCATATGAATAAAAACTAAGCAATTGCTTTTTCTTGAAATGTTTACTTACTTACTTAGGTGGTCGTAAACCGTAAACCGTGTCCGGGTTTCGGCCGACCTCATCAGTTCTCGCCAGGCGCCTCTGCTTTGCGCGCGCCTTCTCCAATCGGATACACCAAGTGCGGTTAGGGCTTCCTCAGCCTGCTCCATCCATCGGAGGCGTGGTCTCCCTCGTCGTTGTTGACCAGCGACCCCCGCCTCGAGCACTTTTTTCGCTGGAGCTTCGTCGTCCATACGATGGACATGATCCAGCCAGCGTAGTCGCTGCACAGTTATACGCCGAACTACGTCAATGTCTTCGTAGAGCTCATACAGCTCGTGGTTCATTCGGATGCGATAGTCATCGCCGAATCGAACAGGACCGCAGATTTTGCAAAGAACTTTTCTCTCGAACACCCCCAGAGCGGCTGCGTCAGCTTGCGAAACTACCCATGCCTCAGCGCCATAAAGCAGCACAGGTAGAACGAGCGTCTTGTAGAGTGTTAGTTTTGTCGATCGAGAGAGGGCTCTGGAACTTAGTTGCTTACTGAGCCCGTAGTAGCACCTATTAGCAATTATTGTTTTTCGCTTTATCTCCAGGCTGATTTCGTTGTTGGTATTAATGGCGGTGCCAAGGTAAACGAACTCCGTGACTGCTTCAAAGTTATAGCTGCCGGATAAAACGTGGGAGTCTAAACGCCGCGCTCCCTTGTTTGTAGACAGCATATACTTTGTTTTACCCTCATTTATCGATAAACCCACTTTGGCTGATTCCTTTTCGATAGCGGCAAAAGCAGCGGTAACATCTCTCTTGGTTCTGCCGACAATATCAATATCATCACCGTACGCAAGGAGCTGGACACCTTTATAGAAAATGATGCCATTACGATGCACACCGGCCTTTCGTACGACCCCCTCCATGATGATGTTAAAGAGATCGCAAGACAGTGGATCGCCTTGCCTGAAATCTCTTTCGGTATTGAAGTTTCGGAGAGGTCATTTCCTACCTTGACGGATCTGCGTGTGTTGCTCAAAGTCATTCTGCAAAGTCTAATCAACTTTGCAGGTATACCGAACTCAGACATTGTTGCGTATAGGCAATCCCTTCTCGGGCTATCGAATGCAGCTTTAAAATCGACAAAGAGATGGTGTGTGTCAATTTGATTTTCGTGGGTTTTCTCCAGGATTTGTCGTAGCGTGAAAATCTGGTCTATGGTGGACTTACCAGGTCGAAAGCCACACTGATAAGGTCCAATCAGTGTTTTTGTAATTGGCTTTAATCTTTCACACAGTACGCTTGAGAGAACCTTATATGCGATGGAAATAAGACTGATACCTATATAGCTGGCGCAGATTCTTGGGTCTGCTTTCTTAAGTATAGGGCACAGTACGCTGAGGTTCAAATCGTCGGGCATGCTTTCTGCTAGCCATATTTTGCTGATGAGCTGATGCATGCGCCTTATCAATTCATCGCCGCCGGTTTTAAACAATTCAGCTGACAGGCCGTCAGCACCCGCTGTTTTATTGTTTTTGAGTCGTTTGATAGCAACTCGAACCTCTTCATGGCTAGGTGGAAATTCTTTCACTCCGTCATCGTTGATTGGTGGCTCTGAACTGCGCTCTCCATAGACGGCATTGGTGGAATCGTCGCCAGTAAGTAAATTGGAGAAGTGCCGTCTTCACAATCTCAGCACACACTGTGTATCCGTATTCAGATCTCCATTTTCGTCTCTACAAGTGGATGCTCCGGGCTTGAAACCTTGGGTTAGACGCTTAACCTGTTGATAGAATTTTCGTGCATCCTTCTTGCCCTGGTATACCTCTAGTTCCTCACGCTCACGCTTTTTCTGCTCTCTTTTCTTGCGTCTGAAAAGGCTCCTCTCTTCCTTCCTCTTTTCGCGGTAGTTTTCTCGCACGGCTCGCGTTGCAGCTGACTACAGCGTTTTTTTATATGCTGCGTTTTTTACTGCTGACGCGATGCGACACTCCTGATCATACCATTGGTTCCGAGGTTGCGGGCGCCGGAAACCAATGACTTCTTCAGCGGCAGCGCGCATGGAGTGGGATATATGCGCCCAAAGCCCGCCGGCGTCGTCGGGTCCAGAGGTTGGTTGGTTGGGCTTAACCGAGATTTGAGCGGAGTAGGCTTCGGCAGTCCGTTGTAATTGCAGCTTAGCGACATCTAGCTTTCGTTGCATTCCTGTGCGTATGTTCTTCGCATTGCATAATCGCATGCGGATCTTGGCTGCAACAAGATAATGGTCGGAGTCAATGTTGACCATCCGAAATGTACGCACATCTAGAACACTAGAGGCATGCCTTCCGTCGATTACAACATGATCAATTTGGTTTCGCGTTTTTTGATCCGGGGACAGCCAGGTGGCCTTGTGGATGTCGAGGTGCTTAAATCTGGTGCTACTAACTACCATGTTTCGCGCCGCGGCGAAGTCGATCAGTCTTAGACCGTTGTTCGTGGAGGTCTCATGAAGACTGAACTGACCGACAGTGGGGCCAAAGATGCGTTCCCTTCCGACTTTTGCGTTAAAATCGCCGAGGATTATTTTCACGTGATGGACCGGAAGGTGGTCGTATACGTCCTCAAGACTAGCGTAGAAAGCGCCTTTGACGGCTTCGTCCCTTTCCTCCGTCGGGGCGTGCGCGCAAATAAGGCTGATGGAGAAAAATTTTGCCTTGATGCGGATCGTGGCCAATCTTTCGTTCACAGGTGTGAACCGGGAAACAAGGTGGCGTAGTTCCCGGCTAACAACGAATCCACATCCAAATTCGCGCCTCTCCGCATGGCAGCTGTAGTAGATATCACAGTGTGCTTGTTTAGAGCAGCCTTGCCCTTTCCATCGCATTTCCTGGATGGCGGTGATGTCAGCCTCTATTGTTTTGAGGGCTTCCGCCAGTTGGATAATGGCACCTTCCCTATAAAGGGTTCGGACATTCCAGGTGCATATCCGTAAATCATTGTCCGTTTTTCGTTTGCGGTGGTCGTCAACGTAATTGGGATTCTTATCCGAGGCTGGTTTAGTTTTCATTGGGCAGTAGTAATGTGGCGGGACCCAAACCCTGCGCACATTCCATGTTTAAGGTCTATGGAGTGACCCGCCGCTCAAATTAGCCGTCAAACTGACGGATGCCAGTTTGCCGTTGCCCAGGGAACACCACGTGGAGGTTTGAGTCGACTTGAGACGATTTTGACATGGATAATGCTGGCCTCGCCAGGTTGAGGCAGTCAGACACGTTGCCATGTGAAGGTTCGCCCCCTGTTCCCTTCTTGAAATGTTTATGAATAAAAAAAATTTTTTTTATTTTTTTATGCTTATGAATATAAATTCAAGCAATTGCTTGTCCTTCAAGAAATAGATACACACACGTGAATACATTTCAGCTATTGCTTGAAGATCTTAAGAAATAGCAATTGCTTAGTTTTTATTCATATGTCCCAATGAATCAATTTTTTTATTCATATGAATGCTATTCATATGTGGTGGCCGTGGCGTAGTGGGTAGAGTGTGTAACTCTTACGCCAGAGAACCCAGGTTCGAATCCTCCATCCGACACAGAAAGTTTTTTCAATTGAATTAATTTTTCTGTTCGGCCGTCACCTCTCTGCAGACAATGGCAAACCTCAGAGAGTAAAAACTGCCATGAAAAGCTTCTTGAGAACATAAGCAGTTCTCGATCATTTGTGTGCAAACATTTCACATCACACACAGCACAATTGATCATAAGAAGCTCGGTCAAAGTCCTTTCAAGGGCTGAAATGCCCATTTCGTTATTTTTTTTTTATGAATGCTATTCACAAAGAATACAATTTACAAAGAATTTCAGCATTTTCAATTATTCTTTTTTTATTCATTATTCATTTGTTATTCATTATTAATTTTTTATTCATTTGCACTGAAGCCATGAATAAAAAAATGAATCATTTGCACAGAAGCCATGAATAAAAAGTGAATAATGATAAACCAAAGATAAACTAATATAATGAACTATGCATCGCTACTTTGTATTGCAACGTCTTATTTTTCAGGCATCAGACGGACAAAGTGACGCTACCCTAACTGATTGGAGTCTGCCAGCAGACTGAAAGCTTATGACTGTGCTTATTGGCTGTGTTCCTAAATTCATTTATGCAAAGTAGCAGTGACTTTTTCTTTGAATTGGTGCTTAGTTGATTCGCCAAAACTGCACAACTAGATTATAATTTTTAAGCACGCTTTAGTTGTGCAGTTTTGGTAGAGTCACCAATTCAAAGAAAAAGACACGCTTTGCATAAATGCATTTGCATGAACTCAGTCCTTCTTGGCGGCGCAAGCATTTATATACGTATGCATTGCTTGTAAGGCTCTGAGACATTTATAAAACGATTCTATTCAACAAACAACACGATGTTGTTACGTCAGCAGCAACTGAATCATCAATGCATTTTGCTCATACAAAAATGTGAATTTTTTTTCTTTTTTTTTGCTATCTTGTGGCTTTATTAACGAAGTGAAAAACTCCAAAGTTAGATATTCGTTTTATGCACGTATAGCTGATATTTTGGCATAAATTTTATCTTTGTTCGATGATTATAAAAGGCTGTATGTATCCCTAAAGTGTCCCACAAAGACGTTAGCATGACCTTGAAAAAATTTGTGAAAATACCCCCATACAAACTGCGCTATAAAACGTAATTCTACGTCAACATTCTGACAGATGGAATTGAACATGGGTTCTTACGGCTTACTGAACACGCACTTTAAGAGAATGCCACGGCAGCCAGAAGTAACATATCGACCCCTTTGGGCGAAATTATCGTATGTGTCACAAAAACAAATTTTACAGGAGAGCGTTTTTTCTTATTATTTTTATGAACTTTAATATTGTTTTATCTGTAAGTAACGTGAAGCGAGTAGAAGCACGGTACAACGAAATGTCCATTTCAGCCCTTGAAAGGACTTTGACCGAGCTTTTTATGATCAATTGTGTTGTGTGTGTTGTGAAATGTTTGAACACAAATAACAAATAATCGAGAACTGGACCTACATGTTATATGCCGACTCCGAACGGCTTCTCAAGAAGCTTTTCATGGCAGTTTTTACTCTCTGTGGTTTCCCTGTAGGAAAATCAACTAATTTAAAAGAAGTTGATAAAGTAGTTTTTTGTCAACCACAACTAGTTGAAATTCTGACTTTTTTCCGTAGAACGAACTTACTTATTTTGTATGGTGATGTCCGCTAAATAAGTCAATTGACTTTCGTCTGCATATATTTTCAACTACTTGTTACATTAGTTACATTTAAATTATTTTTTTAATTGCTTTAAAATAACCATTTGAAAACTATTGCTGATGGCCTAAAGTTAATAATATTTGATGAAATAACATGGTTAAATATATATAAACTTGTAATCTAATAAAAATTTGCAATTAAAACATGTCAACATCAGAGTAGTTGCCGCCTTAATATAATTCAAAGTAGTTTATCAATCACTTGTTTTTAAGTAGTATTTCAATTACTTCATATATAAACAATAAAAACTATTTAGAATTGAACTGGATGCCGCCTTAATATAATTCAAAGTAGTTCATATACTGGTTTATTTTAAATTAGTTTTTTAATTAGTTGTTTTTAAAAACAAGTTAGTTTGTTCCTATAGGGTTGCCATTGTCTGCACGGCCGAACAGAAAAATTAATTCAATTGAAAAACTTTCCGTGCCAGGTGGGATTCGAACCAGGGTTCTCTGGAGTATGGGCCACCCACTCTACCCACTGCGCCACGGCCGCCTACTTATTTTACACTCTATTACACTAATATTTTACACTCTATTTTACACTAATTTATAAATGAAAAAGTAAATATAACAACAACTATGTACAAAATATTTTTGTATGGCACATACAATAATTTCGCACACAAGAAAAAAAATGCATTGTAACATACGATAAAATATGCAGTTAATTTTTGGCGTAACTATAGGGACTTCAGCTACAATATTTTACCAGGTGGTGCGTTGTGGTATGTAGAACAAATTTGCATCAAGAAGTCAATTTCGAAAAAATGCCACATACGATAATTTCACGCAAAGGGGCCGATATATATTTTTTTAATTATCAATTTAATGAATTTAAATTTATGAGGTATATTTTTATTAAAGCTTTTAATTAAATTTATGATGCACTCATTACTTACAAAACAGCTACCGCAACGCGCGAGAATGACGCAACTTCAGTGATTTTTAGAGTTAAGATTGCTTGTTATGTTATTATGTAAAATTGGTTTCGTTTAGACAACCAAAACTAAAAGCGTATTCTAAGCGGCTGCATTAAGCTGACGAGATAAATGACAGTATGGGATATATGTACCGGCAATTATGCAAGCAATATTATAGCATATATTCAACTAAAGTAAAATTAAATATCAATCCTGATGCAAAATCTTTTTGGAACTTTGTTAATACTAAGCGGAAGATAAATTCCTTTCCATCTTTTATGAAATATAAAACTTTTGAGTCGGATGTTGATATAACTATATGTAACCTTTTTGCAGATTTCTTTAAGACCACTTATTCGCCTACTTCTTATGTCATGATATTTGCTCCCCAATAGTTGATGTTAACACTGTTTCAACCTTCTTAAAAAATCTGAAAACATTTATAAAAGTGGTCCTGATAACCATTCCTTTATGTACCATGTATAGAAAAATTGTATTATTGAAATATTGAAGCATGTATATAAGACCGTTTCATTTTTTCAACGTTTTTCAAAAAGATCCCGGGACACGCTGATTGCTGATTCCACTTTAAAAACCATGAATTTTGGTATACAACACTTCAATATTAACAAACGGTGAATGACCCGCGCAAAACGCTTAAAGGGTTTTTGGCTAAAAATTCATTATTTGGAAAAAACATGAAATTTCTTCTTTAGTGTTTTGCATATACCTAAGAAACTGATAAAACGATTTTTACGAATTTGCTTTTGCTTAAAAAATAATAAAATTTGTCATCTTTTGATATAAGATACATTACATTTTGATAGGTAAATTGTGTTTTACTACTCTCCAAATTGAAATCTTTAAGAAAATTATTACGAAAATTTGATGACTTCAACTCTTATTACCCTCTGTTAAAAAGCATGAGAAAGAATTTTTTAATTGTATGAATTTTGCATTTTGAGAAATTTCAAACCAACAATTTTGATGTATCATTCATAGATTTTGGAAAGGTATTTTTTCAAAAATTAACACAACTCTTCTGTGAATTTTTCTATACTTAATATACCTTTTGTTCAAAATTGCAAAATTCAAAGTCTCAGAAACCTATGAAGAGTCTGCTTTATCACGAACGCAGGCATTTGAGTGGTAAAAATTGTTTAAAGAGGATCGTACATCAGTTGGCAACTAACTCACCCTTCTCATCCACCAACATCAAGAAACGATGAAAATATCAAAAAAATAGAAGAAATTGTGCTTTATATATCGACAGGATCGGCGGACAATATTTTACATGATAATTTAGACATACTACGGGTTGCAGAGCGACTTGTTCCAAAATTGTTAAATTCCCTTAAAAAAGAGTTTCGCAAAACTGTCGCTCAGGAGATGCTCTAAATGGCCGATACGGACAATCAGCGCATCATTAGTGGTGAAGAGACTTGGATGTACGAGTATGACGTCGAAACAGCTCAACAATCTGCAGAGTGGCGCTATCCAGATGAGCCGAAACCCAAAAAATCTCTACAAAGTCGTGCAAAAATTAAGTTGAACTTGACTGTTTTCTTCGATTCGCTATGTGTCGCGCACTCGGAACTCCTTCCGCAAGGTCAATCCGTCAACGCTCAATATTATTTAAGTATTTTAAAGCGCTTGCACCAACATAATGTACCAACTCACACACCACGTATTGCTTGCGACTATTTGACCAAAAACAATGTCAATATCGTTCAACAATCACCATATTCGCCAGATATGACTCCGTGGGGTTTTTTCCTATTCCCCAAACTCAAACTGTCCCTTCGTGGAAAACATTTTGAAACGGTTGCAGTCATCAAAGAGAATTCGCAGAGGGAGTTGAAGTCCATTCTGAAATCGGCTTACCAAAAATGCTTTCAAGAATGGAAAAAACATTGGCATATGTGTATCGCCTCCAATTTTGATTATTTTGAAGGGGATAAAATAAATATTGAAGAATAACTGTGAAGAATAAAGAAACTAACTGTTGTTGTTTTATTTGCACAGCCCGTTTAATAAAAAGAAATTTGATATTTTTCAGAAAAA
The DNA here is from genome assembly GCA_914767935.1 of Coremacera marginata. NCBI lineage: Eukaryota > Metazoa > Arthropoda > Insecta > Diptera > Sciomyzidae > Coremacera > Coremacera marginata. Next base: position 50,830,474 of record OU612043.1, on the reverse strand, counting down.
TTCACTGTGGAGTTGCGTTGCTTTAAAAAAAAAAAATGCCTTCTTCCTCATGCCCTTTTAATACGGGGTAATAAGAGTTGAAGTCATCGAATTTTCGTAATAATTTTCTTAAAAATTTCACTTTGGAGAGTAGTAAACCAAAATTTACCTATCAAAATGCAATGTATCTTATAGCAAAAGATGGTAAATTTTATTATCTTTTAAGCAAAAGCAAATTGGTAAAAATCGTTTTATCAGTTTCTTAGTTATATGCAAAGTACTGAAGAATACATTTTAAGTTTTTCCAAATAATGAATTTTTAGCCAAAAACCATTTAAGCGTTTTGCGCGACCATTTACCGTTTGTTAATATTGAAGTGTTGTATACCAAAATTCATATTTTTAAAAGAAAAACCAGAAATCAGCGTGTCCCGGTAACTTTTCGAAAAAGTTGAAAAAATGAAACGGCCTAATGTATATAGATAATTGTCGTGGAATTGCAAAGCTAAGCGCTATTATAGATTATTCTATATTTCTGTTCTATTATTCTGTTTCTATTATTAAATAGAACACTAAGTGTTATATTTAACCTCGTAAAATCAAACGAGTTTCCTGTTACTTCTGGTGTACCGCAAGAAAGCCACCTTGGGCCTCTATTGTTATTACTTTATATAAATGATTTACCATCTGTTGTGAAGCATAGCGATATTTTACTATATGCTGATGATGTAAAACTTTTTCTGTCATATAACAATGAGCTTATGACTCTTCTCCATTCTTACAAACTGATCTTCACCATCTTTGTAACTAGTGTGAAATTAATTGCATGAAACTCAACTTGAAAAAGTGTAAACACATGACTTTCTCTCGAAGGCAACATTTTAGACGTAATTACAAAATAGGTGACTACACTCGAGTTCTTAGAGGTCTTCGAAGATCTTGGAGTAACCATGGACACCAAACTTCGCTTTCACATTCATATTAATAAAGCAGTCAGCAGAGCAAATAGCACTCTAGGGTTTATTAAACGATGGTCAAGAGAATTTAATGATCCTTTTATAACTAAAACCTTATTTACATCGCTTGTAAGACTCATTCTAGAATATGCATCAATCATTTGGTGCCCTCGTTATGGGTGTTATATTGACGATATAGAATCTGTTCAAATAAAATTTCGGTTCTGTTTACACAACCTATATTGGGATTCAATCTTTTATTTACCTCCTTATGAGTATCGATTACAGCTTCTAAATCTACCTTCTCTAAAAAATCGAAGAATTATGCTTAATGTTAGTTGGATTATTAAACTTTTACATGGATATGTCAACAGTCCATATTTACTAAGTAAAATTTATTTCAATGTTCCTCAATGGTAGGTCAATGGTAGGTCTTTTGAGCTACTTTTTATGAACTTTTGTAGAACTAATTATTTTGAAAATGAACCACTGAGAAGTGCTTGCGGAGACTTTAATTCGGTCTCAGAAGTTATATCTTTAAATGAATCCATGCACTCAATAAAACATAAAATAATAGATTATCTGCAGTACCGATTCTGATTATGCTCTTCCAAAAATTCAGCATTTTCACATGGTGATGGATATAAAACAACTGAATGAACCTGAGCCTATTGGACCTCCTCAATCAACCTAATCAACCTGCCAATCTAATAAACCATTCCAGAACGATTTATATAAATATTGGTGTGTGCCACCGCTGATTTGGATCATGCTTTCCTTAGGATATTTTATGTTTTCCTGACGATGTGTGTCAATATTTTCAAACTGAATATAATTAAACACGATTGTCCAGAGCGAGACCACGTTCGTCTCGCCTGGCATATGCCGGAGCTTGACCTCGTCCGTCTAGACTTGCATGTGTGAGCTCTGCTCTAATCTTTGTTTATATATTGTTTATCTAAATACAATAGAATAGTAATTGATTATCCAGAGCAAGACCTCGTCCGTCTTTGGGAGTTCGATCCCGTCGGTCTAGCCTTACATATGTGAGCACTACTCTAATGAATTATCAATTTTTAAATGCTGTAAGGCCTTTGGGCTTAGTATACAATAAATAAATATTAGATATGATGGTTTGGAATGGTGGTATGATGAGCATGTAATGTTAGTATGGTATGATGGCTTTGGTATGATGATATTCTAACTCTAAAGTTCTTCTTATGTGTTTCAATAACACTAAACTTTCTCTAAATTAAAACAGATTGAATCTACTCTTGTCATTATATCAAATGAATCTTTTGGTTAAGACTCTATTAAAGAGTAAATTATTGTAACTATGCGTTTAATTTGCATACACCTTAATTTTTTGATTGCGTCAAGAGCCGATTAAAGCCATTAAAGTTATAAAAAGTCTTTTACAAAATAAAAGTTTTTATATTTTTAATTATTTTTAAAGTAATACCTTAAGTTTCAATTAAATGCTTCCAACGCTTTATCAAAAAAATTTTCTCCGCATATTATTACAAATGTTAACCGTGGATGATCAGACACACCGTTCTGATTCTATTCTTGTTGTGGAAATATATGTTAAATAATTGTAAGCAAGCTGCAAGTTTCGACCACAAAACAAATTCGGACTGTTAATTTTTAACTACTTTGAACTACTTTCTTTAAATTAGATTAACAATTTTTAATTTAAAAATCCCGCAATTCAAAGGGGGCAGAAAGTGGGATTGACTTCCATAATGTATATCTGACACCAATTTTTGCGATCCCAAATAGCAGGATACAATTAACTATTATGTTACAAAACTTAATATTATTTTTATTTTTCAGCCAACTTCAAACGATCAATTGGCAATTGTAGAATTCGTCTCAAGCTCTCTGCTACTTATGCTCCTAGAGTCTGAAACAACGAATGAGCTACTCAACAAAATGCGCTCCTATTTGCCCGATGAAATTAAAAACGATATAGATGGGGCACGTGAAAATTTCTTCCGCTCCTTAGAAGCATTAGTAAAAGGAAAAATGCACGATGTCTGGTATACAATGGCACAATACTTGTTAGACTTTCAGAAGCACTCGAATTGCAAAATTTTAAATACCGATTTTGTTTCATTGCAATTGCGTCGCGTATTTCGCAATGCTGTGACGCACAAAGATGTAAATTTTATCGGTATTATATATAAAATATTTTATTTTAATACCTTTTTTAATTAAACAAAAAAATTTGCGTTTTAAGATCTTTTTGTTATGCTTATTGCGGACAATCATACAAGTACGCTGTTAGAGAATCTCAGACATGATTTAAAAACAGACCAACAAAAGGTTAATTTTCTAACACTATCCGAAATGTACAGCGTACATTTTGAGGAAAAGGAACGCATTAACTCAATTCGAATTCAGTATGTTGGCAGAAAATTTATTTTTAAATTTGGTGTTTTTCATTTATTTTCTTTTCATTTGCAGTCGCATGAAGCAATATTACTATATGGAATTCTGTAAACAAGAACCTGCAATGAGCGGCAATTTTAATGCCGAAATTGATGATATTCAGCAGCTGTTGCAAGAATTTCATATTAAAAAAGTCGATGTACGACTTTTGGAACGTATGAGCAGAGATTTTGGATTAGATTATCAACAAGTTCTTGTAACACAAGTGAGTTGTTTGAAAAGAAATATATCTTGTGTTGATTTTAAAATTTTTTAACTATACTACAAATTTGGTTTTATTTATTTATACCTTTTGTTCTTTGTTAGTTCTATTTCAAAGCTAGTCCCTTAGCATAACGTTTTTATTTAAAATCTTTTTTCATTATTTTTGAAGGTTATAAGCATTTTACGTGCGCAAGAGCTAGTATACGACATTAAATCTGATGCTTTTGGCGATGAGGAATTGGTAATGATCAGCAGTGTTGAAGACATAAAAAGTCTTTGCCAGCCGTATTTAATTGAAATAAAAAATACTGAACTATTGGTATCAAAGCTTCAGCCGTTCATTAAAGAAGTAATTTTTATAGTGTTTTTCTTTAATCTTTTAATAATTTCTCTATCAACCTTTGCACAGATCAATATATATTTTTATGAACTTTACCTGTGCATCATAGAAATACTTTCGTTCATGGACGCTGTGCCCAAGGAAATGCAAGTGTGGATCAATATATTACATTTTCTTAAGCACAAAATGATAAGACGTCGTCGTACTCATCCTGCACAGCTAGAATCTGATATTTGGCTACAATCACAAAAAGAAATGGGTGTGTTGCCCAAAATATCGCGTTATCGCTTGCCTTTTCTGCCCATTGTGGAGCATCCATTGAAGGATATTTTGGGTAAATTTGTTATTTAAATGTTGTCAAGCTCAATTAAAATAGCATATAATTTTCATTCTAGAAAACGAAGTAAGCGTCGGTAATTGCGAAAGCTGGTTTCCACTCATTCAAATGCACACTTTGCTAAAAGATTCTACCGAAAGTTCCAAAATGTGTGACTATTTTTGTATGTCCGCGGTTCGAAACTCTATATCAGAGTATAAGATTTTCAAAAATACGGAAATATGGCACTTGCAGCCCACAAATAATGCCTTTCTTAAATCTGTTTGTCGCGTTATCTTCATTGCTCTTTTATTTTCATTAAATACTCGTTTTTATAGGTGCTGCGTCTAGTTGAACATGTGGAAAGTCCATCAAAGGTATTCCTAATATTGTATTTTGTCTCCAACTATGCACCCGAGGGTGCAGATCAAGTCGAGGCGACATATGAGTGCTACAAATATGCTTTGGAAAATGCTGAGGATCTTGAGACGAACACCAAGTTACACGAGCAGCTCTCTAAAATTAAACGCAAATATCCCATACTTAAAACTCAGCATTTGCTAAACGTCTATGGCCTCATAGATGAGAAATTTATGCGTTTAGCTGAAAACCCGACAGAGCTTATTTGTAATCTTTATCATCATGACATTATTTTAAAGTCGAGTAAACTTGATATCAATGTCGTCGTCGTGGAAATTGCACAGCTGCATAATTTAGAAGTCGATATGCTACAATTTCAGCTGCTACAAAAGTGGCTCTCATTTACTTTGGATACAGTTGATGGCACTGTCTTGGAAGAAACTTTCTTTGAAGATCAACATTGTGCAGGTGATAGTGGCTTCGATACTGGCAATTCCGCAGAGAATGTTATAAGGTGCGTTAAATTAAAATCTGACTACAATGTTTAACAGTATTCCTTTTTTTAACTTTCCTCTAACTCTTAGAGCAAACTATATCCTCAATAGTTGGCCAAAGCAAAAGGCGATACAGTTTCTGATTCCTCATATTTTTCCATCAGATGGGTAAGTTTTAAATCATTTTGATTCTATTTGATTGTATTGAGGGTATTTTTCCCATTTTACATTTAGAGCCACTTTCTCAATGTCCGGTTAAGCACTAATCAGAACTTTAATCAGCGGTTAGTAAAAAAGCTCTTTCTCAATGTCCGGTCAAAACTTACCTGTCCGGTTAGCTGCTAATTAGAAGAACTGGTCTGCCGAAGAAAGACGAATATTTTCTTCATTTGGACTAAAATAAGGCAGTCCGATACGTTTTTTTATTTTCATATAATTAAAAAGTCACAAAAAAAAAATTTCACAAAAAAACGTACAAAAATGACAGCTGGCATGCAGGTTTTGGGTATTCACAATTGAAAAATTCACAATTATTAATGTAACCGACGGTTGCTTAACCAGCGCTTGGTAAAAGCAAATTTGTTTTTTTAGCTATCGTTTGGTTAGCTATCTCCTGGCTAAGAGCTACACTAACCGGACATTGAGAAAGCGGCCCTTAAAGGCTTTTGATTAAAGGCCAATCTCGAAGGTCTCAACGATCTCAAAATTATTTGAATCGATTGTCGAAAATAAGGGGTTTTTGGCTGCGAAGAATATTATTTCTCTTTATCAACATGATTTATGCAAAGTCGATCAACTCTTTCCAACTTAGTTATTTTTTCCAAATTCTGCTTATCAGCATAACTCCGCCAGGGGTATATCTTGGAAAGTGCTAACCTGCCTGTCCAAAGCCAGGAGTAAAGGAGGATGGTTGTGGGTAGGATGCTTAGAGGCGAAACATGCGTGCATGTAGTAGTCTTGTCCTACCCACGTAAAAATCATAGGGCCCACCAAGAGCTCGGTGGCGTCCATCTTGGTAGCAGGTCATAATTGGTATACCGTTATGCGAACAGCCTGCGAGGGAGTAGAAATTGTCCTATATGAACTTGCTAGTACTTTGACCTTGGTTATGGTAAGTGAATTTAAGATCCATGCCTTAACTTTAGGTAGCCAGTCAAGCGCGATTTAGTGCTCAAACTGGACACGGCCAGTTATATCACCCAGAGCACTGGGTGATACTTTGTGTTTGTGGAACAGCTACCAGTTCATGTTGCTTCACTGGATGCCCCGTATGCTTTACTTTGTAAAGCAAGAAAGAGATATACACAGTGGCTCACAGCTTAGTTTATGCAGTGCATACTTTCAACTTTAAGGCTCTATAACAATAAAACTTCCAGGAATATAAAAAAAGTTTTGCGTCATTTAAAAGATCAAGAATTTTAATTTAAATAGCTTAAAATTTAGAAAAGAAAAAAAATACTGCTTAATTTCATCTCACAGCTTATTTTATGTACACACTAAATTCACTCTTGGCAACTAACTGTAAATCCGATGATCGGTTGCTTTCTTTGTATGGTCTCTAAATGCCATTTAAAAATTTTTTTAAACTTTTTTTAGCCTTATCGCAAGAGTCAAAGGGTCACTACGTGTATTTTCTAATATGTGTCGCCGTACAATGATTGAGCAGCGTGAATTAGTGATTCAACACTAAAAGAATGAACTGTCGCAGCGGAAAATTGTTGAACTTGTTAATATAAATTATCTACGGTACAAAAAATTATTGAGCGCTTCGTACGTGAAAATTGCTCTAAATAAAATATTTGATGCTACTGACGAGCGCTACATAGTGAGGAAAATAAGGGATAATCCCAAATTGTCATCTCCTAAGCTGGTCACTGAAGTCGGAAATTGGTTGGCTACAAAAGTCATGTAGTGTTGAAACTGTTCAAAGAGTACTGCGTGAACACGACTTCAATGGCCGAGTAGCTAGAAAGAAGCCATTTATCAGCAAAAAAAAAAAAATAAGATAGCCGACTTTCGTTCACTACTCAACATATTTCGAAGACATCTGACTTCTGGAACAGTGTTATTTTCGCAGACGAGTCAAAATTTAATATATTTGGCTCATATGGTATGATCTATGTTTGGCGCAAGCCGAATACTGAGCTTCAAAAATAAAACCTAAAAGTCACAGTAAAGCATGGCGGTGGTAGTGTGATGGTTTGTGCCTGTCTATCTGCAGCGGGTGTTGGAAATCTAGTATTTATTGACAATAATATACATTAATATATTAAAAAAAATTCGCTGCGGATTCCGAAAAATTGGAAATCCGTCACAATTTTCGTTTCTATCAATACAACGCTCCTAAGCACAAATCGGAAATTGTGCATTACTGGTTAATATGGAACTGTCCGCACTTAATGGCACCACCTGCTCAGAGTCCTGAATTCTTAAGAATTCTTAAGTCCTGAAGTATTAAGATCTAAAATAAATACACAAAAAAGGTTTATTTTTAAGAAGTATCCTCAGTGCATAAAATAAGCTGTGACATGAAATTGAGCAGTATTTTTTGATTTCTTAGTTTTAAGTTATTTTAAGGTATATTTTCTCTATAAACGAAGTTTAATTGTTGAACAAGACTTCTTGATCTTTTAAATGATGCCACATTTTTTTTATTAGTATTAGATGTACGCACGATCCGTGGTGCTAACAAAGACTCGGATCATTATCTTGTCGCAGCTAAGATCCGTACACGTCTGTGCGCTGCAAAGAATACGCGCAATCCTACACAGAGAAAGCTAGACGTCGACAAGCTGCAATAAAAACGGACAGCCGAAGCCTTTGCCACTCGACTCTGACACCTGCTTCAAGAAAGCACTCCTCCGATCGACGATATATGCGCGCAGTGGGCACACATCTCCCACTCTCTGCGTACGGCTGCCGAAGAGGTTATTGGCCACCACCGTCCGCGCCGAAACCAGTGGCACGACCAAGAGTGTCGCGAAAAAGCTCAATAAGTTACAAAACTTTATCGGCGTGCCACTCCAGAGCAATATATTTTACTCTTAGCTTTTGCATAAATGAATTGTTTTTTATATTTAACTTAACACAATTACAGCAAAAAAAGCGAAAGTTAACGGAACACTTGAAAAAACAACAACATAAACAAATCCTGAACAGTATTGCCCTGCGTTTTGGAATTGAAGTTATTATTTTTTTTGGTACTTTTCAAGATTTCTTTTATTACGGCACTCCTTTTTGCTACTTTTCTGTTTTTCAAAACAGCGCAACACCGGATTCGCCCAAAAAGATCGAACAAAGGCCGACAAGTCCGAACAAAAGAATCTTCGTTCGTTTGCCAGTATTTTCTGTCTACACCGGGCGAACAGCGATCGCGATAAATTTATAGCGAACGCTGTTCGTTCAGGCTTAGTGTTTAAACGAGGTTTCTTTCGTTCGTTCAGTCGGTCTAACGCACAGTAATGCAGTGTTTTTGCTTCGCCTTGTATTTTCGCAAAAGCAGCAGCACTAAAATAATTTGTATCGCTGCATAGCCGCATAAAACATTCTGTAAACTCATGGTAGAATAAAACCAGGTAGATGCAAGGAAGAGAGCGTAGACTCAAAACTGTCAAAGCTCATAGAAAATAAGAAAATAGAATGGAAACAAAATGAAAAAATTTCGAACGATTTTGACAGATTGACAAAAAGAGGTTGACAAAAAGAGAGCATAAGCAGTCTTGCATCTACCTGGTTTTAAACTACCATGTGTAAAGTTGTCTATCAAATTTTAGAAGTCTCGCCATCTTTTTTTCGTTTATTCATTATATTGTCTATGGTATGCTACACTTATGGCCGTATTTTGTAAAACGCAAGCGATCACTTCACTTGGGTTTTTTGTCTGGCAATTCCGTTTTCATATGAAGAAAACAAAGTCCCGTTTCACTTTGGTCAAGAATTGAAAGCAATTTTTTTTTTTCGTTCTCTTTTGGACTTGACGAAAGCTTTTACATTTGTCAAGAGTTGAATTCAATTTCATATCTTTTTTGCTTGACTTCTTCAAATCCAAAGCAAGCAAACGAAAGCGACTGAAGCCAACAAATCAATATGAGAGAGAGAGAGACGCACGCCGATATTCAAAAAATAAAATGAAGTAATCTGAGATAATTGCGAAAAGAACAAAAGGGAACACGAAAAAATTGACGGTACAGAGACATCGAGACCGTCAACTTTTTGTCCCCTTCGTCGCTTCCGATTTGCGGCGAATTGCCTACAAACTCTGAAAATTGAATTCAATTCTTGACCAATGTGAAAGGGGTCAAACTCTCTTTCTTTCACTGAAATTTTATACTGAAATTTATTGCCAGACAAAAAACTCCAAATGACGTGATTGCTTGCGTTTTACAAACATTCTTTCGTCTGTTTTTTGTTGAAAACCTGTTTTCTTCCTATTGTCCAAATTGTTTTTAGCGTCGGACAGCTTGGAAGTCTTTGGATGAAAGAAAGCTCTCTCAAATTCCGGATTTTTCTTTTACTCGCGAAAACAACAACAAATTTTGTCGGTGTCTATAGTGTAGCATGTACTATTGTGGGTCTTATCCAACACTATTCAATACTGCAAAAATTTGTTTTTATTTAAGTGTAAAGGCCCAACCAAAATAGACGAGTTGCTCCGTAACGAGTAGAGACGAAAATGTTCGCTTTAATGCAATTCAATGTTGTTGCCCAAAATGAACAAACGTAATTTAACGAAGCTAATACTACGTTCACATTGAGAGCTAAATGCGCATTTACGAAATTGAATGTATATATTTGTCTCTTTTACTCTTACAAGGAGCATACGGCCACGCATTCTAAATTGCTAATGCGCATTTCGTTAAATGCGCATTTAGCCCTCAGTGTGAACATAGTATAAACGAAACAGCTTGTCCATATGCTTAGTTCCGTAAGAACCGAACTCGTCAGACGTTCGGCAAGTTGCAATCGTCTCGTTTCGTCTATTTTGGTTCAGCCTTAACTTCTTTAGTCACGTGTTTAACAACACATCGAATTATATGGGGGATAGAACAAATAATAACAAAAATTCGCCGTACTCGCCAGAATAAAAACGACAAAATTATTATTTTAAGAGTATTTGTTCGCAGTGCAATTCGAACTCACTAACTCTGAATCTTCAGTCAAAATGTTCTACCCTCTGAGCAATGTACTTATATCAAGTTGATTAACTATTGAGTATGGATTCTTCTTTTCTTCCTTGTGTCTTGATTGTGTCTTGGCTATATTAATAGTAATGCACGAAGCACAAAGCTTAAATAATTAAATAATTATAATGCAGAATGGACACATATGGCAATTTCAAAAATTCCTTTTTTTGGCTAGAAGTTTCACTACCGTGCGTGGTGGCCACACACTTTTTTATTAACGGTATAAGCTAACTTTTTTCGTGCAGGAATTGCCTGTTGTAGGTATGATGATGATCGGCTGACGATTAACTCTTTCAAAGTGAAATACACAAACTTTCATTAAAATACATTATGTTGTAAAAACGATCTCTTTTCAAATCTGGAGAAATACGTTTCTATTTCTAGTATTTGAACTAGGTCTGGTAATGTCCGTAAAATATTTTGATTCCTTTTTTATTTTTATAATTTGAGTGTTTCTTTTTTGTAAATGGTTAAAATTTATTTCAATTATCAAAATTTCCTCATCGGTCATAACTCAACAAACAGATCTAAACTGAACTGCTATATCACCTACAAGTTTTTTGATCACAACAGAGTTTTTTAATTTTTTATGGATCGTTACTCATTTTTATAAATTTTTCCTGTTTAATGTTTAAATATATTTTATTTTTTATTTGTATTTTATGAGTAGATGTGGTGGGCTCAAGCGTTTCGGTAGGTGAAGCGTTTCACCTATAAAATTTTGACAGTTCGCTTACTATAGCCAAGTGTCATACCGTTACGTGTTCCTTACATTGCCGCACAGTTTTTAATGATACAGCGAAGTGTTCAGACGTACATTGTGCAAATTCAAGGTAAATATATCAGTCTTAAAAAATATGAAGTGAAATATCTATCGAGTAGTTGTGATGCCAGCCGTGTTTTCAAAATTAAACATTTCACTCCACAAACTCCGTTTTAACGCTTATTTAGTGTTTTGTGTGTGTTTGATGGGTTTTTATTATTTTTTTTCGCAATTTACAATTCATTGCAACTAATGCGACCGGCCATATCACTTGAAATGCGTCGACATGGGCAACCGTGGCTACTCCACCTGTTGAAACTGCGACTCTGACCTCGATATTAGTGATGAATAATATATTTGGATTCATTGACTTATTCAGTATTTCAGTTTCTTGCTGACTTTGGAGCCTGCACGAGGCAATTAAACCGATTTATGTTGATGTTTATACATGAAAACGGAAAGATTCTTTAGGTGAAATACTTCACCCCAACATTTTCCAAAAATCGAAAAACGAACATTTTCGAAGTATCCCCATAATTTGTTTGCCGAAATCGAAAATGTTCAAATCCGAGCGCATAGAAATTAAGAAAAATGCCCATTCTTGCTGTTTAAGCCCTCCAAAAAAAAAAAAAACGAAACGCTTCACCCCACCGCACATGTATACCTAATTATATTAAAACATAAAAATTATATAACCGAAATAACGATGTTGCTTTAACCCGCATTAGATCTGTCAACACAAGTAAACAGCTCAAGATGTACGAATGTTTCTCCAAACACAATGATGGCAGCGCACCTTTTAGTAATGTTCTAAGCCAGCAACAATACATAACGATTAAATGTGTGCATGAGTTGAAGCAGCTGGGCTACAAATCGAGTTTGGATAAATTCGGTGATTGCAACAAGATCGCTATTCTTAAAACAATATGGCAACGTAATGGTGACAATCCTCATGCATTGGAAATTCTTGCTCATATTTGTTTGGGTTTTGAAATATATTTTTCGAATATATGGAACGGTATTTTGAAGCGCATGGTCATGTTTAACATGGTACGCCAATTAAATGCTCTGGTCGATGTGCTATCCTGTAAACCACAATTGTTGCATATAGATGGGCTAGCATTTGCCTGGGAATGTGTATTGAAGACACCGTTTAAGAATGCAAATCAGTCACGGTCGTTCGAACAAGAGGAAAAACTAAATAAATGCATTTTTCGTTTGCAGGTACGGTTTAGATAAGCTGGGTATTTTTTAATCAAAAAGTTAGTTATAAATTAAGTATTCAAATAAATATTGGAAAAGTAAAATATAATAAAACAATTTTAACTTTCATAAATACAAATTGCATTAAATTTTTAATATTTTTAATAATAATCTTTAACAATTGTACTTTTTGCTAATTTTTTTACCTCCTAGAGTTGTCCTGTAGTCCATAAACTGAATCTTTTTGAGTTCGCAGAGCAATGCATACGTTTGGATCGTCCTCATATAGCAGCAATATTGATTGCCTTCTGTAAAAACGATCAACAGCGCAAAAACATTAAAAAGGTATATTCTTAAAAAAAAAAGGTAAAATTCTTATTTTTCATTAAATTTTTAATTTTTTCAGTTAATTAATAGTCGCAGAAATGATAAACTGAGAAAAGATATTTTGGACTTACAAGACGCTGGCATATTATCGGTTATTATAAATGTTGCTCTTAATGAATTAGAACTGTAATATATAGAGAAAATCTTACAATTTATATTATATTTAACTTAAAAATACTGTTTAAAAAAAAAAAAATACAATTAGTGTTAAATTTTTAAATTCAGCACGAAACTAACTTATAATTAGTAATAAATCCAAATAAATCACACTAATACGAGGTACTTTAGAGTGGTCGTTAGTTGTATGGATCAAAAAAATTTTTTTCTGTTCTTTATTTACGCACCAGGGTTTTGTTCCTAAACATGACAGAGGTAAACTGGAATTTTCCGAAAAAAATATTGATATTTAAACGTCCTCAAGCAAGTCTTGAACAATCTTTATAAAAAAATATAATGCAAATTTATAACTATGAAAGTAAAGAAAAATTTATATAAAACTGATACGTAAAAGCGCATGCCAAAACTTACTTTGAATTTTTTTTAACTTAAACCTGTGCAACCCAATTTTTATCATCAATATATTTTGGCAGCCCCAGAATTCCAAAATTTTGCAAAAGAAAATTAGATATATACTTTTAAGAATTATTGAAGTCATTTCAAATAAGAAATTTGTTTTTTTATGATTGTTTCTGTGTTCGATTTGCCAGAAAAGGGCACTTTAAGGATTTTTGAAAAAAAGTCAAGCTATAACTTTTTTATCCGATTTTTGGTTTTTTTTTAGTTCTTGCCAAAAATAGCTCTAAACTATTCTTAGGTTATTTATTTTTTGCATTTTTAAAAATTTCTTTTATGGGTTTTTGGGATTTTTTTTCGTAAAAATATTCAAACTCGAATATTTATCTTTCTAGCAAAAAATTTCGTAACAACCGAATTATCAAACGTAATAGCACCATTTTTTGCATCTGTATTAGGTATAGTTTTAAAAAATGTTTCCATGACATTTCTCTGATTTTTTTTTTATATAGATTTTTACGATTTTTTAATAGAACAAGAAAAAAATGAGTTTTCCAAAAGTAAAAAATCATAACTGCTAATTTAAGTCCGATTTTCATGTTTGATGACTCATTTCAAAGAAAAATTAAATTTAAAACAGTGCGTACCAGTTTTTTGAGCTTTAAAAAATGTAATTGGGAGTTTTTTGACAGCTATATTTTCCCTTATGAGTAAAATTTTTAATATAGAGGTCGCTTGAGGCACCTTTAAATATTAATTAGGCTATTCACAGTTTATAGTTTACGATTTGTACTTTTTACGCCAACTTACGTAAGCGTATTTTTCTTTATTGTTGCTTTGCATGCAAACGCAAATACGCAAACACGCGCATATAAAAGTAGCCCTTGGACTTTTTTTTTTGTGTCTTATTTTTATGCCCTATCCAAGGTTGATTTATAAGGTTGTCGCAGAACTCATGGCAGAATTATAAGGTAAGGTCATCACGGAGAAGAATGGAGTAGAAAGCAGAATAAAGCTACATTGATGTCAAAATCAGCTGCTCATCGCGAATTTCTTTATGCTCACGTTTCGCAGTTGTTTTTAGGTTAAAACTGTTACAGGTTTTTTTTGCAATTTTAAGACTTCTTTCATTTTATAGTTTTTATTACACTTTTTATATAATATTTTCACTCAAATTAGCACAAATTTAATACCCGCGACCGCACTGTTTGCAACTTGGAAACATAAAATATTTTCTTCATTTGCAATTTCTACGAAATTCGTCGTTTTGACATTAATATTGCTTCTCATTATCCACTCTTCGTTGACGCGTGAGAGCACTTAGTATCATGGGCCTACCTTATCATTGTATCATGGCAGGACTGATCGCACTCTCGTCTCAGTACCCATAATTGTTAAAACCAGCCAATTACGCGAATGACTACGAAAGAAAAACGGATGATAAAAGAGAGCACTTGCAGATTTTCTATGAGCTGTCAACTTCGATTTGACAATTATGGGTACTCGCTCTCTCCCTTGCGACAACCTTATAAATCAACCTTGGCCCTATCTAGAGCATATATAACAGGGTTGCAAAATCATTGAATGCTGCAAACACATACTGAGGTGCTCACAGTAGCAAAAATAATAAATACTATAAATACGCTTTGTTAACTTATGTTTAAACTGTGAATAGCCCAAATATTTGTTCCTGAAAATTACACAGTTTTCCTCTGTCATTTCAAGACCCCTGTGCGTAATTCGTTACTTTCGAAAAAAAAGGACCTCTCTAAGGTACATACTAGGTCTGTTCCCGTGCTCTAAAGATTTACTAAAATTTACCACTTAAACAGGTTTTAGTCTGAGAAGCGTACAACAACTAAGAAAAACACCTTTTCTTACAGTGCCAGCTGGCTATTTCTCACGAACAGCGAACATGCCATTCCACTTTTAAAACTTCTTGAAACCCATGTCAGAATTATAAGGTAGGGTCGACTCGGAGAGGAATGGAGTAGAAAGCAGAATAAAGCGAGATTGGTGTCAAAATCAGCTGTTCATCGCGAATTTCTTTATGCTCACGTTTCGCAGTTGTTTTTAGGTTAAAACTGTTACAGGTTTTTTTTGCAATTTTAAGACTTCTTTCACATTTTATAGTTTTTATTACACTTTTTTAATAATATTTTCACTCAAATTAGCACAAATTTAACACCAGCGACCGCAGTGTTTGCAACTTGGAAACATAAAATATTTTCTTCATTTGCAATTTCTACGAAATTCGTCGTTTTGACATATATGTTCCTTCTCATTATCCACTCTTCGTTGACGCGTGAGAGCACTCAGCGAAGCGGCCCTACCTTATCATTGTATCATGTTGAAAACTAATTTATCCCAGTGTTGGAACATACTTTTTTAAAAAGTACACAGCCGAAAAAAATCCCTATTTTTCCCAACGCTCAAAAAATTGTTTCCCTACAAAATTTCCTACTATTTCTATTTGTTATATATACACTTTAACAAGCAGTATTCAACCCAAAATAATGTTATCGTAACATTACAATATAACTAAACTATATATAAACACTTTAAGATGTTCAAATATTAAATTTAGTTTACGGAAGAGCTGCTGATAAAAATGCTTGATCCTATATTCAAATTATTTCTTGTTTAATTTTTTTGTTTAATCTCTAATAAAGATATGAATTTTTACATTTCATTCTAATGAATATAAATTAATATTTGTAAGTTTTTGTTTGTTCGTATTTTATGCTCTGCAATACTGTTCATCCGATTGCGATAAAACTTTATGAACTTATTGCTTGCAATTTGCCACACCCCCTTTTACCACCCATAAATCAATAAAAATGCTATCTTTAAGACGGGTTTTTTGTATTCGACTAAAATTAATTATTTAAGTTTGTATTCTTATAGTCGGCACCTATACTAAAAATGGGCGTGGCACTATATTTATGCCCACTTTCAGAAATCATTATAATTCCTGAGTTGTAAATTTTTTGATAAATATTTTTTTTAATAATTCAATAAGTAAATAAAAAATAATTCATAACGTGGTAGTATTAAAAAATAAAATAAATATAAGACTATTCATTTTGTGTATTAACAAACATTTGTTATTAAAATTCTTAAATATCACAAATAACATAAAATGCATGTTAATACATAAATGTCCCTACAATTAGAGATTTTTCCCTGCATGTACCAACACTGATTTATCACACACGTCTGGCAGTAATAAACAGCTCGACATTTTTTCAGTCCTGTATTCACACTGAACACGCACATTCATTTATATTTTTAATTGCATCAAAACAATAGTGCAAAAACAACAAACATCAAATAAATGTTATTTTTTATATTGTACAATTAATTTGTTGAATGTTGACAACGTTGGAACGCTGCCCGGGCACCTATTGTGGCCGCACGGTATTTGAGAATGGTTCATGGAGTGATTGCGGTTCCTGTCCCCGTGGCTCCAGGGTAAATGAAAGTTTTACCTGCGCTACCTGTGTAGATGAGTTGAGTAGCTATTCATGGCTTTATTTAGGATTCATGGCAATGCTACCCCTAATGCTACATTGGTTTTTCATTGATCTGGATGCGAAAGACCGCAAGTATTTAGAAGAATTTTCTTTATAATTGACTTTAATATATGATTGAATTTTACTTAAAATTACTTGACCAGATTTTCCAAAAAACAACTTGTGCTCAATGCTTGTGCATTAATTGAGGTAACCATATCAGCCACACTTTCTATTCTGCTAATGGAGCCTATTTGGAGATTTCGTCTCCATGCATGTGATGTGCGGAAGTTTACTGACTGGTATACGCTTTTCTATAATCCGGCACCTAACTATGAAGCGCGCTTGCACTGCACCCAAGAAGCGGTCTATCCTCTGTAAATAGTGAATTTGAACTTAATTTTAAAATTTATTAATTTTTATTATCTATACTTTTTTAGGCAAACAATTGTTCTGGTATTTTATTTTCTTTGTCTCGTTACCATGTTTATATTGCGTCCAATAGTAAGCTCAATTATGGATATACGCGGCAAGGCACCCATTTACTCGGCACTGTATTTTTTGCCGCTCCTAACCTTCGTGCATGCTTTAGCATGTGGATTAGTATGTAAGGTTTAACTTTACCTAATCAGTTAACTTTTGTATTTTATGTTTCTTTCCTAGATTATTCGTTTCCTTATCTGAGCGTAGCTATTTCTATGATAACAAATGCTATACACTATTCGCTGAAATTGGACCAATCCATGAAATCATTGATTCAATCTTCTTTCATGGAAACCAAAAACTTGGTCATTATATGTAAATGCTTTCCAAAAAACTTCTGAACTATGAATTTTTTACAATTTACATATTTTAGCTGTTCATTGGCTTTTTTTAGCATATGGCATTATTTCGCTGGGTCACCATTATGCGCTGCTTGCGTTTGTTCCATTTCCATCCATATTTTATATACTTACTGTACGTTTTACAGATCCAACAGAATTTCGTGATAGAGAAGAACGTGCTAACTAGCACTAGCAGTTATGTTTTAGTCATAAGTTGGAGTATATTGTTTCGTCTTAATATTTTATGTTTATCCAATCTGTTATTTAACACTCATATAAGTTTATTTTACTTTATAATATATAAATAATTAAAAGTATCTGCTAATTTTTTATTTTGTTATTTTAATTTGAGAAATGTTTTGTCATCATTACTATAGTGTTGAAAATATCGAACCCTTGCCATCAATCTATCAAAAGCTTCTTCAGTTTATTCCACTCAATATACTTCAAAGAACATTGCGTTTTAAGTATTTTATAGAAAAAAGTTTTTTACTCGAAAGCGTTCCTATACTATAAAAACGTAATATAGGAGAGAGAAAATCATACCATTAATTCATAATCAATTGTTTTGTATGATTTAAGGTTTTTGAGATATCCTAATTTGCTTTTGCACGATAAAAAAAAACAATATTTTTTCTCCGAAAACCTTCAATTTCTTTTCCATGCATGCAAATTTTCAAGTATGAATAAATTTACTAGGCCTGTTCGAGTACTTTTTAAATGGAAACTAGTAAAATTTGAAATAAGCAAAAAACCTCTCAAAAAGAGCATAGAACACTAAAAGAACGGAAACGCTTTTAAGTAAAAAATAGTAAGGGTATTCATGCACATGGGCTTATAAATTGTATAAGCCGTATAAGCTTATCAGCCTTATAAATTAACTGTAATTTGTACGGAGAAGTTTTTGCACAATCCATATATTTATAATTGCTCTACGATTTGGGTGAGCAAACGAATACGCACACTTATATGAGCAATCGGTATTATTTATTGCAAGGAACTTTTTAAGGAATGTGGCATTTTTTGTCCAATCAGAAGGCAAATAAACTATTTTTTTTTATTTCGCCTGCATAAAGTAGGTTCACTGCTTCTGTTTAACTTGCTGAAGAGCTTTCATATATGTAACAAATTCATTAACTATTTGAGGAGATGTTCTTGCAACCTTCTTCGATATGAGAAATACGGCTCATATCATTACAAAAGTTTTTATAAGAAATATTGTCTGACGCTAATTGTAAAGCTGGCAACTTTACGAAATCAACCATTGGATACTTTAGTTTCATAAAACGTCCAAAGCCCAACTTTTTTTTTCACACAAAAGTAGCAGTCGCTTTCATGGCTTACAGGCTGTCGCAATCAAATCATCTCCGAATGGAATTTGAATCTTCGCCTAACAAAAGGAAAATTTAGTCTTAATGCATATCTTTTGATAAAAAAAAATTACTTTTTGCCACTGGGCCAAGCACTCAAAGTCCCTTGACAAACATTACAAATAATATCTGGAGTCCATAGCTTTCCCACATTCTGAGGTTTCTCTCGAAGTATTGAAACAGATTCGAAGTATTGAAACAGAACAATACAATTTGAAACAGAATCGACTATCAATCAGGATGTTTGTCATATTCTACGAGTGTCGTTGCCAAAACTAAAAATAGACAACAAGGCATTGACCATCATCGGGTTTTATAAATCTCCGAAGTACCCTGTGGAGTTATTTATAGAACATTTAGAATCACAACTAGAAGAATCAAATTTAAATTCGAATAGCCGCATATTAGCAGCCGATTCCAATATATGTCACAAGTTAATCACACGTCAGTAGCTGCATTCCCAAACATGCTAACTTCGATTTTCGTTATCGTTAACTGTCCTTAACTACAAATTTAGCTAACTCGTATTCCCAAACCAAATATTAGTTATTAATATCGTTTACTTTGACAGTTCTTCAGCGATAATTGATGTTAGCTTAACCACGTATTTTTAGTCGTCGACAACTAAACAATATCGTCGTAAGTAAATTAAAGAGTCTAGCTTAAAGCATTTAATAAGTTTTTAATAATAATTGTGTTTTTAAAGTTGAAAAAATTATTAAAAATGGCATTCCCATATTTCCCACAGTGAAATTGACATGCGAGAAAGCGCAGCGGAGTGGGCTGCTCTTCGCCAAGTGGACAGCCTTTTTGATTTAGATCGATCTAAATTTATGCAGCTATACCGTTTGACGCCTGAGACAGCTTATAGTCTCATACAATCAATTGGAAGCTGTTTAGAACGGAAAACAATATCCGCTTTGTCCGCGGAAAATCAGGTGAAGCGCAGTATTGATGTTTTGAGCGGCTCTTCGGGCAGGCGATCATTAACCATCTTGCTCAACTCCTACTGCTTGGATATATGTCACAAGTTAATCACACGTCAGGCCTCCAACTCCTCCATAGATAACTTACTTACTTAGGTGGCCGTAACAACCCGTGTCCGGGTTTTGGCCGACATCATCAGCTCTCGCCAGGCGCCTCTGCTTTGCGCGCGCCTTCTCCAATCGGATACACCACGTGCGGTTAGGGCTTTCTCAGCCTGGTCCATCCATCGGAGGCATGGTCTCCCTCGTCGTCGTTGACCAGCGACCCTTGTCTCGAGCACATTTTTCGCTGGAGCTTCATAGTCCATACGATGGACATGACCCAGCCAGCGTAGTCGCTGCACAGTTATACGCCGAACTATGTCAATGTTTTCGTAGAGCTCATACAGCTCGTGGTTTATTCGGATGCGATAGTCATCGCCGGCTCGAACAGGACCGAAGATTTTGCGAAAAACTTTTCTCTCGAATACCCCCCGAGCGGCTGCGTCAGTTTGCAAAACTACCCATGCCTCAGCGCCATAAAGCAGCACAGGTAGAACGAGCGTCTTGTAGAGTGTTAGTTTTGTCGATCGAGAGAGGGCTCTGGAACTTAGTTGCTTACTGAGCCCGTAGTAGCACCTATTAGCAATTATTGTTCTTCGCTTTATCTCAAGACTGATTTCGTTGTTGGTATTAATGGCGGTGCCAAGGTATACGAACTCCTTGACTACTTCAAAGTTATAGCTGCCGGATGAAACGTGGGAGTCTAAACTCCGCGCTCCCTTGTTTGTAGGCAGCACATACTTTGTTTTACCCTCATTTATCATCAAACCCACTTTGATTCTTTTCGAGAGCGGTGAAAGCAGCGGTAACATCTCTCTTGGTTCTGCCGACAATATCAATATCATCAGCGTACGCAAGGAGCTGGACACCTTTATAGAAAATGGTGCCATTACGATGCACACCGGCCTTTCGTACGATCCCCTCCATGATGATGTTGAAGAGATCGCAAGACAGTGGATTGCCTTGCCTGAAATCTCTTTCGGTATTGAAGTTTCGGAGAGGTCATTTCCTACATTGAAGGAGCTGCGTGTGTTGCTCAACGTCATTCTGAAAAGTCTAATCAGCTTTGCAGGTATACCAAACTCAGACATTGTTGCGTATTGGCAATCCCTTCTCCGGCTATCGAACGCAGCTGTAAAATCGACAAAGAGATGGTGTGTGTTAACTTGATTTTCGTGGGTTTTCTCCAGGATTTGTCGTAGCGTGAAAATCTGGTCTATGGTGGACTTTCCAGGTCGAAAGCCACACTGATAAGGTCCAATCAGTGTTTTTGTAATCGGCTTTAATCTTTCACACAGTACGCTTGAGAGAACCTTATATGCGATGGAAATAAGACTGATACCTCTATAACTAGCGCAGATTGTAGGGTCTCCTTTCTTAAGTATGGGGCACAGTACACTGAGGTTCCAATCGTCGGGCATGCTTTCTGCTAGCCATATTTTGCTGATGAGCTGATGCATGCGCCTTATCAATTCATCGCCACCGGTTTTAAAGAATTCAGCTGACAGGCCGTTGGCACCCGCTGCTTTATTGTTTTTGAGTCGTTGGATAGCAACTCGAGCCTCTTCATGGCTAGGTGGTGATAGTTCCACTCCGTCATCGTTGATTGATCTTGTAAATTATTGCATCATGGGTAGCCTTGACAACTACCTTTTTTCTCACTAGCGGCGATCGGCAGTTGTCAAATCAATACAAAGTTTAACTTGTCATCTGTTTTGCTGCTTCTTCGTTTTCTCTTTTTCAATGTGTTTTTGGCAACTCCAAATCGCCAATAGAACTGTCACTTCTACCTTGTAAATCATTATACCATGTTCCCGAGTAAACTTAAATTGCAACAAATTCTGCCATTATTCAAAGGTGGGGACAAAACAAAAATGAATAACTATAGACCGATTGCAATACTGCCAGCTCTCAATAATGTGGTGGAGAAAATAATAAAAAATCAAATAGTCGAGCATCTGGAAAATATAAACTTCCTGTATAACCAGCAATATGGATTTCGGAAAGGGTCTGATACTCAAGCAGCACTAGTTCAAGCGGTGGATGACATTTGCTTGGCTTTAGATCGAGGCTGTACGGAAGTCGGAGGTTTGTTTATAGACCTACAGAAGGCATTTGAGTGTGTCAATCATGGAATCCTTTTGCAAAATTGCGCTATGCTTTGTTTTGTGGCAAAACATTGGATTTAATGAGCAGCTATTTGGAGGATAGGTACCAAACGGTTTTTAACGGTAAGGCTCGCAGCGAATTAGAAAAAACCTTTCGTGGTGTCCCCCAAGTAGTGTGCTTGGACCGATCCTGTTCCTGATATTCATCAATGATATTAAAAATATCACGTTAAATGGCAAATTGTTCTTGTTCGCAGATGACATTGCTCTGTTTTACCCAACCAGAAGTAGAACAGTACTAAGAGCTCAACTAGAATACGACAGTTCGATGCTACAGGAATTCTTTCGTTTAAATAAAATTTCTATGACACTAACAGAACAAAATTCATTATTTTCACACCCCGTAGGAATGCGGAAGCCAACTTTATGTTCACTATAAACCGAACGGAAGCTGTGGAGGAGAAGGAAGTGAAATTCCTGGGACTGACGCTGAGTAACATTCTTACATGGAATCACCATATAGCAAACCTTCAAAACAAGCTCTCGTATGGACTTGGACTGCTGTTTAAATTTAAAAATAAGCTATCTACGTATACAAAATATCTCATTTACGTACCGCTATTCAACTCACATCTAACGTATATGACAATGTGCTGGGCCTATAAAAACTCCGTGGAGCTAAAACAGCTACAAAGGATACAGAATAAAGCGGTCAAATTAACATTTCTATTGCTAAGAAGATACCCCAGTCTCCAACTGTATTCGTCCAACTTTAGTTCGCTGCTGCCTATAAAAGGCCTTTATAAATACCAGCTATTGGTTCACGTCTTCAAAAACATACACAACATCAACTACAATAGAACGCAGCTTGTCTACCCAAAACATGGCTTCAACACCAGAAGTATCAACAACCTAGTTGCGGCGAGATGCAGGTTGGAAGCCACCAAACAACGATATCTAAACGCAGGGCCAACGGCTTATAACAACCTACCAGCAGAATGTAAAAATTCTTCATCTGTAGGCGCTTTCAAACGAATACTTAAACAATACTTACTATACAATATCGAAAATAATATATCATGAATTTCGTATTACTCAGATGTACATATGAATTACAGAAATCCAATAAGTAGATTAATTTTAGATATACCAATCAGGCAAACGCCTCTAGAGCCTTTAAAAGGCAATGGAGTATCATCTTATTTATTGTATATACATACATTATTATAGTGGCGGCCGTGGCGTATGGGGTAGAGTGTGTGACTCTTACGCCAGAGAACCCAGGTTCGAATCCTCCAGCCGACACAGAAAGTTTTTCAATTGAATTAATTTTTCTGTTCGGCCGTCACCTCTCTGCAGACAATGGCAAACCTCAGAGAGTAAAAACTACCATGAAAAGCTTCTTAAGAACATAAGCCGTTCGGAGTCGGCGTAAAACGTGTAGGTCCAGTTCTCGATCAATTGTGTGCAAACATTTCACATCACACACAACACAATTGATCATTAGAAGCTCGGTCGAAGTCCTTTAAAGGGCTGAAGTGGCCATTTCGTTTTTTTTTTTTTTTAAAATACATTATTGCTGGAATAAAATAAAAAAAAATATGTAATTTGTAGCGCATCCGAAAGCAAACATCTTTTTTGAGACTTTTCAACGATATATTCACCGCACACAAAACAAAAGCAATTTCGACTATTTTTAAATTTGAAAAACTGGCTTTTTGTATTAATTTTCTCAAATATCATTAGGGCACCCCAAACGATACTACATGTCCATCCGACATGTAGTTCGACAAAATAACGGCACTTTTTTTCGTCGGTCCCAAATGGTCGCACATGTCGGATGGACTTCATTATTTTATAGTTTTTAAAGAGTGCACATTAAGCGCATTATATATTTTGTAAAAATGACGAATACATTGATTTTAACTATTATTTTTGTGCTCTTTAATATATATTTTCTATGTCTCTTCTTCTTAATTACTTAATTTTTTCGAAAATTCAACATTTCTTATGGTAGTAATTTTTTGCGCGAGATGTGCTTCGCTCAAAAATTTTTATCGAATGAGAAAATGCACCAAGTTGTATGGACACGCACTCGAACGATACTATATATCGGTTGGACCGACAGAAAACTCAAAAATTTTTGTCTTTCATCTGACATGTCCATCCAACTTGATTTTTTGCACACAAACGATACTACATGTGCGATGACATGACAGGTCGGATAGACATGTAGTTCGACAAAATAACGGCACTTTTTTTCGTTGGCCCCAAATGGTCGCACATGTCGGATGGACTTCATTATTTTATAGTTTTCAAAGAGTACACATCGAGCGCATTATATATAAAAATGGCGAATGCATTGATTTTAACTATTACTTTTGTGCTCTTTAATATTTATTCTCTATGTCTCTTCTTCTTAATTACTTAATTTTTTCGAAAATTCAACATTTCTTATATTAGTCATTTTTTGAGCGAGATGTGCTTCGCTCAAAAATTTTAATCGAATGAGAAAATGCACCAAGTTGGATGGACAGGCACTTGAAGAATACTACATGTCAGATGGACCGACAGAAAAGTCAAAAATTTTTGTCTTTAGGGCACCCCAAACGATACTACATGTCCATCAGACCTGTCATGTCATCGCAGATGTAGTATCGTTTGTGTCCAGAAAATCAAGTTGGATCGAAATGTCCGATGAAGGACAAAAAGTTTACTACTACGCCTGACTACAGAAATGAGAAAACGTATTTTATTAACAAGCATTGCAAAACATATTTTGATATGCATTTATAAATTATAATTTTTATAAAATATATTTTTATATAAGCAATCAAATATTTTGTTTTTAGCAATTCTTAAAAAAATAAATTTTTAAGAATTACACTTGTGAGCTTTATGCCAAGTATTTTAATAAAGCAACAGGTTGCCGCAACAACAATGTTCTTTACAGAACAACCACCAGCAGATTGCTATTCGGAAACTCGGATGAGGAATTTTGACAGTCTAAATGAGAATGTTTGGCACTTGCGAGGTGAATATGATTGTCAAACATTCATACAGCCTCAGGGGCTAGTATAAATTTTGACAATCGGCAAGAGAATTTTTGACACAAGCATAATTAGAAAAAAAAACACTTAGAAATTAATGGAAGCTAAACTTTTTAGTTAAATATAAATTAAAAAATCACAAAGAATTAAAAAATAATGGAATCCCAACAAAACAGCAAAGGAAGTTCTACGTTATATGTAGAACTATATTGCATACTGTCCGCAATCCCATAAAGCCACTTGCTACTCGATAGCTAACCACCTCATACTCTATTGACCATCCATGATGCTTCGCTGGAATAAACTCCACAATTTTTCGAAAAGAGCTAGCAGACACTGTTAAATGCATTTAAGTTTGTGCATTGTCTCCATTCAAAATGGCATTTAATGTTTCGGAATAACCTCTTGGCCGAATATAGGTAATATCCTTAAAGCAATAATGTTTTAGGTAGTTGCTCGGACCAGAAAAGCAAAAGCAGTACTTACTCTTCCCCCTTCCTTTAAAAAAAGTCATAAAGAAGTTCAAAACTTTTTGCTTCCGACAGCAAAGCAACCAGAAGTGGAAAATATTTGCGTAAAATTCTGTTCATTTTCAGTTATATCAACAATTTGGCAAAATAAATTAAATTCTCGCGCTAATACACTAACAAAATCTAAAACGCCAAAATTTCTAGTTGTCAAAATTTCATTGTTCTTTTGGCACAGCAAAAATGACAATTTTATTTCAACAGACAGAAATTGTATTCAACTCAGTAACTTCTTTCCTACCACGAGTGAAAAGTTTCCGAATAGCACACAGCCTAATAGTAGAATAATGTACATCACCGTTTGCAAGTGGCTACATTTAATAATTTCACTTTCGAAGCGAACGTCGAAGCGAAATATCAATATTAAAGTATGAAGTGCGTTAAAAAAAATTTTTTTACAAAATTGTCTGAAAAAAGGAAACAAAGCGATATTTTATCAAAACTATCGCCTGTGTTAAACAATCCAATTTTTGACGAATTGCCGAACATCGAAGTTACAACATGTCGCCATAGCTAAGCAATTCGTCAAAAATGCAAAATACAATCATGGATTTTTGCTGGATATTTTATAAGATACGGCAGCACAGTATTCTATAATTTTGACATTCCAGGTCGGTGTGGTGGATCTCCTTACCCTACCTTATTATTGTATCATGCACAGCCTTAGGATGTGTGTCAAAAGGAAACTTTTCACTCGTGGTAGGAAAGAAAATAGCAAGTTGAATAAAATTTGAAATGAAATAAATTTGTCTTTTTTGGTGTGTCAAATGGACGATGAAATTTTGACAATTACAAATTTTGACGTTCAACATTTCGGTCGTGTTTTAGCGCAAATATTTTATTTAATTTGCAAAAATTGTGATTAGTTGCTCAGAATGAACAGAATACTTCGAAAGTATTTTCCTTACCCTTATGCTATGCGGCTGCAGCAACCTAGTAAAGGGTATCAATAAATTAAATTACGAATCAAGGGTAATTCGAGTGCCATGCCCAATTGGATTGGAAGAGACATATACTACGGCTTCAAAGGCAGCTTTGTACAATCACGTGGAAATTGCGGACCGGCGGAATGTTTACCTGCTGGCGGCATTGCATTTGGCAGCGGAGCGGATGTATTCTGTACCCGTGCATCATTGCAATAGCCTTTTCCCATTTGCATGCACCAGCAGTTCCGCGATATCCCCGTGAGTGTGCCATCATTCTTTGTTATCTTCCATTTGCAATATTTTCACAACACTCGGATTGCCCTTGGCTGGTACTCGCTTAAAACAAAAGGAACAACACTTTTAAAGCACAATTTACTTTAAAATATATTTAACTGGAAATAAAAGGAACAACTAAAGCATCTCGCGTTAAAAGCCACAGTTTATCATCAACTTTACCGCACAGAACTAAACACATAAAAATGCAGCTTTCACAAAAACTCACAGTTCAAAATTATATTAGTTTTTATTTATTACGGTTTTATCTTTACGTTAAAAGAACGAGTGTTTAATTAAGAAATTCACAAATTAAAATAGCTAATCAAATCGAAATACAGCGCGGAAATTAATGTAATTTTTTTTTCTCACTTTTTGGATGTGTCAAAAATTCACTTTTCGATTGTATTCACCTCACAATTTTATTCACCTCATAATTGCCAAAAATTGCTGTACCAACTGTCAAAATTTCATCATCAGAGTGAAAAGTTTCCGATTGGCACACACTCTTAATTCATTTCTTCCAAATTTCCAAATAAAATATCGCGTGAAGCTGGCAATCTTAATTGTCTTTTGTTTTTAGTTTGATTGCTGTTTTATTTTTTTTTTTTGAGTGAACACATTTTGCACATCGACAAATACTTAAAGGACGTGATAAAATATGGATTGGTACGTGGGTAGTGAATGGATATCCGATCGGAAGGGATTGCGTAAAAAAGTGCTGGATATAAATTTTAAAAAACTCGAAAAACCATCCGAAATAGCAATAGTAGTGATTGTCGTTAAGGAGATGCATCAGCTAAATGAGCGTCCAAGTGCAATTCTTAGCAATGACAAGGTTGGTCAGGAGCAGACACTAGAAATGGGTAGAGCGCTAACGCCAATCGACTGCTACATAGAGCAAATCCTGTGTCAAATGATGGCAGGTGAATCAGCAGAGTGCTTTATAAAAACAAAGTCTACGGAAAAAGAAATCAGCTTCATTTTAACGCTTCTGCAGATAATAGCATCGCGCGAGCTGTTCACTCTCAAGTTGCCAGAATTGTACCAATTGGCGCGGCAGTATAAGGAGAATGGCGTTGCCATGTTCAAGGAATATCCGATATTTGCTCATGCATACTTTGCTCGAGCAGCTAAATTTATGATTTCATACAAACCCTTCGATAATCTAACTCTCGCAAATGATGGTGTCGATGGTAAAGATCTACAAACGTTCTTTATAAATATACAAACTAACCTCGCAGCTTGTCTGCTGCAACAGAAGCGTTACGAGCATGTACTTTATCAAACACAGTTTGTGGAAACGGCATTAGATCCATCCGAGAAGAGCTGTTACCGGCGTGCGTTGGCGTATTATAATATTAAAGAATTTGAAGCTGCACTAGGAACTATAGAAAAAATACCGAAGTATATGGAAAAGAAAGATTTTGCTAAGCTGCACGCTAGTATAATCGAAAGCAGAAAAACGAGTAACAATCAATATAAAAACGTTGTGCAACGAATGTTTCATTAATAAATATGTGTATTAAGTTTATATAAATTTTTAATATTTATTTAGGGGACGTTTATTATTATATTTGTTCGTTAGGGGTCGGGGCTTATATTGTCTGTTCCAAGAAAATTTTGGGGATTAATAAACACAAAGAAGAAATCCGATGGATTTCCTTCTTCATTCAGAACTCTTGATGGATTTACTGATAATCCCGTCATAATTTGTGGCCTATTTGCCAACCTTTTCAAAGACTCATTCTGTTCAGATGCTTTTAATCCCGATAGAGAGTACTTTGAATATATGGATTCCGTACCCATAGTTTCTTGGGAATCTATATTCTTCACTTCTGAGGATATTTTAAAGTATATTGGATCGCAGTGTTAACACAATGCGGTTCCGTTTTGAGTCAACCACTTTATTATTCAATAAATCAACGAAAGTTATTTTGGAAAAAATCATTTAATAACTATAGGCCTATCGCTAAACTCTCATCGATTCCAAAAATTTTTGAGCGGATCGTGTATGATAGAGCAAAAATTCACTGTGGGAAGTCATAAGAACTCGTCAGCATGGTTTTGTTAATGGCAGATCCACTGTATCTAATCTTCTCGATTTTACAACATTCGGCCTAAATTCGATTGACTCTGGTAATCAGGTCGACTGTGTTAACACTGACTTTAGTAAAGCTTTTGATAAGTTACCTCACAATCGAATTTTATTTAAGATCAAGTTAATGGAATTTCCACAATATTTTGTTAACTGGATTAAATCGTATTTGGCGGAGCGATCTTATCAAATACGTTTCCGAGGCTTATTGTCTTCTGAATTTATTGCTGGATCAGGTGTTCCTCAAGGATGCCACCTTGGATCACTTCTATTTATTTTAGCAATCAATTTGTAACTCACATCATTGAACATTCTCAACTGCTTATTTATGCCGATGATATGAAGATATATATGACGGTTAATTCTAAAGATAATTCATATCTACTCCAGTCTGATCTAAAATCCTTTGAAGTTTGATGTTCTAAAAATAATATGTTTCTAAATTCTGATAAATGCCGAACTATCACTTTTTCGGGGAAAAATAGCTGATATTTTAAGAAAGATTTATAATCTTTACTTTATTCAAATTTTTCAACAAAAAATTCTATTTGGAATACGGGTTTCGTTTGCTATTTCCATCTTTCTTGACATGTTTACTATGACCTTCATTCTTGAAATGCTTAGCATGTCCACCTTTCTTAAATGGTTTATCATGTTTTTTTAATGGTTTACCATCTTTTTTGAATGGTTTCTCATCATTTTGATTGCGTTTACTTTTGTCATCATCCTTTTTAAACTTTTTATTCTTATACTTAAGACTATGTGGAAGACTTGGACGCTTTCGTGTTGACGTTTCCGTTGATTTGAATAATTCTAGATCAAAATATATAAATGCTATAACAAACCACACATCAAAATGCATCATTCTGTGCTTACCCTCATCTGGTTCTTCGCCAACTTCTTCTTTGTAGTACTCAGCGTCATCTTCAGGATCGCTTGCCTCGCCAAACTGCTCAATTCTTCTCTTCTTTTTTTCAGAATCTTTTTTCTCCTGTAAATTTCGTGCACGATTCTCTGCTTGAATCTTTTTACGTTGTTCCTTAAGTTTTTTCTTCTTTTCAACCAATTTTCGCAAGACTTCTTTTTCTTCCTCGGTCTTCACAACATGATCATGGTAGAGTACCTCGCCTGTTAGCATACCGTCCTCGATTTTCATTAACTGCATCGTGAGTCGCGGGCCGATTTCATGCAATTGTACAGCAGATTTATTATTCTCCATATTTCCTCGACGTTTTATTGTTTGAGGTAGTACAAATTGTGAGTTTTCATCATCTTCGGCTTCGGATTCGGAAGCACCACCTTCCCTGTAAATTTGAAAAGAACATAACTTTTAATAAATACTTTAAGCAGTAAAAAGTAAAAAACTTGTTTTGGACGAAAACTATAGGAGTGGATATCATATACTCACTGCATTATAAAATCTGCAATATCCTCGCATTTGGCTAGGTTGGGGATTTTCCCCATCACTAGCTTTTTTACTCCTCTCGTCAGACCTACGGGCACAACTTGTATGGAATATTGTCGCATTTCAACCAGACTTGTTTGTGGGCTATATGAGAAGAGCACGCAGCGTCGTATAGTGGCTATATTTATCTAACATCAACAGAAAAATTATAAAAATTAAATCGTTGAAATGTTTTAGAGCACCTACTTGGGCCAAGTTTATTGCGGGAAACATGTTCTGAAATGTTGTAGCCATTAACTTTAAATGCTTTCCATCGCCAGTGAAGTTGTTCATTATAACCAGCGGTGAATGCTTGAAAATCTCATCGTCCACAAATTGTCTTTTACTCGCAGAGAGTATATCGCGTGCCAGTGTGAATTGATGCACCTTCAAAGATAATTTTAAAACATATATTAAGTAATTGAAACTGCTTATATATTCTCCTCAAAAACACACCTTAAAAGTCAACGTTGGCCCACGCGGCATTCTTAAAACTTTAAAGGATAGCTGTGTCGAAGCTTTGTTAAATATTCCCATGTGTGAGACATGAAAGAATCCGCTCATGCTGACGAAATCTTTAATTCGATTCATTTTCTTTTCTTTCAGATTTGCCGCTGTAAAAGGTTCCATAATTCTGCGAAAGTCTAGGGTCAGATCTGTGATATATGGGCACGAAAGGCCACGATGTATAATAAACGAATGTGGCGCATCTACGAGTTCATTGGGTTCTTTATCCTTGAAAGCTCCTGTGCGTTTTTTTGGATGTGTTTTCTTGACTTTGCCCATAGCTTATTTAATTTTAATTAAACTTTAATGAAAACAACTAAACCGCGTGCTACAAAATCAAGGAATTTGTTGTAGTACATCAAAACAAATATGATAAACGTCATGACGAGTGAAGTGGATGAACATTATTTACAGCTGTGTTCAATTCGTTGGAAGATTGGTGGTGTTCATAAACACCTTCAGTGAATACTTCATTTGATGTTATGCCATTGTACACATAGGCAGAGTTTATACGTCATTCAAATTGAATGAAGAATATCGCATTATAGGTTCTCTTTTACTCTCTTCGAGATAGTTGATTGAATAGCTTGATTGAATAGCTTGAATTGAATAGATTTTTTTATTGAATGGCCGATGCCGACTAAAAGTGTTGTTGTATCAGAAAAGTTGATTATGCAACCCTGTGATTCATTGATGCAGGTCTTGAGCTCCATCAAAATTTTGATTGATGCGATGTAGTGTTGAAAGTTCATTTCCGCTCTCGCAGAGAGTTAATCTTTTTTTTTCGCTGGGAAAATAACAACAAATTTTGAATGATCCTTCAATTTGAATGACGTGTAAGCAGTGCCATAAAGGCCCAAGCATGATACACTCGAGCTGGCTGCAGCTACTATTGGCCAACTCACACGAGATTGTTTGATTGGCAATCAATGCTCTTTTAAATTTTGATTATTGGTAGATTGTTGGTAGCTTACACGACACGCCAATCTATGTTTGACATTTCTTTGAAAACACTGCACATTTCGTACTATAAAAACATCTCGTGAAAACATTAGTTTATGATTGCTTATCTGAAATTGCTAGAATGTTCCCTTGTTTTTAAATTGTTAATTTATTATATCGTAATTATTATGTTATTGAAACTGTTACGTAAAAATTTAATATCGATCGATTGACTCGATAAATTGACTATTGATGTACATCACTACACATCAGTCACACAGATTAAAGTTTTTGCATAAAGTTGCACAAGTAAAATGGATGGTAGAGAACTTAATTTGGAAGAAATGCCTTTAGAATAAAAAAAAATTGGCTTAACAATATGCAACGAAAAAAGTCTTATTGAACCACAAGCATAGAAAATCTCACTTTCTTGTCGGTTTTTTTCTTTGTATACTTCATGAATTCACTTGTATGGAATAAGGGTTTCCTGCAACGGTTTTTCCACTACGTTATTGTAAAAAGTTCTACGTTTCTTCAAAAAAAGTACTTTTTAGGTACTTAAACTCAGCACAAATTTTATTTCGCCAAACAGCCATACTGTTCGGATTGCTGATTGCTGCCAAGTACAGCAATCTTAAAATGAACAAATTTGATTGTTGCAATCTGTGTTCATCCGCTCTCACTCTCAATGTTATTGACAGATTCTCATTGAAAGCAACAACAAAACGAGTAGATTGTTTGATTGGCAATCACCGTGTGAGTTGGGGATATCAAAATTCAACGAGCAACCAGCTTAGGGATGTCAACAAAAGCACACCGATGTATTTATTTGATTCGATGCATCGAAATGTACATTAATATTTTTCGAACAGAACTCAGTCTTTCGTCTCATTCTCCTACGAAAGAAAAATCAGTGAGAGGAACAAATACCCTGAGAGTTCTTGGTATTTTGTGACGTAGATGCGCA
This sequence comes from Coremacera marginata, assembly GCA_914767935.1. Taxonomy (NCBI): domain Eukaryota; kingdom Metazoa; phylum Arthropoda; class Insecta; order Diptera; family Sciomyzidae; genus Coremacera; species Coremacera marginata. Next base: position 50,797,744 of record OU612043.1, on the reverse strand, counting down.
GATCGGTGCTACTTTTTTGTGCTCTTTTGTCATAATCTGGTTTTCTACCAATTTTGCATCACACCTTAACATACATTAAAATAGAGCAGGACTCGAAATTTTTGAATATCCACATACATCGGGAGGAGTTCTTATATAAAAAATGTATCCATCAACATATTTTCCTTACTATGATATAATTTGACAGGAAGCATTTACAACTGGCAATTTTCTCAAACTGCCCACCATTCATTTTCAAAATCATCGTTTAACGAAATAAGGACTTATGGGGAATGGTTTTATTAAAGTTATATACAGATTTAGGAAACAGAGGATCAACCTTCACCTGGCAACGTGTCTGACTGCTTCAACGTGGCGGAGCCAGCATTTTCCATGTCGAAATCGTCCCAAGTCTACTTAAACCTTCTCGTGGTGTTCCCTGGGTAACGGCAAACTGGCATCCGTTAGTTTGAAGGCTAGTTTGAGCGGCTTTAGATAGGTTGTGCGTTGAGTTTGAAGTCAACCACGTTAAAAATCATTTCAATGAAAAGTTCAAGAAATAAGAAAAAAATTATCCCCAAATCTGGAGACGACTACCGCAAACGAAAAACTTATAATGATTGACGGATATGCACCTGGCATGTCCGAACTCTTAATTGCGAAGGTGCCTCTATCCAACTGATTGATATCCACACGTGCAAGTGCAATTTCGAAAAACTCAATACATCCAAACATTTTTACTAACACACTCACATTTTCGAACTTGCAGCGCTACTTGCAAGGAAATTTCAAAGGCAGCGAATTTTGGCACTTGCTGCAAGTAAATGTCTAAAAGAGGGATTAAAGTGATGCTTTTGTGGAATTTTTCCGGGATTTCGCAATTTTATACAAGAAGCAACGCTGCTAACATGTTTTCCTCGCTTACTAACTTTTTCACTTCAAGCAATACTGCAATTGCAGGGAGAACCTTCGCATTCGACGACATTTTTAAATGAACTTGCACTTGCACATGTAGACGCTGAAGCTACTTGCAGCTAATTTGGAACTTTTTCTAAAAGAATATATATTGTCTACTTGCCAGTGATTACTTGCACGTGTGATCGCAGGGTTACTTGCATTATTATGCTTAAGAATTTCCGTTGCCGCACTTCAAAGCGTTGCAAACGTGGAGTCGCAAAATAGTTCTTGACGAAGGAATTCTTAGCTCTCAATTGAATGCCTGAAATCTCAAAAAAAATTTCACAATCGATGAAAAAAATCTGCGTCGTTTCTTTTGCTGAGAGTTCAAGAGGGGTATGAGCATGACCTATCAACTGATTCTGTGAAACAGCCACTGTAAACTACTTCAAAAGCTGCATAGTCTAGGTTTTCATGCCAACCTGCTAAAAAAGTGTCTCCATACTATATCGCTTGTTTTCTTCAATAACGTCACAACTCAAAAAAATCTGATTTTTCAGGAGGAGCATTTTATGCTTTGAACAGATATAAGAAATCAAAAGTTCTCCTATATCTTAAATATTTGTATCCTTAAACATTGACACAGACAAAGAAAACTTAAAACAGTATTCTAGTGTAGAATTTTGAAAAAGCCGTTTTTCGTATTTATGAACATTAGACTTTTAGAAGAATATATCCTCCAAAGGAATTTTTAAAATTTAAATTATTTACGGAGTAATAGTATTTTAGTGACGCAGCCTTTGACTGCCTGCAATTTCGCTCAAATATTTAAACGTGTTTTTCTCGAATCTCGAATCAATTTCTCATTGATGGTATTTTACCACAATGTGAAAAAAATGCCAAATCTTTTGTGACGCTTACTAAAAGTTAAAGGCTATTTTAGACTCATATCGCACACTAAATACAAAACAGCACAACTCAAAATTTACAAATTTTTACTTTTTACTGTAAAACTCTTCATACTGATTATGTACTTTGCCTGTAAGACATCAATTACATTTTGTACACATCTTCTTGCTCTATAGTTTAAAAAACAAGTTTAATCTCATTGCTTTGTATGGAGTTCGTACAAAAATTAAATGTTTTTTGCTTCACCTAGAAATTTAAAAATTTTGAGTTGTGACTGTTTTGTACATGATACAATGATAAGGTAGGCCCCAAGGTTGATTTATAAGGTTGTCGCAAGGGAGAGAGCGAGTACCCATAATTGTCAAATCGAAGTTGACAGCTCATAGAAAATCTGCAAGTGCTCTCTTTTATCATCCGTTTTTCTTTCGTAGTCATTCGCAAAATTGGCTGGTTTTAACAATTATGGGTACTGAGAAGAGAGTGCGATCAGCCCTGCGACAACCTTATAAATCAACCTTGGTAGGCCCATGATACTAAGTGCTCTTAATGTTTTATGCAACATTAATGTCAAAACGACGAATTTCGTAGAAATTGCAAATGAAGAAAATATTTTATGTTTCCAAGTTGCAAACAGTGCGGTCGCGGGTGTTAAATTTGTGCTAATTTGAGTGAAAATATTATAAAAAATGTGCAATATAAACTGTAAAATGTGAAAGAAGTCTTAAAATTGCAAAAAAAACCTGTAACAGATTTAACTTAAAAACAACTGCGAAACGTGAGCATAAAGAAAGGTAATTATTTAGAAGTGGAGCTCCAGACAAAACTGGCCCCAAAAAAATTTTTACCCCTTGGAGACCATTTTAATACATCAAAATAGTTAATTTACGGTGGGGGAAGACATTTTCAATAATTGTTTATAAACAAAAACATTGTAATAAACAAAAAAAATTTATTTGACCATTTTTTATTCTTTCGGGGAATTTTTGATGATTTCGATATTGTTTATTTTTGTTTTGTTTCTTGAACAGTATAAATCATTTTTTGTTATTTTTACCACTAGAATTGTTACTTAAATTAATAACATAAAACAATAAATAATTAGCTCTACTGCGCTTTTTAAGAAGCTAAAACATGGTTTTTCTTTCAAATCAGCCCATATAAAGTGTCTCCCCCACCTCAAAACATCAATTTCTACCATATAAAATTGTCTCAAAGGGGTGAACAATTTTTTAAGTGAGTTTTGTCTGGAGCCCCACTTCTAAATAATTACCTAAAGAAATTCGCGATGAACGGCTGATTTTGACATCTATCTCGCTTTATTCTGTTTTCCACTCCATTCCTCTCCGAGTCGGCCATACCTTATAATTCTACCATGACCCTAGTTAATTCCATGATACAATGATTAGGGCCGTTTCGCTGAGTGCTCTCACGCGTCAACGAAGAGTGGATAATGAGAAGGAAGATATATGTCAAAACGACGAATTTCGTAGAAATTGCAAATGAAGAAAATATTTTATGTTTCCAAGTTGCAAACAGTGCGGTCGCGGGTGTTAAATTTGTGCTAATTTGAGTGAAAATATTATATAAAAAGTATAATAAAAACTATAAAATGTGAAAGAAGTCTTAAAATGTTTTAACCTAAAAACAACTGCGAAAGGTGAGCATAGAAAAATTCGCGATGAGCAGCTGATTTTGACATCAATGTAGCTTTATTCTGCTTTCTACTCCATTCCTCTCCGAGTCGACCCTACCTTATAATTCTGCCATGCTTAATTCTAAATCAAGGTATATTTAACAAGGTAGTGTCGTCTCGGAGCGGTGGGTACCGCAGCTGTCAAACACATAGATGATCATAATTTGCAAATTTTGTTATTTGTTTTGCTTTTATTCGTAAAACCCTGGTTTTGACAGGTGCGGTACCCAGCTCAAGAGAGAATTTTAACTAACTACCTTGACTACCTTGTCTAATTCTACCATGATTCTAAATTATACTAGCCTAAGATTGCCAGTTATGTGGAAAAAATCCCATTCGTGGTAATTTTTAATTGCCTTTGGGATTTTTTTTTTTTGGTAATTCCCGTGGTATTTTTTAATTAGCGTGGGTGTTCAGTGTGGTAGTTTTTAATTGCCGTGGGAATTTGAGAATTTGTTTTTTAATGATTTTTTCACATTTATTAAGCAAAACTTCATATTCAATTATTGCCATTATACGCATTAAACGATATGTTCACACCACGATTTTATGTCGTAAATTACCCTTGTAAAATTCCTTAAATTCTTGTTGTTGCAAAATACGCTTCTGTGAATATATCGCTCTTATGCTATGAGCATCATAAATACGGCGTTCATTGAATACCACTATTATATCTTAGGTTTTTTTGTTGTAAAGGGTTAGAGTAAACGAAATGTTACGACCTTGTTCGTACGTTTTCTATTTCTTATTACAAAATGCTTTCTGAACATCTCCAGATTTTCCGAAAATTTTGATTTCTTGTGGGATTTTTTGTGGTATTTTTACAAAGCGCGGGATTTTTGTGGAAATTTTTAAAGATCGGGGGATTTTTTGTGGTATTTTTTAATTGCGGTGGGAGTTTTTTGTTTATTTTGACCGTGGTAATTTTGGTGGTATTTAATTTATGGTATTGTTGTACTAGAATTGAAATATTGTACAATATAATTTTTTTATTAATAAAATCCGAAATGAATGAAAATTTCAAGTCTTTTTAAAGATCTTCACTTTTAAAATCGATTCATAAAAAAACAGAAAATGGCAAAATTTGTAATGTTTCTATTTTACTTCTCATCGGCATCAATATGAAGATTTTTCGTTTTCTAATTTGTTAGAAACGGCTTCCATCTGGTTCGTCCCTGCTTAGGATTGCAAATAAACATCATTCACTACACAAAAAAAAAAATATATTCCATAAGCATATGAAAAATGTAACTCAACATAAAATGCATTGTTAAAAAAAAACAAATGGTACAACAGCATTGTTAACAATTATTTGGATTTCTAAAAGCTCTGTGGAACCTTTAATCATTCTTTATTAATAGAATTAATAAAAAATAAAAGCTATATATTAATTTTGTTTACTTTATTCAGATACACTTAACATAGTAAAAAGCAAAACACATATTATTTGTTATAGTTAATTCATTAATTAATAATATACAACTGCTTGTCTGTTGATTTCGATATGCGCTTCGTACGCTTTCCGATGCGGCATAAGTGCTGTTTTAAATTTTCTTTTTTAATGAAATAATATGGAATAATTTTAAATCTACATGCATGTGTTTTCGCTGCTTTAAAGCAATATATGTTATCATACCATATTAACGCTTTGTTTTTTAATTTTAATTTTGTGTTTTGTGTGAATTTAAACGCTGTTGCTTTAAATTATAAAATGAAATATTTTTTTTTAAAAAAAGCTAAAAGTTTAGTTCAAAGATTTTGTTTTTATTTTTTGCTTCTAGAACATATACAATAAAATTTGTTATTTGTTTGTTGTATTTGCTTTTAGTTTCTCATATATATATATATATATTTCTTTTTTAATTTATAAATTTAATGTTAATTTATAAATTGATAATTTAAAACAAAAGTTTCTCATATAAACTGATAAAATGAAACACTTTGAAATTAATTGATTTTGTTGAGAAATGAAAGAAGTAAACAAAAATGTAGTATATATTTATAATAGAATAGTTTTCGTAACTAAAGAATGTTGCTTTCTGTTTTTTTTGGAGGAACCCACTTTTCCAAATAAAAAAATATTATATGACAAATGTTGTTCTTAATTTGCTTTTTTTTTTCTTTCGGAAACAACTATTTTTTAATATGTATGCTTTATGTAGAGATGAATTAAAAAATAACGGGCTTGAGGCGGTCACTGACAGCATTGCTTGCGTACATCGGCTGTGACAGTCGGCTTTACATCGATTGGCTCAACGTTTGTTGGACGAATCACATCACCTTCAGGTGGATCTCTTATTTGTTTCTGGGATACAATACGGTAAATCTCTGCAGTGAAAAAATATTTAATTATAAAATCGTTATGTTTTTAATTTAACTGGAATCATTTTTTACCTGTGAGTATATTTTGGAATGCAGTTTCAACGTTCGTCGAATCCAATGCAGACGTTTCAATGAAACTAAGACCATTTCTTTCAGCAAACAGTTTCGCCTCATCTGTCGGCACCGAACGTAAATGTCTTAAATCGGATTTATTTCCGACTAACATTATAACAATATTTTGATCGGCATGATCACGCAGTTCTCTTAACCATCGCTCAACATTCTCATAGGTCAAATGTTTAGCAATGTCATAAACCAAGAGAGCACCTACGGCGCCTCGATAATAGGCAGACGTAATTGCACGATAACGTTCCTGACCGGCAGTATCCCAGATTTGGGCTTTAATTGTTTTTCCATCTACCTGAATTGTAGGGGGGGAAAAATATGAATGAAATCAATCAAAGATGTATAAATAATCAGCCCTATTATGAATAAATTTCCCCCCGAATTGAAAAAGAGAACTTTCATTTTTTAGACAGGGGATATGCTATTTGTGTTAAAATTTTTCAAAAGTTACGTCGACTTTGTTAAAAATACGAAAATCCCCTTTTTTTATTTCTGGACGAAATTTTATTAACAATAGGGCTGAATGTCTTTTCCATATGCACAGATAATTTTGCCTAGAATAGTCTAACTGGACAAATTTGTTTATTAACATCTCAGTTCGTCCTCCCAACTCGTAGCTGTGCAATTTGTGGATTTATAAAAGAAAAGTCAAGCTAGGGTGACAAAAAGGCTTGGTTTTTTGTTTTAGTTTTTGTAAAAATGTGTAATGTTTTTATTGAATTGTAAGTTTAGGTTCATTTAATCTATAAAACTATTACGATGCTTTTTCATAGTTTTGGCGACTCGTAAACGAATTGCTATTTTCGGTTTTGACGAATGTATAACGAAGCCAAAAAAAAGTTGGTCAAAAAATGATAAAAAAAATAATTTCGAACTTTTGAAAAGCCAAATCTTTAAAAAAAATACCTAAATAACAAAAAAAAACAACAAAAAAATAAATTTTTTTTTACCAAGTTGGGGTTCAAACCCGTGTCCGCGAATGCTGGCTTTTATTAACAAGCAAATTAAGTAAGGCGTATTCAACATCTGTAATAGCTGAGTGGGTAAGGAGACGTGGTTTCGATTCTTGACGTGATAAGGTTGAAATTAGTTTTTATTTTTTTTTATATATATATTATTTCTTATTTTTTATTTGATTTATATTATTCGTTGTCGAATAGCTTCTTTTAGTTTTGGAAGCTCGTTAAAGAATTGCTTTTTATAGTTTTGGCGACTAGTTAACGAATTGCTTATAATAGTTTTGGCGACTCGTTAACGAATTGCTTTTTTCGGTTTTGACGATTTATTAACGAAGGAGGAATTTCTCCCGCTCGCGATATTATAAATGAATCGCTACTTATAATTGCTAATGAATGAAATGTACGAGAAAACGATTCGTAAACGATAACATTAGTGAATCATTTTGTTTATTGGGTGTTTTTTACATTTTTCAAAAAATGTCAAAGAATCAAAATAGTTCTTATAAATATAGTTTAAGTTTTTTTTAATATTCGAAAGTGGCAAATAATGTTTTATTAAATAGCATAAAAATTCGTCAAAGTTTTCAAAATTTAGTAAATATTAAGAGTAACAATGTACAATTATGCTCATATAATTAAGGGGGTAAGGTTTTTAACTTTTTTTTACAATATTTTTATTTTTTTATATAAATGCACAACATTTCAAGAAAATTGTGTCCAAATTTGAAGTTGATCCGAGTAAAACTAACGGAGATATCAATTTTTAATTAAGTGTACATCGGACGTCGATTTCGCGTGTACAAAAATTTAAAGCTATTTTCCCACAAGTCGTGTTTTCAAAGTCGGTGAACACTCTCCAGCCAAAACGGCTGAACCGATCGTTTTGAAATTCGGTACACTCATTCACAACTAAATTCATGGGGTAACGCTTATTTTTCTTTGCTTATTTTTCATTTTAAATGAATTCAAAAATCGTTTTTTTACTTTAAGTGTTGCCAAAATTCTAAAAAAAAATTTTCAAAAAAACTAGACAGCGTTACCTCGGAAATCTTATTTGCTTCTAGTCTTCACGTCTTCATTTTTCGATTTCAGTTGATCCGGTGATGGGCTTATTTCTTGACATTTTTCAATAAAATAACAAGTGTATCGACTGTCATAGAGTTCGGACGTGTTGTAAATTGTAAGCTCCGCAGTTGTTAAATTTTAGTTCAAATTTCTTTCGTGAGTTGTTGCATTGGGCTGCATATTATTCGTGGACTTCAATAAATATAAATTCTAAAGTGCGAATTTGACCACAGCTAAAAGTTCAGTGTGCTATTTAATAATCAGTTCAACAGTACTATAAAATACGACCGAAATTAAATAAAAGTGCGAATTCTGCAAGATATTTCTCGTTCACTGTGTCAACTTTACTCATAAAAATTTTTCTGCTAAAGAGACAGAATTATAAACAAACAATTGTAAACAAACAGAATTATTAAAAAAAGTTAAATATAAAAAATAGCAATAAGAGCAATTAAAACAAAAATGGATAAAATCTGTGCTTCACCTTCTTGTACCGCAGAGGACCGTAAGGCGCCCAAGATAACGTGCAAAGGCCTTTGTGGAAAATCTTTCCACACTTCTTGCATAGGCTTATCGAAAAGAAGCTTAACTTATCTTGACGAATATCTGGCCAATTTTTCGTTTTACTGCGATGAATGTAAAGAATTGTCACTCACGCATGTTCTACTCGCGATAAAATGCCTTAGTGACTTAACAAACTCAGTGCGGTCGGAAAATAAACAGTGTTTGAAAAAGACAGTCGACCTGGTGTCGAAATTTGATGAGGCATTAAAATCAATAGAAGACCTCAGCAGTGCTGTCGAAGTGACAAAAAATGAAAGTAATAAAAAGCTCGGAACACTAAACCAGAACATAACCAAAATCTTAAACTATGCCATAGATCATCAAAACGATATAAGCTGTGTTGAAACCGCAATAAGTGCTATAAATAAATCAATAGACACAAACTTTGAGAAAATAAACACAGTTGATTCAGTAAAAAATGTTACTGAAAATATCGCGTGCTTAAGAAATGACGTCGACATCTTGCTGCAATCGACCTCGGAGAAAACAACACAATCACCAACTGTACCAGATCCACTTATCGAAGTTTTGTATCACAAAATAAATGAAATAAGTGACGATCTTGTCTTATTTAGAGAGTCGCTTGCGGAAATATCTGATGCAATCAGTACTGGAACCAACAGAATCAATGTGACAGAAGCCATTGAACACAATTCATCCTCCCTCTTCGATGAAATCATGGAAGCTTCCGTGCTATCCTCTTCAGTGCGTCCCTTACCATCTAACTCGGATTCGCAACCTAGCCAACCAACACCCACACCATTAATACAACCACCTGTTGCTGCACCTCGGAAAATAATTAATCACTTTGGAACCTCATGGACCACATCAGAATGGAATCACAGAATTCAAAAACTGAAGACTGGAAACCAAAGTGATAGCACTGCTTTGTTCGTTAAAGGCTTCCCCACAACTACAGATGCAACTTGGGTAGAAAATTACTTCAAAAAGAAGTACAAATTAACCATCTCAGACTGCCATAAAAAGTCGTCAAAACGATCCAAGGTTAGCAGTTTTAAATTTAATATACCCAAGGCATATGCGTGGATGTTTTCTAGTGCAGGTATGCGAACGAAAGGAAACATTCGTATAACTGAATGGACGGAAAAACCAAAAACGGAAGTTAAGGCACCTAGTATTAAGCTTATCACTAAGCCTATGATTAAATCTATTAAGCCTACTAATATTAATAGTAATAAAAATAATATAAGCCCACCTGCCAGAACACACTCAAAGCCAGCTCAAGATAAAAACTGGTCATATAAAACAAATTTATTCCCAAAGTTTTCTCCACAGTCAAAACTATCTTCTCAACTGTTATCTTCTTCTAAATTTCCTATTACTCAATCGTCGAAACTCCCTTATCCTAAAGTTAAACGTGTTTCGTTTAACCTCAATAACGACGAAAAAAATAAAACTTATTCATATAAATATCCTAATTTCGTCCATTCCCATACACTAAATCCAACCCCACAGCCCGCAATAGTCATACCTAAGCCTACTTCTACACAACCTGTTACTGCAACACGTTCACCAGCAATCACACCCTCCAATAACACACCTCCTCCCTTAATTACTTGCACTAATACTCAAACGTTCACTAATGCTACACCAGCCTTTCTGGATCCTCTTCTGCCACCTAATGCGAAGCTCACAAAAAATCTCGCTGACGTTAGTAGTGAAGGTCGTTTCGTTATGTCTCGTCTAAGAGATTATACCTGTCTGATTTACATAATAAGTCTGACTCAGTCTGTATTGAAGGTACAACAAGAACAAGTGCTATGGTATCCATCCAACAAGAAGGTCTTCCTACCGACCCTGTCGAGCTGAAAAAAATTTTCATTAACCCTCCATGAAAGCCTCAACATTTCACCCACTGATGTTGAAAACGACCTCACGGCATTTGCATCGCATACTAGCTCAAAGTATATATGGCATTTACAAAGAGCTCGTTCTAACTTCAAAAATTTTTATTGTCCCTAACTCTCATCCTAAAGCAATGTCCGATTATCCAGCCTCCCGAAATACACTACCTTCAATTGCGTCTTTTAATATATCCTACCACAATTGTGGTGGCATGAGAGGCAAACTCAATAAACTGTTTGTTGAAGCTAAATCTTGTCATTTCAATGTTTTTGTCTTTACGGAAACGTGGTTGAATGACGCTATCAAAAATGAAGAAATTCTAGATAGCAACTGGACAATATACCGGAATGACAGAAACTATGCAAGCTGCGGCCTGTCTCGAGGAGGCGGTGTCTTAATTGCCACACATAACTCCTTATCTAGTGAATTGATTGTAACCTGCTCCTCCAAATGCTTTGAGCACAAAATAATCAAAATAAGGCTAGATCAAAAAGCTTCCGTATACATAGGTGTTATTTATATTCCTCCGAATTCAACCCACAATTCCTACAATGAATTATGTGAAATCATAACGTCAATAACAGCTGCGTTAAACGAAGATGATAGAATTATTATTTTTGGAGACTTCAACCGTCCCAATATAACTTTTGTGCACGATGATGATGACAACCATCTCCTTCCAATTAACCTGTCCAATGCGGTCGACTTCGATTTATTAAGTACTTTTTATAGTAATGATTGTCAGCAAGTTGCTCCTGCTCCAAACCGAAACAATCGCTGGCTAGATTTGATTTTTACTAACTCATATGACGATGTAAAGGTTAGTCCAACCTGTGAGGCTGAGCAGATATTTTCCAATACCCTCCACCATACTGCTTTTACTACTGAGTTATGTACTAACAACATAACTTTTATACAGTCATTCAATAATTCTATTGTATACGATTTCCTCAATGCCGATTACAATAACATTAAAAATGACTTAAATTGTTTGGACTGGAACCACTTGTCTGCACTAGAATTGGACGATGCTGTATCGTCTTTCTATCAAAAAGTCTTTTCTGTATTTGATACTCATGTTCCAAAAATAAAGAAAAAAAATAAACTATCGGAACCGTGGCTTGATTCAAATCTTAGAAATTTGAGAAATCAAAGAAATAAACTTTACAGAGTCATTAAAAATTGCGTCATTGTAAGTGATGAGGTAAAGGTTAGATACGAAGAGCTGTCTAAGGAGTTTTCCATTAAGTCCGAAGAGGCTTATAGGCTTTACACCAATTTAATTGGAGAAAGGATTATTGAAGACCCGAAAAAATTCTTCGATATTGTAAATGTAAAACGGAAATCGACCGGATACCCAAACTTCATGTTTAAAGGCAATGTTACTTCAACTAACTCACAGGAAATTTGTAATCTCTTTGCGGATCATTTTAAAGAAGTCTTTTGTTCAACTACTTCCCAAAATCAACCTACATTTGCCAGTATAACTAGTAGACCGACATTGGTTTGTGAAATAAATATTACATGGAGTGACATAACCAATTCCATTAAAGAATTAGATTCAAATAAATCTCCAGGTCCAGACCTTATACCACCAATTTCACTTGTTCAATGTTTAGACCAATTAATTACGCCGTTACATATGATTTTTAACAAATCCTTGCATACAGGTATATTCCCAACTTTTTGGAAATCTTGTCATCTTACGCCAATTTATAAAAATGGCGACAAGAGATCAGTTGAAAATTATAGGGGTATTGCAATATTGTCAGCAATTCCAAAGCTATATGAAAAAATTATATGTTCCAAACTCACGAGCATAATTAATCCGTGCTTAAACGAGCAGCAACATGGTTTTCGTAAAGGACGATCAACAACCACAAATCTTGCAATCATGGCATCAGACATTCTTACTAAAATGGAAAAGGGCCACCAAATAGATGCAGTCTATACAGATTTTAGTAAAGCCTTTGATCGTGTTGATCACGAAATCCTAGCTAAGAAACTAGAAAAATTTGGTATATCAGGTACTGTGCTGAAATGGCTCAAGTCTTATCTCTGTGAAAGATCCCAATATGTAAAATTTCAGGGTACTTTGTCTAAAAAGATTGTTGTCTCGTCGGGTGTACCTCAAGGTAGCCATCTTGGCCCACTTCTCTTCAACATATTTATTGCAGACATATCTGAAGTTTTGCATGATGTCCCCCATCTCTTATATGCAGATGACTTAAAATTATACTATAACATTAGATCAGAAGTGGATTCAGTATTCTTACAGAATAAGCTTTTTTCTCTGGAACAGTGGTGTAGTAAAAATAAACTTTATTTAAATATAAATAAGTGCTACGTTATAAGTTTTGCCCGTAAAAACGTAATCACATATAGCAGATACATGCTAAATAAGGTAGAACTTAAAAGGGTCAACCACATAGCAGATCTTGGAATAATTCTTGATAGTAAGATGCGCTTTAACCTTCACTACGATCATATCATATCCAGGGCAAACAAAATGCTCGGATTCATAAAAAGACGTGCAAAAGAATTCAAAAACCTTTGGGTAACTAAAACCTTATACTGCACATTAGTACGACCAATCTTAGAATACTGTTGCATAATTTGGAACCCAGCTTTTGTAGTGCATAGTGAAAGGCTAGAATCTATTCAAAGACAATTCTTGCTTTTTGCATTGAGAGACCTATACGATCCTCGTGACTATACAAATTTACCACCATACGAGAGTAGACTTAAAATCCTCAATTTAATGTCGCTGTCATCAAGGAGAATATTACTTTGCTCATGCTTTACATTCGATGTTATTACTGGTAACATCGATAGCGAATACATCTCGAGCAAGGTACTATTTAATGAACCAATAAGGCGAACAAGGTATACAAAATTGTTAAAAGAATCGCATCGCAACACTATTTACGCATTGAACGAGCCCTTGAATAGATGTTGTAAAATATTTAATAATATCAGCGAGCATTATACACCGCCAATATCGAAATTCAGATTCAAGCGTTCTCTTTCCAAATCACTTTCCTTTACATAACTACTTCAGAATCTTCTCCAATTCCTTTTCACCATTCTGACCCCTTTTCTATTTCCTTGATCTAGCATTTGTAGAAAAATTGTAAATCAAAAATTTGAATGTTAAATAAGTAAAACACCGCATTGTAATATTAACTCCCCTATAGGAACAAACGAACTTGTTTTTAAAAACAACTAATTAAAATACTAATTTAAAATAAACCAGTATATGAACTACTTTTAATTATATTAAGGCGGCAACTACTCTGATGTTGACATGTTTTAATTGCAAATTTTTATTAGATTACAAGTTTATATATATTTAACCATGTTATTTCATCAAATATTATTAACTTTAGGCCATCAGTAATAGTTTTCAATTGGTTATTTAAAAGCAATTAAAAAAATAATTTAAATGTAACTAATTTAACAAGTAGTTGAAAATATATGCAGACGAAAGTCAATTGACTTATTTAGCGGACATCACCATACAAAATAAGTTAGTTCGTTCTATGGAAAAAAGTCAGAATTTCAACTAGTTGTGGTTGACAAAAAACTACTTTATCAACTACTTTTAAATTAGTTGATTTTCCTACAGGGTCTATTCTCCCATATCCAAATGCCTCTTCTTACATTGCCGTCTACCACCCATACCTAAACAAAATTTAGTTGTTCTCCCACTCAGCTTTCCATCTTAATATTATTTTAGCATAGTATTAAAAATTTGTACATATTTTTACTATGTGTATAAAATCTGTTAGTATGTACGCTTAGTATATAAGTTCCCCCTTCGTTCTTCTTCTTGTCTTTTCTTTTTGACGTGTTTTTGAAAATGTGTCGATTCATGTGGGCGGATTACGCCCACTGAGAATTGCATATCTTCTACACCTAAAACAAGGAAAGAGGAGAGAAAAACAAAAAATAAAAAAATTAATACAACAACAACCTGTTAGAAAAATAAGTTAGAATAAGTATATTGCCTTGTTTGGCTAAATAAATAAATAAAATTTTTACTAGATATTATTTCCAAGTTACTTCCACTAACAGTAGCGCGTCAATCGGGTAATTTCCCCACCCCTCCCCACCCCCTACCTTAAGACATTCATATAATAAATCATATAATTCGCAACTATAATTGCTTTAATAGTTCCCTGCTTCTGTTTTTTGTTTCTGCTTTCACATGATAAACTATTACCGTTAAAAATGGTTTAAGCTTTATAGATAATGCATTTTTTATTCTGAAACAGTCGTCATATTAGTGCTCACATAATAAAGACATTTGATTAAAAGCAACTAAATATATTTATATTTTTTGTGTGGAGAATACATTAAAAAAAAAGTTGCTAAAGTAGCTGAAAACTAGAGAGCTTCACGAACCAGAGTTTGTAGTGCCCTGGAATATTTTGAAAAACATCAAACTTTCAAAATTATCACAAATTAGTTAGGTTGAGAAAATCTAACCCCCTTTTTTAACCTCCAGCGAAATAATGGTTCAAATAGGTAAGAGCCAAATTATAACGTCAAAATATCCTCACAAACAGTTCGAAGGCATTTACAGGAAAAATTGTTAAATCGGCGAATTGCCCGAAGGAAACTAAACCCATAAAAAGGAAAGAAAATTGCGGAGAAGACTCGAATTTGGAAGGAACAAGAATTTTGGGTTTCAATTGTTTGGATCGACGAATAGAAATTTAATGTTAAAAGAGTTAGATCCAAAATACACAAAAAAGGCAGAGAATCCTGGCGGCTCTTGCCTCATCTGGCATTGGTCCAATACACCAAGTAAATGGGAAAATGACAGGTGAAATATATAAGGGTATCTTGGCGGAGAATTTGGACGGGGCATATGTTGACAATTTATCACTTGCTTGGATCTTCCAGCAAAATAACGATCCTAAACATTGCTCCCGAATAGTTAAACCTTAGATAGAGTTCAATCACATAAAAGTCTTATGACATTATCTTTCTCGATGAAAAATTATGCCCTCTGAGTGTAGAATTTTTACATTTTCACCTGAAAATATTGACCTCTTTTGAGACAAGAAAAGATAAGAAAAAATGCAACATTTTTTCAATGATATTGTGTGGTTACACGATTGTTTTCTTTTGAGAAACTTCAAAGAAATTAAACTGCAAATGTTATGTAAATAAAAGAATTAATTAATATTTTTTTCTAAATTTTATTTTTTAACTTGTAGGTTATGAATACGAAACTCTTGACGAGGATTTTAATGAAATGAGATCAATTGCAGACACAACTGTTGCGTTTATATTTGCCATAACACAATTTTTATAATATTAATTTTGTCGTCCGTGAAAAGTTCAAACTTTGATAAAATGTCAATGATATTGATTAATATTCTCCTAATATGTCACTTTTTTTGTTCATTCAATTGGTAGCATTTGAGGGCAGAATTGTAAAACCGTCGATATTGAGAGTGCAAAAATTCCGCATTTTTTCTACTCTTGACGTGAACAGTTTCGAGAAAAATACACGATTCAATTTACAGGTCAGAATTTTTTCCAGAAAAGAACGTAAAAATGCAAAATTCTCAAAGTGGACAGAAAAAATGCAAATTTTTCGAAAACAGAAAACGCCATTAGACTTGGCCAGCCTAAAGTCCAGATCTAAACCTTATTGAAAATATTTGAAGCATAATTAAAAAAAGGTTTTAGCTCGTAAGCCTGAAAATAAAGCAGATTTGTGGGACAGGAATGGAGTAAGATAACTCCTGAGCAATGCCGTCTTTTGACAATGCAATGACTTAAAAATATTCTTATCTGACAAAAATATGTAAAATAAAATAAAACCACAGAATAAATAGGTAGGTATACATAAAGATGGCGGCCGTGGCGTAGTGGGTAGAGTGTGTGACTCTTACGCCAGAGCACCCAGGTTCGAATCCTCCATCCGACATAGAAAGTTTTTTCAATTGAATTCATTTTTCTGTTCGGCCGTCACCTCTCTGCAGGCAATGGCAAACCTCAGAGAGTAAAAACTGCCATGAAAAGCTTCTTGAGAACATAAGCCGTTCGGAGCCGGCATAAAACTTGTAAGTCCAGTTCTCGATTATTTGTGTTCAAACATTTCACAACACGCACAACACAATTGATCATAAGAAGCTCGATATGAAAGTCCTGTCAAGGGCTGAAATTGCCATTTCGTTTTTTTTCTTTTTTTATGAAAAAACTTAGTGTCAGGTGGGATTCGAACCAGGGTTCTCTGGCGTATGGGCCACACACTCTACCCACTGCGCCACGGCTGCCACTTGCTGTTGTATAAAAAATGTGTTTTTTGCTCTCCTGAAAAGTATCGATTTTCAGATTCGTAACTTCACATTTGTAACGACGACATCGTCGCTGCGCCAACAAAAACAGTTCTGTGATTTTTGTCTTTTTTTTTTTATTTCATATTTTATTAACACTATCTATCTATTGCCCACATTTCCGCATTTGGCGTTCTTTATATCTCTTTTGGTTTAGAAGTGATCAAAAGCAGCTTTGTGCTCGCAGTACTAGAAATATTTTGAAAAGAAATTAGTTTTTTTGCTCTCCTGAAAAGTTACTGAAAAATATATAACTGTTTTTGTTGGCGCAGCGACGATATGTTTTTTCGGTGACATATGTAAATTTTATTGAACATCAAGTTTTTTTTTCAATATATAGTTTTTTTAAATAAAATAGTTTATTTTTCCAAAAAAGAAAAATTAAAAATTTATAGAAAAATCAACATTTTTGTAATTATTTCTTGATTGAACTTTTTTTTAATATTTTTTAATATATTTAGCCTTTAAGTAATATCTTCTTTCGAAGTTTTTACACAAAACATGCATACATAATCTTCTTTGAAACAATAATTAACCCTAATAGCGGGCATCTGCTACCCGGTTTCACACATAATTTTTTTATTATTCTTTTAGTTTGATATAAAAAAATAAAAATCATTTCGTTCAGCTAGCTGTTTCTAGACGCAACTCTGTGATATGTGGGAACGGTAGTGATTGGAAGGAAATTTTATCAGAGAATTTAATTTTATACTTACTTCTATGCTGCGAGTGGCAAATTCAACTCCAATCGTTGATTTCGACTCTAAATTGAATTCATTGCGAGTAAAACGGGAGAGCAAGTTACTTTTTCCGACTCCAGAGTCTCCAATAAGAACGACTGAAAAAATTAAATAATGAAAAAAAAGTATGAAAAAAAAAGTAATGAAATTAATAAAAAATATTAAATAAAAAACGAATTGGCTATTTCAGCCCTTTAATAACACTAATGCGTGTTATTAAATGTTTTTTAATACAAATGATTGAGAACAGGACTTACAAGTTTTATGCTGACTTCGAAGATAC
Organism: Coremacera marginata; assembly: GCA_914767935.1. Lineage (NCBI taxonomy): Eukaryota > Metazoa > Arthropoda > Insecta > Diptera > Sciomyzidae > Coremacera > Coremacera marginata. The sequence goes on along the minus strand of OU612043.1, from coordinate 50,779,985 downwards.
CATGTTCTCAAAATATGCTAAACGTTAAAAAGTTTAAACCTCCGAACAAAAAAAAAAAAAAATTAAAAATAAATTACATAAACTAACGTCTAAGGCATTCAGCTTATTAAGTTACTTTAATTTTAGAGTAAATATTACATTTCTTTAATACTTTATTAAGCTTTTTTGTGTTCTCCAGTACCTACTTGTATGAATGAATGAATGAGAATGTCCCATATGGAGCCTTGCATATTTTTTGCAGGTGCAATCAATCGAGTTAATTTTGATAGTTTTGTAAATGTTAATAGTTAATTTGCCCAAGTATATTATTTTTCGATGGCGTAAAACTTAAAAATTTAAAAAAACAAAAAAAAGGTAACTTTTAGAATTCTTTTAAATCAAATATAAATGAAAATGAAACAATTTCGAAAATGCGTTCCTTATGATATCGACTAAATACTGTTAAAAATGACAACAACAAAATTACAATGAAATTTATTTCTCCAAAATTAATGCCATCATGTGTGGCTTTAAAATACCTTTCGTTTGATACCAAATTTGTATATATTTTTATGGAAAATAGTGAAATTGTGGCAAAAAAAACGAAATTTTCGCTGATTTTAAAACGTCATTTTGAAACCGTAACTATCGATTGAGCACGTATAAAAAAATACGTCGACCTTAGATTTTTGTCCTCTATTACATATCCAAAAATTATTCAAATCGGTGAGTGACACCTGGGGACCTTTCCTGTAAGTTCTCGTACGTAAGTTTTAAAAACTTTTTTTTTAATGTTCTACCATTTCTTACTTGAAGATGTTTAGGCTCTTTCTGAGGTTTTTTTTCAATTACATACTTTCTTTAATTTGGCACTTTCCTATTTTTTTTTCTTTTTGTGTTTTTTAAAGTACGCGAGCACACCTAATATGTATATCACGCATTCCGCGAGAAATATAATTTTTAATTTTTTTAAAATAAAATATTGAATTCTATATTATTAAACTTATCATAAAAATAAAATGTCTTGAAATGTCAACACATTTCTCTGATTTATTAAGTTTTTTTATTTAAACGAACTAAAACTGCGTTCTTTTTGGTGTCCTCCGTACGCAATATAGTAGATAATTTATAGTTTGGTCAATGGTTTAATAAATCGATTAAACCAAATTTTTATTTAAAGATGCACATATACTGAACACAACTGAATTAAAGAAAAATAAATTCAAATTCGTTTTATCATTAAAATGCACCAAAATATACGTTAAAGTACTGAAAAATGTCCGCGTATGTGTGAAAACTGAGACTGTAAACTACACTGAAATCAAATAAATATATGTTACTTCGTGTGCAAACAATATTGAACAAACAATTCAAAGTTTAATTAAGAATGAATTAAGCAAAATAGATTTTTTAAGGTATAATACACGTGTAACAGCCAAATAAAAACAGTTTTTTAAAAACAAAATTTTTTTTGATAAAAGGAGTTATTATTTTTTTCAAATTTATACACCTTATTGTACACAAAAAGTAAAAAATAAAAAAATTTATAAAAAAAATTTTTTTTTTTTTAAATAATTTTCATACTTTTATATGGAGGGCGCTGAAAATTACATTAAAAAAAGGATATTCAAAACGGTTCGATGGATATGGCCTGTCCCATGTATCTGAAACAAAAAGATCAAATGTCATTTTAAAGTACAGACCACTATTTAAGCATTCCCCCTACGCACGACCCCCGGGAGTTTTTTTAAAATTATGGCGAAAGTTAGAGTAAAAAGTTATAAAAGAAAGTTTTTCGCGCGCTTTTTTGTCTATAAAAAAAAAACAAAAATAGAAGGTACTTGATATAAGGGGGATGCTTACAGGACAAAATTACGAACAAAATGCAATAAGATTCATTGAAATTGAACCAATAGATTTTGAGTTATCTATCGAACCGTTTTAAAAACTAGTTTCGAGGATATCGCGTTTAAAGCTTTTGTTTTTCGAAATTTCGCATATATTTTTAAAATTATCGGTTGATAAACTTACTACTATTTAATCTGCAATTCCAGATATCGTTTTAAAAACATGTATGTGTATTCTAGAAACTATAAAGAACACATTAAGCAAGCAAGCAAAACACAAATTTTTTTGAAACATTTATACGTATATTATACCTTAAACAATTTACAAGAAAGAATGGAAATACCTATAAAAAAAAAATGTGCATGTAAAATGTAAAAAATGTGAAAGCAATGTCAATGAAACCCGCAGCTTCGAAATCAAAATCGCCTTCATACTCAATTTACTGGCGTTTGTTGAAGCTGATGCCGTAATAAGTGGTCGTCTATAATAACTTTTCTTCTTCAACTGTAGCAATCGCAAAATGCAATCGTATTAAAAAAAAAATTTAAACCAATCTAAAGGGGCGGAGTTCTATGAGTGAATGAGATCAAAATGACTTAAATTTCAAGAACAGAGAATTTGCTTTGTTATGTTCGAATAACAGCAGATTGACGCATCTGTATAACAGTAAACATTAAAATGTTTAATGACGTTCTAGTTTGGTTTGCTACTTAATACTTCTATTATTCGTGCTTGAGACACTCGTGTTGTTTTTTTTTAGTTTTAATTTTTCCCTCAGCTACAATTACGACAATTATTCTTTTTTTTTTTATTTCTCAAGTTTTATTCAAATATTTTGGTGACTCATTGGCGTAAATAATAACTTAACAATTCGACGGAGGTGTTTTAAAGACCAGTTGATATTTATAGAAAACAGCAAAAGTTACAGATATTAATGCTTTCATTTGTACAAGATTAAACCACCGATATTGATGTCAATAAAGCAGCACAAGTGGTTTTCTATTTACGCATTCTACACAACTCACGCAATTTGGGTGAATAACTGACATCTATTTAAGGAAACAAGATTTTGTTTTTCAAGTTATTCCTAGAACAGAGAAAACTCGAAATTTCATTTTGCACTGATTTAACTTAAATGTGTCAATATCGGAGCGAAATTGGCTTATATTTTAGAGCAAAAGTCGTGCAGTATAAATGACACTGCTTTTTTTTTTAATTTCGCAAAAGTCTGAATGGAATTTGGTTAAAAATGAACTGAATATTACTCACTCGGCATTTTGAGATCGTAATACACTACTTTTTTCACACTAAATTTGGTGTATTTTCACATTTGATAGACAATTATTCACTATGTTTTGGAGTATCATCCCAGCAAACCATAATTGACGGCTTTGTCGAAACTCCGACTAATTCGTAACTATTTCGAGCAAATATTGGAACAGTTTCATTTTTTTATACGAATTTATATAGAATTTCGTTATGCGACTGTTTGTACGACATATTGAAATGTGAACAGAGAAATGTGAATTTTCTTTGTTTCGAACTGTCTCAACGAAATCGTAACTTTTTCATAACATTTTCGTTAAGACTCGATACGAAATCGTTACGAAGTCGTGTCAACCCATTCATACGATTTTCGTTACGATTTCGCAACGAAATCGAGTTTCTAAGTCGGAGACATTTCGAAATATTCTTAACGAAATCGTAACAAACATTTTGCAATCTTTCCGATTTCGGAATCCGATTTCGTTACGAAATTGTAAAGAATATCGTATGAAGGGTTGGCACAACTTCGTAACGAAATGTCGTAACGGTTTTGTAACGAGTCTTAACAAAAATGTTACGAAAAAGTTACGATTTTGTTCAGACAGTTCGAAAGAAAGGAAATTTCACTCTGATCGCATTTCACTATGCCGTACAAACAGTCGCATAACGAAATTCTATATAAATTGGTACAAAAAAGTAAAACTATTCCGATATTTGCGTTACGAAATTGTAACGACTTCTTTAAGACAGATCGAAATAGTTACGAATTAGTCGGAATATCGACAAAGTCGTCAACTATGGTTTGCTGGTGTATACGACCCTTTAACTACAGTGTGAACCAGAATAACTGTCACTGTTTTTTGGTTTGCTCCCTACCTTAAGAAGTTCAATTTAAAAACTTTTTAAGTTGGCCAAGCTTTTTGAAATTGAATTACAAACAGACAATAATTAAACATTTCCAGAGCTTAGCCATTTTTAAATCAGTATCGCGATGGAAGCTAAACGGGAGCTAGTTGTAAACTTGTATTTAAAAAAATTAAAAATGTGCGAGATTATTAAGAAGCTTAAACCGCTCGATATCGGGAAGAGATTTTTTTATAGAACTGTAAAACGGTTTAATGAAACGGGAAGTTGTAAAATTGCAAAGAAATCTGGGTGCAAACGAACTGTGAGAACAAAAGCGACCATAAAATGCGTCAGAGAAAGAATAAGACGAAATCCAGCTCAATCGGGTCGATCTATGGCAAAGGGCATGCAGATATCCCAGTCATCAATACGGCGGATATTGAAAAATGATCATGGGCTCACAGCTTATAAGAAGCAGCGCGTGCATGGCCTTACTGACACGCAAAAAACATTGCGAGTTGAAAAAAGCAGAGAGCTTTTGCGTTGGCATGAAGGAGATGAAATTTTATTTTCTGATGAAAAAATGTTTCTACTACAAGATAGCCACAATCAACAAAACAATCGCGTGTATGCAGTAAGTTTCGCAGATGCTCCCAGAGATAAATTGGCCGTGGAGAATGTTACCAGAATGTGTCAAAAGTGTCAAATGTGTCAACAAAAGGCAAGTTACCGCTACTTTTCATAGATCGAGGGGTCAAAATTGATACAAACTATTACATCGAACACGTTTTGGAAGTCCATTTAAAACCTCATGCCCAGGACTTATTTGGCGATGAATATTTTTGTTTCCAGCAAGATTCTGCGCCTTCACATAAGGCAAAACGCACTCAAGACTGGTGTCAGCAAAATGTTCCCGATTTTATATCAGCCAAAGAATGGCCAGCTGCGTCGCCAGATCTTAACCCTCTCGACTTCTGTGTATGGGGCTATATGTTGAGCAAAATTGGCAACACAAAAGGTCTTAACATTGATAATTTCAAAGCTCGGCTGATAGACATTTGAAATGAAATGGATCAAGACATGGTGCGTGCCGCTTGCAAATCATTCTTCAAACGTTTGCGTCAAACAATCAAAGAGAAAGGAGAAAGATTTGAATTAACGGTCTGATTCCCTTAACTTTGTAATATTTTTTTAGCAAATAAAAAGAAATTATGAAATTTCATTGACTACTTTAGTATTTATGGCGCATTATTTTAGTGACACTTATTCTGGTTCACACTGTATATAATTTTTACAATTTTTAAACAAATTATGCACCACTTTTGAAGTATTATATACACTCCTTTAAGTGTATGAAATGCATCCATTTAGAATTCATTTATTCTTATTTAATACTCTCAGCTAATAAAAAAAAAAAACGAAACGCCATTTCAGCCCATAAAGGACTTTGACAGAGCTTCTTATGATTAATTGTGTTGTGCGTGTTGTGAAATATTTGAACACAAATGATTGCGAACTGAACCAACAAGTTTAATGCCGACTCTGAATGGCTTATTTTCTCAAGAAGCTTTTCATGGCAGCTTTTTACTCTCTGAGGCTTGCCGTTGTCTGCAGAGAGGTGACGGCCGAACAGAAAATTTTTGGCAGTGTGATCCGAATTGGTCCGAATATTTTCCATAACTTTCATCACACAATTATATCTAAATTACTGCACATACGACTATAATCGAAGATGTATATGGAGAACAAAATCACCAAAGCTTGAATAATTGAAAACTTCAGTTCGCATTTATTTGTGTTTTGCTGACGGTGTCCGAAAACCAAGTGCCCTAAATATGTGATACTTTGTATTAATAATGAACAGGGACTCCATAAATCAAAATTTCACATAAGCATTTTCTTACATTGTCTGCACAGGCATAACATGTAAACTCGATTTTTTGCAACAGATCTAACTTTGTTAGGGCCATGATTCAATCATCATGTTATGTCGACGGTCATGGGCACGGCACGGGCACGAATTTTTGTTGTTCCAATGTAATAGGGAATTTGAGAGTGAGAGTCACCAAATGATTTGGCTGTCGATACCAAATCACTGAATCAAAACAGTGTTTCGTTGTGCAAATATTGCAATATTTCTCTTTAGTAACAAATTAGTCCTGTTTAGTATAAAAAAAATGCGCTTTTAGTAAGAAATGTATAAAAGCACAAATAAAACTTGGGTTATAGCAACACTTATCGCTAGCCAACCTTTATTTATGTGAAGCAGAAGTTTAATTGGAATAATCATCATAAATAAGAAAAGAATTTGTAAGCTATTTATATATTTACGAGTGTTTTTAAAATAAGCTATTAATAAATAAAAATAAATTTACTTTTACAATGCTGAGCGAAAATATGTTGCACTAATGTTTATTTTTTATATTACACATACCAACGACAACACTTTTTCCGAATAAAGTACTAAAAAATTTATTTGATCATGGATCAAATGACCGCCGTGACCGTGCCGTGTCCATGACCGTCTAAATAACATCGCCCTTAGAGGTGTTGATAGTTTAGTTTGTAAATTAAATGTGAATTTCGAAAAAGGGGCTTTTAAGCTTATTCGGGGGTTAGGGCTCGATATAATTACATACTTATGTGTAATCGCATTATAAATTTTTGATTTCTAATGCAATACATACAATTCTAAATTTATGATTTTGAGATATAGCTCTCACAATATATCTATAGAAGATTTACCTGACTCGCGCTTACATATAGAAGGAGGAGATCGATCTTATATCAGACCTCTTTACTTCAGTACATTTTTCTACCTGATGTAAATTTTACAACTAAGAACATTTCGCTTGTTGTCTTCAATAACTTTATAACTTAAATTTCCAGTTTTTTTCAGAAAATTTGGAAGTTTTTAGCAGATGTTGATCCACCAATTGTAAAATACGTCCATAATATAAAAAATTTGTTATATTTGAAATAGTTTTATCCTTACACGATGACAGAGATAATCCGAGATTGTTCATCTTTTATGTTGATAGTTATATTGAGATGAAGTCATCACAACTGTTGCTCTCACCCAGTAAGTAAAGATATCGTAACCAAGTTTACAAACACTAGATAATGGTATCACAAATGCAAAACATTTTTGTGGTAAAATCAGACGAATGTAGATAAAAATTGCACTCTTGAACCTTAAAAATTGCAAATCATCTGCACCCCCCTCCCCCTCTCCTTTACCATTCACAAAAGCGATAAGTAGAAAATTGCCCGAGTTTATGTTTCTGAGTTGTCTTGAAAGAGTTACATAGATAAAGTTATGTAAATCATTAAATAAATTTTATTCACAATTCTGCTCAAAGGCCTTAGCACAGTTAATGCAAAAACTTCAACAACAAATTTATATATATTTACAAAAATAATCATAAAAGGAATCATTATGACCTTAAAAGATCATTTATTTTCAATATGTATGTTGTTTATTTAAATTTGGCGTTGCTCTTTATGTTATTTCAAATGCTGGAAAGAAGTGGCAAAGAAATTTTACATTAACAACAAATCGAGAATAGAAATTATATCGTAAAATTTACTCCACGAATTAACAAACATATAATCTGAATGCAGAGCACATCAATAAATGAAGAATTAAATCTTAACTCTAAAATAATAACTTTCATCTAATCTTATAAAAACAGTAAAAATTTTAACTTTTTATCTCCAAAAACTATTTCATGCAACGTGTCACCAGTGCTCCGTATAAATCACTTTACGGTAGCCCTCATAGTAGGATGCAACGCTAACAAAGTGTTGAGTGGGGTGTCAATACAGTAATCAATTTGATTTTAAGAATAAAAAATTTTCTTTGTTGTCTCGCACGCTATCAAAAGTTCGAAGATATTATCGATTGGGAAAGATTGAGTGGTTGACCGAGAATTTGCATAGCTTAGTTTTGTAGCGCTGACCTCAGCGTCGAGAGTTGCCGGAGAAATTATGAAGCATTTTTGTTTTCACTTTTTGCAATTGACATTTTTCTTTTTTTCTTTCTACAATTAAACCATTACCTTTGAACAAGTAGTCGTATTCGTCTTCCCTTGTGCCCATCTTTGCTTTTTAATTTATATATCTTCTTTTGTGTTACTTCTTGGATTCTGATCCTTTTGGTTCCTTTTTACAAAACTTCTTTATTTTTCCAATAATCCTGATTATATTTTTCTTCTTTCCACACTTTTTCTGCGCTGTAGAAAGACTTTCTTGTTCTTCCACCAATTCTACAAAGAAAAATGTGAAAACACACACACGCACACACAAGTGCAGCGCAGAAGAAAAAAAAAAAGTTAAATTAGAAATATGACGGGCGGTAACTTTTTTCATTCGTTTTTAATTCTCAAAATACTTGAAATCTTTTTAACATTTTACATGTTTTTCTCTTTGTTACTTGTTTAAAATTGTTTTTAATTTGATCTTATTTAAATTGACGAATAATACTACTTTTGCCAATTTTATCGTGAATCGGAATTAATCACCTTTTACGACTTTACGTACGAGAGACAACGACACAAGAAAAACTTGTTCACTTCATCAATATGGCCGTGCATAGAAATTTCCTCCAATGGACCGAGTGAGCTGCCACATAATTTTTCAAACTGGGAAAAAATTCCTTTTTAATATGAATTGAGAATTTAAAGCTTTTTAAAGAATTTTTTTATTAAATAAAATTTTTAATTAACGTGTGTATTTTTTTCCTCTGCTAGTAAGTATAAAAATGACCAACACTAAAAACAAGAATTTTGAAAAGTAAGAATACTTCTTTAGCTACGATTTAATATTTTAGAATTAAATTGATCCATTGATTCATGATTAACTTTATAAACGCTTAAACCCATAACTTTTTTAATATCTATTGTCCTTGATTTGTACTTCAAGAATACTTTTTTTTTCTTATAAATATACGAACATAGATAAATAAAAACACTTTTTTTATTTATTTACAGAATTTCAAATAAGTGCTAACAAAACATTGAGCTCCATGCTCGAATAAAGAGCTTTAAGAGAGAACGCTGCATTGGCTGCATTAAAGTTGTGAGTGCGCCTAAACAGTTGTGTTGTATTGTAGCTGATGTTTAGCAGGTTTTTGTAAACTTAAAGGGCGAGTTGATACTTATGCAATGACTCTACTGGCAAAATTCTTCTATAAGTTCTATAAGTTATATCTGCTTAAAAGTTTATTTTCCCATGGCCAAGCAAAGAACATATACAGAGGTAGTCGAAAATATTTACACATTGCTCATTATTACGTGTCTTAAAGAAAAAGCTCACTTCACTTGTTGTTGAAAATAGTTTGCAAACAAATTTATTTTTGTTGCATTCTATTTTTGACTACCTCTGTGGTGGGATGACATAACGCCATTGGTTCATAAGGTCCATGGACATTATGTCCGTTTGAAGCAGACATAATGCTGCTGCCCATGGACATTATGTCTGCTTCGCAAACGAACATAATGTCCTAGTCAAACAGGGCATAAACTCCATGGACTTTTCTAATGTTTCTTATGTTAGAAACAACATTCCGTACAAGGGCAAATCATTTTATCATAAAATAATAAACTCTATAAATAAATGTATAATACTTGAAAGATTTGTATTAAAAACCGCACGTTTTTTAATACAAATTCTTCGCCTGCTCCGCATTTACATCATCATATTTATCCTTTCTATATGCGTTGATCTAGAATAGATTACAAGCTGTTCTAACCTTAACACGCCATAAGGTCCATGGACATTATGTGCTTTTGCTAAGTAAACATAAAGTGCATGGACCTTATGTCCGTGGACGTTATGTCATCCTCCCTACCTCTGTATATAAAAAAAAAAATGGCCATTCCAACCCTTGAAAGGATTTTGACCGAGCTTCTTATGATCAATTGTGTTGTGTGTGTTGTGAAATGTTTGAACAAAAATGATCGAGAACTGGACCTACCAGCTTTTTGCCGACTCCGAACGGCTTAAGTTCTCAAGAAGCTTTTCATGGCAGTTTTTTACTCTCTGAGATTTGCCATTGTCTGCAGAGAGGAAAAAACTTTCTGTGTCAGATGGGGGACTCGAACCTGGGTTCTCTGGCATATGAGCCAGACTCTCTACCCACTCTCTACACTTTACCCACTACCCCACGGCCACCACACCTCTGTATATAAGAACATATTTTTATCACGAAAAAGAATTTATTTAGTTAAAGAAAAATTTATGTGTACCTCAAAAGTTTTCACATTGTATTCTTTATATATGAAATTGTCATAAACAAACTTTTAGGAACTTTTGTACTTTTTTTAGAAATTTGAATTGGTTGCACTCTATAAGATTTAATGTCAGGCGCTAATGCCAGCTGCATTTACTTCCAATCGAAAAACAGAAAAAAATTGTGCGTTATATGATGCTTTTTGTGTTTGAATTTATTTCTTTTTAATTTTATATATATGTATATATAAATATATGAGCCCTTTTAAAAAAATTTGTATAAAAATAGAAGTCGAATGGAATTGGAGTGCCAAAAGGGAAACAACTTTTCTCTGCCTCAAAAAGAGGCAAAACTACCCGTTGTCCAAAATTGTAGTGAATTTTTCAGTTATTATGATTGATTTTATTTGCTTCCATTCCCAGTTCTGTAAGTTGTATGTCTTCTCTGATTAGAGGTATTTCGGAAACAATGATTAGTGGTCACTGTAATATTTCATGTCTAGAAGCACTTAGTAAATCTACAGCTCCGCTTTTGTTGCGGTATAGCTATGTGTGCAGAAAATGCAATGAGTCCCCGACGATAAAGAGAATGTTTTTTTAAGATATGTCGCTAGTAAGGAACATTGTTAAATTAAATAATTGAGTTTTTTTTAATCAAAACCAGTTTACGCAAACTTATTTACAACATAAGCGTTAAATATGTTCCGTATAGTTTTAAAAATATTTTTATCTTAATGTTGATATAAAATTTTTTGACATCTTGTTAGTTCTTAGGAAATACAGGCTAACAAATCAATTCCAAAGTGACGTGGAGCACCTTTTTTTAATTTAAAAGTTATGAAATTTATTTTTGAACAATGTTCCTTCAAGCTTAGTTTTACTATCGACAAAGTTATAAACATAATCTAAATATTCAATCTAGTAAAAATATCCATATCTTAATTTTTTTTAAATTTAAAATAATTTATTTAGTAAAAAACATGCTTCTAAATGTCGGAGATTGTAGGTCTGTTTCAGTACTTGAAAATTCGTACGAATTCGTACGATTTTCTGCCATTTCCTGCTTTTTTTCCGTTCCCGTACCCAAAAAATTCGCAAAAGAGAGCGAAAATGTGAAATCCAGACCTATTCATATGTTGCTATTTTTTGCTACACAAATTTGGCGAAGCAAAATTCGCAACAATTAGCAAGCTGCCACATTTTGACAGCTAATGCCAAAATATTGCACCAGCCAATGCCAGCTGATGATAAAACTTAATAAAATAAATAATAAAATGTAAAAAAGTGACCCCCAGGCACATTTCAAAGGATGCAAACTGGTAAGCAGTGTTTTATAATGCAAATAAATTGTTTCTTTTGCAAATATCAGCTACAGTAGTTGACGTTTCTGATCAACTTTGCAGTTGATCAGACTTTGCAGAATGACGTTGAGCAACACACGCAGCTCCGTCAAGGTAGGAAATGACCTCTCCGAAACCTTCAATACCGAAAGAGGTTTCAGGCAAGGCGATCCACTGTCTTCCGATCTCTTTAACATCATCATGGAGGGGATCGTACGAAAGGCCGGTGTGCATCGTAATGGCACCATTTTCTACAAAGGTGTCCAGCTCCTTGCGTACTCTGATGATATTGATATTGTCGGCAGAACCAAGAGAGATGTTACCGCTGCTTTCGCCGCTATCGAAAAGGAATCAGCCAAAGTGGGTTTGACGATAAATGAGGGCAAAACAAAATATATGCTGTCTACAAACAAGGGAGCTCGGCGTTTAGACTCCCACGTTTCATCCGGCAGCTATAACTTTGAAGTAGTCAAGGAGTTCGTTTACCTTGGCACCGCCATTAATACCAAAAACGAAATCAGCCTGGAGATAAAGCGAAGAACAATAATTGCTAATAGGTCCTACTACGGGCTCAGTAAGCAACTAAGTTCCATAGCCCTCTCTCGATCGACAAAACTAACACTCTACAAGACGCTCGTTCTACCTGTGCTGCTTTATGGCGCTGAGGCATGGGTAGTTTCGCAAACTGACGCAGCCGCTCTGGGGGTGTTCGAGAGAAAAGTTCTTTGCAAAATCTTCGGTCCTGTTCGAGTCGGCGATGACTATCGCATCCGAATGAACCACGAGCTGTATGAGCACTACGATGACATTGACGTAGTCCGGCGTATAACTGTGCAGCGACTACGCTGGCTGGGTCATGTCCATCGTATGAACGACGAAGCTCCAGCGAAAAAGGTGCTCGAGGCGAGGGTCGCTGGTCAACGACGACGAGGGAGACCATGCCTCCGATGGATGACCAGGCTTAGGAAGCCCTAACCGCACTTGGTGTATCCGATTGGAGAAGGCGCGCGCAAAGCAGAGGCGCCTGGCGAGAGTTGATGAGGTCGGTTGAAACCCGGACACGGGTTGTTACGACCAACTAAGTAAGTAAGTAAGTAAGTAAGTTGACGTTTCTACAAAAGTTGGTAATTCTTGCGAAAACCTGCTCCCATACTTTTTGCAATTTTCCACACATCGAGTACATCTTAAACTTTCTGTGCAAATTTTACAACTTTCGAATTTCTGCAAAAACGTGCGGGAACACACCTAGTTTAGTGAGGAAATGCACAATTCGGGAGGTGGCATCATTCACTATTGGTGTACTTTTTGTTAAAATTTCATGTTGGTGTTTTTAAAACAAATTGTCATTTCTGTCAGCACTGCCAGCTTCGAATTTAAGAAACAGTGGAGCAAGTACATTCTAAAAAATTTTAATGTGGTTAATTTTTTTTTTAATCAACAGGTATAACAACAGGTATTTCTGATATAATAAGACTAAAATAATATAGTTAATACTTAACTGTAATTGAAAATTGTTTAGATATAGTAAAACTATTGAAGGGTATGTTCACCAAGCAGTTTAATTTGCTCAGAGCTATGTTTAATATGAAATGCGTTAAATTTATCGCATTTGCTACTAATTTCGGTAAAATTAAATGATAGCTCAAATTACAATTTTTATGGAAAATGATATAACGCATCTCAATTGTGATTTTTCACCAAAATAAGCAAATTAGCTTAGGTTTGAACTATTATTCAATATATTTGCCATGAGATTTTCGTATATAATAGGAGCATTCTATAACAAGGTCTTGTAAAGTAATATGGATATATAAAACAATATAGCAACAATAATAATATAACAATATTGTGTTTTTAAGTAAATTATTGGTAAACATATTTGTTTTTATTCTATTCAGGTCTTTCACAACTTGATATATGACGTTGTAACGTCGTATTGCTTTTAACAAGCTTTTGTTTTTTTGCATACAAAAGTGGTGTACGACATAAAAGCTCAGATACCACTTTGTCGCCTTTCTTTTTTTGAAGTCGTATCATTGAAGCATTCTGAATGGCATACGACGCATTCCGTGTTGCGTACGGCAACATTTTTCAGTACTTTAACTTTTTTTTTTGCGCATTTTAATGTTAAAACGAATTTAAATTATTCTTTCTTAAATCCAGTTTTGTCCAGTATATGAGTAACTTTAAATTTAAATTTTGCTTAAAAGATTTATAAAAAAACAACCAAAATATAAAGCATCTACTAGGTTGCGTTCAGAGGACACCAAAAATACCGCAGTTTTATTTCATTAAAAAAATTCAAAAAATCAGCGAAATGTGTTAAAATTTAAATAAACATTGTATTTGTATGTTGTATGTAAGTTTAATAGTATAGAATTCAATATTTTATTTGAAATAAATTCAAAATAATATACAAAATTTTTAAAAACTAAAATTTCGGTTGCGTACGGTGTCCCTAATGGTTGCGTATTTGGACATGTAAAAAAAAATTAAAAATTTATCACACTGTTTTATTACAAAACAATTTTTTTTATGTATTTAGAACTTTTACTAGGCGATGATAATTGGGCTATTCACAGTTTAATCGTATATTAACAAAGCGTATTTATAGCATTTGTTATTTTTGAAACTGTGAGCACCTCAATGTGTGACTGCCTTATTTAATCGTTTTGCAATGCTGTTATATATGCTGTAGACAGGGCATACAAATACGAGACACAAAAAATACGCCTAAGGGCTACTTTTATTTACGCGTTCCTGCGTATTTGTGTTTGCATGCAAAACAACAACAAAGCAAAATACGCTTACGTAAGTTGGCGTTAAAATAACAAATCGTAAATTAAACAGACCTGCGTACTTAAACTGTGAACATCCTTAATACGTTGCCATCACTCGATACGTCGAAGTGGTGTTGATTTTGTAGGTTTAAATATATTTCCGTTGCGTATTTCGGACAAAAAACAACAGCTTATTTTTAGCTTAGAACACGATAAAAAATTTTTATTTTGCTAATCGGTTAATAATAAAACTGCAACTTACGTGGTTCTAACAAAAAAAAAAATAAAAAAAAATTTATGAATAGTTTTTCGAGTCTGCGGCTTACTTTTTTCACGGAATGCGTGATATACAACAGGGAAATACAACAGGGTGCTCAAAAATTAATAACAAGGTTAGGTTAGGTTGAAGCAGATGTCTCCCCTGAGACACACTTAGGCCAATAAGGCCCATTGTGATACCATGGGTTAATTTCCCTCTCTATTTAAACCAGTTTGAGCTGTTGACAAAGCCAAGGATTCGGTAGACCGAAGTTTCTGAGAGATCATCGAGATCTCTATAGAACCATTTACCTAAGTGAAGGTGGCGATTTTTAGCTAGCGCTGGGCAAGTACAGAGAAGATGTTTTGTAGATTCCTCCTCCTCCTCATTTCTGCAGCTTCTACAGAAGTCGTTGTGGAGGATGTTCAATCTTCGTGCATGATTACCTATTAAGCAGTGCCCTGTTAAGACACCTATCGTAGTACTGATTTGATCCCTTCTCAGAGCGATCAGTTCTTTTGATCGTTTTAGGGTGATTTTTGGCCAAACCTGACGCGCTGTATGACAAGTGCTACCCGTTGACCATCCATCGTTGGCTTTGTTTAGGGATAGCTCATTTGTGAGTAGTTTACATGTGGTGAGGGATATACCAATACTTTCTTCTCTCATCGAGAGTTGTTTGGTTGTTTCGTTGCGAGCGAGTTCTTCTGCTTTGCAGTTTCCTAGAAAGTCTCTATGTCCGGGAATCCAGCATAGGTGTATTTTGAGCTGCTCTGCCATCTCATTTAGGGATCTGCGGCAGCGAATTACTGTTTTAGATGTTGTTTCAACAGATTCTAGGGCTTTCAAGGCGGCTTGACTGTCAGATAGTATGTATGTAGATATCCTTGGAGGATATTGCATTCATCTGAAGCCAAGTTACTGCTTCATGTATTGCGACTACTTCCGCTTGGAAGACACTGCAATGGTCGGGGAGCCTGAAGGCTAGATTAATGTTCAATGTATCAGAGTAGACTCCTCTTCCCACCCTGCCATCCAGTTTTGATCCATCAGTGTAGATTCTGATGACATTGTTTAGTGGAAGGTTTCCAACCGCCAAGCCAGTGAATAACACTTGGCTGTAAGCCCCATTTGTTACCCACTGCCTTTTTGCATGAGTAGAGGGCTATATTAGCTTTTTTGGCTCTCTCAAGCAGATTGGGTTTCCAGTTTAATTTTCTATCCAGGATAAGGCCCAGATATTTCGCTTGATCTGAGAAGCTAAGTCTTATGTTTCCCAGTTTTGGAGGACTGATAGTTGGTAGATTGTGTTTTCTTGTGAAAATCACTAAATCCGTTTTTTCAGGGTTGACGCTGAGTCCACAGCTATTAACCCATTGTATGAGAGTATTAAGGCCGTTTTGCATAATATCTCGAAGTGTGGATATATATTTTCCAGAAGTGACAATAGCAATGTCGTCTGCGTAAGCTATCACCTTGCACCCCTCATGTTCCAGTTTTTCAGCAGTTTATTAACTGCTAGGTTCCAGAGTAGAGGCGAGAGAACCCCTCCTTGAGGAGTTCCCCTTGGTACAGATCTTAGCGTGGATGCCACACCGAGATTTGCACTTATAATCCTGCCTACTAGCATTTGATTTATAAGTGCTCCCAGCGTGGCATCCACCCCAAGCTCCGTTAGTGCATTTGTGATAGCCTCTGCTTTGACGTTGTTGAAGGCACCTTCTATATCAATAAAAGCTATCATTGTATATTCCTTCTGAAGAAAAGATTTTTCAATGATGGAGACTATGGAGTGGAGAGCTGTTTCCACGGATTTGCCTTTGGTGTAAGCGTGTTGTGCCGATGACAGAGGTTTTTCTACTATCTTTTGTCTCAAGTGGATTTCTATTAATCTCTCGAGAGTTTTTAGCAGAAAGGATAAGAGACTAATTGGTCGAAGGTCTTTTGGGTTTACGTGTGAGCTTTTGCCCGCCTTCGGTATGAAGACTACCCTCACATGCCGCCAAGGTGTGGGTATGTGATTCAGGTCTAGGCAGCCTTGGAAGATCATCATAAGCCATTGCTTTATGATATCGTAAGCTTTTTGTAATTCTATGGGGGCTATGCCGTCTGGTCCTGGTGACTTAAACGGTTTGAAGCTTTCAATTGCCCATTTGAGCTTTGGTTGTGAGATAAGACCGAGGGAGTTGTTGACAGTGGGTGCGTATTCCTCCTGGGTTGGATTTTTCAATTTTCAGGGAAGTGAGTTCTACTAAAATTTTAAGAGATTCTTCACTGTTGGTGGTCCATGTTCCGTCTTCTTTCTTCAAGAAGCTTTGGTTGGAAGGACTAATAGTTAGAATTTTTCTAAGCCTTGACGTCTCGGAGGTTTGTGTTATATTTTCACAGAAGGTTCTCCAGAACTGCCTTTGTGCTTTCCGTAATTCTTTCTTATATTCTTTAAGAGCCATTTTGTAGTTGGTCCATGCATCGATAGATCCAGTGACTTTAGCTTTGTTGAAGAGTTTTCTGCTTTTATTTCGGAGCTCTTCAAGTCCAATCTTCCACCAAGGTGGCTTTTGTTTCCCCTTTGGTGTTTTGAGCGGACATGCGATATCTAGAGCTTTGTTCATGGACTCAGTTAGATTAACAACCAGGTTGTCCAGGGATTTTTTACAGGTAGGACGATTCGGTAGCCCATATGCGAGATCTGTTTCGAGTGTATCTATGTAGAGACCCCAATTGACTTGTTTAAGATTACGAAGCTACGTGATCTCGGGGCAAAGTCATCGATGTTAAAGAGAATAAACCTATGATCGGAAAAGGAGTGTTCTTCTGAAACTCTACAGTTTCTAATCCTGTCAGATATATGGTGAGAGGCCAGTGTAGTATCTAAGACTTCCTGCCTATTACATATAATGAAGGTGGGTTCATTGCCTACATTACTTAAAATAAGATTGGTAGAGAGTATGTAATCGAAAAGTGGCTCACCTCGTTCGTTGGTGTCAGAGCTACCCCAGATCATACTGTGAGCATTTGCATCGCATCCAATGATCAGGCCCTTCGATTGCGATGCCGCTGTGGAGACCAGTTGTCTTACGTTTTCCTCAGGAAGGACTCCATGGTCATGAGCCAGGTAAGCTGAGGTAAGCCAAAAACTGCTTTGGCCTACCTCGACGATTATGGCCACGGTGTCCTTGTTGCTAAAAATTAGAGAGAGTAAATGCACTCAGGTTATTTTTTAATAGAATACACGCTCTTGGTTTACCTTGAGATTTGGTGTACAATAGCGTGTAATTTGGAGTCCTGAGTCCGCACACCAGGCCGCAGACTACCCACGGCTCCTGGATCAGGACGACGTCTTCTCCGTCTTTACTAAGGCGGAGGATGAGACTGGCGAACGCAGCCTTTGAGTGGTGGAGGTTAATCTGTACTACCCTCAGCATCACGGCTGCTAGAAGTAGGCTTAACCTCCACGATAGTTATATCGGACTCACTATCCGAGTTGAGAAGGTCATCCTCCAGGGAGGATAACATTAGTGACTGCGCCAGTTCAGTATCGGAGCTTGTGTCATCCGATTCTGGTGCAGGGGTGCAGGACTGAGATGGGTCGTCCTTAATTGGTTCGGAAGCCTGCTCTTCCTCCAATTACGCCTCATCTTTCTTGAAGATCCGTAGTTGTATGGATGAGAAGCCATAGTCTACCACAAAACCTTTGGATGACAAGATAGCCAGGGACTCCTGATTGATAACAAAAGTTACCGATCTAATAATCCCCCTTCGGCTCATCAACCCGTGTCACCTTCCAGTTAGCTGTTGGCAGATCATGGTTTCCCAACCGAATTGCCTCCAGGATCATTTTTGGATCAGATGGTTCGGTAGGGATTCGGGAACGCGCTCTTGGTCTGTTAGGGATATGATCCCTGTCAACGACTTCGAGTCTCGCGCCCGGCCATACCTCTCCCATCCTGGAGATCGCGATCTTATAGAGGTCCACAGACCTTTGGTCGGCGCATGCGATCAGCTTCACGTGGCCCTGATGCTATCCACTGTCGCGACAGGAAGGGCCCTTGCCGGGAAACTCCTTCATTACTGGAATGAAGATAGTAGCCATTTTGACTTCTACCTTCCTCCATCTTTCAGGTGAAATGCTGCCGTCCGGATCGCTTTTGTCAATTACCGCAATGATAATTTGCCCAGCTGCGATTTCGCTGAAAAGCTTTGGAGTGGCTGTGCTACCACAAATTTTTTTCGGTGCCGGCTGAGGGACCTCCTCTAGAGATCTCTGGCACTTTGTGGGCATCGGTTTGACAGGAGCATTAGCTTCTCCTATGATACCCACCGCCCACTTCAAGGACGAGTTCTGCTTCTCGGTGCGCCGATTATCGGGAATTCGCATTATGCGGTCCCTTACTCTGTGCGCTGCTTTCCAAGAAACATTACCCGTCCTTTTGGTGGGTGGCGCCTTTTTAGCCGAAGCTTGCTTGCTTGTTGTTGGTTTGTTGGGTGGCATGTTGCCAGGAGCACTTAGAGACTGCGCGTCTGTTGGCTGTTTGCCAAGGAGAGCGTTTAAAGACCGCGTGTCTGGTGTAGCTGAAGGCTGCACTCCTTTGGCATTTAAAGACTGCCCGTCTATTTTTTTTTTGTGTTTTCTTTTTTTTATTTTTTTCCATCTTGGTCTTACGACCACCCCGTCCTCGTTGGGCGAAGAAGGTTAAACTGGCAGGCTCTGAGACCCCTCCTCGAGCGGAATCGGAACTACATCCAGAGATTTGGTATCTTCGTGTGCAGCCCCGATCCAACCCGAGCCTAGGTTCAGAGTCCGCCAGTATGGTGGTCAAAAATAAAGAGGGGAAAATATGTCCACCGCGCCCTAACCCCAATGCCGCGGTAAGGCCACAGTTACTCCCTGAGGTGGCCAGGTATCAGAGAGGCTCCGCTAGCGACTGGACTATTTTTGAAGGGCCTCCAGCCTAGTAAATCCTCGGCACGGGTTAAATTAATAACAATTTTATGATATTTTCCTAGAGCTGAGAGCTTAGCGAGTAAAGTTTTATGGTTAATTTCATCAAACGCTTTTGCGAAGTCTGTACAAATGACATATGTTTGATAACCTTTAGCGAAGTTATCCATTATGTAATTACAGAATATATTTAAATTTGTGGCTGTTGATCTCCCTGAAAGAAAGCCATGTTGCTTTAAAACAGTTAGAGGCCTCGTAACTTTAAACCAGCTTTAAACAAGACATCGTTATTCATAAAGGTTTTTTCGGCTTGTTTAACCCATTATAGACTGACCCATGTTCCCGTTGAACTAGAATGATGAAACATTCCAAAAATATTTAGTTTGGTCTAACTTAGAAAAAAAAAAATCAAAAAATTAAAAAAAAAAATTTAAAAATCGAGTTGCCACCTCGAGATATTTAATTTTCAAATTGAACGATATTGAACGATATCCTACAAGCAAAGTCGAGCATTTTTCGCCAACTTTGATCACAAGAATTTCCACAAAATAACAAAAAAATATACAAAAACGTATTTCGTTAGAGACCAGCGTTGTGTCAACCCGTGGGAGCCACGTATGTCAGTCAAACTTCATGAAAATTCACAAAACTTAAATATAAAGCCAAAGAAAGACGTATACGATATACGATTAATATTTTACTTTTTATTTACTTTTTAGATTTTTTAGAGGTTTGAAATTGAAGATAAAAAAAAATGAAAAATTCCTAAATTCTCCAAGCTTGAAAATGTAAGTAAACGTAGTTGTTCAGCCTTGAACGAAAACAGGTCAATTAGGTAATTCTTAAAATTTTATATTCTTTTTATAGATCATGAAAATCTATCACGGTATGACCTCCAGGCTAAGAAAAGTAAATCGTTGCGTATACGCAACGCTGGACAAAAATGGGCTAAGCTCTGCATAACTTAAACGCCGACATTTGCGTTTAAAGGCTGCGTAAATTTAACCTACAAGTTTTTGTCGTCTTTTCGATTAAGGTTGATGCTTATGATAAATTATCATATCCATGCTCCATATCCGGCCTTTGTAGTACTTTTTTCAGTAACAGACCAGCAAATGTACAAGAATTCTTCATTTTTGTAAAAGATTTTCGATTGTTTAGACACAAACCTTACAAAATTAAGCAATGATTAAAAATATGTTTATGAATAACAATTTAAGCAAGGCTGCGTAGAGGATGCGTAAATCCTTAAACAGCACGTAAGTAAACAAGCGTTAAACGATTGTTTAAGAAAATGTATTGAATAAGGCTGATTGTGTTTTTCAAACAGAAAGAAAGCTTCAAATATACAATTTTTGCGAAGATCTTTGGCATAGTTAATAGTTTACTGATTGGTCTATAATTGCAGACGTTTTGCTTAGGACCCGATTTATGAATGGGTTGTAAAAATTAGACTTTCCATTCATCCAAGAAGGTGCCAGTATTTAAAGATTTATTAAAATTTTTTTTGTTAGCGGTATAGACACTTGCGGAGCACAAGTACTTAACAGAATAAGAGCAATACCATCAGGGCCATCGGACGGCACGGATTTAGGATTAGTCAGAGCATGTTCCACATTCAACTCGCTCAAACAGAGGTCACCACAATCTAGGTATGTTACAATATTAGGAAAAGAGGTGGATGGAGGCACTGAAGTAGAGTATACAGATTTGAAATAATCAGCGAAAAAATTGCAAATAGTAGCTGTATCCTCAGATGAAGAACCCTTATATTGCATGGAATTTGGAGTACCGGTTGATTTCCTCATATTGTTTATATAAGAGTCCAGAAATACTTGCTGTTTTCCCTGAGCCTGCTCTCAATAGTTACAATATGTGACTTAAATAGAAATTTGTTAAGAGATTTAAAACCTTTTAGACAGACTAAATAAGATTTTGATTGCTGATTATCTTTGTTAGATCTTAACTTTTTGTACGACTTAATTATTCTATTCTTTAAATTAATTAATCTTCTATTAAACCAAACGGAATTTAAAGTTTCGGATTCCCTTAGTAGGGACAAATCTATCCACTGCTTCATTAAGGATGGCTAAGAATAATGAGTACATCTCCGTTAAATCAAGACCAGAGAAAACACTCCCAAAAGATTGAGTTAAATTAAGCATAAAGTTCACTGGAATTATATATTATCTCTTATATATTCTAGAGCAGTGATCCCCACAGCGTGTGTCCGCGGGCATTTTTGCTTTTGTGTTTGTACAGCGAACACGAATGAGTGAATGAATCAAATACTAGTGCTGTGGTCATCACTGTTCTAGACCATAAAACTCAAGCATTAATGGCACATGATGCTGAGTCCTTTAAACAATTTCAAATGGCGGACTCTCAATAGTTTACGCAAAATCATTATCCGTATAAATTAGATTTAGAGTGCGGTCGAGAACATTGAATTTGTTTTTTATCTGAATTAAATCAAATTGTGAAAAATAATTGAATACAAGTGTCAGTTTCAGTTATTACGTTAAAAGCAACTAGACGAAATTCATCACAGACTGGTTTCCATATTAAGCTACTTAAATTAAGGTCACCTGTTATTACATGATGTGACTGGTTTAGGTTCTCAAGAAAAAATCGACAATTTTCAAGATGTAAAACAAACAATTAATCTTAATTCACCTTAATTAATTGATCAACATTGCGATTTACCACTGAGTTTGAGAATAAATGAGTCAAAGATACTTGACTGCATGTGGCAGTATTGCTAATTGCAAGTAACTCCCCACCACCACACGATAAGCCCGAGTGGACAGCGATCTTTTCGAAAAATATTATATTAGGTACAATCGAATATTTAATATATTAAAAACAATAAAGTGAAAAATTAGATTTACAATACGTAGGCGCAAATTCTTACTGGCGATAATCTGGAGTTTCTATCTCGAGGAACGAATTTATGGACAACTATGCCGCTGGGCCA
The DNA here is from genome assembly GCA_914767935.1 of Coremacera marginata. NCBI lineage: Eukaryota > Metazoa > Arthropoda > Insecta > Diptera > Sciomyzidae > Coremacera > Coremacera marginata. The sequence continues at coordinate 50,757,517 of OU612043.1, read as the reverse complement.
GAAGGATTTGGAAAGAAGAGATTCTGCGATACCGGTTGGTGCAAAAATCTTGAAAAATGAAATGTCTCTTTCAACATATGAATTCAGCTTCACGCAGTATATCGATGATGCAAGATCCGATAGTTTGTTTAATATGTAAGTGTAGACAGCTTGCGCAGTAATGGTCAGTGCAAGACGGGACAGAAAAATGATTTTACGTTCTGTTCTCGGAACTACCACTAGATCACATGTAGTTGAAGAAGAGAGGATCGTGCCACTTGGTGAGATGACTGTTGTTGAATCGGATGTACACCATTACCATCATGGTGTATATTTATTTCAGAGTCTGGAGGGAGAGCCACAGATTTAGTGGTAGTTGAGTTGTCTGAACTACTATTAATAGTAGGACTGATGAGATGTTGAGGTGACGTAATGACGGTGGTGTCGCCGGGTACTAAAAAGTTTGAGCCACTTGAGTTGCCACTAGAGTTATTAGCAGCAGGACTGGCGCAGCCACAATGATCAGAAGCTGGTGAGCTAGCCTAAGTTGAATGAGATTGTTCAGGAGGCAAGGCCGCCTGCGATAAATCCACATCGATAATATTGGCTGGAGCTGAAGTTCCAATCGTTAGTCTTTTCTGCTTTGTCTTTGTAAACCTCTTATCAGATTGGCGAGAAGGATCATGAGTTAGTTTATAAATGTTATTACAAAGAGCTGAATGATTTGCGACAATTTTTTGAAGGTGTACTAGCTATTCAGCGATATAATTTGAAGACTTTATAGCGTCTTTTCAGCATTTAGTAAGGTTCCGGTTGCAACTCGGCAACAGGTCAAACAAAGCCATTGTAACCCATTAGAATGGGAACTTTTGAGGGCATCACCGATTTTCGTTGATAACCCTGCACACATCCGATACACGAGATAAATTCTCCAAACGTATCCCACTTTGTTATATATGAATATAACATGCTGATATACGACAACTTGCGAAAAACCTATATGTAAGTATTGATTATATTTCAAATTCCAAAATGCCATATAAAATTTATGAAAGTAAAAAAATTATACCATGATGGAATATTGTTCAAAATAATTAACTTGCGCTTTGATCGTTTCATTGTGAAAATTTTTTAAAGCATCTTTTAAGATTGTTCATTCTATCTTTAAATTTATAATTGTATTCCCGGTATAGTTTCAGTAACTAATCACAGAGGAATCAAACTTTTAAATTACGCTGTGTATAAAGTATGAACTTAGTTTGAATTTTAAAATATCCCCAACCAAATATAATATATAGATAACTCCAACCAAAATATGAATTGCATTTAGCGTTTATTTTTTATAAATTCTCCAAGATGCAATAATTATGTATTTATGTTTTATTTATAAAAGTACAAAATTTATTTAAGGTACACAACATCGGCTTAATTTTAAAATATATAAATATAATTAATACCTTTAATTAGATTACAATCACAAAACATGTCTTGCATTCTTAATACAAATTAATACAAATTTAAAATGAGATTTTTATATGTTTGAACGTTGCAGCACTATGGCAGGATAAAAAAGCAATAAGCCACCAAGTATGTAGGTCAGTCTAGAACCAATACACCAGAATGCTAAATAAACCGTGTTTTCACTAATATTCACTTTTAGTAGCATATTATTTATATATACCAATCGATCCAACAACTGGCCCAAGTGCTCTAGCTAAGGCACCTAAAGAGCGAAATATACCTAAAACTGAACCCTTTTGATCATCATTACCATATTTCGAGACAAGTGTTGTGAGACATGTGACGGCAAAAGCAGTTGCTAAATTTGTAAAAAAAACATGAATATTTGCAAATTTAAATTAATTTGAATGTTTAGCAAATTAAACTTACAAATAGCAAATAATATCATTCCAAAATAAAGCATTCCACTGCCTTCGGCAATGCCAACGCAAACGAATGCTGGCACAATAAGATATAAACTTAAGATGGCGGAGCGCTTTATGGCGGCATCTGGTAGTCGGCGCACAACAGACCCTTGCAGTAGCGTCATTACTACACCTAATAAATATGTTGATGAAAAATATATAAATTTAAACATATGAATAAAAATTTTAAAAGTATTTATTGAGATGTGCTAATTTACCAGTGGTTAAGAACATTTTCGCTTGATCCATTGATGTGTAACCAAATTTATGATACATCAAAAATGTTACTGTAAACTCTAGTCCCGAATACAGAAACAAATAAAGGAAGTATATCAAACCAATGGTCTTTAAGGATTCAGTTTCTTTCTTGGGTACATTTTTAATTGCGGAAAACCTGAAAATAATAAGAATAGTTAACTTTTTGTAGAATACTATAGGGCTTAATTTAATTTTAATAAAAAGAGTATAATTTCTCAAAAATATAAAACTCTAGTTTCACGTAACTTGTAACTTTGGAAAAGTTTTCAGTGGTGAAGATTAAGCATAATTATGTTGCAATGAACAGTTTTTAGTAGTCTATTTGTTGCTTTTTTAACTACGATATTGAAATTATTTCGACGCAAGTTGTTTAAAAATATGTACTCAGTCTTGCCCACGCAATCGCCGCGTTTAGTTCGTTATTTTAACTATCGTTGTTATGTTTTGTTTATTGAGTGTAACATAGTGGTATCTCTTTTGCACCTCTGTTAGCTATTTGTGTCCACGTGCTTTAATTTAACACTAAATAATCAATTAACTAATATAAACCTTTACACATCAAAAGGGTCTTAAAGAATTAAACACCTGACCACAATAAATAATATGAACGGGGTTGGCTCCCCTTTTCATAATAGGTTTAAGCCTCTACACCCTGATATTCATCCAGTTTCTAATCGCGAACAAACCAAACAAACGCTCACGGGTAGCCGATTTTGAGCCACTGCCTAAAATAATACACAATTATGACAGATCATAATACAGTCAGATCAACAAAAGATGAAAATATACCCTCTTTTTCGTCTAACAACGTTTTCTGAATTGAAAAAGGCTTGAATTACATATCTCGAGATTATACTGAAGTAGTAGAGCTAAAATCAGGGGATCTTCTTCTAAAAGCTCTCAATATCAAAGCAGCCGAAAAATTTATGAATAAAATATACATATAAAAACACAATGAACATTTTAAAAAGCATTCAACAACCCACATCTTTGCTCAAGTTCTAAGAACAACCAATAGTTGGATCTGCACGAAAAAATTCAACAGCACATGAAAAGCAACTAATCAATCCACAGCCAAACGTACAACAACGACCCCAAACACTACAAGCCCAACAACCCCCACAACAACAAGACACAACTCCAACAACCTCTAGAACTACAATATGAACAACTACAACATGAACAAATACAAAACGAAAAATCATACCAACAACAACACCACGAAAACTACATCAACAACTACAACATGAAAAACCATCCCAGCAACAACAAAATCGAGAATAACAACAATTCCAACAACAATTTAAGGCCTGACTATAATAGCCACATGCTGGCAGACTGATCTGTCAATATAAAAGCGGGGCCATATAAATATATGAGCATACCCATAATTGGAATTGCCACAGTTTCGTTAAGTTTCGTTAACTTTCATTGGCTTTTTGTAGAGCGATTCAAATCGCTCACAGCATAGGCAAAAGTCAAACAATTTTTTATTCAAATTTATTAAACAAATTATTCAAACCAAACAGCAAAGGCTGCGATTGTTTATTTTTTTATATTATTTTGTGCATAAATTTTAAAAAATCGCCCAATTAAACGCAAACAAAACCGCAAATTGTATTGTGACACTTCTCAAAGTCCATGCATGGTAATTATGGGTATATTTTATTCTGACAACAGCCGGCTGACTTTCCGTTTAGTTTTTGGCATAAGAGTATGCCAACATGTGTCTATTATAGTTAGGCCTTTAACCATCAAATTAACGAACAACCACGATGCTTCAATGACAGCTGTTTACCCACCATCGCTGCAGCCACACGTTATAGTACTGGCAGGCCAGCAAAGAATATGTATTACGCTGCAGCCACACGTGATAGTACTGCCAGGCCAGCAAAGAATATGTATTGACTACGAAAATGTTTCGAAATAATCTACAAATCTACGCTGCGGCCACACGTGATGGTAAATGTTCATTTGAAAATTGTCGTCAAAGGCAAAGGTTCGACCACTTTATTATTTCGGTTGCTTTTATTCAGTGATGCTTTATATGCCAACACAGTACGAAACTTAAATGGGATAAAAATGGGGTCTAATTATTTTGTAAAATCTGTTTATCAATATTTTCCAAAATGAAATGTAACTTATTCATATGATATTTTACTTGTGAAATAAGGGAAATTAAAATAATTGCATATATTTCACTACAAGACATGAAAGAAAAGTGCATATATAAAGTTCGAATATTTTAGGGAGAAAATACGACACTGTTTCCTTACTTCGATTTCGCACTGGCTGTGGTTGTCAAAATTCACTGGCTCACGCTGCAGCCACACGTGATAGTACTGGCATGCTAATAAAGAATATGTATTTACTTCGAAAATATTCCGAAATAATCAACAAATTTCGCTGCGGCCACACGTGATAGTAAATTTTCATTTGAAAAATCATTGACCACTTTTTTATTCCGTTTACTTTTATTCAGTGATGCTTTATATGCCAACACAGCACCAAACTTGCACGGGATAAAAATGGGGAACTAATTATGTTGTAAAATGTGTTTATAAATATTTTTCAAAATGAAATGCAACTTATTCATATGATATTTTATGTGTCAAATGAGGGTAATTAAAATAATTGCATATATTCCACTACAAGACATGAAAGAAAAGTGCATATTTAAAGTTAGAATATTTTAGGGAGAAAATACGACACTGTTTCCTTACTTCGATTTCGCACTGGCTGTGGTTGTCAAAATTCACTGGATCAGTAAAAGTTGTTGCCAGTGGACTGCCAGTGATGTCAAGGTGTGAGTGTATTAGTGAAAAGTGAGAGTGTATTGAGTTTTTCGAATTGCTACTGTCTTCGGACTGGCACGTATGGCAACGGTCTCGTCAAATCGTTGTCAGCTCAATTGTCTGCCTGACAATTGAGCTGCCGACTGAGATAATGTGAGTGTGTTAGTAAAAAATGTGTGTGTATTGGGATTGTTAAGACAAATTGTCTGGTGTAGACGCTGGGTTACTGAGACAGTGAATTTTGACAACCGCAGCCAGTGCGAAATCGAAGTAAGGAAAACGGTGTTGTATTTTCTCAATAAAATATACGAACTTTAAATATGCACTTTTCTTCCATGTCTTGTAGTGAAATATATGCAATTATTTTAATTTCCCTTATTTGACACATAAAATATCATATGAACAAGTTGCATTTCATTTTAAAAAAATATTGATAAACACAATTTACAACATAATTAGTTCCCCATTTTTATCCCGTTTAAGTTTGGTGCTGTGTTGGCATATAAAGCATCACTGAATAAAAGCAAACGGAATAAAAAAGTGCTCGAACCTTTGGCTTTGACGACATTTCTAAACTGAACATTTACTGTCACGTGTGGCCGCAGCGTAATTTGTTGATTATTTCGGGATATTTTTTAGAAGTAAATACATATTCTTTATTGGCATGCCAGTACTATCACGTGTGGCTGCCGCGTAAACTCAATAACAGGAACAACACTAATAAATACGTCCTCTAATAGGGGGGTTTAGACGATAGCACATGTTGTTAAGCCAAGTGTGATGGCTGGCATAACTATATATTTAGCATTGCGGCCAAATGATTCACCATGTTGTCAAACTTCATTTTGCAACAAATTTTCAAGCTGCGAGTTTCGTTCATTTAGCCTATGTTAGCAGATAATATTGTGAAAAAAATTTGTTGCTTTTAATTGTTGCCTTGCCAAAAGCCACTCTAGGCAAAAACGTTTGCATTAATTTTAATTATTAATTAAAAATTTCTAAATAAGCACAACGTGTTCTCCCTTTTGAAACTTTTTTAATATGGCAAAGTTCGACGTGTTCGTTCAACACGTGTTCACAGGAGTGTTATGACTGCTCATCAAACTTTGAAATCAAAACTTTTTGATTTCAATCCAACATGTGGTCACTCTACTGTTTCAAGCGCTCGAACGGTCAAATACCTGGTTTGTCCTACCATGCGCGCCAACATGTGCAATCGTCTGAGCCCCCCTAATAACTTTAGTACAATTGACACAGATAATTAGGCTATTCACAGTTTAAACGTATTTATAGCATTTGTTATTTTTGAAACTGTGAGCACCTCAGTATGTGTTTGCCGTATTCTTGCAACCCTGTTATATATTCTGTAGATGGGGCATAAAAATACGAGACACAAAAAATACGTCCAAGAGCTACTTTTATTTACGTGTGCTTTCGTATTTGCGTTTGCATGCAAAACAGCAACAAAGAAAAATACGCATACGTAAGTTGGCGTAAAAAGAACAAATCGTAAATTAAACAGGCCTGCGTACTTAAACTGTGAATAGCCTAAATATCATGAAAACAGACGCACCTTCTTCACCAACGAATAGAACATACACCTTCAATGGAACAGCAACTACACCGAACTCCAAATTATACAAAAGATTCCCCAACCTTTCAGTAATCATCACCCCAGAAACTCTCAAAAAAGCGAAAAAAAACAAACATACACACCCCAAAGAAATAAACAAATTCAATAACATTAATTATAGATTTAGGTATTCATATTTTTATTTTACAATGGAACATGCGAGGGTTTCTAAACAACAAATACGCGCTAGAACAACTCGTTGCAAAACATAAACCTGACAAAATACTAATCCAAGAAACGCACATAGTAGATAAAAACAAGCATTTACTACACTTGCCGAACTATAAAATTGTTCATCACAACATAGACTACTCATATGCTAAACCAGGCATTGCCATACTAGTTAAAAATACTGTAAGCGTCTCAAACAACAATACTTCAAGCCACAACCTACTTTATCAAACAATAACAATCCATGGAAAAAAAGACTTGTAATTACCAATATTTATAAAGAACCAGATGTTAACCTTACCTCGCAACTTATTGACATTCCCGGGTACAATACCGATCACCATTTAATTGCTGGAGACCTTAATGCTCATAACACCCTGTGGAGCTCCAACAGCATTTCCAGAAGCGAAACCTTATGGGAACTTTTTGCTAATGATCGCAAATTGACAATTCTCAACGACGGATGTCCAACTCTTCTCAACACTAGAAACACTCTAACGGCAGTAGATGTGGCAATGGCCAACTCCGACCTGGCTTCAGTACTCACGTGGTCCTGCTTTCAAATACCACAAATATGTGAGCATTTCCCATTCTCATTTTACAACAACACTTGTTCCAGAGTTTATAAGTTCAAGTCAAGATTCATCGATCAAAAAGCCAAAATTGGGAATGCCGCAAAACTGATATCTTAAACGTTGAATACGAAACGTCATCTAACATGAACGGAGAAGCAGTTCAAATTAAAAAAGTCTTGAGAAAATCTGCTGACGAGTCCATGCATGTAAGCCGAAAGTCGAAACTTCGCGGCAGCCCAGCTTGGTTTAATTCGGGAATTAGCAAACTTACACTGTCTCAAACAATTGTCCGTACCCCATATAACTGAAGAAATATTTGATTATAATTCGAAAAATACTTACCCAATTCGAATGTAATAAATGTTTTTTTAAAATCCAAGAAGTAGTTATAATAATTGCTAATTAATAGTAAAATAAAAAAACATTCACTTTTATTTTTAACAAAAAATATAAAAATAGTTCAAAATATTAACTCAAAAAATTGTCCGTACCCTTTAAAAAAATTTACATATGTTCATATTTATGTATGTTTAAAATGTCCTTAATATTTAGTGTGGTATCCTTTAGCAGCAATTACGTCTCTTAAGCGATTTTTCATTGATAAAGCCAGTTTTTCTGTGGTTTCTGTAGAAATATTCCGCCACTCTTGAACGATGATATCTTTCAGCATTTGCCTATTTGTTATTTTATGCTGGCGAATTTTGTTTTCTAAAATACCCCATAGATGCTCTATGGGATTTAAATCTGGGCTCTGGGGAGGATGAGGAACCACTTGCTTAACGTTATAGAGCAGCAGTGTGCTTCGGATCGTTGTCGTGTAGGAAACGATAATCATCTGATATGCCCAAATTAGTGGCGCTAGCTCTTAAATTTTCTTTTAATATATTCAAATCGCTAAATTTGTCCATAGTGGTTTCCACAAACTCGAGATTTCCCACACCTTTAGCTGCCATTGCACCCCACACCATCACCGAGCCACCACCATGTTTCACAGTTGCTTTAAGATGCTTTAACTGCAACGCGGTGTTTTCTCTTCGCCACACAAATCGTCTTCCATTCGATCCAAAAATATTAAATTTACTTTCATCAGTAAAAATTACTGTTTTCCAGAACTCGTCCGGCTTTTCTACATATTTTTTGGCATAATCTAAACGCTGTTTTACATTATTTTTTGATATAAAGGGTTTTTTGCGTGGAACACTTGCTTTATATTGGTTACCATGCAGAAAGTTCCGTTCCGTTTGGGCGCTTAATGTAACGTTTTCATCTTTTTTAACATTTTTAGCTATTTCCACTGCACTTGTTTTTGGTTCTAGCTTTACCATTCGGTCGATCTTTCTTCCCAATCGAGCGTCTATGATTTTTCTTCGACCTCTTCCTGGGGCAATTAGGAGTGAACTTGTTTTCTTATAATTCTGTATCACATATTGCACGGATGATTTTGGTCTAGAAACATTTTTAGCGATTTCAAGATAACTTTTGCCTTCATTGTGAAGTTTAATAATCAATTCTTTGATGGCAATAGGAATTTTAGTATGATTTTTAACATTTGAACTCATATTAAACACTATTAAAACGCACTATTCAGACAAACCACTTTATAAGACTGTGCAATTGTCTAATTGTACGTCAACTTCCAAAATTAAAGATCCGTTATATTAGAGAAATCTATATTTCTCTCTAGAGAGTGATCTGGTTTTATAAAAATGACAAGAATTAAAGAACCGTTATATTACACTGTGCCGTACGGACAATTTTTTGAATTAATTTTTTGAAATTTTTTTTTTGTTTTTTGTATAAAATAGTAGTAGTAGTAGTTTTATTATTACTTTGCAATTGATATAAACAATAGTTGCACTTTTTTAAAAAAAATTATTTCACTCGAATCGGTCAATTATTTTTCGAATTATAATCAAATATTTCTTCAGTTGTATGGGGTACGGACAATTGTTTGAGACAGTGTATTTATAAAAAAAAATTAAGCCTGAAGAAAATTAAAAAAGCGAAGAACTCAAATCAATTTTTTGCATTACAAGAAAGTAAGTGCTCAGGTTAAGAGAGCTTGCAAACAAGCAAAGCTGGAAACATGGAATAGATTTGTTAACTCACTTAACCCAACACTTGATTCTAGAACCTTATGAAATAGGGCGGAAAAAATATATTTTCGTCGTTTAATAAATTTTCCACCAATCTTCACTGATAATGCTGTTTTGTCCCACCCTGTATGTATAGCAACTGCTTTCGCAAAACTTTGGAGCTCTATTAGTTCAGATACTTCTTTCAACTCCAGCCTCATAAGCGAAAAACTAAATTTCAATGTTGAAAACATTATCAGTAGCGGATCAGACCTAGATTGTCTATTAGAGTATATAACACTGATGGAGCAAAATTCAGCATTAAATAACAGTAGGGGAACAACGTCTAGCACTGACAAAATCACTTACCCGATGATAACGAACGCTTCTACGGGACTAAAAACAAGACTTTGCATCTTATTTAACAATATACTGAAATGTGGTATCTACCCACACGATTGGAAGCTAGCACTCCTGACACCAGTTCCAAAACCAGGGGAAAATCCTAATAGCATTGAAGGCTACCAGCCAATATCTCTATTGCCTGTGCTGGCAAAAGTTCTCGACAAAGTAATATCACATACAATTTGGTTTAGCTGCAAGGATAAGGTACAACACGCATTCCGCACGAATCATGGAGTCCATACACTCTGACATGCATTGGAATCACAGATCAAAGAAAATATAAGGCACAGAAAACACAGCACTATTCTCTTCGAAGATCTGGAAAAGGCATTTGATAGAATCATTTCAACGCATGTGATAAAAGAGCTCCATAAATGGGGCATACAAAAACAAATCCTCAAAATAGTCCTTTCCTTTCTAACTCATCGCAGAATCAAAGTCAGAGTGGACGGATTCATGTCAAATGTTCTCTCGCTTGATAATGGGGTGCCACAAGGATCTCCAATATCGGTAGTACTGTATACCGTACTTTTTCAAAGAATGCACTTTGGAACGAACACATAAATAAAATTGTGGTTAAACTCAAAAATATCAACAACTTTCTCAAAGTAATTTGCACACGCCCCACAGTAGTTGGCGCATATAGTGGGATCGCCTTTCTTGTCGATTAGGCAGAGTACACTGAGGTTCCAATCGTTTGGAATGCATTCTTTTGACCATATTCTACATAGAAGCTCGTGAATGCACTTGAACAAAGCTTCGCCTCCGTTCTTAAACAGCTCAGCGGGTAGACCATCGGCTCCCGCGGCTTTGTTGTTATTAAGCCGTGTTATTGCTGTCAAGACTTTATTATAGTCGGTCAGCGGAACTTCAACGCTGTCATCTATAATTGGGATTTCCGGGATATCATCTCTATTGGCGGGATTGTTGCCATCATCGCCATTCAGAAAACTAGAGAAGTGTTCCCTCCATAACGTCAGTGTTCTGGATATCTGTCAATAGATTCCTGTTTTCATCCTTGCAGAAAGAGGCCCTGGTTTTAGAGCCATTGGCCAGGCGTCTTATCTTTACGAACAATTTTTAGGCCTCGTTCCTGCCACCATACATCTTAATCTTCTCACACTCGCACTTTTCTGCCTCTCTTTTTTTCCGCCTGAAAAGACGTCACTCGTCCCTCTTCTTTTCTCTATATCGCTCCTTAGCAGTAAACGTTACAACCGACTGCAAGGTAGCTTTCTAGGCGACACTCTTGGTCGTGCCACTGGTTTCGGCGGGGAGGGTGGTTGCCAATAACCTCTTCGGCAGCCGCACGCATAGAGTGGGAGATGTCTGCCCACTGCGCGCATATATCGTCAATCGGAGGAGTGCTTTCTTTCTTCTCTGTGTAGGATTGCGCGCATTCTTTGCAGCGCACAGGCGTGAACGGATCTTAGCTGCGACAAGATAATGATCCGAGTCTATGTTAGCACCACGGATCGTGCGTACATCTAAAACACTGGAAGAATGCTTTCCGTCAATCAAAACGTGATCAATTTGGTTGCGCGTTTTTTGGTCAGGGGACAACCAGGTGGCCTTATAAATATTGAGATGCTTGAATCTAGTGCTACTTATGACAATGTTCGTGCTGCGGCGAAGTCAATCGGCCTCATTCCGTTATCGGATGTGTTGTCGTGGAGGCTAAACTTTTCGACTGTTGGACCAAAGATGTTTTCCTTGCCCACCTTAGCGTTGAAGTCACCAAGCATAATTTTAATGTTTTGACGGGAGCAGCGCTCGTAAACGTCTCCAAGGCGCTCGTAAAAAGTATCTTTGATCTTATCGTCCTTGTCCTGTGTCGGAGCATGCGGACATATTAGGCTTATGTAAAAGAATTTAGCCTTGATGCGGATTATGGCAAGTCGTTCGTTCACAGGAGTGAATCGCAGTACTTTATGCCGTAATCTCTTGCCAACTAGAAATACGGACCCAAACTCGTGCTTCTCCGCATGGCCGCTGTAGTAGATATCACAGGATGCTTGTCGAGAGCAACCCTGTCCCTTCCATAGCATTTCTTGGATTGCAGTAATATCAGCTTTGTATCTTTGAAAGACATCAATCAGTTGGATATAGGCACCTTCCCCATTAAGAGTTCGGACATTCCAGGTGCATATCCGTAAATCAATCGTAACCAGTTTTTCGTTTGCGGTAGTTGTCTTCAGATTTGGGGATCATTTTTCTCATATTTCTTCTTGGACTTTTCATTGAAATGGTTCTTTACGTGGTGGGCTTCAAACCGGACGCACAACCTATTTAAGGCCAGCTAACCCGCCGCTCAAATTAGCCGTCAAACTGAAGGATGCCAGTATGCCGTTGCCCAGGGAACACCACGTGAAGGTTTGAGTCGACTTGGGACGATTTCGACATGGATAATGCTGGCCTCGACAGGTTGAGGCAGTCAGACACGTTGCCATGTGAAGGTTCGCCCTGTGTTCCCCGTTCGTAGACAGCATATACTTTGGTTTACAATCATTTATCGTCAAACCCACTTTGGCTGATTCCTTTTCGATAGCGGTGATAGCAGCGGTAACCTCTCTCTTGGTTCTGACGACAATATCAATATCATCAGAGTACGCAAGGAGCTGGACACCTTTGTAGAAAATGGTGCCATTACGATGCACACCGGCCTTTCGTACGATCCCCTCCATGATGATGTTGGAGAGATCACAAGACAGTGGATCGCCTTGTCTGAAACCGCTTTCGGTATTGAAGGTTTCGGAGAAGTCATTTCCTACCTTGACGGAGCTGCGTGTGTTGCTCAACGTCATTCTGCAAAGTCTAAACAACTTTGTAGGTATACCGAATTCAGACATTGTTGCGTATAGGCAATCCCTTCTCGGGCGATCGAACGCATCTTTGTAATCGACAAATAGATGGTTTGTGTCAATTTGGTTTTCGTGGGGTTTTTCCGGAATTTGTCGTAGAGTGAAAATCTGGTCTATGGTGGATTTTCCAGGTCGAAAACCACACGGATAAGATCCAATCAGTGTTCTTGTAATCGGTTTTAATCTTTCACACAGTTCGCTTGAGAGAACCTTATATGCGATGGAAATAAGACTGATACCTCGATAGTGGGCGCAGATTGTTGGGTCTCCTTTTTTATGTATAGGACAAAGGATGCTGAGATTCCAATCGTCGGGCATGCTTTCCGCTAGCTATATTTTGCTGATGAGCTGCATACCCCTTATCAATTCATCTCCGCCGGTTTTAAACAATTCAACTGACAGGCCGTCAGCACCCGCTGCTTTATTGTTTTTGAGTCGTAGGATAGCAACTCCAACCTCTTCATGCCTAGTTAGTACTTTCACTCCGTCATCGTTGATTGGTGGTGCTGAACTGCTTTCTCCATGGGCGGTATTGGTGGAATCGTCGCCAGTAAGTAGATTGGAAAAATGCTGTCTCCATAATTTCATCGCACACTGCGTATCTGTAACCAGATTTCCATTTTCATCTCTACAAGTGGATACTCCGGGCTTGGAACCTTGGATTAGACGCTTAACCTGTTTATAGAATTTTCGTGCATCCTTCTTGCCCTGGTATACCTCTAGTTCCTCACGCTCACGCTTTTCCTGCTCTCTTTTCTTGTGTCTCGGTAATTTTCTCGCACGGCTCGCGTTGCAGCTGACTGCAGCGTTTTTCTGTAAGCAGCGTTTTTTATTGCTGTCGCGATGAGACAATCCTCATCGTACCATTGGTTTCGAGGTTGCAGGCGCCGGAAACCAATGACATCTTCAGCGGCAGCGCATATGGAGTGGGATATATGCGCCCAAAGTCCGCAGGCGTCGTCGGATTTAGAGGTTGGATAGTTGAGCTTAACCGAGAGTAGATCGGAACAGGCCTCGGCAGTCCGTTGCAATTGCTGCTTAGCGACATCTAGCTTTCGTTGCATTCCTGTGTGTATGTTCTTCGCATTGCATAATCGCATGCGGATCTTGGCTGCAACAAGAAAGTGGTCGTAGTCAATTTTGACCCCCCGACACGTGCGCACATCTAGAACACTGGAGGCATGCCTTCCGTCGATTACAACATGATCAATTTCGTTTCGCGTTTTTTGATCCGGGGACAGCCAGGTGGCCTTATGGATGTTAAAGTGTTTAAATCTGGTGCTACTAACTACAATGTTTTGCGCCGAGGAGAAGTCGATCAGTCTTAGACCGTTGTTCGTGAAGGTCTCATGAAGACTGAACTGACCGACAGTGGGGCCAAAGATGCCTTCCCTTCCGACTTTCGCATTAAAATCGCCGAGGACTATTTTCACGTCTTGGACCGGAAGGTGGTCGTATACGTCCTCAAGACTAGCGTAGAAAGCGTCCTTGACGGCTTCGTCCTTTTCCTCCGACGGGGCGTGCGCGCAAATAAGGCTAATGTAGAAAAATGTTGCCTTGATGCGGATCGTGGGCAATCTTTCGTTCACTGGTATGAACCGGGAAACAAGGTGGCGTAGTTTCCGGTTAACGACGAATCCACATCCGAATTCGCGCTTCTCCGCATGACAGCTGTAGTAGATATCGCAGTGTGCTTGTTTAGAGCAGCCTTGCCCTTTCCATCGCATTTCCTGGATGGCGGTGATGTCAGATTTTATTGTTTTGAGGGCTTCCGCCAGTTGGATAATGGCACCTTCCCTATAAAGGGTCCGGACATTCCAGGTGCATATCCGTAACTCATTGTCCGTTTTTAGTTTGCGGTGGTCGTCAACGTAATTGGAGTTCTTATCCGAGGCTGGTTTAGTTTTCATTGGGCAGTAGTAATGTGGTGGGACCCAATCCCTGCGCACATTCCATGTTTAAGGTCCACGGAGCGACCCGCCGCTCAAATAAGCCGTCAAACTAACGGATGGCAGTTTGCCGTTGCCCAGGGAAACCACGAGGAGGTTTGAGTCTACTTAGGACGATTTCCACATGGATAATTCTGGCCTCGTCAGGTTGAGGCAGTCAGACATGTTGCCATTTGAATTTTCCCCCCCTGATCCCCCGGTTTTGGTCTTGTGACGTGGTATATTTATTTATATCCAAAAATGCTAAAAAAATAACAAGATAGGCAACAAATTGGTAAATTTTGACAACGAGAAAATAAGGATGTGGAAGCGTCCAGCGCATTGCATAAAAAACTTATTACTACAGAAAGTGTAGAGCAAGATTTGGAGAAACATTACAGAGTGATAGACTTCCTTTTAGTGTTTTCAACTATTTCTACATTAGTGAAGTGCTCAAATTGTGATGGGGAAATGTCTTTTTGCACATGCAAATCGGAAGGGTTAGCCTTCAAAATTAAAGTGGCATGTGAAAAAATGCAAAGAGCCTCAAAATGTTCCGTTTAGTGAAAGACTGAAAACAGACTCAGAGCAATCACATTATGGAAAATCATCGTTTTCTTTTCGTCATGCGTTTGTGGTTTGATGGTTTTAGCAGATTCTTTTTTATCAAAAAAGTAACTATTACAACCATGTACAGAAGATGATACGGCTGTAGCAAATGTTGCGTAAAAATTTTTGATGCTGCTGTAAAAGAAAAAAAAAAATTAACAGTATCAGGCGACGGAACGTGGAAAAGACGTGGACTCATTTTGCTATTCGGCCCAGCGTCTTGGCATCCACGTCACTGTTGACAACATCTCCTTCGAGGATGTGAAGGACTTCGTCTACTATCTATCTACTATATCTATCTATACTACTATCCAGCATTAACTCCACCAACGATATCAGTAGAGAGATAAAACGAAGGATAACTCTAGCCAACAGGTGTTACTTTGGGCTCAGTAGGCAATTGAGAAGCAGAGCCCTCTCTCGACGAACAAAAGTCACGCTCTATAAGTCACTAATCATGCACGTCCTGTTATATGCAGCACAAACCTGGACGTTGAGCAGCTCTGATGAAAAGACTTTGGGAGCTTTCGAGAGAAAGATCCGTCACAAGATCTACGGACCAATCTGCGTCAATGGCGAGTACTGAATACGATGGAACAATGAGCTGTATGAGCTATACGCCGACATCGACATAGAAAAGCGCATACAAATCGAACAGCTTCGCTGGCTAGGTCATGTTGAGCGGATAGAAGACGACGCTCCAGCGAAGAAAATATTCGATTCGGTACCCAGCGGCGGTCAACGCCGAAGAGGACGACCGCATCTCCGTTGGAAGGACCAAGTAGAGGACAACCTGACGAAACTTGGAGCTTCCAACTGGCGCCAGCAAGCGCAAAACAGCAGCCATTTCTGCAATTTCTTACGACAGACGAAAACCGACTTACGGTTGTAAAAAAAATTTAGTGTAATTATAAATTTTTTCCATTACCATTAAAATTTTTCATTACCACTAAATTTTAGTGGTAATGCAATTTTTTTCTTCCATTACCATTCCATATTAATGGTAATGCAAATTTTTTCATTACCATTACATATTAATGATAATGGAAATTTAATTAGCATTACCACTAGGTGGATAGTGGTAACGATATTTTTAATGCACAAATAATTCAATGCATTATGCCCATTTATGTTTCTGGGTGTTTGGTAATTGGGACTCTGGGCTCCGAAATTTAACCTGTAGCTGAGTAACAAGAATTGCCATGTATAACTAATTTATAACTTTTAAATATTTTATTTTGTGGCCATATTCAATCCACCATCTTGGACTTTGAAACTGCTCTATTTAGCAGTCAGACTTGCAATTAGCGCTCCAAAAAACGATTTCACGCTATGGGATTGAATGAAAAATGGGTTATGTGGAACGCAACTTGTTATAGTATGGAATAGAAAACGTTCGATTTAACGAAATTTTCGCTTTCAAAAATTTAGTACATAGATAAGTTTAGTTCACTAAAATTTGACGTCCACTGTATTTTAATTTCCTATTTACAATATGATTAGGCATTGACGATATTAGTAGTGTCCGGTTGAATATTCGGTTTAGGCCAGTTTCGGGCATTTTTTTCAATTACAGCTATTCGGACTCAATATAACCGAAACCGAAACTTTGAAACCTTATATTTTGTATAACATGACAAAAAATTATTGAAAAAACTCTTAGAAGTGCTATGTTTTCTGTTTATTATTAATAAAAACAAATCTATTTAAAAGACAAAAGGCGCCGAATTTCGGTTTACTCCAAAATTTCGCTCTCGGTCAGGCACTTGATATTAGTTTTTTTTTTTTTTTTTTAATATTTTGCATAAGCATGCCCTGCAATCAGTGAAAATTGATAGTAAAATGTGGAAAAACACAGCTATACAAGATCTGCCGCTAATTTTCCAAGTGTTGTACTAATTTACTTCACAAGATGTGATCATTTTAGATTAGTATACACATTTTTGTATGCATATTTCAAATTGATTAAAATAAAAATTAGCAAGAAAAAAATCAAAAAGGAAATTAATATAAAAAACTGTTTCATTACTTTTCATTACTACGATGTTTACATTCAAAACAAAACCAGCAGAAAACAAAAAATTATGCTAAAAGCAAATGAAATTCAAACGAATTAATGTGTATGCAATATTAGCGTGTGCTAATGTGTTCATGCTGATAGCACAAAACTATAACAAACTGAAACAAATCTGCTTAAAATTGATCTAATTAATATATACTTTAGCTATGATAGATAAGAAATATTTGACACATAGTACCTTTATAAACATAAAGACCAAACCGATTCTATTTATTTGAAAAGAATGTTAGAATGTAAAAAAAGCGTGTGTTCATATAAAGGGGCAGTTTAAAGTTAAACTTGGCTATTAACAACTTAACTTCCATTAAAAATAGCTTTATAAAAACATAAAAAGTACCTTTATAAACATAAAGACCAAACCGATTCTATTTATTTGAAAAGAATGTTAGAATGTAAAAAAAGCGTGTGTTCATATAAAGGGGCAGTTTAAAGTTAAACTTGGCTATTAACAACTTAACTTCCATTAAAAATAGCTTAACTTAAAAGTAATTTGTGACTCAGTAAAGATAAGAAATACGCGATGAATGAATGGTATAGCGAAACTAGAAAGTTTATGCATACAAGTTAAGTTAGGGACAGAATTAATACTAAAAACGTTGATTTATATAGTTATCCAGTTTTTTCAACTATTGGTTTCAAATATTCATATGTAAATTAAATTTAAAGTTTAAGTAAGCACTGTTATGCAAATAAATATGTAAGCCCAGAATAAAGAGATTAAACTTTGCCTCTCTCTCCTAAAACTTATATTAATCTGATAGTGATTTTAAATAGCAATTTTTTGTATTAACCCATTTCTTGCCAGAGGGTGCGTTTTCGCACCCAAAAGTTTGGATATTTTTTAATATGCAATAAATGTAAGTTTTATTTGATGTAAATGCATAAAAACAATCTTTGATATTTAAGTTTTCGTATTGCGAGTTCGAGTTTAACATCCCCCCTACCAGATAAAAATATTAAATTTTTGACCTACTTTTAAAAAAATTAAAATTAAAAATTAAAATAAATACTTAACGGAGGAAAAAATGTTTTACAATTACCTTAATGTGATGAAAATAAATCAAAATATAATAAATTATTTACTTTATAACGGTAAGGAAATGCAATTCTTATATACATGCATTACCTTTCGTTGGGTGCGAAAACACACCCGTGGCGCTTAACCTGATTTTTTAATCATAGTTTTTCGTTGCAAAAAGTGCAATGTGCCTCTGCATTATTAATTTTTTAGCGCTTAGCATAACATACGAACTAATTTGTTATGTTTTTTTTTAATAACGAAAATGTTGATTTTTCATATAATTTGTCCCTGCTGCCCCAGGTGAACGGAAAAGCGAAAAAAAATGTTTACCATTTTAGCGTCATTTTTGGGAACCTACAACCTAGCCATAATAAGGGTTTCGCCAGAAAAAAAATTGTTTGTCTTGGCCAGAAATGGGTTAAATATTTACGAGCTCGACAATAACGATCATGGTAAAGTGTAACATGTGTTTGAGAGTCTCTTATTTACATACATATTTCGACACAAAAATAGTTGTTTTGAAAGAAACAAGTTTAGCATTAGATTTGTTGTTTTTTTTCAAGCATTTACATACTAACTTGAATATGGATGAGACATTTAATAGCTGAACGGCATATGACATGGCAGATGCAATCTCTTTAACACGTTTTTCCTGAAATTTTGTATATTTCTTTATGTTTTGCTTCGGGATTTAGTGTAATTTATTTAAAGTCTTACCTTTGGCAGAGTTTCTTTTAGGAAAAAAGAGACAACAAGTAAATCTCCTACAGCTAAGGCAAATGCCAATAATGATGGTAGAACAAACCAAGGACCTGTTGATTTATTCGAAAAAATGGCAAATAGCGCGCCAATCATTGGGCCAATAATAAAGCCCAATGAAAAAGCGACTCCTACTAATGCCATGCCCCGACCGCGAGTCTTTTCACTGGAAACATCTGTTATGACGGACATACTTAGCGAAATGTTTCCTTTGCTTAAACCGCCAACAAAGCGTGCCAAAACAAATAGAGCGAAATTACCCGACATTGCCCAAAGAAGATAAGACAGCGCAATACCAGACTGGGGAGTACAAAAACAGAGAAAAACTATGAAGTAATTAAGTTACACATACGCATGTGTACAATTAGTTTATAACTTACCGCACATACTAACAGCACTGGCCTGCGACCATAGTAATCCGAGAGTCCGCCTACAATGGGACTTGCAACAAATTGCAAGAAACTAAACATAGAGCCCAGAAAGCCACCGAATAGAACCGATGTAAAACGTTCCGGAGCACCTACCAATTCCTGAAACCAACGTATTTTCTCTGTAAGAACATTGTAAAGACCGGAGCTATCATTGCGTCGGTAGTATTCCAGTAGTGAAGGCAGCAAAGGCAGTATTATAGTGAATGCTAACAAATCGAAGATCAATGAAACGAAGATAACATAAATCATTGGATTGCTGCGTTCCGTTGTGTTGTTGCTGTCGCTGTCTTTGCCAATTTTTTTGCCGACTTGCAACTTTTGTTGGTTGTCCCCATTTTTTTTTTCATTGAAAACAATATTTTCATTACTTGTTATGTGTCGAAATTTGGACATTATTGCTTTGCTATGCTGTAAAAAATAATTTTAATATAATATAAGACATTCTTTCATTCATATTTACTTTTTTCAGCTAGAGAAAAGAGAAAGTTTTACGCGAATTAATCCCCAAACAATAATCAACAATATGCACCGACCGAAGCTACCAACAAATAAAACGAACTACACACGCGAACCAACCGAATCGAAATGAAATGTTTATTGTTTATTTTTTATTTGTTAAAAATATGTTAATCAGAGTTGCAAAAATACGTATTTTCGTACCATTTTGTATACGTTTTTATTATTTCTGTACAAGTACTTCATAATTCGTACTAGTACTATTTTATTTTCTACCTTTTTATTATGATTTACACCCTGATAGTGCCAATCGTCTTAAATTTAAATTAATATGGCAATACTTCTTGACTTTTGCTTTGTTTACGTACGGTGTGCAGAGATCTCAAAATGAATGCAATAGCAAAGAAGAAAGTGTGAGGAATACTAAATCAAAGAATACCAAATTCAAAGCGTACTTCGTATCAATAAGCTTGTATGGAATCTTCATACAAATCAGATGATACGAAGTACGTTCTGACTTCGTACCTCCTTCATTTTTCGTATTCCTCGTACTTTGCTTTTGCCATTGTATTCTTTTGTTTGTTTGACATATCGCCTTTTTTACTGCCTTTTGTCCAATTGGGAACAAATTAAATTAATTGCGGTTGTAATTTAAAAGCGACAGTTTAAAATTTTTAAAAATGACTAAGTTAATAAAAATTAACAAAGTTAATGTTAAAAACATAAAAAAAATGATTTATTTTTTAAAAAAAGTGAGTTTATGTGTAGTTTGATAAGATAATGAAAAGAAAAGTGATAATAAATAAATTATTTTTGCAGAAATCAAAGCGAAGAGGTTAGGAGTTTTTTCTATCCTGCAGAAAATGATGCTGAAGATGGAGCTGAAAAGTGTTCAAATATTGAACAATCAAAGGCTACGCAGAGTGCACTTTATCCAGGTTTAAATGAAATTAAGGCTGCGCAGGCTCTTCTTTGCTTTAAATCGCTGGAGGTGCGAAATATAAGCCTTGATTTGGAAGCTGGCTTCACCGATGAGGAGCTCCCCACTTCCAGCCGATATATTTCAAGACCCCAAGTTAAGGAAAAGTACGTTATATATTAAATAAATTTGTTATTGCTTAACCCGAAAACGGAGACTACGATTTGCTTGGCGATTTTTTGTTCTTTTTCTCGGCCATTGAAGAAATCCTAGAAAATTCAGCCAGAAAACATAGTAGGTGGCGCTGCGATTGGATTCCACAATATATTTATTTATTGCTTGTCTCCGAAGCCGCTTTTCCGATTTGCATGCAAATTTGTACATAGGGATTTTCGAGTACAGAGAGTGTACGACATCTATTCGTTCTTTCTTTAACACTAGAGGAAGCTATAGTATTAATCTCTTCAAACATGCGAAAAATTTTTTGTAAACGCATATTTTTATTGAAAAGTATAAGTAGTGTGATTTTGTAACAATTGTTTTTACTGCAGAGACTGCAGAGCTTGGATTTTCATCAAGTTCTTATTCTGCTATAAAGTGAACAAAAATTGAGATATGGAAAAATCTGAGACGTCCGACACGAAACGTACGAACAAATAAAATAATTTACTGTGACCTCACTATGCCTTTAAGGGGACTTTTTCGGTCTGAGGCGTATTGCGCACTGCAGATATTTATAAAAACTTTTTTATTATTTTAATCAAGTATTCAAGAATACAAAAAAAAAATATTTTTATTAAAATTCATGTACATGTAAGCCCCCAGGTGGCGTTGCAAATTGGCGTAAAAGAATTACTTTTCCAGTGGGAAAAATAAATCTATACTGGGTCGTCTGAGTGGTTTAGTACGTAGGCGTATATAGGGGTTAAGGAGTAATTCCTCTTATATGAATCGTGCATAACAACAGTACGGGCTGTTGTTATATTTTGAATATTCCACACCTTCAGGTCGCATCCGACAACAAAATTTTTTGGAGTTAACGGCTAAATAGTAAATGAGAAATGGTGCATACAATTTTTTCATTCATATAAAAAGAGTCACGGGGTAAAATGATACCCCCGAAGAAGTGAAAATTTGAAAGGTGAGGATCGTTTTTTTTTTGGTCATCACTTTTGAAACGGTGGAAAGTAAAGTAGGTAATTGTAAAGAAAAAACATTTAATATCCAAGACAAAAAATGTTATTTGTTAAGTACGTTTTTATTTTTGTCAGATGCAACCCTGATGTTAATAATGCTCCGCGCTGCCAACAACGAATTTTACAATTCAATATTTTATGGCTATTTTTCAAAGTTGCACGGATAGGATTTAGATACGAAGTATTAAAGGAAAAGTACTAATTTTATTTTACTTTTGTGTGTTTTTATATATTGTAGTAGGATGGGATTTTTTGGAATAATTTACTTTTAGCTAAAATTAATTTTTTTTAACTTTTTTTTGTGGAACATACGTATTTAAGGCTTCTAATACCAAATCTGGAAAAATTAATGGCCGCTCTCATTAGAAGTTATAGGGGTCCAAAAATGAGAAACAGGCTCGAAAAACTTGATTTTTTTTATTTATTTGTATACAAAACTAAGCAAAATAGGTATTAAAGGAAAGGCTATACTATTACCTATTCACAAGCTTTTAACTATAAAATTGCATGCATTACTTTATAAGATATAACATTTTACATATTATGCACCCTTGACGGTAAAACCTTTTACGAAATGACCAAAAATTTGTTATTTTTTTTAAAACTCTTCACCTGCGGTGGTTTTTCTTATTTACATTTCAAAGGGGAACAACAAACATTTCAAAGGCACTGTTAACACGTCATTCAAATTGAAGGATCATTCAAAATTTGTTGTTGTTTTCCCATCGAAACAAAAGATGAACTCTCTGCGGGAGCGGAAATGAACTTTCAGCACTTCATCATCAATCAAAATTTTGATAGAGCTCAAGACCTGCATCAGTCAATCACAGGGTTGCATAATCAACTTTTCTGGTACTTACAACAACAATTTTAGTCGGCATCAGCCATTCAATCAAAAAATCACGTGTGAACATCTATTCAATCAAATATCTCTAAGAGAGTAAAAGGCAGAGTTTATACGTCATTCAAATTGAATAAAGAATATCGCATTTTTTGTTCTCTTTTACTCTCTTCGAGATATTTGATTGAATAGCTGCTCACACGTGATTTTTTGATTGAATGGCCGATGCCGACAAAAAGTGTAGTTGTAAGTGCCAGAAAAGTTGATTATGCAACCCTGTGATTGATTAATGCCGCGTTTCCATGTGATCTTTCAGTATCTTATCTTATCCCATATCACAAAAGAAATGCTATAAAGAGCGAGATGCATATATGTACTTTTACCTTTAAAAATTTGACATTTGCAAAATATGTAAACAAATCAATTTCTGCAAGTTTACTGATTGCAACACGTGCTTATTGAAATAACTTTTTGTCTACGTACCCTAAATTGTTTTATATAATTATTATTGTGCAGACAGCATCAGGTGTTACAGGTAATCCAATTCGTGTGCCACAACTGCAGCAGCATCAGTGAAATACACACGAAAAAAATATATAAAAAAAAGTTTTAAAAAAGTTTTGGTGAATCTACCAAGCACCAAATTAAAGAAAAAAAAAGCACTTATGCTTTCCATAAATGTGCTTAGGAACTCTCTGGCCAACTCTACATTGCGATGGTTAAAAAAACCAAGAATGTTTATTTTTAATCATACCCCTTGACCTGATTTGATTTTCTTTCTTTCCAATTGTATTCGTAATTCTGTACTATTTCAAGACAATTAATATTGGCGCAAATAAAATTGACAGCTTGACAGCACAAAAACTACAACTATAAAAATGAATGTCATATTTATAGCATGTGATCAACTTTTATAGCAAAAGTTCAAGAAGTTGAACTTTTTCGATCTCCTAGCATCACAGGGGACATGATACAATGATAAGGTAGGGCCGCTGCGCTTAGTGCTCTCACGCGTCAACGAAGAGTGGATAATGAGAAGCAACATATAAGTATGTCAAAACCATGGCAGAATTATAAGGTAAGCTCATCACGGAGAGGAATGGAGTAGAAAGCAGAATAAAGCTAGATTGATGTCAAAATCAGCTGTTCATCGCAAATTTCTTTATACTCACGTTCGCAGTTTGTAGGTTAGAATTTGTTACAGATTTGTTTGCAATTTTAAGAGTTTCACATTTTATAGTTTTTATTACACTGTTATAATATTTTCACTCAAATTATCACAAATTTAACACACGCGACCGCACTTTATGGATGTTTATGTTTGCAACTTTATGGGAGGAAATTAAATTGGTGTTACATCGCATGGCCAAGCCATCAACTGACAAGCATCTTCCTTCTCATTATCCGCTCTTCGTTGACGCGTGAGAGCATTAAGCATCATGGGCCTACCTTATCATTGTATCATGGTCAAAACGACGAATTTCGTAGAAATTGCAAATG
The DNA here is from genome assembly GCA_914767935.1 of Coremacera marginata. NCBI lineage: Eukaryota > Metazoa > Arthropoda > Insecta > Diptera > Sciomyzidae > Coremacera > Coremacera marginata. The sequence continues at coordinate 50,733,100 of OU612043.1, read as the reverse complement.
AAGAAAATATTTTATGTTTCCAAGTTGCAAACAGTGCGGTCGCGGGTGTTAAACTTGTGCTAATTTGAGTGAAAATATTATAAAAAAAGTGTAATAAAAATTATAAAATGTGAAAGACGTCTTAAAATTGCAAAAAAACCTGTAACACAAACAACTGCGAAACGTGAGCATAAAGAAATTCGCGATGAACAGCTGATTTTGACATCAATGTAGCTTTATTCTGCTTTCTACTCCATTCCTCTCCGTGATGACCTTACCTTATAATTCTGCCATGACAGGGGATATCACATGCTATAAAAATTAAAGAGGTATACCTGTTTCACACTCCCATTCATCAATGCCATAAAGTAGGGCTCACATGCTTTTTCTTTCTTACAAAAAATGTGATACTAGAAGATAATAGAAGATCACATGGAAACGCGGCATAATGCAGGTCTGGAGCTCCATCAAATTTTGATTGATGTGATGAAGTGTTGAAAGTTCATTTTTGCTCTCGCAGAGAGTTCATCTTTTTTTCGCTGGGAAAACAACAACAACTTTTGAATGATCCTTTAATTTGAATGACGTGTAAACAGTGCCAAAGAGAACCAAAAATGCGATATTCTTCATTCAATTTGAATGGCGTATAAGCTCTGCCAAAGGGACCTACAAAATTGATAATAACTCAAATGTTTTGAGTACAAAACCAGTTATATCTTCAAAAGTAATGCATGGATTTTTATGGTTATGGGCTCGTTGAGTAGGTAATTGCATTATCTTCTTTTTCATATCCATAAAACTTTCTTTTATAGGACAACTGAAAAATAAATCGCAAGTTTTCAGGCCAATTTTACTAACTTTAAACATATATAAATTCTTAACTACATGAGAGCGGTCTGAAATTCTTCCACCATTAGCTATTTTAGCTCCAAATACATATTTTGAACAAATTTTTTAAAAAAGGTAATTTTAGCTAAAAGTTATTGCTCCTTTTTTTAGGCTTAACACTTTTGAAAGCAGTGAGAGAAAAAGGTACCCATAAAAAAGTTGAGGACCGTTTTCTTCTACTCTTCTAAGTTTTGAAACGACATGAACAAAACTTTGTCATTGTACATAAAAATTATATAATATTTTAAGTAGGTTATTTTTCTCCGATACGGTCCTGCTATTTATCATGCATTTCAATGCCGCCAGAGTTTTTTTTTTTGTCACATTTCCCATTAATATAATCAGAATATATCTTTCACTAATTCAATTTTTACAAAATATCCAATATCTAAAGGTCCAATAAAAATTATTTTTTATCTACATTTACGAAAACTTCAATTTATTAATTTTAGCTGTACTTCGATATTAAATAGACAAACCATATTATGAAACATATTTAATTTATAAAATATTAAGTTTTACATATTAAAGGGCTTTCCCACAATATAAGAAATTAATTATGTAAAGAAGATGTAATATAAGAGACGGTGTGCAATTCACACACAAATTTGAAAAATCAATTTTCAATTGAAGTTTATATTATCACTAAGTTAAAGGTACTTATAAGACATGATATATCATAAAACATTTTTTTTTATCTTATTACACAAAACTATCATATTAACGAAATCAAATGCAACATTATTTTTATGTAATATAACATGATAGAAACATTGCAGACATCAGCAACACCTCACTACAAATTACCTAGTGAAGTAGTTAGAAAACTAAATTTTTTAAAAACTAATTTTTTTATTTAATTTGCAGGTGAAGTTCTTATGAATTTAAGCATTTAACATGTAAAAAATTTAAAAAGGTCTGAAAATAATAACAAATAAATTAAATTTGACCGTTTGACTACACTGGTTACGAAGATCCGTTTGGTCCTGATTTAAAAATGAGATATGGTTAATAAAATTCAAAGAACTTTCAAACCCATCAATGTGCGAAATTTAAATGGGCTTATATTCTGATTTTACGTTTTTGAAAAAAAAAACAAAAAACCAATTTTCAAATCTTGAAAGGATTTTAACCGAAGTCTTTATGTTCAATTAGGCTGTCCTTCTTAATTTTAAATGCTTGCACACCAATGATCGAGAACTGAACCTGAAAGTTCTTTACCGACTCCGAACGGTTCATGTTCTCAAGAAGCTTTACGTGGGAGTTTTACTTTCTGAGGTCTACCATTGCCTGCAGAGAGGAGGTTCCTAGCCCATTTTTAACATGCAAAGCAAAAACAAAAATAGTTCTATAAGAATTTGGATAATATTCTATACAAATAATATAATATTAGCTGCGTTTTTTCCAACATCCAAATCGGATATGGATTACGATTTAAAGTGCAACAATCAGTTCCAAAAAAATCACCAGAGCCCGATTTTGTTTTGCATACAAATGAGAATTGCATGTAGGAAAAAAAGCAGCTATTATTGGATAATATATAAAAATATATTATTTGGGTGAATAATAATTCTATAAGAATTTGGAAAATTTTCGTTATCCGTCTTTAGTTGTAAAATTGTGATGTGGACTTTAAAAAATTCGAAACACATGTTGCAAAACAATACAATGGTAGCGCCCTCTACGAGTCAAATTTGTTATCACGATTATAATAAGGCGAAAGAAACGCAGCTATTAATTCAATTGAAAAACCTTCCTTGTCAGATGAGATTTGAGCCGCGGTTTTTTGACATACTTGCCACGGATTTCACGTATCAACATGCACAGTTATCAAATTAGAGAACTTTTAAAATTTTCTTAAGGCCTTATGCCTAAATATTTACAATTTTTTGGAGTATTTTTTGGATTGAAGAAAAATTTTACCCCTTCATTTTGTATCACGAAAAAGTACAACAACGACAGGCAAGACACGAACAGAAATACTGATTTCCATACAAAATCTATTGGTTCTTGTGTCTTGCTCATCGTTAGTGTTATTTTTCGTGATACAGAAAGAAGGGGTTATTCACGAAACAAAATATACAAAATATACAAAGAGGTAAAAATATTTTTTTTTTAATAACTTTTACTAAATGGTGCCGCAGTGCGCCTTTTCTAAGTATTGCATATATTAAAAAATAGGGAAGTTTGAATAAAATCCAGTTGCTATTGTTTCTAATATTGAAATTATTTTAATGCTACTTAGTATACCATATGTTTGTCATTGTATACTAAGTACAAACCAGCTCCCGAACCATATTGTCCATAATATACAATAAACAAAAGTTTTTAGTGGTTTCGTTATACAAACAAGTGTCATGTCAATATTTTAACTGAAAACACTGGTTATTTTTAAGAGCGGCATTTACTACATAAATGACTAAACGGACAATATATTGAAAATTTTATATATATGTATAAAAAATATTAAGTTCAAAATAGCGTTGAAAACACAATGTAAAAACAAACAGAATGTACCTGAAACAGCAAAATGCACAAGTTTGTATGCAGGGTGTCCCGCAACTGAGTGCAACTATTCACGGAGGTGAAAGATTTTGTCTAAGGCTGTGTGCTATTCGGAAACTTTTCACTCGTGGTAGGAAAGAAGTTACTGAGTTGAATACAATATCTGTCTGTTGAAATAAAATTGTCATTTTTGCTGTGCCAAAAGAACAATGCAATTTTGACAACTAAAAATTTTGGCGTTTTAGATTTCGTTAGCTTATTAGCGAGAGAATTCAATTTATTTTGCAAAATTGTTGATATAACTGAAAATTAACACAATTTTACGCAAATATTTTTAAATGCCAATTTGAATGAGACAATGCACAAACTTAAATGTATTTAAGAGTGTCTGCTAGCTCTTTTCGCAAAATTGTGGAGTTTATTCCAGCGAAGCATCATGGATGGTCAATAGAGTATGAAGTGGTTACCTATCGAATAGCAAGTGGCTTTATGGGATTGCGGACAGTATGCAATATAGTTCTACATATAACGTAGAACTTCCTTTGCTGTTTTGTTAGGATTTCCATTATTTTTTAATTCTTTGTGATTTTTTAATTTATAATTAACTAAAATGTTTAGCTTTCATTAATATCACTTTAGTTATATTAAGGGCGAACTTACAAGTGTTTTTTTTTTCTAATTATGCTGGTGTCAAAATTTCTCTTGCCGATTGTCAAAATTTATACTAGCCCCTAAGGCTACATGAATTTTTGACAATCATATTCACCTCGCAAGTGCCAAATATTCTCCTTCAGACTGTCAAAATTTCATCATCCGAGTGAAAAGTTTCCGTGAAAAAGCTGTGTACACGTAATATTAAAGGGATTGGAGTCACTGCGTTGGTTTGTGTCTAACGTATTGCGTACTTTGCATATATTGAATTGACATTAGCACGCCCTCAAATTTGGCATAAAATAACCTGCGTAGCTTAAAAATTTTTGAACATAGCAGGTGTACTTTTTATTAAATTCATTATTCTCAGTCTAAAAAAATAAATCTCATTTGTCAATTAATAAATGCGAAAAATCGAAGTTGAGAGAAATGTTGGTTCAAAAAGCTTTTTGAAAAGAAAAATTGGGTTGCTTTTTACGCAGTCTTATTATACGCAATACGGATAAAATTTGGTGCGTAAAGTTTTACGCAAATTGTTTCGTAAAGTTTATATAAAAAAAATTCACATTGCGTAAAAACTTACGATATACGCGGTTACGCAGTGACTTGAATCCCTTTATTGTGTACACTTCCAGTTTCAAGAGCAAATGTCACAAATTTCAAGCACTTACATCTGAAAAAATGCCTCAGTACACGTACAGTGTATGTGAGCACAACAGCACTTCCTTATTTTTTATTTCTATGGCTGGCAGTTCTAAAATTGTACTTCGGATAATCAGCTGTTCAGTTGTCAAAACGACAGTGCTTTAGAGTAAAAGAATATGTACTTGCAAAAGGTAGTGTGATGATAACTTTTTATTCCTACAAGTTTCCTAGGTTAATTAGTGTAGGAATGTTTGGGGATTGTAAGACTAAAACGTGGATAAGTTTTAATTTTTCCCCCTTTTAACATTAACAAGATAATTTTTCTACCTATATTAAATATCTTACACAATTGTACTTTTAAATATATATAAGGTATAAGATAATAAGGTTTTTTGAAATTTTATTTTGAAATACTTTTTTCGAGATCTGCAGGTGAAAGTTTAAAATGATAAATTTAAAAACTCTACATGTAACTTTTTTAAAAACAGGTTAAGCATTTTATAATCTAATACTTTTTCAATTTTAAAATTTGCACTTTAAATAGAACTGCAACACTTTCTGTAAGAACAAAAAAAAAGTTTTGAAAGAAAATGAAATAAGTCCATTTTTTAATTCATAGAAACCAGAAAAGTGATTTTTAAGAAACAAGAAAATATTGTTAAAAGATGTCGAAGGTGACTGTGCAGGATATTGAAGCAGTGGATGACTACTGGGGTCCAACATTTCGATCAATACTGGAAAGTAGGTAGTAGTAGTATATCCACTAACGACGCTAACGCCCCTTAAATTTCAGATGACAACAGCGAAGTACTTTCTGAGCAATTGGAACAGCGAGTTCGAAGTCATGACAAGGATATTGAACGAATCTGCAACCTCTACTATCAGGGCTTTATAGATTCCATTCAAGAGCTGTTGCAGGTGAGAACACAAGCCAAACAACTCAACAATGAGGTGCACTCGCTGGACAACTCATTGCAGCAGATAAGCAGCTCAATACTGCAACAAGGCAACGATTTATTGCGTGCGCGTCAAATTGAATCGAATCTTGCCAGTGCAATTGAGAATCTGCAAGCTTGTCTGCCCGTGCTAGAGTGCTACATCAAATTCACCCAACAGGCAGGCAACAAGCAATACTATCAGTCTCTTAAGACTCTTGAAACGCTAGAGACACAGCATTTATCCAAGATAAGCAATTATCGCTTCGTAGCGCAAATACGTCAGGCCATTCCGACAATTAAGGAAAACATACGCAAATCTGCCGAAGCAGACTTTCGCGAATTTTTAGAGAACATAAGAAAATTTTCACCAAAAATAGGTGAAGTTGCTATAACACATACCAAAAAATTGCAAAAGCGAGATATAAATTTGATCATCAGTGAGCACAAAGCCAATCGAGGAGGTGAAGGTGGTGATGATGATAATATCAGTGCACAGGATCTAATTGATTTTTCACCCATTTATCGTTGCTTGCACATCTATATTGTGTTGGGACAGAAACAGTATTTCGAGAAAGACTATCGTCAACAGCGTCGTGACCAGTCAAAGCTTGTGCTGCAGCCACCTCCAGGCATGCACGATAATTTAGAGGCATATAAAACTTATATATGCGCTATAGTCGGATTCTTTGTGGTCGAGGATCATGTTAAGAATACTGCGGGCGATGTTGTTACCACAGCCTACTTGGAAGAATTGTGGTCAACGTCACTGACAAAGTTTGTCAATGAAATCAGCATGAGCTCCTCATCCTGCACCGATCCAAATATACTGTTGAGGATAAAAAATCTTATAATGCTGTCAATTAACACTTTCAAGTGTTATGGCTATACCGTGAACATGTTGTGGGAATTGTTGCACAATATGCGCGATCATTATAATGAGGTAAGTTGTTTAGTTAAAAATGTTGACCGCTACTGTTATAGGTTTAACAAAAAAAAAAAAAACTGCTTTTAACAGTAGTTTATAGAGTGTTATATCGCTTGCTGAAACTTTTATAAGTCATATGATTATAATATCACTTTAAAATATAAAAAGTGTTATACATTTAAGTGTTAACGAAACAAGTCCCCAACATGTTGATTTTTTATTTAAAGTTTCAATATAACAACAATTTTCAGTCCCGAATTTAAAATTTTATTTTTTTCTCTAGGTCTTGCTACAGCGGTGGGTGCATGTTTTTCGTGATATTTTGGACAAGGAACAGTTTCTACCCATGATTGTCGAAAATCAGGAAGAGTATGAAAACATTATCGAACGCTTTCCTTTTCATTCGGAGCAACTAGAAAATGCACCATTTCCCAAGAAGTTTCCATTCTCGCGCATGGTGCCTGAAGTCTATCATCAAGCTAAAGAATTTATGTATGCCTGCATGAAATTCGCCGAAGAGTTGACGCTTTCGCCCAACGAAGTGGCAGCTATGGTGCGCAAAGCCGCCAACCTGCTGCTAACGCGTAGTTTCAGTGGTTGTCTTTCGGTTGTATTTCGTAATCCCAGCGTTGCACTTACACAGCTCATACAAATAATTATTGATACACAGTACTTGGAAAAGGCCGGCCCCTTTCTGGATGAGTTTGTTTGTCACATGACCAATACTGATCGCAATGTATCCCAAACGCCTTCGGCCATGTTTCATGTAGCTCGTCAGGATGCAGAGAAGCAGGTTGGCGTGCGCATTTGTTCGAAAATTGATGAATTCTTTGATTTGTCCGAATACGATTGGTTGTTAGTTGAACCACCTGGCATTGCCTCTGCCTATATAACTGATATGATATCCTACTTGAAAAGCACTTTTGATAATTTCGCTTTCAAGCTACCGACAATTGCTCAGGCTGCCTGTCGACGTACCTTCGAGCATATTGCAGAGAAAATTTACTCGATTATTTTCGACGACGATGTCAAACAAATCTCCAGTGGTGCGCTGCTGCAAATCAATTTGGATCTAATGCAGTGTGAATTTTTTGCGGCATCCGAACCAGTGCCAGGATTGCGGGAGGGAGAGCTATCAAAGTATTTCCTTAAAAATCGTCAGCTGCTCGATTTATTGACAATGGAAGAGTGGAGCACGTATTTGCATGATTATGGCAAACAGGATAATCGTTATCATCTTGTGCATCCTGAGAAAATAATCAAAATTCTGGAAAAAATGCGTGAAGCCGATAAGAAGACCATGTTTGCGGTATTACGTAAAAATGAACGCGACAAGAAGAAGCTATTGGAGACGGTCTTAAAACAGTTGAAAAATTTGGCAGACAGGCAAAATTAGGTGAAGAGCAAACATTCTACAATGTTTTCAGTTCACTGCATTCCAGAATTAAAATACCATCGCTGCAGTAAAACAAGTCGTATGTTTAATTTGGAAGGGTTAAGAAATCGCAATTAAGTTTTTACATAAAGCCAAATATTAATTAACAAATATAAATTAAATATTATTAAAATCAAATGGCACTTAATAGAGTCATTGTAAATATTTTTGTTACCAGCAAACATCGAAAAACATTTCACTACTAATTTTCTAATATAGAATATTATCCTTCTGCGAAATTTTGTACTATATTATATTAAAATCCTTTTAATTTACAAAAGCATGGATCATGCGGCAAAAGTTATCTAAAAAATTTCTATTGAAAGCTTTTTAAAAATTAACATTGGACTTAGTGTTGGTCTTAAAGCAGCTATAAAACTAAGAAAAAAACACACTTTTTATAAAAATTTTGAAAAAATTTGAAACCAAATACGTACTTAAAATTTTAAAGGAAATTTTTGATCTTAATAAGCACAAAATTCTTGTTTCATTTGAAATTTATAGAATCAAAGTGTTCACAATGATGAGCCTATTAAAATCTTAATCTGAATCTTTTTTTTTTCTTAAAAACAAAAAATTTTTTTTTAATCAAAGAAAATTGCGCTTTCAGGAATTTTTAAAGATTTGTAAAATGTTCTTGTAGATTCTTTTTCTTCTTTTACATATAAAGATATCTGCGATATGTATTAAATCTATCGGAGTTTACAGAAAAAAACTCGCTAAAACCGAAGTGACTTCCGCATATTTAAAAAAAAAAAAACTATTAAACAAAAAGTTTCACGCATATATCATAGAAGTGCTAAAAGCCTTTTATTCCCCATGTTAACACTTTAAGTTAGCTATGGCAATCGTTCCTCTTGAGAATCTGGATATTCAGCAAGTAATCGCTTATACAAACGTACATAACTTAACTTTCTATAACATGAATTCAGGCATTTATAATATTGGTCTTAATTGGAACGAATTGCGGTAAATGGTAAACGTATTTCGACTTTGGCATTGACAATTTTGACTTTTGCATTTAATTTTATTGCTCTTCGCATAACGAATTTTCAGCACTGGGTAAATAGAATGCGAATATCAAACCCATTCAATTTATGCAAATTTTATTCGATATCTTGTTTTCTTGGTGATATCGAATTAAAAAAAAAACTCACTTTGGCTAGTTGTACCATAATTCTAGATTTGCTTACCAGAGTGGTGGAGCTTTCGGTGATTCTACTTGCGGTAATTTGGCTGGCGTTGGCACAACTTTAGTGCTGACTATTGTTCCTGGAATAACCACTCCTCTTTCATAGTGGCTCTTGGTGATTTGTGATTTGAAGATAAACGTGAGATCAAACATTGAACCACAGCCTGGATTCTTGATTGAGTTCTTAAAGGTGAAAAAAAGACTTATTTTAGATTTTAAACTCTGAGGAACTGTTTATGTTTTAAAGTTTCCTTCCCCTCACTCATGTCATATGTATTAGAGCCATCACATAATCTAATATATAAAACAAAGTGGAAAATAGCGTTTGTTTCTCTCTGCTGCCCGTAGTTTTCAACATTAAAATAACGTAATTTTTTTCCATAGAGTTGCCATCTAAAACTGTAGAACTGTAGGTTAAAATTGGTCACTGAATCCGAATCCGTTATCAGAATTTCAAAACTATGTAATTTTCTTACCATACGGCTGCCACCTACATTTTTTAAATTTGTACTTATTTGGTGCTGGCGAAGTCTAGGTAAATATTAGTCGCTGAATCCGAACCCGTTCTTTGAATTTAAAAATGATGAAGTTCTTTTACCAGCTAAATTTTTTTACTTTTAAGAATTCGGTGCTGGGCCGAACTCTAGGTAAAAATAGGTCACTGAAAACGCATCCCTTGTCAGAATTTAAAATTCTGTAATTTTTTTCATAGAGGTGCCACCTAATTTTTTATTATTTTCGCGAAAGACAAAACACCAAATTCTTTACAATTTAAAAAAAGCACTACCGCTACAGTTCATATAGACAGACTCAAATCAGCATTTCTGAATACAGAAACATCACATACACTTTCAACTACACATACATAGCTATATAAATGTATGCCTGTTAAAAAAGTGCCTGGCGAAGCGGGTGGGGTTCTGTTATTATAACATATATCTTTAATTCCAAAAAACTGCTGGTTCTCATTACAGCATCTCATTTTATTAATCTTTTGATTTAATAGAATGAAAGAATTAAGCAGAAACTATTAATAAATTAGTTGAAAGATTGATTATGTGTATAATATACACAAATAAGTCGATACTTCGCTCAAAATCGCCTAAGTCCCACATAAATAAATGTTAAAAAATTTGGCTTTTTACTGTTCTACAAATCTGCTATATATTTTTTTAAAAAAATGATAAAATTAGTATCAACATATCTGAAATATAACATTAAATATTAATAATAAAACTTCATCGTTTTGGACTTAATCAATTTAAAAGAAAAAGTAGATAGAGTTAGGTTGTTTTAAAAAAAAATTTAAATTATGATTGATCTAGCTAGGAAAGGGCGCATTTGGGCCTTTGAATAAGAGCCTCGAGGCATAAGATTGAAAGAAATGAATATGTTTCACAAAATGTTATGTTTTGATAGTTTTTTATTTGAAATCAGTTTAAAATAAACAATTCCGTATGTACTTTCCTGTAAAAAATTGTTCAGTAAAAAGTTTTCTGTTAAAAGTGATTAGCCAAATTATACTTGTAAAATTTTAAGTCTGCTCTACCCCTCCAAGAATTCCCATTCAGTTTTTTCAATAATTCATTAATGTCAGTCACCTTTTCAGGCTTTACTTTAACCCTTGTGTGACATCCTTCCATACACCCCTTTCAGTGACATCCTTGGTACAGCTGTACCACTATATAACTTATATTGAAAAAATGGTCTATTACATTGAAAACAAAAGAAATTTTAAACTAGATCTGCTTTAAACTATCACTGGCGTAATCGAAATTAAAACTTTTCGCCATACCACCCCCGAGGGACGCCGGGTATTCCAGCTAGCATTTTTCTTTAAAAACTTTCTTAACTGACTTAACCTATATCATGGTGTAATGATTTACAAGGTAGGAGTGACAGTTCTGTTGGCGATTTGGAGTTGTCAAAAACTCATCTGGAGAAAAAGAGAAAACGAAGAAGCAGCAGAACAGATGACAAGTTAAACTTTGTATTGATTTGACAACTCCCGATCGCCGCTCGTGAGAAAAAAGGTAGTTGTCAAGGCTACCTTGTAAATCATGATCTATATTAATGAACCTGTTTTTTATGTTGTGCTGTACTGACTGAGCAGAAAAAGAGAAGAGTAGAGAACAACATTGGGTTTATTGAAATTCCCGCAGTACAAACACGTGGAAAGAAAAGGATCAAGCAATTCGTGGCATCATGGAGGATTTCTTTAAAAACTCAACACTTTATTTAAACATACTTTTTATTAAAATTTCGAAATAAAAGTACCCCTATAGGCACCCTATGGCACATATATGACATTTTAAAACTTATTTCATAAAAATCGACCCAGTACTTTTGGAATTTACCTGGAAACAAAAATTTATATTATATATATATATAATAGTATATAGAAGTATAGATATTCAGGCCCATCATGAGTAATTTTACACCCGGAAATAAATAAGGGAATTTTCGTATTTAAGATAACAGGTGAGACTTCAACTTTTAATTTTTTTTACACTCATGAATATTGACGGTTGATGGACAAATTTGCGTTAAAAATTTCCAAAAGTTTTTTAGCTTTATTTGAAAAAAAAACGGAAATTCCCTTTTTCAATTCCTGGCGAAAAATTACTCATGATAGGCCTGATTTTTTGTAATACGAGCAGGTGAAAGATTCAATAATGATTTTCCTGTTATATGATCGATTTAGCATAGGTTAAATCACTTTTGTACAAATGCTCGCCGCGCACTTACATTCTTGTGGACTTTTATATTGGGTGTACAAATAAGTTTTGAGGGGTTTTTTTTGTTTCTTTGTAACTTCGAAGATTTATTTAGAGAAATTGGTACAATGTATTTTATTCAAAGTATTGCCTATTGACAGCATACGGATTCCACATTAAAAAAAATCATTTTTTTTTAAGGCGATCCAAGAATCCACTCAAATTTTGAATTCTTTGTAAGAAGTGAATACATGCTTGGCTAGATCATAAGTCATCGACCAGATCTAATTACTTTTTTTCGTAGGACTAAAGTTTTTTGAAAAAATTTGATTCAAGTATTCGAATAAATTCGAATAATATTCAAATATAATTCGACACTCCGATACCCATACCCGTATACTTCGGTACGTTACAACTATTTGAATCGAATTTTCTCAAAATCCAATAGTCCTACGAAAACATAAGGGACCTTCATGCAAAAATCTAGCTTTCCCCTAATTTTTCCGTTAAAGACAAAGTTCAATGTCTTTATTCTCAGGACAACATACTGATTTTTAAAAAGGAATGATGACGCTTTAACATGAATATACACTAGGGTTGGAATTTGATTTTGATACCCTAAATTTTCTGAAATTCGAAAAAAATGCTTTTGGAAAAAAAATTAGGGGTGGAGTTTAGTTTTGCCGCATTGGGGCAAAAGGTAGGAAAAAATTGGACAAAAACGCCCATTACTACCAAGTGTTGCCTCCAGAGGTAGGAAATCGGGCACCACCGCTCCCAGGGTGCACCTTATAAGCGTCTAGCTACTTCGCTTGTATTGACCCATGGTGAAATTAAATAAGATATTCTATACCCTTGTCACTATTCACTTTTCTACATTTTACATCTCGCTATCAAAATTTTTTGACAAGCGTAGCAAAATTTGTAAAAGTCACGTTCACCTTATTTAATTTCTGAATTTGAAATTTGAAAAAGTTTTCCATCAGAAAAATTTTAAGTGGGGGCACTTTTACTTTACTTTACTTAAAATCTTTAGTAATTTTAATAATATTATCCAAGTGGTATTAGCTGTCACAATCATTTGCTCTTGATTACACGGATTCCATTAAGCTGCAGCATTTTTGTAAAAAAGTCCAAGTTGAGTCATTCCTAGAGTCAGTGTTTGGCAAGCTTCTAAATATTCTGTCCCAAAAAGTTCAACACGTTAGCTGAAAAGTAACCTAATCATAAATTTTTGGGAATCGAACAGAATTTTCGTTCGACCCTACTGTGGTCTTGGTTATTGTTGGATTACACTGCGGACACACATGCAAATAATCACTTGCAAGTAGAGAATATATGTATATTAGCGGAGTTCACGATCTTGTTGCAAAATTATGTAATATTATTGCAAGCATTTGCTGTAAATCCGAAATCGGCATTGCATTTTGCATTGATGCAAGACCATTTGCACTAAATCGTGAACTACCCTATTGACTTCGTAAAAGTTCGAAATGCTCAAGAAAAACATCACTTTTATCCCCCTTTCTTACATTCACTTGCAGCAAGTGACAAAATTTAATGTCTGAAATTTCTTTGCAAGTAGCACTGCAAGTTCGAAAATGTTAGTGTGTAAGTAAAAATGTTTGAATATATTGGGTTTTTCGGACTTGCACTTGGACGTGTGTCCGCCGGGTTAGAACGTTCAATTGCATTCTTTTTAAACATCTGACAATTGTTTACTGAAAATAAAAACTTCAGATTTATATATAAAAAAAAAAATAGTATAAAACCCGTCCTATGACGGATTGGAAGCATTAATGCTAAACTGTAATTATTTGCACTGTAATTATTTGCAAAGCATTGTGATTGCCTTTTATATATTAGTACCCTGCCAGCATTTTGAAGTGCCATTCAACGCCAATCGCCAAAAAGTGACGGCTAAGGTACATCTTGGAAGATAATTTAACGATAGTTTATGTTTTACAAAAACAAATTACACGAGTTATCGCATATTTATCTTCCCAACAGGCTCTCAGGGGATTGTTTGTCTGATTCCAACGGTTTGTAAGCATTCAACTTCTTGGCGTAACTTTTGCGTCATTTCCGTCTTTCTTAAAATCACTAAAAAACAGACTTTTTTGAAGTGTCTATTACGAGACGCCATCAAAGTGACGCCGGCGGGGAACAGTTTCTCCCGACAGAAGTCACTTTTAGGATAAAATATCGTTAACGCCAGCGTTTATCTCGACGCCTATAAGTCACGCTTTGATGTCTTCGGCGATAATTAATGTTGGCAGGGGATGGGCGAATGTGAAATTGGACTACGACACAATTTTACTGAATTTTATCGAAAACTAGCCGTTTAGGGGATGGTACTGTTTTTGGGACATTTTTTTATATTTTTTTTTTTTAATTTCAAGAGTATTTTGTAAAAATGTCAAGTTAATCGTGCTAAAGCTAACGAAGATACAGCGTTTAAAGAGAGCGGACCTCACTTAAAATCGAGACTTTAAATCGATTTTCTGAAAAACAAAATTTTTGAAGTCGGTGAATACGATGCCGCCAAATTTACTTTACCGATCGTTTTGAAATTGAAATTTTATACTATTTCTACACATAAATCAACAGGTAATGCCGAAGCGTTTTTTTCCTTATTTTTCATTATATCGTATTTTTCAACGAAAATCGCGTTTTTGACTTCAAAATCCTACCAAAAAACAAAATTTTAAAAAATTCTTCAATATTACCTTGGGAAACATATTACCTTTCAAACATTTTTATCAATAATTTTTAATGTTTTTTTCTAAATGTACTTAAGAAGTCAAACAATAACATGCATATGAAATAAATATACCAACATTATTCATGTCTCAAAAAAAAAATCATGAAAACATGCATTTTTTTCGTCTTTAAAACAGTGCGATGCCCTTAATTCAACTTACAGATTCTGAGGTTTGCGATGGCACACTATATCGACCACGTCGACTTTTCTATCAATTCTTGCATAATTGTGGCTCTATTTAGTGAATAATACGCCCAGTATTGCCTTTGAACGCTTAAATCTATGCTGGAACATTGTCATATAGCTCATCTTTAACGTAGTACTGAAGAAAAAATAAAATTCAAATGGAATTTAATCACACGTTCTCGGCATTCAATAAAGTTTTAACATGTCGAAAAATAACAAGTTTTTCAATTTTTTTTTTTTTCAATTTTGAATTTTCACATTTTAATGCGTTTCTACTTCAATGCATCCCTTGTAAAAAGACCCTGTATAAAAAAAAGGGAATTTCCTTTAAGAATATATAATAGTATCAATCACTCAAAAAGTTAGATTTTCTCACAAATAACCTTATTTTTCTGTGGCAACGTATCATTTAACCCTAATATTTGATGGCTTAATATTATATGCTTAAAATTAAGTTTGAAATTAAAAAATAAACATGTCTTAAAACTTATTTGGTAATAATTAACTTATTTTATTCAATATGTTCGTCATTATTATAGCTTGAAGCTATATGATTTTAACAATGTACTCAATTAGAATTAGTAGCATTATTTATTTGAATATAATTCGTGTTTAAATTGTACACATTTGAAAATTTTTTATAAGTCTAAAAATCTAATAAATTTGCATAGTATATATTTATTAATGTTTGTATTATATAAAAGACATGTAAGTAACTTTTACAATAATAAATAAAATGATCTTTTTAAATTTCAAATCTTACTAATGTTTCTTTTTTTTGTTTTGCTGTTTTTTTTTTTCATTTTAAATAGTCAACTGTATGAAGTTGCTAAATTTTTTATTATATATACAAGATAAATGGATCCGACAGCTTCCAATCTTTGTTTGAATTTAAATTACATTATTTTTTCGTGTGTTATTTGTTTTATACCAACTCTATGAAACATAAATGTATTGCCGTCAACTTTTTCCCTCCAAATGTTTTGGTGCGTCAGCATAGGTAAATTTAAGACGAAATGCCTCGGCAACTAAAACATTTATTTGACGATCCGACCAATTGTGTGTGGGTAGATTTTGTAATAGCAGCATGAGACCCTAGAAAATTTGTATTGTAACACAAAAGCTATTTTAATAGTTACAAAAAAAGAAAAAAAAATAATTTAACCTGAAAATCATTTTGTTGCATTAGCTGCTCCTTCCAGTGCAACAAAAATGCAGCACAAACGTAAAGATGGAATATAGCAAAGCCATCCGATTCTGCTAGATATGTATCCCACAGACGTATAGTACAGTGCAGCGGAAGTTCACGTGTCAGCAAATTATTCATCCAACGAAAAGAAAACTGCAAGTAATCAACTCCATGCTTCTGCAAATGGCGATGCAGCGTTCCTAAGCAATAAATAACGATATTATTGCTCTCAAAACAAAAACAGTACAAAATTCCATGAAAAATATTCTGTTTATACAATATTTACACTATAATTGATTTGTTCTTCAATTGGTAGTACTGATATTAATGGTTTGTGATAACTAAAATATGAGATATATGTCGTTGATTCAAAATTGTCGAGATAACGTAAAAAATTTGCATCTATTGTAGTTCCGGACTTTGTTGTTGCTTCGTTGGGATTGTTATTTATGTGCAAATCAAATTTTTCGTGAAGAAAATCACTTAGCGGTAAAGAATCATTTGATACAAAATTAACGTTGAAGTCTTATCCGAGAATCATGGAGATTTCACCCTTTTTATCAATTTTCATACGATACACGATAGACGCTTGCAAGAGTATAGTAAAAATCAAGCTTTATATTATTGTGAATGACAGTGATTTTTGTTTACATTTTACTTTGAATTCAAGAAAAAAACAGCAGAAATTAATTTGAGCTCAAAACAATGTAATTGGGAAAAACCACTATTTTCCCATATAAATCAAATTTTCAATATAGAGGTCGCTAGAGGCACGTTTAAATATAAATAATTTTTTATGAAAATTTCACAATTTACTTTTTACATGTAAAGAAACAATCGAGGCCCATGCACATTTTGAGTTTGTAAAAAAATTGTTCCATACAGCTAAGGGCCGCTATAATGTATATATCCTGTTTGTCATTGCCTGCCTTCAGCCTGGCTAATTAAGCTGAATAAATTAGACTGTTCACAGTTTAAGTACGCAGGCCTGTTTAATTTACGATTTGTTATTTTTACGCCAACTTACGTAAGCGTATCTTTCTTTGTTGTTGTTTTGCATGCAAACGCAAACACGCGTAAATAAAAGTAGCCCTTGGACGTGTTTTTTGTGTCTCGTATTTTTATGCCCTATCTACAGCATATATAATAGCGTTGCAAAATCATTGAATTCGGCAGACATATACTGAGGTGTTCACAGTTTCAAAAATAGCAAATGCTATAAATACGCTTTGTTAATATACGTTTAAATTGAGAAGAGCCTAAATGTTTTATCTTACCGTGAAAGTAAAGTACAAAACGCATAAACAAAATACTACGGTTCAACTTATGAAATAATAACACTACTATTACCTTGACTGGTACTATGAATAAATATATGACACAATAGTTACCATCAATTCTGTGTATAAGATCCTTCAATTGATTGACCTTTTCCTGTATGCCCAACTGCGCAAATATGTAGTTATCTTGTATGCAATCTAGAAATTTTGATAGGCACCAGAATGAGTCGGCTTCTATGGCATTGCGTGTTTCAACTGAAATTGAGGCTATATCGAATTTTTCCAAATCGGTAGCTAAAAAGACGACAAAGTTAAAATTTATGAAAAATTTAAATAAACATTCTACAGATGTGTGTAGCTGCGTGAATATTATCTTAAAGGTATTGATACTGCTTTGCTTGAAAATGTGTTTTGTTTAACTTTATTCGATCAGTTTGATATTATGTAATACGGTACAAAAAATTTACCTGGATCCAGTACATCTTGTAAGAACACAATAAAGAAAGGCGTTACCAAATCATTGATGCCTTGCACATAACCCGATGCTGGATGTCGTATGGCCCAAATAAATAATATACGTTCAAACATATCCTGCACAAGCTGCTGTTGAAACAGCGATATTTGCGGATTCATGCGTGGCACATCGATGTGAATCTTGTAAAAGGAAGAAACAAAATCTAAATAAAACTACTTTACTTTACATAATAAACCTTTAAAACTAACTTGGCGATAAGTGTCTTGTTGCGTTTCATCTTGACTATCGACTTTGAAGTAGTTCTGTCTTAAGTCCTGATAACCTTGACGTTTGCTCTCGAGCACAGCATTGCGGCGTTCGCCAGATGGTGGCAGATACTTTGAAAGCAGTCGCCAGCTTACAGCACGCATCTAAATAAAAAAATAATTAATCAATTTGTATCATCTCTTTTGAAACCCACAAAAAATGAGCTTACCTTTCTTGGCACTCCGGACCAGCTTAGTTTTTTCAGCGCTACTAAATCCAAGAGTGGCGATTCCAAGAGCGCAACAAATTTTTCAATTTTCGTATCATACTCTGAGTTTTGTGAAGTTGAGCTAAATTTCTGAAGCTGCGGTCGTCCCGGATAGGCATGGAAGACGCGTTTATGTCTACATAAAGGTAAAGATTAAATTTTTTTTTTAATAAAGCTAATTTTTTTTTAGTACTTAATATCGTTGTCGGCTTTTGCTTCATTTTGGCGCTGTGCATCGTTTTCATTTTGTTGATTTTTAGTTTTTTCATTTGGTTTAGACGTTACTGTAGAACTCGCAGCTGAACCTGACGATGTTATGCTGCGATGTGTCTCAATCACATTGAGTGCAACTGTTTGTGATACTTTTTTTGAAAATCGAGGGTCTAGAATTGTGATAAAATTGGTTTACTAAATAAAAGCCATTTGAGCATAATTGCAAGAAAAAATATAGCAGCAGCCAACAAGTCTCATAAAAACCTAATAATTGTTTAACTAAATTCAGTCATATTTAAGCCAGTTATAAACTTAAAATAAGTCTTTGTTGACACAACGAAAATGATTTCACTGCTTACCAGTTTTTGTGTTTGTCGTCGATCCAACAGTTAATATACAGAACTCATCGTCGCCCGTATCCCATGCGTCGCTCACTGACTGCTGGTAGTCCCGGAAGTTAGAAACCATCGGCACACCGTAACGGCCTAAGCTGTAGCTTTGATCTTTCTTTAGGCTTGGTCTACCGGGAACAACACGTCCGCTATTTTTCCAAAAAGAATTAGAATTTGTTGTTGAGTTTATGGCAATTTGCGTTTGCAAGTTAGTTATTTTGGAAGTTGTTGCGTTGCTGCTGCTTCCATCTACATTGTTTTCCATAGTAGTGAGAAAGCAAGCAAATTTTTATTTTTTTCTCACTATTGTTATTGAACGCGTTGTCATGTATATTTTTTAAAATAATAATTAGCAATATTTTAAATTTTTTTCAACATATCTGTTGTTAAAAATTATAATTTCGTGATTCTTCGATTATTTTGTGACACCAATAATAAAATCTTTTCTTTCAGAAAATACGTGTTCAACGAGAAAAATGCACTACAGCAGCGGCCATTATGGTCGACGCACACTGGTTATTTATTTGATAAAGAGAGATCTGTTCATTGAACAGAAGAAATCTTGGTAGAATAAAAGAGTGTAGATGCATTTCGGACTGCGCTCTTTTTATCATAGCCAAAATTGTCAAGATCAATACATATCACTTTTTTGTTTACACTTTTCCAATGAAAGCTTTCTCATCGCTTTCAGATTTTCTATGAGCTGTCAAATTCGTTTTGACAGTTAGTGGTTCCAAAATATAATTTTTGGTTTTTATTTGCTTATACAGGGTGTCCCGCAATTAAGTGCAACTATTTACGGAGGTGAAAGGTTATGTCGAGCTGAGAAAAAAATAGTATGGGAGGGGAGGGGAGGGTCTATTTTCACATTCTTAGGAGCTATAGGGTTAATTAATATTTGACGACTTTGATTCACGTAATTTTTTCTAGCAGAAAAACGAACTTACAAACATATTTTGATAGCTCATTTTAAAGGCAATGAAATCACCTTTCTAACCGTATATCAACAAACCCCACCAACTTAACCGTTACCGAGCTGTGATCGTGTGAAGATGAAATCAATCGGTTGAAACTACCAAATTTCAACTTTGAGTGCAAATTTTTAAGAATTTCGCGTAATAAATGAATTTTTTTTTAAATCAATTTTGAAATTTGTTCAATTTCCTTTTCAATGACATAAAAAACATTAACATATCTTAAAAAATTAAAAAGTTGGCTGTACTAAAAAAATTATACTTATTTGAAAATAATCATAAATAATGACTTTACAATTAGTTATGCAGTATATAATATCATTATCAAATTAAATGTAAATTTGAAAGTAAAAAGTTAAATTTGAAATATAAATTATTGCTGATGGAGACAACCTATAATGAATATTCGTATTGTCAGTATTCACACATCATTCAAATGATTGAATCAATCAAAATTTGTTGTTGCTTTGCCATGTAAAACAAGATGAACTTGTGCGAAAACGAAAATTAATTTTGAACACTTTTCGTATTTGATCGCGTTCGATACCTGAATCAATCTGTCAGAAGGTTGCATAAATAGCTTTTTTAGTATTAACAAAAGCACGTTGTTAATACCCTACTAGCCCTAATCCATAAAATGTGCTCGTTTAATCATAATGCAATGAAATTTTTCTGAGAGAGTAAAAAATAATGAAAAACATGATATTTTTCAACTATTTCATTCTCGTGTGAAATGACCAATAATGTTTGTTAAACGTATACATATATACGTGCCGACATGTTATAACTTCGTAAACTTCGATGTTCGAAAATTTGTCCAAAATTTGTATGTTGCAACACTTTCGACAAGCGATCATTTCGATGAAACATCACATTGCTCTTATTATTTCATATAATTTTATTTTTTTTAAGACACACTGCCAAATCGAAACTTTGCTTCGATGTCGCCACTGATTGTATATTGATTATATTTGGCTCATATTATACCATGTTCTCTGAATTAAGTAATTCGGTCAATGAATTACGATTGTGAATTACCCCGTTCTCACGAAGCAATCACAATTCAGTTTGACTTGCTTTAAAAAAAAAATATTCTTAAACTCACACTCACTTTGACTGCTAACAGCTATTGCTCTCGTTTTGTTTTCTTTCTTCTTAGTGCTGTTTTCGATTAATTTTCGATATAAATTAGAGATGAAATCGATTTTTACGTCTTTGGGATCTTTTGGACCTTCGAATGAGGTATTTTCGTAGACAATTTTTGTAGACAATTCAATGAATTTAAAAATTAATTAATTAAAAATTAATAAATGTGGCACAGTACCTTATATAAAGCTATCGATTCACAGAAGCCATATCCATTACTTTTTTTAGTAGCATAGAAAAAGTAAAAGCACGAGATTAACACAAAGAGAACTATCTGATATCCGTTTTGACTGGAGATATCCAATTAAAACAGAGTGAAAACAGGTATTCTGCTTAGTGGGGCCGATAAAGAGGAAAAAGCTTATACCACAATAAGAGCCAGAGAAAAAGATGATACGCTCTTTACCTAATCTAAAACATGCAAGCATAAGTTAAGCTCTACTCGTTGTTGTATTTTACCAATGATATCCAGTTCTTACTTGTTTTATCTGCTTATATAAGTAGAATGGATGGTTCTCTGCAGACCTTTAATTCAGATTGTCAAATATTGTACGGTGAATTACTTAATTCGGAACATAATTGAGGCTTGATATACAAATGAGAGCCGAATTATGTAATTCGAGGTGCCGTGAGAACATGCTACTACACGATGCTTGCTTGCTTGGCGAGCAATGAACTCTCTTACTCTCTTTTACATTTTGATCGTTAGTTGGTTCCTCGACAACGATGTGGCCGCCAAGCAACGTTTGACATTTTCATATACTTTCTCCCACGCAACACCGTTTTGACCGGCAATCGCTGTACTATTCATTACTATAAATTACGCTGTACTATACCATGATACAACGATTACTAGGTAGCCTTGACAACTACCTATTTTCTCACGAGCGGCGATCGGGAGTTGTCAAAATCAATACGAAGTTTAACTTGTCATCTGTTTTGCTACTTATTCGTTTTCTCTTTTTCAATGTGTTTTTGACAACTCCAGTGCCAAAAACAATGGCATTCCAACCTTGTAAATCATTATACCTCGACTCATTTCGTTCTCGACTCGTTCTCAACTTGTTCAAAGCAACTCGGCTTTCCGCAATTTTCATGGGCGGCTTGTTGCATCAGTTTGTTTGTTTTGTAAATTCAATTATTTGTTGCGCAGTGCGCTATATATTAGTCAAGGTGAATAAGTTAATTAATTAGTTCCCTTTTCATTAATAGAATCTAGAAGAAGAAGAAATAGTTTTCAGTATAAATGAGCAAGTGTTAAATATAAAATTAGTGTAAGAAGTCGAAAAGCATGAATTATTATATAATTACACATGTTGCATGACTTTTGAAGCAAGTCTGAAAGCATTCGGTTTATAGTTCCATTGCTTTAAACTTTTACGCTGTTGCGTTGAAGTTGCGTTTGAATTTCGTTGACCAAGTGTGGAAAAGGCCTAATGGTCTGATTATGCAAACTTGACGTAACACATGGAGCAATTGAAAAACAGCGCAACATCAACAAATGTTGCTAACCCATGTAAGTATACTGAAAGCTTCAGATGAAGCAACTTTTTTACAACTAGTTGGCAGCACGTCCACGATAAGTTTTATGCAACACAGCTTGCTGCAATTTATATCAACGACTTGTGTTTTTCTTGATAATTTAAAACAATTGTGTGATACTTCAAGTTAAGAAAAGTATCAATTAAATTCCGAAAAATTGTGTTTTATGTTTTTAATTTTGAATACAGGATGCAGCAATGAGCGAGCAGTTAACAAATTTATATATTTTATAGATGATGTAGAGAAATATAGCTGTATAAGTTGACTTGCAACTTTCTAAGCAATTGTGTTGCAGTTGGGTTACTTTTCCGTTTCTTTGTGGGGAAAAGGCCTTACTCTCACTGCTTTTTGACAGTTTCACATTGATAGCAACAACAAACCACTTTGCTCGCCGAGGAAGTGAGCATCGTGTAATATGGGCCTTTTAAAACAATGTTTACATTTGCTGAACGAACCATCAGTGATTATTTTCCATTTGTCAGGTGTGATTTGAGGATTTAGTGCTTGTTATCACTTTAATTAAAATTATTTTAAAGAAATTATAAGGAATATGCTCAACATCTATTATTAAATAACTAAGATAAAATATGGAGATAAATGCAGAAATCATTAAGAAGCTAAAAAATATCTTTGCAAGTTTTTTACAACCAAACTTCACAACAACAAATAGTGTTTACTTTGAAAAGCTCTTAACGCACCTCTCTGCAAAAGGTATATGGATTGGTCAGTGGTTTTGGAAGGATTTTACAAACTTTGTTGGGAATCAGAGTTATATTTCACTCTTAATTCCTTTAGATTATTGATAAATAACATGAATATGTATATTGTATCCATAATATTACTTTTTTTACAGATAATGAGTTCATATTGCAAGAACCCTTTGCTTTGGAATGGGTGGAACAATGCATTACAATAATCAGCGAGGATTTTACAAAGTTGAATCCGAAGGTTATTTCATTTATGTTACATTTTTGCAGTTTGCTAACAATGAATGAGTGGGTTGTTATTGAGATCAGGGAGCACAGATTTATGGACAGGTCTTCAAATTTATTTTTTTATATATAAATACTATAACACTTGTGTGATTACAGAATTCTTGAAATACTTGATCGCGATGTTCAGCGCTTTAGTCCTTCCATGAAATTGGGCACCATTCGACTGTTTTCAGCAGTGTCAACATATAGCATAGGTCTAGGCTATATACGATCTAGCAAGGCGTGGAGATTTCTTATCGATTACTGCAATAAAGATCACACGCTATACGTGGTACGTGAGGCGCGCCAACTGCTTTACGATCTACTCTACAAGTTCTCTGTTAAGCTGAACAACGAAGTTCTGTGTCTAGATATTTTAAGCGAAATATTGAAGCCCATACACGAGAATGTATTCGATGAACGCAATGATAAATTGATGATCAATGTAGATGACTCTGAGTTACAGCAAAAGCTGTCACCGACATTGGACTTGATATCATTTCTGTTTCAAAAGACACTCGAATCCGAAGAAAAAACCAACATTGCGCATCTCTGTGAAGTGCACTACAACTTGGAACTCTGCCTTTGGAAGCTCTGTGAAATGACTCAGACGCAGTTTTTTCTCGAAAAAATATTGGCTGCTTTGTCTAGCTTTAATTTTGCTAAATTAGTCGATCAAAAATGGAACTCTGGCCAAATTGCTGCGGAGAACTTTAATAAATTCGGTGTAAATTTTTTCAATTTAATGAAATTTTGTGTGTCACGCTGTGAGTGTGTCAATTTTCTCAAACTGGCCGAACTGAATCATATACTATGGAAAAGGTTAGGTCAACGCGCACCGAAAGAAGTACAAATTGAAAACGAACGAGTGCAGTTTGAGAATCAGTTGATTTTATTTCATCTGCTGCCTGTGCTGTTCATTCTCAAATCAAAGGAACATCATCACGAAGAGCTTTTCGATCACTATCTGATGAAGTTGTTTGAGATTTCTTGCGAACATACATTACGCATATGCTATGCCTATCGCGACATACTGTTTACTGCACAGGTGCAGCTTTGTGCTGACTTGGCATGCAAATCCATACACAGTATACTTTCAATGAAAAATATTTTGGATCGTGACCAAGCGATATTGGTTTTTCAGGCCATGATATACGCCTTAAAAGAGTTTACGCTAGAGTCGTCTAGCCATAATACTCGTGAAAGTAGCAAACATGATGAAACGGCGAAAGATATGCATCTGATTGTAGAGATACCCAATGTTTTGTATGCGGCGTTAGTTGGTCTGCAAACGCTCATACATCGTTACAAAATAACGTGGAAGGAATCGATCGAAACGTTGTGTGTGGTAAAATTTGTGTCAGAACTACTGGAGAATCCAAATATGTCGTCCAGAGTGAGTGTTTTAAATATCCATAAAAATTTGGTTTAATAAGCGTTATTTAAAAATAAATTTGGTTTTGTTCTCAGTTGGCTGTCCAAGCTTTGAAATTGGCTCAGCTCTCCATTGAACATTTTCTTTCGCCCAACATGGCTTTGTTGGTGGATACTCTGCAGGATTCGGCTCTATTACGTCTGGGTCCAATACTAGTAAAACGCTTCCACGATAACGCTTGGGAGGTGCGTGACAGTGCTTTGGAACTTGCTACTTCTATGACTTACATTTCACGCATAAGTTTGTATATCTAGCGTATTTTTGCCCCAGTTTATTTTATGTACATTCATTCTATCAGAATTTCCTGCATTTCAACAATTTATTGTTGATCACAAAATGTGTTCTTTTGTCTACCAAATGGCCAAGAATGATGCTGAATCCTACGTGCGTGCCTCTGCCTTCAATTGCATATCTCAAATGATTCCAATCAATCTTATTTGGGACAGCTGTCTAAGTAAATTGGATTTAGTTGTATGTAATTTTCACTATTCTATAAACAATTTCATAAAAAATCTTTCCTTTCAGGAACATCTTTTCTTCGTGCTGTGTAATGAAAGTGAGGGCATAGTGCGTAAGGAAGCAGTCAATGCATTGATTAAGATTTATGATAATCGCAAAATTGACAACAATTGCACCGATGTGCTCTATTCTACGCTCTGTTATTCCGTCGTTGCTGATTTGCACTGGGAGGTCAAGGTGACTGCTTTGCATTTCTGGGAACTAGAAATACAGAAACAGTTTTCCAATCAAGGCATGATCGATGGCACATTTCCCACTGTGACTTTCTCCAAGGAGAATAAAAAAATCGTTACTCTAAATGAAAAGGAAATACAGCTGCGTATCAAGAAGATTTTTAATAATTTGTCGAGTCGGGGTTGCCTCGGCGTTATACTAAAGTGCCTTAATGAAGATTGCGATCTGGAGGTTATAAAGACTGCCGTTTGCCTGGTAAAACGTTTGCTAGAGAAATTAAACAAATATGACTATGAATCTATAATCGATGGTATGGACATAAAACAATGCAAAAATTTGCCTACAAGTACAACAGGCTCACCTGCAACTGCTATGCAACCAGAACAAATGGCTACAAATTCAACGCATTCTGATGCTGTGATCGAAGAAATTATTTCGTCACAAGACATAAATCTGTTAATATCTGCTTATGAACAGCAGTTGAATGTGAGCGATAACGAAGCAGCAACAAATATCGATAAAGATTATTATCAGGACTTCGCAAGAATAAGTGCCAAAGAATTTGTGGCTGCTATGAAGAGCATCGATCTAGAGGAATTGCTGCATAATCACAATAAATGGTTCTTGTGTGCCGAAAGTTTTATATCTCTGCTGGATGATCTACAATGCGCTATCAAACCGGACGAATTAATTACAGCTGATTGTTATTGAAACAAGAAACACGTTGAACTTTAACCGTACAAAGTTAATGCAAATTTTGTATGAGCTTTATTAAATCTTTGATACCCAAATAATTTGTATGATAAAAAATGTTGTCTATTGTAAAATTGTTAAATGAGTCTTTAAATAAATTAAATAGGTTTTAATAAGTTAAAAAAAAAATATAAATATGTATATAATTTCTCCAAGTTAAAATTTAATGCCCACATAGATTTTATAATTTCAAAGGCGTATTCCATGATAGGCTTTATTAAAAGAAATGCAAGACTTTAGCGACCATAGGTCTCTTAAAGCTTTATTCGTGTCTCTAGTCCGCAGTAGACTTGATTACTGTTCGGTTTCTGTTTGGACAAAGAAACCTATTACAAAGTGAGTTCTGAACGTATTAAGAATACAAAAACCAAATATAAATTTTCAGAGATGCAATGGTCAGGTGATATTCCATCCTACATAGCTAGGCATAAGTTACTGGGATAACAATCATTTGAAGATAGAAGATCGTTTTTTTCATTAACGTTTGCTTATAATCTATTAAGTGGAAAAATAGTATGTTCTGAACTTTCTGACCTATTTAAACTTTATGATCCAACAAGAGATCTAAGAACATATCGGTTATTTACAGAATCAGTCAGAGTCAGTCGCAATATGTCGTAATAATAATAATGTTTCACCCATTTTGAATTTTAACGTAGATGAAGAGGCCCAATCTCTTTATTTTATTTAACTAATTCTTTGTAAATAAGTAAACTTTATAATAATCTGTAAGAATTAATCAGTAGACCGAATATAAAAATAAAAAATGTCAATTATTTTTAAGTTCTTTCATTTAATAAACTTAAAATTTTGACAAATCCCAAAAATGGTTAACCACAGGTGAAAAATTAAAACTTATTAACATCTTATAATTTGAGGATTTTGGAGAAACATTTAAATTCTATTTATTTAAGCAATTTGTACATTAACTAATTTGGCAACCCTGATGGATTCAATTGTCATTTTTTTAACTGTTATTATCAAATGCATTAAAATGTATACTATCAATGTCTTAATTGTCCGGCTAAAGAACAAACAACACGTCTGCATTATACTTTAATTCAAATCTTTTTATATTAAAGTAATCTTCTATTTTTGTAAATAAAGGCTAATCTTAGGATACTCAAACAATTGCATTTATCAATTATAATAATTATATTTGGGCTATTCACAGTTTAAATGTAAATTAACAAAGCGTTTTCATAGAATTTGTTATTTTTACAACTGTGAGCACCTCAGTATGGCGGTGTTCATACGTCAGTTAAATGATTGAATCAATCAAAATTTGTTGTTGCTCTCCTATGTAAAAAAAATTAACTTTATCTCAGAGCGAAAATGAACTCTAAAATCTCCTCTCGTCAGTCAAAATTTTGATTGAGCTCCAGACCTGCATCAATCAAAGGGTTGCATTATTTTTCTTGTCTGTTTTTTAGTAGGCAATTATATCAAGAAAAGTAGTTAACTGGAAACAAACGTAGTTTTTTGAAGAGAAAAAGAGGTAATCTGAAACCTTTGCGAAATTGTTTCTTCAGTTCCTGCCATAATTTCATTAATTCTATCATTTTTTTATGACGAGCATCCGATAGTCATCCAAATAGGTATAATTTCTGGCGTATTGATTTCCTATTGTGATCAATTTTAATCCTAAAAGATCAACTATATTTCCGCTCTTGTTTTCCATTTTGTAAAATTTGCATGAACACAGAACAAATCAATTAAAGAATAACCTAAATAAAGTGATGCACACAGCACGATATGAATTCACAAAATAGTAAGTAGCAGAAAAGTAATAAATGCCTGCGTCGGAGCTTCAATCAAAAAATCGTGTGTGAGCAAGCGTCAATCAAAATGTTCAGAGAGAGTTCAGAGCGAATAAAAAATCGCGATATACTTCAATTATTTGACTGACGTGTGAACACCAACTATTTGTTTGCCGTATTCAATGATCTTGCAACCCTGTTATATATATATGCTGTAGATAGGGCATAAAAATACGAGACACAAAAAACACGTCCAGGGTTACTTTTATTTACGCGTGTTTGCGTATTTGTGTTTGCATGCAAAACAACAACAAAGAAAAATACGCATACGTAAGTTGGCGTAAAAATAACAAATCGTAAATTAAACAGGCCTGCCTACTTAAACTGTGAATAGCCCAATTGAAAAATGCCAAGAAATAACAAAATGGCGGCAGTTTTCCGGAAGCACCTGCAACGAAAGTGGTTTTGAGGTGAACAGCATTGCCGCATCAGCGGATCAACTGAAATAAAGAACGAAGATGTTTTGAGAAGCTAAAAAATTCCCGTGGTAACACTATCGAGTTTTTGTTTTTTAATTTCTTTTAGATTTTTGGCAGCACTTGAAAGTCAAAAAATCGATTATTGACAAAAAAAAAAAGACAAATTTTTTTACTGTAAAATTAACAATGAGCAAAGATAAAATAAAAACTTGACAGTTTTACCTCCTGAATTTAGTTGTGAATGGGACCATTGCACCATTTCCGCTGTTGTTCCATATTCTAACCTTCGCACCTCTACGCCTGAAGCCCCAAAAAGGACTGCATGGTCTTATGGAAGAGGAAATTGGACTGCGCTAAATAATTTTTATCGCAACTTCAATTGGAAATTATGTTTCGCTGGCTGGTTATGGTGCAAGAAATTATCTTATTGGGTATGCGATCTTTTATCCCCAATAAAATGAGAAGCATCAAACCTAAAGACCACTCATGGTTTAATGAGATTTGCAGGATTGCAGTCAGGTCCAAAGAAGAAGCCTTTCAGAATTGGCGCTCCGATAAGAATGCCGATACGAAAAGGCTTCGCAATGAGGCTAGGAATCGCTGTAATGCAATTTTAAAACGCGCAAAGTTTCTTCAGAGAACAGGTTCTTCTCTGCCCCAAAGGGAGCAAACATTTTTGGTCATTTGTTAAAAGAGTAAAGAGACAGACGTCATCGACTATTCCAAATTTTTTAAATGATGATCAAATCTCCACGGAATCGGCTAATAAAGCGAACCTGTTGGCCAGATTATTTGCACAAAACTCCACATTCCCAGTAACCAATCAGCCACTGCCTTTCGTTGAAAGAACGTCTTCTGTAATGCAGGAGATATATTTTCGTACGAGAGCAGTTAAAAAAGTCATTGCAAGCTTCAACATAAACAAATCCTCTGGTCCGCATGGCATGAATGATTTTATGAATGACACACTCAATAATGACTTGGGAAAAATCTCCGAGTGGGGTCTTGCTAATAGAGTAGAGTTTAATGCTAGCAAGACCCAGTGTTGTCTGTTAACCCACAAGCGAATCAATTGCCCCTTAGCTCTCCTCAATATGAACGGTGTAGATCTTACGGAGTCACTCCATAGACCTTAAACATGGAATGTGCGCAGGGTTTAGGTCCCGCCACATTACTACTGCCCAATGAAAACTAAACCAGCCTCGGATAAGAACCCCAATTACGTTGACGACCACCGCAAACGAAAAACGGACAATGATTTACGGATATGCACCTGGAATGTCCGAACCCTTTATAGGGAAGGTGCCATTATCCAACTGGCGGAAGCCCTCAAAACGATAAAGGCTGACATCACCGCCATCCAGGAAATGCGATGGAAAGGGCAAGGCTGCTCTAAACAAGCAAACTGTGATATCTACTACAGCTGCCATGCGGAGAGGCGTGAATTTGGATGTGGATTCGTTGTTAGCCGGAAACTACGCCACCTTGTTTCCCGGTTCACACCTGTCAACGAAAGATTGACCACGATCCGCATCAAGGCAAAATTTTTCTCCATCAGCCTTATTTGCGCGCACGCCCCGACGGAGGAAAAGGACGAAGCCGTCAAAGACGCTTTCTACGCTAGTCTTGAGGACGTATACGACCACCTTCCGGTCCATGACGTGAAAATAGTACTCAGCGATTTTAATGCGAAAGTCGGAAGGATTCGTCGTTAGCCGGAAACTACGCCACCTTGTTTCCCGGTTCACACCAGTGAACGAAAGATTGACCACGATCCGCATCAAGGCAAAATTTTTCTACATAAGCCTTATTTGCGCGCACGCCCCGACGGAGGAAAAGGACGAAGCCGTCAAGGACGCTTTCTACGCTAGTCTTGAGGACGTATACGACCACCTTCCGGTCCAAGACGTGAAAATAGTCCTAGGCGATTTTAATGCGAAAGTCGGAAGGGAAGGCATCTTTGGCCCCACTGTCGGTCAGTTCAGTCTTCATGAGACCTCCACGAACAACGGTCTAAGACTGATTGACTTCGCCGCGGCGCGAAACATGGTAGTTAGTAGCACCAGATTTAAGCACCTCGACATCCACAAGGCCACCTGGCTGTCCCCGGATCAAAAAACGCGAAACCAAATTGATCATGTTGTAATCGACGGAAGGCATGCCTCTAGTGTTCTAGATGTGCGTACATTTCGGGGGGTCAACATTGACTCCGACCATTATCTTGTTGCAGCCAAGATCCGCATGCGATTATGCAATGCGAAGAACATACGCACAGGAATGCAACGAAAGCTAGATGTCGCTAAGCTGCAATTACAACGGACTGCCGGAGCCTACTCCGCTCAACTCTCGGTTAAGCTCAACCAACCAACCTCTGGACCCGACGACGCCGGCGGACTTTGGGCGCATATATCCCACTCCATGCGCGCTGCCGCTGAAGAAGTCATTGGTTTTCGGCGCCCGCAACCTCGGAACTAATGGTATGATCAGGAGTGTCGCATTGCGACTGCAGTAAAAAACGCCGCTTATAGAAAAACACTGCAGTCAGCTGCAACGCGAGCCGTGCGAGAAAACTACCGCGAAAAGAGGAAGGAAGAGAGGCGCCTTTTCAGACGCAAAAAAAGAGAGCAGGAAAAGCGTGAGCGTGAGGAACTAGAGGTATACCAGTGCAAGAAGGATGCACGAAAATTCTATCAACAGGTTAAGCGTCTAACCCAAGGTTTCAAAATGGAGATCTGAATACGGATACGCAGTGTGTGCTGAGATTGTGGAGATGGCACTTCTCCAATTTACTTACTGGCGACGATTCCACCAATGCCGCCCATGGAGAGCGCAGTTCAGAGCTACCAATCAACAATGACGGAGTGGAAGTACCACCACCTAGCCATGATGAGGTTCGAGTTGCTATCCAACGACTCAAAAACAACAAAGCAGCGGGTGCTGACGGCCTGTCAGCTGAATTGTTTAAAACCGGCGGCGATGAATTGATAAGGCGCATGCATCAGCTCATCAGCAAAATAAATAAATGAGGGCAAAACAAAATATATGCTGTCTACAAACAAGGGAGCTCGGCGTTTAGACTCCCACGTTTCATCCGGCAGCTATAACTTTGAAGTAGTCAAGGAGTTCGTTTACCTTGGCACCGCCATTAATACCAAAAACGAAATCAGCCTGGAGATAAAGCGAAGAACAATAATTGCTAATAGGTGCTACTACGGGCTCAGTAAGCAACTAATTTCCAGAGCCCTCTCTCGATCGACAAAACTAACACTCTACAAGACGCTCGTTCTACCTGTGCTGCTTTGTGGCGCTGAGGCATGGGTAGTTTTGCAAACTGACGCAGCCGCTCTGGGTGTGTTCGAGAGAAAAGTTCTTCGCAAAATCTTCGGTCCTGTTCGAGTCGGCGATGACTATCGCATCCGAATGAACCACGAGCTGTATGAGCTCTACAAAGATATTGACGTAGTTCGGCGTTTAACTGTGCAGCGACTACGCTGGCTGGGTCATATCCATCGTATGGACGACGATGATCCAGCGAAAAAGGTGCTCGAGACGAGGGTCGCTGGTCAACGACTACGAGGGAGACCATGCCTCCGATGGATGGACCAGGCTGAGGAAGCCCTAATCGCACTTGGTGTATCCGATTGGAGAAGGCGCGCGCAAAGCAGAGGCGCCTGGCGAGAGCTGATGAGGTCGGTTGAAACCCGGACACGGGTTGTTACGACCAACTAAGTAAGTAAGTAAGTAAGATCTTACGGAGTCAGATGCTCTTGACGTTCTAGGCATTCTTGACGTTCTATATTGAGATACTAGTACAAGTAATATCGGGTAAATTATAAAATTTTATAATTCTTTTGGAGGGTAAGCAGGAATCCTGTTACTCCCTACCTTATAGTTGATGCCAAATGTTTGTAAAGAGATGCCAATCAATAATTAAGAAATTTTAGTTGTGCTACATAATAGTAAAATGGTGGCCGCTTACAAGTTATAACATAGCTGTTTTTTTAAAAATTTATTTAAATTTTTAAAGATTTTTACAAGAGTGCCTTTTCTATGACCAACCAAAAATATACCTGCGTTGGCCTTTGTAGTTTAGAGGAAAACTGTTTAAGTTTCTTTTATTTCGAAGCAATAATTTCAAAATGAGTTCTTATACTAAAAAAATTAAACAAATTAAAATAAAACTGAAAATAAACTTTACTTGTTGTTGCGATTACAAAAAAGTGTGCTATTTCTGTGACTCTAAGTGTATATAACTGGACTTGTTTTACTGAGATCGATTGAAAATCACTTAAATAAAAATTAAAAATCTGTAATGTAAATAAAAATATTGTTCACATACTATAACCAGTAAAAATTTCTTTTCAAAAATTTCTATAATATTTTAAGTAGAATTTTTTGAAAATGGTCTTGAAATTAATCAGTTGGGCTTCGGGGCCCAAGCAATTGATGGGTTTTAAAACTGTCTCATATTCCCTCAAATATCATCCCTGGTAGGAACACTAGGTTAAACTGCAGCAACATTTCAAGCTTGAATTACATCAAGCACATCGCACACTGAAAACACCACACTGAAAATTATGCACGATTTGGGGTAAACGAAAAAGCCGACAAACATCAAATTTTATGCTGCGTTCTCGCTCACTTCCATTTTGGACTCACTTCAAAAGAATTGAAAAAACTGTTCGCTTTTTGCTTTGTTCGCTTTTCGTTTGATTGGTTTTATGTGCGTGCGTGCGAATGAGTGTCGACAGCGGTAAAGTACGGCGGATGGAACGAAAAAATGTTAATTTATTTCATTAAAATATTGAATAAAACGAAAATAAAGGAAGTTTGTGCAAATCGAAAGCAAAGCAAAAATGTTGCAAATTAAATTCAATCAAATTTGATACAGAAAAAAGTAGCATTGAGAAAGTGTGTGAAGAAAGGTTGAAAAATTGCAATTTTATTTAAAGAAGCAAAAAAATGAGTTCGAGCTGTGAAAGGTGTGTACAGTGCAAAAAATGTAAAAAAACAGACGAAATATAAAGAAATTTCAAAGTTACACAAGAAGACAGACAACAGAAGGTCTTGATTGATGAATGACTTCATGTTTTGCCAAATTTGGATATGTGCTAAACATTGGAGAAGAAAAAAAGTGTTCAAAATTTTCAATGAAAATCAATGATGTTGTTGGTTGGTGTAAGGGGGTATGTTACTGCTGTTGGCTTATTTATTGTATAAAGAAGGGTGCAAAGTGAAGAAAAAAAAACGCAACTGCGAAGTTTACGCAGTGCAGTCGTTAGAAAATCCCTTCTTGCGCTTGCCTGCATCCTTTGTGGTTTTCATCCTGCTGCCTGCTGTTTAGCCATGGAGTTTTGTTGCGCTGTCAAAATCGATCGATTTCTTGCCAGCGAGGAGAGTGCTCCAAAGCGGAAAAGCGCAAAAAATGGGAGCGAATGCATTGAAAAAGAAAATGTTTTCCGAGCCGGAGAAAAGCGAAATTGGAAAATGTGTTGCTGCCATAGTTGCCATCATATTAAAAAGTGAAAAACAGGAATTTTAATGCAAGGTCATTTAGATTATGAATTTCGCTACGGAATATAAAAGAAAAATAACTTAGGGGGAGATTACGATTTCCGGGGCGCCGCGATTTAACGATGGATTCGAAAAGTACTCAATAAAAATAAGAATAGCCAAACAATGACAGAGTAATTCTGCCATGAGCCAAAGGAAAAGTCGATTTATCGATTTGTTTTCGAGTTATCGATTTTTAAAATTTTTTTTTGTTATAAGGTCAATGAAGAAAATTGGCTATATTATTCTAAATATATAACCGATATTAATGATTAAGGTATTATTTAAAAGGTAATATATAAAGCTTTCGGAAATGAACGAAATCTGTTGAGTACTTTGTATTTTATAGGTATTTTTATGCAATAAAAAAATATTTTCTTACACAAAACCATTATTTTCTCGAAAATTACCGTTAAGTCAATTGGGGTTTATATGATCATTTGCTAAAAAATGCATTAATGATAAATGGAGGAGTATTATTAAAATTTATTATATCTCTCTTATTTAATTTGGAACAATTTACTTTTAGCTAAAATCGCCTTTTTTTATTTTTTTTTTATAATGTGTATTTTGAGCTAAAAACGCTAAAAAGAATCGAGCGATTTTTCATAAAAATTTTTCAACTCAATTTTATTCATAAAATTATGTTTTGATATTTAAAGTCCATATTTTTTTAATTGAATTTGAAATGCATGTTAGTTATGAACTAAAATAGGTGGGACACAAAAGGTGTTATATCTTCGAAAGTAATGCATGGGATTTTATGTTTAATACCTTATTGAATAGGTAATAGCATAACCTTTCTTTTGATACCAATAATGCTAGGTTTTGTAGGAAAATTAAAACAACAATCACAGGTTTTTTTACGTCCATTTTCCCAATTTTCGAGCCCTATACCTTCTAAACCAATTGAGAGCGGCCATTAATTTTTCCAGATTTGGCATTAGAAGGCCTATATACATATAATCCACAAAGAGTTCTCGCTAAAAGTAAATTATGCCTTTAATTTATACCACTCTTATTTAAGAGATAGAATATTTTTTAACAAACAAAAAATTGCAAAATTTAAATTTTATGTAATATAGTGTGAAATTAAAAAAAAGATACATATTTTTATATATCAAACATAAGGTCTAGCTGTAAGCTTTTTTAAAAAAAAAATATATTTTTAGTAACTTAATGTAAATTTTTTAGAAAATAACGGCTCTGTTTATTAAAAAATTCAACTTTGGAATAAATTCGCTTATAAAACTAAAAATATTGTAGCAATGACATTTAGAATAAATACATTTGAAAGGTGATTTTATGACCATTCAAATGACGTATCAATCTTAAAGATCCATTGAGTAACGGCAAAGATATAGATGTTTTTTGAACAATTTTTAAGAATCGATAACTCGATAGCTAATAGAGTTATCGATTTTTTGTTCGGCGAATCATGTTTTTTGTTGATCTCTACCAGAAAACACTTTCAAATCGCGGCGCCACGGAAATCGTATTCGTGCCCTTAGGATTAATATAAAGGACCTTCATTAAAGTCAACAAAATCAAATATATTGTATTTTTTAACTCAAAACAAAGTAAAAATAAAACACCTTAAAGTAATCCGAATAAGCTAACTTAAAGAACAATTAGTTAGCAATTTCATTATCAGCTGATTCAGGCAAAAATTTTCGATAATGAAGTTTTCAGATAATTTAGCATACTTTAAGGCATAGATTGATAAGATGCCACTTAGTAAAATTTTAAATTTAAAAAAAAATCGATAACTCGATAGCTAATAGAGTTATCGATTTTTTGTTCGGCGAATCATGTTTTTGTTCTCTACCAGAAAACAATTTCAAATCGCGGCGCCACGGAAATCGTAATCGTGCCATTGGGATTAATATAAAGGACCTTCATTAAAGTCAACAAAATCAAATATATTAGTATTTTTTAACGCAAAATACAGTAAAAATAAAATACGTTAAGGAATCCGAATAAGCTAACTTAAAGAACAAGTAAATAGCAATTTAATTAACAGCTGATTCAGGCAAAAATTTTCGATAATGAAGTTTTCAGATAATTTAGCATACTTTAAGGCATAGATTGATAAGATGCCACTTAGTAAAATTTTAAATTTTAAAAAAATCGATAACTCGATAGCTAATAGAGTTATCGATTTTTTGTTCGGCGAATCATGTTTTTGTTCTCTACCAGAAAACAATTTCAAATCGCGGCGCCACGGAAATCGTAATCGTGCCATTAGGATTAATATAAAGGACCTTCATTAAAGTCAACAAAATCAAATATATTAGTATTTTTTAACGCAAAATACAGTAAAAATAAAATACGTTAAAGGAATCCGAATAAGCTAACTTAAAGAACAAGTAAATAGCAATTTAATTAACAGCTGATTCAGGCAAAAATTTTCGATAATGAAGTTTTCAGATAATTTAGCATACTTTAAGGCATAGATTGATAAAATACCTCTTAGTACGGTATAGCGAATACTACAACTATCCACAGGAACATAAATGGAACTTGGAATATCGCACAGCCCAAAATCTATACTCATACATTATTAAAAATTGGGTGATAACGATTTCCGAGGCGCTAGTATGAACTTTAGAAATCATTAAATTCAATTTAAATAGTAATAAAAAAACAACAAATTTTTAAACATTAAACCTTATGTAAAAAAGTTTGCTTGCAGTAAATCATTGTCTACATATAAATATGCTCTCCTGTGTTTCTCAACCGATTTGAACGATTTTTTTTTAATAAATCAGAGTAGGGAAAAGGAGTGCAGCGAATAGTTTTTAAGGGCACATGCTAGCTGAATTTATTCGTATTGCTATTTAACAGTACGTTCAAAAAGTCCACAGGATGACACATAGATGGCGTTACTAGATTTTTTCCATATGATTTTTATTTAGTACCAACATTCAAACGATACGTATACAAATTTGACAACAATCTGACAATTGATTTGTGAGTTATTGCATTTTGTGTTATTGAAAAAAAAAAAAAAAAATGAAAAAAAGTGAATTTCGAGTTTTGATAAAGCATTGCTTTTTGATGAAAAAAAAAATACAGTGGAAACTAAACAATGGCTTGATAAACATTATCCGGACTCTGCTCCATCGAGACAAATGGTAGAAAAGTGGATTGCTGAATTTAAACGTGGTCGCAGAGCGCAGTGGAGGCCCAAATCAGACTGTTATTCCACAAAACATAAAAAAAATCCAAAAATTGGTTATGAACGATCGCAAATTGAAAATGCACGAGTTAGCTGACATTGTAAAGATATCAGATGGTAGTGTTTTTACAATTTTATACGAACATTTGGGTATGCAAAAGCTCTGTGCAAAGTGGGTGCCGCGTGAGCACACAGTCGACCAAAAACAACAACGAATTGATGCTTCAGAGGAGTGTTTGGCGCTGTTAAACCGCAATAAAATCGAACTCTATCGTCGATATGTGACACTTAATGAAACATGGCTTCACAATTACACACCAGAATCCAAAAGACAGTCAGCTGAGTGGACAGCAGTCGACGAACCGAATCCATAGCCAGCAAAGACCCAATAGTCGGCACGTAAGGTGATGGCGTCTGTATTTTGGGATGCGAAAGGAATAATATTCATCGACTATCTCCAAAAAGGAACCACCATCAACAGCGACTATTACTGTGCACTTTTGGATCGATTGGAGGCTGAAACCGCCAAGAAACGGCCACATTTGCAAAAGCAAAAAAGTTTTGTTTCACCAAGACAATGCACCGTGTCTCAAATCGATGAAAACGATGGCAAACTTGAATGAATTGGGCTTCGAATTGCTTACCCACCCATCGTATTGTCCAGATTTAGCCCCCAGCGACTTTTTCCTGTTTTCAGATCTCCAGAGAATGCTTGCTGGAAAGAAATTCAAGTCCAATGATGAAGTAATCGCTGAAACTGATGCCTATTTTGACGAGAAAGAGAAATCGTACTATAAAAGTGGTATCGAAAAGTTGGAAAATCGCTGTACTCGTTGTATCGCTCTCGAAGGCAACTATGTTGAATAATATAATCGAGTTTTATCAAAATTTTGTTTTTTTCTTGCTTATCCTACTTACTTAGATGGCCGTAACAACCCGTGTCGGGTTTTCTGCCGACCTCATCAGCTCTCGCCAGGCGCCTCTGCTTTGCGCGCGCCTTTTTCAATCGGATACACCAAGTGCGGTTAGGGCTTCCTCGGCCTGGTCCATCCAACGGAGTCATGGTCTCGCTCGTCGTCGTTGACCAACGACCCTCGCCTCGAGCACCTTTTTCGCTGGGGCTTCGTCATCCATACGATGGACATGACCCAGCCAGCGTAGTGGCTGCACAGTTATATACCGAACTACGTCAATGTCTTCGTAGAGCTCATACAGCTCGTGGTCCATTCGGATGCGATAGTCATCGCCGACTCGAACAGGACCGAAGATTTTGCGAAGAACTTTTCTCTCGAACACCCCCAGAGCGGCTGCGTCAGTTTGCAAAACTACCCATGCCTCAGCGCCATAAAGCAGCACAGCTAGAACGAGCGTCTTGTAGAGTGTTAGTTTTGTCGATCGAGAGAGGGCTCTGGAACTTAGTTGCTTACTGAGCCCGTAGTAGCACCTATTAGCAATTATTGTTCTTCGCTTTATCTCCAGGCTGATTTCGTTTTTGGTATTAATGGCGGTGCCAAGGTAAACGAACTCCTTGACTACTTTAAAGTTATAGCAGCCGAACGAAACGTGGGAGTCTAGACGCCGCGCTCCCAGCATATACTTTGTTTTACCCTCATTTATTGTCAAACCCACTTTGATTGATTCCTTTTCGATAGCGGTGAAAGCAGCGGTAACATCTCTCTTTGTTCTGCGGCCAATATGAATATCACCAGTGTACGCAAGGAGCTGGACACCTTTTATAGAAAATTTTATAGAAAACGGTATGAAAATGGACAGGCATACTGGCCTGTCGTACGATCCCCTAAATGATGATGTTGAAGAGATCGCTAGACAGCGGATCGCCTTGCGTGAAACCTCTTTCGGTATTGAAGGTTTCGGAGAGGTCATTTCCTACCTTGACGGAGCTGCGTGTGTTGCTCAACGTCATTCTGCAAAGTCTAATCAACTTTGCAGGTATACCGAACTCAGACATCGTTGCGTATAGGCAATCCATTCTCGGGCTATCGAACGCAGCTTTAAAATCGACAAAGAGATGGTGTGTGTCAATTTGATTTTCGTGGGTTTTCTCCAGGATTTGTCGTAGCGTGAAAATCTGGTCTATGGTGGACTTTCCAGGTCGAAAGCCACACTGATAATGTCCAATCAGTGTTTTTGTAATCAGCTTTCATCTTTCACACAGCACGCTTGAGAGAACCTTATACCTCGATAGTTGGCGCAGATTGTTGGGTCTCCTTTTTTTAAATATAGGGCACAGTACGCTGAGGTTCCAATCGTCGGGCATGCTTTCTGCTAGCCATATTTTGCTGATGAGCTGATGCATGCGCCTTATCAATTCATCGCCGCCGGTTCTAAACAATTGAGCTGACAGGCAGTCAGCACCCGCTGCTTTATTGTTTTTGAGTCGTTCGATAGCAACTCGAACCTCTACATGGCTAGGTGGTGGTACTTCCACTTCGTCATCGTTGATTGGTGGCACTGAACTGCGCTCTCCATGGGCGGTATTGGTGGAATCGTCGCCAGTAAGTAGATTGGAGAAATGCTGTCTCCATAATTTCAGCGCACACTGCGTATCTGTAGCCAGATTTCCATTTTCATCTCTACAAGTGGATGCTCCGTGCTTGACACCTTGGATTAGACGCTTAACCTGTTGATAAAATTTTCGTGCATCCTTCTTGCCCTGGTATACCTCTAGTTCCTCATGCTCACGCTTTTCCTGCTCTCTTTTCTTGCGTCTGAAAAGGCGCCTCCCTTCCTTCCTCTTTTCGCAGTAGTTTCCTCGCACGGCTCGCGTTGCAGCTGAGCGGTGTTTTTTACTGCTGCTGCGATGCGGCACTCCTGATCGTACCATTGGTTCCGAGGTTGCGGGCGCCGGAAACCAATGACTTCTTCAGCGGCAGCGCGCATGGAGTGGGATAT
Organism: Coremacera marginata; assembly: GCA_914767935.1. NCBI lineage: Eukaryota > Metazoa > Arthropoda > Insecta > Diptera > Sciomyzidae > Coremacera > Coremacera marginata. Next base: position 50,692,809 of record OU612043.1, on the reverse strand, counting down.
ATGCGCCCAAAGTCCGCCGGCGTCGTCGGGTCCAGAGGTTGGTTGGTTGAGCTTAACCGAGAGTTGAGCGGAGTAGACCTCGGCAGTCCGTTGTAATTGCAGTTTAGCGACACCTAGCTTTCGTTGCATTCCTGTGCGTATGTTCTTCGCATTGCATAATCGCATGCGGATCTTGGCTGCAACAAGATAGTGGTCAATGTTGATGCCCCGAAATGTACGCACATCTAGAACACTAGAGGCATGCCTTCCGTCGATTATAACATCATCTATTTGGTTTCGCGTTTCTTGATCCGGGGACAGCCAGGTGGCCTTGTGGATGTCGAGGTGCTTAAATCTGGTGCTACTAACTACCATGTTTCGTGCCGCGGCGAAGTCGATCAGTCTTAGACCGTTGTTCGTGGAGGTCTCATGTAGACTGAACTGACCGACAGTGGGGCCAAAGATGCCTTCCCTTCCGACTTTCGCATTAAAATCGCCGAGGACTATTTTCACGTCTTGGAACGGAAGGTGGTCGTATACGTCCTCAAGACTAGCGTAGAAGGCGTCCTTGACGGCTTCGTCCTTTTCCTCCGTCGGGACGTGCGCGCAAATAAGACTAATGTAGAAAAATGTTGCCTTGATGCGGATCGTGGTCAATCTTTCGTTCACTGGTGTGAACCGGGAAACAAGGTGGCGTAGTTTCCGGCTAACAACGAATCCATATCCGAATTCGCGGTTCTCCGCATGACAGCTGTAGTAGATATCGCAGTGTGCTTGTTAAGAGCAGCCTTGCCCTTTCCATCGCATTCCCTGGATGGCGGTGATGTCAGATTTTATTGTTTTGAGGGCTTCCGCCAGTTGGATAATGGCACCTTCCCTATAAAGGGTCCGGACATTCCAGGTGCATATCCGTAAATCATTGTCCGTTTTTCGTGTGCGGTGGTCGCCAGCGTAATTGGGGTTCTTATCCGAGGCTGGTTTAGTTTTCATTGGGCAGTAGTAACGTGGCGGGACCCAAACCCTAAGCACACTCCATGTTTAATGTCTATGGAGCGACCCGCCGCTCAAATTAGCCGTCAAACTGACGGATGCCAGTTTGCCGTTGCCCAGGGAACACCACGAGGAAGCCAGTCAGACACGTTGCCATGTGAAGGTTCGCCCCGTGATCCCCCTATCTATTTTTATGTATGTATATATATATATGGGCAGTTCCAAACTGGCGTTGTGTACGATTTATACGAAAACATATTTAAAAAAAGAATGAAAAAGTCAAATTTTTAAAAAGGTTTTTTTGTATTAGCGTAGTTAAGTAGCACTATATTAAGTAAAAGTAAATTACAATAATCGATCATAAGGATTTAAAGATATAAGCAAAACTATGCTCTGGCGTGACGTTACAAAAAACAGAAGTAGTTTTCGACTTGGACTACAAAATTTGCAAAACTCTGCGAATTGGGCAAGACTTTTTGTATAAAACCTCCACACACATCTGTATACATAAACATATCAGGGGGGCATCTGCCCTACCCTCGCTACGCCCATGTATATGTATATATGTATATATGTTTATATATGTATATATGTGTAATACATACATGTATATGTATGATACATATAGATATACAGATCAGGGGGACAATTGCCCTCCCCTGTCCTTTCCTCGCTACGCCCATGTATATGTGTATACAGGAGTTTACCGATTTAACGAACATTCGATTCTACCGCAAATTCGAACCGCAAATAACGAACAAGCAAATTGATACCATTGAGTACCTTATATATAACGACAGAGACAGACAGACAGACAGAAACAGAGACTGACAGACACAGACAGACAGGCACAGAGGCAGACACAGAGACAGACAGATTAGTGTTAAGTGCTCAAAAATTGGACAGATGTGAGGCGAATATGTTACCGCACTTTCAATATTTTGACTTCAAAGAAAAAATTTTATAGTTGTGCTATTATTATGAAACACTTTTACGAACTTCTCTGATCATAACATAGACGTCCAGTGAATATCGGGCAAACAAATATTTACTTTAAAAAATGCTCAGTTCAGATTATTATGAGGCTTAACAGTCGAAACACAATGACGGCTAAAGGAGACCCACGAATTATCGATCATATTAGAATGAGACTGAAGCTAGCGGCAGCAACAATTGTCAGATCCTGTCTTTTTGGTGTTGTCTTCAAAAAAATAAGAAAACATGCGTTTCATGTTTTGACAATTGGCCTTCGTCTCCTGTCGCAGTTAATGTGTTTTGGTTATAAAGCATTCTTAGCTTTGCGGTGCTTGCAAAATATCTCTGAACTACTTTAATTATTTTTGCTTATATTGGTAGAATATTCACATGGTTAAGTGTGGCCATCATAGAATTAATTAATATACACTATAAAATAAATGACTGAATGATACATGAATTAATTTCATTCTTCAGGGTACTTGAAGATTGTAACTGGTCTCCCGTTGAATCTAAGGCTTGTGCCTCATTTTGATTCCGAATTCGCTACAGATAATTTCATGCCACTGATGATTATGACGTAGAACCCACATTCCAGCTGGCTACGCTTATAGGTATGATGGAGTTTATGACTCAGAAAAATTAAGGAAGAATTTATGAAACTCATACAAGCAAAAGCTCTGCCTTAGTTCGCTAGTAGAAAACATCCCATTTCGTCAAAGATGGTTACTTCATCATTTACCTTCATGGTGATGCTTTTGGAGAATCAATAATTCTTTAACACACCCAAAAAATATGAATGCACAGACTGGAGCAGGAAGACTGAGAGCAGGATAAAAACAAGACAACAAATCAGAGAAATTGAAGTAAAAAGCTAGAGAAGACAACAAACTTATATATAGATTAATAACTTTTGATTTACAAGCCATTTTGTCCATACCATTTTCTTGTATTTATTAAATCTGTTACCGGATAATACAATGTATACAATTTTTGAGGCACATGATAGCAATGGAGAGTGTTTTGTGTGGGATGAGTGTGTTGGAAGTAATGGAAGCTCTAAAATAGCTACATGCCTTTTAAAATATTTAACGGCTCTTCCTTTAACAGTTAATTATGTTGCTACATTTTCCGATACTTGGTGGCGGACAAAATTGAAGTAAATACCTTGCAGCAGTAAACCGCACTCATATTGAGTTCATCGACATTATGTTCATGGAATCTGGGCACTCTTACCTGGAAGCAGATGCTATTCATGCCATAATTGAACGAGCATGAAAAATCACAAAAAATATCTACTACAAGAAAATGGGCATTTCTGATATCATATACGAAAAGAAACCCTAACCCATACAATGGGCCAGTTTTAAAATTTGACGATTTTTATAATTTGTGTGCTTTAGAAAAAATAAAAGCTTAAGAGAACACAACTACTTAAATTCTTGAAAATAAAATGACTGCGGTTTTGTAGAACAGAAACTAGCTAACAGATTTACGAGTCAAAAATGCAATGGCGATTCCAAAATCGGATGCAAAAAAAAAAAAAAAATATCTTATTTTGCTGCCGAAGGATGCTAACCCAGAAGATTAAAAAAGTTTTATTGACAAGTTACCGTTCAAGCAGAAACTTCCGAGAAGATAATGAATAATAGTTATTTTAAACATCATAATTATATAAACTAATTACATGAAATTAAGTTGGTATATTAACAATATACATCATTAACACAGATATGCTAACTTAGAAAAGCTTTGATGCGAAATGTGGTAAGTGAACGTTCATATGTGTGTTATAAGAAAATATAATTTAATGAGCAAAATTTTCATTCAAAGTCAGTGAAATCAGATGCAATATACATTGAGTTACTGATTCGTGCAAAAAAAGAAAGTAAAATCCAGCATATTCACGAATTATCAGGGTAGACACAAAAAATTTGCGTTCCTGTAAAATTCCATTTTTGTCACTTATCGCTTTAGTGAGCTTAACCATCGATATATAGATAGATTTAATTAATATTTCCCGCAATTGAGTGCAACTATTTACGGAGCTGAAAGTTTATGTCGAGCTGAGCAAAAAATTGTATGGCAGGGGGGGGGTCTATTTTCACATTCTTAGGAGCTACAGGGTTAATTATTATTTCACGACTTTGATTCACGCTATTGTTTAGAGCAGAAAAACTAACTTACATAAAACTTATAGTTAGTCGGTAGTTTCAACCGATTGATTTCATCTTCACACGATCACAGATCGGTAACGGTTAAGTTGGTGGGGTTTGTTGATATACCGTTGGAAAGGTGATTTCATTGCCTTAAAAATGAGTTATCAAACAAGTTTTATGTAAGTCACTTTTTCTGCTAGAAATAATAACGTGAATCAAAGTCGTGAAATATTAATTAACCCTGTAGCTCCTAAGAATGTGAAAATAGACTCCCCTCCAATACGACTTTTTGCTTAGCTCAACATAACCTTTCAGCTCCGTAAATATTTGCACTCAATTGCGGGACACCCTGTATATATAGAAGATAGACATAGATATAGATAAGAATATTGTATGTTCATGATACTGAAATTTACGATCTGTTTTGAAATCTAGGGTACTAATCTGCGAAAAATGAAATTGCATGACATGACAGAGCCACATAAGAGGGCGTGGCATGGCTGCAACTAAAAAGATTTCTTAAAATATTTTAAAATCCGAAATAATACGATTACTGTCTGTAATTCTGTATACTTAATTTTTTTTTAATTCATCCGAGTCACTAGTTATCAGAGCTGGGCCAAAAAGTATTCATTACTTTTTAATTCCAATTCCTTGGAATTAGGAATTGGTAATTGTTCATCTCAATTCCTCTGGAACGGAATTGGAAAAAATTCGTCAAATCCATTCCTTGAATTGTAATTGGTAATTGAACATCTCAATTCCTCAGAAATGGAATTGGAAAAAAATCGTCAATTCCATTCTAGAAATTGTAATTGAACATCTCAATTCCTCAGGAATAGAGTTGGAAAAAAGTTGCCAGTTCCATTCCAGGAATTGTAATTGGTTATTGAACATCTCAATAATACATCTCTAACATCTGAACATCTCTATTCCACAGGAATGGAATTGGAAAAAAATGGTCAATTCCATTACGGAATTATAATTGGTAATTGACCATCTCCATTACAGGAATTGTAATTCCATTACAGGAATTGTAATTGGAGGTTACTGCAAATATAATCCAATTACAATTGTAATTGAGATTACTGATTATCCACTTACAATTGTAATTGAGATTACAATTACAATTGTAATTGAGATTACTGATTATCCACTTACAATTGTAATTGAGATTACTGTAATCCAATTACAATTGTAATTGAGATTACTGTAATCCTTTACTGTAATTGAGATTACTGTTATTACTGTAATTACAATTGTAATTGGATTACAGTAATCTCAATTACAATTGTGTTTGGATTACATTAACATCAATTAAAATTCCTATAATGGAATTGAAAAATTCAATTCCTGAGGAATTGAGATGTTCAATTACCAATTCCTGAGGAATTGATTTGTTTAATTACCAATTACAATTCCGTAATGGAATTGACCATTTTTTCCAATTCCATTCCTGTGGAATTGAAAAATTCAATTATCAATTACAATTCCGTAATGGAATTGATGATATTTTTTCCAATTCCATTCCTATGGAATTAAAAAATTCAATTAACAATTACAACTCCGTAATGGAATTAATGAATTTTTTCCAATTCCATTCCTGAAGAATTGAGATGTTCAATTACCAATTACAATTCCTGGAATGGAATTGACGAATTTTTTCCAATTCCATTCCTGAAGAGTTGAGATGTTCAATTACCAATTACAATTCCTGGAGTGGAATTGACGATTTTATTCCAATACCAATCCTGAGGAATTGACATGACCAATTACCAATTCCTAATTTCAAGGAATTGGAATTGAGGCGGAATTAATTCCAAAAGGAATCATTACAACCCAGCTCTGCTAGTTATTATATGCTCAACTTTAAAATTTTATTATATTTAGTATTCTTTGTAACAAAACTAGAATTATACTACATATAGGTCCATAATCATAATATAAAAATGGCTTTATATTTACTATAAGCTTTGTTTATGACAGTTTCTCAGTATAATTAGTTGTCAAATAGCTTGCACTAAATTTAGAGTTGACTTGTAATTTGTTTATGATTATGGGCCATATGTTTAAGTATTAATATTAAAAAATTAAATTTTCACAGCACTAGGGGGATGGCTACCTCTATTTTCAACACTTATTATAATATATGTACACAAAAAAAAACGCTTCCTAATATCAAAAAATTTTTCAAAATTCAAGCAGTTTCATTAAACTGCAAAAAATTTTAAAAATTAAAACATAAATTTCGTCAAAGGTGGCAACTACGGCTGGCTGTGACTGCGCGTAGCAGCAATGTGTGGATTTTGTTAAATGTAAAACGCACCCAAGGGCAACAAAACGATGAATGAAAGCGAAACCTGTGCTTTTGCTGTTGCTGCTATTGTTGTTGCTAAAAAAAATTTTCTACCCATTTACCCCCGATTAACATTTACGTTAATATATGTATGTAGGGCGTGTTTGTGCTGCCTCCACCACCAGCCAGCCACAACAAAGAAAACGCTTTATTGCTATTTTTGTTGTTATCTTTATCTTTATTCTTATTGTTTTTTTTTTCTCAAATTTTGAAATTATCATTATATGTCTATCGTTTTCTTCCGTCTCCCCCTCCCTCCCACTTTTTAGAATAGAATGGGTGGAAATAATCGAGCCGCGAACCAAGGAACATATGTATGCCAATCTGACCACAGGCGAATGTGTTTGGGACCCACCCGAAGTAAGTTGCTCAAATTTTACAATATTTTAAAAATAATCAAAAATATTTTTCGTGCATAAACAACTATTTAAATAATAATAATGATTTTTTTTTCATATTTTTATGTTTTGTAGTTTTATGATCATAGATTAAGTTTGGTAAATGAAAAAGAAAGTGACCAACTTGTTTGACCTTGAGTTTATGGTTATTTTTTTTTGGCATTATAACCATGCATTTAGGCAAGAAAAAATTGTTTATGTATGTAAAGTGAGCTAAAATCAACATGAACTAGTTTATTTTTAACACATCTCTAGCGCAGCATCTGTTCTAAATTCTTATAAATTACTCACACCCTGTTTTCAATAATGTGCAACACATGTGTCTGTTGACACAGGCATGGTTGGCGACATAGTACAAAATTACATATTCCAATAAATGCATTTATGTACGAAATTAAAAAAAAAAAAAAAAAAAAAAAATTAGATACCGGATTATGTTTCCTATATTTGTATGGATTATTTGGGGCTTGTTTCTATTTTATAACTAGCTGACTGAACAATCATTGCAATAACAACAACTACAGCAAGCCAACAGAAACAACATTAAAAATTTATTTTAAACCTAAGTACGTGATATGAAATTGTTTAGGGTTTCATTATTCTTTATTTCTTTCCGTTGTTGCTATTGCTAAAAAGAAAATACAATAATATTTTTTCTCTAACATGTGTTGCTTCCGGTAACTAGCTGTTGTTGTAGACGTCTCTACTGTGTGTCTTGGTTAAACAAGAGAAAATGCAATTTTTATAAGAAATTTTTGCTTTTATTTTTCAATGTTTTTTAATTGCATTTTTATTGTTAAATAAGCTATATATTTGGAATAAGATTACTTAAGTAACTCTTATGACAATATAAAAATGGTTTTATTAATTTTTAATATTGAAATATTATTAGCTTAGTTAATATAGTTTTGTGGATCTATGTAGTAGGCCGAAATCCCACCTGACACAGAAAGTTGTTTCAATTGAATTAATTTTTCTCTTCGGCCGTCACTTCTCTGCAGACAATGGCAAACCTTAGAAAGTAAATAACTGCCATGAAAAGCTTTTTGAGAACATAAGCCTCGTTCTCGGAGCCGGTATAAAACTTGTAGGTCCAGTTCTCGATCATTTGTGTTCAAACATTTCAAAACACACACAACACAATTGATCCTAAGAAGCCCGATCAAAGTCCTTTAGGGCTGAAATGGCCATTTCGTTTTTTTTTTTTAAATATAATATTTCTTATAACTATTAAATAGAATTTCTTGACTTAAGAATTTATTATTTAAGATTTCCTTAAGATATTGTTAAAGGAACAAAACGAAATAAATTTTTTAATTTAATGATTAACAAATTTTTTCTTTAAGATAAATGAAAAAAATGTTCATATGAGTGACCCTATTATATTGTCCACAACTGTATGGAAAGTCTTACCTTAAAATTCTCGGTATCGCTAGCTTAGATTTTTGCGAACTCGTTTCGAATCCGCGATGGCGAAAAAAAAAATAAATTTTCTTAGTATTTTATGAAACTTCATAAATAAGTTACATAACATAGTTATATTCGTTGATAATGCTAACTATTGTAATTTACTAACAAGCCTTACAAACTTAAGCTTACAAATTTTAATTTTCGCTTTAAGCATTCTTTTGTTTTTATTTTGTTTACCTCGCCTTATTTTGCTTTCGATTTAAGCTAATATAAATTATTTTCTTATCTTTTGAAAGTAAGTAAATATTACTTTAGAAATTCTTTGAATCGCTAAGTTGCGCAATTGTGTTTTTTTTTAATAGTTTTAATTTTTTTTTTTTTCTTCAATTATTTCAAATTTCATACAAATAATGTAGCAACAATATTAAATTCTGTTGCTGCTGTCGTTGTTGCTGATGACCTAATTTTGTTTTATTTTCCCAATTCACTCGGCTTCGCCTGACCTTTGTAGAGAAATGCGAAAGATAATCGAACAGCAGCAGATGTTTAAATAGTGAGCAATACTTTTAGTTTTATGAGTTAAATTTCTAAAATTAAAAAGACAACGTTAAATAAATGTTAATGAAATAAACATTTAATAAATAGGTACTATTATTATAATATTTAATATTTAATATTTAATAAAAAGTGTACAAAATTTAAGTAATTGTGGGGGAGAGACTTACAGGTTGCCACTGTTTGCAGCAGAGTACTGCATAAGCTTACTTGAAGTTGAAGACACTTCAAATACTTGGAATATTGTATGTATTCATACTTGAAAAAGCAAGCTTCTAGACTGCTCACAAAAATACCAAACAAATACTAGTCATATTTCTGCTTTTTCGTTAACCGGACTTGTTGTGATTTACGTTGTCGGGTCCGATAGTTGAAAGGCTTCAAACGATCGGCAAAAACTTGTAAGATCGAAAGTATCCAAATAATTCAAGTATTCAAAAATTTCAATGAGTCTGTGTAGGAAAAGCTTAAGCTTATTAGGACTTTTTAGGGCTCTGTGGCCTCCGTAGTTGGCAGTTTAAGGGGGTAGCTGATTTCGAATTTGATTTCAGAATTTTGAATTCAAGATGGAGGATAGGGTTGCCACCTATCCTATGGTGCTGGGGCAAATATTGGGTAAAAATGGGTTGCCGAATCCGAATCCGTTGTCAGAATTTCAAAATTGCCAACAAATAATATGTCTTGTTAAAATATTTATTTTTATTTTATTGGTTGTGGCTTGACTTGATAAGGGATATGATTGCCACCAAAATTTTTAATTGTATTTTTATGAATCCGGGGCTCGGGTTAACATTAGATGAAATTGGGTTGCTAAATTCGAATACGTTGTCAGAATTTAAAAATTATGTAGGGTGAGGTGGGGTAATGTGTACCATGGAGTGATGTGTAACACGGCAATTTTTCGTACAAGATGTTAACATAAGAGTAAATGAACAATTGTTATATGTTTCTTTTGACAAAATCTTGTTTTTAATAAGTGTTTAAGGGGAGGGTAAGGTTTGAATCGTCTAAAAAAGACATTTTTTATGAATTTTTTTAGAAAATATTATTACTGTTGGTTTTTTTTTAAATATTATTATATAAAAGTACATTTGAAGAATATTTAAAAAATTCTTGTTCAAAAATAGAGAGAAATAACGGATTTATTGTAGATCTCCGCGTACGCCCCGATAAAAAGTTATTGTGCGGTGACCAGCCTGCAGCATCACTGGATCATCTGATACCAAAAAATCAATGAGCTTTCTTTAGTTTCTTACTTTATCTCTCCAGTCTCGTTGAGTTTTTTTTAAGTTTTAAATTTTTCAATTAATAAATTTTCTGTTTTCCATTTTTCATCTCAGTGTTTAAAATGTTACAACTGTAACAGTGATGTAACGTTTTCTAGTTCGGGTATCCGTGGACTTGGTTTTAATTTAGTTATCAAGTGTGAGTGCAAAAGACAACACGTGTTACTTCGAGCCCTTTAGTAAATGATGCATACGAAATAAATCGTCGTTTAATGTTTTTCATGCGGATTCCGGGACTCAGATTACGGTTGATCAATACTTTTTGCTCGCTAATGGAATTGTTTGCAGACTTTGCAAATTGGAACGTACTATGCATTTATTACTAATCTGCTGGATGCATCAAAGAGTACATTCGAAGTTATACAATGTAAAGCAATTGCTGATGAAAGAAGACAGAAGAACGTGGAGGCGGGAAATGAAGAAACAAATTTGAGCATGTCGGGTGACGCACAGTGGCTCAGAATAGGTTTTCATTGGCCAAAATTCTGTAGCTTTCGAACCGATTGAGATATTTGAGTAACTGACAGATAATACCTTGAATTTGTTGTAATTAAAATTTTGTTAAAATCTATTAAGTTCTTATTGAGAAATTCAAAGACAAAGTTGAACTTTTGAAATTTTGAACTTTTAGTATAAAATTATGCTTTTCCTATTTTTTAATCTTCTTTATTTATTAAAAAAAAAATCATGTGGAAATAAATAAAAAATTTTATTATTAATTATTAATTTGACTTATTACATTAGAACATTTTTTGTTTTTTTTTTTTTTTTTTTTCTTTTCTAATATTATATATGGAATAATATATAGGCTTACTTCATTTCCACAAAAATGTCAACCAAAAAAAAAAATTCAATGTGTTTCGAAATGAAATTTTTTTATCTAGCAAAATATTGATATATTTGAACTTCGCATTCTGAAAATTTCAATCTCTTAACTTATATTAAAACCCTCATCTACTGAAGATATAGGACCTGACACCAAGTAAGCTTCGACCATGGCCGAACTAAAATGTTAGTTACTCTTCTTAAGCTCATTTCTCTCTTCTTTGATTACACATTTTTTTAACGGAAATTTTGTCGCGTGGGTTATGTCGCGTGAGTTACCGCAAATATTTTTTGGGAACTCAATATATTTCTAAATCAGCAAAGTGCATCGGTAAAGTGGGTTTATTATGGAATTTCACTGTTTTCCCATTATTTACAAACTAAAAACAAAAACAGTTTATATGGTAAAATTCGCTGAATTTTTACAATCTAAACGTGCTTGTAAAACACAGTTAATTTTTTGTCGCGTGAGTTACGCCCAAATTTACTTACTTACTTACTTAGGTGGCCGTGACAACCCGTGTCCGGATTTCGACCGACCTCATCAGCTCTCGCCAGGCGCCTCTGCTTTGCGCGCGCCTTCTCCAATCGGATACACCAAGTGCGGTTAGGGCTTCCTCAGCCTGGTCCATCCATCGGAGGCATGGTCTCCCTCGTCGTCGTTGACCAGCGACCCTCGCTTCGAGCACCTTTTTCGCTGGAGCTTCGTCGTCCATACGATGGACATGACCCAGCCAGCGTAGTCGCTGCACAGTTATACGCCGAACTACGTCAATGTCTCCGTAGAGCTCATACAGCTCGTGGTTCATTCGGATGCGATAGTCATCGCCGACTCGAACAGGACCGAAGATTTTGCGAAGAACTTTTCTCTCGAACACCCCCAGAGCGGCTGCGTCAGTTTGCGAAACTACCCATGCCTCAGCGCCATAAAGCAGCACAGGTAGAACGAGCGTCTTGTAGAGTGTTAGTTTTGTCGATCGAGAGAGGGCTCTGGAACTTAGTTGCTTACTGAGCCCGTAGTAGCACCTATTAGCAATTATTGTTCTTCGCTTTATCTCCAGGCTGATTTCGTTGTTAGTATTAATGGCGGTGCCAAGGTATACAAACTCCTTGACTACTTCAAAGTTATAGCTGCCGGATGAAACGTGGGAGTCTAAACGCCGAGCTCCCTTGTTTGTAGACAGCATATACTTTGTTTTACCCTCATTTATCGTCAAACCCACTTTGGCTGATTCCTTTTCGATAGCGGCGAAAGCAGCGGTAACATCTCTCTTGGTTCTGCCAACAATATCAATATCATCAGCGTAAGCAAGGAGCTGGACACCTTTATAGAAAATGGTGCCATTACGATGCACACCGGCCTTTCGTACGATCCCCTCCATGATGATGTTGAAGAGATCGCAAGACAGTGGATCGCCTTGCCTGAAACCTCTTTCGGTATTGAAGGTTTCGGAGAGGTCATTTCCTACCTTGACGGAGCTGCGTGTGTTGCTCAACGTCATTCTGCAAAGTCTAATCAACTTTGCAGGTATACCGAACTCAGACATTGTTGCGTATAGGCAATCCCTTCTCGGGCTATCGAACGCAGCTTTAAAGTCGACAAAGAGATGGTGTGTGTCAATTTGATTTTCGTGGGTTTTCTCCAGGATTTGTCGTAGCGTGAAAATCTGGTCTATGGTAGACTTACCAGGTCGAAAGCCACACTGATAAGGTCCAATCAGTGTTTTTGTAATTGGCTTTAATCTTTCACACAGTACGCTTGAGAGAACCTTATATGCGATGGAAATAAGACTGATACCTCTATAACTTGCGCAGATTGTAGGGTCTCCTTTCTTAAGTATAGGGCACAGTACACTGAGGTTCCAATCGTCGGGCATGCTTTCTGCTAGCCATATTTTGCTGATGAGCTGATGCATGCGCCTTATCAATTCATCGCCGCCGGTTTTAAACAATTCAGCTGACAGGCCGTCAGCACCCGCTGCTTTATTGTTTTTGAGTCGTTGGATAGCAACTCGAACCTCTTCATGGCTAGGTGGTGATACTTCCACTCCGTCATCGTCATCGATTGGTGGCACTGCACTGTGCTCTCAATGGGCGGCATTGGTGGAATCGTCGCCATTAAGTAAATTGGAGAAGTGCTGTCTCCACAATCTAAGCACACACTGTGTATCCGTATTCAGATCTCCATTTTCGTCTCTACAAGTGGATGCTCCGGGCTTGAAACCTTGGGTTAGACGCTTAACCTGTTGATAGAATTTTCGTGCATCCTTCTTGCCCTGGTATACCTCTAGTTCCTCACGCTCACGCTTTTCCTGCTCTCTTTTCTTGCGTCTGAAAAGGCGCCTCTCTTCCTTCCTCTTTTCGCGGTAGTTTTCTCGCACGGCTCGCGTTGCAGCTGACTGCAGCGTTTTTCTATAAGCGGCGTTTTTTACTGCAGTCGCAATGCGACACTCCTGATCATACCATTGGTTCCGAGGTTGCGGGCGCCGGAAACCAATGACTTCTTCAGCGGCAGCGCGCATGGAGTGGGATATATGCGCCCAAAGTCCGCCGGCGTCGTCGAGTCCAGAGGTTGGTCGGTTGAGCTTAACCGAGAGTTGAGCGGAGTAGGCTTCGGCAGTCCGTTGTAATTGCAGCTTAGCGACATCTAGCTTTCGTTGCATTCCTGTGCGTATGTTCTTGGCATTGCATAATCGCATGCGGATCTTGGCTGCAACAAGATAATGGTCGGAGTCAATGTTGACCCCCCGAAATGTACGCACATCTAGAACACTAGAGGCATGCCTTCCGTCGATTACAACATGATCAATTTGGTTTCGCGTTTTTTGATCCGGGGACAGCCAGGTGGCCTTGTGGATGTCGAGGTGCTTAAATCTGGTGCTACTAACTACCATGTTTCGTGCCGCGGCGAAGTCGATCAGTCTTAGACCGTTGTTTGTGGAGGTCTCGTGAAGACTGAACTGACCGACAGTGGGGCCAAAGATGCCTTCCCTTCCGACTTTCGCATTAAAATCGCCGAGGACTATTTTCACGTCATGGACCGGAAGGTGGTCATATACGTCCTCAAGACTAGCGTAGAAAGCGTCCTTGACGGCTTCGTCCTTTTCCTCCGTCGGGGCGTGCGCGCAAATAAGGCTTATGTAGAAAAATTTTGCCTTGATGCGGATCGTGGCCAATCTTTCGTTCACAGGTGTGAACCGGGAAACAAGGTGGCGTAGTTTCCGGCTAACGACGAATCCACATCCGAATTCGCGCTTCTCCGCATGGCAGCTGTAGTAGATATCGCAGTGTGCTTGTTTAGAGCAGCCTTGCCCTTTCCATCGCATTTCCTGGATGGCGGTGATGTCAGATTGTATTGTTTTGAGGGCTTCCGCCAGTTGGATAATGGCACCTTCCCTATAAAGGGTCCGGACATTCCAGGTGCATATCCGTAAATCATTGTCCGTTTTTCGTTTGCGGTGGTCGTCAACGTAATTGGGGTTCTTATCCGAGGCTGGTTTAGTTTTCATTGGGCAGTAGTAATGTGGCGGGACCCAAACCCTGCGCACATTCCATGTTTAAGGTCTATGGAGTGACCCGCCGCTCAAATTAGCCGTCAAACTGACGGATGCCAGTTTGCCGTTGCCCAGGGAACACCACTTGGAGGTTTGAGTCGACTTGAGACGATTTCGACATGGATAATGCTGGCCTCGCCAGGTTGAGGCGGTCAGACACGTTGCCATGTGAAGGTTCGCCCCCTGTTCCCCCAAATTTACCACTGTTATTCTTAATTAGTTACAGGAACGACTATTTTGGTATATCATACCATTACTATTTGTTCTAAGGTCTATGCACCTAAGAAACTTTTTCACATTAATAACATAAACTTCCGAGAAAACGAAGCTTTAAGTCGTACGCATGTAGCGTGAGTTACGAATCATATTTTAATCATTTTTTATTTGGTTGAAATATTGGTTGCAAATATTCCGTACTCAGTTCTGGATTATTTCCGTTATGTAGTAACTTTTTCGCTTCTCTATCTAATAGAGTTTCCTTATTCCTTTTTTCCTAAGCTTCCTCCGATAAATCTCCAAGTGGTATTAAATGATATTTAATGACATCTTCTCCATGATAAAGGATTTTGTGAACTGTTGCAGACATATTTCTCCATGGGTATTTCGTTGTATATATTTTTGCAGTTTCCTTAGCGTAATCACCAAATATTTTCGCGTCAATTTGTTCATTGCGTGCAAGTACTTCGATTATTATTTTAAACCTGGAAATAAGGTTTAAATCAACTCTTGTTATTTCAGATGTTCTTTCCGGATCTGAGAAGAATCTTCTTGCTGTGTATGAAGCTGTGCAATTTAGGCTCTGATATCGCTTACTTCTTTCTTAATGGTATCCTGGGTTTCCTGACTTCAAATTCGATGGGCCTGCAGTATTTCGTAGAAGATGGTGTGCGATTTTTCCAAATATCCCTGGTGTGCGTTGTGCTGGTCGATGGCTCTGATTCTTCCAAAATCTTTTTTAATCGCAATGGTACAAACGACACCATGAACATATCCGTGTCCAAGGCATTTTCGCATAACAATTCAATCATTCGCATTTTCTTTAAATAATTGTTGTAGCCAGCGTTGTGCTGTGTGATCAAGTAATGATTGTAGTTGTACCTCTGCCGAAATTGGTGTAATTGCAATAGTGTCGTTAGATGGCAAACAGTCCTTTTTAGCAGCAGTTATGTGATGATATGATGTATACAGATTTGAACCTTTTTCAATCGCACGCAATCTGAGCTCAGTATATTGCTGCTTTGTTAATTTCAAATCCAATAATAATGCTAATGCCGCCTCCTCATTTGTGTACTGTTTTTCCTCGCCCGGTGTTGGTACACTTTTAAGAATCCGTTTTGTTCTCACTGGACTAGCATCAATAACTTTTTCAATGATTTCCAGTTTTGCATATTTTTATCTGCTCGCAGTTGATGAAGGAAAGTTTCTTGAACATTTTCACTTCCGATTTCATCAGTGATATCCTTTATCTTCCGCCTCTTAGATCTATCGCTGAAGTTGTCAAGTTCTTTTTTTGGTCTTCCTGCGCTGATTTTGTCGGTAGTTTTTGAAGCTCTCTGCACAGTAAGCTCGCATTCCAGTCATTTTTCGTTATGTTTATAAAATCTTTCTTTCGTGTAGTTATACTGGTTGTAGCGCTTTTTTAAATTTTTGACGAAACCAGATAATTTCTCTTCTAAGTCCAATGGTATTTCGAAGTTTATTTTTCTTTGAATGTAGCTTAGAACATCTTCCTTTTTTTTTGTTTCTTAAATACTCCTCAGTCAATTCTTTATAACTGAAACTCTCTTCATGATTTTTGAATCAATTTATTTATTTCCAATTGCAATGGCTGAGATATAGCAACTGAGATTGTATCCGAATATCACTGCCTTATAAGCTTTTCCATACCGTAGTGCTTTCCTAAAACCTATATCTGTACCTATATATAGTATCAGTACCTGTATCTATTTACTTGTAACCTGCACCAGTTCTATAAAGGTAAAATTTAAAACTCACAAAAATCCACATGTTTTATACAGGTCGAATAAAAGGGTTAATTAAAAAAAACTCTAGGCACTATTTTAATTACCAGAAGCTGTATATATATTTTGTATATGCACCTGTCGTATAGAGTTGGAATAAAAAGGGTAAATTAAACTGAAAAATTCTTTAAATTGCATGCAATAACATACTTAAAGTTTAAATAGAATGCATCATTGCATACTTATAGGGATGCGTTTAAATTAGCATCATTTGAATATTTGTGTGAGTAGTTTTAGTAAAACGAAAAAAAGGCTTCTACGGGGGGATCGTGGGGGGTATAAAAGTATATATGGGGTGAAAGAGGAGACTTTCACCTTTAACTGGATGCTTTCACCTTTTTGATCCGTTTTGATCCATAGAAGTTCTATTCCAGTAAATTTAAAATTTATACAAAAAACAGTCATTTTGAAAACATTTCGTAATACCCAAAATATAAATAGCACTGCTACAATCTCATACAATAATTTAACGATAATAGTCGTTAAAAAAAACCTAACAAAAAAAAAAAAAATTCAATCCTCTATTGACTATAGTTTGCGAGCAATGGCCATTCATTTTTGATGAAACATAAGAAAACTCACCTTTTTCTGAAATTAGCAAAAACAGTTGTGTTTAACCGCATGCCACGCCCACAATTTTAGATATTTTGACCTAAATTTTTGGCTACCTAACTTTGGATATATTAACTACAAAATGGCGCAAAAATTTTATAAATCGGTTAACAACAAAAATGTGTATTTTGGCCAATGGATTTAATTCTTGAGCCACAGTGCGACGTATATTGAGAAAACGTAAATAGAGGCAACGTAAATCGAGGTATTACTACAGTATCTCTAATTGATCTTCTTTGTGGTATACAGTTTACCTACCAATACTTTTATGAAACATTTTAATTTTTTTGGCCACTAAACATTTCAATCACATTTTTTAAGGTCAGCACCACTATTTTTTTGGCGTTTTGAAAATATTGCCGTATTGAGGCATGCATACTTAATGTATTCTCGAAATTTCATGTTGGAGCATCAATGTTTACACGAATTTTTCAAAAACTGCCTACTCTACTTTGCAATAGTTTAAATTCGTACTCTAATAGTGCGATATTTTACGAATTTAAAATTCGTATTCTTAAGAAATATGTGCTTGTGTCTTTGCTTAGCGTCGGATTTACGAATTTATCTTCACGCAGTTATGGCATGAATGGTGGCTTCAAAATAAAGTCAGAATCAATTTGATACCTCACACTGTTGTTGTTTTATTTAAAAACTTTTCCTATCGTTCTTATCTGGTCACCCTTTATACGACAGTCAAATTAAAGTAAATCTCATTTATTCTATGCAAAGCAATTTGAATG
Source organism: Coremacera marginata (assembly GCA_914767935.1). Lineage (NCBI taxonomy): Eukaryota > Metazoa > Arthropoda > Insecta > Diptera > Sciomyzidae > Coremacera > Coremacera marginata. The sequence continues at coordinate 50,674,949 of OU612043.1, read as the reverse complement.
CAATATTTAAATTGTAAATAAATTTTTTTTTTCCATTGCTTCATATTTGCATGCTGTTTTCTTTTTTCATTAACAGAAGCAACTGTTAATCATGATATCCATCAATAAACATAAAGCGAGATAAAAGCAGAGCTTTTTGCAAAATGCTTGTTTGTACGTGTTCTAAATATAAGCAAGGTCAGCTACACTGTGCACCCATGAAAGCCCATCTTCACAACAAGCACCCACCCACAGACCCATCCACCTACAACAAGAATTTGCAAAATCTGCATTTTAGAAACAAAGCCAAAGTTGCAGTAGCTGTAGTAGTTTAGCTTCTATGTTTTAAAAAAGTTCAAGGTCAATTATCGCCGATGTTGAGACAAAATATAGAAGCTGTTATGGTTGTAATGTATCTCAATTACTTTGAAGAGCTCAAAGCATATTTTGTGATGAAGTAATATTTTATATTTATTTATTTTTTTTTTCTTTTTTTGCTTATAAAAAGTCGTAATACATACTCTGAATTTTGTACAAGGTTGTTCTTGTGCTTCTTATTTTTGTAGTGCTTCTTATACTTTGTTCTAAAGTAATACAACTTTGCAATATGTTTACTATGCAATAACTCACTCGTATAGCACAAATATTTCTAAAGAATTAAAATTTTAAGAAATACATGAAATATTTTTGATCAAATTTTTCTCCAAAAAATGAATTAATTATCCAAAAATTAGATAAAAACTAAAACAAAATATATTCTTCGTATATTTTCTATCATCTACTCGCTTCATTCATTAATTCATTATCTTGTCTATTTGCAATTTCATCAGGATGTTCCAATTAAGCGCACCGACTCATCGCAGTGGTGGGAATTATTCGATACAAACACGCAGCGTTTCTATTACTACAATGCGGCCACACAGAAAACGGTCTGGCATCGGCCGAGCAAGTGTGACATCATACCACTGGCTAAATTGCAAACGCTTAAACAGAATACAGATCCAAGCGATCGTCGCGATAGCTGTACACAAACACAGCAGGCTCATCTTGCTAAAACGGCGCGAGCGCCACGCATAACGAGTATTGGCGCTGTTGGTGGTGCTGTTGGCGGTGAAGTAACAAGAGGCGGTCTAAGTAGCAGCGGAAGCACAAATAAACGCAGCAGTGGTGGCGCTGAAACACATATTAAACCGCTGATGCCAGTTCATGCCAGCTCCGAAGAGAAGTTATCCACGGAGCTGCTTTCTAGTCCGCGTGGGCGTCAGAGTTTCCGGTAAGTTAGCAGCGTATTTTGCAGCAAGCCTTTAAGTGAATATGTAAAATATTTATATTGTATTTTTTTCTGGTGTTTATTATTAAAAGTCTTGGCACTGGTGACTCTTCACGTTCCATAGATGTGCAGCCGTTTTCTTCAAGACGGTCACAGGGTAAACTGGAAATTGTTTTTAATTTTATTGTGTATTTTTTTTATTTCATCTTGTTTTTGTTTTTTTTTTTCTAGATTCTTGCAATCACTATAGAGAATCGGGCAAGTCCAGTGACTCCAGTTTGTCCAGCATACACGGCTATCGGCGTTTCAACGAACCCGCCAACAATGAAAATATACGCTTGGGCTCGCTACAAAAACAACGTAGTCGAAAAGAGCCCGGACCTGGCAGGTAGGATCGACATAAAATTCTTTTACCAAATTACCTCAGAAAACAAATTGGTTTGTTAGAAAATTAAAGATGATTTTGAGTATTTTTTAAAACTCGAAAATTTTAAATTGTGGAAAAGTTTATAAACGGCCGTGCCAATAAAAACGCATCACTCCCCAATACGTTTGTAATTAAATTGTGATAACGATTGGTTATTATTTTTAAAAATTTTTGTCTAAAAAATCCAACTCTTTTGAAATTTTTCAATTTGCTATGTATTCCAATTAGTGTTCCCGTCTATATTGATTTAAATTGAGAACCATAGAATTATATACGACTTTAAATAAAAGTTACCTCATAAAAACTTTTTAATATTAAACATATGGGAATTTCCGTAGTGGCGCACGTGGCGATCGTACGACTTTAATGAGTGAAAAACTTAACTTACAAGTTCCTTATTTTGATTTTCCAATAGCTTACTAAGCACACTATACAAGGTGTAAAACCTAAGAGTTGTCAACTGTTCGGCTCTTAGATAGAAGCCACCAAAAATGATACGTTACGTGACAAAAAATAGAAGTGGTTTTTGAATTGGATCACAAAATTAGTAAAATTCTGTAAACTGACAAGAGTTTTTGTATAAAACTTTTTTTTAGAAGAATTTGAAATAGTATAAGTATATTTTCAAAGTAATCAAATTTAAAAACCGTTTCTCGTTTTATTTATTGGGCTTAGTATGAAACGTTACGTGACATTTTTATACCCCAACACGTACTGCGTAAGGGGTATATTAACTTTGTCATTCCGTTTGCAACGCCAAGAAGGAGGCGTGGCAGGTATAGAAAAATATATATATTTTTGATCAGCATCATCTCCTGAGTCGATTTCCGTGTGTCCGTCCGTCTGTCCGCCTGTCGACACGATGACAGCCGCAATTTTAAAGCTATCGCGATGAAATGAAAAATATAAGTTTATTTTTCATCAAGTTCGAAAATGGGCCAAATCGGATGAAAACCACGCATATCTCCCATACAAAGTGACTTTACATTAACATTAAAATGTCTTTAAAATCCACAAAATTAAAGAAATGCCTTGAAACTTGGCAGGTGGGCTTTGCTTAGCCTTAATCCTGGTTATGAATTTTGGAAAAATCGGATGAAAACCACGCCTACCTCCCATACAAAGTGGCTTTATTTTAAAAGTAAAATCTCTTAAAAATCTGCTCAAACTAAAGAAATGTCTTGAAATTTTGCATATAGGCTTTGATATATAACATAGACCATCACTATGATATTTGGCAAAATCGAATGAAAACCACGCCTACCTCCCATACAAATGGGCTTTATTTTAAACGTTAAATCTCTTAAAAATCCACAAAAATTAATGAAATGTCTTGCAATTTAGCACTTTAGCTTTGATATATATATTATGAACCATCTCTATGATATTTGGCAAAATCGGATCAAAACCACGCCTACTTCCCATACAAAGTGACGTCATCAAAATAGGGAAACTTTTGTAATATATAAAACTGAATGTCATCGTGTATGTCGTGGCTAATGACTTCGAATATACTTCAGTATGGCCGCGGGGGGGTATTTTAGCTTCGGTACCCTGCCGAAGCTCCACCCTTACTAGTTTTCCATTGTAATATATTTGGGTAATTAAGTAATTAGGTAATTAATTAATTATGTGATTTATTTATTAAAAAAACAAATTTAATATATTTTGCACCTCCTTGCCCCAACCGTTTTTTATTATTTTTAGCCAATGCCTTCCATTTTTACTAAAACAAAAACGCTTACGAATCATTTACAAAACATTAACTAAAAAGAAAAATAACATTTGTGAAACAGTGCAGACGATTTGATCATCATGGTAAATTAATTTATATTTAAATTGTTTAAATCAATAAAATAAAAATGTTTCTCTTAGATAATATCATTAAATAATAAGTTTTTAATAACTTTTAATTTTCGTGTCAAGGTGGACTTTTTGGTGGAAATGCCCATATGACAAGCTTTCTCACCCTAACAATTTTGCTACATTCAGTTTCCAATCGAATAAGGTCACTTTATAAACGGATTTTTTTTTTCGTTAAAATCCCAAGCAACATTTCTTAAGAGTGGAGCACTGAACGAAAAATTTTAGTTTTTAATAAGGCCCTATAACTATCCTCAGTCAGAGTAATACGCTTACAGATTATTTACAGTAAAACTAGTTGTCTATAAGTGGTTCTGTTCTCTTGCACATTATCTCATAGTAGTTTGAAAGAGTTTTGTTATAAGAGCATTACTGCGAAGACGCTGTATCTTACAAGCCATTTCTTACAGACTTCTACAAGACTTCAGCTATCAGAGCCAAACTCTGAAGAGTTTTAACTTTATAGATTAAGTCTAAGAGACATCTCCCAAGTCTTTTATTTAAACAGTTCTGATCTGATCTGATCTGAGCAATGGTGTGGCTAGAAGAGTGTCACTCTGATAATAAGATGTTGGTTCTTATAATTGGACAATTTCCCTAACCAAAAACTTTAACTGTTACACATGTTTCTTAACCCTTTCTTGTAAATGTATAATTTTTCAAAAGAAAGGGTTTTTTATTTAATTAGCTTAAATACCTATATAACAAATGACGCTTCGTCCTCAGTCAGAGTCATCTTTCTGAGATGGTACATGTAGGGACCGTGTCCTGTGACCAGTGCAGAAAGCCAGCTTAAAGTCCTTGGATTGTAACGGATAAATTTTGCTGCCTCACTATGAGACCACTTCACGGCCGCCTTCGATTGCCTGCAATTAACAGCTTCTTGCCACCTTGTACGGTGTTCCGAGTCCGTCCATTGCTTAATAAGGCCTGTCACCATGTTGTCGCCTATGGCGATACATGGCTCTGGTCCACAGAACTCTTTTGCTGATCCTTCTCTCACTAAAGAGTCAGCATTTTCATTCTGTTCTATGCCAGAATGTCCTCTCACCCACATACGTGTGAGCCCATTTGTCTGAGCGCACCTATTGAGTTCGGTAAGACACTCTATTGCCAACCTGGAAGTGACGCCTGTACGCTGCATGCACCTAATTACCGACTGATTGTCAAGGGCAATGACAATTTCCTTGCCATTGACCCGGTCATCTATCAGGTGGTCCATTGCATGTACCACATTAAGAATTTCCACCTGGTATACCGACACAAACCTCCCTAACTTTAGTACACAGGACAGGCTCAACTCTTCTGAGTAAACGCCTGCCCCGGCTCTGCCGTTCATTAGAGAGCCGTCTGTGAATATACTGATATCGTTGCCACCGATTTCTTCACAGACGACTCCATCTGTTATAAGAGTTTTATTACATTTTTCTGTTATCCTTACTCTCTGCCTTCCATCCATAGGCATACCCGTCTCCCTGACATCTCTATGTACAATATCAAGGATGCGCATATGACCATGTAGGGCCGTTGATCTATGCCACGTAGTATTTCGCAACATCCTGAGGGCTGTTAGCGCAGCCGTTTTCTTTATTTCTAAATCCAAAGGCAGCATACCCAACAGAACCTCCATTGCGCTTGTTATAGTGGTGCGTATTGCACCTGTTATTCCAACACATGCCAGCCGTGGACTCTGTCCAGTCTCTTCTTAGTGGTTTTCTGGCTGACTTTTGTCCACCAAATCACCGAAGCATACGTGATGACAGGTCTAACCATCATAGTGTAGACCCATTTCATAGACTCTGGCCTTAGCCCCCATTTGAGACCACAAACGAGTCTACAGTGACACAGAACCCTCTTGGCTCTTTGAATCTTATCTTCTACATGCTCGTTCCAGTTCAGTTTTCTATCAGGGGTTACCCCTAAATATTTTACTTTCGTGGACATGTTGATTTCAGCTCCAAAAAGTCCGAGTAGTGCTCTCCTCAGACCTTCCCTCTTTCTAGTAAAGAGAATATTGTCTGATTTTCCTGCGTTTACGGTAAGGCCTTGTTCTCGACACCACTCCTCCACCATTCGGAGTGCTCCCTTCATGATGTCTGAAATGGTGTCAATTTACTCAACACAGACCACCAACGCAATGTCATCTGCATACCCTATCGTGTGTATGCCTGATTCATCCAGTTTAACCAGTAGTGAGTCCACAGTTATGCATGTTGACCGCCCTGTGCTTGAGCATATTGTCTTTCCAATTTACTATCATTGGGCTTCCATCGCGCTCTGTCAGGGCTTGCCGCAGCCTTCCAAAGCATATTTTGTCGAAAGCACCCTCGATGTCACTAATGCGTCAAGAGCACCCTCCGTAGACCTACCTGCTCTATACGCATGTTGGCATCTACTCAGAGGATTATGCATCAGCGAAGTGCTCTCAAGACAGTCAACCATCACTCTTTACATCGTTTTCAAGAGGAAAGACGTAAGGCTGATCGGTCTGAACGACTTCGCCTCCGCATAATCCGCTTTTCCGGGCTTCGGAAAAAAACAACTTTCGCCTCTCTCCAGACTCTTGAAACGTACCCAGTCGCTTAGGTGCAATGAGATCTTCCCCCCACTGCAACATAGCCGGAAATATACCTCGTAAGCTTCGATTATGGCCGAACTAAGATGTTTGACATGGCTTTCCACTTCCGCTGTGTTCCCTGGTACTTTTGTAGCTTTTTGGGTCAATGTTTCCCTCAACTTCGCCTTATCGCGTATTCTTGGAAATCCGTTGGCGTCGAATTCCGTACTTGAATTCAAACTGAATGGATCTGTGGTCAGACATTGTTAGCCTATCCACGACCCTCCAGTTTTCTATTATGTTCAGAATCCTTCTGTAAATGAGGGTTACATCAATGACTTCCGCTCATCTCGCATCAACGAAAGTCGGCTGTGCTCCTCTATTTGCTACCAACAGATTGTGCCTCTCTACAAATTCAAGCAATTGCTCTCTTCTGTCATTGTTGTTGGTGCTTCCCCACACAGTATTGTGCGCGTTGGCATCACATCCTATCATCACTCCAGTGTTCCTTTACTCACAGTACTTTACCGGATTCTCCACCTCTTTTGAAGGTGGTTGGTCCGGAGAGTCGTGAGGAAGATACGCTGAAGCAACCATACAAGCACCTGCACCATCCCCGATTCTCATAACGGTGAGATCCGGAGAACACAGGTGTGGCATATGTACAGCTAGTATACCATGTCTCACCAAGATACAGGTCCTCCGCCTGCCATTTGTTACCGGTTGGTACAGCGTGGCCTTTCGCTCTGAGAGACCTTTAATTCTTTTGTGAAGAATCCAAGGTTCTTGGAGCATTGCTATGTCAATTCCATCCTCCTCCATGCAACGCATCATCATTGCTGATGCTGCCCTACTATGGTGTAGATTGAGCTGACATACCACAAGATTTTCCTGGTACTGGCTTTCGACTTTTGAGGGTTGTCCACCAGCTTCCATCGTCCTTTGTCTATGTGGAAGGCTGTACACCTTTACAGGATGTCCACCTTGCCCATCCTTAGCCGAAGAGCAACAGCCGCTTCGGATTTAGCGTTCCCTGGCGCTGCAGTTTCAGCAACAGGACTGGCTGACAACTCCACTCCTTTCGGAGTTTTATCGTCCACCAGGCCCGGAAGGTTACCTTGCGGCTTCCCGCACCCTTCCTTTTTTGTTGTTTTTTGGATTTCCATATAAATCCCACGAGTGTAGGGGAATGAACCGTCTACCGTAACATAGCCCCCACTATCACGGTAAGGCCATAGTTACTCACTGGGGCGGGCAGGTACCAGTGAGGTGCGCCGCTATAATACAGTCTTGTTGCCCCCGACTGCAAACTCTCCGGTTGGACACCATGTCTAGATCTGTAGTGTTTTGTAAAAGTAGGGTCACCTCGTACAGGATGTGGCTCCTCACCACGCACTAACAGTCTTGATGAACGAGAGGCTGTGGCTTCCCAGACGGAAGCTATATTCGCTTCAGTCCACCCTACAGCTACTGCTGCTGGACCCCAAGCATAACGAATAGGAATTTCGCATAGAAGACCTGGTCATTTTCGGATTGTAAACTAGTATTATTTAATAATATTCTGTGTTCCTAAAGCATAATTAAATTAAGATTAAATAAATTAAAAATAAGTTAACCATACTAAGATTACTGGAAACTTTAGGAGTATCATAGAACTTTCAAGGTGATGCGATTTTATTGGTGCGGATTGTATATAAAAATTGGTTTTTGGACATTAAAAAATAGTGTTATTGATATCAACTAGAATTGAACACAACTTTTTATATTTTGGAAAGATTTTGATTGAAATTCAAATGTTCAGATTTACCAATTTATAAATAACTTGAATAAAATATAAACATTTTTGTATCATATCTATATTGAAATCCTATTAAAAATTATAAACCAGAAAAAAATTAGTGTATTTAGAGTTCAAAATACCCACAGAATTGCATTCCGAATAAAAGAAACTCATAGCTAAAAGAAAGTTTTGCTTAAATGCTTTTTGTGCTTTTTACCCTTTCCATATTAAGTGTTCATACTTTTAATTTTATTAGTTGCTTGTTTGTGTTTTAATGTGTTTGTCTTTTTGCCTACACCTCCATTTTCACCTGCCTCCTGTGTTTATCTCTTTATCTCTCTCCCATTCTTTTCTGTAGCTATGATATGCTTCAAGAAAGTGCAAGTTCGCATAATTTACCTCATGCTTCTTCATTTGTTGGTGGGAGTGGCAGTGGGGTAGATAAGTATTTTGATCATCAGCTTCTTGCATCTCACTTGCAAGGATCAGCAGCTGCGGCGATCATTTCACCAACACATTCAATTAGTACACCACAGCCAAAGAAGAAATTGTCACCAGATGGTAATAGATCAGCACAGCACCAATATCTACAACAACAGCGCAGCGGTGTTAAATCGATAGCATCGCAATCATCGCATCATGGCTTAGATTTCGCAGGTGGTAGTTAGTCTCATTGTCTAATGTTGTTAAAATCATGCTTTATACCTATTTTGTTACTTATGCAAATTTTGAATGAATATCTATAATTTTGTTTTGCAGAACGTGAGCGTGACTATAATGTTGCTTTGGCGCGCTCGGGTAGCTTTATGTCCTCCTCAATCAATGCTGCTGCGCCACAAAATAAACTGCATCGGAAGTCAAGCGCAGAAACGGCGAATGGTGGAGGTGCTGCTAGTGACGATTCAATGCATGAAAAATACTTCAAATCTGTAGAAAATACGCCAATTTCACGTCGACGCCATACAACACAGGCAGCTAAAGCATCGACTGGTGGAAGTAGTGGCACCGGTAGTGCTGGTGGCGGCAGCGGGCATAAGAAAAACTCCAGTGACTCCAGTCCTCAAAGTCCCATTAGTCCCCAAGTGAGTATACACCCATCGCAAAAAAAAAAACCCACGCAGTACATATCACATACTTTTCTTCCGTAAAATTGAGTTCTATTCGATTGCAAGTAAATGGTTTTTTTGGGGTAGCCAAGTAGCTTTATTGATATAACTTTGGAGGCTTTATTTAAACAATTAACTTAAGATTAAATTAGCATAATCTTAAAAGTGGCGGCCGTGGAGTAGTGGGTAGAGTGTGTGGCTCAGACGCCAGAGAACCCAGGTTCGAATCCCCCATCTGGCACAGAAAGTTTTTCAATTGAATTAATTTTTCTGTTCGGCCCTCACCTCTCTGCAGACAATGGCAAACCTCAGAGAGTAAAAAACTGCAATGAAAAGCTTCTTGAGAACATAAGAAGCCGTACGGAGTCGACATAAAGCTGGTAGGTGCAGTTCTCGATCATTAGTGTTCAAACATTTCACAACACAATTGATCATAAGAAGTTCGGTCAAAGTCCTTTCAAGGGCTGAAATGGCCATTTGGTTTTTTTTTTTTTTTTTACTCTTAAAAGTCTATAATGGTGTTAATTTTATGAAAAACTGCTTTATGAACGAAATTATTTTTGGAAAAGTTACTCAAAATAAATATATTTTTTACATATTTCATTGTACGTTTTAAACTTGTTTTTAAAATTATAGCAGATAATATTCTAAAAAAGTCGTTATTTAACATTAAAACCGTTAATACTTCGTTGGATCGCCAAGTTTTTTGATAACCTCGTTGATTCGTTTGGGCATAGATTCAAATAAGCGTTTGAGGAAATTTTTATCAATTTCATTATACCACACGTCTTTTATAACTTGTGCCATATTTTTCAGGCTTGTTGGCCGTTTTTCTCGAATCTTTTTTACCATATAATGCCAGCAGTTCTCAATGGGGTTGAGATCTGGGCTGTAACCTGGCCACGAAAGAGACTCACAATGTCTAAATAATTTTTTTGTTGTATTGCCTGAAAATGTTTGTAATCAATCAAATATTAAAAAATATTTAAATTTTTGTTGATATTTCAGTGTATTCCATACCGTTTTGGCTCTATAGCAAGGCCAAAACTGACCGAGTCATCCTGAAAATACATATTTTGGGTATGTTTCGATAGTTGCTCGATTTTCGGAATAACGCCATCTTTTAAAAATTTCTATATATTTTGCACCATTTACGGTTCCCTGCAGAACAATGGCATCCCACATCATTTAATAGGGTGAATGTTTTACAGTGGGCAAAAATCTAAATTGAAATTATTAGTTAGAATTTCAGTATTTAGGGTGTTAGGCCAAGTTTCACTAAAAACAATTATGTCAAAAAGTAGGTTGTGGCTTAAAATGTGTAAATATTGTAATATTGTATTTAATTCTCGAACATTTTGGTATAAGATAAGAATTGCAAGGCAGCAATCTAGTTTTTTGTTTAGTAGTACGAACAGGTAAAGTAGCCAGAGTAGTTTAAGGTTGCGATCTAGGAATATATTCGTGAATCAACGTATTTTCAGGCCAGAAACCTTGATCTATTACCGTATTTAAGAGATCGCCAGGCAAATTTATTTTAAAAGAAGATACAGTACGCTCATATGAAAACTTGAGTTTTTAAACCGAAATATTCTTGTTAACAAGATTCAATTTAGAGTTTATATGATGTAAAACGTCTTCTTCGTATGTATCAAGAGTAAAACGAGACACAAATATAGATCTAGAGGGCTGGACAATCACAAGTTCTTTACAAGACGGCCAATTAATGCTTTACTTTAATATTTGTTTGGGTATTGTTTGGCATCAGTTAAAACCGAGCTCATAACGGAAGTTGAATTAATAGTATTAGTAGCAGCACAAGCTTCGGCATAAGTTTTTTTCTTACCACAATTACTCGGAGAATCATTACTTACGGCTATAGTTGGTACCGCTTCAGAGGACTCAACCGGATGTAAATTTAGATCAGCTGATGCTGCTTCATTAGTAGGGGCAATATATTCAGTATTTTAATCTTTATTCACAGACTCAGTTGATTGCGCCTCGGAAGGTGAGTTTAAGACTGGTGAAAGTGAAATTAGATTATTATTATTATTAACAGACGGAGGTGTGGATATAGCAGCAGGCTTAGTAGATTTAGCAGAACTTCGAAGATTCATGGGTGGTCGTTTAGGTTTCTGGGAAACAGCTTCATCCATGATAATTCTTCTTCAAATAAATAATTTTTCAAATTCAGCCAATCCGCCGCGACCAAGTCCTTAGACACCTCTAAAAAGCCTATTCGAGATTGCCTTACAGGCTTTAAAATATCTTCATCAGTAGATCTGCAGTCTGTACAAGACCAACAAAGTCCTTTACTTTCATTGAGTGCATCAAAAATTCTCGCAATCAATGCTGCACACTTTTCGTGAAAAAAACATCACACAACAAGCAATTAACCAGCTGGTCTGATTCACCTTTTACAGTGCAGTTGCAAAAAAGTCAGAACATTTTTAATTAAAGTAGTAAAATTTACAAAATTTACAAAAGTGAGATAAAAAGTACAATAAAAGTACTATGGCAACTCTATTTCAGTGACAGTTTGAGAATCAAACAAATAATTTGTCAAACAGCTTGAGAAGCAGCAGCGACAAACTAGTGAACTAGCGTTAAAATGCAACTGAAAATAAAAACCAAGTTTCGATCTCACTTTAACAAGCATTAAAAATAAAATTGTTGCTAAATATGAAACAACTGATGTAAATAAAAAAATATATATATGTATGCAAGCAACTATTTTGAAAAGGATTTATAAAAGCTTTGAGAGATGAAAAACAGGAACAATCAGCAAAGCTTAGCAAACCGACTCGATTAATCCTGAGTTTAATAATTTTGCGGAAAATCACAATTTTAAATTTATTTTAAGAGCACGAATAAAATAACGACTTAGGTAAAACAGTATTGCCAGTTATGAGTAAACAATTGCTTTATAAAACACAATCATTCGAAAACCGCTCCCATTTTCTAAAACGAACTGTGGCATTTTCATCGGGTCCAAATAAATTAAATTTAGATTCGTCGGAAAATATAACATTTTCCCATTGCGAGTATGACCACGTTTTGTATGTTTTTTCCCACTGTAGGCGCGTTTTCCTCATTCTTGAATTCAGCAATGGCTTTTTAGTAGAGCGACGTGCTCGTAATCCCATGTTATTCAAAACATTTTGCATGGTACGGTCACTAATATTTACTCCGGTTACCTTCGTGAAATCTTGCATTTATGCTTCCAGCATGTTGGAATCGATCAGAGACACATATTCTTTTAATTTGGCGTTCTTGACGTTTTGTTACCTTTTTCGGGCGACCACTACCCTTTTTTCGGTTTAATGTCTTAAATATCGAATCATTTTTAATCACATTACGTACACTCCAATCACTTATTCCCATTTGTTGTGAAATATGCCGCTTAGGCACGCTACTTTTAAACAAAGCAATGATTTCAGCTTTCTTTTTAATAGACAAAGACATCGTAAATTACACTTGTTCTCCCGGCTCACTGAAATAAAGTGATTAAGCTGCCGATAGAAACACGTGTCGCGTTAAAATTTTTGACGAATAACGGTAAAAAAGTGTGTGCATTACAAACCGAAAACAGGGTTGCCATAACACAACTTTCGAAAAAATTATTTCAGTTCATAAGCGGAATATTAAAAAAATTTGCAGAGCGTGGGTTTTTATTTTCGATGAGTGTAGTCCCGTTTCTTCCGAGTTTGTAGCCTGCTAACTAACGTTTTGTAATATGATTTCAGACAAAAACCAAACCCACAAAATCCACAATAAATTCCATGGCAGCTGCATTACCATCGCCTGGACATGCATCATCGTTTTGTGTTCCTAGTCATTCAACCAATTATTACAAGCAACAGGAAGGAGCTGCTTGTAATTTAGATATGTTAAATTTGGATAAAATTAAACTTAATAAACCAACGTCGCCCAGTCTGAGTGATGCAGCAGCATCTATATCCATAGCAGGGCCTATGAAAAATTTCCCATCTTCGGATAATATTGGCATGTTAACCCACTCGTCTAGAAGCAGCAATGATTCGAGAAAGCCAAAATCAAAAACGCAAAATAATCAGGATACACGTTCTATCGGTTCTTTGCGTCATAATGCTGCTAATTTGGTAAATTTTTAAAGCATCTTGTTTTTCTTAACAAATCTAACGATTTTGCAATTTTGTGTTCGTTTATATGTTTAGGATAAAAATTCTCATCATACAAATGATCGTTATTATGATAATAAGCGTGACAAAACTTCAACTAGAAGATCATCATCGAGGCATCATCAGAAAAATCATCATTTAACTGCAGATAACAGTGATGTGGAGTATGACAATGGAAATACGTCACCGTTATACAGCAATTGGGATCAAGTAAGTTTGCAATAAGTTTTATAATTATAGCTTATAATATAATAAAAATGGGTTCAAGTAAGTTTATTATAAGATTGAGGACTGTTTAACGTTTGGCATGAGTTATTTGGCTTTAATTTTTTTTTTTTTATATATATAAATTGTTCTCAAAGTCACGCTCAACAATAAAAATTTTTTTGTTATTTAAGGAAATGCAAGAACATCTCCTGCCACTGAAGCACTATATCATAGAGCAAGCTAAGCTATCCGGTCGTTATATGTATGGCGATCCCATTGATTCCGATTCATATCATTCGGACAGTCAATCGGAACATTCGCTATCCGGACACGAACCGGATAATGAGGATTCTGATCATTCAGAACATGGTGGTTATTTGGAGCACAATTACGGTATGATCGATGACTATGCAAATATGGGCGATAGTGTGTCATACTATGCATATCAATATCCTCCATACGATCCGTCAGGGCGCGAAGATATGTAAGTCACTTTAAATATTTATTAAAAAAAAAAAAACAAAAAAAAAAATGAAATAAATTTAAGTATAAAAATATAAAAAATAAAAAAATAACAATACCAATAAACAAATATATTTAATATAAAAAAATATATAAATTTTAAAAATATTAAATTAAAAACATAAATATAATAAAAAAGAATGATTTGGCCTCCATTTCAGCCCTTGTGAAGGGACATTGACCGAGTTTCTTATGATCAATTGTAATGTGCGTGTGAAAATTGTTTGAACACAAACCATCGAGAACTGGACCTAAAAGTTTAAAACTGATTCCGAACAGCTCATGTTCTCAAAAATCTCTACATGTCAGTTTTACTCTCTAAGGTTTGCCATTGTCTGCAGAGAAGTACAGAAGACCGTACAGAAATATTAATCCATTGAATAAACAGGGATTTGAACAGCTTTTCTTTGGGATTCGGGTGACGCATTTTATTCAGACGCCTAAAAGGCAATAAACCTAGTAAACCTAGGTTAGTATTTGATGCCGCTGCAAAATGTAATGAAGTCTCATTGAATTCAGCGCTCATAAGAGATCCGGATGTTTATCACCCTAAGACATTGACGGCAATATTGTTTAAATTTTGACAAGGTAAAATTGGAGACATTAAAGAGATGTTTCACCGCATTAATATATGTAGCAATGATCAAAATGCGCATCGATTCCTATGGCGAGAAGGGAATCAATCGAAACAGCCTGATGTTTATGCCATGAATGCGATGATTTTTGGCTCACTGTGCTCGGCACAATTTGTAAAGAATTTGAATGCGTCAAAATTTGCGAATGTTTATCCAAGGTCGGTTGATGCGATCGTTAATCGTCATTATGTTGATGACTATGTACTTAGATAGTTTTGATAAGGTAGAAGAAAGCATTACTGTAACGAAAAAAGTTATTGAAATTCATGAATTGGCAGGGTTTTCAGCTGCGAGGTTTTGTTTCAAATTCGGAATTCGAATTATTGCAAGCCATTAATGAAAACGTAGCGTCTGTAGGGCAAAAGTTGAAAAATATTAGTGTTAATAAATTTAAATATGATAAAGTACTTGGAATGCACTGGGACGCAAAGAGCGATAAATTTTATTTTAAACTTACGTTTGCGAGAATACCATAGCCGGTTTTAGAAGGACATCGACGCCCAATCAAAGCAGAACTACTTGGACTAACGATGTCAATATGTCGTGAACATATGAAGAGCTAAATTTTGTTTTGCATGCAAATTGGATTTGAATGGTGGAAAAAACGCAGCTAATGAAAAAGTTAATTTTCGGCACACTATTTTAGTAACATAACCTTCTTATATTTAACTTTTGGCCAAAGTAGTGTAGGTAGTCTGGGAGCTCAGTTGGTAGTGGAAGAACTTGTAAGCAGTAGGTTGTGTTTTCAAATACTGCACCATGCGATTTTTTCTTTATTTCGATATAAATGTGGGTTTAAAACTACATATGAATTACATGGAAGCTTGGTATTTGAATGGAAATTCACAGATCTATAAATAAAACAATTTTAGATTCAACGTTGCATTCGTTAATATTGCAGCATATGCTGTTTTCAAATCAATCAATGCAAGGCTTACTTCGAAAAACGATAAAAAGCTGCACTGGAGTCATATACGGAACAAATAGCATCTCATATCACAAAAATTTATAAGCTTGTATCAACGAAATAAAACTAAACAAACCAGAAAAAAGAGAACAGGAATATATATATGCAAGATATTTTCTGGAAAATTTCAGTAATCTACTAGTAGATATGCTGGCAATTTTTCAACATCGATTTTAATGAATTGAAATTCTAGTTAGTTTTTGCAGCTGACTCTGCACTGTTGTTGTTTCTTTAGTCTTACTTCCTTACTTAGGTGGCCGTAACAACCCGTGTCCGGGTTTCGGCTGACCTCATCACCTCTCGCGAGGCGCCTCTGCTTTGTGCGCGCTTTCTCCAATCGGATGCACCAAGTGCGGTTAGGGCTTCTTCGGCCTGGTCCATCACCTTCCAGCACCTTATTCGCTGAAGCTTCGTCGTCCATACGATGGATATGACCCAGCCAGCGTAGTCGCTGCACAGTTAAACGCCGAACTACGTCAATATCTTTGTAGAGCTCATACAGCTCGTGGTTCATTCGGATGCGATAGTCATCGCCGACTCGAACAGGACCGAAGATTTTGCGAAGAACTTTTCCCTCGAACACCCCCAGAGCAGCTGCGTCAGTTTGCGAAACTACCCATGCCTCAGCGCCATAAAGCAGCATAGGTAGAACGAGCGTCTTGTAGAGTGTTAGTTTTGTCGATCGAGAGAGAGAGCTCTGGAACTTAGTTGCTTACTGAGCCCGTAGTAGCACCTATTAGCAATTATTGTTCTTCGCTTTATCTCCAGGCTGACTTCGTTGTTGTTATTAATGGCGGTGCCAAGGTATACGAACTCCTTGACTACTTCAAAGTTATAGCTGCCGGATGAAACGTGGGAGTCTAAACGCCGAGCTCCCTTGTTTGTAGACAGCATATATTTTGTTTTGCCTCATTTATCGTCAAAACCACTTTGGCTGATTTCTTTTCGATAGCGGTGAAAGCAGCGGTAACATCTCTCTTGGTTCTGCCGACAATATCAATATCATCAGTGTACGAAAGGAGCTGGACACCTTTGTAGAAAATGGTGCCATTAGGATGCATACCGGCCTTTCGTACGATCCCCTCCATGATGATGTTGAAGAGATCGCAAGATAGTGTCCAGGTCGAAATCCACACTGATAAGGTCCAATCACTGGTTTTGTAATCGGCCTTAATCTTTCACACAGTACGCTTGAGAGAACCTTATATGCGATAGAAATAAGACTGATACCTCGATAGTTGGCGCAGATTGTTGGGTCTCCTTTCTTATGTATAGGGCAAAGTACGCTGAGATTCCAATCGTCGGGCATGCTTTCTGCTAGCCATATTTTGCTGATGCATGCGCCTTATCAATTCATCGCAGCCGGTTCTAAACAATTGAGCTGACAGGCCGTCAGCACCCGCTGCTTTATTGTTTTTGAGTCGTTGGATAGCAACTCGAACCTCTACATGGCTAGGTTGTGGTACTTCCACTTCGTCATCGTTGATTGGTGTCACTGAACTGCGCTCTCCATGGGCGGCATTGGTGGAATCGTCGCCAGTAAGTAAATTGGAGAAGTGCCGTCTCCACAATCTCAGCACACACTGTGTATCCGTATTCAGATCTCCATTTTCGTCTCTACAAGTGGATACTCCGGGCTTGAAACCTTGGGTTAGACGCTTAACCTGTTGATAGAATTTTCGTGCATCCTTCTTGCCCTGGTATACCTCTAGTTCCTCATGCTCACCCTTTTCCTGCTCTCTTTTCTTGCGTCTGATAGATATCGCAGTGTGCTTTTTTAGAGCAGCCTTGCCCTTTCCATTGCATTTCCTTGATGGCGGTGATATCTGCGTTTATTGTTTTGAGGGACTCTGCCAGTTGTATAATGGCACCTTCCCTATAAAGGGTCCGGACATTCCAGGTGCATATTCGTAAATCATTGTCCGTTTTTCGTTTGCGGTGGTCGTCTAAGTTGGAATCTAAGTTGAAATAAACCTTAATTGAATTGAATTGAATTGTATTATATAAGTTCTTGTATAAAGGAAATATCTAATTTCATACGCCTTTTTTCCTTGCATAGATCTTTTATAAGACTTGTTTCAAAGATTCTATATAAATACCTATAAATAGATTCCTTCCTATATAAATACCTTATATAAAACTTTACTTAAGGCTTATTTAGGTAATATTGTTATTTGTGATGTCCGGGATGAGCAGCTTGAAATTTTTAATCTAAGTTTTGAACGTTTGTTTTCCTTTGTCCCAGTATCCAGGGTTCGTGTGACTCAGCGAAGCAAGAACTTTATGAAATCTAATGATCATTCATGCTCTATCGCTTCGGGAATAGGCGTTTTAAGCGTTTAAAGAAGATCATTCTGATTACAATTGGAGAGTTTTTTGTAAATCGGGCTAAATCTATTATTCACAAATCTAAGAAGAGGATTGACTCCAAAATGTTTAATGGTCTAGAGAATAAACAACTTTGGAATACAATTCGCAAAAATGCCTGCTTTAATTCAGCAGGTTCGCCTGTTAATGTTAATGATATCAATGCTAATTTTTTGTCTCATCCATCTGGTCTCCTGTCGCAATTTAAATTTCGCCGATTTCATTGTCGCTTATAATTCGTTTTCAACTCGCATTGTTGATTAAGTTAAAGATTTTATTAATTAATATTAATTATTTTATTATTAAAATTAAGTTAAAAATTTAAGCAGATTGTTGATTTTTGCTTCAGTTCAGCATCATTTTTGTTGTAAGGAAATGGTTGACCAAGCTAATTTAAAACTAATTTTATTAAGTGTCCCTTATATAATTAAACTCTAAAAAAACAACAAATAATGGTTTTTGCTTTAAGCTTTCTTAGTTTTTGAGATATTTTACTGAAGTTTCGTGGTTTTTCTACCACTCTCATGATTTCTGCAGCGTGCATGTTGTTGGTGACCAATTTAGAAGAATTAAACACTAAACTAAATTAAATTTTGAGAACTTTCTTGAGAAAAAGAAGAATTTTTGTAATACATATACATGTGGATTCGTGCTTTATGATATTTGGTAATGGTTTTCATGGCTCTGGGGGGAAGGTGGGAGTCCGGACCCGCGGATTTCCCCATATCTACGCCAATGACACTGACCTACATATAACACTGACCTCACTAGTCAGTAATGCATAAAAATTGCTCGAATAAGAGCCGGCACCACAATTTTCAGTCCTCAGCATTATTACAACCAAAATAGTCAACACGAATGCGACCATGCTCTGTCCATCTTTCAGTTGAACATATTTAAGATGAATGTCCACAGTCAAAAACAAATCTTCCTACAAACATAGTACTAGATTGCAGCAAAAAAGAGATGATCAATATCATAAATATCATCTTTCATCTTTCCAACCTCCAACTAACTATCAGCCGTCTTCCGAATCAACACAATGCTTTTGCATTTACAGGGGTCATCCCCTGAGTGCTGGTTAAGTCTAAAAAAAAAAAATTAAGCTTTAACAAAACATAATTTACTGTATAACGACATATAAAAATTTGTAATTTTTGGTGCAAAATGGTCATTGTTCTGCAAACATCTCCAATTTACAAAATATAAATAAATAAATAATAAATAAATAAAAAATAAAATTTAAATTAATATGAAAAAAAACTAAAGAACTAAAAAAAATTGAAAGAAAACATAAAAAATTTAAATAGGTACATATAAAAATAAGAATATCTTAAAAATAATTTATTATTTAAAAATAAAATTATTGAAATAAAAATATAATAAAAATAAAAATTATAACCAAAACATATCTTTCACCTATATCATCCAACACAGTTCCGATAACGTTGAAGCTGTGCTTGAAGGTATCGGTGCAGCTGATGCCAGCAATAAAGCCAAAAATCGCTTTCAACTAGCCTTCTATGATACATCCAACTCAACATCGCAATCTCACCAACAACAACAACAACAGCAGCAGCAATACCAGCATCATCAGCAACACCAGCCACAGCCACAGCAACAACAACTCTACAGCAATCAACCAATATCACACCATCAGCATCTTCCACTTGATACCACATCGGATAACAATAAACAGAAGCAATCACAAACACTTCCCTCACCAAATCGTCAGATATCACGTATCGCTCAGTCAGCCATCGATGGTGCGCGTTTAAATCTGCCACATTATCCCAAAGATAGCGAAAGTAATGCAGCTGCATCATCAGCATCTGTTACCATGAACAGAAAAGTTCCTCCACCTTCGTTAAAGCCAACCATACAACAGATATTTCCACCAACCGAAAGAACACCACAAGGCTTGGGCGGCATACCGACGCTAGCCTGCATGAAAGAATGTGATATTGAAAAGTTTGCAGCTGACAATTTGAATTTACACTCAAAGGGAATATTTCGAAAGAAGGTAGGGAAACTATATGTGAGATATTTTTAAAAAAAAACATGAAGTAATTGTTTCTTTCACTTTAGTCTTCCGTGCGCGACATGCTTAGTTGGACAGCTGAGGCCATTAGTCGACCCATGTTGGCATTGTCACGTGATAAAACTGAAAAGAAGATTGCCATTGAACTCTTTAAACTTGTGCAAATCTATATGGGTGATCGTAAGGCACGCGCTGGCATGAGTCTGAACTCAGTTGCCATTGATATAATAACATCCGCATTGCCACAGCAACAGTGAGTTTACTTTGCTTGCGGCAAACAAATAAATTTTAATTGAATTCTTATTCTTTTATCTTCCACCTTAAGATTACGCGATGAATTATATGTGCAGCTCTGTCGTCAAACTACAGAGAATCCAAAACGTGAATCACTTATACGTGGTTGGGAGCTAATGGCAATTTGTTTGTCATTTGTGCCACCATCGCCCACCTTTCAACCCACTCTACTAAAGTAATTGAAGTTGGAATGCAATTGCAGCTTAGCAGAAATGTTTTTTATTAACTTGATGTTTGTCTCTTTCTGCTAGCTATGTGAATCGTCATCGTGATTCATCGTTTGCCATCTCATTTCCTGAAGTAGGCAAATGGCCAATTCATGTGCAGATTTCTCACTATGCAACTGTTTGTTGTCGGCGCTTAGAACGTATTGGCAGTCATGGTCGTAAACAGGCTAAGAAACCAACCGAGGACGAAGTGGAGCAAGCTAGGGTAAGTTGTTTTTTTTTTCATATCTTTAAAACTACAAAAGAATTTGCTAAAATTAAAATAAGTTGCATAAATAGCCAACCTTGTTATTTGAGGTAGACGATTTTTAGAACTTCGATTTATTTAAGTGCATACAAAATAATCGTTAGGCTTATTTAGTTTGTAATGTTGTCTTCCATGATATTTTACTAACTTGTCTACTTTTTTTAATCTAAATATTGCTCGTTTTTTGAAACTAACTATTCATTACGCCAATTTTTAATTTCTTCGTAAGAATGAAAGTGCTATTCCGAAAGTCCTTATAAATCCTTAATAGGTCCGTAGGACAAGTAAGAAAAAAACAAAATTTTAATGTAACTCGATTATATTATTCAACATAGCTGCTTTCGAGAGCGATACAACGACTATAGCGATTTTCCAACTTTTCGATACCATTTTTATAGTACGATTTCTCTTTCTCGTCAAAATAGGCCTCAGTTTCAGTGATTACTTCATTATTGGACTTGAATTTCTTTGAAGCAAGCATTCTCTTGAGATCTGAAAACAGGAAAAAGTCGCTGCGGGCTAAATCTGGAGAATACGGTGGGTGGGTAAGCAATTCGAAGCTCAATTCATTCAATTTTGCCATCGTTTTCATCGATTTGTGACACGGTGCATTGTCTTTGTGAAACAACTATTTTTTCTTTTGCAAATGTGGCCGTTTCTTGGCGATTTCAGCCTTCAATCGATCCAAAACTGCACAGTAATAGTCGCTGTTGATGGTGGTTCCTTTTTGGAGATAGTCGATGAATATTATTTCTTTCGCATCCCAAAATACAGACGCAATCACATTACAAGCCCACTGTTGGGTCTTTGCTCGCTTTGGCTTCGGTTCGTCGACTGCTGTCCACTCAGCAGACTGTCTTTTGGATTCTGGTGTGTAATAGTGAAGTCATGTTTCATCCATTGTCACATATCAACGATAGAATTCGATTTTATTGCCGATTAACAGCTCCAAACACTCCTCAGAAGCATCAATTCGTTGTTGTTTTTGGTCGACTGTGAGCTCACGCGGCACCCACTTTGCACAGAGCTTTCGCATACACAAATTTTCGTGTAAAATGGTAAAAACACTACCATCTGATATCTTTACAATGTCAGCTAGCTCGTGCACCTTCAATTTGCGATCGTTCATAACCAATTTGTGGATATTTTTGATGATTTGTGGAATAAAAGTCTGATTTGGGCGTCCACTGCGCTCTGCATCATTTGTGCTGGTACGACCACGTTTAAATTCAGCAATCCACTTTTCTACCATTTGTCTCGATGGAGCAGAGTCCGGGTTATGTTTATCAGGCCATTGTTTGATTTCTACTGTATTTTTTTTTCATCAAAAAACAATGCTTTATCAAAACTCGAAATTCACTTTTTCCATTTTTTTTTTTCAATAACAATAGTTGCACACAAAATGCTATAACTCACGAATCAATTGTCAGATTGTTGTCATATTGTTATACGTATCGTTTGGAGGTTGGTACTAAATAAAAACCATATGGAAAAATATAGAAACGCCATCTATGTGTCATCGTATGGACTTTTTGAACGTACTGTTACTTACCTAAATAAAATCCTCCTCCCTGACTAATATCCTGACTACGTCCAGCGCAATATATACGAGGGCAATTTGATAAGTCAGTCATTTTTTTAAATAGCAGGGATTAACAGTAATTGGTATTGGGAGGGAATTGGATGATTTTGCCAGTCATGATATCGAATTTTTATAAGAAAATGGCACAGTTAAATTTTAAAAGATTTTGAAATATTTTCATATGAATATAATTTAGAAGAAAACGGTTTTAATTCGAAAAATGTCTTACTTTTGATTGCTTTTAATTTTTAACTGGTATATACTTATAGGAAAAAGTATCCAAATAGATACATTCGTATCCAAGCGGCAACACTACTCATGAGCTGTCTCATGAGGAGTGTTGCCAGCTCAGGACGATTAAAAGTAGTTAAAAAATTTATAAAAAAATAGCTAAAAATATTGCTACATTTTTTTTATTTCAAGTAATTAAAAAAATTTTTATTTATGCTTCAACATTACAAATTAAATAAAAAAATTTAGCTTACAACTCATTGAGCACTTCTTCTTATTCAATATAAACTGACTTTATTTTAAGATAAAACGAAATGAAAAAGAAAAACATTTTTACTTATAACTTATATGTTATAAGTCGGTCCATTCCTCGTTGCTGCTTTCGTAAACTGCATTTGTGCCAATTTTGAGGAGAAACGAATTGCGTACCTGATAATGGCAACATTTGTTGTATCGCTTCATTCCATACCTGTATGAAATAATTAATTATATAAGGCCATGCAGAACGTTTCTTTTTTAAAGATTTTTAATTCGCACCTTATGTGTAAAATTGCATTCAGCGTTTTTTTTTTTCTTATGGTTACTTTTCAAATATGCATTAAAATCAAAACAAAATTTTGGATTTCTTCGTTTTTTGTGATCATGAAATGTAAATCGTGGCCGATCTGGTGTAGAACGCTCCATACACGTTATACGCGAACAATAGCTAAGAAAATAAAGTTTGCCAAATGCGGAAAATTGTTTGCGTTTCACTGTTACATGTTACATAGATTTTGCTCCTCATTGCAATTTGCTGTATTGCTGAATACGCGGCTAAATAAATTTCAGTTCAAAAAATTTAATTTAACATTCTAAAAATATAAGTTCTAGTTGTCATTTTGGGTGGTTTCAAGATTCACTGGCTTTGAATCTTTTATAAATTTCTTCCCCGCTGTCAATCATTGTCTCTCATTAAAAACCGAACCCTTTTTTATTTTCCATGCTACTTAAAGAATCAGATATTGCGCAATAGTATGTTTGGCAACACCTTGTCTGAGGTAATGGAACTGCAAAAGGACAAATTCCAGTACAGAAAATTACCTTGGATTCAAACCACATTATCGGAGCATGTAAGTGTGAATTTAGTCAGCAAAAAATTAAAAATTATTTATTTTTTATGTTTATTTATTTGTTCTTTTGTAGGTCTTGCTCTTGAGTGGGAAGCAAACGGAGGGTATTTTTCGGGTTTCGGCAGACGTGGATGAAGTTAACTGTTTGAAAAATCGTTTAGATCGGTGGGAAGTTCCTGAATATAAGAACACTATGGGTAATTTTTTTCTTCATTCTATTTATTGCTATTGGTTCGATTGATATAATTTTAATTTTGCAGATGCGCATGCGCCAGCAAGTTTGTTAAAACTGTGGTATCGTGAGCTATACGATCCACTTATACCAGATGAATTCTATGAGGAGTGTGTCAATACCGAAGATCCCGAAAAAGCTAAAGAAATCGTTAAACAACTACCGGATCTTAATAAATTGGTACATTTTTAAAATATATATTGAATTGTTCTTACTAAATTTGTTCGCCAAATTTTTGTTCAATGCAGGTTTTAACTTATCTCGTTCATTTTCTGCAACAATTTTCTCTACCCGATGTGGTCAGTTGCACAAAAATGGATTCATCGAATTTAGCCATGGTCTTTGCGCCAAATTGTTTGCGTTGCACCTCAGATGATCCCAAAGTGATACTCGAGAATGCACGCAAGGAAATGTCATTTATGCGAACTCTTATACAACATATGGACACGTCACATGTTGCGAATCTAGTTTAATAATTGTGTGAAAAAAAAACTTCAATTTGAATATACATATACATATATATACAGATATATATATGATAAATACTAATGTGTATACATATATATTGCGTTGCATTAAATTTAAATTAAAACGAAACAATAATTGCTTTTACTTATAATATACAATCGTAATATACATACATACATATACATACTATATACATAACAATATATTTATTTTACTTCTACTAACTTAAAGAATAATGAAAGAAAAGAAAAAATTAAAAAAAAAACAAAAATATGCAAAACTCAATTTAGTCATAAGCATAATAGAAAATATAAAAAAGAAAGCAGCATGAAACAAAGAATGTCAATAATTTATTAAATTACGAATTAATGCGTTGTTCAATTAATTAGTTATTATAGCGGAATAACAAGCAAATGTGAAATTAATTGTTTTAGAACTGAATGCTTATAATTAATAACAATAATGCTAAAATACAATACAAATAACTAATACATATAAATATTATATATATATATACATACTTAAATATTCATATGAAAACTAAACAAAAAATTTATGTGAAAATATATTGAGATTATGTTTCTGCGAAT
Organism: Coremacera marginata; assembly: GCA_914767935.1. Classification (NCBI taxonomy): domain Eukaryota; kingdom Metazoa; phylum Arthropoda; class Insecta; order Diptera; family Sciomyzidae; genus Coremacera; species Coremacera marginata. Next base: position 50,650,088 of record OU612043.1, on the reverse strand, counting down.
GAAGTTAAATATTAAAAATACGCATTTTAATTTCTTCTATTTACTGGCAAAATTATAGTAATTCGAAATAATGTATAAAGCTAGTTACACTGTCTACACCGCACGAACATCAATCGTGAACGAACATTATTCGCCATCTTGTAGGTTCAAGCACACCTACTAGGTGTGTTTCCGTACTCACACTGTGTAACTTGTGGGACACTATTTTCTGTTTCCGTACTTTCTGTGCTTAAAATGGGAGAAGAAGAACAAGCATTAAACCGCTCTCTAGAGCACACAAAGTGCACAGAGAGTGCTAGAACTCAAGACTCCGAGTAAAGTAAGTACAAGCATCAAGAAGAACAAGCATCAACTTCACAAACAAATTGACGATAATTTTAATTGGTGCAATTTACGTTTAACATGTCTGCAGTCAAAATCAGCTATTTTGTTCTTGAAACTTACTAGAAGCTGTTTCCGTACTTTTGCAACTATTCTCACATTTCATTTTTACCCTCTCAGTTTGAACTTACACAAATCTTACACAGTGTAGAGTACGGAAACACACCTAGTGTAAACAGGAAATTGTGCATTCGGCCGAACATCATTAACTGCAGGGTTGAAAGCTCATTATTTTTATATTACGAGTAAAATTTCCACACCTTTTCTCAACAACAAATTCGCCTGGCAAGTATTGAGTAGTTAAAGTCTCGATTTTAGTTTAATATTTAAATCAATAAAAGTGTAAAGTAATTCATAATTAATATCAAATAATTTGCATTATATTTAAACTAATGCAATGGATTCAGATGATGAAATAATGGCTAGTGCTGCATTTATTTTAGTGGCAAGTTTATAGCAAAAGAAGGAGAGGAAAGAAAGGAGCAGCTCGGTCACCAAAAAGCTATGAAGCTAAGGAATCAAAGAAAGAAAAACTTATTATTCATATATATAGACTTTTATTAAAATAAATTTGCTGCTACTATTCTGAATCATTATTCATGAACGAAAAAAATAAAAAACCAAGTACCGAAAATAATTATTATTTTTAGTAATATAACCATACTATAAAAGTATACCACTTATTACAGTATAACAATTTCTGAATGTGGATTTCAATTCTAAAATTCTTAATATAGTATTAAAGAAGTTTTTTACTTACATTAATTCTACTTCTGAAACCACTTTGAAACGTTAACATCACTACTTGCGGCTCCGGATCGCGTAAGGATTTTTGCGTTTCGCGCCGGTATGATCATGATGGAACTAACAAGGTGGTAGTGACAGCAGGCTATATTTACACAAGCACGGCGATCATAGGTTGTCATTTGCCTGTATATTTTCTGTTTTTTTGTTTAATTTTTTCATTTTCTATTTTGTACCATTTTTGACAACCTATGATCGCCAAAAGGACTGTCACTACCACCTTATTAATTGCTTCATGGGTAGGATGAAAGAAGCGAGTCCATTTTTTTCACCTCAATCCCGTTTATTCTAATCTGGTCACTAATAATTTTCTATGCATTGCGTTTTATCGCATTCTTTTTCTAGTTTTTATCCTGCGGCGTATCCACAGGCACGGATTTCCTTTAAAAAGCTAAATAAGTTCGAAAACTTTATCGGCTTGCCACTCCATAACAATATATTTAACTTTTAGCTTTTGTATAAATAAATTTTATTTTATATTTAACTTAACACAATTACAGCAAAAATAGGAAAAATTAACGGAAAAACATAAGCAAACCCTGAACAGAATTGCATTACGTTGTTTTGGATTTAAATTTAGAACGCTTTTTGGTACTTTTCATAATTTCTTCTATTAAGCTAATCCTTTTTGCTACTTTTCTATTTTTCAAAACAGCGCAACACCGGATTCGAACAAAATGAAGAACAGAACGAATCTATTTCTTTCGGACTAGAATCCGATTGATGTTTAGAAGTCGTCGAAGTTATAGTTTTTGAAACGAACAAACAGTACAGACACAATATCCAATCGGATAAATAGATGAAATACTCTTACACAGACCTTTATCGCTGTTGTTGTAGAAACGAAGAGCTCTTGGAATCAGAATTGAAACCGACAAATATTGCGCTTAGGGGACATCGGATAACACAGGTTTCTGTCATGGCAGAATTATAAGGTAAGGTCATCACGGAGAGGAATGGAGTAGAAAGCAGAATAAACCTACATTGATGTCAAAATCAGCTGTTCATCGCGAATTTCTTTATGCTCACGTTTCGCAGTTGTTTTTAGGTTAAAACTGTTACAGGTTTTTTTGCAATTTTAAGACTTCTTTCACATTTTATAGTTTTTATTACACTTTTTATATAATATTTTCACTCAAATTAGCACAAATTTAACACCCGCGCCCGCACTGTTTGCAACTTGGAAACATAAAATATTTTCTTCATTTGCAATTTCTACGAAATTCGTCGTTTTGACATTAATGTTGCGTCTCATTATCCACTCTTCGTTGACGCGTGAGAGCACTCAGCGCAGCGGCCCTACCTTATCATTGTATCATGGTTTCTGTGACATCTAAAAGAGACACCGAATTCGATTCGAATATAATACCGCCAAATCAGAATCCATGAGACCTAAGCGAAATATTTGTCGGTTTTAATTTTGATTCCAAGAGCTCTTGGTTTCTACAACAGCCCCGTATATTAGAACACCCAGAAAAGCAATCACGTACTGGATGTTAATTTCAGAAACACAAGAGCATTACCCTGTGCCCTATTTTGTAAAAGCGGTATGCGACAAAAAATTCCATACTGCCCTTAATAGTACCATTTCGACCATACCATTTCGGGTATATGCCAGCCCGCCCGTACTACTGCGCGACTCCCGTTGGTCAATCTAGACTTGTGCAAGCGATGTACACAAACCATAGCCAGCACGAATCTCCCAGAAGGTCCAACCCATGATAGTCACGTGGGTAACTCGGTCCCGCCAAATGAGGGTCTACAACATCCCAGCAACGAGACAAAAAATGCATGCTTGCAAGAAAAAAAGCACTTATTTGTTTTTGACTGGCAACCTCGATTTAAGGCGTGGATTGTAATCCATATCATTAAACGAAGTGCTTAAACGCGTGTAATAACTTAATTTACACCAAGTCTCCCTTTTGCCGTGTCAATGAAAACATTAACCATGTCGTGACACATATTCCGTCTCGCTTTTATAGCCTTATTTTGTATCCTTGCCGTGATAAGGTAGATAAGGTAGATAGATAAGGTCAACCTCACCCGACGGGTATGACTATCCAGTGACTATTTCAACTGGACCATTGGTACTCCATTGCAGGCTTTTTTCACAAGGATCTACCTTAATCTCTTGATTTTTACGTCAGTAGACAAGACTTTTCCACGAATGTTACGCCTCTATGCATCTACTGCCAACCATACTCCTTTACTCCTGGCTTTGGACAGGCAGGTTTACATCCGAAGATCTTCCCCTGGCGGAGTTCAAAGGCCGAACAGTCCGAACGAAAAATTCTTCGTTCGTTCGCCCTAATTTACTGTGTACACCAGGCAAACAGCGTTCGTGATAAATTTATAGCGAACGCTGTTCGTTCGGACTTGGTGTTTACACCGTTCAGTAAAACTTCTAGGTCTCAAACTTAAAAATATTCTATTAAATTCTGTCTATTTACAAATTGCTTACACAAACAATGACTACTTAAAAAATTATACAATCTTAAGTTATAATGACATTATAAAAAGCTACTCTCGATCCACATTACTATTATCGTCATCATCGTCCCCATCGGATACGTACTCCTTTGTTGCAACGACAACACCCGTATGTGCCGATCCAGAGTTTTCACTCCCTGCTGCTGAAGTGTGGTTTAGGGACCGTTTGGAAAGATTTGCGCGGCGCCATTTCGCTCGACGATTTTGAAACCACGTTTTTACCTGGCGATCTGTTAGCTTTAGTTGTAGCGCTAAGTGCCGTCGTTCTTCGGGCGATAAATATTTTGAGCTGGAGAAACGACTTTCGAGATTTTTTGTTTGTTGCGTTGTGAAGCGTATTTGTCCACCTTTCCGTTTGACACCAAAATTGGACATATAGAAACCGGGATAGGCATTGCAGTACAATGCAGTGGCGGCGGCATTATTGGGGAAGCCTGTAAATAAAAATCACAATATTCTTTACAAAACATTTCATTAGATTTATTGGTTTGGGCGTTTAAATGGTGGATTTAGATTGGTAGATGGGTAAAGATGTTTGATTTGAAATCGATTTACAACTAAACAAAGGTCAACTCGTATCGTACTTTAGTTATCTTCTATATAAGGTATTTTTCATATATATAACGCCACTTCGAAATTTGAAATATTTTTGTAACGGCCAGTTTAAACAAAAGATAATGTTTTGCGAATTTTGTCATCTATTCACAGCAACAATTGTGAGCAAAAGTGAAGTCGATTCTAATAACGGTACATTATCTGTTGCTTAATATCACTTTTGATGCTGTTTCATATTTATAATGCCATTTCAAAATTTTGAATAAAAAACGATTTTTATTGAATTTAAAAAAAAATTATTAAATTACTGTTCCGTTGGTTCCAGTGATATTGTTGATGCGATTTGGCATACTAGCAATTAATTTTTTTAATGTATTTGAATCAATTTTGCTCCATTCTTCGAGAATAACTGATTTCCGTTCATCAATGTTGCCAAATTGTCTGTTATTTTTAATCATCTGGCGTACAAGAACTCCCCACTAATTCTCGATGAGATTACAATCTGCAGAGTACGCCGGCCAATCCAATAAATCAATGGTACTGGCCTGAAACCATCTCGATTTACGTAGATTGCCGCATTATCTTGCTGGAAAACTAGTTGTGTCTTTCCTTTTTTTTTTCTAAAAGTGGAGTCAAATTGCTATCCAGCGCACGAGTGTAGTCAGCGCTCTTCATGCTTGAACTTTAAATATCAGAAAAGCACCCCACATCATTACATTATCTCCACCAAAACTTCATTTAGAAAACAGAAGTGGTTCGCGGCGTATGTCGTACTAATAATGACAAAATCCATCCGGGCCATCAAGATTCCATATTTTCTCATCGAAAAAAAATGACATGTAAATAATAACCCTCAACGTGGGACCCTTTTTTTAAAACATTATTGAAAAGCAATTTGTTGAATTTGTTCCTATGTTCCTTCTTGCAAATTCCAAGCTCGTTCTCTTATGCTTGCTAGTAAGAGCAGGAACACACTTCATAAGTTCACTACGGATATGTTTACACTGTTACCGGTGTTCGGGAAACTTCTTCAGTAACAACACTCCGCAACTCTTTTAAACTGTGTTTAGTGTTGCTCACAGCTCGGATTATTTTCCGCTGATCGCGGTTACAGAGGATTTTTTTTTGGCCCGAAAATTTTGTCTTGTCGTAATTTAGAGGATTGTTAAAAAAATTTATACGCCCGTTTTCCCGAATTCCATAGCCTTCTTTTTTAAGAATTTTAATTTTTTCCATTTCTTCGCAAGTAAATTGGGTTGCACGAGGCATACCGGTCTAAATTTTTTTCTATTGTTAAGGTCTTGAACACTGAATACACAATTTTATTAATTAATATTTGCAAGTAGCGTTATAAATATGAAACAGCATTAAAAGTAATATTTAGTAATGTACCGTAAACAATGTACCGTTATTAGAATAAACTTCGCTCTTGCTCACTACTGTTCTTGTGCATAGATGACCAAATTCGCAAAACATTCTGTTTTGCTTAAACTGGCCGTTACAAAAATATTTCAAATTTCGAAGTGGCTTGGCATGAAACACACCTTACATATAAATCAATTGCTGCACGTTAGTCCCGCTAAGACTCAAAAATGGCTCGACCGATTTGGGGATGGTTTAAAAAATTGGAAAATTTTGGTGGAAAAGTTGGAAAATCGTGAAAACCAAAAGAGGCGTTTTAGTGTGGAAATTTTGTATTTTGAATCGAAAATGTCACACATCTCCTTAAGTTCTTCATCGATTTCTTTGAAATTTGGTAGAGAGGTAAACTATCACTCAGGTCAGGTTTAAAGATATATTTTATTTTCCGTGCCCATTCAGACCGCCTACTAAAGGCGTTGCAACAGTTTCACCATATGGTGGAAAAAGTATATGTTTTCACAGAATTAAACGACTTGGCCGATTGAGCTCAAATTTTGGTAGCAAATATGTTTCGTGTACGAGATGGCTTAGGAATAATGAAAGGTTATATTAGATAATGGGCGTGGCACCTCCCATGCAAACCAAACCCCTCAAACGTGATATCTTGGCCGATATCTGGATTACTGAAAGGTTATTTCGAGCTGAGCAAAAAATCGTGTGGGAGGGGGGTCTATTATCACATTTTTAGGAGCTACAGGGTTAATTAATATTTCACGACTTTGGCTTACGTTATTGTTTCTAGCAGAAAATCTAAATAACATAACTTATTTTGATAGCTCAGAAAATGATACTTATTTGAAAACAGTGATATTATCTACTGCATAACTAATTGTAATGTCATTATTTATCATTATTTTCTAAAAAGTATAATTTTTTTAGTACAGCCAACTTTTTTATTTTTTAAGATACATATGTTTATGTTTTTGGTGTCATTGAAAATAAAATTGAATAAATTACAAAATTGATCCAAAAAAAATTTCATTTATTACGCAAAATTCTGAGAAATTTGCACTCAAAGTTGAAATTTGGCAGTGTGTGCTGAGATTGTGGAGACGGCACTTCTCCAATTTAATTACTGGCGACGATTCCACCAATGCCGCCCATGGAGAGCGCAGTTCAGAGCTACCAATCAACAATGACGGAGTGGAAGTACCGCCACCTAGTCATGAAGAGGTTCGAGTTGCTATCCAACGACTCAAAAACAACAAAGCAGCGGGTGCTGACGGCCTGTCAGCTGAATTGTTTAAAACCGGCGGCGATGAATTGATAAGGCGCATGCATCAGCTCATCAGCAAAATATGGCTAGAAGAAAGCATGCCCGACGATGGAACCTCAACGTACTGTGCCCTATACCTAAGAAAGGAGACCCAACAATATGCGCCAGTTATAGAGGTATCAGTCTTATTTCCATCGCATATATGGTTCTCTCAAGCGTACCGTGTGAAAGATTTAAGCCGATTACAAAAACACTGATTGGACCTTATCAGTGTGGCTTTCGACCTGGTAAGTCCACCATAGACCAGATTTTCACGCTACGACAAATCCTGGAGAAAACCCACGAAAATCAAATTGACACACACCATCTCTTTGTCGATTTTAAAGCTGCGTTCGATAGCCCGAGAAGGGATTACCTATAAGCAACAATGTCTGAGTTCGGTTTACCTGCAAAATTGATTAGACTTTGCAGAATGATGTTGAGCAACACACGCAGCTCCGTCAAGGTAGGAAATGACCTCTCCGAAACCTAGCTTTCGATATAGAAAGCGGTTTCAGACAAGGCGATCCACTGTCTTGTGATCTCTTCAACATCATCATGGAGGGGATCGTACGAAGGGCCGGTGTGTATCCTAATGGCACCATTTTCTACAAAGGTGTCCATGCCCTTGCGTACGCTGATGATATTGATATTGTCGGCAGAACCAAGAGAGATGTTACCACTGCTTTCACCGCTATGGAAAAGGAGTCAGCCAAAGTGGGTTTGACGATAAATTAGGATAAAACAAAGTATATGCTGTCTACAAGCAAGAGAGCGCGGCGTCTAGACTCACACGTTTCATCCGGCAGCTATAACTTTGAAGTAGTCAAGGAGTTTGTATACCTTGGCACCGCCATTAATAACAACAACGAAGTCAGCCTGGAGATAAAGCGAAGAACAATAATTGCTAATAGGTGCTACTACGGGTTCAGTAAGCAACTAAGTTCCAGAGCCCTCTCTCGATCGACAAAACTAACACTCTACAAGACGCTCGTTCTACCTATGTTGCTTTATGGCGCTGAGGCATGGGTAGTTTCGCAAACTGACGCAGCTGCTCTGGGGGTGTTCGAGGGAAAAGTTCTTCGCAAAATCTTTGGTCCTGTTCGAGTCGGCGAGGACTATCGCATCCGAATGAACCACGAGCTGTATGAGCTCTACGAAGACATTGACGTAGTTCGGCGTATAACTGTGCAGCAACTACGCTGGCTGGGTCATGTCCATCGTATGGACGACGAAGCTCCAGCGAAAAAGGTGCTCGAGGCGAGTGTCGCTGGTCAACGACGACGAGGGAGACAATGCCTCCGATGGATGGACCAGGCCGAAGAAGCCCTAACCGCACTTGGTGTATCCGATTGGTGCAAAGCAGAGGCGCCTGGCGAGAGCTGATGAGGTCGGCCGAAATCCGGACACGGGTTGTTACGGCCACCTAAGTAAGAAAGTATGTCGATGTCACCGACTGGAAATTAACTTTGGTCTATTTTATGACGATTCCCAAAATATTTTGGCTGTCACGATTATCGCCAGTGAGCTAAGCCATTTTGAAATCACCTCCAAAAATGAAGCTCTTCATAAATATTTCGGCTGGTGTGGCTGTTCTAAACTGCATCGAAGAATTTACAATTTTTGCCTAATATGACCATTTGAATTTATAATTTATATAATACAAAATAATGATGATTTTTCTTACCGAAAAGTTCTTTAGATCTCCGCCGCGGGCGGCTGAAACACACGCTACGCCACTGACATACGATAATTTTAGTGTAGCTGACGCTGCGGAATGATAACGTTTGTGCTCATTTTCAAGCTATCGTTTAGTACTGTTTGTGTTTGCGTTCAAGTTCACACAACTTTAATGCTACAGAATAAAGAGTGAAGTAATCTACGATACTCAACGTTATCTCTCAACTTTTCGCTACACTCAAAGAAAAAATTTTCAAAATTAATAAATAACTTTTGTTATTCCGTAACAAAACCAAGTCGTGAATCGATTAAATTTTATCATAAATGCTTCATATTTTTATCAATTCGAAAGAAATTTTATCTATTTGATTGAAAACTTAATAAAACGTTAACAAATTGAATGTGTTGATTTGAAAAAATGTGTTTTATTTGTTTGAAAAATGCTTTTCTCAACTTGATATAAACTTATTCACGATAACAAAATCGTCAATCAGTTGGAATAAAATTTTAGAATTTTTATAAATAGTATTAACAAACTTACTTCATTGGTTTGATAAATAGGTTTGTTGTGCTGAAGAAATTATTTACAAAATTGATAATCGCTTGAGTCACGCGGATAAAATTTCAATTTCGTAATGATGAAATGAATTATCAATTTAAAAAACTTTCAATCACTACAACAAAAATAGAGGTCTGGCTTTTCGGTAGCGTTATTTGTTGTTCGCAGTAATTATAGAAAGCTATTTTGTGAGTTGTGTACGTTTTATTTAATTTGTGAAACAAAAAAATTATTTCAATAACAATTCAGTGAGAGTAAGGAATTAAGGAGTGAAACTAATGTAAAAATTACATTTTCCCAGTGAACCAAAACTACCGTTTTTGAATTCATTTATAAACCTTTGCGGGTAGAAACGTTCATTTTCGGCACTCATAAATTAACCCTTTTTGTATCATTTGTCTGACTAAAATGCCTCTCAAAAACGAACCTTATTTTGTTCGTAAATGAGTTAAAAAAAGAACCATAAATTATCCTTTTTTTTTGTTCGGAAATGAGTTAAAGAAAGAACCATAAAAACTTCTTTTTCGGCACTCGAAAATGAACCCTTTTTGTATCAATCTTTGGACTGAATTGCCTCTCAAAACCAAACCTTTTTTTGTTCAGTAATGCGTTGAAAAATAACGAAAATAATAAATAATGAATTATAAATTTTATTACTGCATAATACTATTTATTATTACATATCGATATTTTGTTGAAGAAGCAATGATTATGATAAAAAAATTGTTGTTTTAAAAATTATCAATTGATTTTAATTGATCAAATGGGAAAAGGCGTGATTGTTTTTCAATTTGACAAACTTTCATATTATATATGAAATACCAAAATAGTTAAGTTATTAATTGGGGAATTTATTTGATTACTTTTTTGCATGGAATGTTTTCGTGGTTTTCATTCTATTTGGGCTTGATTTTAATTTTTGATAGAAATGTTGAAATGTTGGAAATTTTCATACTTGTAGCAGTACATCTATGTATCTCGCACTTGTAGACGGTTGTATGAAGGTTAACATTTTCATTTTAAGTTCCTTTTTTTAACTGATTTTAGAATATAAAAAGTAACATTTATGATCCATTTGTGAACTCATTTATGAACAAAAAATGGTTCGTTTATGAGAAATTGTTTCCTACTGATATGATAAAAAAAAATTATTCTTTTTTGAACTGATTTCAGAATGCAAAAAAGAAACATAAATGATTCATTCCCGAATTAATTTATGAACAAAAATGGTTCATTTTCAAGGAAGTCTTACCTACTGAAATTTTCAAGGAAGTCTTACCTACTGAAATGATACAGAAATGATTCATTTTCGACTCAAAATAAGTTTTTAATGAATTTCACAAAATATGTACAATTTTTCTTCATTGGAAAAGCTTTCACGAATTTAATCTTTCTAAGCAAACACTTTTAAGCGACAAAATATAAAAGAAAAAAATTAAAAAAAAAATTCTAACCAAAAACGTTCGCAAAACTCTCACCTTACTCAAAACCTTCGCTTATGGTTCAGTGGGTATTAGTAGATAGACAACAGCATAACATCATTATGTATTAAAACGCAAAAATATAAGTCTCTATGAAACAGTTGATAATGTAATTATGTATCCATTATCCAACATCCACCATATTGGCCATTTATACGCTGTAAAAATATTTTCTCTAAATGCAACTATGAATTTGACGCTTTTGATTGGTGCAAACAAACCTCAACAGTTTATTGTGCTATCCTGTTCTCTCATATATTCCATGCTGCTTTTGGTTCCACCCACTTGTTAACGATTACTCGTTGGCCAAGACATCTAAAGCAATATAATGCCAATTGTTATCATTGTGCTATCAATAAAAAATGGAGCAGCATTTAAGGCATGCCTGTGTGTGTGTGCTGCTTTGTAACAAGCTGCGCAAATATGCGTCAATATATGCTGCGCGTGGTTTTATCTACAAGTTTCCATAAGAATTGCCAAATATTCAACTATCAAAAATTATTGTCTGTCGTCAATCGGTTGGTATTCGGTCAGAGATTAGTTAAAAGCAGTCAGCTGTTAGCGCTTAGATTTTAGTTTTTTTTTTTTTAAATATCAAGCACTAATGTAGCTTGGCGCTTCTCTAAATTCAAATCAGCAATTAAGAATACGTTATAAAACAAAAATGTTTATTTTATCTTCAATTTTTAACTGTTATTATTTGTTATTCGATTGTTTAACTTTTAAGGTGCTTATCGTCGATTAATCATATAAAGACAACGTTTATTAATCGTTTTCAAAAGCAGTTTTCACTAACCTTCAATCACACCACCCACCCTCTCTCTTCACACTAACCAAATAACATGCGATAGCCAGTGTTTGTTTTGAAAGTGGTTCCAAAATAAATAAAATAAGATAAATTTTGGTGTTTATACTCATTCACCGTGTTCAAAGGAACGCGCAGATGGCGCTGCATTGTAATGCATTTGAGTGTCATTGGCGCCAACACTTGACTTCGACAAACAAAAAAAAACAAAAAAAAAACTTACATATTTATCAATTTGAAATAGTTGTGTTGAACATTGATGATTATTTGGTTGTATAGGGGAACTTTCGTATTGTTAAAATTCAGAACAGAACAGAACAGATAAATTTTGTTAAACTATCATTTATTTGTTTATTACTCTAACTTTTAAACGAAAGTGTCTAACATGGTATTGTATAATTTACAAAGTTATCATCGCAGACGATATAATCAAAATTGAACAGAGGAGGTCTTTATCTATTTACATAAAAGGTTCTAAAATATGTATTTCAACCAGAAGCGTCCCGACACATTTCGAAGTGTCGACCAGGTGAACTATGATTTTTGCCCCCTCTGCCATCAACAAAATATTATAAAATTTTAAATTATAACGTAGCATACAGAAAGTCCCCACATGACTGCTTGTGTCAAAAATTAACTTTAGCGGTTCAATACCATTTCTTTTTTTATGATCCGGCCCATGATACAATAATAAGGTAGGGTAAGGAGATTCACCACACCGACCTCGAATGTCAAAATGTGTTTTAGCATTGCCACTTTTCTGTATTATTGATAAATGTGGGATAAATAATAAGAAAGGAAATTATTTGTAGGATAAATAGGATAAATTCTGACAAATGTATTTACAATGAAATAAATCGCTGTTTTGTGATTTTAATGCTTTGTTTTCAATAAATTGCTATTGCATATTAGTCTTAGTTCAGCTTTTTGTGTTCTTTATTTCATATTTAAAATGTTTGTTCTAATGTAATAAATGTAATAAAAATAATAAAAATGTAATATATTATTCTTTTATTGCCGTTTGATAGAGAAACTGACTGACGGAGAAAATTGACACATTGCTTTTATTTCATCTTTATATTCTTTTTATTTAATCTGTTGGAACTTTTCCCTTTATATGACAGATGGCAGAAATTCTTTTTAACACTATTAAAATTTTTTAAATTAACTATAAATATATATTTACTTAATATATTCACAAATTACAAGAACTGAAGTGCACTTCTGTATCAGAGAACGATTTTATAGGGAATGTCCTATGGGCAAATGGCGAATGGAAAAACCCAAAAAAAAAAACTTCAGAACTTTTCTAATAACGAAATAATGTACATCCCCGTTTGCCAGTGCATACATTTAATAACTTCACTTTCGAAGCGAAAGTCGAAGCGAAATATAAATATTAAAGTATAAAGTGCGTTAAAAAAAAATTAAAAAAATTGTCTGAAAAAAGGAGACAAAGTGATATTTTATCACAATTATCGCTTGTCGAATGTGTTACACATTCCAATTTTTGCCGAACATCAATGTTAACGAAGTTATAACATGTCGCCACAGCTAAGCAATTCATCAAAAATGCAAAGAAAAATTATGGATTTTTGTTGAATATTTTATAAGATACGGCAGCACAGTATTTCATAATTTTGACATTCCAGGTCGGTGTGGTGAATCTCCTTACCCTACCTTATTATTGTAGGGTAAGGAGATTCACCACACCGACCTCAAATGTCAAAATGTGTTTTAGCATTGCCACTTTTCTGTATTATTGATAATTGTGGGACATATATTAAGAAAGGAAATTATTTGTGTTCGAAGCATTGAATGACGCGAATTGTCATTTTCATCCTGTCTTCTTCAAAAACGTATAGCTGAAATCAAGAGGAACATAAGTAAAGTAGAGAGAGGACAGACTTGAACGTTTTGACTTTATGCTCTGTTCTTACATTTTGTTCTTATTTTTTATTTAATTTCAAAAGAAAATACGAAACACTTGATGAACACTTTAAACTGATGCGTCAAACTTAAAAGGGAGTATCAAAACACTGACTGGTCAAGTATTGACTAGTGTAAACCGGCCGGCACTATGCAAAACATAAACGAACAGAACTGCTATTGAAAAATTTAACTATATTCCGTCTCCTTCTTGCAATTAAAGAAAATCAGTGTGAGAAATAGAAAAACTATACGTCACGAAAGACATTCTGTCTTGCGCATAACGATGCAACTTTTTTGCCTGTCTTGTCGTAATCTGGTTTCTATTATTTTTGCAGCCGTATCTTAAGAAAACATCCATGAAAAATCCATGTTTGTTCCAAGGTTGATTTATAAGGTTGTCGCAAGGGAGAGAGCGAGTACCCATAATTGTCAAATCGAAGTTGACAGCTCATAGAAATTCTGCAAGTGCGCTCTTTTATCATCCGTTTTTCTTTCGTAGTCATTCGCAAAATTGGCTGGTTTTGACAATTATGGGTACTGAGAAGAGAGTGCGATCAGCCCTGCGACAACCTTATAAATCAACCTTGGTTTGTTCTTAATGTATTTGATGAATTATTTATTTGTGGGGACATGTTTTAACTTCGTAAACATCGATATTAGACAATTTGTCGAAAATTGTTATGTTGTAACACATTCGACTGGCAATCATTTTGACAAAATATCGCTTTGTTTAATTTTTTCAGACAATTCTATTAAATTTTTTAATGTTCTACATACTTTAATATTGATATTTAGCTTCGACATTTCCTTCGAAAGTAAGTTATGACATGTAGCCACTGAAAAACGGGGAAGTACATTATTTTTCTATTAGAAAAGTTTTTTTTTTGGTATTTCCATTCGCCAGTAGGCCATAGGCCATTTGCTATAAATTCGTTCTCTGATATAGTAGTGCACTTAAGTTTTTGCGATTTGTGAATATATTAAGTAAATATATATTATGTGTTTTATATAAATCCAATAATTTTTCAATTATCAAAGGTTATATTTTATCGAGCTCAAGTTGTTTTTTTCGGAAAGCAACATTGACTTTGAGCTCGATAAAATATAACCTTAATAATTGAAAAATTATTGGAGTTATATAAAACACATAACTTAAAACTTATGAAAGAAGGTCGTAATTAATTTACAAATAAAGTAAATATATATATTTATAGTTAATTTAAATATTTTTGATAAGGTCAAAAAGAAGTTCTGCCAGCTGCCATATAACATGAAACATAGATAAGACTAAAAAAAAATTAAATAAAAGTAATGTGCTAATTTTCAAAAACAAATTATTTATTTATGTTCAACAGTTTCTCTGTCTTATGACAATAAAAAAATTATGTAGTGCATTTATGGTGGACATTAGAATAGAAATTTTATATAAAAAATTAAGAACACAAAAAGCTAAACAAAAACCAATGGGCAATAGTAATTTACTGAAAACAAAGCTTTAAGCAGCGATTTATTTCATTGTAAATACATTTGCCCTTAATTATCCTATTTATCCGACATAGAATCCCCTTTCTTATTATTTGTCCCACATGTATCAATAAGACAGAAAAGTGGCAATGCTAAAATACATTTTGACATTCGAGGTCGGTGTGGTGAATCTCCTTACTCTACCTTATAATTGTATCATGGATCCGGCATCACTATATTTTTTTATTTTTTTTTTTTTGTATTGGTTTTGACATTAGCAGTCAGTGGGGAGTTTTTGAATGCTACCTTATAATTATATCATGGGATAACCCATGTTTGAGGGGAGTTTCTGTGGCTTATTTTCAGTAGCCCATTTTTCTCGTTGTGACACTTTTTTTCTCAATCCTTCTTTTACCCTCTCCCTGCAAGTAAAGTACGTAAACATACCTCATATATACGATGTTTTTGATAGTTAATGCAACATTAAGTAACTAATCATTCGCTTTAAAGTTTAATTTCGTGTTTCGCAGGTTTCTGCATTTTTCTAGATGCAGTCGCTAGTTTAATTTTTTGTCGCATGCTAGGTCCCATGTTTATTGCCAATATACCGGTTGTTCAATAAGTTTCTATAATAGAAATAAAAAAAAACATAATTTTATGGCTTTAAATCAGCTATGAACACAATCAGCTCACGAGCTCAGAGCTTTTTAAAAAATGTACACGTTTTTAAGTAATGATATTTGATAATTTTGGAGGGGACTTGGCTGGTTAAATTTTAAGGGCCGATGTTGAATGTGAACCACACCTAAACGTCAAGTTTTTTCTGCATTTCATTTGACATTTCTCAATATCAGACTAACTCAATTTGAACTGTGGAAAGATACACAATCGAGCAACGTGTTAAAGTTATTCAGGCTTATTATGAAAATGGGCGTTCAAATCAAAATGCATATCGTGCACTTCGTGATTTTTTCGGTCAAATTAATTGTCCAAATGTGCGTACAATCGCAAATATCGTGCAAAAATTTGAGCAAACGTCTGTAAGAGATGCGAAACACCAGTGCATGCTCGTACAGCTCGTACTGCAGAAAATATTGCTGCTGTTCGCGATAGTGTGGCTGAAGAGACGTCCACCTCAACTCGTCGTCGTGCCCAAGAAGTGCACCTCTCTTTTTAACTTTTAACTTTTTATGGCCCGAATTGGAAGACATGAATGTGGACGATATGTGGTTTCAATAGGACGGTGCCACTTGCCACACAGCTAACGAAACAATGGCTCTTTTGCGCGACAAATTCAATGGCCGTGTTATCTCACGTGGTAGCGATGTCAATTGGCCGCCAAGATCATGTGATTTGACACCGTTGGACTTCTTTCTTCGGGGTTCTTTGAAAGAAAAGGTGTTCGTCGATAAGCCAGCAACAATTTAAGAGCTAAAGGATGAGATAATTCGGCACATTAACGGCATAGAACCTCACTTATGCCTCAGCGTCATCGAAAATTTGGACCATCGTATGGAGGTGTGCCGCCGAGGTCGCGGCGGCCATTTGGCCGATAATTTGTTCCATACATAATTGAACCATACCAATATTATCATAATAAAAAGAAATGACGATAATTTACTAAATAATTTGTGTTTTATTCAAAATCAACATCGGCCCTTAAAATTTGACCACCTTTTATATTAACGAAAGCTTTTCTATTTTTATGGTGTCACTTTGTATGGAAGATAGGCGTGGTTTTGATCCAAATTTTGCCAAATATCATGGAGATTGTTCATATTATATATCAAAGCTAATCTGCAACATTTCAAGATATTTCTTTAATTTTTGTGAATTTTTAAGAGATTTTACATTTAAAATAAAGTCACTTTGTATGGGAGTAGGCGTGGTTTTCATCCGATTTTACCAAATATCTTAGTGATGGTCTATATTTCTTTTATTTGAGCAGATTTTTAAGAGATTTTACTTTTAAAATAAAGCCACTTTGTATGAAAGGTAGGCGTGTTTTTCGTCCGATTTTTCCAAATTTCATAGCCAGAATTTAAATTGAAGATAATTCAAGATCATTTCAAGGCATTTCTTTTATTTTTGTGGATTTTAAAGACATTTCACGGGTAAAATAAAGCCACTTTGTATGGGAGGTTAGACGTGGTTTTCATCCGATTTGGCGAACCATTTTCGAACTTGATCTTACTTTTTTAAAAATAAACTTTTATTTTGATTTTCATCGCGATAGCTTTAAAATTACGGCTGTAATCGTGTCGACAGACGGACAAACAGACGGAAATTATACATACGTCAACATATGATAGATCTTTGAAGGCAACAGTGATGACTACCGTAAAAAAATCCATTTTCTTTTTGAACAACCCAATATTTTAATAAACTCGCCAAAAATTCTGTGTTTAAACTGTCTTAAATTTATAAACCGAGTTTAAACTCCGAATTTTGAGTAGCTATATACCAAATTAAATTTGAATTAACCAGAGTATAAACCAACACTGGAGAACTGACATTAAGGGCTTTCCACACTTGGTCAATGCAATCCCAACGCAACTTCAATGCAACAGCGAAAAAGTAGAAAAGCAATGCAATTATAAACCGAATGCTTTCAGACTTGCTTCAAAAGTCGTGCAACATGTGTAATTATATAATAATTCATGTTTTTCGACTTCTTACACTAATTTAATAAGGGTATTCATGCAATGCCGAAAACGAGCCGAATATGCCGAAAATCGGAAAAACCGAAAACGGAAAAAAATTTGTATGGAATCTGATATTCGGCATAGTTTCCAGTTTTCCGCACGATTTTGATGCGTAAATAGCGCCGAATATTTTCGGCAACCAGTTGCTGCCACCTTTCAAATATTTTACATATATTTAATACAAATATTAAACCAATGTTGCCACTTTTTCAATGCAATTTAAAGAACAGCTGATTGATATACGGCATTCGCCGATAACTAAAAAAAGGTACCTCATGCAAAAACAGCGAATATTTTCCGATATTCGGCATCGGAAAATGTTCGGCATTGCATGAATACCATTAATATATAACACTTGCTCATTTATACTGCAAACTATTTCTTCTTCTTCTAGATTCTGTTAATGAAAAAAATTAACTAATTAATTAACTTATTCACCTTGATTAATATATAGCGTACTGCACTACAAATAATTGAATTCACAAAACAAACTGATGCAACAAGTCGTCGATGAAAATTGCGGAAAGCCGCGTTGCGTTGAAGCAGTTGAGAATGTGTCGAGAACTTGTTGCGTGCAAGTTGCTTAATCTGAATGTTCCGGTATAAATACTCAGGCTAGCAACTTGAGTTGGAGTTGCGTTGACTAAGTGTGGAAGGCCTAAGTTGTAAATATTGATAATATTGATTTTTTTTTAATTTAAGAAATGAAGAAACGTAGAAGTGTAGGATCATGACGTGGCCGGAATTCGATCCTGGGACCTCTGGATGGCAGCCAAATTTAAATCGCAATTATTCAAACTTTTTAAAAATTTCTAACACTTTTTTCTCCTTACCTTCGCAATCCAAAAACGAATTATATGGCTGGCAGTATGGCGATGACGTTGTTGACATTGCCGCCTGAAAGTGTGGCATAAACATTGCGGAATTCTTCTGCAAATTCAGAATCTGCTGATAAAATAACGATGCCGGATCGTAGACTGCATCAAAATTCATTGTATTAGCGACGGCGGGTGTTAGTAAATTCTTATTGCTATCCGAATTAAGCATGAGATTTTTAAAATTTAACTGTGCATGCTGCATATCAGCAGATGGAAAGCACTCTCCACTATTACGCAAAGCGGTGGTCAAATTTGAATTTGTCGCTAAGCCACTGACTACCGTCGGTGTTAGATCATTGCCGGCATTAGCGCTAGATTTGCGTTCTAAAATATTTTCTATGGAAAATAAAGATTTTGTCGCTAGCTTATTTGTAGTTTTTGTGGAATCCATTGTGACAGCTAAAAACACAATTAAGAATCAAAAAGCACAAAGATAGATTCAAACACAACCGTTTTCAAGCCCCCAACTAATTGTTCGAAGCCAATAAATCGAACTAAATCAGATTTTGTCGAAAATAATTCAATAAAGTATGAGTACAGGTAATAGATATCTTCATTAATAAGTATTCATATTTCACTAAATTAATGATAATGTCCTCCCCTGACTTAAGTTCTTTTTTTTTTTCTTTTTTCGTTATAGATAACAATAAATGCGATATAGTCAGCATACATGGCTCAATATATGAAAAATATAACTTGGTCAAATGGTGGTTGGATGGTTTTTTTTTTTGTTTTGAGTACGTGGATGCGCGGTCTTTTTGATCGAGTAATTGTTAATCACCGCTTATCAGCTCGTAGTGCTGCTGTTAAATTATTTTATTTATTGTGAGTGTAAACAGTGAATTGCCCCTGTCATTCTAATGTCCATACTTCTTGGTGGTTGATGGTGCCAGTTTTTGTGGCACCATAGAACAAAACGATCTTTTCGAAAGCTCATTGACAAGGCGATTGATATGCAATATTTTAAACACACAAAATAAAAATTTTGTGTTAAAAATTGTAAAGATTATTTTTTTTATATATTTTATATTGTAATCGTTAATATTGATTGAATAATATTGATTGAACCATCAAACCATAATATAGCTTGAATACTTGACCGGAGATAAAAAATCAAAACAAGACCAGTAGCTCGTTTCTGTTACTCATACCGATCAGAGTTACCTACTTATATTACCGATTTGACGTCGCTCTGACGTCACTCTCACCTGCAATGCTTCTGTACAAATCTGGGGCCGAATTGCAGCATCCGTGAAGGAACGAGCTTTCGAATCGAATAAAATTCCACTCCGATTATTTTTTCGTATGACAGCATTCGATCGAACGATTATTTTATCATCTCTAGCTGTCAAATAGTAATTTTTAAATATAAAGAAATTGTTTTGATATCGCACGGAACTTTTTTGAGGATTTATTGAATTAAACCTTTTCTGCTGCATATTTTGGATAGGCAAACAACTAGATATGTAAGCAAATTAATTTTTCAACAGTCATTACCGCCAGGCTTTACCATTTTTAATTGGTGTACCGCAGGCATTAAGCTTTCGACTCAACTCTTCCCAAAGTTGGATAGCCTTTACTTTGCCTTGCACGCTGCTTGGAATAATATTTTTGCCGGCATAATTGAAGATGAACGAAAACTCAAAATTTACATTTTTTTTTTTTTTTTTGTGGAATATATGTATTAAAACCTTCTAAGCTCAAATCGAATGTTGGGAAAATGGACAACAAAAACTTGTGAATTTTTTTACAAGCTTTATAGGTATCAAAAGAAAGGTTATGCTGTTACCTATTCAACCTGTTTCCTATCAATCATTAAAATACATGCATTTCTTTTAAAGATATAGCTTTTTACATACATTTACATACACGATTTCGTTGAATAAGTAATAGCATATCTTTTGATACTAATAATGCTAGGGTTTGTAGGAAAATTCACAAATTTTTGATGTTAATTTTCCCAACTTTCGAGCCCTGTAACTTCTAAGCCACTTGAGAGCGGAGCGAAATTTTTTCACCATTAGCTTTTTTAGCTCCAAATACACATTTTCCAGTCCATTTTCACTCATTTTCAATTGTTCCCTTTTGCCAAGTACCCCGACTGAAAGAACCTATGTATAAGAACCTAGTCCAAGGCGAACATATTAAGTAAGTGCGGCGCTTCTATCCTTATTCTATATAATAATTCCATAAGAAAGTAATTGCATAACGCTTGAATTATTTGCAAAGAATTAGGAAATAGGGTTAGACATGCCTTTATTATAACCCAACGCGTTCTGCGTAAGGGGTATATTAACTTAGTCATTCCGTTTGTAACGCCAATGAGGAGGCGTGGCAGGTATAGAAAAGTGTATCGGCATCACCTCCTCAGTCGATTTCCGTGTGTCTGTCTGTCCGTCGACACGATTACAGCCGTAATTTTAAAGCTATCGCGATGAAATTCAAAATATAAGATTTTTTTAAAAAAAAAGAAGATCAAGTTCGAAAATGAGCCAAATCGGATGAAAACCACGTCTACCCCCCATACAGCGTGACTTTATTTTTACAGTAAAATCTCTTAAAAATCCACAAATATTAAGGAAATGCCTTCAAATTTTGTACATAAGCTCAATGTCAATCCTGACTATGAAATTTGAAAAAATCGGATGAAAACCACACCTACCTCCCATGCAAAGTGGCCTTTTTATTAATGTAAAATCTCTTAAAAATCCACAAAAATGAAGGAAATGTCAACCTCTTCAACGTCATTTGGTATGAACTTCCCAAAAGACGCAACATAAGGTATGTTTCATACATATAACGCCACTTCGAAATTTGAAATATTTTTGTAACGGCCAGTTTGAACAAAAGATAATGTTTTGCGAATTTGGTCATCTATGTACAACAACAATAGTGAGCAAAAGTGAAGTTTTTCCTAATAACGATACATTGTTTATTGCTTAATATCACTATTGATGCTATTTCATAATTATAACGACATTTCAAAATTTTTAATAAAAACAATTTTTATTGAACTTAAAAAGAAAAAAGTTATTCAATTATTGTTCCATTGGCTCCAATAATATTGTAAATGTGATTTGGCATACTTGCAATTAATTTTTTTAATGTATTTGCATCAATATTGCTCCATTCTTCGAGAATAACTGATTTCCGTTCTTCCAAGTTGCCAAATTGTCTGTTATTTGTATACACCTGGCGTACAAGCACTCCCCACAAATTTTCGTTGGGATTACGATCTGAAGAGTACGCGGGCCACTCCAATAAAATCAATGTTATTGGCCTGAAAACATCTCCATTAAAGTGGATTGCCGCATTATCTTGCTGGAAAACTAGTTGTGTCTGTCCGTTTTTTTCCAAAAGTGGAGTCAAACTGCTCTCCAGCACACGAGTGTAGTCAGCGCACTTCATGCTTGAACTTTCAATTTCAGAAAAAGCACCCCTCACCATAACATTATCTCCAGCAAAACTGCTTTTTGAAAACGGTAGTGGTTCGGGGAGTATGTCGTGCTAATAATGCCAAAATCTATCCCGGCGATCAAGATTCTATTTTTTTCATCGGAAAAAATGACATGTAAATAATAACCCCCAACGTGGGACCCTTTTTTGAAACATTATTAAAAAGCTGACTGGTGGTTAATTTGTTCCTATGTTCCTTTTTAAAAATTCCAAGCTCGGTTTAAATGTTTGCTAGTAAGAACGATACACACTTCATAAGTTCGCTGCGGATATGTTTACACTGATGTAGCACTCTCCATACCATTGTTCGGGAAACCTCTTCACCAACAACACTCCGCAAATCGTTTAAACTGTGGGTAGTGGTGCTCGCAACTCGGATTATTTTCCGCTGATCTTTTGCCATAATTTTGAGGATTGTTAAAAAAATTTTGAATCACTCTGTGGCTGCTATTAATTCTACGCCCTATTTCCCGAATTCCATAACCTTCTTCTTTAAGAATTTTTATTTTTCTTAAAAACTGAACACACAATTTTATTAATCTCTACACTTCAAACGCAGCAGAAGGAATAATTGCAAGTGGCGTTATAAATATGAAACAGCATTAAAAGTTATGTTTAGCAATAAACAATGTACCGTTATTAGAATAGACTTGGCTCTTGCTCACTATTGTTGTTGTGCATAGATGATGAAATTCGCAAAACATTCTCTTTTGTTTAAACTGACCCTTACAAAAATGTTTAAAATTTCGAAGTGGCGTTACATATATGAAACACACCTTATAGAGCATCGACTGCAGCTCCGAGCCCACTTGCTTCCATTAGGAGTTCATCAGTGGCAGTCAGCACCTTTTCCTCATAATGTCCTCCACCTGTGCGTTTTTTTGATGCTTTATTAAGAGAAAGCTTCTTTTTAACCGCATATTTTTGATTTGCATACACCTACAGAAAAAGAAGACATTTTTAGACAACCTTAATTTATCTTGAAGTATAGATTACTTACTTTACGCCAGGCTTTGGCATCTTTAACTGGTGGGCCGCTGGCATTAAGCTTCCGGCTCAACTGCTCCCACAGTTGGATGGCCATTGCTTTGCCTTGTACACTGCTTACAATAATATTTTTTGCCAAGTCTGGGTGGCTCGCCATTAACTCGCCCATCTCAATTTTTTGGATGGCGTTAATTTTGTTTACATTTGTTCTGTAAATAAAGCATGATTTTAGTAATAATAAATGTCTTATAAATTATACAATTCACTTACATTTTTGCGCGCGCACCAAAATTAAACCAACTCGTCAGTTAGAATGCAATCGAAAGAACCGAATCGAACATATGCTCGTTCACGATAGACATAATACGAAATTTAGATAACTTTTCTTGTTTACAACACCGCTAGATCAAAAAGCGATAACTTTCACTCGTTCACGACAGCTGTCATACCAAACTGTAAAAATCCGAAAGCATTCATGCGATCACGAATGCTGTAATTAGGCCCCTGTATCGATTTCTGTTCGATTTCGTCGTTTAAAATCGATAAGCTGTCACCTGTTCCGATTTCATTTCAATGGAACCTTTTTAAAAAGTGTTTCTGTACAAAAAGTGAATCGATAAAAATGTGTCACTTTTCTCACTGGCTTTGCGGCAAGTGATAATTCTACCGATTTATCTAATGTCAGTAATGTTGTGTATTATTAAGTTATAAGTATTCGAAATATACATTTAAAAGTGTTTGCTTTCATTTAAGTTAATTTTTTTATATTTGTATATATTTTTGATATGTATATAAATAACTAATAAAATTTATTTGAATAGCAAGTTATATCCGGACAAGCTGCAGCGACGTCGGCTGTTGGACTTAAGGGCTGATTACCCAAGCGTAAGGTAGCGTAGCGCTACGTTGCCTACTGTCACGTACAAATCTGTTTAATTAGAAATGTGTACAAGTCGTTATCGAAATCGTAACGCATCGGGACGTAGCGCAGAAGTCTGTATAAAATAGATTTTTACGCCTCGTAACGTTTTTTGACAATTCGATAACTGTGAGACGAGCGAATCATTTTGTTTAAATTCAAAATTGTAAAATTTAATATTATATAAAAAAGTATGCAGTCTTTCATTAACGAGAATAAGTTGGATAATGCTTGTAGAAAAAAAGCGGGTGCCTTTATAACAAATTTTCTCTGAGCTACAAATCGGCGCCTTTAAAACGTTGCACTACGATTTCGGTATTCGTTCATCCTCGAGACAACGTCCCGCTATGCTACGTCCCGCTACGCAAACACACCTTTAATGAAGCAGCACCGGCAAGACGGAAATGGTAAATTTTTGAATGCATTTGAATGTTACTGAAACAATAGTCCATTAAATAATTGATTCCCAAATACTTCTAACTCACTTCACTGTTCACTAAATCACTTTTGATTACCTATTTATTATAAAACTATAGCGCACACAAAATAAAATAAATACACTTACACGGCTGCTTGTCATTTGACTCAATTTCCCAACGTTTCTTCCCGATTTGTGTTCTTTTTCATCACAGCCCGAATTTTTACCAATTTAAATGTACAGAAACATTAGTTGTTACGAAATCGGTAACTAGGGATCGATAACGCATGACGTCACACAAAATGGTAACTTACCGATTTCGTTACAGGAACGAGCTACAGCTTTTTTCCGCCTTTTACTGATATTAATTTAAGCTTGGTTTATTTTTGTTTTTATTTCATCGAGTTACTTTTTTCCCCAGCTTTTTTTAAAAATTCACCCGATTTCTTAACACACACAAAGTTGGAGTCTGCTAATTTGTTTGCTAACTTTTTTGTGTGAGTGTAAAAATATCGTATTTGGTAAAGTGTAGCCATATCTTAGTTTTTTTTCATCTTTTTTACTGTTTATAATTATCATCATAGTTCAATGGTTAAGCTCACTTTGATGGATTACTTTCAATTGTCAGAAGGTAAGGCGATAAATATGATTAAAAAATAAAAGAATACCAAAATACGATTGATAATGATTTTCACTATTGCGGAAGAAGAAGTAATTTGTGCTTTTCTTGCTTTCTTGCTTTACAAAAAGAATACATCATTACTATTAAGGCAAAGTTTTAAATGCTTTTGCTTGTTTTAAATTTATTTCGACATGAACCTTATCAAATTTCAAAAAACATATTAAGAAGCTAAAAGTGTTTTGAAGTAATATCATACTTAATAGTTAATAATTGCTTCTAATTTAGTGTTGAACACTCAAATTTTTTTTTTTTTGTTATCTATTTTGAAGATATGATTATAGACATGGATAACGCAGTAAAAAATTGTACGCCGACACACCAAATCACGTGCAGCTTACTGTATTAGCGAAATGCGTTAACACAATTGTATCATGAGATAGTTTGAAATAGACAGGTGTAACGCAGCAAAATTTCTACGCCAGATACACCAATTCAAGTCCATGAACAAAACTCTAGATATCGCATGTCCAAATAAAAGCCACCTTGGTGGAAGACTGGACTTGAAGAGCTCCGAAATAAGAGCAGAAAACTCTTCAACAAAGCTAAAGCCACTGGATCCATCGATGCATGGACCAACTACAAAGTGGCTCTTAAAGAATATAAGAAAGAATTGCGGAAAGCAAAGAGGCAGTTCTGGAGAACCTTCTGTGAAAATATATCACAGACCTCCGAGGCGTTAAGGCTTAGAAAAATTCTAACAACTAGTCCTTCCAACTAAAGCTTTTTGAAGAAAGAAGACGGAACATGGACCACCAACAGTGAAGAATGTCTCAAAATTTTAGTAGAAACTCATTTCCCTGGTTGTACAGAAATAGGCAATACTCCAATTCAAGAGGAGCACGCACCCACTGTCAACAACTCCCTCGATCTAATCTCACAATCAAAGCTCAAATGGACAATTAAAAGCTTCAAACCGTTTAAGTTACCAGGACCAGGTTTAAGTTAGAAATACAAAAAGCTTATGTTATCATAAAGACATGGCTTATAATGATCTACCAAGGCTGCCTAGACCTCAATCACATCCCCACACTTTGGCGACATGTGAGGGTTGTTTTCATACCTAAGGCGGGCAAAAGCTCACACGCAAGCCCAAAAGGCCTGCGACCAATTAGTCTCTCATCCTTTCTGCTAAAAACTCTCGAGAGATTAATATAAATCCACTTGAGACAAAAGATAGTAGAAAAACCATTGTCATCGGCACAACACGCTTATACCAAAGGCAAATCCGTTTAAACAGCTCTCCACTCCATAGTCAACATCATTGACAAAATCTCTTCTTCAAAATGAATATACAATGATAGCTTTTATTGATAACGTCAAAGCAGAGGCTATCACAAATGCGCTAACGGAGCTTGGAGTGGATGCTACGCTGGAAGCACTTATAAATCAAATGCTTGTGGGCAGGATTATAAGTGCAGATCTGTACCAAGGGGAACTCCTCAAGGAGGGGTTCTCTCGCCTCTACTCTGGAACCTAGCGGTTAATGAACTGCTGGAGAAACTGAAACGGGAGAAGGGTGCAAGGTGATAAGCCTATGCAGATGACATTGCTATAGTCACTTTTGGAAATAATATTTGTACACATTATGCAAAAAGGCCTTGATAGTCTCATACATTGGGTTAATAGCTGTGGACTCGGCTTCAACCCTGAAAAAAACGGATTTAGTGATTTTCACAAGAAAACACATTCTACCAACAATCAGTCCTCCAAAACTGGGAAGCATTAGACTTAACTTCTCAGCTCAAGCGAAATACCTAGGCCTTATCCTGGATAAAAAACTAAACTGGAAACCCAATCTGCTCGAGAGAGCCAAAAAAGCCAATATAGCCCTCTACTCATGCAAAAAGGCAGTGGGTAACAAATGGGGCTTACAGCCAAGTGTTACTCACTGGCTTTACACGGCAGTCGTAAGGCCAATATTGCTATATGTTGCCATTGTCTGGTGGCAAGCACTAGAAAAAAAAAAACATACCTCAACATACTTTGCAGAGTTCATAGATCAGCTGAGCTATGTATTAGTGGAGCATTAAGAACCATTCATACAGACGCATTAGATACTATGCTCCACCTTATATCACTTGATATCCTAGTAAAACAGATGGCTACCAATATAGCCATCCGTCTAAAGGCTACCTATCAATGGAGGGAGGGCACATTAGGATACTCTAGCATAAGGAAGTTCCTTCCTCCGATACCGAAGTCCGTAGACTACATCACACAAAAGCTTTTCTTTGACAGAAAACTTGATGTATCCATTCCCTCCCGCGAAGAGTGGGCGGTTGGAACCCTTCATCTTTTCAAGTAGAATCTATACAGATGGATCAAAATTAGATGGCAAGGTTGGAGGAGGAGTCTACTCTGATACATTGAACATTAATCTGGCCTTCAGGCTCCCCGACTTTTCAGATGAATGCAATATCCTCCATGGATATCTGCATACTATCTGATAGTCAGGCCGCCTTGAAAGCCCTAAAATCTGTTGAAACAACATCCAAAACAGTAATTCGCTGCCGCAGATCCCTAAATGAGATGGCAGAGCAGCTCAAAACACACCTGGATATGCTGGATTTCCGGACATAGAGTCTTTCTAGGAAACTGCAAAGCAGATGAACTCGCCCGTACTGGAACAACCAAATATCTCTCGATAGAGAAAGAAAGTATTGGTATATCCCTCACCACATGTAAACTACTCACAAATGAGCTCTCCCTAAATAAAGCCAACATTAGATGGTCAACGGGAAGCGCATCCCATACAGCGCGTCAGGTTTGGCCAAAAATCACCCTAAAACGCTCAAAAGAACTGATATCCCTGGGAAGGGATCAAATCAGTACTATGATAGGTATCCTAACAGGACAGTGCCTAATAGGTAATCATGCACGAAGATTAAACATCCTCCACAACGACTTCTGTAGAAGCTGCAGAGATAAAGAGAAGGAGGAATCTACAAAATAACTTTTCTGCATTTGCCCAGCGCTAGCTAAAAATCGCCACCTTCACTTAGGTAAATGGTTCTATAAAGATCTCGATGATCTCTCAGAGTCTTCGGTCTACCGAATCCTTAGCTTTGTCAACAGCTCAAACTGGTTTAAATAGAGAGGGAAATTAACCCAATGATATCACAATGGGTTAATTAACCCAATGGTATCACAATAGCCTCATTGGCCTATGTGTGTCTCAAAGGAGATAGCCGCTTCAATCTAACCTAACCTTACTATTGATGAGGATACCAAAAAGGATTCCAGGTTAGCCAGGGTAGCAACTTAGTTGCGCCTGCCTGTCCAAAGCCAGGATAAAGGAGGATGGCTGTTTGTAGGATACGTCCTGCAAACGTAAAAACTGATAGGGTCAACCAAGAGCTCGGGGTGGCGCCCATCTTGGTAGCAGGTCATATTCGGTATATCGATATGAAACAAGCCTGCGAAGGTATAGCAATTGACCTTAAAACTTGTTAGTACGGGGACAGTCTTACCCGTCAAATGGGGTAGACCCTATCTATCCACCGCACTGAGACCTTAAATGGCCGATAACAATTTGTATGTTGAGTGTTTTGGCATGCGTGCTTTACATGTCAACGCTCGGGCTATCCTTAGGGGTTTGCTCGTCGACGTTTGACTTGGATCCTCAAACTGGCACGGCGGTCACTGAGGTAAGTGTAGAAATGGTTGTTCAAACTTGGGTTCTCATACTGAGCACGGCAGTTCCTGAGAACAAGGCCAATAGTCTGTCTGGATGTTGAGATCCTTAGATCATCCGGACTGCCAGAGTAAGAGTGGCAACAAAAGGTCCTCCTCTGTAGGTACCAGTCATGCATAATAGTTTGCAACTGAGCCGGCAGCTGTGAGCTGTTAAAATGGCCCTTTCAGTGCTCATGGAGCACGGTCACGCATAAGAATACACTTCTTCGTAATTGCATTTTTGGTGTTTTTGCGGGGATGTTGTGGATCCTCATTGACGGGATCGAGTTGCCCAGATGACTGTCGTGGGTTGGCCCTTCGGCAAGACTCGTACTGGTTGTGGTTGTGTGAATGCTACACAGGTCTAGATTGGCCGGCGGGGTCGCGCAGTGGTACGACCGGGCTGGCATATCTGTCTTAATATGCAAGAGATTGGATAGGTTTCATCTTCACCTTTGCAAGTACGTCACTACTGAGATCTAAACTGGTACTGCTATTACGGGTAGTATGTAATTTATTGCATAATGCTCCTAATTAGCAGGGCACTGGGTGATGCTTTGTGTTTGTGAAACGGCTTCCATGTTCGTGTTGCTACACCGGATGCCCCGTATGTTTTACTGGTTAAAGCAGAAACGGGTCCGTGTTGTAGTACAACACATAAGTTCTGGTTGTCTGTTTCGTGAACTATTACCCTAGGTCTGGAGACCCAAGTACTTAAGCCTTGCGGCAGGTTTACTTGTTAGACCAGATTCTGTCTGTATCCTCTCCCTTCGATTTCGGAGCTCTCAGTCTTACAATCAAAGATATATCTGATGCTATAGTTAATCTCAAACCATCTTATCAAGTAGATATCGATGGCATTTCCCCTTTTTAGTTAAAAAATTGCATCTTCTCTCTGGCTTACCCATTACTTAAAATTTTGAATAAATCTCTTTCGACAGGCACTTTCATCAAAGCGTGGAAATATGCATTTGTTGAAACAATCTTTAAAAGTGGCAACAAAAGTGATGTTACTAACTATCGACCTATTTAACTATACTAACTATAAATTATTTGAAAGCATCATTAAAGAAAAAATTTACTTTTCAGTCAAAAATCTCATTTGTCCTTTTCAGCATGGTTTTGTTTCTTTCTACTTTTTTTCATTTCTACTTTACAGTGTTGACGCAATATATACGGATTTTTCCAAAGCCTTTGACAAGGTCTCCCATAAAATTTTGCTTTTGAAACTAAAACAGCTGGGTTTTCACTCAGTTTTTTTTATCATGGATACAATCTTATTTAGTTAACAGAACTTGTTATGTAGTTTGTACTCTTGGCATTTGTACGGAGTAATAGCTCTGACTTTTCCAACCCGTACACTCTCAAGCTACTTTACACTTCCTTTGTTCGCTCGAAACTCGAGTATGTGGTTGTGATTTGGAGACCGTTCTATCATATCCACATAAATCGTCTTGAACGCATTCAATAAACTGAAATTAATCCATCATATACAGGGTTGCCCATATTCGACGGACCCATCTGGCAATGCCATAACTTTTGACAGAGATGTCAGATCGCTTAATGACATACCGCGTTTGAAGCGTCAGTCCAAGCAGATTTTTACCATGGAACAATACACGCCACGCGAGCGCTCTGAAATAGTTGAAATTTACATTCAACAGAAGAATTCAATTGTGAAAACTCAACGTGCTTTTATATATGCAAATATTAAAAAAGGTGAGAAGTGCACATTGAATGGGACCGTAAATAAGCAAAATTGCCGTATTTACGCCACTGAAAATCCTCAGGAGATTCAAGAAGTGCCTCTTCATGACGAAAAAGTCACAGTTTGGTGCGGCGTTAGTGCGAAAACGGTCATTGGGCCGTTTTTCTTCCAAAATGAAAATGGCCATGCTGTTACCATCAACCAGGAGCGTTATCGCGACATGATGACCAATTTTGTGATGCCAATTATTCGTCGAAAGCGTATGAGGCAGTTCTGGTTTCAACAAGACGGCGCTCCACCGTACACAAGTCGCATAACAATCGATTTTCTGAAGAATTTGTTTCCGGGCCGTTTGATGTCGAAAAGTGGTGATTTGGACTGGCCACCGCGTTCGCCCGATTTGACGCCGCCTGACTTCTTCTTGTGGGGATATTTGAAGTCAAAGGTTTACGTTAACAAGCCAAGGACCGTAGAAGAGCTCAAGGACAACATTCGTGAAGAAATAGCCGCTATTCCGGCCGAAATGTTGGCGAAAACGATGGAAAATGCTGCAAAAAGGGCACAATACGCCATCAACGCCAGAGGCGGCCATTTGAGAGATATCATATTCAAAAATTGATGTAAACAAATCTACTTGGAACAAATTAAATGATTAAGATTGCCAACCGCCAAATTTTTATTTTTTTCTTTGATTTTTTTAACAAAAACATGGGTCCGTCGAATATGGGCAACCCTGTACGTACAATGCAAGATGCTTGCTTATGAATCTTAAGATCCTGAATGGTAGAAGATCCATCCTTTCCCTACTTTCTATCTATGATATTGTCTCCGGCACGACTGACTGCCCATCTCTTCTAGAAAGAGTTAATTTCAATATTCCGTCCAGACATTTGCGAAACTTTGACTTTTTCAATATTGGTTTTAGTAGAACTAATTACGCGCTTTTTTTTTTTTTTCTTTTTTGGATTCGCAGTGGAGGTAAGAAATCTTCTAAAGATACCTATATCCCGTGCTAAATGCATAAACGATTCACATTCTAGATCTCGCCCGGATCAGCCGGGATAGACAGAATGTGCCTACGTACTAAAACATACCCCCCGTTGGCGATTATAGGTACTGCGTAAGGGGTATATTAACTTTGTCATTCCATTTATAACACCAAGAAGGAGGCGTGTCAGGTATAGAAAAATATATATATTTATATATATATTTTTGATCAGCATCATCTCCTGAGTCTATTTCCGTGTGTCCGTCTGTCTGTCCGTCTGTCGACACGATAACATCCGCAATTTTAAAGCTATCGCGATGAAATTCGAAATATAAATTTATTTTCAAAATGGCAGATCAAGTTCGAAAATGGGCCAAATCGGATGAAAACCACGCCTACCTCCCACACAAAGTGACTTTATATTAACCGTACAATGTCTTTAAAATGCACAAAAATTATAGAAATGACTTGAAATTTGGCATGTAAGTTTTGCTCTTCAATCTTAATCCTGGCTATAAAATTTACCGGATGAAAACCACGCCTAACTCCCATACAAATTGGCTTTATTTTAAACGTAAAATTTCTTTAAAATCTGCAAAAATTAAAGAAATGTTTTAAAATTTTACACATAAGCTTTGATATTTAATGTAAACCATTTGCATGATATATGGCGAAATCGGATGAAAACTACGCCCACTTCCCATACAAAGTGGCTTTATGTTAAACGTAAAATCTCTTAAAAATCCACAAAAATTAATGAAATGCCTTGAAATTTTGCACATTAGGTTTGATATATAATATGAATCATCCCTATAATATATGGCAAAATCGGAACAAAACCACGCCTACCTCCCATACAAAGTGCCGTCATCAAAATAGGAAAACTTTCGTTAATATATAAAACTGAATATTATCGTGTATGTCGTGGCTAAAGACTTCGAATATACTTCGATATGGCCTCGGGGGGATATTTTAGCTTCGGAACCCTGCCGAAGCTCCATCATTACTAGTTTTTTATTCGTTCGTTCGTAGAAAATAGATGTTTTTTGTATTGGTACCCAAAGAAGGGTGGCAGATAGGGGTAGGTGTGTTCGGAAGAAACGTTGAAGAGCAAAAAATAATAGGACCAACTCATATATTTGACCCCTCTAGGAGTTCAGCTACGGCTGATATAAACTATATTCGACAGCTTTTGTGTTTTTTGTATTGGAACACAAAGAATGATGGCAGATAGGGGATAAGTGTGTTCGGAAGAAATGTTGAAGGGCAAAAAATAATAGGACCAACTGATATTTTTGACCCCTCTAGGAGTTCAGATACGGCCGATATAAACTATTTTCGACAGCTT
Source organism: Coremacera marginata (assembly GCA_914767935.1). Classification (NCBI taxonomy): domain Eukaryota; kingdom Metazoa; phylum Arthropoda; class Insecta; order Diptera; family Sciomyzidae; genus Coremacera; species Coremacera marginata. The sequence continues at coordinate 50,617,496 of OU612043.1, read as the reverse complement.
TTGTGTTTTTTGTATGGAAGGAAGCGAATAAAACAACAAAAAATAACACAAATATGCATTAAGAATAACAAAAAGCTCATTGTGGGGAAAACCCAACTAAAGGTCTGCAGAGAACCATCCATTCTACTTGTACAAACAGATAAAACAACTAAAAACTTGATATTATTGTTACAAATATAACAACGAGTAGAGCTTAACTTTTGCTTACATGTTTTGGATTCTTACTTTGATTGCTTACATGTAGCATTTCTTTCTCTGGGTCTCATTGTAGTGTAAGCTTTTTTTTTCTTTATCGACTCCACAAAGGTTCATTAATATAGGTTAAGTCACTTGAGAGAAGCTCGGTCGAACTGTCAGAATGTATAAAAGGAAATCAAGAAAAAAAAAACCTAAATCCATGATCCAATGATAAGGTAGGGCCGCTTCGCTCAGTGCTCTCACGCGTCAACGAAGAGTGGATAATGAGAAGGAACATATATGTCAAAACGACGAATTTCGTAGAAATTGCAAATGAAGAAAATATTTTTTGTTTCCAAGTTGCAAACAGTGCGGTCGCGGGTGTTAAATTTGTGCTAATTTGAGTGAAAATATTATAAAAAAGTGTAATAAACACTATGAAATGTGAAAGAAGTCCTAAAATTGCAAAAAAAAACCTGTAACAGTTTTAACCTAAAAACAACTGCGAAACGTGAGCATAAAGAAATTCACGATGAACAGCTGATTTTGACACCAATTTCGCTTTATTCTGCTTTCTACTCCATTCCTCTCCGAGTCGACCCTACCTTATAATTCTGCCATGCCTAAATCTGTACAATTTTTAGCTAACAGCTACTTTGACAGTTCGAGCAAAGACAGGCGGAAAAAGAGTGCTTTTCTGTCAAGTGACTTAACCTATATTAATGTACCTTGAGCTTCACTAAGCAGAGTAACTGTTTTAACTCTTTTTTAAATGGATATATCCATTCAAAATGGATATTCCAGATAGTTCTCTTTGTGTTAATCTTGTGCTTTTTCTTTTTCTAAAAAAAAGTAATGGTATAATGGTTATGGATTCTGTGAATCAATATTAGATACTTGTGCCATATTTATAAATTTTTAATTAATTATTTTTTTTTTCATTAAGTTATCGACAAAAATGCCTTTGTTATGTTTATTTTTTATGAAATAAATTAATAACTTGAATGCATTGCACTTATGTGAAGTGTTTCTTTAATTTTTACATTGAAATAATTCGCTCTTTATTCTTTTGACGTCACATATCCAGATGTTCGAAGTAGAGATAACATTATTACCGATATATCTGTTTGTTGCATATGTTCTCAAACTAGTATTTTTGATGATTGGTATTTTCACTCTCTCATAACTGTTCTATCATTACTAAAAGAGAAATATTCCATGAATACTCAATGCTTAAGCCTGTATGATACTTAATTAAATTGATCATTGAAAATAATAACTAGAGCAGTTCAAATAGTACGAATGCTGGATTCAATTGGTGAGTGAGTACGCATATGGTACGAATTGTAGAAAAATTTGTAGGACGGACTGTATTTTCTTTGCATTTTTTTTGCATTTTTTTCCGTTTCTTTCAATTCGTTCTTCGTTAAGTTTCGATCAAATATTTACTGTGCTGTTAATAATTAATTTGACATTTTTAGAGTAAACAAAACTATTTAATATAAATGTATGCTGAATTGGAAGTGATGTGTGTAGCTATATAATTTATTAAAGTATAAAGTATATTAATTTATTTAATGCAGCTGCTCTTAAAAACACCAGATATAAAAAAGTAACAACATTTATCCTTTTCTTAGAAAATATGTCTGTCCTGCCCACGCGCCACTTGTTTTCAGATTTTAAAATTGGACAAAAAAATGTAAGTATCATACGGGCATTAGAGAGTGAAACCGATACAAGTTGATATAAGAAAAAATAACGGCACATAACCAGTATGCTTGGATCATGATACAATAAGAAGGTAGGGTAAGGAGATTCACCACACCGACCTCGAATGTCGAAATGTATTTTAGCATTGCGACTTTTCTGTATTATTGATAAATGTTGGACAAATAATAAGAGAGGAAATTTTTTGTAGTGTCAATAAGATAAATTAGAACAAATGTTTTTACAATGAAATAAATCGCTGTTTTGTGATTTTAAAGCTTTGTTTTCAGTAAATTATTATTGCCCATTGGTTTTTGATTAGCTTTTTGTGTTCTTCATTTTTTTCTATAAAATTTACGTACTAATGTCCACTATAAATGTAATACATAGTTTTTTATTGTCGTCAGACAGAGAAACTGTTGAACATAAATCAAAAATTTGTTTTTTAAAATTGGCGTATTGCTTTGGTTTTATCTTTTTAGTCTTTTTATTTAACCTGCTGGAACTGGTGATGTATGACCGAAGGTAGAACTTCTTCTTGACATTATTAAAAATTTTTGATTAATAATAAATATTTATTTAATATATTCACAAATCGCAAAAACTTAAGTGCACTACTGTATCAGAGAACGAATTTAAAGCGAATGGCTTATGATCTAATAGCGAATGGAAAAACCCCAAAAAAATTTCAAAACTTTTCTTACAATAAAGTATGTTACTTCTCCGTTTTCCAGTTGCTACATGTTGTTAAAGTGAAGTAATACTTTCACAGCGAATGTCGAAGAGAAATATCAAAATTAATACACTATATATACGGCAGCACTATATTTTATAATTTTGACATTAGAGGTCGGTGTGGTGAATCTCCTTACCCTACCTTATAATTGGATCAAGGTTGATTTATGCGGTTGTCGCAAGGGAGAGAGCGAGTACCCATAATTGTCAAATCGAAGTTGACAGCTTATAGAAAAGCTCTTTTATCATCCGTTTTTCTTTCGTAGTCATTCGCAAAATTGAACCTTGATAGGTCCAATTCTCGATCATTTGTGTTCAAACATTTCACAATACACACAACACAATTGATCATAAGAAGCTCGGTCAAAGTCCTTTATACCCAACGCGTACTGCGTAAGGGGTATATTAACTTTGTCATTCCGTTTGTAACGCCAAGAAGAAGGCGTGGCAGGTATAGAAAAATCTATATATTTTTGATCAGCATCACCTCCTGAGTCGATTTCCGTGTGTCCGTCTGTCTGTCGACACGATTATAGCCGCAATTTTAAAGCTATCGCAAATATAAGTTTATTTTTAAAAAAGGAAGATCAAGTTCGAAAATTGGCCAACTCGGATGAAAACCACGCCTACCTCCCATACAAAGTGACTTTATATTAACCTTAAAATGTCTTTAAAATCCACAAAAATTAAAGAAATGCCTAAAAATTTGGCACGTAAGCTTTGCTCTTCAATCTTAATCCTGGCTATGAAAACCACGCCTACCTCCCATACATCTCTTAAAAAAAAATCTCTTAAAAATCTGCAAAAATTAAAGAAATGTTTTAAAATTTTGTCATTGTTGTTTTTGTCATTTTATATCATTTCTGTCAATTTAAAGTTTCTTGGGTTGAGTTTTACGGCTGGTATAAAGCTTTTGGTCTTACTTCACACTGATATTAAGTAAACAACTGAAAATTAAAACTCTTCCAATTTCGACAATATTTATTTATTTCTACTTTGATTCTACAATAGTTTTTCAAACTTTAACTTCGCATCAACTTCAGTTGAACTGATAGCTGCTCAAACAGGCGCAATTAGGTAGAGTGCAACGTGGTGCTAAATTTGAAAGATGACCCATAGTGACCGGAAACGAAAGTGGCACAATCCATTTTGGATAGGCGCACATTGGAGGAGGTAAAACTTGCTGTGGCGTCATATATTCTATATTTGTGGATTTGTGGTCAAAAGATGTGGTTTTTGCAAACTAAACAATTGAAGAGAGAGTGAGTACATTTTTAGACAAGGAAAAAAAATTTGGATATAAATATATACTTGCCTTATCTGTCGCAACGGGCTTAAAGGCGCTGCGCGTTTCTTGTTCCTGTCTGGTTGGTGAAATATTCTCTATCGCACGTATCAAGTCTAAATCACAACGTTTCAAAACCAATTCTAGAACGGAACGTTTCCGATGTGGAAATAGTTGAGCCAACATATCGATGGCTGTTTGAGAAACTGTTGCTGGTGCAGAGGCGGAGCTGGAATCTGTGCAGAATCTCTTTAAGACGTTATCAATTTTAAATATGAATAAAACTGCTCACTTGTTGCAACACCAAATTGAACCTTTAAGTCCTGTTGTTGTTGCTGTTGTTGCTGCTGCTGCTGTTGTGTTGTGGTGCTTAGATCTTCGGCCATTGTTTTCAACAACGGTGACTGTGTTGTTTGTGGTCTGCTATTGATGATGGGCTCCGTAACAGTTAGACCAAAAATATTACCCGGCGGCAATGCATCGATTTGTTTGCCCGTCTTGGTTGAGACGAGTCTCAAAGCAATCGCATCCTCCACAGCCTGTTGACGTTTTAGTGCCACCTGAAGAGTACAAGAATCAAACAGTTAACAACAAACATTTTATACAATATAAATAAATGATTTATAAACAAGCACAATAACCACAAATTGAAATTTATATGCCGTGAGTGTGATTTACTAGTCTATTTGACTATCTTCTAGCTTGTCTGTGATTCCATCAATCTGTTCAAATGTCTCTTTTATTTATTTACCGAAACATTTGTTTGCATGACTTGAATTTCATTTTCCATCGAATTTAGAAACTGGCTCAAATCATTGCCAGCAGTTCAAATCGGATCAGCCTTAACTTTTAGCCTAGGTAAACAAATGAAATATTATCCAGGGAATTCCTCGAGGCAACTTTGCCATTGGGGTGAAGAATTTTTTTCTTCACTCATTCTCGCTTAATTTGCTGAAACACTTGTGCAAACATTAGTCCGGATATGTATGACAACTTTTCGTCACGATTTCTTTTTTGTTGGCCATTTCGGAGAAACCGCTTTAGGCTGTTGTTTTGAATAATTAGAGAAGCTTCGCATTTATTGAAAATGAAACAAAATAGTATATCTAAGTTTAGTGTTTATTTTATTGTCTTCTGAGTATAATATAAAAAAAACACACACATAAGAATCTGTTCGAAGAAATGGCCAGGAGGCGTCAAAATTAAATGCCTCAATTTATTGTGATTTTACATCAACAGAATTATAATGGAGATGAACACAATTTTGTTTACATTTCAAACACTGAATTTCCGCAATATTGTAAATTTTTCGCATTAATATTATTTAAAGCTATGCACTATGGTCTCGTCGACCACTTTTGCTGGCCAAAACCTGTTATTGTCGCAGCTATTGTTTTTGAAGCGAAGCTTTTTACTCCTCGTTCTGTGATTTGCTTAGAGTGAAATCTGAAAAATTTTCGACAGATTTTTTCTTAGAATTTTATAAGATTTTTTTTGTTTCTGGTTTTTTACAACAAGACTATTTAAATATATCAAATATATCAAAAACATATCTCCGCCCGCCGTGGGGACTCGAACCCGTCATCTACCGACTAGAGTTTTTTACTCTATCCATTGAGCCAAACACCCTCGTTATGAAGTGGCATTGATTCAGTATTAAGTGCAATTGAAGCTACACTTGTGCTCATACAATTAAGACACGTGGTTTTTAGTTCATTAATACAGACGAGTTCGAACAAAAAAGAACACACTTGAATTTAAGCATGTTTGTATTAATAATACTAGTCGAAACACTGATTCCAAATCTGTACTCAACTTTTTCCTATATGGTAAAGTTATCAAGATACAGGGTGTTTTACAGATCTATTCTGCACGTTACCGGTAATAGTAATCTTGTTACCGAAATTTGTTACCGGTCTTAGTATTCGGTATTCTGTACACTCGGCAACGCTTTCAAAAGCCGTAAGCTCGTTTAAGAACAAATAACACTCTTTCCTTGCATCTGGCTGTTTTGCTTGTTACCACCTAAGGAGATGGTAACAATATTCACTGGTAATGCTTGCTTGTAGAATACCAAAAAGATGTAAATGTTACCAAAAGGTGAGTTTCTTCGGTAACAAGATTAACGTTACCGCGACAGAATCGATCTGTTAGTGTTTTTGACTGTGACTAGTGTTTTTTACAATCTTTACTACCCAACATAGAATAAAAAATAAAATTTTGTATTTTAGAAAAAAAGCAGGTTTTTTAAATATATATCAATCACTATCGAGTCATGTGCTACAGAAGAAATATAATTGTCGGTGATATTATACATATATTATATATTATACAACAAAATATCAACAAATTTTGTATCTTTTATTTTAGCGAAGCTATAGTCAATAAAATTAAAAACGTCTGTTTTTTATGTAAAAATAAACTAAATCAAGAATTTTTTTCTAAATTCTAACTTTTGATGATTACAGCTACTCTAAAACCAAAGATGCAAAATTTGTCGATATTTCGTTGTATAGTCTGACGATTATATCTCTTCTGCAGCACATGACATGATAGTGGTTGATATATAGTTTAAAAACCTGCCATTTTTCCTAAAATACAAAATTTTATTTTTTATTCTATGTTGGGTAGTTTGGATTCTAGATAAAAAAAAACGAGGATGGGTCAAAAACACTAAAACACCCTGTATCTTGAAAACTTTACTATATAGGAAAAAGCTGAGTACAGATTTGGAATCAGTGTTTCGACAAGTATTATCAATCTAAACATGTTTGAATTTTTGTGTGTTCTTATTTGTTCGAACACGTCTATATTAATGAACTAAAAACCACGTGTCTTAATTGTATGAGCACAAGTGTATGTTGCTGCACATCCAATAATATATTGTATTTGTATGTATTTGTGTGGTTTGGGTAGCTGCTAAGCCACTTGCTACAAGAGTTGATTAAATGATTTTTATGGCTTGGGTAACTGCTAAACCACTTGCTACAAGAATCATTAGTGTTGCCACTTTTCCACAATTGTGCAAATCTAGCACTTTCTGGTTTCCACTACTATTTTAATTTTTTTAAAATCTATCACTTTTTAATATATTTATATAAAAATTACTGCATTATAATTAAAATTTTAGAAATTTTATTTCATATAATATTTAATTTATTATTGCATATAATATTTTTTATATTAGTGCTGTTTTAAGAACATTATAAGAGAATTACTTGCAGTAAAACTAATTCAGCGTGAAAAAACTTGCTTTATGGTATACTTCTTATGATTTGTTTTGCTGTAGGATTTCAGTCGAATTTTTCCTTAAGAAGAAAAATATATTCCGTTTTTTAAAATTCACCACTCATTTTAGACTCAACCTACCACTATCTAAAATTTGCAAGTGACAACACTGGTCATCGTCCTCAATTTGGTAACGCCATCTGTTAACAACTGTTAACATAGCTGCAGTTATATATTTTATATTAAATTAACACCGAAATTTAACAGAGTTGCTTGGCTTGGCGGAAAGAGAGTAGATTATGTAATCAGAGGGTCGTGAGATCGATCCACGCGAAGGGCGAAGTATTATTTTTTTTTTTTATGTAAATCCGCTTGTGCTGTTGTTGGTACATGCTTTTGTTTTAACAATGACTGTAACATGTAATAAAATAAATAAAATAAAAAATATATAGTATATCAAATAATAATGAAATGCAATAAAATTTACTGGTGTGAATATTCACGTGTGTTTTTTTAAATTTTTTGAATTTAAGTTCTTTAAAAAAAAAACATTAAATTATCAAATCTACACACAGAAAAATACCTACAGCGTTTTGCCGTTTTGTTTTAAGCAAAACGACTTGGGTAACTATTTTTGTATGAAGCCTAAGAAATTTGTGGAAATTTCATTAGTTTTTTGTCAACTTGGTCATGCCAACATTGTATTAAATGCCAAAAAGTAATAAATGGGCAAAAGCAAATTGGGGTTCTATAATCTTTTCTCTCATTGCTACTCTTTCTGTCATACACGGTCATTATTTGCTTTCCTTTTCTTATCATTTGTACCAACGAGCATGTATTTCGCAGTAATTTATTCCTTGCACTGACGAAGCATGTAGAACATAAAGCTGAATAGTGTACCACAGCGGGAACCACGCAAGACTAGTGATGAGTTGATATGAAGTAACAATTAAGTTGATTAAAAATTGAAAAATAAAAAACTGAAAAAGGTATTAAACAAAGCTGAAAAGATGAAAAAAACAAACAAATCCTAAGAAAACAACGCAAGCACTTGTTGCAAAGGGCTTAGGAAATCTTCACTAGTAGTATAAGTATAACATACCCAAGTTTCTTTTTTAATATTGCCTTAAATCTACAGCAATCCATTTTAGCAGAAGGCTTTCAAAAGAACACACAAGTTCTAGCATAAATTGCCAAATGGCAAAATAATGCGACTGCCTAAATTCCCTTTGTTGTATTAAAACAATACTTACCATTACCCATTCTGGCCGAAGGTCTTAGGCAAATTATACCCGAAAATTTTATAATTTCAAATGTTTCCTCTGTGTGTATGAAACTGTGAAAAAGCTTCGCTTCTCTCGTGTGTCCAACGACGCACCTGTATTTTGTTTTGTTATTGCAATCTACACAGAGAAAAATCGCCACATAAAAACCTAATAACGTCGATCACATTTAAGAAGGTTTCTTTATGGTTTTTACCCTAGAATGTTTGCTTCTTAAAGATATTGGCTATGTTTTCTTAATTTATCTTAAATTTTTTAAGAATACAATTTAATAAAATAAGAGATGTGCCAATAGCATTAGCGTCGACAGGGGAAAAGGGTGGGTCAGTTCCCTTCCCCCTAGAGATCAACCAAAAAAATGTATATTAGTATATTATATATGTTACATTATCATAAAAAAACTTTTAGAATATGAAATTAATTCAGTAAAAAAAAAAATAAAATTATTTTCTTTCGTTTTTCATATAACATAATTGAAGACATGAATGAATGCAGGTGATGTGTCGCATTTTCGAATTTTTTGTGTTGTATGCATGGATGAGGGCCTTATGTGCATAAAAACTATTTTAAAACTTAAAACAACCATGCTTGTGGCAATTTTAGAAATAAACTACTTGACAAACTTTGATCAAATATAAATTTCAGTACAAATACCGTTGAAAATGTGATTTTATTGCCTTTGCAATGAGCTATCAAAAAAGTTTACCGTAACTTAGTTTTTGTGCTAGAAACAATAACGTGAATCAAAGTCATGAAATATTAATTAACCCTGTAGCTCCTAAGAATGTGAAAATAGATCCCCCCTTCCATACGATTTTTTGCTCAGCTCAACATAACCTTTCACCTCCGTAAATAGTTGCACTCAATTGGGCGACACCCTGTATAAAATAAGTTCAATAAATAACTCGAATTTATCATATTTTAATAATAAATGAAGTTTATAATAGCATTATTACCATGCCAGTCTCCAATCTGCGTATATGTAAACCTGCATTGTAGTAATATAAATTTTTTTGTTAGGTATGTATTATTTATTGTATTAATCTTGCTGAAGATTAACAAAAACAATAACAAACAAAAAAACGAAAGAAATATATGTATGCAAATATTTCATACATACGTATTAATAACAACAACTCAAGCAGTTACTGAACAATATTCGTAAAACAATTCTTGATTTATATAATGGTTTATATGAAGTAGCACTGCTTCTTTTTAATACAAATTATAAACTAATATAATAACCTATGCATCGCTTCTTCATATTGCAACGTCTTATTTTGCTCAGGCATTAGGCGGACAAAGAGACGCCACACTGACTGATTGGAGTCTGCCAGCAGACTGAAAGCTTCTTATCGGCGCAAGCATTTATATACGTATGCATTGCTTGTCAGCTCTGAGAAATTCATAAAACGATTCTATTCAACAAATAACACGATCAAGGTTCATTAATATAGGTTAAGTCACTTGAGAGAAAATCACTTTTTTTTTTGCCTTTGTTCGAACTGTCAAAGTAGCTGTTAGCTGAAAATTGTACAGATTCAGAGTTTTTTTTTCTTGATTTCCTTTCATCCATTCTGACAATTCGACCGAGCTTCTCTCAAGTGCCTTAACCTATATTAACCAACCTTGAACACGATGTTGCCTTCGAGATTTCGGCACGAACTTAAGCAACAAGCATAGGAACGTCAGCAGCAACTGAATCGTCAATGCATTTTTTTCATACAAAAATTTGAATTATTCTTCTTTTCTTTTGCTATCTTTTGTGGCTTTATTAAGGAAGTAACAAAATTCAAATTTGGATATTTCTTTTATGCACAAAATTACAGATATTTTGGCATAAATTTTATCTTTGTACGATGAATATTAAAGGATGTATAAGGCCCCAAAGTGTCCCCCAAAAAACGTTGCATGGCCTTGAAGAAATTTGTGAAAATACCCCTATACAAACCGTAAGACGCAATTCTACGTCAAAAACATAACGTCTGGCAATATTTCTTAAGCTGCGAACTTGTTAAGGTATGTCAATGAATCAAAATTGCCACATTCTGTTTTGAGAGTTATAGTCGCAAAAAACGTTCCGAAAGTCGTCAGCATGGCAGAATTATAAGGTAGGGCCGCTTCGCTTAGTGCCCTCACGCGTCAACGAAGAGTGGATAATGAAAAGGTTGGTTAGATGTCAAACGATGAATTTCGTAGAAATTGCAAATGAAGAAAATACTTTATGTTTCCAAGTTGCAAACAGTTGGCTCAGGCCGGTTGGCTCACTGTCCTCACGCGTCAACGAATAGTGGATAATGACAAGGTTGGTTAGTTGTCAAAACGACGAATTTCCTAGGGATTGCAATTCAAGCGTAGCCGCGAATAACGTTGTAAGCGACATTTTTTTGAGAAGTGTTTTTTACGCGGATTCCCGTTAGAATAACTCTCCCAGATTTTATAAAAACAAAACTGAGTAAAAAAATGCAGGTTCGGACATTTTAAACGCATTTTAAAGCGTCATTCAGTGGAAGAACGTTGCAAGTGAATAAGCAAATGAATAATAGGGAACAATTTAACGTGATGCGCAAGTGCAATCGAGGCCCTAAAAGGAAAGTTAATTTCGAAAATTGGAAAGATATTAACAACAAGAGATTAAGAGATAGTGGGCAGTCTTATATTTCACGAAATGGAAAGTTTATAGAAAGTAAAAATGCTCCTGGCGAGGTAATTTGGAAGAACGTTGTAAGTACAGTGTTGTTCAATATTTTTTTATTTTGGCTTATAGACTTGCGGCTGCTCGTCTAATTTACGCTGTGCAAAATTTCATTTAGAGGAGATACAACACCACTTTGTTGACTTCTATAAACGTAATTATAATGAACAATCTCTATATTTAGCAAATTTAATAGAAGTGAAAGAACCTCAAAGGAGACGAGTAGAAGAGGGTACATCTCGTCGCAATGCAACTGTAAACTACTTTTTGTTGGCATTAAATGGAAAAAGAGAGCGAGTATGTAAAAAATGTTTGGTCACACGTTTCAGGTAACTCAACGCAGAATTCAAATATTAGTTGAAAAATTAAAAAATGGGAATAATGTTGCCGATCTGCGAGGCAAACATGCAAACCGGCCACACAAAATTGTCGCCGCTGAGAAACAGAGTATCATGGAACACATAGTTAGCTTTCCTAGTCAAGAAAGTCACTACGGTCGTTCAACATCGAAAAAAAACTGTCTAAGTCCGGATTTAAATTTAAAAAAGATGTTTAATTTATATAAGCTAAAATATCCCGATACATCAATTAGCTACAATACATACAGGCATATTTTTAATACTGATTTTCAAATTCGTTTTGGATTTCCGAGGTGCGACACATGTAAAACATGCGATAAGTTTTTTATTGATATGATAGCAGCCGAGAATCCAGAAAAACTGGAGTGCGTACTAAAGTTGGCCGAAACGCACCACATAAAAGCAGAAAGGGCTTATTCACAACTTAAGGAGGATTCTAACTCTGCCAAAAATACTAACAGTTCTGTTGTTATTTGTGTTGATTTGCAGCAAGTAATTTTCACTCCTAATCTTACACACTCTGACGTCTACTATCAACGTCAATATTCCAATTATAACTTTGCAGTACATAACATGGGACAAAACACAGCCCAAATGTACACTTGGCATGAAAGTGTTGCAAAAAGAGGTGCTCCTGAAATTGCGTCATGTATGCTCAAATACATTTCGTCAAATTACAATATTTTACAACTGGGAGAAGTGAGAAAACTAGTTATTTGGTCTGATAGATGTGTTGGTCAAAATAACAACTGGACTATGATTGCTCTGTGTCAATATCTAATGAAACTTAAATATTTCACCGAAGTAAATCAAAAGTTTTTAACTTCAGGGCACAGTTTTTTACCATGCGATCGGGATTTTGCTCTTATCGAGAAGAAAAAAAAGACAGCCCAACTATACGTACCGGAAGATGTACTTCGTTTAATTGAATCTGCTAGGCCTTCAAAACCATTTCAGGTGTATCAAATGCTTCAAGATGATTTTAAAAATATGTATGTTCTCTCTGAAAATTTGAATAAGGATAATAAGTGTAAAATAACTGAAGGTAGATGGCTACAAATTACTAGCGACGACCCAGAAGCATTACGAGTAAGAAAGAGTCATACCATTTCAGAAGCTTGGGCTTGTTACAGCTTAAAAACCAAGAAACGTGGACGACAAACAAAACTCAGTCCATCGGCATCATACGAGTTGCAGCTTCTTCGAAACGAACTAATAGAAATTAGTGGCGAAAAAAAGAAAGATCTTCTAGCAATGGCATCTTTTTTGCCCGAAGAATACGCCGAATTTTATAAAACATTGTGTCGTTAGAAAGCTCTTTACTTATTTTTTAACCAGTACCAATACTTAATATTTTATGGAGATAATATTTCTTTTTCATATATTTTTAAATCCGTTAAGTTCTCAAGTATGATAGTTACTTTACATAAAAATTGCTTATTTTGAAAAATATGAGATTTGCTTTGTTTTCTGGAAAAATGTTTCATTTGATTTTTTATCGAACTGCAAAAAGTGCAGGATTAATTTACCTTTATGTCTCATGAAATATAATTTTTATGTTTTTTTGTTCATCGTAATAAATACCAATATACAATAAATAAAAATTTGATTTCACACAAAAAAGTTTTATAAGCGTCGTCGTTTGTAATGGAAAAACGTTTTATGCGCCTTAAGACAAGATGCTATGCTAAGTGGAATAACGTCTTATCATCCATTCAGTTTTGGATATAACACGTTTTTCCACTGCAAAAACTTTAAAACATTCTATATATTAATATAAAAGCCTTTTATTTATTTTTTGTTGTTATTAAATGATAAAAAAAGTTGTACTAAATCAGATAGTTAAATAAAAAAAGCAAAACAAAGAGCCTTCAATATTTAAAACGTTTTTTGGCTCTAGTGAAAAATTATAATTTTGTCGTTTACAACGTTATTCGCGGCTACGCTTCAATTGAAGAAAATATTTTATGTTTCCAAGTTGCAAACAGTGCGGTCGCGGGTGTTAAATTTATGATAATTTAAGTGAAAATATTATAAAAAAGTGTAATAAAAACTATTAAATGTGAAAGAAGACTTAAAATTGCAAAAAAAACCCGTAACAGTTTTAACCTAGAAACAACTGCGAAACGTTAGCATAAAGTAATTCGCGATGAACAGCTGATTTTGACATCTATCTCGCTGTATTCTGCTTTCTACTCCGTTCCTCTCCGAGTCGGCCCTACCTTATAATTCTGCCCATGGAATAATGATTTACAAGGTAGGAGTGACAGTTCTGTTGGCGATTTGGAGTTGTCAAAAACACATTGAAAAAGAGAAAACGAAAAAGCAGCAAAAAAGATGAAAAGTTACACTTTGTATCAAGGTTGATTTATAAGGTTGTCGCAAGGGAGAGAGCGAGTACCCATAATTGTCAAATCGAAATTGACAGCTCATAGAAAATCTGCAAGTGCTCTCTATTATCATCCGTTCTCCTTTCGTAGTCATTCGCAAAATTGGCTGGTTTTGACAATTATGGGTACTGAGAAGAGAGTGCGATCAGCCCTGCGACAACCTTATAAATCAACCTTGCTTTGTATTGATTTGACAACTCCCGATCGCCGCTCGTGAGAAAAAAGGTAATTGTCAAGGCTACCTTGTAAATTATTGTATCATGATTCTGCCATGACCACCTTCAGCAAGCTCACCAATATTTTTTTTATATGCAGTTTTTTCTCTCTATCTCTTCCCATGCAATGAATTGGCTGCACGCTCTTTGACTTGATTAACGTTTTTAATTTTCGATTTGGCTGAGGCCAGACGATGATCGTTTGAACGGCATTCAATGAACTATTTCTACTCTCTCTCATATTTTAAGTGCTGGTCAGTCAGACAGCAGTGAAGTGAATGGCGTTCAATTTTTGACATTTCATAAATTTCATTACTTTTTCTCCTCCTTTTTTATTTCGTACTATAAAAAATTGCTCTTATGGTCCAATTAGCCTCGCATAGCTTGGCAGCGCGTGCAACGTATATCAGCGGCTAGCACATGTCAAAAAGAAATAACGATTATGCAAAACATTATTAAACATAGCACTTGGTCAAACAAATAACAGAAATAACTTTAATTGTAACCAAATAAATTTGGTTAATAACAAATTCAACACCAACACATACTTAAGCTCAGTATGCTGTAGAAATTGTAAGGTGCTTACCAAATAATTCATGCTTTCCTTTAGCTATTGAAGGAGGAAATAAGATCATACAAAATAAGTATGTTGTTTGACACATCCAGAGCACCATACGCAGTCCCTTACGATTTCAATTAAAAAAAGAATGCGCGCTTGCGCAGAACGTTTCTTCGTGTGATCATTTCCATGTACACATTATTTTTTAATGCAAGAGAAATGCAGCGGCACAATGACATAACGGTTCTTAACGATTATTTGATGAGATGAAATGCAGCAAAAAGGCAAATAATTTAGCAAACTTAGGCTAAATTATTAGTACTGTCGCATCCTTCAACCAAAGAACAAAGGTCTGCTGATCGCCGGTGCGTAGAAAATAGTGCGTTGACAAATTAAAATATAAATTAAAAAAAGATGCAATATAACATAATATTATAAAAACAAATAACACAATTAAGTTTTGAAATTGTTAATTTTTAGTTTTTTACTATCTGTGATTGCATTTGTTGTTCTGTGTCAAGGCTTATTAATACAGGTTAAGTCACTTGAGAGAAGCTCGGTCGAACTGTCAGAATGGATAAAAGGAAATCAAGAAAAAAAAAACCTGAATCTGTACAAATTTTAGCTAACAGCTACTTTGACAGTTCGAGCAAAGGCAGAAAAAGAGTGATTTTCTCTCAAGTGACTTAACCTATATTAATGAACATTGTTCTGTGTTGTGTGTATTCTGTGTTGTGCTCTTAACAGCTATTATTTTTGTGAAATGGAAGGTTTTTCTAAAAGCCATATTCGGAATGTGAGTGCTTTAAAAAGAAAAGAAATACGGGATTGTAAGGAAGATGAAGGTAACAGTAAAATTATTATATAAAATTCAACTGATAATGGAAGGGATGTTAAAAATAATGATTTCATTGAAAGTCATAGGGAAACTGTAAGAGTACACAATAATGAAAATGCAACAGTACAAGAAAATGCAAATGAACAAATCGAAACTGATAATGAAAAAATCACGATTCGTGACAAACTAATATCTTTTTATAAAAAACACCACACAACTAGGGGTGCTTTCGACGACTATTTAGGTATTTTAAGGTCAGAAAATATAGATGTTCCACGTAGTTCAAAATCTATGCATCACTTTTTGGTACAATTTTTTCATTAAAAATTTAATAAAAACTAATAATGTTTTTTGCAGAATCACTTAAAAGGGAAGGGTATTCGGAGAAAGAATACATTCGTGAAATTCGAACTTCATTCAAAAATTATAAAAATGTTTACTACAAAAAAAAAAGTGACGGCAAAAAAATGTGACGAAAAACAAAACAAATTACTTAAAAAATTACAATATTTAAACTTTGTGTTTGCTAATTCTTTCAATACTTAATTTATTTTTCCGTGTAATTTTTAAAAATGAATTTTTTAAAATTGAATATTATTTTATTATTTAATATATTAATATAACTTTGGGTTTGCCTGCGCCAGAAATTTTCCTAACTCATTCATAAATAATTTTATTTCATTATTTTAACTGTTTAGTTTTCAAGAGTTTTTAAAAGTTTGAAACATTTCAAAAAATAAAAATAACAAAATAAAACTTGTTTTTTATTTCATATTCGTACTTTTAGAACAATATACCTACCTTATACAATTCAACAATTTAGGATTATTGAAATAGGAAAACTTGTCAACATAATAATTCTGTTATTAATTTTGCAATTCAAATAGTTGATAATACCAAATATTGTAGCAAAGAATCTGAAAAACACGAAAGCAAAGAGAGCGAAGGCAAAGAACAGCACACTCCATTATAACATTACCCACGATGGAAAATGTAAACCATGCTTACAAATGCATGCTTACAAAAAAAGGCGGGCATAAGGTGTATGCATTACACCTTATGCCGTGGTTATGCTAGCCAAACATGATTGCCGAACATTTGGTGTTCATTTTCGTTTATTTATTCTCTTCGCTGAAATGTTTGTTTGGTGGTTATGCTTCTGTTTGCTGCACAGTTGCATCAATGTTATAATATTCCAAAACACAAATTAAACAACAACCTTAATTTTTATGTATACACACTTTTTAATGCACTTTTTTACACTTCGGTCAAACTGCGACTCCAAGTAAATGCCATTCCTACATAAAATATATTAAATTAAATACAACACAACAATACGAATTGATGGAAATTAATTTGCAATTTGATTTAAGACTATTTTTTGTAGTTAACTTGTGAAGGCACAAAATTGTTAATGTTTATTTGAAGCGACAATACTGAAAATTTTTGCTCAACACATGTTGTTCGACTTTTTCTCAATGTCTGTTCTTTGTTTTTAATGTTCCTTGTTATTTAAAATAAGTTGCTTTATAACTTATTTAAATGTTTACTACTTTTTGCTACTTTTTTGATGCTTCTATAGAAAATGACTGCAGGCAACACCGGAAAGTTCGGCCCTGTTTGCTGTTTCAATCAGCAATCAAAAATGTTCGGTCTGAGAGCGAGAGAATGAATTTGAGAAAAAGTTCATTTCTCACTTTACACGAGAAACAATAACAACAAAAAATGTTCGGCAATCATGTTTGGCTAGCATAACCACGGCATTAGCGATACCTTACGTTTTCATTCATACATACTGCTTATTAAATAAAGTGCATAAGCATGGAACCCCGATCGATTCCGAGTGTCGGAAGTGCATTCCCTACACATTATTTCAGTAAAGGGTCACGTAAGCACGTATGATGCATATCATACATTAAAAAATATAACTTATAGTGGCGATCATGCCCCGCGGATGAAAAATAAGTAGGGAGTAATGCATTATGTAAGGATGGATTTTCCCACTGGGGCATAATGCAACTAACAAGATGTCAGTGATAGTTGTTTTCGCAATAATAGGTTGTCAAAATGGTACAAAAAAAAAAAGAAAATGAAATATATCCTGCTGTGTGTGAATGAAGATGCTTTGTAAAGAATATATATATATGTGAAATAGCCTTGTTAGTTGCTTCATTGTAGAAACGAAAACAAATTTCCCATAAGAAGTGCATTAATTTTTTTTGACAGCGAACGGGCAGAGGCATTTTTTCCGTTAGGCAGTACGCTGTGGGTGGAAAAAATTTGTTCAGTGCTGCCAAGTTCACAATCATCGCGGAAAATTGACATTCAACAATAAACAAATAAGCAGTAAGTATGTGTCGGTGTTGAATTTGTTATTAAACAAATTTATGTAGTTTATTAATGTGTAGTCTTGCTTTTTATAGAATATAAAATTGCAGCAATAAAGATATGAATCTGTCAACCAGAACAGCTAGTGCTTTTTCCCCACAGAAAACTTTGACTCAAAATTGTTGAAAAAATGCCATAATTTCGGGTGTAGAATATGCCCACAAATTTTCGCTGCTACAGCATACTAAGCTTTACTGCTTATTTTTTTATTAATGTATGTCAAATTTCCACTCCAATTAAATGTACGGGCTTATAATTTCCAGCGAAATTTTGGCATTTTAACTCTCCACACATGATTGTGAACCTAGCGAAAAAAAAAATCCGCTGGCTGTTCGCTGTCAAAAAACTCAATGTACTTTTTATGGGAATTTTGTTTTCATTTCTACAGCATACTGAGCTATATATTTTGCAAATTAACCTGCCAAGAATAAGGGTGTCATACAACTCTTTTTTTATTATCTTATAGTATAAAAGAAGTACTTTTTCTTAAAAAAGTACTTTTTACCTACTAAAAGTCAGCATATTCATTATTTCGCCATTATAACAGAAACACTGTTATGAACGATGAATGCTGTCATGGGCTGCGTTCAAAAATTAACAAATTTTGATTGCGCTACAAAGTGTTCATCCGCTCTCGCTCTCACTGTTTTTTTAAAAGTTTTGCATTGAAAGCCACAACAAAACATTTCGAACACCGTTCAATCATCGTCTGACCTCATCCTTTGCCTACAAGCCTATATTACAAAAACTAAATTGTGCAAGCAAATTCTTACTGTTACAGCGAGAGAAATAGCTGTTTGTTTTATATTATTTTTGGTAAAAAAAATGTCATCAATATTGATTTTGACAATAGCGATTCGATTGCTATTAATTTTTAATGCACTATTTTTATTTGGAGTAATAATAATTTCATTCTGTTGTTCATTGATAAAAGAAACGTAAGATTAAAAATTTTTAATTTATTAAGTTTGAATTACAATTACAATTTTCTTTATTTTTGCTTAAAAAGAAACGAAATATATATATATATGTATATCCTATATATTAAAACGCTAACACAAATCTTTAACTTCCTTTTTACCCACTTTAAAAACAACAGATTTGGATGAAACTTATATCATTTGCAAGCTCTCGATCATACCAACTGCACAATATAGTTTTTATTCAAAGGTTTTGTAATTAAGATACGAAAAAATGAAAAAGTAAAAACACTTTTTGCCCCCATTTTGTTGCTGCACAACGTTCAATGAGTATATATCCCCCACATGGGTGGCAGATGGCGGAAGGCGGAAGGTGTGTTCAGAAGAAATGTTGAATGGCAAAAATTATAGGGCCAGCTCATATATTTGACCTGTTTAGGGGTCAATTCGAAAGAGATATATCTTACAATCGACAGTTTTGATGTTTTTTGTATGGTGACCCCCAGAAGTGTGGCTGATAAGGGCATGTGTGTTAGGCCTTATCCACACTTGGTCAACGCAATCCCAACGCAACAGCGAAAAAGTTGAAAAGCAATGCAACTATAAACCGAATCTTTTCAGACTTGCTTCAAAAGTCGTGCAGCATGTGTAATTATATGATAATTAATAGTGGTATTCGCTCTCTTGTGTATTTATGAATACACTAGTGTACTTCTGTCAAAAAATTACACTAAATACACATGCAACAACAAATACCATAGCTTTCGAAGTTACACTTTATGTGTTTCTTTACAACATCAAATGATGATTGTAATGTAGTTGTATTTGTTAATTGTATCATTTTGACATTACTTGGCAGCATTCTTGGCACCATTTCTTGTCGTTTGTTCGCCATAATTTTTCGGGCTAGCTCGTCACATCATAACGTTTTCTAATTAAAACTGTTTAAAATCCATCTGTAATGGAATCTGTAATGGAAAATGTTAAAATAAGGAAAAAACGTGTAATTGCCACCAGTGTAGCCAATAGTAGATACACTGCTGTGGAAGAAGTCACTCACTCTTCCCCTTCTATTTATCGGTACAATTACAATCAGTACATCTAATACACGAAAGAGCGAATACCACTAATGTTTTTCGCTTATTACACTAATTTAATGTAATATTTAACACTTGCTCATTAATATTGCAAACTATTTCTTCTTCTTCTAGATTCTATTAATGAAAAAAGGAAATAATTAATTAACTTATTCACCTTTATTAATAGATAGCGTACTGCACTACAAATAATTGAATTCACAAAACAAACAAACTGATCAACAAGCCGCTGCTGAAAATTGCGGAAAGCCGAGTTGCGTTGAATAAGTTGAGGACGTGTCGAGAACTTGTTGCGTGCAAGTTGCGTAATCTGAAGGTTCCGGTAAATACACAGGCTAGCAACTTGAGTTGGTGTTGCGTTGACCAAGTGTGGAAAAGGCCTTAAGCTCTAGGACTAAAATCGGGATATATAAGCTAAAATCGACAGTTTCTGTGTTTCTTATGTGGGGACTCCCAGAGATTGGCAGATAGGGGGTAAGTGTGTTCAGAAAAACTGTTGAAGTGGGAAAAAATAAAAGGACCAGCTCATAAAGTTGACATTCATATAGAGGTTAGGTTTTTTTAGAAGAAATGTTGATGGATCACCTCTTCTGGTCAATTCAGAAGAAAGTTTTTTTTATTCGAAAATTTAATGGATTATTCAAAAGAAGGTTCTAAAAGACTCAAAAAAATATTTACCGAAAAATGTTATTATGTGACTATGATACTTACAATTAGTGAAGACTTTAAAATTGATTTTGATATGGCCGAATTTCGGGCACAGGCGAAACTAGTGTTGACAATTTGTTAAACAGAGCTATAAACACTGACAACTTATAAACTTCCACTTAAGAAATGGCAAGCTAGGACAGAGGATAATAAAAAAATTGTGTTTGATTCGAAGGCCCTTATACAAAAAGAGTTTAAAGATAAAATGGGGTTGATTGTGACAGACCAAAACCAGGATTTGGAAATTCAAAAAAATATTTTAAATGGTTTAAAAGTGCTTGTTGTACAGTGTTGCAAAATTATGGATCAATCCCAAAATGATAAGAAAAGAACACAAAATTACGAACGTTAGCAGTTTATTTGACTTCCATTAGACTTAATGACTTCGAATATTCTTTTTCTCATACTTAAAGCTAGTGATGTTAATAAATTTTCGTCTAAGATATTCCACTCCCTGATGATTCTCTGCTTCAGCTCTTCAACTGCATGGAATTGCTGATTAAATGCATAAATTCTTTTAACTAAAATTCCCCAAATGTTCTCCATAGGGTTAAGATCCGGTGAGCATGTGGGCCATTTCAAAATCTCGATCGAATTTGCTTGGAACCACGTCATCGACTCCCTACTGGTATGGATAGCAGCATTATCCTGTTGGAAAATGTAACGTTTGTCACAATTTTCACTTTAAAAATTTAAAAGACTGCTGCGGAGTACTGCTATGTAGTCTTTGCTACTCATCCGAGTTGATGTAAACTGAATTTCTATCGTTTTTCTCGAAGTGAACGCTCTCAAACCATCATACTGCCACCACCGAAATTACGACGCGAGAAATACTGTGGATCTTTTCTAAGATTGTGCCAGTACCCATTGAAACCATCCGGACCGTCAAGATTGAATTTTTTCCATCTGAAAATACAATCTTTACACAAAATTTTGTAAGAAAATATGATTGGAAGAAGCGCTCGCATGATAACATACAGAAGTCCAATCAGTGACCATATGTTCTTCGGTCACTAATCAAAGGCACTCAGCAAAGGTTCAAAAAATATGGAATCGTGACAAGAAGTAAACAAAAAGCACAAAGCACTTTGCTTTGTGCTAAGAAGTAGAAAAACATTGCTTTTTAAATTGGAAAGCACACACAACTGCAATTCCGCTTTGGTTTTAGCAGAAGGTGTGCTTATAAGATTTTCAAAGTTAATGGACTGCATGAGCCACAGAAGATTACTAATTAGTTGGTGTAGCGACCAACGAAACAGCTGTCTAGTCTGCTGGTGGTTGTTCTGTAAAGAACATTGTTGTTGTGGCAACCTGTTGCTTCATGAAATTACTTGGCATAAAGCTCACAAGTGTAATTTTTAAAATTTAATTTTGTTAAGAATTGATACAAACTAAATAAAAATTAAAAAATGCCACAATTTAGTTTTCATTTTTGATTTTATTTGGAGACCATTTGGCAGTGTTTTAAAAGAAAAAACAAGTATTCAAGTTTTTTATTGAACTCGTTTTGGACAATTTTTTATTTTGGATTATTGAGAGAAGTATGAAAAAAAGTTAAACAATACTCAATTCCTTAATAATAATGTTTAAAAATCGCTTAGTGGAACCAACTGTAGAAATACGT
Source organism: Coremacera marginata (assembly GCA_914767935.1). Classification (NCBI taxonomy): domain Eukaryota; kingdom Metazoa; phylum Arthropoda; class Insecta; order Diptera; family Sciomyzidae; genus Coremacera; species Coremacera marginata. Next base: position 50,595,288 of record OU612043.1, on the reverse strand, counting down.
GAACTTTGGGGTTTGGCTGGTATCAAAGAACAAAAGCCATAAGCAATTATTATCGGATATGATCAGTTGTGTTAAAGTTAAGGTTACCATTCCATTGGATAGCGATTTACTTGAAAAGGAGTTAAATTTTTTATCAGTAAGGTTTCACAAGAATTTGATAGACTGCAGCAGGTCTCGATCATTTTTTAAAAAAAAATACCACAATTGGCTTAGTTCATGTGTTGATATTGCAAGTTTAAAGGAGATATGCGTGAGTTCATTGCATTTCCTGCATTTTATAATGTTATATTATTACAACATATTACAGAAAGCAAGTACTAGCAGAGCCATTGCCACATGTGTGTCTGATTCTGAAGTATGCAAGTCTTGTAGAATGTTTGATTGTAATAAGTGTTAAAATAAAAATATTTAGAAACCAAGTACGATTAGAGGTCGACCTCAACTTAGCTATGATGAATCAGCTGATAGAAGTAAACGTCGTAAAATTAAAAATTGTATTACTACTACTCCACCAGATGTCATCAAGCGTGCTGCAAATACAGTTCTAAAAAAAAGGAGGGGAATGCGGATAACAGGTGCCTTTCGGTTTTTGAAGCGCTTGGCGTGTATTATAATTTAAAATTATCCATGCGAAAGTACAACGTCTTACGATCTGTAGTAAATACAATTAACCCGAATTGTTTTCCAAGTTACTATGTGCTAAAAAAAGTTATGGAAGACTTTATTCCTCGGCCCATATCACTCTCAGAAATATATGCTGAAGTGCCTTTGCAAGCATTGCTCAATCAAGCTTCCCAAGCAACAATTCTTAAGAGTTGATCACTGGACGAAAAAGTTTAGTTTTTATTTACGTCCTATAACTATCTTCAGCAAGAGCAATACGCTTACAGATTATTTTCAGCAAAACTAGTTGTCTATAAGTGTTCTGTTCTCTTTCACATTATCTCATAGTAGCTTAAAAGAGTTGTGTTATAAGAGCATTACTGCGAAAACGCTGCATCTTACAAGTCATTTCTTACAGACTTCTACAACACTTCAGCTATCAGAGCCAAACTCTGAAGAGTTTTAGCTTTATAGATTAAGTCTTATAGACATCTCAAAGGCTTTTATTTAAAGATGTCTGATCTGATCTGAGCAACGGTCTGACTAGAAGAGTATCACTCTGAATATAAGAGAAACAGTCTGACTAGAAGAGTGTTACTCTGATAATAAGAAGATCTTGGTTCTTATAATCGGGCAATTGCCCTAAACAAAATATTTAACAGTATTCATGTCCTTAACCCTTTCTTGTAAATGTATAATTTTTCAGAAGAAATGGGTTTTTATTTAATTAGCTTAAATTTCAGGGTACCTATATAATAAACGAACAGAATTATGTACAAATTATGTTCAATGAATTTGGTTCATTCATAAGAAAAATATTCCGAAAGAACAGAACAATTTCTAACTGCAATTTACGTATTCACTTCCATTCATAAGATGTTATACTTTCCAGGAAGAAAATGTGCTAAATTTTCATAGTAAAAAATTACCAATCCCATTAATTTTATGGGAATATGTGTTTGTACGCACTCAAACAATTTGTTCATCTACATCACTGAAATTGTTTATGCCCTGTGACGTATTTAGAATAGTCTAATAAGAAATAAGTCATGGAATTTGTTCTCATGGACTAATTTCAAGTTAGCCCAGCCTGTGATTTAAAATTCATACAAATAGGATAGTGTATTGTGCAAATTGTGTGGCTCTGTGTTTTCCGAATTGTGCATTTTGAAAATTGTTGTTGTTTTTACTCATGTACTAATATCAAGTAAGCCTAAACTGGGAGTAGAAGAGATTTTATTTACAATACAAAGAGTTTTATTAATTTGTTTGTGAATGTAATACGGAAAGTTTAGAAATACTTTAATTCTTGATAAATGCGATGGTTATATAAATATTTTGTATTGTTTTTGAATATAGACTAGGTCATTGACGAATTTTATGAATGGATAAATAAAATAAAAATAAAAATTGATATGTGAATTTATAAATTTTACTAGGAATTCTAGGGCGAGCTTAGCCCACTAAAATTCTGATTCGAGTCGACATACAGTCAAAACTGAGATACAACTATTTTTTGTTACATAAATCAACCTTTTGAGGAAGATTTTTCATATTCTTTATAGCGCAAATTTATTGATAACTCTCAACGCAAAGTAATGAAATTAGTTCGGTACACCTTGCACTAATGTAATGAAAGGGTTAATTCTGCTTGGCATAAATGAATGCTTTTTAAAAATGGTGGTCCTACAAAAGTTCGCTTTCACTTATCTCGTAGAGTATACAACTCTTCTATGTGTCTTACTTAAGTATATTAATTTTGTAGTAAGCGCTGTACTCTTGTATGGAGACATCAATATGCACTCTTAAAACTGCGTTTTAGTGCATTTATTGAGAGTTGGCTTTTAATGTTGGTTTTTGCGAAAGGAGACAGCTTCTAGCCGAGGTGCAATATGAGATACTTACGATAAAGTTTCCACCGCAATGAAATTTATGCGTTTCTATGATAAAATACTACACCACGCATATACAATATTATTGATATAATAATTTCCTACAAACATAATAAAAAATGGTACATCAAAATTTGTTATATTAAAATAGTGTTGGTAGTATTGTATATATACACAAATTCTTATAAAACTCTCTTATGAGTATATACATCTTAATTTTCTTAAAAGTATATATCTGCAAGAGATCTGTAAGTCTTGTCTAAGACAATGTTTCTTAAAGTGTTGATCTTGTTTCAGAGCTCTAAGAGGCCGATATAAGGGCGTTCTGAAAATTACAACTCACACTTATATAGTGCCAAAATGAGCTTAGAAGAATTTTACAGGTATCTTACAGATATCGTTTAGAGTTAATCGTAAGTGTATCAATCTTAATAATATCTCTTCAAGAAGTCTTTAGGATAAAATAAAGATAATAGTTGTTGGTTGGGTTATTGCCACTATGCGACATAGATTCAAATATAAAAATACTTTTATAATGTAAATGGGGATTTGGTGGCAGTTCAGGTCACAGCATTTATAAACAAAAATTTTCCAATGAAAATTATACTGACGAGTTTGTTTTCGTAGTTGCATTGGTCCCATTGAAAATGTCTATTTTATAAAGTCATCACCATATTTGGGTTAATCAACATACCTCGTCAACACTTCTTTTCCGTCCTATTAAATTTGTTGTTATGAAGGAAAATCCTGACCTAATACGTCAAATAGAAAAAGATATGGCAAGCCAAATAGAAAATCTTTCAGAGTACACCGTTCAATTAAAGAATTTTGAAGTCAATGTAACCTTTAAAATGCACTTAACAATGATTGACGGTGCAGTAGTTGGAAATGTACTCTCCAACAATTCTTCTTCTAGCAGTTGCTATCTATGCGGTTCAGTTACAACTTTAATGAATTCTTTTCATGCAACTGAAAGACCTATTAACTACGAGTTTTTGAGATATGGTTTATCTACTTTACACGCATGTATAAAATTTTTCGAATGCGTATTACATATTTCTTATAGACTTCCCTTGAAATGTTGGACAGTGTGTGGTGAAAGAAATCGTAAAATATTCAACGCCACAAGCAAAGAATTTACAAATAATTAAAAAAAAAATGGGTTTAGTAGTAGATGCCGTAAAAACGGGATATGGGACATTTAACGATGGCAATACTGCAAGACGGTTTTTTAATAATATCGAAAAATCTGCAAAAATAACAGGCATCAATGAAAATTTAATAAGAACGTTATCTTTGATTTTGCGAATACCAACCAATTAATGGTCTGGTCAATACAGACAGTTATGGAACACTATTGCAAGATACTTTTAAAATTTATATGGAAAATTATGCATGGTATTATATGCCTGTTTCTGTTCATAAGGTTTTAGTGCATGGGCTACAAATAATTGAATATCATAAAATTCCAATTGGAATGCTTTCAGAAGAAGCATTCGAGGCAAGGCACAAAGAATTTCGAAAAAGTCGCTTGCATAATGCTCGAAAAATTTCTAGAGAAACTTCAAATAGGGACCTCTTAGTTAATTTATTGATCTCTTCAGAGCCCATAATCTCATCCCACAGCCAAAATTCGAAGCAAGAACCAAAGCATAGACTAGGATATCGCCCCTTATCTTTTGAATATTGAAACGGAAGAAGAATGTGAAGACAGTAATTTAGAAATAGATTTTGCTAATTTAATTGCAAGCGACTTGTAAGGTGGCCACGCCATTCATAACTTAAAATGGCAGCACCATCAATGAATATAAAATAAAAGCCACTTCATAACTCCCCTGTAGGAAAATCAACTAATTTAAAAGTAGTTGATAAAGTAGTTTTTTGTCAACCACAACTAGTTGAAATTCTGACTTTTTTCCATAGAACGAACTAACTTATTTTGTATGGTGATGTCCGCTAAATAAGTCAATTGACTGTCGTCTGCATATATTTTCAACTACTTGTTAAATTAGTTACATTTAAATTATTTTTTTAATTGCTTTAAAATAACCAATTAAAAACTATTACTGATGGCCAAAAGTTAATAATATTTGATGAAATAACATGGTTAAATATATATAAGCTTGTAATCTAATAAAGTTTTCAATTAAAACATGCCAACATCAGAGTAGTTGCCGCCTTAATATAATTCAAAGTAGTTCATATACTGGTTTATTTTAAACTAGTTTTTTAACTAGTTGTTTTTAAAAACAAGTTAGTTTGTTCCTATAGGGTCTTAATACTTGCGTTTACATGGTGTCAGAACTTCTCTTATTAATTGCAGTAATAATCAACGAAGTAATAGCTTATTAATCAAGAAATCCCAAAGATTATTTCATTGCATTAATATTGAAAGGATTACAATACAAATATTCATCAGCAGCAGTAAAATAAAGTGCAGTTTAGAAAATACAATTCATGTGTTAAAATGGTGGATATTAAGCCACCGAAGCATTTAATTGTGTCGTCAGAGACCGACATGAGCGCAGCTTGGAGTTTATGGAGTCAACAATTTTCATTCTACGCTGTCGCCACGGAGTTATCCAAAAAGGAACAATCTATTCAAGCGGCAATTTTTATGGCATCAATAGGCCCTGAATGCATTGCTATCTACAACAACTTTAACCTTACTGAGGCGGAAAAAAGGGTTCTGCAGAAAAAATTCGATAATTTTTTTCTCCTAACAGGCATGCTACACAGGCCAGTATACTGGCCCTGTAGTTCGAAAAACTGAACACATTCACACTTTTTTACAAATACACTCACACTGGATTCACTTTCACGGCACTTTCATCGCTACTAGCAACGAAATTTCAGAGCCAGTGGATTTTGACAGCACCGGCTAGTGTATGTCAAAAGGGGGGATATCAGTGTTGTTTTTAATTACTTTTGGTGGATTTATTTCGGGTTTTCCCTCGATTTCGTACTTTATTTCGGGTTTTCCTCGATTTCGTACAGGAAGCAACACTGATAACTTGTTTACATTTACAAAGCAAATGAAACAAATGTGAAAAGTTGCAAATAAAAGTGAAAAATATACAATTTAGTACAATAAATATACAAAAAAAACTATACAATGAAAGAAAATTAACTCAAAAACAAATCATTAAATTAAATTGATTCAATAGCACCCAGAACCTTCGCTTACGATGAAATTTTTTTAATGAACTTTCACTAGCCTGTGTAGCACCTCTTGTATGAAAGCATGAAAGTTCGAAATTCTTCGAATCATTCGAACAGTACACGTATTCTTTCGCACTTTCACTGTCACTGGCCTGTGTAGCCGGCCTGTAAGAAGAACACTATATTCGAGCGATATCAATTTTATAAAATCAGTCAGAATGAACACGAGAGGTTTGATGAGTTTTTTACAATTATTTCAACTCAAGCACAAAAATGCGAATTCGGAACATTGAGAGATGAATTCATACGAGTACAAGACAAAATTGTTTTTGTCGTTCGCGATGATCGTGTCCGAGAGAGGCTGTTGGTGGAAAATGATCTCACATTAGTTAAAGCAGTAAACATTTGCAAAGTGTCCGAAACAACATCGTTGCAATTGAAAGAATTCAACATGAATAGTTCACACGTGGACGTTGCTGTTGTCAATCGAGCTGACACTTGTTTTCGCTGTGACGAATTGCACAAAAAATTTAGTTGCCCAGCTTTTAAAGAAAGGTACAAGAAATGCAATATCAAAGGACACAGGGAAAAAATGTGTGGCACAAGGAATATTAAAAAAAAAACAAAATGTAGAAAGAACGTTGATGAAATTAATTCTGCATCAGACTTTTCACAAAGTGATAGCGAAGCCAGCTGTCACATTACGAAAAAACTTATGTTTGCAGCAAGTGTTGATTACGTGTCTGAGGATTGGACTGAAAAAGCAAAAATTAAAAACACTATCTTAAAATTAAAAATTGATACAGGAGCACAGTGTATTGTGATGGACTGGTGTGCGGCGAAAAAATTACGGCTAAATATAAGCGAAGCATCGGTTAAGAAATTGGTAGCATTTAATGGTAACAAATCAGATGTGCTTGGAGCTGTTAATACAATGGTTACGATTCGCAATGTTAAGCGCCCAGTTCGATTCCAGATAGTACAACAGATCAACAAAACGATACTTGTCTTCACGGATTGGAAACATTTTAGTCTTATTAATTCTATAGATACTGTTGATAATTCAAAGCTGTTTGATGGGTTAGGCTGTTTTACAGATTTTACTTACGATATTGATTTAGTGGACCATCCAAAATTTGAAGTCAGACCTGCGCAAAGGATTGCCCATGCACTTAAAGATGCCGTTAAAAAAGAGTTAGATGATATGGTCAAAATGGGTGTCATCAAACCAATTTCAGAGCCAACTCCAGCAGTCAGTCCTATAGTTATTGTAAGGAGAAATAACAAAATACGTTTGTGCATGGATCCAACGGATCTCAACAAAAACATACAGAGACGCTATTTTCCGATGAAGACAATTGGAGAGATTGTAAGTAAGAATTTCAACAAAACTTGATTGCAAAAAGATTGCAAATTTTGGCAGATTAAGGTGACAGAACGTTCACAAAAGTATTTGACGTTTGCCACTCCTTGGGGTAGATACTGCTGCACCCGGTTACCATTTGGACTCTTTTCAGCACCTGAGGTTTTTCAGCAGGCAATGAGCTCTGTCTTAGACGGCATTGGAAATGTTGAATGTTCAATGGATGATGTACTGATATACGCCAAAACACTTAGAGAACTACGGGAGACCACGTACCGAGTTTAGCCACAAACTCAAAATCGAGGTTTGAAATTAAACAAATCGAAATGTGGATTCGAAAAACAAAATGTTAAATTTTTAGGTCATGTGCTAGTAGTAGTAGTAGGCACTAGTAGTAGGTTGCAAGCAGATCCAGAAAAGTTGGTGGCAATAGAAGTGCTTGAGTAGCCAAAAGACAAAAAATCTTTACAGAGATTGCTTGCTATGGTAACTTACCTTAATAAACTTATACCTAATTTGTCGGAATTAACAGGACCTCTTCGAGAGCTTTCATCCAAAGATGTAGAATGGATTTGGGACGATAGGCAGGAAAATGTGATTTCTCCACCAGTGTTAAAATACTATGATGTTAATCAAGACGTCACGCTAACTGTTGATGCTAGTGCTTAGGCAATAGGTGCCGCTTTATTGCAAGAAGGGCGGCCGGTAGCTTATGCTACGAAAACATTGACAAAAGATTAGCGTAATTACCCACAAATCGAAAAAGAAGCTCTGACGATCCGAACAGCTTGTAACAAATTCCATGACTATATTTATGGTACGAAATTGTTAATTGAAACTGACCACAAGCCTTTGGAGATAATATTTAAAAAATTTCTATATCAAGCACCTCCAAGGTTGCAAAGAATTCTCTTGGATGTTATGATATATAACCCTAAATTGTATACAAAAAAGGTACAGAATTGCATATAGCAGATACCCTCACAATACGACAAAGCAGATGATGACTTTTGTTATGAAGTTCAGGTGATTTTGCCAATCTATGAAGGCACATACCAAAACATGAAACTTCAAACAGCGTTAGACAAAGAATTAAATGAACTTTTGTCAGTGATACAAAAGGGTTGGCCTGAAAATGCTTCAAAATTGTCGTTATATCTAAGAAACTATTGTAACTTTCGCGACGAACTATCTGAATTAAATGGTATCATATTAAAAGGTGAGAAGGCAATCATCCCAAAGTCTATGCAGCTGTACATCCTGAAGCGGCTTCATGATGGTCATTTTGGAATTGAATCAACACAAAGACGAGCACGGCAGTTTTTATTCTGGCTAAACATGACAAAAGACATTAAGAATTATATTGAAAGGTGCACTACTTGCCAAAAAACTCAACGGTGTAATGTGAAGGATCCGATTTTGCTAAAAAATATTCCAACCCTACCGTTTCAAGTAGTTGCAAACGTTTTGTTTTACTTTGCGGGCAAGCAATATTTACTTATAGTCGACAGCTACAGTGGAATTTTTGAGATTAGAAAATTAAAATATGCAACTAGTGAAGAATGCATACAAATTTTGAAGAGCTGGTTCTCAACTCATGGTGTACCTGAAATAGTTGATTCAGACAACGGTCCGCAGTACTCTTCTAAAATGTTTGCAGAGTTCGCTAAGTCTTGGAACTTCAAGCACCGAACATCAAGTCCAGGATTTCCACGTTCGAATGGGCTGGCACAGCGCTACGTTCAAACAGCTAAAAATATTTTGAAAATGTGCAGCGACGATAATTCAGATGTGTATCTAGCATTGTTGAATTATCTAATCAAACCAACTTCAAATGATTTACAGTCACCGAGTCAACGAATTTTTACTCGGATTATCAACTCTCCTATTGTGTTCAATAAGGAAGTGCTGAAGCCTATGTTTGGTAGAAATGGTCCCCGATAAACTCAAAAAAGTAAGGGAAAAACAAAAGCAGTATGCAGATAAAAACAGCAAAGAAAAGCGGAACCTTCCTAAAGTTGGTGCTCCTGTTAGATTGCAAGCCGGTCACCGTGAATGGGTCGGCGGTAAGATAATAAGAAACTTAGTGGAGCCTCGGTCGGTCATAATCGAAACTAAATCAGGACAGAGACAGTTTTTCCAGATGTACATCATCAGCTAGCCATGACGTCCGAACTAGAAGACACTGGAGATAACACATTGCCAGATGTACCTGAAGCAATCCTGAGGGATTCTGTGAGGATTTCTGCCCAAGCTCAAACACTAGTTATACAAACTCGTGCTGGAAGAATTGTAAGACCCGTTATAAGAATGAATTTTTAAAAACTGAATATGTATGTTGATACTTATATTGAAACTCTTAAATTTTTTTTTATTATTTTTTTTTATTATTATAAAAATAAAGATGTAAGGTGGCCATGCCATTCATAACTTAAGGTGGCAGCACCATCAATGAATATAAAATTAAAGCTACTTCATAACTCTTAATACTTGCATTTACACGACTCAACGTCGAATAATGAATCGGAAAGCGATAGCGAATAGATTTATTTATAAACCTATGTTATTATAAGCTATATTAGTAAAAATAAACTAAAATTGTTGTATTTAATAATAAAAAGATACTTTGAGTCTTAATTCTCCTAATATGTAATTTAAAACAAACAAATTTATAAATAATTCTTACTTTTGGTATTAGTTAATAAATAATTATACAATAAAACTTTGCATTTTGGATAAATTTGCACTTGATTTTATTGCTCTGGGTTAATTTACCAGCACCAGTTAAGGGGTAATTCATGCACTCTTACATTAAGCTTTAAAAAAAAATTGACTGGGCCACTTTTTAAAATCAGATTACCGATTCCAGTAATATGAGAAGTGGTCGTATAAGTTAACCGATTTGGTTCGTTTTCACACCAACTAGTTGCTGCTATTAAAAAAAAACTAGGTACCACAAAATTGTATTGCTCTGGGATCCTTTTTGGGGAAATATATCAGATTACCGATTTCAGTTATATTGGAGGTGGGCGTATTAGTTAACCGATTCGTTTTCACACCAGTTATTTATAGCTACAAAAACACTATGTATAGGAAATTTTAATGATCTGGGATCCTTTTTTGAAGAAATATATCAGATTACCTATTTCGGTTATATGGGAGGTGGGCGTATTAGTTAACCGATTTGGTTAATTGTAATATGTGTAGCAATTTTTAATGATCTGAGATAATTTTTTGTGTAAATATACCGGATTACCAATTTCGGTTACATGGGAGGTGGGCGTATTGATCAGCCGATTTGGTTCATTTTCACACCAGCTATTTACAGATTCAAAAGAATTATGTGTACCAAATTTTATTTATCTAGTGTAATTTTTTGGGGATCTATTCCAGATTACCGATTTCGGTTATATGAGAGGTAGGCGTGCCATTGATTCAATATGCCCAAATTTTTTTTTTTAAATAATTCTGTTACCATAAAAGTCATCTTCACAAAATTTCATGATTCTAGGGCAACTGCTTCTATTTTTGGCCACTCGCTATATGGGCTCGCTACACTGTGTTACGTCGGCACGCCAGTTGCAAAGTACACCTCATATTCTCGCCTCATACCGTTCTTCCCTGTATTATATCACCAATAGTATATATAAAATATGTTTTAAATTTTCTCTAGCTTAAAAAGAACCGGAGTAAGGATTTTTTGAAAATGAGTCTCCGAGGCAAAAATCACGAAAGTCCCAAACTTTTAACCCCTTTATAGCGACTTTTTGTTATAATACTAGAAACACTTTGTTTGATTTTTACTTGTAACTTTATTTCAAATTGTTTAAATTTATATTTCAAATAATTTTGTTAATCAAAAAAATATTCATTAGAATTTTAATATTTATATTGTGAACACATTCATGTTGTGTATGGAAAATATTTTAAATAACGAATTTTATAAGAGTCCAAATGGCTTTAAATAAATATATTAAATAAAGAATTTTATAAGAGTCCAAATGGCTTTATTGGCGATCCTGCCAGGAGGCATTTAATATTCATCATAACATCCACCGCAATTGCGAGCAGCAGCAACAACTGCGATCTTTTTGGAATTATATCTGTTCTATATCAACAGTGCAACGTTGTTATCATTCTTCTCCGCAGAACATACAGGAATCACAAATATTAATAATTTTGACAAAAAAAAGTCCAAGAAAATATACAGTTTCAACTACGCTATCGCTGCAAACAAATATCATCACAACTCTCCTCACTACAAATTTTGAATCAGCTAACCAATAAACCATATGCCAACAATTCAACTGAGTGAAGTGAAGTACCTCACCGTAGTATCTGCAGTAATCAACGATTCATTCAGAAGGCAACAACAACATCTATTTTTTTCACGGTAGTCACGAGGCTCATCATCAGTTAAGTTAAATATTTATTAAGTATTTATTTTACATGTTTTATATATTTTAAATCTATCAAGTTATATTAAGTTGTTTTCCTTCCTAATGCCACGTTATCCCAAAAGAAAACGTAGCTTGTCTCGTGTTGAGCAAATCGGAATCAATACAGATATTAACAACTGTTCTTCTTCACACCCAACAATCTCATTTGATAATTTAATAGCACCAGTATCAAACACTACACTAACATATCCATCAATTTCTAGACAATCGAATTTACCACATCCCTTAATAGAAACTTTACAAAACATCAATTCAACACATTCATCCACACAACCATCAAATTACAATAACATTATGTCAAGCCAAACACCACAATGTATTGGAACAACCCGAATTAAATTACCACAATTCTGGGATGTATGCCCCGACTCGTGGTTTGCCCAATGTGAAGTTCTATTTACACTTCACAATCTTTCAGACGACACTCTCAGATTTCAAAACATAATCACTGCACTTTCTCAAGACATTTTTACTAAAGTATTAGATATTATACAAAACCCGCCCCTACATAATAAATACGCTTATTTAAAAACAAAACTTCTTGAAAGATGTTCTCTCAGTGAAGACTCCAAATTAGAAGTATTGCTTTCCGATACTCAGATGGGGGACCGTAAACCATCCGAGTTCTACCGTGATTTATTCCGTTATAAAAGTTCAGTCTCGGTTATAAGTTCTGATTTACTTTACAAACTTTGGTTGAAGAAACTTCCTCAACAGATACAAATTCATTTAATTTCATCGACTTTTACAAATATTGATGGCAAATTAAATTTAGCGGACAAAATTAATGAAATGATAAAGAACGAGTCAATTGCTTCCATCGATGAATTCTCAAAACACTTAGATATCAAGGAAACTCTTCAAAATCTAGTCCAACTTACTTCATCTTTGTGTCAGAGTATTCAAAAATTGTCTATTAAAACCCAGAATGAGAATACAAGGTCTATATCAAGAGAAAGGTCATCATCAAGAGAAAGAGGAAGATCATCAAATTCAATACAAAAATCGTCAAGAAATTCTTTTAATTCTCGTTTTCCAGTTTGTTGGTATCATTCTAAATTTGGTGTCAATGCCAGCAAATGTAATAAACCTTGTTAATTTAATAAAATCGATAATAACTATAACTTTTCAAATTTAAACTGAATAATCCTATTATGGCGACGACTGATAATAGGATATTAGCTGAAACTACAAGTCGTCTCTCTGTCTTTGATAACCAAAATAAATTAACCTTCCTTATAGACACGGGAGCAACTGTTTCAATTATTCCGGTGTCCAAATTCAAAACATTTAAAAATGAATCGAATTCTTTTCTTTCAGCAGCTAATGGTTCAAGTATTAAAACCTTTGGTACAAAATTTCTGAAATTAGATATCGGTTTAAAAAAAGAATTTGAATTCCCCTTTATTTTAACAGAGGTTCCTAGTCCAATAATAGGAATTAATTTTCTCGAAAAATTTGGGTTGATTATAGATGTTAAAAATAGAAAAGTTATAGATTCAATTACAAATTTATCCGTTAAAGTTTTACCGAATATGAATGAGATTTCGTCTCTCAAAATTTCAAATTTCACAAAAAATTTCAAAGATCTTTTACACCAATTTCCATCACTTATCCGTGAACCCGATTATAATAAGACTTCGAAACATTGCACTGTTCATAGGATTGAGACAAAAGGCGTACTTCCTTTTTCCAAACCTCGTCGACTTGATCCAATTAAACTTAAAGTTGCGAAATCAGAGTTCGAATATCTTGTTAAAGTTGGAATATGTCGGCCATCAAACTCTCCTATAGCATCACCATTACACTTAGTAGCCAAAAAAGGATCAAATGCCTGGAGATCTTGTGGTGACTATAGGAGACTTAACTGTGTAACTATTCCCGATCGTTATCCTCTACCACATATTCACGATCTAAGTATTGAACTGCGTAACAAGAAAATTTTTTCAAAAATAGATCTGGTCCGAGCGTACCATCAGATTCCTGTAGCAGAAGAAGACATTCATAAAACAGCAATAACTACACCATTTGGTATGTTTGAGTTTGTACGAATGCCTTTTGGCCTTCGTAATAGTGCACAAACATTTCAAAGATTTATAAACGAAGTTGTTTTTGGTTTAGATTATGTTTTTACATATGTAGACGATATTCTTATAGCAAGTGAAAACGAAACACAACATTACGAACATCTTAAAACTATTTTTACACGTCTCAATAGTTATGGATTAAATATAAAACCTAGTAAATGTCAATTTGGCGTTTCATCACTTGATTTTTTAAGCTATACAATTTTAAAAGATGGTATTCAACCTTCAGACGAGCGAGTTGAAGTCATCTCCAAATATGAAAAACCATTAACAACAACTCAATTGCAAAAATTCATTGGAATGGTTAATTACTACCATAGATACATTCCAATGATTGCCAAATTTTTAAGTCCTCTGCATGAAATCATAACTATGGCCTCAAAGGCCAAAGCTAAGGAACTCAATTGGTCAAACGAAGCGGAAATATCTTTTAACACAATCAAAAATAAATTTGCAGAGAACACTCTATTGACTCATTTTGACGAAAATGCTCCACTTTCAATAGCAGTTGATGCATCAAATATCGCGATTGGAGCTGTTTTACAACAAAAGATTAATCAAAATGACGAACCTCTTGCATACCATTCAAAAAAATTAACTCCTACTGAAACAAAATATTCGACATTTGACAAAGAACTTTTAGCTATCTATTCCGCTGTTAAACATTTTAGACATTTTTTGGAAGGACGAAAATTCATAGTATATTCTGATCATAAGCCTTTGGCGTACGCTCTCAACTCAAAAACAGAAAGGTCACCTCGGCAAACAAGGCATTTAGAGTATATAGCACAGTTCACCAACGATATTCGCTACATAGCTGGTAAAAATAACATAGTAGCTGATACGTTACGTCTCGTTTACCAGAAATTGAGGAAATTTCGGAAAAAGATCTAACTTTTGGAACAATTTTCAACGAACAAAATACTGATAGTGAACTTCAAGATCTTATTACAAACCCAAATTCAAAATTTAATCTTAAACTCATAAATATTCCACTCATAAATCTCAAAATTTGGTGTGAGGTGTCTGACTCTAAATCACGTCCATACGTTCCAACCTCTATGAGAACAATAATTTTTAATAAACTGCACGGACTGTCCCATCCAGGAACACGTCCAACACGAAAACTAATAGTTAAATATTTTTGGACGAATATGAAAAATGAAATTAACACTTGGGTTCAGAATTGTTTAGAATGCCAAAAAGCAAAAATAATATCTATACAAAATCCCCTGTACATAAAATTGAAATTCCAACTGGTAGATTCCAGCATATTCACATGGATCTGGTGGGACCTTTTCCTGTCTCACGTGGATATCGGTACTTGTTAACCATTGTGGATAGATACACACGATGGCCAGAAGCATTCCCTTTAAAAGATATCTCTGCTCAAACTGTAGCAACAACCTTTGTGAATAATTACGTCTCCAGGTTTGGAGTTCCTTTAGATATAACTGTGGATCAGGGAACTCAATTTACATCAAAACTATTTACAGAGCTTACCAAATTACTTGGCTCTCACAAAATTCACACCTCTGCTTATCATCCACAATCCAACGGAATGGTTGAAAGATTTCATCGACAACTCAACTCCTCAATCATTGCCTGTAAAAACACAACAAACTGGATCGACCAATTACCTTCAATTCTATTAGGTTTGCGTACTGCTGTTAAGGAAGATTTGAAGTGCTCCCCATCTGAGTTGGTCTATGGTCAAGCTCTTAGAGTTCCCGGTGAATTAATTATCCGCAATGATGACAAGACAACAACCGACAGTACCCTTAAAGCTTTAAGAGAACATTTTTCAGAAGCCAGAAGTAAAATTATGCATCACACTAATTCCTTGCATTCATTTGTTCCCAATGAACTTGAAAGATGCAAATTTGTTTTCGTTAAGGTAATTCGCAAGTCTGGTTTGGAGGCGCCTTACGAAGGTCCATTTCTTGTTGATTCAAGAAGTGAGAAAGTTTTTAAAATTAAATACGGTAATAGAATTCGGTCTGTATCAATAGATTTACTTAAACCCGCATACACTGACAACACACATATTAATACAACAAAAGCAATGAAGAAGAAACAAGTCACATTTAATATTATATAAAAAAAAAAATTTTTTCATATTAAAACTGTTTTTAAACTTCCTTCGTTTCACTAGAGGGGGAGCTGTATAGCAACTTTTTTTTATAATATTAGAAACACTTTGTTTGATTTTTTCTTGTAACTTTATTTCAAATTGTTTAAATTTATATTTCAAATAATTTTGTTAATTAAAAAAATATTCATTAGAATTTTAATTTTTATATTGTGAACACATTCATGTTGTGTATGGAAAATATTTTAAGTAAAGAATTTTATAAGAGTCCAAATGGCTTTAAATAAATATTTTAAATAAAGAATCTTATAAGAGTCCAAATGGCTTTACCCTTCTATTAAAAAAAAATCCTCGAACACGTGTCTCTTTTTTTCGCTAAAGAACCCACAAAAAAGGTGAATCAAAAATGTGTCGGTCAGAATGGTGTTCGGATTGTAAAAGAATGACCCATATACATATCTGATGATTTTTATCGTATAAGACTAAAATTTGATAATTTTGTTTAAAAGAAAAGTTCACAAAAAATGGGGGGAGGGAGGGTGGGGGGATGATTTTAATGGAAATCATTAAAATTGTACATGCTTTGATACTCGTAGTGAAATACCACGCTTGGTATGTAGGGTCTATTGATCCAAGCAGCAGTCACTGTATATATTCAAATGTGGACTCTTATTAAATTACCATCAAACAAACAGACACACAAAAATAGTTGAAAATAATTGGATAAGGGCGTGGCCTCACTATACGGCCACTTTTCAGGGGACTTGCGCGGTAGTTTTTTGACGCCCATTTTTTATGGGTATTCTTAAACAATCATAAGAACCAAACATGTAAAGTTTCATCGTTTTATATAGCCTCCCTGATGTTATGCCGCAAAAAGTGGCCTTTTGGACACCACAGTGCAATGGTTAAACTATAGTATCAAATTTATTGCAAAAGGTATAAAATATCGTTGATAAATTTGAACTCTATTTAATTTAAAAACTTTGTGATATATTGAAAGTTATTAAGCTTAATCCTTTTTGAATTAAAAAAAAAACCTTTGTAATACTTTGCCTGTATTAAAATTTATTCCACGATATCTAACCGTGTAATAGTTTCGAAATTTTTATCAATTCCCATAATGAGTTTTTGGTTAAATAAGATAATTTTGAAATTTGCCGCTGTTTTTATTTAAAATCTATTCAAAATCATTTCAGTACCTTATTGAATATGTCGGTATCCGATTCAGTAATACCCATTATTTCAATACCCATTACCCATTTATTTCAATTATAAAAAATTAACTTAAGACCGCTTTATACCTGAGCTGCCATGATACGCTGCCGCTCGTAGATCAGCACACATTTGGCACACTTACAACTTTTGTAGTTGCACAATTTTTTGTGTCCACGTAATTCCGATATAATTCCATGATTACGGCATCTAGCACACTTTGGCACGCGATTCGTAGTACTGTTATTTGTTAAATCAACCGTTTTATTTATTTTATTCAAATGATTTCGCGACTTTTTCAAGGTTTTTTTCTCATCACGATTGCTGACAGGCAGTTGCAGTTGTTGTTGTTGCTGATTCAAATCCATCAATTCAAAATCTCAAAATTCCTTACTGCTTATTTGTAGCAACAGTTACTTCCGCCAAGTGTCAAAGTTCAGTTCTAATCGAGATACAAAACCAAACTAACGATAAAAGCTGCTACTAGCTTTTAATGTTGCAAAGGACATTTGAACAAATATGTACAAGATGGGATGTAATAGTACGCATACGCAGCAAAGCATATTTATAGGGTTAAGAAAACACAGTAAAATGTTTGTTACAATCATCAGTAAGGATACACTTATGACGAATAGACACGCCTATTGTGAACTTTTTAGTTGCTTCCTTGTGGTTGTCGAAACAAAAATGTTCTTGTACATAACATATACATAGGATGATGGTTAGCACTCTTAGCTCTTTAACCCTTAGCTGCCACATGGGGTAGTTCGTTACCCCATACTTTAACTTTTTAGCTTTTTTCAATTTTGAGGCTATGTGTGATTTTCTTTTTTTTTGGAATAAATATTTGAGGTTAGGATTAATCGACCATTAAGCAACATTGCTCTTTTACGATATGGCATTTCTAACAGTAAGGTGTCTGGCTGGAAACTCAATCATCAACTTACTACCAAAAGTGTTTATACTGGGGTTTGATTATTTCGTTTGGCGTTTAATTTTTTTTTTTTGCTAATTATTCTCATGCATAGTTTTTGAACTGAATAAAGCAACATGAATCCAGAAAAACTTTCAAGAGCTGTTTTATTATATTTAAATGAGTTAGAAGATTCAGAAAAATATGTAGATTCTCTCATAAATCACGGTGGATTTATAAGGTTGTCGCAGGGCTGATCGCACTCTCTTCTCAGTACCCATCCCAACCAACAATTATTATATTATTTTATTTTATTTTTTTTATTTGAATGCTAAGCACATATGGCTTTATAGCAATTAATATTCGACAAAATAAATATGATACAATTGATTTATGTACAATTAAATTTTATAAAAATGTAAAATTTTCAGGATTTCAGGTAAATACAGATGCAATCCAGTTAGCTTCTTAGTAGTAAATAGAATGAATTGATTAGGCCCGGTTACATGCTCAAATTTTTCATCCAACAAGTCATCAAAAAATTTGACCAACAGAAATATATATGGAATTTGACGAAAAATTTGACATGTGAACACTCATCAAATTGTTGGTCAAATCGTTTGACGAAAATCAAAATATTTTGATTTTTCGGTTGTTTGACCAACGATTTGATGAAAAATTTGACGTGTGAACACTCGTCAAATTTTCTAGTGCGGTTTCATCACTTAAAAAAAGATTTCAACGCGAACACATCAATTCAAAATGCACGATGAAGAAGATTTTTGTAATTATTTTATTGAAATTTATAGACTACATCCATAACTGGCAGATTAAATCGGAATTTTACAAAAAAACAGATTATTTAGAAATAAAGCATATGGAGTGCTGCTAATGTGTTCACTTCGGTGTGCAAGACAATAATGAAATTTGACTAAAAATTTGATGATATGAACACTCCCGTGGTCAAACTTTTTGACCAATATTTTGATGAAGAATTTGATAATGTGACCGCCCCTATTAGAGCGGTGCTCCCATATGCCAGGCTAGACGGACGAGGTCGAGCTCATACATGTGCTAGACAAGACAGACGAGGTCTTGCTCTGGATAATCAAAATATATCTATAGCGTGTATATCTATATAAATATGGATTAGAGCACAGCTCACACATGCGAAGCTAGTGGTACGACGTCAAACCGGCATATGCCAAGCGAGACGGACGTGGTCTCGCTCTGGATAATCATATAACACTACACAGCTAGATTGTATAAGTTGTTACCAAACATCACAGGAAAATATTAAGTATCCTTGGAAAACATGATCCAGATTAGTGGCGATAATGTAGATAATCTAAAATAATAAATTTAATTGAGTAAACGGATTCATTTAAAGAGATTGCATCTGAAACAAAATTAAAGTCCCCAGAAGCGCTTCTAAGTGGTTCGTTTTGCAAGTAGTTAGTTCTACAAAAGTTAATGTAAAGTAACTCAAAAGATCTTCTAGGTCGGAGAGGAATATTAAAGTAAATTTTGCTCAGTAAGTATTGACTGTCTACATATCCATGTAAAAGTTTGGAAATCCAAGTAGCATTTAGCGTAATTCTCCGATTATTTAAAGTAGGAAGATTTAAAACTGTGGGAGCTCTAAACGTCAAATGATAAAGGCGACAACAACAGTAAGAAAACTAAAATTCGACCAGCCGGTTTTGACATACGGCTTGCTTTATACTCCAACTTGAGCCTACCTTATAATTCTGCCATAGCCTGCCAGTACTATCACGCGTGGCTGCAGCGAAAGGCGCTCACATTTTCGGACTTGCAGCGCAGTAGTGAAATTATATCGAATTTATACAAGTCCTGCAGTTCATTCATTAGGCCTGTTCACACTGTCAATTTTTTTGTCAAATTACATTTTTGGGAATTGCATGGAATTTTCACGTTGTTCTACTGTGTTTGACCAACAATTTGACAAAAAATTTGATAATGTGAACTGTCCTATTGTAAACATAAGAATGCAGTTCTAATTCTTTTCTAATTCATTTTGTAGGAACGTTAGAAACTGTGTTTCTACCCAAAGCGATGTTTGCATAATTTCCAACAGATCTCTGATAACCGTCTTCCGGCAAGAACCGGAATGTCGTTGACTTCGCTGTTCGACAATTTGTCGAAAATTGGTATGTTGTAATACTTTTGAAAGCCGATAATTTCGATAAAACATCACTTGCTTTTCATTTTTTCATAAGGGGTTTTCAGATGAACGTACATGTACAACGTACGCTGGTACATTGTACGACGACAAAATAACGGGAATATTTTGTTTAGCTTTCAAACAATCGGACATGTACGACGACTTCATTCTTTGCAGACTCTCACGCAGAACATATCGGCGTAATGGCTAAAATTTTTTTGGATGATGTTAAAATTGATCGACATTTTTACTCTATTTTTGTATGCTTTAAATGTTATTTGTGATATATCAGGAAAACTAATAAATTCTATCCAAAATTTAGTGTTTGGAACGCTTGCCTTATTGATATTCTTCACTATTTTTTTCCGCTCCGTTGTTGTTCACTCGCTGAGGATTTTAGTATAATGAAAAATGCACCGAGTCAGACAGACGTGCTTTCACATGAACATGTCACATGACATGACATGTCGGTCGGACCGGCAGAAAAATCAAAATTTTTTGATTTTCATCCGACATGTCGGTCCGATGTCTCTTTTGCTTTCGAACGATCGTACATGTCGTCGGACATGCCCAAGTCCGCTGACATGTACGTTCGTCTGAAAGCCCCTATACAATTTTATTGTTATGTATAACAACTCGCATATTTCGCTTCGATCAAGGTTCATTAATACAGGTTAAGTCACTTGAGAGAAGCTCGGTCGAACTGTCAGAATGAATAAAAGGAAATCAAGAAAAAAAAAAACCTGAATCTGTACAATTTTTAGCTAACAGCTACTTTGACAGTTCGAGCAAAGGCAGAAAAAGAGTGCTTTTCTCTCAAGTGACTTAACCTATATTAATGAACATTGGCTTCGATGTTATCTTCGAAAGTGAAGTTATAACATGTCGCCACTGGGCAATCAAAGGGATGGAAGATTCTTTTTCATATGGTTTAATTTCATCTTACACAATTTTAAATGCTTCTTTGTTTACCCTTTTCCTTTTAAATATATTATTATAATGCATTCTATCAGCTGCCGCGATCATAAAATGCTAGCTGTTCAAATTAAATAAGTATACTTTGTATAAGGAAAACTTTACTTATGCCTTAAAGACCATAACAATATAAGTTGTATTGATGATCCCTAGGCATATCTCTCTACCATATCACTATTTTATTCTTTCTATAAGCATGTTGCATTAACGTTACCCAAACGCCTTAACGACGATTGTCGCTGTAGTTAACTAGCGAAAACTGTCATTTACTATGAAACTGTGCATGCTCAATGACCGATAACGACAACTATTATTATCGTTAACTTTTTGGGAATCCTGCTGCAGCAAGAGTTATAAGCGATCTTTTTCGTGAATAAGTAAAGAATAAAAAATATTCGAAACAAAAAAAAAAAAAAAATTAAAAAAAAGAATATCACATCGTCACGCAAAACCCAACATGCTTACTTTAAGTTTTTTTTTTATTCGTCATGGCGACGCTCAACTCGTCACATATTATGTTATAAGAATACAGGCATGGCAGAATTATAAGGTAGGGTCCAAGGTTGATTTATAAGGTTGTCGCAAGGGAGAGAGCGAGTACCCATAATTGTCAAATCGAAATTGACAGCTCATAGAAAATCTGCAAGTGCTCTCTCTTATCATCCATTCCTCTTTCGTAGTCATTCGCAAAATTGGCTGGTTTTGACAATTATGGGTACTGCGAAGAGAGTGCGATCAGCCCTGCGACAACCTTATAAATCTACCTTGGTAGGGTCGACTCGGAGAGGAATGGAGTAGAAAGCTGAATAAAGAGAGATTGGTGTCAAAATCAGCTGTTCATCGCGAATTTCTTTATGCTCACGTTTCGCAGTTGTTTTTAGGTTAAAACTGTTACAGGTTTTTTTTGCAATTTTAAGACTTCTTTCACATTTTATAGTTTTTATTACACTTTTTTATAATATTTTCACTCAAATTATTACAAATTTAACACCCGCGACCGCACTGTTTGCAACTTGGAAACAGAAAATATTTTCTTTATTTGCAATTTCTACGAAATTCGTCGTTTTGCGAATATGCTCCTTCTCATTATCCACTCTTCGTTGACGCGTGAGAGCACTCAGTGAAGCGGCCCTACCTTATCATTGTATCATGAGGTAGCATTGATCAAGGTATATTTAACAAGGTAGTGTCGTCTCGGAGCGGTGGGTACCGCAGCTGTCAAACACATATAATACTATAATTTGCAAATTGTGCTATTTGTTTTGCTTTTATTCATAAAAACCTGTTTTTGGCAGGTGCGGTACCCAGTATAAGAGAGAATTTTAACTACTAACACTACCTTGTCTTATTCTACCATGGCATTGATAAGTGTTGATTTTCTCTTCTAAAGGCATTCCATAAGTTGTTAAAAACAGCTGTTCATGCAACACAGCTAAAAGTGAAGCAAATGAACATAAACCCATTGGCTGCATTCAGCGGAAAATTTGCTACGTAGCTGTTGAACAACTTTCGGGCTGAATGGCATGTAGCATAAAGCACTCATACAATATGTTCCCTAAGCGGTTACCTTTAATATAAAACGAAATTCGTTAACGAAAATATATTTAATTTCGGTCTTATGCATGTGCAGCTGCTAAGGTTGTTCTATTGCTGCACTTGTACATTTTTAATATTTTTTATGTTTTCACTAATTAATTAATATTAGTTTTTTATACTTACAATGAAGCAAAATATGGTAAATATTTGTACGTGAATAAGAAAATGTTTGATTAATTGCAAACTCTAAAAAAAAGACAATGGCCGATTGTGCTCGCTCTCTTCTTTGCCATGATATAATTACACTTCCTGCGAAATAACATGGAATTAACAAATTGCTTTACTTCCACTAATAATCACTCACTATTATTGCAATACTCACTATGAATAATAAAATAAAATAGGAAATTTTTTATAAGCAAGTGTTTCTTCTTTGCAAACTTTGAAACATAAACGATAGCGAAAACATAAACAATAGGCCTGTTCACCCTGTGTCTACATGTGCCAGTAATCACTTGCAAGTGGAGAATATATATTGTCTTCGAAAAAGTTCGAAATTAGCTGCAAGTTGCTTCAGCGTTCCACATGTGCAAGTGGAAGTTCTTTTAAAAATGTCGTCGAATGCGAAGGTTCTCCCTGAAATTGCAGTAATGCTTGAAATTAAGAAGTTAGAAAACGAGGAAAATATGTAACTAATGTTGCTTCTTCTATATACTTGAGGAAATCCCGGAAAAACCCACAAAGCACTACAAAAACATCACTTTTTTCCCCTTTTCTGACATTTACTTGCAGCAAGTGAAAAAATTCACTGCTTAGGAAATTTCCGTGCAAGTAGTGCTGCAAGTACGCTGCAAGTCCGACAAATGTGAGTGTATTAGCAAAAATGTTTGGATGTATTGAGTTTTTCGAACATTCACTTTCACGTGTGGACACTAGGTTAGGTACTTGATTGTACCTAACCTACTTACAAGCTGCTAGAACGTGCTTCCGTATTTTTCTAGCTCAAAAGAGATAAGAAGAACAAGCATAAAAGCACTCTCTCGAACAGGCTTGATATGAAAAAACGTAATTTTTGTACTGTAAATTTCGTAGTTTTACAATGAATTTATCTTTATACATATTATATGCATATTTATACATATAGGTTTTAATGAAAAATTAAACAGGACCTTTAAGAGTTTATTCCTGTTATTAATATCAAATAAAATAAATATATTAATAAGGTTCAAAAATTATAAGATTCAATTAAATTTGTATTATATTGTATTTGTTTGTTAATTTTTTCCTAATGTCCAAATTATAACAAGACGAATTCTTCACTCTTAAATCAACGTTTGTGTGCTCAAAATGCCTCAGATTTTTGTCTTATTTAAGTTTATTTGAGAAAAAATACAACCAACGTTTGCTGACAAACTAGGCTAGGTCAAAATTTTAAAAATTAATTTTCGCATCAAAGAAAATGCCAAAGATTAGTCTCCTCTTCTGATTGAATAAACTGTTTTCCAGTGATATTCAATTTCTACTTATTCTTCTGAATCACTGAAAAGGTAAGCAACCACTAAATTTTAAACTTCAGAATCAAGACTTCGTTTTCTAAAACCAGATTTGGAAATAGTTTGAGCAAATTTAAAAATACTAAATGTCAGCTTCTCTATTGGACTTATCGCATTTGATAATTGCTCTAACTTAAATTTTACCTCAATAGCAAAATATAGCTGCTCGAAGCACACAAATCAAATTTTAATCTGAACTTAAATCTCAAATTTTAAATAATAAACGAAAAGCGATTTATCCAAAAAACGTAATTTTTGACAAAAAATTGAAAGAAAAACGTCAGGTCATAATTGCATAAAAAAAAAAGTCGAAATGACGATAAATCGTCAAAAATACCAACCCTGCTTTATGCTACATACCATTCAGCCCAAAACTCACGCAACATCTACATAGCAAATTTTCCGCTGCATGCAGCCAATGTGAATTAAACACAGCTTATAATAAACGCTCTCTTTCTTGGCATCTTTTTTGACAACTAATGGTATGCCAAGGAACTGTCACTTCTACCTGTATTCTTGTATCATGGTCACATATCATTTTTATTGTTCAGGTTAAGATGTCTTTTTAGTGTCAAAATTGTGCAGCAGTGTGACATCAAATCATCGTGACAACCGTTGAGACAGTTTGATTAAGAATGGCATTGATAATGAACAAAAAATGGCAATAATGTCATACAATAGCTGCATTCCCGCGGCACTGGATCAGATCAAATCTCAGTGGAACAGTTTTAGTTCAACTTTATTACAATCTGGCATGACTGGCGATGAAGTGCCAAAATACGAATGCGAGCAGTGAGAAGGGGATTTCAGACAATACTACATGTCTATCCGACATGTAGTTCGGCAAAATAACGGCATTTTTCATTGAGCTTTCAGACATACTACATGTTGGATAAACATCATTATTTTTCAGCTCTCAAAAATAACACATCTTAACAATGGCAAAACAATTTCTTGCTGCTCTAATAAAAAACTACTATAAATTTCAATAAATTATTCTAAAATTAATTATGTGAAACGCTTATAGTTTCTTTTATTCTTCTTCGTTATTTCCTTGTTTTTCCTCAGTTTTCTTTTGATGTTGACTCATCGACGACTTTTGCGAAATGAAAAATGTAGCGAGTCCGATGAACGTGCGTTCGAACATGTCGGATGGACCGGCAGAAAAGTCAAAATCATTTGATTTTCGTACTACATGTTGGATAGACATGTAGTTTTAGCTTTCACACATCGTACATGTCATCGGACACGCAATGTCCATCGGACATGTAGTATTGTCTGAAACCCCCTAGACGAAAACTTGAATAAGAGTAATTCAAATTTGCCAACTATGTTCGTTTTGAAAAAAGTGCTTTAAGCTTGGGAGCATTTTAAGATCAGAAATAGAGCCAAGAAAAGAGATGGTTCTAGTTTTTGTTTTTGCATTGCGAATAAAACAGAGTTACGTTCTAGATCAACGACCACCGGAATGCAGCTAATATAAATCAGCAAAAATACTTATGTTTTTCGTTCAGGACACAAGCAAGATGTTAATGTTTGTTCGCGATTGATGCTTGTGCGATCTAGACAGTTCTCCGATCGATGATTTTAGGTCTGTTCCTGTACTTGAAAATTTGTACGAATTCGTACGATTTTCTGCCATTTCCGCCTTTTCCTGTTCCCGTACCCAAAAAATTCGCATAAGTGCGCGAAAATGAGAAATTCAGTCCTTTTCAAATGTTGCTATTTTCTGCTACACAAATTTGGTAAAGCAAAATTCGCAACAGCTGGCAAGCTGCCATATTTTTACAGCTAATGCTAAAATATTGCGACATCCAATGCCAGCTGATGATAAAATATAATAAAAAAAATAATAAAACGAAAAAAAGTGTTCGCCAGGCTCATTTAAAAGCATGCAAAGTGGTAAGCATTGTTTTATAATGAAAATAACTTATTTTCTTTTGCAATTGTTAGCTACAGTAGTTGATGTTCTTCAAAAGTTGCTACTTGTTGCGAAAACCTGTTCCTGCACTTTTTGCAATTTTCGTTCCAAGATTTTCAGAGCAATAATTCTTTCGAAACACGCATTAAATATTATTTTTTTGCATTTGTTTTCTTATGATTTTAAGAGGTCTGAGAGTACTGTTTTCGAAATTTAAAGTCAGCATTTTTATGTCTGAATCTTAGATGAAAATATTTAACACTTTGGGATAACGGCAAATTACCATGATAAATCAGAGAAGTGATTGTTCAGAGCTCAAGGCTGCATTGACACATTCTCTTAACATCACGATAGTCTTGATGCCCTTGTTCATAAAAACTTTTAGCGATTGTTTCTGAACGAGATTTTTGTTAACAAGTTCTTGACGTGTACGTTATTTGTCAAAATTATTAAATTAGCTATTTTAAACTAAATATATAACACAAATCTTCAAATTTTTTCGAAGAGCAACATAAAACCACTTTGGATAATTTTCTTTCTTAAAATTAGTTCTTCGCAAAAAATCAAACTAAATGTTCAAGCATATGTGTAATAGTATGTTCACACTAAGACCGAAAAGCCGCTTTTCGAACAATAATGGCTTTTCAGCTGAAGAACTACATGATATTAAGTTTTTCGCCATAAAAGAACTGTCAAATGAAAAGCTGATATTTATTTGCTTTTCAGCGAAAAACTCTGGAAAGTTAGAAAACAACCCTGGTTCGGAAGTCTGTTCGTTGAAGTAAAGTCAAAATCAATTACAAAAATCCAAGTTGTCACTGATATTTGACATTTCGTCTGTCTGTTTTCATTTGTTGTGATTTATAGACAATTTTTCTTCCCAATTAGAAAACAACCTGGAAATTGAAAATAAATAATACAAGGAGCGCGTGAAGTAGAGTGACCTTCATGAGGCGTTATTTGTTTGCTAAGCCAAGAACAATGAAACAAGTCGCTATAATAACAAACATATGACTACTGTCTGTCAAATGAAAAGCTGCTTTTCAAGTGTGAACACCTTTTTCTAAAAAGCGGCTTTTCGGCCTGTGTGTGAACATGCTATAAGCATGGAATTTACAAAAAATAAATACTTTTTAGAAAGTTTCATCCCTGACTAAATATCGAAATTCTACAAGCAGTGTTTAATGTTTTATTATCGCAGTGTTTAATGTTTATCATATATGCAACCCAGAAATAGGATATGCACAGTGCTGCAGTGCGAAGTACTTTTATACTATAATTGCTACGATTTCATTTTTATCACAATATAAATACGACTACGTTTTTTTGTGGAGTGGGACCTTTTATAGTTTGTTTTTGGTTACCACTTTCGAATGCAGTGGGAGAAAAATATAGGTACACATAACATTTTTTACTTTAAAAGCTGTTTTTGCTCATCACTTCTGAATCGATTGGAATAAAAGTGAAGCAAGAAAAAATTTGTATACACATGTTTATGATTTTCCAGAAAAAAAGAATTTATGTGTAAGGTCCGTTTTTTTTCTCCGTTGCAACCTTGAACACGTGTCTTTAGCAATGATGCATCTTTTTCAAATACTTAATAGTAAATAGAATGGATATCTGCCCTTTTTCGGGATTTTTCGACTAAATAGGGGCGTTTACATTATCAACTTCTTCATCAAATTGTTGGTCAAACAGTTTGAGCACGCAGGTGTTCATATTATCAAATTTTTCGTTAAATTTCATTATTGTCTACACACCAAAGTGAAAATATCAGCAGCACTCCACATAATTTCTGTTTGTTAAATTTTTTTATGACTTGTATGAAAGATTTGATAATTTGAACGGCCCTAATTGGATAGTAGGAAAAACCTCGATCAAAGCGGGAATAATTTAGAGCTAGTAATAAGCCATATTTTAAATTTTTTAGTTACACCGCAATCTATCAGCCTTACTAAAAAACTGATATTAAATTTTAGAGTCAGCTTTTTAATTTAGTAGCAGCTGTAGCCTCTGCTAAGCTTATGCTAAAAATCTTTAGAGCTGGCACTAATTAGAGCCAGCAATAAAATATTTTTTTGGTAAGGTTGTATCATTTCTAATTTCAAATTAATTTCTAATTTCAAATAGTTTTAACATGGATGGAGAACAACATTTAATAGAAATTTTTAAAGAGCTTGAATAATAAACACGCAACC
Organism: Coremacera marginata; assembly: GCA_914767935.1. Taxonomy (NCBI): domain Eukaryota; kingdom Metazoa; phylum Arthropoda; class Insecta; order Diptera; family Sciomyzidae; genus Coremacera; species Coremacera marginata. The sequence goes on along the minus strand of OU612043.1, from coordinate 50,567,133 downwards.
TCTACTATGTCATCCGAAAAATGAAAACATACTACTTCAAAAATAACATTTTTATTATTAGAAATAAAACTCTTCTTATAATAAAATTTTATTTTTGAAAAATGTACTTTTATTTCCGTCGTCTTAAAATTGATAAGCAAAAAAAAAAAACAATCTTCAACTCTCAAAGCTTAAAACCTTTTAAAATTGGTAAGGATAGAACAAAAGTACAATTCTACAACATTAAAATACACAAAAATAAAATCATATAATATAAAAAAATCGTATTAGTGTACTTACTTTAAAAATTCATACCCATACCATACATAAGTAATTCCCTGTACAACTCTAAAATATTAAATGGCGCTGTTTATACGTCATTTAAATCATGGTATAATGATTTACAAGGTAGGGGTGACAGTTCTTTTGGCGATTTGGAGTTGTCAAAAACATATTGAAAAAGAGAAAACGAAGAAGCAGCAAAACAGATGAAAAGTTAAACTTGTATTGATTTGACAACTCCCGATCGCCGCTCGTGAGAAAAAAGGTGGTTGTCAAGGCTACCTTGTAAATTATTATATCATGATTTAAATTGAAGGATCATTCAAAGTTTGTTGTTGTTTTCCCAGCGAAAAAAGAGATTTACTCTCTGCGAGAGCGGAAATGAACTTTTAACACTTCATCGCATCAATCAAAATTTTGATGGAGCTCAAGACCTGCATCAATCAATCATAGGGCTGCATAATCAACTTTCTGGTACTTACAACAACGCTTTTAGTCGGCATCGGCCATTCAATCAAAAAATCACGAGTGAGCAGCTATTCAGTCAAATACCTCATAATAACCAAAAATGCGATATTCTTCATTCAATTTGAATCACGTATAAACTCTGCCAAACCAATACAAATCACTTTTTTGCTTACATTTTTCTAATTAGAGCTTTCTCATCGCTTTCAGATTTTCTATGAGCAGTCAGATTCGTTTTGACAGTTACGGCAGTCTGCCTCTCCGAAATGCATCTACCTTCTCTGGTTCTACCATCGAATGACGTGTAAATTCGGCCAATGAGGTAAGTGATGCATGCGTTTTTCATTGTTAATAATGAATTTAAATGTTGGAAAAAATGACTACAAAGTGCTACTTAATAATAGTAAGAAATTATAATTGCTTTTAAGCACTGCAAAAGTTTCAATTGGTGTCAACGAATCAAACAATATTAACACCCTTTTCTTCGCAACAAGCATTGCATTACTGGCACTTCCTTTTTTTAAGGGCTGTAGCGGAGTAAAATAAAAATTTACTTCAAAAATAAATATTTTTCTTGTAAATAATATGCATTATTTTTTAATCATTCCTTAATGTACAATTACAATTATATACAATTTACAATCTTTTCAAAAGTGATAGAAAAAAAAAAAGGTTTTCAACCTTAACATTTTTAAATTTGATGGGTACAAATTTTTTTACAGTACTTTCAAAAGTGTTGAATCAAATAGAATACGTAAAAAGTAAAAGCAAAATCGTATTATGTCCTAATTAGCCAAACATAGATCAACCCAATACAGCCGTTTGTCACATAGAAATGTACCAAATGCGGTTTTTGTGTATCTATTTAGCCGAAACATAACGCAACGTAGAAGTCTGTTGAATTCTAATTTCTATGTTACGTCGGCTGACATTTCAGCGTACAGTGTGCTTTTAGTAAGGTTGCTAGCATCTCACTTTGATTTTTGAGTAATATTTACTTGTTTGCGGTTATTCATTGAAGCGAAGTGTAAGTATTTTAATTTAAATTGATTTTTTATTGATAATTGAAATATGTTGTAGAATCGTAGACGACGAAGAATTAATTGATCTAGTGAATTATTTGCCACTTACTGTGGCTGCTACGTTGGTAGCATAATCAACAAAAAGCCATAGTCCGTTGCGTCATGTTAACCTGTGTTACGTGAAGTTTGCATAATCAGAGTATTAGTACTTTTACGTTGTTCGTGTCCGAAAAATAAAGCATACTAAAAATATTACAAAAGTACTTGCAATGCAGCTCTGTTTTTTTCACAGAAAACGAAGTTAAACAACGGCCTGTGCCATGTTCGGAAATCAGTCGGAATTTCATCATCGATAGGTTTGCTTGTAAAATGGAGCGGTAGCTAAAACAACACATACGCAAAGAACGGCTTTTGTCCGCTATTTTAGCGATTTTTTTTGTTAAAAAAAACGACGTCGACGATAACCAAACAAAAAAAAATACTACTTCAACATAATCACAGTTTTTACAACAATCAAGGACAGCAGCAGAAGGAAGCAAATATCTTGTAATGAAAGATTTACAAGAGAAAAAAGTGCACCTACAGCAAATCCAAAAAAAACAGCAGCAATCTCTACAATAATTACAATAGTCACCGAAATAAAACGGTGAAATTGCAACAAAAAGAAAAAAAAATCAAAGCTAGGCGCGTCTGACCCCAAAGCTACAAATAGTTTGTGGAGTAGAAAAAAAAGTCACTAATACAGCCAAAACGACAAAACTATCAATCGAAGCAGCGCAGTCGTTTTTGGCAGCGACGCATCGAATTGTTGGGATTGTGGGAAAATTTGTGCTTTTTTAATATACTCGGGCGCTGCAAGTGAAGGATTCTTATTGGCAACGAAAAGCAGGTATTTTTCCAATATAAGATCGAGCTATTGGTGTGCTGCGCAATTAATTGTGTAGGCTCAAACTGTTTAACGCAATAGAAAAAAAAAAGCACATAAAGTACAAAAAAAAATCTGAGATAAATAAGCGAATGCAAAGCAGTGCAAGCGAAACTGTTGGGAGAAATTTAAAGCGATTCATCCAGCTTTCGGCCTGGCTTTGTTTAACGTTTTGAAGGCTTTCACAAAAGCGAGGCAGGAGTAACAGCGGCCAACAAAACAACTAAAAAAAAAAAACTACTATTTTCTGTACGTGCATTCAACGAGTCTCCATTTTGGAAGCACACTGAGCAAAGTAAAAAAAAAAAAAAAACTGCAGCCGCAGTTTAACTTTGGTTCTATTAAGAAGGAAATTTACATTTCTGTTTACAAAAAGAAATTTTAGAATTTCTTGAAGGTAAACGCGCTGATGCTGAAAACGAACACTAATTTGCTAACCTGCAACGCCAGCATCACAAAAAAGATCAGCTCAAAATTTCAGTCTAGCAGCAGTAGCAGCGACAGCGCCACAACTGGAAAAGCATTAATAAATTCTAGCAAGTTGAGTTAAACTTGTATTTTGCCGAGTAAGAACCACACGCTTCACTGCTGCTTAAAGCTTACCCACTCATCCTTCCATCCAACCAACCATCCATCCATCTATCAATAATCGCCGTAATGGTTGAACGCATTCTGGAAGAGACCGCGGCAGCCGCCTCCGCTGCGTCGAACGAAACAAACAGCTGCAGCAGCAAGTCTGGTAAGTTGTGTGCTAACAACTTGTATACACTTAAAATAATGTACCTTTGCAGGCAAGTTAGAAAAACATAATTTTTAGTGCAATAATTTTTTGGAAAAATGCGAGTCGAAATAACGATATTGTTCTGCCCTCAAAAAAATTAAGTAGTCTCGTTTGTTTTTTTTTTTTTTTTTAAATCTATATTTAAGTGGCACGGTTGTGATCTAAAATCAATAGGCAGCTGAGGTCTTTACACTTTCTTTGCCTCGAAAAATAAGCTTGTCAAATGAATGGTCTGAAATCATGGTTAACACATAAAAAAGTAGCTGAACAACTCTTTCTCTGACTTATACACAGCTTTTATTTTATCCCAGTGATATTAATGTGGCCTAAAGGTGTTCTTGTTGGAATGGTTTGGGGTGGGGGGCGGGAGCGGGAGGTTGGGGAGTTTATGTAGCAAAATGTTGAATGCTAACCAAATCGATAAATAGTATATAAGAGTCATCGTTTGCTATTAAGAAAATTCTATCAATGATAGTTTGACGAAGCCGATTTCACTAATATTGTAATTCAAATACATTTATATTAAAATTTTCCAAATAAAACCGGTTGTTTTTTGGCTGCTCACTGCAATTGGTTACTATTTCAATTGTTTAAGATCTTGTAAAAGAGATAAACATTTCAATGTAATTCTTAAAAAGCTCGATCAAGTTGATGATATAGGCAAATCTTTCATCTCATCAATATTGCTAAATTCGCCAGCTTACTGAAATTGAGTCCTAAATTATATATCCTTTATCAAAAACTCGATCCGCTCTACATCCCATTAATATATTCCTTATCTTTACGTAATGCTCAAGTAGTTCAGCAGAAAGGAGAAAACTTATCCAAGGATACAATTTGAAGTTATTTTTGTGCCATAGATATAAAATTCCTTTCCACACAATAACTAAAAGCTCTTGTCTGAAAAACAAGTAAAAAATTTCTTATTCGATCTATTGAAAATATTGGACACTGTGTTGTTTATTCACATTAAGTACAGAAGCTTGGTTTTTAGTAGGAATTACAGTAGGTTGATCCATCATAATGCGAAAATTACATCGAAAGGAAATTGGATTTGTTCTAAAGCTATATAGTTTATTAATGATACTACTTGTGTACTTTTGAATTCATTGAATTCCAATCCATATTTTAAGACTTATGCCGATCACTCTCTTCTGAGGCGGACTGTGATTGAATATAATTTTTTAACTCCCACGCGTATTGAAAGGGGTATATAAATGTTTTTGATAAGCATCACTACCTGAGTCGATTTAGCCATGTCTTTATGACTGTTTGTCTGTCTCCGTTTGTTTGTGATCACGATTGCAGACGTAATTTTGAACTATCGTAATGAGGTGCTATACACTCTTTTTACACGGTCTTTTTTTGCACGGTCTTTTTTTGCACAATTTTGAAAGAACACGGTCCATCAACGTTTTTTTAAAACGAATTTTTCGGTTTTGCACAATGAAAACAATTTTTTTCACCAACAATTTTTATGCTGTATTCAAATGTTATCGGTTTATGCACACACGTGCGCGTATTTTGTTACACGAATTTTTTTTACACGTTTTACTTAGGAAGGTATCTACCGTATAAAATGTCAGCTGTAATGAAACGAAATCCGTTCTTTTCGCCTAAAATTGAAGGATTTTTTATTTCGCCTAGTATGAATGATCCAATTTAGTTGAAATACTCATCGTTTTTCAGTTTTCACAAGCTTCACTGGAATGTTTTACCAGCAAAATCATTCGCCATAGACAGGAACATGTAGTAATCACTTGGTGACAGGTCCAGTTAGAAAAATTGTGGATTTCTGTTTACTACACGTGATATAAAATCCTTTTAAAAAATAAAGTTGCAAACACAGGAGCGGATGTGCAATGAATTTCATTTAACCCATCTTTGATCTCTTTCGGTGTTGCATGCTTTAAATATAGCTCAGTGTTTGATTACACCTCGAAACTTACATTTTTCCATTTTTCCAAAAATTCCAAAGTTTTTTCATTCAATCTACAATAAAAATGTGATGGCTCTAACTGAGATCTTCAACAGCTGTCCAAAGAGTAATGATATTTACTAATAACAAACCATTTTCGATACTACCAGCACTATTTTTCTATTTTTTAAGTACTTAAAAAACAGCCCTCGCACATTTTTCAATAGAAATTTTGCCCATAGTTATTATTATTTCTATAATTTCAGGCGACTCTGGCATACTGGTTAAGGTTCGTGGCTTGTATGCGATAGAAAACAGGTTCGAATCCCATCTGACACGGAATGTTTTTTCAATTGAATTAATTTTTCGGTTCGACTGTCACCTCTCTGCAGACAATGGCAAACCTCAAGAAGTAAAAACAGCCATCAAAAGCTTCTTGAGAACATATTAATCCGTTCGGAGTCGACATAAAGCTTTGTAGGTCCAGTTCTCAATCATTTGTGCTCAAACATTTCACAACACGCACAACACTATTGATCATAAGAGGCTCGGTCAAAGTCCTTTCAAGGGCTGAAATTTGGTTTTTTTTTTTTTTTTAATTATAATACCCATAGTAATGAAGATACAGTGACTCACAGCTTATTTCATGCAGTGCTACTTTTTAACTTTGGAACACTATCTTAAAAACTAAAAAGAAAATTGTTCAATTTTAGATAAGGGCTAAGAAAAGCATTCTTATTGAACATAAAAAATAAAGCAAAGTACACAAAAATTAGTTCTGACAAGCTTTAGGCTAAAGTCGTTTGCGCAGAAGAAATGCAGGTCACAGCTTAATTCATACAGATGCTTATCTTCACATTGGTGCCAGCGTGTCGTGCTGTGTAACTGGACTTTAATTTTCTGTAGTCAATTTTTAATGTGATATTGTACATGTAACGGCTTAGAAGCATTTTTTGAAAAATGGGGGAATTGCTATTAAATCGTTTTAAAAACCACCAATTCCAGAAATGTGCCTAACAAAATTTTCAACCAGGCCGACGAACGTTTTATTGTACATAAAATCCAGGTGAACCCAAAGTGAACAGTTCCAAACCTGGTCATGGAGATACATCAAGGACAAGGTAAGTCGTGCAGTGCACAAACTGTAATAGGTAGTCATAAAAAAAGTTCTTTATAAGCAAAAAAGAAAAAACAGAATCGACAGAATTGACACCAATAAAAAGTCAAACTTCTGGAACAGCATCACATTCTCGGACGAGTCTAAATTTAGCATCTTTGGCTCTGATCTTTGGCATCAAAAATAAAGTTTAAAAGCTACAGTGAAGCATGGTGGTGGTAGCTTATTGTCTTGGGGCTGTATGTCGTCAGCTGGGGCTAGAAATTTCAAGTTCATTGAAGGTTACATGAACAAACTCATATGTATCTTAATAATAAAAATAAAAAAATTTGCATCAGAGTGCAGCAAAGCATAAATCTGGCACTGTGTAGGCTTGGTTGATTTAGAACCGCGCGCATTTAATGGACCCGCTGACACAGAGCCCAGACATGAATGTTATTGAAAATTTATAGGAAATGCTGGAAAAAAAAACATTCGGCAACATGATATTTCCAAAAAGAAAAATTAAAAAAAGTCATAGAAGAGTGGAAGCAACTTCTCAAAAGCTTGTAGGTTCGATCCCAAAATGACGTAAAGATATAACGACTGCAAAGAGGTATGGTATTATATGAAGTATGGATTGTTTTGTAAAATTTTAAATATTTTAAAAAATTAAGATCTAAGTTTTAATGCATGAAATAAAGCAGTATTTTAAAAATTTTTGTTTATAAGTTATCACAAACAACATTTTTAAAGTTCAATATTTTTCTTTTATATGGCTTTGCAATATTACTACAAGATTCTCAATAATAAAATAAAAAAAAAAAATAAAAACGAAATGGCCATTTCAGCCCTTGAAAGAACTTTGACCGAGCTTCTTATGATCAATTGTGTTGTGAACTGTTTGAACACAAAGCTTTATGCCGACTCCGAACGGCTTATGTTCTCAAGAAGCTTTTCATGGCAGTTTTTTTACTCTCTGAGATCTTGCCATTGTCTGCAGAGAGTTGACAGAAAAATGAATTCAATTGAAAAAGCTTTCTGTGTCAGATGGGAGATTCGAACCTGGGTTCTCTGGCGTATGAGCCACACTACCCACTACGCCACGGCCGCGAATAATAGTGTAACAAATTTTTAAATTGGAACTGCATGAAATGTACGCCAGTGTACGTGAAAGATGTTGGTGTAAAAAATGCTATTTTTCACAAAATTAATAGTGTGGAAAAAAAAATTATGAGAATTGATTGACGTATGTGGAAAATTTGCATATTGTAAGGCAAACATTTAAAATTTTTTAATAGCACAATCCGGTAACATCACAGCACAATTTTTGAAATGCTGAAAAAACTTGTGCTGGGTAATCTTCATTGGAAAAAAAAGTTCTACTTCATAAAAATTATACTCTTAGAATAAATATGCTATACAATGCGTCACAGGATATCACATATCGGGCACATTGTTAGCATATTTTTTAAAGTTATATCTTATTATCATTTAGGTTTTTTTTTTTTTGTCATTTTATACGAACTACAATATGTACCATTAAAATATAAATATTAAGACTGGCTTCATTAAACTAATAATTGGCTACTGCTCCGATACATAGAAAGTTGTGGGATTTCACAACATGAAGTATGATTGACAAACATGTGTTGAAATACACTAATTCTAAGGAAATTTATTCAATGAAACCGCTATTATTGTGGTTTATAAAAAAAAACTTGCAGAGACGAAAATGGACATCTGAATACGGATACACAGTGTGTGCTTAGATTGTGGAGACAGCACTTCTCCAATTTACTTACTGGCGACGATTCCACCAATGCCGCCCATAGAGAGCGCAGTTCAGTGCCACCAATCGACGATGACGGAGTGAAAGTGTCACCACCTAGCCATGAAGAGGTTTGAGGTGCTATCCAACGACTCAAAAACAATAAAGCAGCGGGTGCTGACGGCCTGTCAGCTGAATTGTTTAAAACCGGCGGCGATCAGCTCATCAGCAAAATATGGACATCAGATAGCATGTCCGACGATTGGAACCTCAGTGTACTGTGCCCCATACTTTAGAAAGGAGACCCTACAATCTGCGCTAGTTATAGAGGTATCAGTCTTATTTCCATCGCATATAAGGTTCTCTCAAGCGTACTGTGTGAAAGATTAAAGCCGATTACAAAAACACTGATTGGACCTTATCAGTGTGGCTTTCGACCTGGTAAGTCCACCATAGACCAGATTTTCACGCTACGACAAATCCTGGAGAAAACCCACGAAAATTAAATTGACACACACTATCTCTTTGTCGATTTTAAAGCTGCGTTCGATAGCCCGAGAAGGGATTGCCTATACACAACAATGTCTGAGTTCGGTATACCAACTTTGCAGGATGACGTTGAGCAACACACGCAGCTCCGTCAAGGTAGGAAATGACCTCTCCGAAACATTTAATACCGAAAGAGGTTTCAGACAAGGCGATCCACTGTCTTGCGATCTCTTCAACATCATCATGGAGGGGTCGCACGAAAGGCCGGTGTGCATCGTAATGGCACCATTTTCTATAAAGGTGTCCAGCTCCTTAAGTATGCTGATGATATTGATATTGATATTGTCGGCAGAACCAAGAGAGATGTTACCGCTGCTTTCGCCGCTATCGAAAGGGAATCAGCCAAAGTGGGTTTGACGATAAATGAGGGTAAAACAAATTATATGCTGTCTACAAACAAGGGAGCGCGGTGTCTAGACTCCCACGTTTCATCCGGCAGCTATAACTTTGAAGTTGTCAAGGAGTTTGTATACCTTGGCACCGCCATTAATAACAACAACGAAGTCAGCCTGGAGATAAAGCGAAGAACAATAATTGCTAATAGGTGCTACTACGGGCTCAGTAAGCAACTAAGTTCCAGAGCCCTCTCTCGATCGACAAAACTAACACTACAAGACGCTCGTTCTACCTGTGCTGCTTTATGACGCTGAGGCATGGGTAGTTTCGCAAACTGACGCAGCCGCTCTGGGGGTGTTCGAGAGAAAAGTTCTTCGCAAAATCTTCGGTCCTGTTCGAGTCGGCGATGACTATCGCATCCGAATGAACCACGACATAGTTCGGCGTATAACTGTGCAGCGACTTCGCTGGCTGGGTCATGTCCATCGTATGGACGACGAAGCTCCAGCGAAAAAGGTGCTCGAGGCAAGGGTCGCTGGTCAACGACGACGAGGGAGACCATGCCTCCGATGGATGGACCAGGCTGAGGAAGCCCTAACCGCACTTGGTGTATCCGATTGGAGAAGGCGCGCGCAAAGCAAAGGCGCCTGGCGAGAGCTGATGAGGTCGGTCGAAATCCGGACACTGGTTGTTACGGCCACCTAAGTAAGTAAGTAAAAAAAAAAAACACTACTTCTCTTCTAAAGGCTTTAACATATGGCATTACATGATACATATACATGATACAGTTTTATGTATTAAATTAATGAGTTGAGTGGTAAGATTTTATAAATACTATCCTATGCATGGAATCTAATACTAAATGTTTTATTTAATTTTTGTTTTTTTTTTATTAGCTATTGTCTTGGTTGGCCATTGATTTTGAGTGCAAGTGAAACTGCTGCTTACTTGAAATCATTGCATAGTCTGTGTTTTAAGAACACAGTTTGTTCATTAGTGGACATTTTCTTTTGTCATCAAGCTATTTTAGAATTTGTCATCAGCACTATAAACAAACCCTTCCCCCCTCAATGCCGCCCATTCTGCTTTGCACGTTTTATAAACTGAAAATTTTAACAAAACGCATGCAAAAAAATCGCCACATTTTTTCGTTCAATACTTTTTTAAATGTTTTCTGATTTCATACCATTTTTTGGTATTTTTCTGCTGTTTTTTATTGAGTTTACATGCTGTTTTTGTTTTTCCTTCATAATAAACCCTGACCATTTTAGCATTGTTTTGTTGCTATTAAATTTTTATTCATTTTAGTTGTGTTTTCCCTGTTTTTATTGCCATAATTTCTTTTGTTATAGAATAAATTCTTTATATTGCATTGTTTCTGCTAAATCTCACGAAGCGAATGGCCTGACTCGCCGTCGCTGCTGTTGCTAATTTTCTTTTATTTTTTCTTTAATTATTTTTCTGTTGATATGTAGTTATTTCTTTCTATTATTTTGTTCTAGAACAGTTGTTGTAATTTCTATTCCTATCAACCCGTTCTTTCGTTCGTTTGTTCATTCGTTCTATCGTCGCATTAGCCATAGTTGTTTGGTTGGTAGCGTTGCCATATTTTCTATGTATGCATAATTTAACTATACTTAGAAGTGAGAAAAAAACTATCTATCTGCTCGTTTAAATAATTTTATGTAGCAGCTATACATACATATATTAAGTAATGTATATATGTAAGTATGTATGTATGTTGTTAATGGAGGAAGCCCTTGAATTCTTGTTGAAATTAACATCGCTATTTGTTATGTTTTCATGTATGTATTAACATATGCAATTACAGTGGTTGAAAATAGACTGACTTTCAGACATCGAAAATATTCGAATTTTCTATCTTAAATCACTTAAAATATGGAGTAAAGTGCTTGTTCAATTGTTGAAATATGTTTGTGCTAAGAAACATCTGGGTAGCTCGAACAAGTTGTACAATACAATGCAAAAAAAACTAAATTGACCTTAAGCATAAACCCATAGTTTTTAAAATTTAAAAAAAAAAAAAAATAGTGATAATAAAAAATAAAATAAATAAATTCAATAAATTAAAAAAAAGTTAGTGTAAATAGCATAGATGGGCGTAATGCATTACATTATTAGTGCATTAAAAATATCTTTACCACTATTCACCTAGTGGTAATGCAAATTAAATTTCCATTATCGATTGTACTGGTAATGGGGGAAAAATTGCATTATCATTAATATGTAATGGTAATGGAAAAAAATTGCATTACCACCATTAATGGCTAAAACTCAATATATTGCGTTAGGTCGGTCGTTCGTTGATCGTACTTTGGTCTCGTTGTAAAAACTTTACGATACAAGCTGGCAGAGTTTATACGTCATTCAAATTGAATTAAGAATATCGCATTTTTATATAGCTGCTGAATAGCTGCTCACTCGTGATTTTTTGATTGAATGGCCGATGCCGACTAAAAGTGTTGGTAAATACCAGAAAAGTTGATAATGCAACCCTGTGATTGATTGATGCAGGTCTTGAGCTCCATCAAAATTTTTATTGATGCGATGAAGTGTTGAGAGTTCATTTCCGCTCTCGCAGAGAGCTATCTTATTTTCGCTGGGAAAACAACAACAAATTTTGAATGATCCTTCAATTTGAATGACCAAGGTTTATTAATATAGGTTAAGTAATTTGAGAGAATAGCACTCTTTTTTTGCCTTTGCTCGAACTGTCAAAGTTGCTGTTAGCTGAAAATTGTACAGATTCAGAGTTTTTTTTCTTGATTTTCTTTCATCCATTCTGACAGTTCGACCGCGCTTCTCTCAAGTGACAACCTATATTAATCAACCTTGTGAATTACTTGTAAACAGTGCCAATGTTGCGTTGACAGATCGTGCGTCTGCCATTTTGGTGATGCCAATAAAAGCAGCCATACAAAAAATCCCACAAAACATCCCTTTTTCCGAAATCATGCAATTTTTAATTTTTTTTTAATCAATGAAAAATTAAAAGATATTGTCATAAAATCATTTACTGACCTATTTTAGAAAGCTAAGATCTTTTCTAAGTTTAATATAATCTGCGAAATATTGAAGAATGTCACATATATGTGAAAATTCGGACTAGAGGCTTCAAAATAAAAGAACGCTTTCCGATTTAATGATAAAAAGTGAAACTAAATTTAAAGTTAAAATTTAATTTGCTGGAAACACAATTTGAGTTTTTATTACACAAAATGTTTCTTTGATTCATCGATATTTTTATAAGTGCGTGAAGATAAATTCGTAAATCCGCCGCTAACGTAGCAAAGACACAAACCCATATTTCCTAAAAGCACGAATTTTAAATTCGTACCATGAAAAAGTACGAATTTAACAGTATGAATTTAACTTTAAGTACGAATTTATATAAAAAAACTACGAATTCAACTTCGTTTGACAAGAAATCTCTTTAATACCCTCCAGGAAAATTAAAATTTAAAGCATTTATAAAATATAATAAAATTAAAAGGGAAAATTAATTCAGAACAGAAAATTCGATGCAGAATTGAATAAACTTCCGATTCAGCGGCCCTATTCTCTAACTGTGGAAAAACCAGTGTACACTTAATATTGTGTACACATCCAGTTTCTGCTTCACTAGCGTTGGAAATGAGTTTTTAACTTCAAAAATGTGTACACAATCAACAAATTTTATTTAAGAGATTTTTTTCTTCGAGTATTTGATTTCTGTTATGAAATTGTTCTTGTAATATATCCGGCGCAATTTGGAATTTCATTTTTAAAAATGTTGTTGTCAGTCAAGTTAAAAATGATTTTGTTCAAACAAACAAATATTAATTTTCTATAGTGATGTTTATTTATATTTAGGATTCAACTATTTTTCAAAAAATTCAAATTTGTTCATCACTATTTTGAAATTGAGAGCCACAAGTTTTTAGTCAGCAATTTTATTTTTATACCCCAATGCGTAATGCGTAAGGGGTATATTAACTTTGTCATTCCGTTTTTAACGCCAATAAGGAGGAGTGGCAAGTATAGAAAAGTATATATATTTTTGATCAGCATCACCTCCTGAGTCGATTTCCGTGTGCCCGTCTGTCTTTCCGTCTGTCGACACGATTACAGCCGTAATTTGAAAGCTATCGCAATGAAATTCAAAATATAAGCTTATTTTTAAAAAAAGAAGATCAAGTTCGAGAATGAGCCAAATCGGATGAAAACCACGCCTACCTTCCATACAAAGTGGCTTTATTTGAATCGTTAAATCGCTTAAAAATCTGCAAAAATTACAGAAATATCTTGAAATTTTGCATACAAACTTTGATATTTAACATAAGCCACTCTTTGATATTTGGCAAAATCGGATGAAAACCACGCCTACTTTCAATACAAAGTGACTTCATCGATATTGAAAATCTTTCGAAAATATATATAACTAAATGACATCGTGTCTGTATGTACCTAAGTTCCGCCCACGTCGTTTATCCAACCCATACATATATTATTCGGTAAAATGTGGAGTCCTTATACTAGAAAAATGGGTGTGGCATTTTACTTTGTTTACAAATTATTTAATGTGGCAGCTAAGGGTAAATTAAAATTAAGCGAGACACAAATATTTTTGCAGATTATATATACAAATTTTATAGACGTCTAAAGACTTCGGATATAATTCAGTACGGCCGCGGGGGATCTTTTAGTTTCGGTACCCTGCCGAAGCTCCATTCCTTACTAGTTTTATTCAGCAATTTTATTTTTTTATTCAGCATTCAACAGAATCACTTGAATTTAAAAAGTGTATGAAATTTTTAATTTTGTGTACACAAATTTTGTTACGAAATAGAGCCTCAGGTCATCAGAAATTTTTTAAAAAGTCACGAATCATATGTTTATATCTACATTTACGATTTTTATTTTTTATGTACCAATGGACAGGTAATTAAAGCGCCTTTTCAATGCTATATGACTAATTGTGCCGCGCTGAGGATTTTGGCCAAAGGAAATTTTTTAAACAGGAGACATCCATCGATCGGTTCATATTACTTTGAATAAAAAAATCTCAGTTCCTAATTGTACGATTTTTATACTTTAATAGACAGGTAATTAAAGCACCTTTTTAAGGATCTACAACTCATTATGGCGCGCTAAGGATTTTGGCCACAGGAAATTTTTTAAAAAGTACTGAAAAGTTCGATTCATAGTACTTACTTTACAAGTACTTTACATAGTACTTACTTTACAAGTACTATGAATCGAAATTTTCAGTACTTTTCACTACTTTTTAAACAATTTTCTGTGGCCAAAATCCTTAGCGCGCCACAATGAGTTATATATCTTAAATAGGTGCTTTAATTCCCTGTCTATTAAAATATAAATTTTAAAAATCGTACATTTTGGAACTGAGATTTTTTTTATTCAAAGTTAGCGTTGGATTTACGAATTTATATTCACGCACTTATACTTGTTTGGGTTTATTTTACCGTACCTACACGGTTAAAAATGTTGATGCGTTTTTCGTTACAAGATTTGCATCGTATTTTAAGTCTCATTTGCGACGGTATTTAATGCTAAATGATGAAGACATGTATATATATATATATATATAGAAGAAACTCAGTTTAGATTTTAGATTAGATTTAGATTTATTGAGTCTTTGGAAATATATGCTTACCGACTAGAATTACAATATAAAAATAAATTAAAATTACAATATTAACATAAAGAAATATATTTAAACTGCAAATAAACTATTTAATAATTCTTTAAAACAACCTTTAGAAACAGAAAAATCAAAAAGAACACATGACGAAAGATTATTATATAAAGAGAGTGCTCTATGAATTGGATCATAAGACCTATGGAATTGAGTTGCAAAGGTCCTGAAAACCCGCAACTGTCTTGAAGGAATATTGAAATTAATGAATCCCAAAAGAGAAGAACAGTCAATATTACCAGATATAATGCCATTAATAATAATAAGAGACTGAACTTTTCTCTGTGTATCTAACGTTTTTATGTCAAGAAGCAAGCATCTCACATTATGTGAGGGCAAGTCTACATGGCAATACAGTGAACGAAGTGCATATTTAGAAAATTTTTTTTGAATTTTTTCCAATCTTAACGCATGAACGGCATAAATTGGATTCCAAATTAAGGATGCATATTCTAGTTTAGATCTCACAAATGCATTTAACAGTGACTTTAAGGTATGTGGATCGGAAAATTCAGAGCTATTTCTCCGAATGAAAGCAATTAAAGAGTATGCTTTAGGGGACAGGAAATTTACGTGTTCAATAAAAGTGCACTTAGTACCAAATATTACACCAAGATCTTTGATCGATTGTAAATTTAAGAGAGGGATTCCAGAAATAGAGTAAGAGTTACTTAGGACACTATTGCATTTAGAAAAGGTAATGTGTAAACATTTAGCGATATTTCAAGGTAGAGCATTCAAATTACTCCATTGGCACAACTTATTTAAGTCAGTTTGCAAGGAGACAACATCTGAGATGTTGTTTACCCTAGTAAGTAGCTTCAGGTCATCAGCATAAAGTAGAAATTTAGATTTACAAAAAATTTTATTTATATTATTAATAAATAAGATAAATAATAAGGGGCCAAGGATACTACCTTGCGGTATACCTGAAGAGGCAAAGAACTTATAAGAATTAACGTTATTGATGGACACGTAAAATGATCTACCACTCAAATAAGATTTAATCCAATCAATAAAGGTTGTATAGAATCCCATTTTACACAATTTAGCAATTAAAATTTTATGACAAACTTTGTCAAATGCCTTGGTGAAATCAGTGTGAATTACATAAATTTGATAACTCCAACATTACCACAAAAATTCTGCTACTTCCCACACGGCACAAAATCCGACTTTGATATGGAATTCGATATCGATTACGATTCGAATAAGATACTTTTGAGGACGTAACGGTACTTCGTAAACGAAGGTTCGCTTATGTTTCGAAAAATTATTCGTTTACAATTCCAAAGCGATTAATTCTTCAACACAAATGCAAAGAAAATTATATTTTCTACTTTTTTACTGTAAGGTGAATACTTTCGGATAACTTTTTCGGCACTTTCACTATTATTACGGACGCGATAACACTGGTATGAAATAAATTTCGATTTTTAATCGCTAATTAGGAAAAAATACGAATTTTTTTCGATAAAAGTTCGTTGCAAACGAACTTTCGCCGGGTGGGTTACATATGCATTGACAAGTGTTAATTTTTGGGCACAATGTTTTAGTAACATATCCTTCTTATGTTTTAGTTTCGACCAACATATTGTAGGTAATCATATAGCTTAGTTGGTAATGGAAGACCATTACCATAACCAGTATTTTGTGTGTTAAAATATCGCAGCATGCGAATATTTTTCAACTACATTTGAATTATATGAAAGAAATGATATTTATATGGAATTTCACAGATCTAAGAATAACACAAATTTTAGATTCAAAGTTGCATTCGCTAATATTGCAGCATGTACTGTTTCCAAATCAATCAATGCAATCAATCTGAATTTATCAAAACTTAATTTGAGAAATGCCTAAAAGTATGCTAATGTTCTGAAAAAAAGCTACGTATTCAAATTTTTAGACCGTACTGTACGTTCGGAGTATTTAACGAAAGACTTAATTCAATCATAAAAGAAAGAGAGAACTACTGATTGTAAATTTAAGGGGGTCCTCTGGTAATCTATGCCAAATTTTAGCCTTTTTTCAAAATATTGTGGAAAGAGAACGAGTAAAGATATTTTAGTTCCGTTTTTTGATTTGGGTAGCTTAATTTATTGAAAAAAATACAAAATTTTGAAAAAGTGAATTTATGGACCGTTCAGAAAGTTCTCGGCCTGGTAACGAGGTTCTCCGGAAAAAAGGTGGGTCCAAATTGCGCACGATTTCAAGTGTAAACATCGTCTGAAAAAAAAAAAAAAAATATTCAGTTACTTAGAATGAATGTCCCTATAGCCCCTACCTCGGAAACAAAAATCGAAATTTTTTTAGGGGGGGAGCCGCCACTTTGAAAATGAAAAATCGAATTTCGACCTTTTTTTTTGTAGTCTAGTGTAGAAAAAAAATAGTAAACATTATTTTTTCGGCAAGTTTGAGGTAGGGGCTATAGCGGCGTAAATTCTGCGTCGTTTCATGCCTCATATATCAAAATCGGTCAAAAACTGTTTGAGTTATCGTGCGCAAAGTTTTGAAAAACATGGTTTCGAGAAAAACGCGTTTAAAGTTTTGACTTCAATTTTGAGGCACACAAATGACATTAACACATATTTTTTTAATACAATACTTACGAATATTAATCGGCAATTCCAGCCCCATAAAGTGTGCCTTCCTCCATCTCATAAAACGAGTTTTCCATGGCTTTTTGGGCTCTGCGGGCTGTGCGACCCTCTTTCGATGATGCGTACGTTTTTAGCTCTGAGCGTTGAAGTCGTTTTCTGTCGCGAGATTCAGCATACATCTCGGCTTGTGGGCCGATGACAATACCCATTGTTGACATTATTTTTAAAATACTCGAAAATAAACTGAATCTCGTTCGTTTGCTTCTTTCATGTGAACACCTGGGCTCAAAATCATTTCAACCCCTAAATCAAAACATGCATGTATACATACTGCATGTATACATACTGTGTGTGTATATTTTGTAATATCAATACATATTTTGGAAGAATTCCACAGAATTTTCGACTAATGACTGCAGGCAAATAAACAACTTTGCTGATGCGTTATTTTGACGAAAACATACCTACACAAAAATGCCTGTATCTCCTAAACTATTTCGAATTTTGAAAAATCCTTTTGGGAAAATGTTTTTGAGTATCTGAGCAATAGAAATATGAAAAAAATTGAAAAAAAATTTTTCGGATTACCAGAGGACCCCCTTAAGATAAGTATGAGCTACTCAAATAAATATGTTTATTACGTGCCGCAGTGTTTAGAACAGCCGACTATGGATACAAGCGTACTGTGTTTAATCCTCAGTGGAAGCAAAAATGTAAAAAAATTTAAATTTATAAATAGCAATTTTTTCGTTCTTATACAACTAGTGCGGCGAGATGCTGTGTTGTTGTTTTCATAAGAACCATTTCGTTACATTGGTTTTGACCCTCATCTAGCTCGCTTCACTTCAAAAATTAACTAACGGCATCTATTAACTTTAAAATTAATCAAAAACAATTTTTTGTTTTAGTTGTTTTAGTCTTAAACTATCTAAAAACAAATGCTAAAACTAACAACATGTAATTTATGTCTCCCAGGAAAAAAATAATAAAAAGCCGTTAATTTTTTCTTCGCTACAGAAGATTGCCCCTTAAACTCAAAGAAAAACACTCCAGGCTCCGTTTAAATAATATACAATTTTATATTATTCATCAAATCAATCAAATGTTGACAGATTTTTTTAAATTGTGAAATATTTGGGGAATATAAAATGCTTGGCAAAATTTTGCCACAGAAAAAAAATTGCCCTAGAAAAGTGATGTGTCGTTGTTGTTGTTGTAGGTGTGCACTTAACAATATACGTCAAGGCACTTCTAGTTGTTTTGGTTTTTTCATCGATTTTTGTCTGTCTTTAAGATTATTGCAAAATGATGCCGCTGATAATAAAATGATGAAATCTGTCACTGTTATGCATCTTGTGAACTACCTTTTTTTGTTTTTGTTTTTTTTTTTTTTTTTTAGTCACTCAGAACACGCTGGCTGTTGTGTGTCATCCAACAACATACGATGCTTATAGGCCAGCCAGAGTTCCAGATTGCGTTCGTCGTCATGACGTATTTGGTAGAAATAAGCAAAACAAAGCAGAAAATATACTGAAACCTTCTCACCAGCTCATCTACATTTGCATCTACCTTTGTCTACACTATTATATAATAATTATATATTTATTGATTTGATTTTAATACTTGCTCTAGTTAATTGCATTGCGTTTTATAAATTGAACAAATTCCATTCTAAACAATAAAATTCGGACAACATTTTGTCTATAGACTGATAACACTAGTCGACTGGTCTCTGGTAGTTGGTCAGTAGATAATATTTGTGTAGGTGCCGCTTATTTTTCATGTATTAACTATTTAAATAAACAATTTGTAATAAATATTCACAAGTTGATGATTGATGCCAATGTTCATGTTATTGTTGGTGTTTTCTTTTTTTTTTATGTTGCATGCATTCATGCATGTATTAATGTGCTAACTTACTTATACATACATACATAGCTACATATATACTATATTTAATACATGGCTTCTACTTTCTTTGACTTGCGCTACATTTTGGCCCTTTTTGTTAAATTGACTACGTGATATTTAGCTGCTGCGTAGTCAGTGTTTATATCAAATGCTGATACAAACACATTCAAACCATGCCGGTCCTAGCCAACATCTACAGCTCAATAACCCCCTTTTGCTCTGCGGCCCCAAATTTTGCCTTCATGCTGCTTGTTTCGGTTGTGTAGAGCGAGCGCGAGCTGGTCTTGCTTCTTAGTTGGAGTGCGTTTGAGCGACAAAAATACTATTGCGAGAGAAGAGCAAGTAAGTGCGGAAGCAAAACCACAATAGAAGCCAAAGAGAAGCTGAATAAAACAACAACAACAACATGATATCCCCAACAAAGCAACAACAACTATACATTAAACATGTTAATCTGACGTTTCTAAAAAAAAAAAAACAATATAAAATATTTTGACAATTCGAGAGTTTTTTCGGAGAGTTTTTGTTTCTCATTTATAGTTTTTATAAATTTTTTTTTTTTGATATGAACAACGCAAAATTAAAGCACGCTGCTGTGCTCCATCTTTGCTCAAAGTTGTTGCCACCTTTTAAAAAATCTGCACCTTATAACTTAATCTTTCTTAATGCCTTGAAGTGAATATTTTTGCATATACAGCGTATAGACTCAATCAAAATAGACAAGTCGAGTAAAAACGAAACTGTTCAATTAAATGCATTTCAATGTTGTCCAAAATTAACAAACGATACTTATCGAAGCTGAACGAGACAGTTTGTGGCAATACGTTTCGTTCCGTAAGAACCGAACTTTTAGCGTCGCAACTCTTCAGACGTTTGTGAAGTTGCTTTCGTTGATTATATCGGTGCTTGAATAATAGAAATTAAACAGAAATTTTCTGAAAACCATATATATCGAGGTTGCCTATTTTAAATATGAACTCAGTTGTTTCGAGCCTGGTCCGGTTTTTAGTCTTACAAAAGGCATTCTCAACTATTTTGAGACTAACTGCCTCCACGATTCCATATTGGAGGTATTCATACTTCAGTCAAATGATTGAATCAATCCAAATTTGTTGTTGCTTTTCTATGTAAACAAAAAATGAACTTTATCTCAGAGCGAAAATGAACTCCAAAATCTTTTCTCGTCAGTCAAAATTTTAATTGAGCTCCAGACCTGCATCAATCAGTCAAAGGGTTGCATTATTTTACTTGTCAGCTTTTTAGTAGGCAATTATATCAAGAAAAGTAGTTAGCTGCAAACAAAGGTAGTTTTTTGAAGAGAAAAAGAGGTGTAGTTCTTCAGTTCCTGCCATAATTTCAGTAATTCTATTATTTTCTTATGCCGTGCATACAATGGTCATCCAAATGGGTATAATTTTCGACGTATTGATTTCGTAATGTGATCAATTTTAATCCTAAAAGATCAACTATATTTCCGCTATTGTTTTCCATTTTGTAAAATTTTTAGGCACACAAAACAACTCAATTAAAGAAACACCCAAATAAAGTGATGCACACAGCATGATATGAATTTACAAAATAGTAGGTAGCAGAAAAGTAACAAATGCCTGCGTCAAAGCTTAAATCAAAAAATCGTGTGTGAGCAAGCGTCAATCAAAATTTTGAGAGAGTAAAAAATCGCGTTATACTTCAATCATTTGACTGACGTGTGAACACCTACATTGGAATCATATTATGATTGTGATACATTGATTATTTTTCCTTAATATTTTGGAGAGTTGTAGAACATATATAAAACGTATAAAGAAGAAATAAAAAGGATATCAATGCTAGCAAAATACTATTAGGTTGTGATTCAAACTGATATAGTTGAAACAAGTCACTTCTTGATGAGATGAGCTGTTGCAGGATATATCAAAAAACGGCATCATCGATATGTTGACATACGGCACCAACGGGTGATTTGGATTGATAAAAGTTTTTCTGAATTTAATTGTTAATATTCTTGTTTTCAAGTACCACACTGTTTTTTTAATTATCAAGAAAAACGCAAGTCGCTGACATAAATTGCAGCAAGCTGTATTGCATAAAACTTATCGCAAACGTGCTGGCAACTAGTGGCGAAAAAGTTGCTTCATCTGAAGGTTTCGGTATACTTACATGAGCTAGCAACATTTGTTAATGTTGCATTGTTTTTCTATTGCTCCGTGTGGAAAAGGCCTTAATAACAAGTTAATTTTTTTCCAGATGATATAAGAAGTCCTCTCATTGGGCCCTGTAACTTTTCTGTTTCATTACTGTAACACCCTTAGAATCAAAGTGACCTAACTCAAAATTAGCGTACTCTAAATCCTGCGATGAGAGCTCAAATTATAACTAAGAAAGGGACAGCTTATATATCATTTTCGTATATCATATATCATACTATTACCTTGTTTATCCGACGCTTTAAATCGGTTCGACTCAAATCGTTTTGGTTAAAACCTTTGCATAAATCGAATTTCAAAGCGTTTCGAAAATTTCAAGTCAATTGAATAAAACCTCATTTCAATTCGGTTCTTATTTTTAAAGACATTTTAAACTAGCGCAAAAACAGGCTGTTCTTTTAAAACGTTTGGGAAATAATATGCTTTGGCTTTGGTTAAGCAGTTTATAGCTGTTTTATATGCAAAATTTTTCTTGTTTTAATAGAATTGATTTATAAAGCAAGAAATAATTTTAAATTATTATTATTTTTCAATGTTATTTAAGGAAAAAAATTCAAATTTTCAAAACTCTTTGATTACCGTTTTCAGTGAAACCGCTTGCCACAACGCCACAAAAATTTATCAGATAAAGTGGAAATAATTTTTTGTGTTTATTAAAAAAATTGTGTTTAAAAAAATTCCAATATTTTGCTATACATGTGGAGTTAAAGTTTGCTTTTTTTTTATTCTGTTGTCATCTTATTATGATTTTATATTAATATGGACTGTTGTTATTAAGTGTTTAAAATTTCGTTGTGCTATTTTGTGCATATTAGAATCTATTTAATGTTTTGCAAAAGAATTGCAGTCGCTATTATAAAATTAAGCAAGTGCAGCCACTAAAGAGTGTTTTTGTTGTTACTGCGCTGCTTATTTTTTTTTGTTGTGGTTTTTTGTTTGTGTGTATGTTTTGTTTTAAATTTTTTTCTTATTTTGTCTTCAATTTTGTAGCTATATCCTACAGTCTGCATATCTGACTATAATTTTTTTATAGTTTTTTATAATTTATTTTTTTTAAACTTTATTGAGTAGCTAACATTCAAAATATGATATGTCACAAAAACAATTTTCCCTATTCATATTTTCTGAAATAATTTTCAGCATTATAACTCAGTCAACATTTCTTCGAAGCCGACGCGAAGCGAAAGCGGTACTTTTGGAAGATATTTAGGCGAGATTTCTTTTGCGCGAAAAGAAAGCGATTCGCTATCATTACTTCTGGGTGATACATCTTTTTTTTCAAAACCAAAATCAAAAAGAAAACACGATATCATTGGGGCTATTTTAGAAATTTCTGCTTCTCAGTAACAGATGAATTCCAGTTTTACAAATACGCCTGCCGTGTAGGCCTAAGTATTTGGGTCTATGGACCGAGGGTATAGTTTATGGAACAAACGACTAGCACTTATGTGTACACTCCATCAGCGGACCCGTTTGTGGCTTCCATTTTTAGAACACACACTCATCCGGCAGAGCCCTACCATTGAAAACATTACGACTCCAACATATCATGCAATTGCATAACCATGGGGCTGCACTGCTCCCAATAGCAGTACCAGGTTAACTACCAGTAGTGACGTAACTTCATTGTCATCTACTGGTCAAGACCAGACCTACCCAATCTCTTGCTTACTAAACAGGTATGCCAGCCCGGTCGTACCACTGCGCGATCAATCTAGACCTGTGTAGCATAAACACAACCACAGCCAGCACGAGTCTCCCCGAAGGGCCAACCAGTGATAGTCACCTGGGCAACTCGGGCCCCGCCAAAGAAGCTCCACAACATCCCAGCAACGAGACAAAAAATTCATGCATGCATGAGTTTTTGCAACTGGCCGTGCCCAGTTAGAGCACTTAATCGTGCTTGACCGGCAATTTTAATCCAGGCATGAATCTTAAACTCACTTGCCATGGTAGATGTGACTAATCTCTATGTTATTCAACATGTAATACAACGTATAATTCAACGTTTATTCACCCATTTTCACTACAGCCTTAATTTTCTCCTTGCTGTGCCACCCCGTTGGCACTGTCAGTTTTACGGATAAGGACGTATCCTTTCCAATCATCCTCCTTTATCCTGGCTTTGGACAGGCAGGTTTGCATCCGAAGACACCTCCCCTGGCGGAGTTGTTCCTCAGTAACAATCATTTTCTGCTCTTCTAGAAGATTTCGCCACGATGGACTTTTTTCTTCCAAGAGAGAGCAGAGAGCGATAAGATAGCGAGCTCGCCGGCGAAAAATTGTTATTGAAGAAGAATCGCTTTCTGCTCTTCCGCGATACAAAATGCTGGCTGGGAAGGATTTTAAATAAATTAAAATTTGTTCTGACAAATTCTGTGGTTTATGATACTGAACTGTTCCTTCATATTTATGGAATACATATTTGGCTTGAAATTTTTGAAAATTCGTTTAATGTAGCGTGTATCACTTATCGACAGTGCGGAATAGTTGCGATTTCTCCAATAAATCTGTGTTCAATTTGTTGGTATTTTATGTGACAATCGTATGCTTTGAAGCAATTAATTGTGATGTACTATTTTGTTATATGGGGGTATACAGGTGTTCAAGTGCACTGCAACTTTAATATGAAAATTAAATGTGCTACTTTTTTTTAGGAACTGCTTCTAATACATTTTTTATACCTCGTCAAATATGATTGTATGATTTAATGAAAAACTCTGGGCTTCCAAATCCAACGATAAGTTTCAATATTTGAGAGATAAAATAAAGCGACGGATTTGTCCTGCGGATAAATATGAAAAAGGCTTCACAGAAATAATAAATTAGTTTATTCATGCATTCACGTTACGTTGGACAAGAGCACATAGAATTGAGGCAGTGTTTTTGAGTTCTAATCACGATTGGTTGGCTTCTTCATTATTTTTCACTACCTTTAACCCTCAAAAATATGGGGAAAAACGCTCGAGAATATTTTCAATAGGTTTTTTGATAACTTATGATCCAATAATATCAAGCAAAAGGATATTACCTCAAAAGAAGTTGCAAAAGTTGCCACAAATAGCTGTAAATTTGACTGTATGTAGCACTATTGGTGCCAACAAATGAAAACAACGGTGAAAACGAGTGGTAAAAGTGGTAACATAAATTTTCATGATCCATACGATAGAGTTTTATCAAGTGGCAGTGATTAAAAATGAATATTTAAATTATAAAAACATATCAAAAATATATTCCACGGAATTCATAGAAGAAATGTGTTTTTCTTGAAAAGAAAAACAAAAAAATTTACCAAAGGATATCAACTGATTGTGTTTTTTTTTCTTATTTAAACTTATTCTAACTAAAAAAAAAGGTCAAAAGTTCCCTCCGTCTACTCGTATTAGGTGAATTTACATCCATTTTCAGGGTAGAATATCCCACTGTGCGACGGGTTGGTGGAAGCATTTACGCTCAAACTGTTATTATTTTTTGGCCATTACAGTGCCTTTACAACATATGCTTACAACAAGCTTTTATGTATGTGCATACTTTCAGGCTGAACATTTTTCAGGACATGCTTGGCTTTTATGTAATAGATTTGTTTTGTTTAACGTTGCCACCTGCCGTGAAGGCTTAATTCAACGTTGTTCCATAACAATTGGGACCGATACAAAGCGTCGGTCAGCGCCCCTTTGAGGATTCAAAGGTACCAAATTAGCTCCATGTTGTGATGACACTTCGCAACCCTTGGTGAGGGTGGAGGCCTATTTAAAACCTCTTCTATACTAAGGGGTATGGCGCCCGGTTTGAGAGTGCAAACCACACCGAGCTAGATAGCTCTGCCCGCGATGTGGGTGGTAAACCACATCCACCACGAAGACTCCCCGAAGGGCCAGCCCAATCCAGTCAGCCCAGTGCAACCCAGCAGAAACCAGACATACACCGGGGGCCGCTGACTGCCCGTCAGTTTTAAAGTCCTTGGTCAGACCTCGTAGCACTAGCCCCGGCTACTCCCAGTTTTAGGCCTTTTATGTAATGTGCGTACTTTCAGTGTGAACATTTTTTATAACAGTTTATGTTCTAATAGCACTGTAGTAATGGCAAAAAATATTACAGTTTGAGCGACATTAGGTGCGGAGCAGCATGCTTGCCTTTTATATATTATGGTTATGGGCTATTTTGGTAAATTTGTGTTTAAATGTTGAACATTTAAAAATTCATAACATTATTTTCCCGACGTTTCGTTATTTGGACCAGATTTAGCTTTGGCCTTAGCTTATATTAGAAAACATGTTTTTAATTTTTTTGTTCATACTTTTCGAGTCCATTTATGATAATTTTTTTCACAATAATTAGTTTTCCACTTTGAAGTCCAAAAGTGTCAAACTTATTTAGTAAATTCTTTTTAAATACCAACGTAATGAAAAACTTTTGCCTGCTAACTTTTTTCTACTCAAAAGAGCTTATATCTGGAGGTTATAAATAGGTTATACCTGACCTATAGACTACCTGACAACTGTAGTGAATTTTTAAGCTGAAAATATCGAAGTAGCCTCGTGGACAACTCTCAAAAAATGTGCTCTCAAAATGATAAAAATCAAAATGATAAAAGCTTGGGCTAACCTTCTTCCATGAGCTTGACGACCTACTAACCACAAGCGTCTAGCAAATTTCATCAAAAGCACTCTGTGTTTTCAAAATGTATCAAACTGGTCTAAGTGAGCTGGTCAACTATTTACACCTGAGTGTAAAAGATTGCAATAATTTTGTATTGCAATTAG
The DNA here is from genome assembly GCA_914767935.1 of Coremacera marginata. Classification (NCBI taxonomy): domain Eukaryota; kingdom Metazoa; phylum Arthropoda; class Insecta; order Diptera; family Sciomyzidae; genus Coremacera; species Coremacera marginata. The sequence goes on along the minus strand of OU612043.1, from coordinate 50,540,806 downwards.
TGACTTCAGATAATGATTGCAAATATTAAATCATTTTTAATTGCAATGACTTCAACAAAAGAACTTCTGAAATCATTTTTGAGTTATTAAATCCATAAAAAAAATTGAAGTCGTTGTTGACTTCATTAAAATTGAAATCGCAGTCATGACTGCAAAACTAAATTGATTGCATTTCTTAATTCTTATGAAAAATTGCAATCACCTTAAGTCTTTGTTGATGAATTAATTGAAATCTTTTAAAATGAATAAAATCATGATTGAGGGAAAATCATTAAAGTCACGATACATAATTTTTTAACTTAATCTCTACCGTAAACAAATTCAAAAGCTAATATATATCAAAAACTATTCTGCATACAAAAAGATTTCAAAAATTGTTTAATGCTATTAAAAGACATTAATTGACTTGAAGTTATTTAAAACATGATTTCAACTGACTTCTAATGATTGCATTGACTTGAAATTGATTACAATTGAATGCATTCAATGACTCCAAGGAGCACGACTTCAATTATAGTGAATGAATCAAGACTTTAACAAAAAGTTCAAAGTTATGACTTCAAAATGATTGCTAATTTTAAAACTTGATGTCATGAAATCAAAAAAATTATTGAATGACTTAACTCCTTTTTTTTTGTTTTGGCATTCAGTGTCCGTTTTTTATTGCATGAATGCAAGTTTTTGCAACTCGGGCTTAGACCGGTTACCGTCTCTACGTACCTAACTTTTTAAATTTTTTTTTTGTGATTTTTTTAATATATTAATAAATTTCGAAAACTAACAAAATTTAAACTACTTAACAAATCTTCTATTTGAATTGTTAATCTTCATCGCGTTGTTTTTTAGTATAACATCTTTCACATTTGTTTTGCGTTCTCGGTCGCTAACATCGAAATCATGATCTCTGAATCTTTCCACGTTGTACGAAAATATTTCGCCAATATCGGTTTTTCCAAATATCTCCTAAACTACTGGTTTTACAGCAATTTTAGCTATTGTGAATTTGTTCTTCAGCTAATTTTACACAAAAAAAAAAATCCCATATAAAATTTACATAGGACCAACAGTTCTTGAGATAAACGACTGAGAAAAATTGTTGTAAAATGTAAAAATTGTTATAAAAATATTGTCTTATAAATAAATAGAATGTTGTCATAAAACAAACCCCATAAATAAAGTCTACTGGGAAAAACCATATATAGCAAAACGATCCTTGCACATTGTATTATAAAGGCAGTTGAGAATTGAATGCATCAGTCGTATAACTGAAGGTCCTAAGGAAATTTTGTATACTTTTGGTGAACAATTAGCAGACAATTTGCCATAAAGTAAATTTTTACGAAATTTTTCCTGGGGCGCCGGAAGCGGGGGAAGGGCAATTTTTCCCCACAATATTTTAAATTAAGACTTGAAGAATTGAAAATATTGTGTGAAAATTAGGTATTCAGAGGAGATGGCGTAAATTGTACTGTATCGCTTGTACTGTAAGTTGTACTGTACTGTATGTCAATTTGCCCAAGTGTAAACAACACAATTTTTTAACCGACTTCAAAAAGGAGGAGGTTCTCAAGTTCGTTGGTTTCTGTTTTTTTTTTTTTTTTTTTTTTTAAATGTATGTACATCGATAAATCCTAGACCATATGAATGATTGCCATAATTTTTGGGGAACAGATAGATATCATAAGCATGGAGGTGTCCGTAAAAAAGAGGGCGGTATTCGAGAAATGGGCGTGGCAATACTAGATCTCGCAATACTAGATACTACTGTATCTCGAATAATACTGACACTAGGGTACTGCAATTTTGTATAGGGATAGGCATTATTATTACAAATTATGGTCAACAAAGTGGGCGTGGCAGTATTATAAAAACACTATCTCGAATAATATTGCCACTAGGGCATTCAAATTTATTGTAGTACAGGGGTTGGCAGAATTAGTAAAAATTACGGTCAATAAAGTAGGCGTTATTCGATAAATGGGCGTGGAAATACTAGATTAACACTATCTCAGTTAATATTGACTGGGGTACTGAAATAAAGTACAGGGGTAGGCACAATTATTGGGAATAATGCTCAAGAAAGTGGGCGCTTATTTAAAAAAGGGGCGTGGCAATATTAGAAAAACACTATATCTCGAATTATATTGACACCAGGAAAATAAACTCGTAACAATTATACAATTATTATACTCGGGTATAATAATTTCAAAACACGTGACATCTAATTTAAATTTAAGGGACAGATATTTGAAATCACCAACAAACTTTCAGAATTTAATAGAACACATTTTTTTTGAACAACTGTATTTATGTTGTTTATACACTTTTTTCGAAAATTTATCATATTCTCTAAAAAGGAAGAAATAAAGACTTTAAAAAAAAAACCGACTACACAATCACTACCAAGTAAAAAATAATTTTAAAAATACTTTTCCTTTTAATTTCTTGGTCATATTTTATAATTTATTTACACATATTATTATATATGATATCTTATTATTTGAATTTTTTTCTTATTTGTTTTATTATCAAAAATATATCAATTTCTTGATGAATACAAATGCTTTGAAGTTGGCGCTTCTGATTAAAAGTCTGATTATATTAGCTCCGACCTTAAAAGCTTTTGTATTCATCAAGAAATCATTATATTTATGATAATAAAACAATTCAAATAATAAGATTTCATATATAATAATATGTTTAAATAAATTATCAAATATGACCAAGAAATTTAAAGGAAAAGTATTTTTAATATTATATTTTACTTTGTAGTGATTTTGTAGTCGGTTGTTTTTTTTTTTTTTAAAAAGTTTTTATTTCAATTATAAATATTTCAGCATAGGTGTCAAATTTCTTTCTTTTCTTTTTATTTTTTAATTCGAGAAAAGTGCTGATATACGGTGAATACAATCACTCCATCGATTAAAACATGTGAATACTGATTTCGACGTTTTAAATATGGTTATTTTGATAAGGAAGACAAGGAACGGCTTTTGGTGTGATAATAAGGATATCATCCATTATAAGCTAATTGAGAAATGGTAGAACTGCCAATGCCTTAAAAAAATATATCGATTTATTTTGTTATTGAAGTGAAGCTATATACATATAAAAAATATCCCTCATTTTCAAGTCCAATATTTAAATTCTAGAAGATTTCTAGTGTAAGGAGGTTGGTAGGATGGTTTAAGTATTTTGATAGTGTTTTGCCTTGAGTTTGTTTTGTTTTTTTTATTTAAAATTGTTGTTTTATATTTATTTGAAGGAAAGTGTTTTTTTTTTAATTTTCAGCTACTAACTATGACAAAACTACTTATGAGATGTAATCAAATTTTGTTTCTTTAATTTTTTATTATTTCTTTATTGTTATTTTTCTATTCATTTTTTTTTTTGCATATTTGTTTATTTTCTATTTTCCATATTTATTCTCTTATTTTGCATATTTATTTTTTTTCTTATTTTATTTAGTTTAACATTTATTATTTTGCTTAATTTTTGTAATTTTTCTTGCTTTTTATGTTTAAGAGGTTTTTTTTTTTTTATTATTTATTTCTTACTTTTTATTCAGTTTGTACATATGTATATATTTTTTGCTATTCTTAATACTACATGTTTTAACTATTTGTCGAAAAAGTTGAACGAAAAGGGTTTAACTTCAATTCTTTTGGCTTTGTGATTTAGGAAAAAATTTCATAAAATAAAACTAAAAAGTTATAATCAAAAGCACTTCACAGATTCTTTATAAAACTCACAATAATCTCTTGATGTCATATGCTGTAATTACAATTTTTTTTTTTTTTATTAAACAAAGTCTAATTTAAATTTTTTTTTTAAATATTTTATTTGTAAAGTACATTTAGTGATTCAATTAAGCTGGCAACCTCTTTGTGCTACTTGATGTGTAAACTGAGTGCTCTCTAGATAAATCATACATGCGTTGTCTCTCTGGCACACCGCTCCAACACCCCCTCCACACACCAATACATTGTCGCAAGCGAAGAGCGTTCGTTTTTTTAGTTTTATAAAACTGCTGAAACACGATTCACAAATACCGAATTGAATCGAGCAAGCAAGTCAGATTCCGAACAGCGTTTGTTTCTATTTGTCGATTGGTGGACGGACTGCATAGCTGCCATGCTGTGTGGCGATTTCTTTTGCGTATTAAAATTAAATTTAAATTTAGTCAAAATTAGGTTAAAACCATTTGATTCCGCTTCATCCAGAATTGGAACAACGTCAACAACAAAATGATTGGTAAATATTTGCATTAAATATATATTATAAGAATATTTTTAATAAATCAATGTGTTAAGTGCTGTCATTATTCGCCCAAAAAGAAAAAAAACACACCAATACATACGCAAATCAATTGATAGAGTTGCCGCTGCATGTGAGAAACCTTAAAGCCGCTACCGCCTGTGCGCCCCCACGTGTCCTCCCCTTTTGTGGGTTATAAAGCCGATAAAAAATAAAGTGCAAAACAAAACAACAACAACAACGAAATTAAGGTGCTAATCAAATGAATAAAAAAAAAATATATATATATATGTTAACAGTTCCAAAAAGAATTTGCAAAAGAGCTCAAAACATGCGTTTTCATACAATTAAGAATGTCAGAAAAAAAGAGCTGTAAAATTCACTTAAATTCTATAAAATTTAGACGCAGTACAGCACAACATCAATATTTATTCCGCAACGTGTACGTGTGTAATTCCATGCGGCAGAACAGCATATAATGTAGCTAGCATTGTTTGTGTTCGACCTTGATGTAAGTGTGCGTCGACGTCAGCTGCAGTGCGACGTAATAGAATCTGTCGGAACGCATGGCTCTTTGCGTTTGTCGTACATAACCCCTTTTTCGGCTTTCCAGTAACATCTTATTTTGTGCTGAAATGCTTTGTTTTTATCGCTACATCATTCACCTTTTCCCCTTTCCACTTTTCTTAATTCAATTAGAATAACATTCTGCAGTTTTTTGTTGCTGTTCTTTACGCTTAACTTTTTACTTTTTCTATACTCTATCAACTCAACTTCTTGGGGTTTAATTTGCTTAATTTTTAATGCTTTAGTTTTATTTATGTTTTGTTTAATTCTCACCGGTTCTTTTTTTCATCGCTTAAGAGACTTTCTTGTAGCTTAGTATTTACTTGAGTTGTTTTTAGAGAGAGAGAGAGAGAGAGAAGAGAAGAGAAGAGAAGAGAGTTACAGTAGTGGTCACATAATTAGTACATGCTTATGCGAATAGTCGGAATTAGTGTTGCCGGAGTAAACTTTTTCTTTTAGCCAGAACACAAAATAAAAATAGCCAAAAAAACTTCCATGCTGATTTTCTTAACTTTGCTTAAGTTTTTTAAGCCATTATTGTTGCCTACTCTTTAGTGACAAGTGATTTGAGTTGCCACATGTAAAATTATTCTATGTTCCGCTGTGTTCAAAATTGCAAAAAAATATCCATTTAGGGCAGAATTGCAACCCTTTGACTGATTGATGCAGGTCTGGAGCTCAATCAAAATTTTGACTGACGAGAGAAGATTTTGGAGTTCATTTTCGCTCTGAGATAAAGTTCATTTTTTTTTTACATAGGAAAGCAACAACAAATTTTGATTGATTCAATCATTTGACTGACGTATGAACACCTCCAATCTCTTGAAAAAGGGGCTAGAAAGGGCTAAATAACAAATTTTGGAGCTAAAAAAAGGGCTTGTTTTCAAATTCATTAATTCAACATGTTTTTTAGTTGTTAAGGTACATTATTTTTATATTTTATTTGCTTAAAACATGCAGTGTTCATTCAAACCAGTGTAATTAATAAATTCTCAATGTGCCTATCTTTTTCGTTTTTATGAGTTTTATGGCCGTATTTTGTAAAACTCACAAAAAACAAATGATAATTTCTTGATAATTGCCCACAAATCAATAAAATGCCTCAATCCCGTTCACCGCCCACAAATGATAAAAAAATTATATATTTCAGATGGTTTAGGACGTATTGGACGTTAATTTGGTTATGTAGTTCGAATCGTTACGATCGGCAACTGCTCAAAAATTGGCGTGGTTGACGGTTGGAAATTGACAGTTGCCGACAAAAACCATACGAACTAAATTACAAAATAAAAGTATAATACGAAAAAAATCGTTCGAAATACAGCATTTTCATTGATTTTTTTTGGGCGGTAAAAGTAGGCGTGGAAACCCATTTCTTGTACAGTTGCCGACAGTAATCATACAAACTAAGCTATAAAATTTTAGTCTTATGCGACCCAAATTGTTTGAAATATATAATTTTTATTGATTTTTGAGAAGTGAAAAGTTTCTTTTTACTTTATCAATTTAAAAATTTATTAAACGTATGTAGAATGGGATAGCCAATAAGAATACAGAAAAATCGCCAAGCAAATCAGATACTTCGTTCTTGAGTTATGGAATTAGTAACACATTTCACGACTTTGTTTTATATATGGGCAAATACCAAAAATGGTCAACCACAGGTGAAAAATTAAAAGTTATTAAAAACTTATAATTTTAGAATATTATCTTGGAGAGGCATTTAAATTATATTTATTTAAGCAATTTATACATTAATTCATTTACCATGATGATCAAATCGCCCACAGTGTTTTACAAATGTAGTTTTTCGTTTTAGTAAATGTTTAGTAAGTGTTTCGTAAATGTTTTTGTTTCATTAAAAATGAAAGGTATTGGCTAACGATAATAATACAATTATTGAGGCAAGGATAGAATAACATATTAAATTTGTTTCTTAATTACTTAATTACTTAGTTATTTACTTAATTACTTAGTTATTTACTTAATTACCCAATATATCCAAATTGAAAAATCTGAAACGTCCGAACAAATAAAATAATGGAAATGATGGCAATAGGGGAGGTAGCATCATGGCTTTCAAAAAACGTTGTCTCTAAACGGGAAATTTATTTCTTCTCTGATAGTCAGGCTACGTTAAAATCGTTGGAACAAGTAGCTACAAACTCTTCATTAGGGGAAATGTGGAACTATTTCAGCATCAACCTAATATGGGTACCTGGGTATCAAGGCATAAAAGGTAATGAAAATTATGTGCAGACGAGCTCGCTAGAAATGGGACACTAGCGCCACTAATCATGGTGAACCCACCGGGTATCCCGTTAGCGACTCTCAAGCTGCTAATCAGTAAAGATATCATATCGAAAGCCAACACTAGGTGGGCTGAACTCTCGACATGCAGAGCATCAAGGCTTATCTGGCCGACACTAGATCTCGGGCGATCGAGAGCCCTTCTCTCACTGGCAAGACCAGAACTAGCCACAATATAGTGGCTGTCATCACAGGGCACTGCTTGATAGGCAGACATGCCTGCAGGTTAGGAGTTATCTCAAATGGCTTCTGTAGAAGCTGCAGGGACGAGAAAGAGGAAGAAACCATCACCCATCTTCTGTGCTCCTGTCCTGCGCTAGCCAGAAGAATGCACAAATATTTAGGCTCTTTCTTCTTTCATGAGCTTGACGACCTGTCAACGACTGATGTCAGACGTCTAAAAGAGTTCATCAGGAGCTCAAGTTGGTTCCATTACTAATAAAAGCCTGTGTGCAGCGGTATCACAATGGACCTATCTGGTCTAAGTGAGCTGGTGTATGTATTTCATATACCGGCTGCCGCCTCTACCTATCCTAACCTAACTATACTAATAGATAGCTTTTCGATAATATACACCTATTCCAAATATATCTCTGCATCGTATGAAAATTGTTTTAAAAAAAGCGTCCGAATGAAACCTCCGACACGCTGGGATTTGCCCATATATAAGATATTAATTTTATGAAACACCAATGTTCTATTGTTGTGAATTGCTTTGTTTTTATTATTTAGTTTTCATTGATGATATTGCTATTTATTTAGATTCAATTTATGTTCGGCATTCTTATGAGCGATGAGTGCAATCGGCGGCACTCGTCGCTCATCGCTGTTATGCGCTCAGCGATGAGCTGAGCGTGCATACTATATATCGCATAACAGCGATGAGCGACGAGTGCCGCCGATTGCACTCATCGCTCATAAGAATGCCGCTCAATGATTCTAGAGTCATTCCTTATGATTCTAGAGTCATTAAGAGAAATCGCGTGCAGTGTTACCGCTGACATAATTTATTATACATATAATATATAAATTTATTATTGTATACATATAATACTATCGGACTCGGCAAATGTATGGAAATAAATCTTAAAATAGTATTAAAAAAATATTAATATAACTTGATAAAAAAAATTTTAAATATTATTTATAGAAATTAGTGAAAAATTGGAAAAATATTATTGAAAAAAATATTAAAAATGTTTGGAATAATTTTTTAAGAATTATTAAAACTATTATAATTAAAGAATTAAGAATTATTATAATGAAACTATTAAATAAATCATTTTATAATATATAAATGATTAAAAGCGGCAATCCTGTTTATTTTGGATTGCCGCTTTCCTTATGGCATCCCTAAACGTAAAGGTTTTCAGCAATTTATCATGGCAAGTGTGAAAGTGATTTAAAGAAATTGATTAAGAACAATACAATAACAGCAATGAACAAATAATAGACAGCATACAAGTATAAAGTAAGTTTGCTACAATTTAATTCTTTAAACTAGCGATCCCCAACCTAGTAGCTGGCGATTTATCTTAATCAACACTTAAAACACAAAACAAAAGTAAAACAAGGAAAACGCACGCCAATACTGAAGTGCACGCAAATCATTTAATGACTCTAGAGTCATTGAGGGTGCTTAGAATCATATGCTTAGAGTTCAGCAGTCTTTCTAATGAGCGATGAGTGAAAGCAGCGGCACTCGTCGCTCAGCGCTGTTATGAGAATGCTTCGCGTGGAAGTGGTTGTTGTTGTTGTGCGCAACCGCACGCACTCGCACTCGGTTTTTGACGAGTGATTTAGAATCGTAAAAAAACGATTCGCTGCAAGTCTATGCTATATATCTATTAATCTTGAGGGGCCATCATCTATTTTATTTTTTTTTCCGACGGCTGTCGCCTTTCTCTTTGAGTGGTGTAAGTGTTGCCATATTTTTGCTAAGGATTAGCTGTGTTCAGTGTTATTTTCTTAGTGTCTGTGTTGCATTTATGTAAATTGTCTAGTTTATATCATTCTTGGGTAAGCATTATATCCGGTTTTAAGGTCTATAGTTCTTTTGGCGACACCTATTGAAATGTACACATTTCTCACAGCTCTGTTTGTATCTGCGGTTACAACACGGTTAGCCTCAAGGTATTGCAAAAAACGTTCAAAATTTGTTTACAATTTTGTACCGTTCAAGCTTTGGTCGTGCTGCTATCCAGCACTTTAAAAGTCTCTTGGCTATCTACAAAATATACTATCCTTGTCCGGATGAGATTTTTGCAGTGAATGAATTCAGATGGTTTTGTATTTGGTGAACGGCGGCAATTATTTGTATTTTGCACACCCAGTTGAAATTCACAAGTGCCAGTTTGGATCCGTATCTTTTTCTGGTTTGTGCAATTATTTATACTATGTTTTTGTTCTACTTACACATTCTCCAGGTACTTCCAAGAATGCAATTGAAGATTTTTAAATAATATCAAATTTTCTTGCTGATATTTTTCGTTACAGTGTATTTCACAGAATAATACAATTTTTTACTGCAATTTTTCCATTATTGTCCTCGTCGGTATGAGTTCATTTGTCGAAATTTACAGCTGATATGCCTTTAATATATTTCGTTTTTTATTTTTTTCAACTTATTTTTGCTACAACAGTATTATTCGCTTGTATTGTTTACATTGTATTAAACTCAACATGTGTTCTTTTATTATTACATTTTTTTTTTTTTTTTATTTCATCTCCATTTGATTTTTACGCTTTATTTGTCATTATTTACACAAGTTTTTCGTACTTTATTTTTAAGTTACCTTATATATGAATTTAGTAAATATTAATATTCGACATTAAGATGTGTTAATTATTATTAATATTTTAAAACGCAAAAAGTTGTCGATATTATTTTTGATTTGTATACCGGTTTTTGAACACTCCACCAACTGTTACTAATTTTGAAATATTTCCATAAACAAATATTAGCTCTGTCATTGCAAGTAATGCATTTAATGCCAATAATCAGCTTTTATTTTTATTTTCTTTATTTTTATATTCTGGGACTTTCCATTTCGTTCACTTGCTATATATTTTTTTTTTTAATATCTAAAAATGTATTAGTTTCTTGTTTTGTCAACATTGTTATTTTTTAACATTGTTGTTGTTATTGTATTTTTTATTTTGTTTTTGTTCGCAATCTATAACAAATAAGCTGTTATCATTAGTTTCATTGTTAAATATTGGTTCTTTGTTATTGTTAACTAATCTTTTATCGGTTATTTAAAAAAAGAAGGTTTAAAAATTAAAAAAAAAAAACAAAATTAAACCTAGTTATTTATATAACACTCAATTTATAATATTGAGTAAGTGAAACGTTTGTTCTTTTAAATGCATTTAATTGCTTGTATTTATTTTTCTGTCGCGTTGACGCATTAAGCGGCTTTTATCTCAATTTCTGAAATTAACTTATATAATTAATAAAGTACATATTCTTAAAAAGTTCAATGTTTTATGAAGTGTTGTTTTGTACTGACGCAAAAAAAAAAAGAAAAAAACGAAACTTACACTGCAAATGAGTACGCATAATATACATATCAAGTACGTTATGCAGTGGGCAAAAATCAGCTGCATAAAGAGGCCAAGGGCACGTTTGCAATTCTGACAAAGAAATTTTTTAGGAACTTCCCAAAAAATGATTTATTTATTCAATACAATGAACATTATTTAAGTCCTTTTTCAAAATTCCGTTTTTGTTTAAAATTTTGTAAATTTTTCTGTATTTTTTTTTTTTTTTCATCTAAGTATAGAAGTGCATAACAAATTTCGAAATATATTTAGATAAAGGGTGTTCCAAAAGTACAGACATTACAATTTTTTAATATAATTTTAATAAAACTCATAACTCGTTGCAGAGCCCCAATAAGCATTTGCACTGGAGAAAGCTTTTACCTCAAATAGAGCTCTAGCCCTTTTCTCCATTTTCCATGCTGGATCTCTACGTCTCCTCAACTTGAGATCATAGCATATCTCCAGCAAAATAGTCCTTAGTTCTCGATTGGAGAAAAGGCCTCATCTCTTATTTGAGCTCCTGCCTTTTCTCCAACCGGTCTCCAGTTTGCTTGGCACAGCGGTAGAGTGTCTGTCTCTCATCCGAGAGGTCTTGGATGCTCCGGTATTGCCAGTTCTAAAAAAAAAAGAGTTGATTTAGTTTATTGGGTTTGAGATGTAATCGAGGTTGAACACTTTCTCCACATTCTTAGAAAAATATATTTTTATTGCATATTGGGGCAGTGGTGCTCATTCTACAACATAGACATTTTTGCGTCTGTGTTAGAGAGCTTTAAGCTTCTTCTCTGAGAGAAATATGTTGTGTAAGCTTTCTTTTGACAGTTCTTCGATGTTTCAATTTCTTATTAAATACAAGTGAAAATTTAAAATTTTTAAGACTTGAATTAATCAAAACTATTTACCGTAAATGTGTTAACGTCTTTAAAGAAAGTGCCATCACATGAAGGCCAAAAGTTCTTGGCTAAGACTAAACTTACGACGTAAGAAGCCTTTAATTTTTCCGTACTTAAATCAGCAAAAACATCGGTTGAATTCTGAGCAGATCTACACCACTGTCTCATTTTTTTCAAAAAAGTAGTTTTTTAATTTATGAAACAATTTTGTTCTCTCTTCGCCGCAATTAGAATCATACACTTCATGTGCTTTTCTGTAATGCCTTTCTAGGAAAAATTTTCTTGTTTCTACTAGTGAAGAAATTTATTTATTTTTCATTATAAATTAATATTTTATCTGATCACTACCAGAAATCATTTTGAACAATATTAAATACACGAAAAATATATTTTATTTTTGCGTGCATTAATAAAACTAAGCAGCACAGTCTCCACCGCTTGAAGTGTCAAAGCGAACTGAGGTGATTTTTTATATGCGTGAGCTTTATATACGTGTGAAAGCACAAAAGCTTTTGTGCACATTTGTGCGCCTTTGAGCAACAATGTTGTAGAGACATGGAGGTTAATTGATGGAACATAATATCACTCACATTATGACTGTGAAATTTTCCATGATGTACCAGTTGGATTGGATTGAATGGATGGCTAGTTGGATTTCCTGTTTCAGCTCCGGAACCGTTCGGGGTTTATTGACATAGACCTTCCCTTTGAGGAAACCCCCAGAAGAAGAAGTCCAACGGCGTCAAATCGCATTTTCTCGATGCCCAATTGCCATCACCTCGGCGTGAGATAATCGTCCCTTTGAATTGCGTTTGCAATACGTGCATTGTGTCGTTGGCTGTGTAACAGACGGCACCGTTCGGTTGAAACTACATAACCTCAAGATCCATATCAGCAATTTCAGGCCAAAAGGAGTGGTCAGCCAGCATATCACGATATCGGGCACCATTCACATTAACTGTGATACCAGCTGCATTTTCGAAGAAGAATGGGCCGATGACACCGCCAGCCCAAATTCCACACAAAAAAAAAAAGCAACGTTATGGATGTATGGGAAGCTCTTGGATTCTCTGTGCCCCAAATGCGGCAGTTCTGCTTGCCATTGAGATGAAAATGGTTTTCGTCACTGAAGATGGTTTTCTGCGCAAAGTCGTTATTTTCTTGATGATGTTCCAACATCCAATCTGAGAACGTTCGACGCGACGCATGGAACCTTGTAAGAGTGCAGATGCAGATCTTTAGTCAAAATATGCTGCAGCGAGTGCATGCTAAAGCTCAATTCCTGACCAAGTTGAGAAACAACGTTGTTGGGTCATCAACAACGCTGGTCGCTGCTATGGCTATATTTTCATCCGAACCAACTCCTTTTCGCATCCGCAATAGAGCCAGTGGACTCAAATTTATTGATTAAATTGATCACAGTTTAGCGAATTGTCTCCGCAAAATTTCAATCAGGGCTGTTAATTTCGCTCACTTTTTGAACCGCTCACTTGTTGCACCCTACTGTTAATAAAATCAATATTTCCCCTCTTGGGAAGGGTAGAAGAGGGTTAATATGTACCATCAACCTCCAGTACTTTTTCAAGTGTAACATTTCTTCCCTTAGGATCTATCCCCTCCGACCCCTCCTTAGGGGTGGGGCTCCCATACAATGTTATTTCATTAACAGTAGGGTACTTTGTATGGCAGCCCTCCTAAGGGAAGGTTCGGAGGGGATAGGAAAGGAAAAAATATTACACTTGAAAAAGTAATGGAGGTTGGTCGTACATATTAACCATCTCCTACCCTTTCCAAGAGGGGAAATATTGATTTTCTAACAGTAGGGTGCATTGTATGGGAGCGAAGGGGATAGGTCCCAAGGGAAAAATGTTACACTTGAAAAAGTACTGGAGGTCGGTCGTACATATTAACCCTCTCCTACCCTCCCTAAAGAGGTAAATATCGATTTCATTTACTGTCGGCGGTTAGGGTTCATTGTATGGGAGCCCCCCTAAGGAGGGGTCAAAGAGGATAGATTCTAAGGAAAAAATGTTGCTCTTGGAAAAAGAATGGGGGTCGGTCATACATTTTAATCCTCTCCCGCCCTTTCCAAAAGGGGAAATATTGATTTCATTAATTGTAGAGGCTTAGGGTTTACCCTGGACCCGCCTCCAGGGAGAACCTTCCGTGGCCCGAAAAAACTGAATTCGTATTCGGTTTCACCTACCTTAAAAACAAAAAAAAGTCATGAAATCCCATGGGGTATTTTTTTTTTGGAAAATTGTACAGTGTTATTCAACAAGATGAAATCAAAGTTGAGTTTATAGGTCAAGTCTTCTAAGAGTACGGTAGGTCGAGAGAGATAGAGTTGAATACCATCAGCGATAGTATGAACAAATCCATTTTTACGGACTGAAAAAACATCGTTAAAGAATATAGAGAATAATAGTGGGTCCAGAATAGACCCTTGAGGAACTCCAGTCAGAAACGGCCTAAGTGACAAATAAGCATTTCCTACTTTAATCCGTTGCTTTCTCCCTTCCAGGCAGTTGTATACTAAATGTACAATACTAGAACTAAACATAAAGTATTTTTCAAGCTTATGGCATGGAATAGTATGATTTACAGAATCAAATGCTTTAGAGAAGTGTATAAAGAAAAGTAGTAGGGTCAGAAAATTCCGATCGTAAAAAATTCTAATATCATCGAAGATTTTAACTGTAGCTGTACAGCAACTGTGACCCGATTGCAACGGCTGTAACAACTTATATCTATTTAGGTATTCAGTGATTTGGTTGGCCATAATACGCTCTAAAACCTTTCCCATCGCTGGTAGTAACTATACTGGATTCTGGAGTTAGGGTTAACATTTTCTAAGAAGTTATTAAGCCCATTAGGACTTAAAGTCATGATAAGAAAAACAAACAGGAGAATTTCTACCTTTCCTGAAAGAAAAGAAGAGAGACGCCTTTTTAGAAGCAGAAAAAAAAAGAGAGCAGGAAAAGCGTAAGCTTGAGGAACTCGAGGTGTACCAGAGCAAGAAGGATGCACGAAAGTTCTATCAATAGGTTTAGCATCTAAACCAAGGTTTCAAGCCCGGAGCATCCACTTGTAGAGAAAAAAATGGAGATCTGGTTATAGATACACAGTGTGCGCTGAGATTGTGGACACAGTACTTCTCCAATCGACTTTCTGGCGATGATTCCACCAATGTCGCCCATGGAGAAAGCAGTTCAGCACCACCAATCAACGATGACTGAGTGCGAGAGGTCCGAGTTGCTATCCAACGATTAAAAAACAATAAGCAGCGGGTGCTGACGGCCTGTTAGCTGTATTGTTTAAAACCGGCGGCGATGAATTGATAAGGCGCATGCACCAGCTCATCAGCAAAATACGGCTAACGGAAAGTATGCCCGATGATTGGAATCTCAGCGTACTTTGCCCTATATCTAGGAAAGAAGATCGAACAATCTGCGTCAAATATCGAGGTATCACTCTTATTTCCATCGCATATAAAGTTCTCTCAAGCGTACTGTGTGAAAGATTAAAGTCGATTACAAAAACACTGATTGAACCTTATCAGTGTGGCTTTCGGCTTGGAAATCCATCATAGACCAGATTTTCACGAAAACCGAATTGACACACATCTTCTATTTGTCGATTACAAAGCTGCGTTCGATAGCCCTAGAAGGGCCTATATGCAACAGTGTCTGAGTTCGGTATACCTGTAAAGTTGGTAAGACTGAAACCGCTTCTTCCGAAACGTACAATACCGAAAAAGGTTTCAGACAAGGCGACCCACTATCTTGCGAGGGGATCTATCTCAACAACATAGAGGGGATCGTACGAAAGGCACCATTTTCTACAAAGGTGTCCAGCTGCTTGCGTACGCTGATGATATTGTCGGCAGAACTAAGAGAGAGGTTACCGCTGCTTTCACCGCTATCGAAAGGAATCAGCCAACGTGGGTTTGACGATAAATGAAGGTAAAACGAAGTATATGCTGTCTATAAACAGGAGAGTGCGGCGTCTAGACTCCCACGCATCCGGCAGCTATAATTTTGAAGAAGTCAAGGAGTTAATATACCTGGGCACCGCCATTAATAACAACACTGATGTTGTCAGCCTGGAGATAAAGCGAAGAAAAACAATTGCTAATAAGTGCTACTACGAGCTCAGTAAGCAACTAAGTTCCAGAGCCCTCGATCGTCATAAAGTAACACTCTACAAGACGCTCGTTCTACCTGTGCTTCTTTATGGCGCTGAGGCATGGGAAGTTTCGAAAACGGATGCAGCTGCTCTGGGGGTGTTTGAGAGAAAAGTTCTTCGCAAAATCTTCGGTCCTGTTCGCGTCGGCGATGACTATCGCATCCGAATGAACCACGATCTGTATGAGCTCTACGAAGACATTGACATAGTTCGGCGTATAACTGTGCAGCGACTACGCTGACTGGGTCATGTCCATCGTATGGACGATGAAGCTCCAGCGAAAAAGGTGCTCGAGGCGAGGGTTGCTGGTCAACGACGACGAGGGAGACCATGCCTCCGATGGATGGATCAGGCCGAGGAAGCCCTAACCGCACTTGATGTATCCGATTGGAGAAGGCGCGCGCAAAGCAGAGGCGCCTGGCGAGAGCTGATGAGGTCAGCCGAAATCCGAACACGGGTTGTTATGGCCACCTAAAAAAGTAATTTGATAAAATTTAAGAAGAAGATATATATCAGTATCCTGCAGTAAAATGGACTAAACTCGAAATAATTCTGAAATAGACCCAAAAAGGACCAGTATTGGTGCCGCAACAATACATTTTTACATTTTTTTTTTTAGACTTGACCAACACTCAGGGGATGCCCCCCCTATAAATGCGAAAGCATTGTGTTGATTCGGAAGACGTTTGATAGTTAGTTGGAGGGTGGAAACATGGAGTAGTGTCAGTGAAGATTTGATTTAAATTTACACAGATTGAAACTGCCGGGAAACACGCTCGCAGGGAGATTGTTCTACAATTTTACGCAGCGACCCAAGAACGAATTATCTCGGCAATGCGATGTTCTATTGGACAAAGAGGCAATGGTAAAGGGATGGGCTTGGAGAGCTGACCGAGTGGACCTAGGAAACACATGGGCTGGTGGCGTCAGGCCGTGAATCTCCCTTGAACATTTACCATGGTAATACCTGTACAGAAGGCTTAGGCAACCAACATTGCGACGATGCCCAAGAGAATTAAGACAAGATGAAATATTTTCATCTGCTATCAAATTTATCGCACGTCGTTGAATCCGGTTCAGAGGCTCCAAATATGATCTTGAAGCCGCTGCTCAAATGTGCGAATTGTACTCCATTTTCGGCCTAATATTTGAGGTATAGATCAAACGAAGATCAGATGGAGTGAAGTATTTCTTGCACCGTTTTAAAAAACCAAGACACTTAGCTGCTTCTTTTGACACATTAAAAAGTGATCATACCACCGATGATCCGATTGTATTGATATGCCCAGAACGTCAAGAGCATCTGCCTCCAACAGATCTACACCGTTCATATGGTGGGGAGCTAAGGGGCAATTCATTCGCTTGTGGGTTAACAAACAACACTGGGTCGTGCTAGCATTAAATTCTGTTCTATTAGCAAGATCCCACTCAGGAGATTTTTTCAAGTCATTGTTGAGTGTTCCATTCATATGTTGCCTCTTTCTGTCTATCTCCAAAGAGCTCGGGCGTTTTTTTAACGAATATGAATGAAAAATGCCGCTGTCATCCGGTGTCATCAAACGAATGAATTGGGTTGTGAGTCAACGACAGAAGGTCATTGCTAAAAATCAGAAACAAAGTTGGCGATAGGAGTGAGCCCTGCGGTACTCCTGCATTTATGCCGTGCTCTCTGGACGTTATGCCATCGACTACGACACGGATTGTTTTGTTCTTAAAGAATCACGTGATCCACCGAGCAAAGTTACCACCGACACCATATGCAATTAGTTTTGACACGAGCGCTTTATGCCACACTCGTCGGTCATAAGTTCGCCAGTAGAGCGGGCTCTACGAAAACCATACTGACGTTCACTAAGCAGTGCATTGTGCTCCAGATAGTTCATTAGGTTGAAGTTAATTACGCTCTCCATAACTTTGGCGAGCGTAGAGCATATCACTATGGGTCGGTAGTTTGCGGGGTTCGTGGCATCGCCCTTTTTTGGTACCGACTGGGCCCTTGCGACATTTCAACAAGACGGAAATACTCCTGTCCTGTAGGCGATGTTGAACAGGTTACGCAAAGGCCGAGCCAGACTAGAAGCACACGCTTTTAGCACAAGTGGTGGTATGCCATCCGGACCAGAGGCTTTGTTAGTGTTGAGGTTTGCAAGGACTTTTTTTGACTGCTCACGTAAGAAAATATATTTTCTGCATTACAGAAGACGTACTTTCAACGAAAGGCAGTGGCTGATTGCTTGCTGAGATTGTATTTATTTATTTATTTATTTATTCGTTTCATCAAACAGAGAACAATACCTCTTACAGACTACTATAACAATTTTTATAACATCTTATAAACTACGCAAATAAAAAGCAAGATTACCATTACAGATAGAAAAAAAAAAAAATTATTGAACGTAATCGATACAATTAACTTACAAAGAATGAGAACTAGAATGAATTTTCAAAGTAACGATGATTGAAAGTAAGACGTTAGGTGATACGGAAAACTTGGAGAAGACTAAATTGAAATTATTTTTAAATTGAGCTCTAGAGATTGAGTCGAAAATGTACATCAACGGCAAAACCCTGTTAGCTTCTATAGTGCAGCGCGTAATTGGCTCATTTCGAGCATATTCCGATCTGTGAAAAGGAACGCGAAAGATAAATTGGCTACGGAGGTGGCGGGGTGGGGTTACGAAATCAAGCATACCGAGTAAAGTAGGACATTGGATATGATGAATAACCAGGTCACGGATAAAAGTAACGGACTGCATCTTGCGTCTTGATTCTAGGGAACAGATATCGATTAAAGCACATCTGGTAGAGTACGACAGAGGTTGATGGAGGTTCCAGTTGAGTTTAGATATCACATATCGTGTGAACTTTTTTTGGAATCTTTCAATTCTCAGCATTTGTGTGAAAGAAGATGGGTTCCATAAGACTGAGCAGTATTCTAGATGGGGCCGAACTAGTGAGGTATACAAAGATTTGAAGGTGTAGGGATCATTAAAATCCTCTGAGTTTCTTATTAGGAAGGCAAGCATCGAGTTAGATTTATTGATGATAAGATTGGTATGATCTTTGAAGTTAAGGCGAGGGTCTAACAGAATGCCGAGATCCTTTTTAGAGCTAACACGTTCAAGTAAGCATGAATTAATAAAATATGAATTCATTAATGGTGATGGTGATCTACAAAACGAGAGGCATTGGCATTTGGAAATGTTAAGTGGCAAATTATTAAGCTCGCACCAAGCGAAAATTGAATTTATGTCTGTTTGAAGAAGACTTGCATCCGCGTTCGATTTAATAGGTCTGAATAATTTAAGGTCATCGGCGAAAAGAAGGCACTGGGAGTGCCGTATGACTATAGGAAGATCGTTAATGAAAATTAAAAATAGAAGGGGCCCTAGATGACTGCCTTGAGGTACACCGGATGTGACTTCGAAGTCATAAGAAACGATATTGTTTACCTTTACTGATTGGCGGCGGTTGGATATGTATGACTGCAGATTGTGGAGCTATGTGCAAACAATTCGACCAACATGTTCGATTTATAAGCCGAGTCCGTGAAGATTTGATCTTCTTTTAAAAGAACTGGAATAGTCGATGACGTCTGATTCTTTACTCTTTTAACAAATGACCAAAAGTGTTTGCTCCCTTTGGGGCAGAGAAGAACCTGTTCTCTCGGATGCGAGTTTCGTGAAGAAACTTTTTGCGTTTTAAAATTGCATTACAGCGATTCCTAGGCTCAATGCGAAGTCTTTTCGTGTCAGCATTCTTATCAGAGCGCCAATTATGAAAGGCTTCCTCTTTGGACCTGACTGCAATCCTGCAAGTCTCATTAAAAACTATGAGTGGTCTTTTGGTTTAATGCATTGTTGCTCAAAGGCGCACAAATGTGCACAAAAGCTTTTGTGCTTTCACACGTATATAAATCTTACGCATATAAAATATCACCTCAGTTCGCTTTGGCACTTCAAGCGGTGAAGACTGCGTTGCTTAGTTTTATTAATGCACGCAAAAATAATATATATTTTTCGTGTATTTAATATTGTTCAAAATGATTTCTGGTACTGATCAGATAAAATATTTATTTATAATGAATGCTTTTAATGAAGCGTAATGTTTACTTTGCTACACTTCACTAGTAAAAACAAAAAGAAGCTTAAAGCGCTCTAACACAGACGCAAAAATGTCTATGTTGTTGAATGAGCACCACTGGTTTAATGCTTCTCATCTTATTGGGGATGAAAGACCGCATATCCAATAAGATAATTTCTTGTACCATAACAGCTGCGGCATTCACATTTCTGTCAGTGAAACATAATTTCCAATTGAAGTTGCGATAAAAATTATTAAGCGCAGTCCAATTTGCTCTTCCATGAAACCATGCAGCAGTTCTTTTCGGGACCTCAGGCGTAGAGGTGCTAAGGTAAGAATATGGAAAAACAGCGGAGATGGTGCAATGGTCCGAATTACCAAGAGGTGCGTTGACACTCACATCATATTTTTCATGATGCGAAGTCAGAAAGAGGTCTAAGATATTATGGCTATGCAAATCACTTCGTGAAAAAAGTTGGTTCTTTCACTAGTTAAATCAATTCGTTCGATTCAGCAAAAAGCTCAACATATTGTCCTTCAGGTGTTGTTTGACCCGAGTGACATAATCAAGCCGAGTTCTGGACACTAAAATCGCCAGCTACAACGATTTCACTATCAGGGAACAATCCCTAAATGTGCGATATCGAATCAGAGAGAGAGTCTAGTTTGTTAAAAGTAGGCTCTCTCCCAAGTAGCAAGTGCGCGCGGAGCCTGAACCTAATCCACATAGAGCTAAATTCCGAATCGGAGATTGATACAAACTGACGTTTTTTACAGGGTTGATGTCATAGGAAAAGGTAAATTGTCCCCATAAGCATTCCTTTTGCTCCATATTTTTAAATTGGTTCTATAATAAATAGTTCCAAACTGGTTCCTTTTGATACAGCCTAAAAGTAGTTCTTTTTGCCCAACTTTTCCAAGTCGACCCTCTGCTTTTCAAATTAAATTTTTTTGGCTGGTTGTGCTTGTTTTTAGGAACTTTTTTTTTAGTAGCTTCCAGTTTGAAAGCAAATGCTATGGTGGTCTGTCGTTTCAAGGGCTGAAATATGGCCATTTATATATGGTCTGTATTCGTATAAAGAGTAAATTGGACACACAACCGGACATCCACGTCAACAAACGGCTTTTCACCGCTTATGATAGATGTCTGCTTATTGGTTATGTCCTCCTATAGAAATATCAAAATATGTTTTAAATTTCTACTTACGTTATCATATGCCAGAGTTTTCACTGAATCTTAAGAGTTCTAAAAGGTAAAATGCACATTATAACATACGCCTTTCGTGTCGCAAAACTCAAGCGTAGCTGTGTAATCCTGTTTTCATTCAATCTTTATAAGAAAATCTTTTTTTTTTGTCTCAACCGCTTCTCATATGATTGCAACAATTATTTCTCTGTTGTATAGTAGAATTTTTGTATAAAATTATAGACTTTTTATCGGGAAGTTTAATTAAAATAAATGCGTACATCAAAAGTTCATTGTAGATGAATTTTTATCATAAATAAAGTATTATTTTTAGCCAGTTTTTCTTTATTTTTTACTGCGTATCTTGCAACTGCGTTGTTTAATTATTTCTTGTATTCTTGGAGAAAAAAAAACACATTTAATGTTAATGCTGATGATGTTGATGATGTTGATGTTATTATTCTGTTCTTATGAGTTGCGCATATTTCGTTTAAAATAATAACTAATGCATGTGTTGACAAAACATATAAACATTTTGAAAATTTATGTAAAATTTCGGTTGTAGCGGCAAAATATATTTGCACATGAACACCGGCTACAATTGCGTCTTAACTTCAATGTTGGCAATGCTTTCACACGATAGTGAAAATATTATTTCAACTGCTGTTTTTTCCCCAGTTGTTTTTGCTACTTTTTGTTGATTTTCTGTTATCACTTCAACAACAAATTTTGCTGTCGCTTTTTTAAAACGCGTGTGTGCTGCTGTGTGTGGTTTTCCATTATCTAAAACTTTTAATTTTTGGCCTATTTAACAATTGTTATCAGCCAGAAATAACAAACGAAAAATTTAACTTTTCTTTCATACTTTTATTTATTCACGTTTTTTTTCTTCTCTTTATTTGCTTATTCCTTAAATTTAAAAATAAGTATTTTTAAAGCGTTTTTTCCCCCAGCTGAGCTTAAAGCTGTTCATGATAATAGAACTTATATGATAATAGAACTTAAGTCAATATCTGTTTGGGTTTAGTCGAAATTCTAAAACAGCTACGTGTTTCACATAAGCGTGCGGGTTTTTGAATTTAAGAGTTTTATAGTTTTTTTTTCGAGGTTAGATTTTTATCTTCATATCTATGAAGGTGCGATACCCTTGAAGGGGAGACTACGATTTCCGGGGCGCAGCGATTTGAATATGGATTCATGAAGAACTTTTAAAAAAGAAAAAACAAGAATGACCGAAGGAAAAAATCGATGTATCGATTTGTTCTCAAGTTATCGAATCTTTAAGAATTTTTTCATTTAGTTCGGGTAAGAAAATTGGCTATATTTTTCTTCGTGTAATACTAACAGTACGTTCAAAAAGTCCATAGGAGGGCACATAGATGGCGTTACTAGATTTTTCCATATGATTTTTATTTCGTACCAACCTTCAAACGATACGTATACAAATTTGACAACAATTCATGAGTCTGACAATGGATTCATGAGTCATAGCTGTAATATTTTTATGAATGAATAGGATTTTCTAGCCAGCGAAAAAAATTTGAAATTTTTAGTTGATCAGTTTTGGGCAATGGCTTCCATTTTATTAAATTTTATGTAATTTTAAGTAATATAGGGTAAATTGTAAAGAATACAAAATAAAAAATTAAATATAATATATATTTAAAATAAAATATATTTCAAGCGCCTTAATAACGCAAATTTAGTAGAAAATAACGGTTTCTTTAATTACAAACTTCAAATATAATACAGTTTTGCTTATAAAATTACAAATAGGCTTGCAATGATATAAGTATTGTATATTATTAAAAAGGTATTTAAGTTAGGTTAATTATCTTTCAAATGACATACTAATCTTTTAGATCCATTGTATAATAGCAAAGAAATTAATGTTTTTTTGAAGATATTTTAGTAAAATAAAAAAAAAAAAACAACAAATCGATAACTCGATAAATAGTTGAGTCAATCATATTTTTATGTAGTTATCTACGAGAAAGCACTTTCAAATTGCGGTGCCCCGGAAATCGCAGTCGAGCTGCCCTTGAATATTATTGTGATAATTTAATTCTTGTTTTATTTTATAACCTTTAATTTATCTGGGTATTTCTTAATTTTTCAGGTGGACATAACGAAATCAGTCGTTATAGCAGCGAAGATGTCTCGGGAAATGAATCTAGTGAAGCTCCCAAGATGACGGAAACGGAGCGCCAGGCTGACTTTAATCGTCACAAGGAGGAAATGCAAAAGAAACGACGCAAGAAGAAGCGCACTAGTTCTTCTTTACATTCTTCAACTTTTCAAGGTAATCTTTTTTGTTTTGTTGTCTTTTGCCTCAATTCAGCGATTATTTAAAATCATTTGGGTTTACTTTTTGTTTTTAAATGTTTTTTTTTTGTTGTTGTTTGATTGATAAGGTTAGCTAGCGTAAACCGGCACTTGCGTATTTTTGAGTTAATTGCGTCGTATTTTAAAGAGATTGTGTAAAATTGCCAAAACAGATGTTGTTGAAATAAAAAAAAAAGTATCTTATATATTAATACGCTAACACAAATCTGTAACCCCCTTTTTCTCAATTTATAGGCAACAGATTTGGATGAAACTTATATCATTTGAACGCTCTCGTTCATACCAAGTGCACAATAGAGTTTATATTCAAATGTTTTGTCATTAAGATAGGTAAAAATTAAAAACACTTTTTTCCACATATAAAACAACAAACAATGCCACACAATTTTGCAGTTGCTGCACAACATTGCTGTGGTTGAGCAGAAGGCGAGAGAGAAAGAAAAAGCTTCAATACAGCTGTGTGGTTGTTGTTGCTTTTTCATTCCTCTTTTCGGACACACTTATTCAGTAAAGAATGGAGGTGTTCATACGTCAGTCAAATGATTGAATCAATCAAAATTTGTTGTTGCTTTCCTATCTAAAAAAAAAAATGAACTTTATCTCAGAGCGAAAATGAACTCCAAAATCTTCTCTCATCAGTCAAAATTTTGATTGAGCTCCAGAACTGCAGCAATCAGTCAAAGGGTTGCATTATTTTACTTGTCTGCTTTTTAGTATATCAAGAAAAGTAGTGAACTGGAAACAAAGGTAGTTTTTTTGAAGAGAAAAAGAGGTGTAGTTTCTTCAGTTCCTGCCATAATTTCATTAATTCTATTGTTTTTTATGACGTGCATCCGATGGTCATTCAAATAGGTATTGATTTTCTAATGTGATCAATTTTAGTCCTAAAGGATCAACTATATTTCCGCTATTGTTTTCTATTTTGGAAAATTTTTATGCACACAAAACAACTCAATTAAAGAAACACCCAAATAAAGTGATGCACACAGCACGATATGAATTCACAACATATGTTAGTAGGGAGCAAAAAAGTAACAAAGGCCTGCGTTAGAGCTTCAATAAAAAAATCGTGTGTAAGCAAGCGTCAATCAACATTTTCAGAGAGAGTAAAAGAGAGTAAAAAACCGCGATATTCTTCAATCATTTGACTGATGTGTGAACACCTACAATGAAAGTCCTCTTTAACATTATTCAGGAATTGAAGTTTGTGAGCAAGTCTCAGAAATTTTTTTTCGTTTTTGCTTATTCAGTAATGGATTCTTTTACGTACAAAATGATACATTCTAGTATTAGAATCTACATATTATTGCTTGAACACAAAGTTTAACTCCCTTTTTACCTATTTTAAAGACAACATATTAGAATATTAGAAACTTAAATTATTTGAAAGTTCTGGTTCATACCAGTGGACAGTAAAATTTTTATTCAAATGTTTTATCATTAACATAGGTAAAAATTAAAAATTAACACCTTTTTCCCCATTTAAAAAAAACAACAACAAAATACAAAGCCACACAGCTCTGCTGAATAACGTAACTGTGGGAGAGTAGAAAGCGAGAGCAAAAAAGAAGTCAAAAGCTTCAACGGAGCTGTGTGGTTGTTTTTGCTTTTTCTTTCCTATCTTCTCGGAAACACTCGATCAGCGTTGTTGAGACAAAACAAAATAAAGGGTGTCTCAATAATCGCGCATTTTTTTTTTTTGATTTCCAAGTAGATATGTTCCGATTCAGAACATTTTCCAAAAATGCTAAAAAATTTAAATAGTGCCCTCTTATTGGGACATTATATTTTTTTTCATACAAACAGGTGGCAACGGTTGTGCTTGCCTGCATATTTTTTGCCATTTTTGTCTCGCTTCGAACTTGTTTTTCGTTTTTGCTTCTTTTTTTATAATAGATATTCTATTGCGCTCAAGAGTAGAATGGAAGAGTGACTCAGACACTGACTTGGACCCCCACATGGGTGGCAGATGGCGGTAGGTGTGTTCAGAAAAAATATTGAAGGCCAAAAACTATGGGGTCAGCTCATATATTTGACCTGTTAAGGGTAAGGGGTCAATTTGGAAGAGATATATCTTACAATCAACAGTTTTGGTGTTTTTTGTATAGTGACCCCCCAGAAGTGTTTCTGATAGGGGCATGTGTGTTAATAAGAAATGTTGAAAGGTAAAAAATAATAGGACCAATTTATATATTTGACAGCTCTAGGGCTAAAATCGGGAGATATAAACTATAATCGACAGCTTTTGTGTTTCTTGTATGAGAACTCCCAGAGGTTGGCAGATAGTATGGGGAAGTGTGTTCAGAAAAACTGTTGAAGGGGGAAAAAATAAAAGGACCAGCTCATATAATTGACATTCATATAGAGGTGAGGTGTGTTTAGAAGAAATGTTGAAGGATCACCTCTTTGGGTCTATTCAGAAGAAAGTTTTTTTTATTCCAAAATTTAATGAATTTTTTTTTTATTTATTTACGTCTATGGACAATGATCCTTACAGACTAATTAATAATGCATATTAGACTTAGTTTCTATTTAATAATAATGTAATTGTATTTTTAAAGGCATATTTAGTCATAGAGAAATCAATCAAGTTAGTGTTATACAACAGGTTTAAAGCAATAAGAACTCTATTTATCGGCTCATTAATGGCATAATTCGTTCTATGACAATTAATGTAAAAATAGCTACTATTTCTGAGCGATCTTTGAGGAACATTAAACGAAATCAGTGCAAGCAAATCTTCACAGATAATACTTCCGTTTATTAAATCATAAATAAACATAATACTATGTACAAGTCTTCTATCCTCAAGGGATGATAGACCAATGAGCAAACGACGTGTTCTATACGAAGGAAGTGGTTCCGTAAAATTAAATGAACGTAAAGCAAACCTCAAAAATCTTTTTTGAACTTTTTCCCATCTGTTAATATGTACAGAATAAAACGGGCTCCAGATGAAAGAAGCGTATTCAAGGGTTGACCTAACAAATGACATATATAAAGATTTTAGTGTGTAAGGGTTAACAAATCCTACACTATTGCGCCTAAGAAATGCTAGAAGAGAATATGCTTTGGGGATAATATGATTAAAATGAGAACTAAAACTTAGACCTGAATCAAAAATTACACCCAAGTCTCGAATTTCTGATAGTCTAATTAATTTAGAATTATCAAATGCGTAATCAAATACAATTGGTGAATGTAGTTTATAGTAAGAAACAATGTAACATTTACCGAGATTAAGTGATAGTTTATTCATTTTGAACCAAGAAAAAACATTCTTTAGATCAGACTGAAGACTAGTAGCATCCATATAACTTCCAACCATCAGCATAAAGGAGAAATTGAGCAGTATGGAAACATTTCGCGATGTCATTTATAAAAATTACAAAGAGTACGGGCCCAAGAATACTGCCTTGGGGAACCCCTGACATAGCTGAAAATGAGGATGAACTTGCATTGTGTCAATGACCACATACGACATTCTATTAGATAGGTACGAACTCAACCAAGTAAAGAAATTAGAATGAAAGCCAATCTTAGCAAGTTTAAGCAATAGAACATCATGAGGTAATTTATCAAAAGCCTTTGAAATATCCGAGTAAATGACATCAAGTTGATATCGATCTTCGACAGTAGTAATGCAGTAGTTTGTAAAAATACTAAGGTTGGTTGTAGTTGATCTATTAGAGACAAACCCATGTTGGTTGGGACAGATTGAGTTTTTTATGGCAAAGTACATTTTATCCTTAACGATTTTTTCA
This sequence comes from Coremacera marginata, assembly GCA_914767935.1. Lineage (NCBI taxonomy): Eukaryota > Metazoa > Arthropoda > Insecta > Diptera > Sciomyzidae > Coremacera > Coremacera marginata. The sequence continues at coordinate 50,513,666 of OU612043.1, read as the reverse complement.
AACAGTTTTGAGATATTTGTTAACTTTGAGATGGGTCTATAATTTAGAACATCATGCTTATTGCCAGCTTTGAAGACAGGAGTAATAAGCGAAACTTTCGATTTATCAATGAAAACACCAGAGCTAAGAGATTTATTGAAAATCATACAAACTGGTAGAGATAAAGAGTTAGTGCATTGTTTCAGTAAAAAAGCATTTATACCATCTACATCATTTTTAACAGAGTTTTTCAGTGAAGCAATAGAACTTTAACATCAGACGGAGTAATAACTAAGTTACCAAAATTTAAGCACGAGTCATTATTCGAAATTATTCGAAAGAAGGTTCTAAAAGACTCCTAGAATGTAATTATTCAGATATTGATGCAGTACTATTGTTTGTACTCTGATTAAAGCCTCTTTGAATTATTTCCGTTTGTTACCATAATAATTAATATGTTTGTTGTTCGGTCTGTTTTTTTTTTCTATCATTTGTAATAATTAGTATAATAATACTTTTTCATATAAAAATTTGTTTTTTTGTTTCTTTTCACTTCAATATTACTTTTTGCCCTGCACCCTTTTTCATAATTTCGTTATCTTAATATTTCTTATTGTAAATTTAATCATTCTTTATAATTAATTTAATTAATTTTTAAATTCTCATTAACTAAATAATTTGTTATGTTTTTTAATGTTAGTATTCGCCTCTAGTTTCTAGTGAACTACAAAATCAGTTTGAAATCTTTTCATTATGTTTATTTGTACAATTAAAGTACTTTGTACATATTTGTATTTTGTAATTATAAGAGTGTAATGTAATGAAAATGAATGAATAACGTGACTCTCACGCGTGACGTTAATCTTCGCAAAAGATTTTAATTTCTGCATACTGTTGGCGGATTCTACTATATATTATTTTTGGTTAAATCTAGAAAAGAATATTATTTTTCTGAATGAAAGTAGGTACCGAAACTTGCACACTATATCAACTCATTTCTATTTACTTCAATGCTATAAATTTATTTTTTTAGTTATGTATTAGATGAAAAATTTATCTAATCTGGTAGGAATAATAACGGAAATTTCACTTGTATGCTTAAATATTCTTTGCGAAATGCTCTCTCATTCACACTCCGTTCCCCCCGAAGAGCAGACTTAATTGAAAACGTTTTACAAACTACGTAGATTCTCATATTTGTTTTTAAAATAATACAAACGATATAAAATAATTTTTTTTTTATCATTTCAGAGTTGTATAAACTAACTGGTGAGATACTTGGTGAAGGCGCATATGCTTCCGTACAAACATGCGTCAATATTTACACTGACCTGGAATATGCCGTCAAGGTGATTGATAAAATACCAGGCCATGCACGTGCACGTGTCTTTCGAGAAGTTGAAACTTTTCATCACTGTCAAGGACATCCCGGCATCTTGCAATTGATTGAGTTCTTCGAAGATGATGAAAAGTTCTTTTTAGTTTTTGAAAAGGTATTCTTATAGCATGTTGCTTATATGGTATGATTTTTACAAACATATTCCTCTTATTTTTCAGATTAATGGTGGCCCTTTGCTAACCCGCATACAGGAGCATATTTGTTTCTCTGAGCACGAAGCTGCTCAAATCATTAGAGAAATAGCTTCTGGTTTGGCTTTTTTGCATCGCAAGGGCATCGCACATCGTGATCTAAAACCTGAAAATATTTTATGCGTCCATCCAGATAAATTATGCCCCATTAAAATATGTGATTTCGATCTTGGTTCTGGTATTAAATTTACCACTGATATTTCATCGCCAGCAGCAACACCACAATTGTTGACACCTGTTGGTAGTGCCGAATTTATGGCACCCGAGGTTGTTGATTTGTTTGTGGGCGAAGCTAACTACTATGATAAACGTTGTGATTTATGGTCGTTGGGTGTGATTGCTTATATTTTACTTTGCGGCTATCCGCCATTCTCTGGTAATTGTGAAGAGGATTGCGGTTGGAACCGGGGCGAAAATTGTCGCACCTGTCAGGAGTTGCTATTTGAGTCCATACAAGAAGGTAGTTTCCAACAAAGTGACGACATCAAAAAATGTACTTTATAATATTTATTTTTGTCATATTTCATTAAGGACGTTTTGGTTTTCCCGATGCTGAATGGGAAGATGTAAGTGAGGAGGCCAAAGATTTAATACGCGGCCTACTGGTTAAACATGCACGTGATCGTTTTAGTGCCGAAGAAGTTTTAAATCATCCTTGGATTGAGATTTCCAAAGAAGAACCACCGAATAGTAAGATGATGGAAAATCGGCGTAAAGCGCTGCGCACGTCTGCCAATATAAGACGGTTAGTAGAAGATTTAATTAACATTTTAATGTGACCGAAGTAAGCCCGGCACTTTTTGATTTATGTGTGCTATCATTTATGTGATGGTGCTTTTTTAAGCTGAAGTTAGTGCTGCACATATTTTGTTAACTAATTAGGAGCTTGTGCTGTGTGTTCCTCAAATTGTGTTACAATGTACCGCAATTGGATTAAAATAAATCCACATACAGCTGCGGTCAAAATAATAGTGGTGTACACAGAACAAATGAAAAAGTAAACAAAAATACACCCTGCAATAAATGGCACTAAGTACAGAACTACTTATTTCACTAGCCCTTAGGTAACCAGAACTAGTCTCACTTCCATCTATTTTCTTTACATTCAACTGGCGAATTTTACGTGAACATGTCACAGGCAGGAGTCAATTGCTACCTTTTACATTACCATTCCCTAGCCACTTCACTAGTGCTATAGGGCTAGCTTATTCGCTAGTCAAAAGGATAAAGAAACATAAACAAAAAACACGGAGGCATTGTGGAAGCCATCTTCACTTAATTAATTTATATTTTTTCCTTAGAACATTTTTATTCATGTTGTTCAATGAAATTAAAGCGCCTTGCATATCATATTTTCTCGAAAAAATTACTTCAAACTATATAAGTCATTATTACAAAATTAAGACGGCAGAAACACAAACAAAAAGCATCCAAGAGAAAAAAACTCATTCTCATTTTTTGGGGTATTTCTGCTAAAATGAGGGGTAAATTGCAATTTTTTGATATTTTATGCACCCCATTCGAAGGATCGATGTTCAAATAACAAAGTATGTGGCTTTTTCAAATTGTATCAAATTTTTTTTTCATCATGTTACACGAGGTTGAAAGCCAAGGTAAAAAATCAGAACATTTGGGCGTTAAAGAGTTTATTGATTGTGGTTACGAATAATTAATTTAATGTTTCTCGCTCGTGAGTTTTGGCAATGACAAACTCAATTCACTATAATTTTTTGCACCCGCTCAAAAAAGGTCCTAAAGGCAGCAAAAATTTGACGAAAATAATTCATAGCTCACCCGGGATGCTCCCTAGTGTGGGGTAAAATGTATGACCAGGTTTCATTATTTTTCACTGCCAACATATTTCTTCCTGTCACTCCCCCTGACACCCTTTCGGGGTTCTCCTACAAAAACGGAAAAAATGTAAATGCTCTAAATAGTTTTTATCTTTTGCAAATGGATCGTACCAGGGGGCAAATATATGAGCTGGTACTATTAATTTTTGCCCCTCAACATTTCTTCTGAACACACCTAACCCCTATCTGACACCCTTCTTTGGGTCCTTATACAAAAAACACAAAAACTGTCCAAAATAGTTTATATCTCTCGCAAATGGACTCGTAGAGGTGTCAAATATATGAGCTGGACTTGAGCACATCACAGCACAAATAACCATTTTCTGATAAAACTTGAATCTAGGCTCAGTTGCAAATTTGTTAAAAATTTCTAAGACACATTGCAGCACAATTCATGCACATCACAGCACAATTTCTAAAAATCTAAACAAACAAATAAGGTTTTAGGTCTAGTTTCAAGTAAAAAATGCACTAACAAATAATTCCCTTAGATTATTTTTTTTTTGTTTTTTCAATGCGTCACATAATACCACAAATTCTGAACATAACAGCACATGTTCTATTTTCTCAGAAACCTAAATGTGCCGGACTAACTTCATACATATCATATTTAGAACAAAAAGCACTCTATTTAAATTTATTTCTTTTTCTTAATAGCAATCAATCGGCACGCGAGATCTCACAGTTTGCTGAATCAGCCATGGCTGTAAAGCGTGTTATTCTTCAGCATTTCTCAATGCGTTACGACTATATGAAGGAACGTCCAAATATCTATCGGCCATCGCAGGCACACTTGGATGCAAACAGCGGCGGCGAAATGGTCGATGGAGTTAGACAGCAAATTCTATCCAGAAGTCGTTCTATGAACAATCGTAGTGTCTACACGCCACGCAATTATTCACAACGTCAGTCTATTAATAAGTACTCCTCAACATATGGGCGTGGCAGCAATAATCCATCGCGCAATTCATCTAGTATACTCAGTGCTACGACTGCATACAAACCCTTAAATGTGCACGCTGAATACGATGACGATGATGATGATTTGGAGCAATTCGGAAAACTCGATGAAGATGAAGAAACTTTTGTCAATAATACTTGTGGCTATGATTACAACGAAACAGCTGAACATGAGGTTGAAAATAAGGAGGAGGAGGAGGAAGGCTATCAGCTAAAATGGCGCGCATTAAATGAAGAAGAGAACGAGGATGATTATGATGATGATGTTAATGCTGATAATTTTAATTTCGATAATAATTACGATGAGGAAAATCATCAACATCAGGTAGGCCTAAAAGGCATTTATGACGAGGACAACGTTGATGAAGAGAACGATGATCACGTAAGCTATGTAGAAAGTTCCTTAACTGCAGCTGATGATCTAAAAGATGCGAACAACAAGCAAGAGTTGAATGCACAAAATGTTGAACTTGTTGAGAAAAACGCAACAGCTGCAGATGATGAAGATATTGTAATGGAGAGGGAGGAGAAGGACGCGGAGTTGTCCGGAAATAAAAGTGCTTTTAATAAAAATGCCAATATTAGTGATAATATTATAAAAACTGTTGAAAAACAAAACGAAGCAATTTATTGCTATGAAAATGATGATTTTGAAAATGATAAACATGATGATAGTGTTTTTAAACAGATTTCTAAGAGTGATAAGTATGATGATGATGATGATGCATATGATGATGACAAATATGATGATGATAGAGATGTAGCAGAGGTTAAGGTTACTATTAATGCAGCTGAATTAAGAGCTGATGAAAACGCAGGTCAACGGGAGGAGAAGAACGTAGTAGAAGCGAAGCAACAATTTGCAGCAGCAAATTGCAACAATACCACCAACATTAAAAGCTATACTGGCGATTATAGAGTCGAAGATGAAGTTGATAAAGTTGAACCACTGGCTAGTATTAGTGAATTAAGAGTAAAGCTACCTGAACTTAATAATGAGACTGTTAGAATTGTTGAGCGACCAGCAGCTACCGAAGACGATGACGACGAAGACGACGGAGCACCCTCAAGCACTTTCCTAGATGAGGAAAAAAACAACACCGACCACATGCAACAACAGCAGCAACATGTTGAAAAAGCAGCTGGTCACACAACAATTCAAAAGAACTTTAGTTACAACAACAGCGGCGGCAACAGCAACAACAGTAACGCCAACAGCAAGCATGTAACAATTTCTATAACTGGTATAAAATCACCAAAAACTGCAAATAAATCCGTTTATTTTGCCAAACAAAATCAACGCCGTCATCACAGCGACGACTATGACGACGATGAAGAGGAGGAAGATGAGGATGAAGACGTGTTTGTAAGCGGCGAAGCAAATGGATCATATTCCAACTATGATGCCGAGATAGAAGAAGAGGACGAACACGATTATGACGACGACAGCGATGAGCACAACTTTAAGAAGCCCAGCAGCATCGTCGCCGCTGCCACCACCACCACCACTAACAAGCAGCGCTACATAGTGCCACAACAGCAAAGAGGTCCACAACAGCAACAAATAAAGCAGCAAGATACACGCAGTGTCAACTTCACTGTGTTGCCCACAGAAAATTGGCGCTATCGCAGTGAGCAGGAGCAGGAGCAAACCAATGGCTATCGCAAGTATCGCCCGCCTGCTTTTGGCAATCAGCAGCGCAACTACTTGGGCAGTTTTTCGCACAGTGGCGGTCCACAACCGCCCAAGCTGCCGCAGCGTCCATACACGCAGCCCAGCAGCAGCTTCTATCAACAGCAGCAGCAGCAGCGTCACGATGGCGTCGGCACTGCGGATGAGATACGTAACTGGCGCAACGACTGCATCTTTACATCGGTGCGCAACTGTGGTCTCAATGCCGCCCGTGGCGAGCAGCAATACAATCGACGCAACTATCAGCAACGCAATAATGCCGGCTACGCAGCAGCAGCAGACATGACAATCTATGAGTATGCTCAAACTTCCAATTACAACAACTCGAATAATGCTGCGCAACGTGCAATTAATCCGCATCAACAGCTTGGTGCGCGTATCGACTCTGCTGGACGTTATCGCGGCGATGATTGTAGTGGCACTTTTGATATTGGTCTATCGCCACCCAGTGAAAGCTTGTTGATGCAGCGACGCATGCGCATGGCTGCTCATCGCAATGCTGGCGAGTTGGGCGATTTCTGTCAGCAGCCGGCCACCGCAAGTGGCTAAAGGCAATGCTCAAAGCTGTTTAATGTAAACGTGAGTGCGTGTGCGCCGCGTGGGAGGAAGGGAGGAAGGTATGAAGTGAGGAAGCGTTGGTCGGAGAAAGAGAGTGGGAGAGAGTATGAGTGAGCGACAAAATAAACTAATATTGGAGAGTGTGCGTGGGCGAGTATTTATTTAATTAATTTCTTTTGCACATTTTGATGTTATTGCAAATCACGGACGAAGAGTTGAAAATTTTTATGAAAAAAAATTTGTACAAACTTAGACGCTTTTTACGTGCCACCGCAAAGGGAAAAGATGTCACACGTCAAACATATTTACCTGCAGCTTTATTGCAAAAACATAAAATGTGCTGAAATGTGCCCACTTTGTGCTATCATCAGCCACATGGGGAAAAAAAAATTACTGATGGTTATGATTTTTATGAGGAGTTTTTATAATTTGTGCTCTGATATACTCGAGTTGTGCCACAACGTGCCATAAAGAAATAAGATTTGAAGAAGTACTAAAGTCAGGTGCTCAATTTTTTTTTTTAAATAATAACATCCTTAGATTCTTCCATAAATTTGGAAAAAAGCAACATCTTTGTCTTTCTTTAAACGTTTCAAACCTTTTGTTGGAACTTAGTTCTATTATTAGTTGCTCGTTCAGTCGAATTTGATCAATAAATCGATGATTTGTGCCTTGAATGCAGATTAAAATAGCTTTTAACTAATGATAGAATAAGGTTTTAAACTTTTGAGCTGAGCATATGCATGGATGAAATCTTGAAGAAAATATATATGTACATATATACACTCCAAAATGCGAAACTCTATGGCACATTGCAGCACAACTCGAGTAGATCACAGCACAATTTCAAAATTTTTGCTAAAATTCTAATTTCACAAAAACAGTAACCTTGTAATCAAAAATTCAAATCAAATGCGGCACATAATTACACACGTTGAGTACATTGCAGCACATATTTTATTTAGAAGTAAATCAAAAAGTGCAGAGCTAACTACATGCACATCAGAATTTTGTGTTTGATGCAAAATTGTTTGAGGTTTGAACTCTTAAAATAATTGCTGCTTCATTCAGTTGCGTATCATAAAATTGCATAAACGAAAAAGTTGACAAACTTTGCAATGCTTTTGAGCATCAAAAGCTTGGATCTTATAAAAAAAAAACCTTCAATTAAACTGTAAACTTTTAAGTTGTCTTTAACTGCCGTCTAATTTCATAAAGCTTAAACTGACTTCAACTATCTTTAAATCGGCCTCAACAAACTTTAGCTTAATTGCAACAACATTTAAAGCTCGCTGTTTTATTTTATGTTACTGCGCTGTTGACAACATTTATTGTTATGTTTCGAAGCTAAAGCTGTTTTGTAACATTTAACAAAAAAAAAATGTTCTTTATAAAAGTACAAACTTTATAACTTAAGCTGAGCAGTTGAGAGTTGCGCGCCTGCCCACGCTGCTCTCTGCAATTTCCAAATAATAATTTTTACTATTTGTTTAATTGACACTCTGCTCCCGTCTTTAATATTTTTTTTTTTTATAACATTTTAATTACTTATGAATAATCATATTTTTTTTTTCTTAAAATTAAGTTTGCTATAATTAACATGAAAACTTATTTTATTAGCAAGAAGCAGAAAAAAGAAAAATTGCGTTTAAAGGCAGTGCAGCCAGCTACAAAGTGGAGCAAAAACAAAACACTAAAACTAAAAAAGAAACAACTGCATTTGAATTGTCAAAAAAACAATTGCGTAAAAGAAGCACTACTTTGTTTTTGTTTTTAGTTTTTTTTTTTTTTTTTCTCAAACCTAGCCAACAGAAGTTTTTTGTATTTGTGAACAAAAATGTATGATGATTCTTTCCTTTTTTATTAGAACTATAAAAAAAAAAACAAAACAAAAAATGTATGATGAAAAATGTATTCAAAAAATGATTATTCCAAAAATTATGTATTCAAAGAAATTATTGTTTATATAAAAAAATAAATAAATATGATGATGATGATCACGATAATGATGTATTCAAGTAAGGCAACAACAAGCATAAAAGCAAAATAAAAACATTTCCAGAATACACAAAATTCAACAACTTTTAACATTTCAAATTTATAAGTATGTGTTAGCTAGGCTTAAATGGCTATAAAGGAAAATAAACCGAGAGAATACTGAGAAAGTTGTTTCGCATTGGCTCAGTTAATTTTTTGTTATAATTTTCTATCAACTAAACTAAAGTTATACTTTTTCAACCAAACACTTTTTCTCAATAACCGCAAAATCATAAAAAAAATTTTGATATGTATACTTGAATGCTGCTGTGCATGTGTGTATAGTGCTGACCAAATCTAAAGCAACCAGCAACTATAATAATTTGTGTTATGGCTCTAAAAATATATATTTTAAAGTTAGCATGCTAAAAACTCAATAACATTTTTTATTTCAAAACTAAGTCTTACTGTCTGTCACTTATATTGAAATAAGAACAAAACCCAATCGGCCAAAATGCTTTAGAATAATATTATAAGAAGCTTAACAACATAAGCCTTAAGCTTGAAAAAATCTTGAGAAACTATTGGAAAATACTATCTCAGCAATTGTAGAAAAATCGAAACGGAACCACCCTCGTGATAATATTACTCATGCAAGATTTTTTAAGAGCTTTTTCGTGCAATAAGCTTAAAAAAATGATATTATATTAACACATGTGTAGAAAAGCTTACCATCCTCAATAGTTTTTTAAGTTTTTTCTTGCAATTGTCGAATATGCTTAAAAAATAATATTATTTGAAATTTAAATTTATTTAATATTATTTGACAAAAAAAAATTTCTTTTTCATAAAATAGATTTTATTTCTCAGTAATATTTCATATTGTATTGTTATATATAGTAAGTGTTTGTTAAGCATACTTTAGATTTAGTTATCTATATCAAGCGTTTCTCAAATACGATTTGAGCAAGCTTGTTAAAAGTGATATTAAGAAAAGCTTAAAACCTACAGTTTATATTAAGCTTGTTCTCTCTCAAGTACAATTGCTGTTCGCTTTCTATATTGCCGGCTGGGTAAATAGCTCAAACTATTTGTATTTGACTATATATGTATTTGTAAAAAACTAAATGTTTGCTTGATCAAAACAAAAGCAACTATTATTATTACTGACTTTATTTTATTTATTTATTTTGTATGGCATTCTGGTTGAGGGTGCGTGGCTTGTATGCGATAGAACCGAGGTTCGAATCCCATCTGACATAGAGTTTTGTTTTCAATCTCTCACCCGTCACCTCTCTGAATACAATGGCAAACCTCAGAGAGTTAAAATTGGCATGAAAAGCTTCTTGAGATTATAAGCCGTTCGGAATCGGAAAGTTTTTTGCGACCGCTTTATTGCTCTCAAAAAGAGCATTTTAATTCTCTGACAAGTTAAATATTCAATATTTAAGAAACATTGCCAGACGTAATTTTTCCTCATTATGAAGCTTTCACCCCCATTCGTGAAACATTTTCTCCCAGGAGTTGTAAAAGGGAGTTTCCGTTTTTAAGATAGCATATAAAGACATCTAATTTTTTTTTATTTTACACTCCCGAATATTGACGATTGATGCATAAATTTGCATTAAAAATTTCCAAAAAGTTTTTGAACTTTATCTTAAAAATGGAATCATCACTCTTTTACAACTCCCGGGAGAACGATTTGGGTGATAATAATGAATTCCAAAAACTTATAAAGCTCAATTCTGGCAACTTGGCTCAAAAACATTCGACTTAAAAAATAATTTAAACCATGATGTTATCAATGAGCTAGCATTGACAATTGGTTACTGTCAAAAACAGCTGTTACTGCAACGGAGTGAAGGAAATGAATATGCAAACATTAATAAAACTATTGTGCATTTAAACATTTAAAATCATGAAAGTGATGAAAGTTTTGTGTGATTTGTGCGAAAAGTTTTTCAATCCGTAATGTAAAATTTATTTATTGAGGGGTGCCTTTTATATTTCGGGATTAGAGAACAAAAACAAATATTAATCATCGAAAATCACTTTATTGTTTTTCAAAATATTCTCCTTTTGCATGCGTTTGAACCAATTGTCGAAGCACTTTTGCCACTCTGATTGAGGTATCTCTAAAACATGCATTCTGAATGCCGCAACCGCTTCTTCGGGCGTCGAAAATCGTTGTCCACGCAGTTTATTCTTCACGGTTGGGAATAAAAAGAAGTCATTCGGTGCCAAGTCAGGACTATACGGCGGATGACCCATCAAATCGATGTTTTGGGTGCTCAAAAATGCAGTTGTTTGAGCCGATGTGTGAGAGCTCGCATTGTCGTGGTGAAGAGTGATCCGTCTTCGGCGGTTGGTTTTCCTGATTTCTTGGAAGACAACTGGCAAACAAATGGTTGTGTACCACTCAGAGTTGACTGTTCTGCGTTGTTCTAGTGGTACGGTTGCGACACGTCCATATTTTCCGAAAAAACAGGCGACCATTTGCTTGGAAGTGCTTCGTGCGCGAACAACTTTTGTTGGATTTGGCTCATCTTGAAACACCCATACAGTCGACTGCTGTTTACTTTCGGGCTCATACGCGTAAATCCACGATTCATGACCTGTCACGATGTCATAGACGTGTTTCGAAGCACCGCGATCGTATTTTTTGAGCATTTCCTTCGACCAATCGACACGAGCCTTTTTTTGAGCGATTGACAAATTGTGTGAGATCCAACGCGAACAAATTTTTTTGACAGTCAAATGTTTATGCAATGTTGAATGTATGCTGGTCCCACTTATGCCTAAGGTTGCCTCAATCTCACGATAGGTAACATGACGATCTTGCAATATCAGTTCGCACCCTACGTAATTTTGACAGATTGAAATTTCTAAAAAAACTCAATGCCTTCTGATTGACTATATCAAAATAATAGGCAGGTTTCCGTACTCACATCAAGTAACTTGAAGTTACTCGAAAGCGTTTCTTTTCACATTTTTCCCAGCACGAGAGAGAAGAACAAGCAAAATGTCGCTCTCTATTACTCGAACTTTATTTGAAAAATTTTTTCGAGCACGAATCTCGAGCTTCAAACTAAAGGTCTGCAGAGAACCATCCATTCTACTTGTACAAACATATAAAACAAGTAAGAACTTGATATTATTGATACAAATACAGCAACGAGTAGAGCTTAACATGTTTTGGATTGAGCAGAGAGCGTATCATCTCTTTCTCTGGCTCTCATTGAAGTGTAAGCTTTTTTTCTCTATCGGCGCCACTAAGCAGATCAACTTTTAACTCTTTTTTTTTTTTTTTTTTTTAATGGATATATCCATTCAAAACGGATATTCCAGATTTGTGTTTTTGTATTAATCTCGTGCTTTTACTTTTTCTATGCTACTAAAAAAAAGTAATGGTGTAATGTGAATATGGATTCTGTGAATCGATAACTTTATATAAGGTGCTTGAGCCACATTTATTAATTTTTAATTTCATTAAGTTGTCGTCAAACATGCCATTGTTATGGTTATTTTTTTTTATGAAATGATTTTAAAACTTGAATGCATTCAACTTATATAAAGTGTCTCTTTTATTATTTTATTGAAATAATTCGCTCTTTATTCTTTATGTTTTTGACGTCACATATCCAGATGTTCCAAGTAGAGATTACAATATTACCGATATATCTGTTTGTTGCGTATGTTCTCAAACTAGTATTCTTGATGCTTGATAATTTCACTCTCTCGTACATGTTCTATCGTTATGTAAAAGAAAAAAAATGCATGTATACTCAATGCTTAGAGAGCGAAACCGATACAAGTTGATATAAGAAAAAAAAAAAACATAACACAACTAGTATGCTTGGATGGTTCTTTGCAGAGCTTTACTTCAAACAGCGGATTGTTAAACTGACAAAATTCAACTGTTGTGATGTGTGGTGAAAAAAAAAATGTATGCAATTGTTTAGCAAATTAATAAAAATAACATTAAAATATGCAAAATGAACGGAAATGGAAGTGTTTATCTTTTAAATATACTACATCCAGATCTGATACTCTGCTTCCAGCTCATCTGAAAGTAATTTAATTTTCCATTTTTTAATTATACCAACCAGCCAATTAAATTTTTAATTAATTTCAATTGCCAGCTGTTGTGCTTGAATTTTACTTGAAGTCGTTTTTGACAAATTTTCTCATTTTTACTTTACTTGTGAAGTGAGTACTTGTGAAGTGAGTACGGAAACAGACCTATATTGAACCTGGTTGAAGTGGTAGTTAAAATTCTCTCTTGTGGTGGGTACAGCTCCTGTCAAAAACAGTTTTTTACGCATAAAAGCTGCAAATTATAATGTACCATGTGTTTGACAGCTGCGGTACCCACCGCTCTGTGACGAATCTGATTATATCATGATTTAATCAAGGTTGATGAATATAGGTTAAGTCACTTGAGAGAAGCTCGGCCGAACTGTCAGAATGAATGAAAGGAAATCAAGCTGCTTTGCCAGTTCGAGCAAAGGCGGAAAAAGAGTACTATTCTCTCAAGTGACTTAACCTATATTAATGAACCTTGGATTTAATCAAGTCAAAAGCATGCAACACATTCTTGTTACTCTCACATTGTATGGGTAGAGAGATAGAGCTCAAAAACTTATAAAAAAATTACTCAACATGCAGAAGATGATTTTGTGAATCCACCTTAAGAGTGATTATCAAAATACAGGGAGAGGGGGACTGGGGGGGATAAAATATTTTTTTTAGTCTTGAGCCGATTATTTAATATTAAAATATGAGGAAAACATTAATTTTAATCGATTTTTCAAAAAAGTGTTCAATTAAGGCGGATTCATTAACCACCTACAGCAACTTTCTGCGAAAATTAAAATAATGTTAATCAAGTAAAAGAGCGTACAGGAAGTCTCTCTTATACTATGTTCACACTGAGAGCTAAATGCGCATTTAACGAAATGCGCATTAGCAATTAAGAATGCGTGGCCGTATGCTCCTTGTAGGAGTAAAAGAGACAAATATATAGGTTGAATTCTGTAAATGCGCATTTAGCTCTCAGTGTGAACATAGTATTACTGAGCGAAGAGGGAGATAGAGCGCAAAAAACTTCTTTCAAAAAGAACATGCAAAACTTGCTGAGGGCATGGTAGAATAAAAGAACGTAGGTTCATTTCGCACTGCGCTCTTTCTCATAGCCAAAAATGTCAAAATCGATACAAATCACTTTTTGCTTACATTCTGCCAATTAAAGCTTTTTCATCGCTTTCAGATTTTCTATGAGCTGTTAAATTCACTTTGACAGTTACGGTAGTCTGCCTCTCCAAAATGCATATACCTTCTCTTATTCTACCATGGCTGAGGGTGGTCAGCGAATCCGCCTTTAAAGAAGTTTTTTTTTTTTTGTGAAATATATTAGTTGTCATAAAAAATATTAATTTACGTTACAGTTTAGAATAAATTGTTGTCAAAATAATATTTAAATTCAGTTGCTTTAGTTTTGATCAAACAAATATATAGGTATGTATATACAAGCAGCACTGAAATGCAAATAACAGATCAATTATGTGCGTTACCGGTAATAGTAAACTTGTTACCGAAATCTTTACCAGCCTTCGTAACACTGTCTAATGTGTAAGCTCGTTTAAGAAAAAATAAAGATCTATTCTTGCATCTGGCTGTTTTGCTTGTTACCACCTAAGGCGATGGTGTAACAGTTACCAAAAAGTGAATTACTTCGGTTATAAGATTACCGCAACAGAATCGATCTGTAACAAATGATTTAAGTTATTTAACTGCATCTTTATGTATAACGAAACGAACGTTGAACATCGTGCGAGACACGCTAAGCAATACATTTTTTCATACAAACAAATATTGTTGCTCGTGTCTTTGACGTTTCTAAATATTCATTTCATTATACATAAAGATGCAGTTTGATTCTATTTTAATAAGTGAGCAATTAAGAAAGTTGTTTTTTTTTAAAAAGTATTTTTTTTCTATCTCTAAATATTCATATTTTATAAGAAATTACACAACTGAATGGTTGCTGGTTGCTTTTATTTTGTACATAAGTGAATACACTGTAAAATAATATGTTTTGTTAATTCATACATTTCAAATACATGCAATGTGACATTTTTTAAGTTTGAATTTTTTAAAAATTAATTAATAAAAAAATTTGGAGGCAAATTTAAGTCGCTTAACTTACACTGAGTGTGAAACTAACAGCAGCTCAAAGCTACACTTACATATAACTAGCACAAAAAAAAAAGAAGGGGGAAGCTCTGTAAATTTCACCACAAAATGGTTGACTGCATTGTGAAATTAAATAAAGTGTGCGGGATTTATTTAATCACCTCTCCAAAAAATTTTCGCTACCCTTGTCCATCATTCACTTTTCTACAGTGCGCCTCTATCAAAATTTTTTGGCAAGCGTAGCAAAATTTGTAAACGTCAAGTTCACCTTATTTAAATCTCAACATGGTTGACTGAAACTCAAATTTTCTGGGAATGATTTTTTTCAGAAAATCAGCTTGTGTTATAAATAACGGTTACTACTTAAAGAAAAAAAACAAAGACATTTTATGCAGAGGACAATTTTTTCAGGCACACGTTGTATATTGCGTCAAAACTGTGTGATATAAAAAAACTATATAAAAAAACATAATTTAATAAAAGCTTATTAGCAAGCTTATAATTATTATATAAACATTAACATTCTAAAAAAAAAAAAACTTAAACAACTCTTAAACGCGTGCCATCAAAGTTTTCCTCCTATGCTAAAACTAAGCGCGCAATTTACGCAAACACCTGAAAAAACTGTCTTAAAGATTTATATATGTGTATAAAACATATGTTATATAGAAAAAATAAAAGAAAAAAACTACCCCGTAGCTAAAACAATGTTTAAAACTTTTTTGAGCAAAAATAGCTTTTTTTTTATTAAAAAGTCTTCAAACTATTATAAAGAATAGCTTAATAAAGTGTACTAAATAAGACGCTGCAAACTGTTGTAAAGTTTAAAATAAAATAAAATAAAATTTGTTCACATCGAGCAGCTTTTAAGGCACCTATAGACGAGCAACTAATCGCAAAACTGGTTGCTCGTTGTTAAAAATAAGTCGTGTGTAGCTGAGTTGAGGTGTTTTGTTTTTTTTTAGTCTTTCAAGCAGTTTATTTATCAGTTGGTAAAAATTCAAAAGCTTTGCTTTTTTTTTTTTCGATTTGACAGCCAGTTCTTCAGCTGGTAAGGGCTATGTTATGCTGCCGGTCATGGGCACACGTTGTTGTTTCAATGTAAATTGAAAAGTTGAGAGCGAAGAGAGAGAATCGATTTTGCCCACCACGGTTACCAAATGATTCGATAAAAATATGAAATCACGGGATCAAAACAGTGTTGCTCTGTGGAATTATTCACAACATTTGTGTTTTCGCATTAAAACAGTACAATTTTAGTGCGAAATGCATGAAAGCAGTAATGAATCCTGCTTAATAGCAACACTCAACGACGATACTTTTTTTCGGATAAAGTACTAAAAGTAGCAAAAAGTTTACTAATGTTTGGAGATCATATGACCGTCAACATAACCAACTTTGGACACAGAGCTCATCAAACGAAAAAAGAGCGCAGAAAGTGGCGTGAGGGATCATTTGACCGCCAGCATAACATCACCCTAATGTGTTTGTATCAAAATCAGCAACCAAACGTCAGACTCGTAGTAAAAATATAGTTTGCATTCATTTTTTTAATATACTACGAGTATACACGTTGTTCTTGAGACAAAAAACGTTTTAGTACTGGAAAAGAAAAACTGACACATTTGTATGTAGAAAAAACCATCAAACAGTTTTGCGATTTGTTGCTCGTCTATAAGGCCCCTTACGTGCTGCAGAGCATATTGAAAATTTTGTCGGGGTAGTTGTTGCAGTTTTTAAAAAGAGTAACCGTTATAACTGTGTATTTTGTTTTATCGTCTCCGTCGTTGCGCCGCTGAAAGTCAATAAAAATGATTCAAATGCTTGCGTGCGGTGTGCTTGCTTTACTTTAGCTATGCGCTGCATGAGCTCAACAAACACTCCTTACCACCACCACCATCACCTTACTCATCACTAACATTATAAATCTTAATTTGAAATAACCTAAAAAAAAATTTCCACTTAAATATAAGTTATAACAAAAACATAAAAAAAAACAAAAGTTTTGAAAACCAAACTTCTTCCATTTATACGAGAACTTGTTATTTCAAAACAAACTCTTATTTCTAACTTAACTTTTTTTTTGCTAAATTTTCTATCATCAATGTTTATTATACAAATATAAAAAAAAAAAAAAAAACAAAAATCTTGTGCATTCTTCTATTCTACACATTAAGTTGCGAAAAAACAATACTTTATATATCTAAAACGACAAATCCACACCTCTCTTGTGTTGTCTATATTGTATGAATAAAATTCATCATTATTTCTAATGATTTTCTTAAGATATATTTAAAATAAAAACTATCTTATTTCCATCAATTAATTTTTAGTTTTAACCATTGAAATGCGAGTAAAACGTAAAAATAAAACAAAAATCAAGTTCATAAAAAATTTGTGACATTTGTTGCAAAAGAAAAAAAGGAAAACTTGAAAATTTTGAGAGTTGCGCGATCGACATATGAAATGTTAAGCAAAAAAAAAAAAAAAAAACTAGAAGAAAAACAAAATTATTGTAAAGAAACATTGTTTTATTTACAAGAAAAAAAAAAAAACTTATAAAATATTGTTTTATACATTAAAAAGAAGAGTCAATAAAATGCAAAAAACTATAAAAATGTTACAACGCTGTTTTATTTTTTCCACAGAAGATATATGGTATATACTCCCTATCAGAGAACTGCACAAGCCTACTTGAAATTCAGGCTTTTTCAAGTACTTGAATTCAAGTATGTATCCAAACTTGAAAAAGCAGGCTTTGGCCTGCTTATAAAAATTCCAAACAATTACGAGTCATATTCAAGCTTTCTAGTTGGCTTGGCTTGTTGAGGCTTACTATGTCGGGTAAGAAAGTTGAAAAGCTTGAAACAATCGGCAAAAGCTTGTAAGCTCGCAAGTATCCAATTAATTGAATTTTAAGCAAGTATCCGAAAAAATTCCATTAGCTTGTTTAGGAAAATCTTAAGCGTATTATGCCTTTTAAGGGTTCTGTGGACTACGTGGTTCGCAGTTTTAGGGGTAGCTGATTTTGAAATTGATGTAAAAATTTAAAATTCAAGATGGCGAATAGAATTGCCACATTGATTTTTTTTTTGATTTTTGCGAATTCTTGTTATTTTGAAACTCTGACAACGGATTTGATTTCGAGTGACATTATCACAGTTTTAACAGTGTTAAGGGGTCGCTGACTTCGAATCTAATGTCAGAATTTTAAAATTCAAGATGGTTAATAGTGTTGCCACCTAAAATTTTTTATTTTCTCGAATTCGGTGCTGGAGCAAACACAAGGTAAAAATGGGTCGTTGAGTCAGAATTTCAAAATTGTGTATATTTTATAATAGTCTTGCCACCTACCAAAATGTATTTTTAAGAGTTTCAAACACCATTTAACAGTGTTAATGGGTCGCTGACTTCGAATCTAATGTCAGAATTTTAAAATTCAAGATGGTAAATAGTGTTGCCACTTAAATTTTTTTTACCATATACCAAATACCACCACGGAGTCAATTTAAAAATTCGACAATTCTACGTCGATTTTTCTCTGGGCACAAGGTTCATTAATATAGGTTAAGTCACTTGAGAGAAAAGCACTCTTATTCCGCCTTTACTCGGTCTGTCAAAGTAGCTGTTAGCTAAAAATTGTACAGATTCAGGTTTTTCTTTCTTGATTCCCTTTTATCCATTCCAACAGTTCGACCGAGCTTCTCTCAAGTGACTTAACCTATATTAATGAACCTTAAATCAAAAGAAAAGATGGTTGTGTGGAGTAAAGCTTCTAAAAAAGGTAATTGCACAGAGAAATTGCTTTGATATACTTGTAAAATATTTGTTTAGTTTTTTTAGTGAATGGTAATGTTTATTATTTATATATTTATTATTTATAATAATGAGTTTTCAAATCATACTGAAAGCTATAGCAGCGTTCGTGTGCTTAAATACGTGTGACGGCAGAGAAAGCTCTTTGCCCGCGCTGCCGCCAGTTGATTAGCTCTGCCCTAAAGCCCCAAGAGTGCCTCCAGGCACTCATTTATATTTTGTCACATAGAATATAAACGTCTGTTTGTACTGACTAGCAAAGCATTTTTTTTTTAAATCAGAGGCCCAAATTTACCAAAAAAAAAAAAAAAACTATTTCCATAATTTTTGCTCATTATTTTAGAAACCATCATTAGAGAGTTAATGCCGAAGAATTCTAAATTTTCTACATCAAAATTAAAGCTTTTTGTGTCCTCAAAATGCATTTTAATAACAGGCCATTACCAGGGCCGTTTGATAATTCAGTGAAAAATTAAAAAGGAATGATTTTTACGGCAAAAAAAAAAAAGTTTCATTTCTCAATATAGTCTCCTTTTAGCTCGAAACACGAAAAATACGTTTTCGGAAGATCCTCAAAATAGGTCTCTGTTTCGGTGATGAGTTCCTCTCTGGTGGTGAATCTCTTTCCGCCGAGTCATTTCTTCAGGTTTAGAAACAGAAAATAGTCGCTGGGGGTTCAAATCTGGATTCATGGAATTTTGTTAACGCGCGCATTGTCTTGATGGAAGAGCACTTTTTTCCTTGACAAATGGGGACGTTTTTCTTTTAAAGCTTCGTTGAAGCGGTCCAATTCGGCTGCATAGTATTCGCCATTGATCGTTCTTTTCGGTGGAAGGTAATCGATGTAGATTATACCGCGTTCATCCCAAAATACTGTCGCCATAACCTTTCCGGCCAATAGCACCGTCTTCGCCTTCTTCGGAGTACGTTCGGTCGGTTAAGTCCACTGTTTCGACTGTTTCTTTGTCTCTGGTATATAGTGATGGATCCATGTTTCGTCTACAGTTACAAATCGACGGAAAAAAATCCTTTTTATCTTTGTTCAACATTGCCAAACACGCTTTTGAATCAGTCACACGATCGCGTTTATGGTCGATAGTAATGGTTACGCGGCACCACACATCTTGCGGATAATTTTTTCTTATTCACCTTGATTTCGCAAAATGTTCCACACCCGTTCGTCGGAGATGCCTAGCAGGGATGATATTTGGGGGCTTTTAGGGCTTTTTTGGGCCCTTTTCAATTTAAAAAGCCCCGAGGCCCTTTCTATTCATTTATATAGGCCCTTTTGGAAAATTCTACTGAAAAAATAATCAACATTTTAAAAAAAAAAAAATATAAAAAATACAAAAAAAGAAAAAAAAATTTTACCCAATAAAAACTAAAAAAATGTCCAAAAAATTTTTAAAAAATTACCCAAAATGCAGTCCAGCGGCACCGTAGTGCTTGACAAGATAATATTAAGCAACCAATATCCGCCGTCACAAAGGGTTTTGCTTCCAAATTGAAAATATTGTTGCTGGTGTAGACGACGACTAAGAAATGATTGTAAGGCCCAGAACTTACGCCCGAAAAAAAAAAATGTCAAAAAAGCCCGAAATTTTTAAAGCATTAAATTTTGGAAAAACGCCTGAACTTGAAACGGAAATTAAGCCTGAAAGAACGATATAACCCCGAATAGTTTGGAAACAAAGCCCGAAAGAAAATGGGAACTACGCCCGAAATTTGGCAGCAGTTATTTGGGCTGTATTTCCTAATTTTTCGGGCATAATATTCTTTATCCAGATTCAATGTAAGACAAAGTATGAAAGAACAGATTTAAGTAGTAAATAAATGTTCCCCTGTGAAAATATCTGCAATGATTTTCTTAATTTTATTTGTTTTTTATGTTATTCCATAAACAAGGGGTCCATGGACATTATGTCCGAATAAGGTTCAAATGGTGTTATTTCAATGATAAAATGTGTTGCCCTTTTATGGAGTATTGTTTTCTTACCTACCATATCATTTTATCGTAACTAATTTGAAATTTCTTAACTTTTCGATAAACAAAAATTCGGTCTTTTCCATATTTTGATTTGCTAAAAATGCCCAATTTTTTTCTGTTTTTTTGGTGATATTTCCTTAAAGAATGTGCAAAACCGCCCCATTTTTCCACTGATGTTTCATTTGAAAACTACCCCAATTTTGTAGGGAAAAATGTTAGATGATTTTTCATTTTAATTCTTATGTTATCTTTTATTGTTTGTATTTTATTTAAAGGCAATTTTTCCTATCGCCTTTTAAATTGTTCTCAGTAAAACAAGTTCTGGTATATACGCGGTTAAAAATCTTGGAGTGATTTTTAAACCAATAGTTGGAATAACGTATATTTTAAACCATAGTTTATTAGAATTAATACTTTTCAAAATACTAAAAATTTTTTTAGTCAAAGCTGTACTCAAATTTAATAAAGTTGGAATAAAATTAAAACTTCAGTACCTATGGTTTAAAATTTAATACAAAATAACTAAAATAGAATACGATCGGTTTCAAAAACTAGTACAATCGGAATAGGTTTTGAATTGAGATATACATACAGAAATACATTTTCGACCATGCTGTATTATATGTCAATACTTTCCGTCTAATTTTCAGATTGTTAAGATTCAAAAGACTTATGATTCAGAGTTACTTTTTCGGTTAACAAGGTTTTATAATACAATTTTTGCGAAACACTTTTTATTTGATTATGGCGCACAAGCAACGTTTACTACTTTCATTTCAATGATGTTGTGAGTTCGAAACCTTCAATAGGAGTTAGTTTAAAAACTATAGTATAAAAGAAAAAAAAAAGAAATTATGGATTCCTATAAGGTTTTTAACCCACAATGGGTATTGCAGTTTAAACCCATGCGGGAATAAAACTTAGTTTTAGTATTTGGCGTGGTTTAAATTTTAAAACAATTTCGGTGTCGTCTTATATACAGTTACAGGATTTACTAAAATTTAGTCCAAGATTTTTAATCGTGTATAGTCATGGTCCCATAAATAGCTTACTTTTTAGTAATTTCAACAACAAGTTTAGTTTGTTTCCCAAGTTTTGCTTAGATGAAAAGAGCGAACCACTTAAGACTCAATCGTAGTCTTGACAATGCCTTAAGGGGGTCCTCTGGTAATCCGAAAAATTTTTCCGATTTTTTTTTTCATATTTCTATTGCTCAGATACTCAAAAACATTTTCCCAAAAGGATTTTTCAAAATTCGAAATAGTTTAGGAGATACAGGCATTTTTGTGTAGGTATGTTTTCGTCAAAATAACGCATCAGCAAAGTTGTTTATTTGCCTGCAGTCATTAGTCGAAAATTCTGTAGAGTTCTTCCAAAATATGTATTGATATTACAAAATATACACACACAGTATGTATACATGCAGTATGTATACATGCATGTTTTGATTTAGGGGTTGAAATTATTGTGAGCCCAGGTGTTCACATGAAAGAAGCAAACGAACGAGATTCAGTTTATTTTCGAACGCTGAAAGCTACGCGTGCGCGATAACTGCTGTTGTAAAATAAAAGAAAAATCGTTTTGTGTTTTTTTTTTTGCTATGGATAAAAAAAGCCACCCAAACGCGCCGCGTAAGTACGCGTATCGAACAAAAAAGAGGCATTTCCGTGGAAACCAGCACTCCCAAGTAGAGGACACCGACTTTGCCAGCACATCGGCCAAAAAATTGAAGAAAACGCAAGACAATGAAGTCATCATCGAAAACAACCTCCAGTTCTGTTTCTTGGAATTTTTTTCATTTTTCCAAACGCTTGCTGCTCTGGTTATCTGCGCCCAATGTAAACAAAAAATTAGATTTGGAAAAACATGTATGCGTGGAGTCGGCTTCAAAGTGAGTCTGCAGTGCCAATGTAAAGCTACACAGTATATTAATTCTTCGCCGGTGGTCGGTAAATCTTTTGTTGTAAATCGCCGGTTGATATTTGCCATGAGATTGCTTGGAATAGGGAGAGAAGGTATTAATATGTTCTGCGGATTAATGGACATATGCCAAGGATTGTGCCTTGATGCGTACTATGGCACCTTGAAAAACATGCATGTGTCTGCTAAAGCAGTTTACAAGCAGTGCCTGTTGAATGCGGTTAAAGAAGAGCAGGAACAGCAGAAAGAAAAAAATCCTGACTGTGACTCCTCATTGCTGACCGTTTCAGGGGATGGCACCTGGAAAAAACGGGGATTCTCGTCTCTTTTTGGTGTCACTACGCTCGTCGGTAAACATACCAAAAAAGTGGTTGACTCCGTTGTCAAATCAAGCCTTTGCCAGGCATGCAAAATGTGGGGGAAAAAAAATGACTCTGCAGACTTCGAAGAATGGTACGAATCGCACCAGAAAACATGCACAAACAACCACAGTGGGAGTGCGGGCAAGATGGAGGTAGATGCCGTGAAGGAAATGTTTGCCTCATCGATCGAAAAATATGGCATAAAATATGAAAAATATATTGGCGATGGCGACAGCAAAACCTTCAAGGCCATTATAGACCTTGATCCGTATAACGGCGACCCCGTTGTCACAAAAAAGGAGTGCATCGCTCACGTGCAAAAACGCATGGGCACACGGCTGCGCAAGGCCAAAAAAGAAAACAAAGGCATCGGTGGAAAAGGCACTGGCAAACTGACAGACAAAGTCATAAGCGAGCTGACTACTTACTATGGACTTGCTATTCGACGTAATAAGGACTCTGTGGAAAACATGAGAAAAGAAATATGGTCAACATATTATCACAAAAGTTCAAGTGATAGTAATCCACAACATATGTATTGCCCACCTGGTGAGTCCAGCTGGTGCGCCTATCAAAAGTCAGCAGCAGAAGGCTCATTAGCCTCATTTCACCACACGTACGCCCCACTTGATGGAAAGGTTCTGCAAGTAATGAAGCCCATATACGAAGCGTTATCATCCGACGATCTACTCAACCGATGCACTGGAGGTGAAACGCAAAATTGTAACGAATCGTTCAACTCGCTTTTGTGGACCTTTGCGCCGAAACATATCCACTGTGGTGCTACCACAGTCGAAATCGCAAATTTTCTGGCAACCTGCATTTTCAACGAAGGCTTCACAAGTATTTTAAAAATAATGTCAACAATGGGTATTGTCATCGGCCCACAAGCCGAGATGTATGCTGAATCTCGCGACGGAAAACGACTTCAACGCTCAGAGCTAAAAACGTACGCATCATCGAAAGAGGGTCGCACAGCCCGCAGAGCCCAAAAAGCCATGGAAAACTCGTTTTATGAGATGGAGGAAAGCACACTTTATGGGGCTGGAATTGCCGATTAATATTCGTAAGTATTGTATTAAAAAAATATGTGTTAATGTCATTTGTGTGCCTCAAAATTGAAGTCAAAACTTTAAACGCGTTTTTCTCGAAACCATGTTTTTCAAAACTTTGCGCACGATAACTCAAACAGTTTTTGACCGATTTTGATATATGAGGCATGAAACGACGCAGAATTTACGCCGCTATAGCCCCTACCTCAAACTTGCCGAAAAAATAATGTTTACTATTTTTTTTCTACACTAGACTACAAAAAAAAAGGTCGAAATTCGATTTTTCATTTTCAAAGTGGCGGCTCCCCCCCTAAAAAAATTTCGATTTTTGTTTCCGAGGTAGGGGCTATAGGGACATTCATTCTAAGTAACTGAATATTTTTTTTTCAGACGATGTTTACACTTGGAATCGTGCGCAATTTGGACCCACCTTTTTTCCGGAGAAACTCGTTACCAGGCCGAGAACTTTCTGAACGGTCCATAAATTCACTTTTTCAAAATTTTGTATTTTTTTCAATAAATTAAGTTACCCAAATCAAAAAACGGAACTAAAATATCTTTACTCGTTCTCTTTCCACAATATTTTGAAAAAAGGCTAAAATTTGGCATAGATTACCAGAGGACCCCCTTAATATACAAATTATTTCTGAACAGTGGTCAAAATCCACACTAAGAAAAGAGGCCCAGTAATATCTCTCTACATTCTGATAAACAGTTTTGGTGGCGTATTTCGTAAGAAGTGCATTGAATAGTTTAAAAAAAAATGCTAGCTGGAATACCCTGCGTCGGTCGGAGGTGGAATGGCGAAAAGGTCGAATTTCGACCACTGGCGTACTCTAGTCCATATAATAATATATGGATATATATAATAAGATATATATATGGATATATATAAAGATATATATAATATATATATATATAATCTGAAAGCCCTATTAATGCCAAATTTGCCCTATTTTTATATGAATTTTGACCCTTTTACATTAAAGGCAATATCATCCTTGATGCTTAGATGCCTGAAAGCCTCAACAATCGCGCTATCGTGCATTTAAGTAACCACTCCTGATGTGGTGACCTCATTTGGGCGTCCAGAACGTTCGGCGTCACTTGTGCTTGTACGACCGCTTCGGAATTCAGTAAACCACTTGTGAATCATTCAAATCGATGGTGCAGAGTCCCCAAAGTATTTATCCAGCCGTTCCTCGGTTTGGCTGATGTTTTTTTTTGCCCAAAAAATAATGCTTGATGAGCACACGAAATTCACTTTCATCCATTTTCGCCAAAAAAATTTACAAGATCGTCTGCTGTCAATGGCTGCCAAAGACAAACTAAGCGTCGCATCGAGCTGAAATTTTGACAATAGTCTATTAACAGATGATAGAACCAGTGTTGCATTTGAAGTTACTATGCGGGAAATTTAATTTTTCACTGAGATATCAAACGGCCCTCGCATAAATTCAAACTCATTTTAGATATGAAAGAAGTCTTAATAAAATAAAAAAGTGATATTTAACTGTTTTTACATATTTTTATGAAATTGTTTTATTTAGCATAAAAATCTTGCTTATATTTTTCTCAGAGACAGTCTACTAAATCAACATTTAACACTTGCAAATGTAAATTAAAACTATAAATAAATTTACAAACTTACTTAATAACTAATTGTATACGTTATAAACATTTTCACATATACACACAATAATAATCAGAATTATAGTAATGATGTTATAATAATAATTATAAAAATAATAATAAAAAAAATAATGATGATAAAATTATATTTATTGTAATAATTTATTTATTTATTTTTAATGCTAACTCGTAAATTATGTAGATTTTCTATTAATAATATTCTTAATCTTTTCGGTTTTCACTAGATGGTATGATTTTTTGTTGTTGTTGTTGTTGTTGCGATTGTTTTTGCAGTTTCATATTTTCCAATTCGATGTCTGAACAGTTATCAGAATTCGATAATGCCGAGTCCATAGAGGTCACCGTCATGTTAACCTCTTTATCACTTTCATGCAGTAGTGGTTTCACCAAAGCAGGTTTCTCCTCGGTTTTTTCAAGAGTTGGTACAATAAAATTATTGCTATTGATATCTTCAATAGCCTTACGGAGCTGTGAATAAAAAAAAAAATTACCAACATAAAAATGTGTTACTATTATAATATGATATATTTTAATTACCTCTTTAAGACCAACGACACCAACTAAACGTCCAATTTTGGTTACATAGGCATGATTAATGCCCACCATGGAGAACAGTGAATGCACCTTGAGTATAGATGTGCGTTCGACAAGTTGAAAAGGCGATGGATCTATGTGTACGTTGGCCTGTTCCAAATCAGCCGGTTTTTGCATCTCTTCCAATTCCCATTGTTTTTGATCCTCCGGCGACATGTCGATAACACGTTCGCGTGGCTACAATGGAGTGAGATAAATTTCATTTATAAACCTTAACCCATTCACTTAGAATTAATACTATAACAACCCATTTTTTTTTTTTTTTTTGATTAAAAACATACCAGTTGTACAGACTTGGTCTTTTTTATGCTTGCTGACTGTTTGTTGTTGTGTTTTTTTATGTATAAGAAAAGACAGAAATATTATATTACAAAAAAGTAGATCTAAATAAATTTATTTTGTAAAGTGTCAAGCAGAGTCAAGTAAATAAGTGGCACTGAAACATTTGCATGCAATGGGAATTAAAGGTCTGCAGAGATCTATCAATTCTACTCGTACAAACAGATAAAACAAGTAAGAACTTGATATTATTGAAAAAATACAAATACAACAACGATTAGAGCTTGACTTATGTCTACATTCCAGCGGCTAATTTACGAAGTACTCCAATATTTCATATATGAAAGGCAGTACACTTGTGTAATGTTATTCATATATGAATTTGTACGTGAAGTTGTATATAGGAGAAGAAAGCCTGACTACTTGCTTGCATACTTTGTAATCGAAAATGTAGGCCGTGTGCTTGACTAGGAAGCTTGACTACTCGTTGGCATATTTTGTAATCGAAAATGTAGCCCGTCTGCCTACAAAGCGGCCATTGGCTTTTAAAAGTAAGTTGAAAGTGGATGCGAACATGATACAATTATAAGGTAGGCTCACATTTAAATGGCTGCTCAAACAACAAGTTTTGCAACAACAAAGCTGTGAGAACGCTAAACGTCAAATGAAAAAAGCATCAACAACAATAAGAAAACTAAAATTCGACCAGTCGATTTTGGCATACAGCCCTTTTCCTTTTTACTCCAACTTGAGCCTACCTTATAATTCTGCCATGGATACGAACATGTGTACCAGACAACTGCAACGAGTCGCTTTTTTAGCATTCAAAATATACTCATAAAAAATAAGTATAAATCAATATTCAACCCTGAACACATGCTTCTCATATCCCATCCACTCTCACAAGCATGCGTGCAAGGCACATAAGGTACGTGAGAGTCTGCGTACAAGAGAATCTAAATCGTTTGAATACTAAATACTTTAAATAGTTTTGCTCAATGTGCTTGAATGACTCTATCTGATACTCATAAAGTACTTAGTCATGGAAAATATCCACATGACTTACGTAGCTTCTAGCGCGAAATGTTGGCATATGGAAGAACATAAAATCGAAAGATATCGAAAAATCCTCGAAAAAATAGAAAAAGTGCCATATCTCGAAGGGGAAGCAAAATAGGTAAAAATGAAACATTTTTTTGGGGTTTTCTGAGAGGAGAAGCATTTCTGAGACGCACAAATAGGGGGGGTCTATCATTCCCCCTATTTTCCACATTTTTAGGAGGAGAACGTCGAAACACGTGTTCCACTTTAAGTGAAACTGTAAGTAAAACACGTGTTTCGGCCCCTCCCCAAAAATATGGAGACTGGGGTAAAGATAGACCCCCTATTTGTGTGTCAAAAAATGCTTCCTCCCTTAGTAACCGCCAACAAACGGTTAGTTTTAACCTATTTTGCTTCCCCTTCGAGATATGGAACAACATAAAATCGAAAGATATCGAAAAACCTCTAAAAATCTTTGAAAAAATAGATAAAGTGCCATATCTCGAAGGGGAGCCAAAATAGATAAAAATTAACCATTTTTTGGGGGTTTCTAAGGGGAAAAATAGAAGGGTCTACTTGTGTTCGAGTTCAGCGACCCATTTTTACCTAGTGTTCGCTCGAACAAAGCTCGAAAAAAATCGAGAGCCCTAAAATATACTTATTAT
The DNA here is from genome assembly GCA_914767935.1 of Coremacera marginata. NCBI lineage: Eukaryota > Metazoa > Arthropoda > Insecta > Diptera > Sciomyzidae > Coremacera > Coremacera marginata. The sequence goes on along the minus strand of OU612043.1, from coordinate 50,485,492 downwards.
AGAACTATTGGCGACATTGACATTATATTAAATTTGAGGCTGGGTACTTCCTCAAATAACGTTGTGCGCCACTCCAGCATTGTGCCGCAGCAGCGAAGAGTCACTCAAAGATCATTTGCATCCAAAGTATTTATGATACTCATACTCCTAACACTCTCTTTGCAAGAGTATGCGTATGATTTATATTGAATTCGAAAATGAGTTGAGTATTTATGGGTATGATGAATATTTTCAAGAGTATGCATACATTTAAGTACAGAGAAATTATGGGTATACGATAAGTATACTCAAAGTATGAATCACTCGTTGCAAATCTCTGATGTGTACATTACCGCCTACGAGTGTATTGCCTTTCATCGATGAAGTGTATTTGCCCATTTGCCGCTGGGGAAGTGTAAGCTTTTTTCTCTTTATCGGCGCCACTAAGCAGAGTAACTGCTTTAATTCTTTTTTTAAATGGATATTCCAGGTAGTTCTCTTTGTATTAATCTCGTACTTTTACTTTTTCTATGCTACTAAAAAAAAGTAATGGTGTAATGAATATGGATTCTGTGAATCGATAGCTTTATTTAAGGTACTTGAGCCACATTTATTAATTTTTAATTAATTAATTTTTACTTTCATTAAGTTGTCGACAAAAATGCCTTTGTTATGTTTATTTTTTTTATGAAATAAATTTAAAACTTGAATGCATTGCACTTATGTAAAATGTCTCTTTTATTGTTTTATTGAAATAATTCGCTCTTTATTCTTTATGCTTTTGACGTTACATATCCAAATGTTCCAAGTACAGATAACAATATTACCGATATATCTGTTTGTTGCGTGTGTACTCAAACTAGTAGTCTTGATGCTTGATAATTTCACTCTCTCATACATGTTATATCGTTGTGTAAAAGAGAAATATTGCATGCATACTCAATGCTTAGAGAGCGAAACCGATACAAGTTCATATAAACAAAAAAAGAACAACACATAACTAGTATGCTTGGATGGTTCTTTGCAGAGCTTTAATGGGAATGAATAACTTACCGTATAAATGTTACATAAAGTTTCTGGTATGTCAACAGTATTTGCAGACTTGCAGCGAAGTTAGAGAGTAAAAAATTTGTTATAACAGTTAGTTTCTTATTTTATTTTTAAAGGTGTTCATTTAAAACTTTTTTTTTTTAATTTATATTTACCATTTTCTTCGATTTAGTACTATCTGGTGTGTTTGGTGGTACTTGCTGGTAATATAATAGAAATAGAAAGACTTTTTCTTAAGAGTTTGTAATATTAAAGGTGTTTAACCCATTAGTGACGAGCGTTGAACAAAATATTATTTTACACAGTTGTATAAGATCGACGAAGTGGATTTATTATTATAGATTTTATTAAAAACTAAGAGAACGAACGCCTCTACATATACGTAACATTCGTCATTAATGGGTTAAAATGAATAATGTGTAATGAAATCTTTCAAATGAACAAAATTAATAAAAAATTTTTCATGAATTATTGGAAGTTATACAAAAAAATTATTTTTTCAATAAGAAACTTTTCTATACTAGACTGTTCAATAAATCATTGGTCTGACACATATATGGCTTAGCTAGTAGAGCTGTAAAAGAAGAATGCAATCATTTGTGATTTTAAATGATGTGATTTATGATTGAATGCAATCATTTGTGATTTGAAATCATGTGATTTATATTCAAAATGAATGCATTAATTTTTTCAAATCATTGATTGTGATTTGAAATTTCAAGTCCCAATCAATGATTTGAAATAATGATTGCATTCATTTATATTCAAAATTAATGCATTCAATTTGAATATAAATCACATGATTTAAAATCACTTTCATGATCAAATCATTTTTCAAGCCATTGATTGGGACTTAATATTTCAAATCACAATCAATAATTTGAAAAAATTGTTCCAATCATGGAGTCCAAATCAAAATTTTTTCAAATCATTGATTGGGACTTGATACTTCAAATCGATTGGGAATTTAATTATTTTAAATCACAAATGATTGCATTCGCTTACAGGTCTGGCGATAACCGACCGATTACCGAACCAATTATCGTTTACCAACCGATGACTGACTATTGAAGCGATTACCGCAGCGATAACCAACCCATTGCCGATTTCCGAAGCGATTACCAAAGTACTGGTATGCTTTTTAATACTGCTTTTTAAAATAAATTTGTCGTCGATTAACAAAATTCGCTCTCAACTCCTGCCTTCCGAACACATTTTAACAACTGGTGACTTCAACCTTCCAAATGTTTCCGTAAGTGGCCGTAACAACCCGTGTTCGGGTTTCGACCGACCTCATCAGATCTCGCCAGGCGCCTTTGCTTTGCGCTCGCCTTCTTCAATCGGATACACCAAGTGCGGTTAAGGCTTCCTCGGCCTGGTCTATCCATCGGAGGCATGGTCTCCCTCGTCGTCGTTGACCAGCGACCCTCGCCTCGAGCACCTTTTTCGCTGGAGCTTCGTCCGTCCATACGATGGACATAACCCAGCCAGCGTAGTCGCTTCACAGTTATACGCCCAACTACGTCAATGTCTTCGTAGAGTTCATACAGCTCGTGGTTCATTCGGATGCGATAGTCATCGCCGACTCGAACAGTACCGAAAATTTTGCGAAGAATTTTTCTCTCGAACACCCCCAGAGCAGCTGCGTCAGTTTGCGAAACTACCCATGCCTCAGCGCCATAAAGAAGCACAGGTAGAACAAGCGTCTTGTAGAATGTTAGTTTTGTCGATCGAGAGAGGGCTCTGGAACTTAGTTGCTTACTGAGCCCGTAGTAGCACCTATTATCAATTATTGTTCTTCGCTTTATCTCCAGGCTAACTTCGTTGTTATTATTAATGGTGGTGCCAAGGTACATATTCCTTGACTACCTCAAAGTTATAGCTGCCGGCTGAAACGTGGGAGTCTAGCGCTCCCTTGTTTGTAGACAGCTTATTGTTTTTCCCTCAAACCCACTTTCAAGGCTGATTCCTTTTCGATAGCGGTGAAAGCAGCGGTAACATCTCTCTTGGTTCTGCCGACAATATCAATATCATCGACGTACGCAAGGAACTGGACACCTTTGTAGAAAATGGTGCCATTTCGATGCACACCGGCCTTTCGTATGATAGCCTCCATGATGATGTTGAGATCGCCTTGTCTGAAACCTCTTTCGGTATTGAAGGTTTCATAGGTAAGGTTTGACGGAGCTGCGTGTGTTGCTCAACGTCTCGGGCTATCGAATGCCACTTTAAATCGACAAAGATATGATGTGTGTCAATTTGATTTTTATGGGCTTTTTCTAGGATTTGTCGTAGCGTGAAAATCTGGTCTATGGTGGACTTCCCAGGTCGAAAGTCACACTGATAAGGTCCAATCAGTGTTTTTGTAATCGGCTTTAATCTTCCACAAAGTACGCTTGAGAGAACCTTATATGCGATGGAAATAAGACTGATACCTCTATAACTGGCGCAGATTGTAGGGTCTCCTTTCTTATGTATAGGGCAAAGCACGCTGAGATTCCAATCGTCGGGCATGATTTCCGCTAACCATATTTTGCTGATGAGCTGATGCATGCGCCTTATCAATTCATCGCCGCCGGTTTTAAACAATTCAGCTGACAGGCCGTCAGCACCCGCTGCCTTATTGTGTTTGAGTTGTTGAATAGCAACTCGGACGTCTTAATGGCTAGGTGGTGATACTTCCACTCCGTCATCGTTGATTGGTGGCACTGAACTGCGCTCTCCATGGGCGGTATTATTGGAATCGTCGCCAGTAAGTAAATTGGAAAAGTGCTACTTCCACAATCTCAGCACACACTGTGTATCCGTATTCAGATCTCCATTTTCGTCTCTACAAGTGGATGCTCCGGGCTTGAAACCTTGGGTTAGACGCTTTACCTGTTGATAGAATTTTCGTGCATCCTTCTTACCCTGGTATACCTCTAGTTCCTCATGCTCACGCTTTTCCTGCTCTCTTTTCTTTCGTCTGAAAAAACGCATCTCTTCCTTCCTCTTTTCGCGGAAGTTTTCTCGCACGACTCGCATTGCAGCTGATTGTAGCGTTTTTCTATAAGCGGCGTTTTTTATGGCTGTCGCAATACGACACTCCTGATCGTACCATTGATCCCGAGGTTGCGGGCGACGGAAACTAATGACTTCTTCAGTGGCAGCGCACATGGAGTGGGATATATGCGCCCAAAGTCCGCCGGCGTCGTCGGGTCCAGAGGTTGGTTGGTTGAGCTTAATCGAGAGTTGAGCGGAGCAGGCCTCGGCAGTCCGTTGTAATTGCTGCTTAGCGACATCTAGCTTTCTGTGCATTCCTGTGCGTATGTTCTTTGCATTGCATAATCGCATACGGATCTTGGCTGCAACAGGACAGTGGTCGGAGTTGGAGATGTTGACCCCCCTAAATGTACGCACATCTAGAACACTAGAGGCATGCCTTCCGTCGATTACAACATGATCACTTTGGTTTCGCGTTTTTTGATCCGGGGACAGCCGGGTGGCCTAGTGGATGTCGAGGTGCTTAAATCTGGAGCTACTAACTACCATGTTTCGCGCCTCGGCGAAGTCGATCAGTCTTAGACCATTGTTCGTGGAGGTCTCATGACGACTGAACTGACCCCGACAGTGGGACCAAAGATGCCTTCCCTTCCGACTTTCGCATTAAAATCGCAGAGGATCATTTTTACGTCATGGACCGGAAGGTGGTCGTATACGTCCTCAAGACTAGCGTAGAAAGCGTCCTTGACGGCTTCGTCCTTTTCCTACGTCGGAGTGTGCGCGCAAATATGGCTGGTGTAGAAAAATTTTGCCTTGATGTGGATCGTGGCCAATCTTTCGTTCACAGATGTGAACTGGGAAACAAGGTGGCGTAGTTTCCGGCTAACGACGAATTGTTTAGAGCAGCCTTGCCCTTTCCATCGCATTTCCTGGATGGCGGTGATGTCAGATTTTATTGTTTTGAGGGCTTCCGCCAGTTGGATAATGGCACCTTCCCTATAAAGGGTCCGGACATTCCATGTGCATATCCGTAAATCATTGTCCGTTTTTCGTTTGCGGTGGTCGTCAACGTAATTGAGGTTCTTATCCGAACTAGGAATACTTCTGAGAATAAATTTATTTTTGAACTGACAGCGGCTTCCGTCCGAGAATACAAAAATTTTCTTAATTCCTTCGTTTTGGTTTCGTAGTTCCTGCACATTTTATGTTATGAAACAATAAACGTCAAATTTATTTTTCCAAACAACCATGCCACGCACGTGAAAATGCCCGTAGCTGAAGTGTGCGTCTTGAATTTCATTTTGAGAGACCTGAGACTTTCCTTCCCGGGAAAGTCAATTTGGAAAATCAATTTAAACGCGGAAATCTTCTCGTCTAATTCATGAATTAGTTTCACCAATGGAGCTATAGTGTAGGTCAATGTTAAACGGTCATTAACTTTTTTCCAATGTTTCCATTTCACACTTTCATCCATCTTTGGTAGAAACTGTATGGGCACCAAATCATGTTTTATATCCGTCACACAGTTTTGACATTCATTCACCATACAATTTTCTTCCATCACATTGCAACAAACGGATTGTAAAAAGTTTTCAAAGTTGGAAAGGATGGTATCGCTTTTGCGCAGCCCTCCAACAAAAAAGCAAAATTTGCATGATATTTACACACGCACATGTTGTGCGGCATCTTATCAGTTAACTGAATGTAACTTGATCGATGTTTGAAAAAAACTGATTTACTTACGCTTTCTGTTGTGAACTCGTTTTTGTATAACTCATAAGCTTCTGAAACCGTCATAACCGTAATTTATGACGGCTTGACTACTAAATTTGTCCGCCAAATAAGATCAAATAGGTATCTTTTGCCAGCGGCTTGCACGCTAACTCCTTCTTGATTGAAAAACTCTTGTACGTCTTTACTTGTTTTTCGAATCGCAAAGAGCCTCTGTTTCTTTTTTCGACAAAATTTGTAGATTTTACAAATTTTTTATAAAGGTTGGTTAAATTTTAAGGGCCGATGTTGATTTTGAATAAAACACAAATTATTTAGGAAATTATTGTCATTTCTTTTTATTGTGATACTATTGGTATGGTTCAATTATGTATGGAACAAAATATCGGCCAAATGGCCGCGGCGACCTCGGCGGCACACCTCCATGCGATGGTCCAAATTTTCGATGACGCTGAGGCATAAGTGAGGTTCTATACCGTTAATGTGGCGAATTATCTCATCCTTTAGATCTTGAATTGTTGCTGGCTTATCGACGTGCACCTTTTCTTTCAAATAACCGCAAAGAAAGAAGTCCAACGGTGTCAAATCACATGATCTTGGCGGCCAATTGACATCTCCTCCACGTGAGATAACACAGTAACTGCCTGACCGGCCTCATTTTGAAAAAAATAAGGCCCGATGATGCCGCCAGCCCATAAACCGCACCAAACAGTCACTCTTTGTGGGTGCGACACTCACTTTTGGATTATCATTCGCCCAAATGCGGCAATTCTGCTTATTGACGAATCCTCTAAGGTGAAAATGTGCCTCATCACTGAAGATGATTTTCTTCAAAAATTGATCATCCACTGTTGCCATTTCTTGCCACCATTCTGACCATTGAAGACGCTTGAAATGGTCAAGAGGCTTTAGTTCTTGAGTCAATTGCACCTTGTGTGTAAATGCAAGTCTTTATGCATAATGTTCATCAGCGACGAGCGTGAGAGGTGTAATTGTTGGGCACGACGACGAGTTGAGGTGGACGGCTCTTCAGCCACACTATCGCGAACAGCAGGAATATTTTCTGCACTACGAGCTGTACGAGCATGCACTGGTGTTTTCACATCTCCAACAGACCCGGTTTGTTCAAATTTTTGCACGTTTTTTCCGATTGTACGCACATTTGGACGATTAAATTGACCGAAAAAATCACGAAGTGCACGATATGCATTTTGATTTGAACGCTCATTTTCATAATAAGCCTGAATAACTTTAACGCGTTGCTCGATTGTGTATCTTTCCATGGTTCAAATTGAGCTAGTTTGAAATTGAGAAATGTCAAATGAAATGCAGAAAAAACTTGACGTTTAGGTGTGGTTCACATTCAACATCGGCCCTTAAAATTTAACCACCCTTTATAAAGCCTCTAGAGCAAATACCTTCTTGCTTAAGTCTTTTGGCAATGCGTTTTCTACCTTCCTCACTGCTTTTCCTAATGTTTGTTTGCAAGTATATGGCTGCAAGGTAAAGTTCTTTTCAGTTTCATTTTTTTTTCTTTTCTCGTAAAGCTCTTTGTTGAATACGATCATTTTTCCTCTCCTTCTTCAGTTTGCTTTCATTGTTTTTCACCAGTTTTGCCATTTTCTTTCTATAATTTCGCATTCTTTTGGCTTCTTTTTTGCGATGCTGCTCAAACTTTTCTTCGTCTTTTTTCAACTCCTCTCTCCAACGCCTTATGTTTTTGAAATTCTTTTTAGAAAATTTACTATACATCTACAAAAAAAATGCATAAGTTTTGTTCATACTTACGATTACGTACGCGACAAAGTTTAAGCGCTTGTAATTTTCTTTATAGATTTTTTTTTAAATTATTACTCGTATACACTCCGCGTCAGCAGAATAGGTTCACAGCTTCAATGAAATACAAACCATTTTTTCTTTTAAAATGAGCGTAAGGGAAAACTTTTTGTTGTTGTTTTTTTCTAAGTGTTTTATTATAAAAAGTTAGGTAAAGAGAAATTGTACATAAAGGAACCGTTAATTTTCTGTAGTTCTCTTAGCTTTGGCATTACAAAAATATGCACTTGCTGATGCGCCATTAGAATAGGTTCACAGTTAAAATCTTCAGTTTCTTTCAGAGTTTCAGAAAGATCGGTATTTAAACAAATTATAAAAAGGTGTTACAATATTTTGTGGCAGTATGGGACGCGGAAAAACTTTAAGTTCGGAGGAAAAAGTTATAATTGAGGTGTACAAAGAGAAAAACCTAAGTACTCGTGAAATCGCTTGCAAAGTCGGTAGAAGTCAAAACATAGTATGCAATTTTTTGAAAAATAAAATCGGCTATGGAAAAAACATGAAAAGGCTTACATATTCTGCGATAAGAGAGCAATTATTTGGTAACCCTCCAAAACTTGTTTTCCAGCATCAAAAGTCAGGCAAGAAGCTGGGGTAAGCGCCAGTTTTTCAACCGTGCGACGGGTAATTAATAGCACTCAACACCTAACATACACCTAACAACCGCCACTAAACCCTGAACGGAAAGAAAATTGGTTGAATTTTTGTAAGAATCGCATGACTTGGAAGAGATAATGCCAGTACGTAGTTTTCTCAGACGAAAAGAAATTCAATTTGGATGGGCCGGATGGTTATTACTATTACTTTCATGATCTACGAAAAGAGGAACTTTTTTTATCTCGTCACCATAGCCGCGAGGGAGTTGTAATGGTTTGGGGGGCTATTACATATTTTGAAACCATTGAGCTGAAGTTTCCGATTTGCAAAATGACGGAAAAAAGAGTATAGAGCGATGCTAGAACAAGCTTTCCCAAAGTTTCAGAATATTTTTGGACCGCTGGAATGGATTTATCAACAGGATAACGCTCTTATTCATACCGCACGTATCGTTACAAGCTGGATTAGTGAAAAAATGTTCAACTTTTGTCATGGCCTCCATACTCTCCGGACCTAAACATTATTGAAAATGTTTGGGGTTGATTAGTTCGGAAAGTGTATGACTCCAGTCGACAATTTGAAGACAAAGAGTCACTCATTTCTGCCATTAAAGTGGCTTGAAGTGAAATTCTTTGAACTACTTGAAGCAACCTTATGATTCCATTGCAAATCGGATTTAAGAAACTATTTTAAATAAATAAGGTAGCACTCATTATTCAAAAAGTGTTAAATAAAACAAGAATAAATAAATTCAGTTAAGAAAAAAATATTTTCGATTCCATTTCTTCAAAATAGTGAGATGAACCTATTTTAATGACGCACCAAAAAGTGCATATTTTTTGTAATGCCAAACAGGCCCGTAGCCAGGGTTTACCTTAGGGGGGGGGGGGGGGGGGGGGGGGGGTTTTGATAAAAATTCTATAAGTAGATACCAGTAATAACTGAAAGAAAGGATATAATTTTTAAGCAAATCCGTTTTCTTTTAAGACTATTTGTGAATATGCCTGTTTTTAAATGACCATAAGTGAGATGAGAAGATTGAATTTATTTTTAAAAATCAATTTTCACTACTAAATTTTTTTATTTTTACCTATGGTTTGTTGGAAAATGGTCCAAATTGAGAATTTTGAATTTCTTTAAAAAGTATTATTCCGAAAATTAGCACAAAAAGTAAAAATGTGTCGGACAAAATTTTACTAATTCAACAATATTAATGTGAACGGTAAAAATAGGTTCGATTTCTTGCAGTTTCTTAAAATCAAAATTAAAATCAGCTATGAAAAATGCAAACATTTTGTAATAAGTTCGGCTGGTGAAGCTGTATTCACAACTTTTATGGACAATTCATATAAACGGGAGAAAAAAAATTTTAGTCTTTAGATTTGGTTTCCTTTTGGCTATCTTACACTTTTATTGATCGCCAGCTTGAGTACAACTATTTGAACCTGTGTGAACCCTAGTTCGAGTTATCGTTAAGGGCTAAAATACTACTGTTCTCGAAAACGATTTCGACAATTCAAGTACATTAAAAAGAATACATTTTAAGATCTTTAAAAATTTAACAGTTTCATTTTCTCATGATTCAATTCCAATAACAATTACTATATATATTTTTTTTTTTAATAAAATTTTTTGAGCAGAGGAATCGACACCGATAAAGTCATATTTAAATTTCAGACTATTTTTCAAAAACCGTAATTCGAAAACTGGTTTTTGCACAGCACCAGTATCTTATACCCAATTTATTATAAGTTCATGTTAATATTAAAATAAATACTCATCTAGATAAATTTTTATAAAAAGAATGAAACAGCAACATTTTTTGGATATTTAAGAATTTAATCAGTAGTGGATTTATATTTAAATTATTTGTAAATTAAAAATGCAAATTTGAACTTCCAAATTGTTTTGTAATTTTTTAATATAATAATAATAATTTTAAAAAAACTTAAATTAAAAAAAACTTAAAAAACTGTAATTGTTAATTTTTTTTTATGAATATTTGGTAACATGATTAAAAAAATCATCAAATAACTATAGAATTGGACTGTATAAAATGTTTTACAAAAACTTTTTCTATTGAGAATTTTTTTTCCGAAAAAAAGCATATTTAGATTTAACGTGATTTTCCGAAACCTGTTATTTGGAAAAGGCTTCGCACAGGGCTTAATTTTTGTGCCAAGTTGGAAATTTTAGATGTCTTATATACCAAGAAAACAACAAAATAAAATAGTGAAACTTTTTAATCATTCGCTTTACGTGGAATACCCCATAATGTGTTAAATTTTGTGGTTCATGTCACTTTATTCTTTTTAAAATGAAAAAAAAACCCACTCAAATGAATGCTTTTTCAAAAATTTTGGGTCTAATAAGCTTACCCAGCAAACCATAGTTGACGACTTGGTCGAAATTCCGACCATAATTCCGAAATTCATAACCATATCGAGCTGTCTGCAAATATCGGAACAGTTTCACTTTTTATACGAATTTATAAAGAGTTTCGTTATGCGACTGTTTTAAAACAAATTGAAATGCAAACTTTCCTATCTTTTGAACTGTCTGAACGAAATCGTAACTTCTTCGTAACGTTTTCGTTAAGACTCGTTACGAAATCGTTACGACATTTCGTTACGAAGTTGTGTCAACCGCTTCATACGATATTCTTTACGATTTCGTAACGAAATCGGATTCCGAAATCGGAAAGATTGCGAATTGTTTGTTACGATTTCGTTAAAAATATTTCGAAATCGTATGAAGGGGTTGACACGACTTCGTAACGAAATATCGTAACGATTTCGTAACGAGTCCTAACGAAAATGTTACGAAAAAGTTACGATTTTGTTCAGACAGTTCGAAAAAAAGGAAATTTTACTCGAATAGTTACGAATTAGTCGGAAAGCATTTCAACATAGTCGTCAACTATGGCTTGCTGGGTAGATATGGCATAAAAAACGTCAAGCTAATTTTCTTCAATTTACAAAATTATATTCGTTCTAGGCATAATTTCATATATACATTTTACTGGATATCAGGGACTTTTTGAGCATTGAAACTGATTTTTAATATACAATCTCCTTAGAGATGAATTCCAATATAATGATTATGACTCATATAACCAAAATTAATCATTCACTTGGCCAAAAAAATTTTTCAATAATTAAGCAAAGTGTTCAAGAAAATTAACATCATTATCACAGTTTATCTAAAAAAAAATCACATTTTGAATTTAATAGCCTCGTTTGTGTTATTTCCTTATACTTTCTGGACCCCAAGGGGGGAGGGGGGTTTGAACACCTAACCCCCCTTGTCTACGGGCCTGATGCCAAAGCTAAGAGAACAACAGAAAATTAACGGTTCCTTTATTTGCAATTTCTCTTTACCTAACTTTTTATAAAAAAACACTAAAGAAAAAACAATAAGAAAAATGTTTCCCCTACCTTCATTTTAAGAGAAAAAATGGCTTGTATGTCATTGATGCAGTGAACCTCTTTTGCTGACGCGGAGTGTATCTTCTATATATATAAAAATGAATGTATGTATGTGGGTATGTGGGTATGTGGGTATGTGGATATGTGTGTATATCACGTATAGACTCCAAAACCACCGAACCAAACTTTATGAAATTTTTAGGGATACTGAAGCAACATTCGGGAAGTGTTCCTGTGAAGTTTGGTGTTGATTGGGCAAGGGGGCGTGGTACCTCCCATGCAACCCAAATTGGCTCTATCGCCCACAAACCAAAAAAATTGCTATATATCAGACGGTTTTAATCATATTAAACTTAAATTTGGTAATTTTGTTCAGATGGTTACTTTCGGTGACTGTGCAAGAAATGGGCGTGGTCACACTATATATACGCCCACTTTTCAGCACTAATTTTAATTCCTGATATTTTCAAGTTTTGACAGTGAATCTTGATATGCAGGTGCTATGCATACACGTGGCAGTCACTATGTAAATATAAACGTTGTCACGCCCACTTTTACCGCCCACAAATAAGTAAAAATGCTTTATATCAGACGGCTTTTGCCGTAGAAGACTAAGATTTAGTAATTTAGTTCGTATGGTTACTGTCGGCCAATATACAAAAAATGGGCGTGCACGCACTATATATACGCCCACTTTATCGGAATCATGCTTATTCCTGAGTTGTACACGTTTTGATAGTGAATCTTGGTATGCAGGTTCTAAAGGTACCAGTGGCAGGCACTATGTAAATAGAAAGGTTTTCACACCCACTTTTACCGCCCCCAAATTAGTAAAAATGCTTTATATCAGACGGATTTTGCCGTAGATGACTAAGATTTGGTAATTTAGTTCGTATGGTTACTGTCGGCCAATATACAAAAAAATGGGCGTGCACGCACTATATATACGCCCACTTTATCGGAATCATGCTTATTCCTGAGTTGTACACATTTTGATAGTGAATCTTGGTATGCAGGTTCTAAAGGTCCAAGTGGCAGGCACTATGTAAATAGAAATGTTTTCACGCCTACTTTTACAGCCCCCAAATTAGTAAAAATGCTTTATATCAGACGGTTTTCGCCGTAGAAGACTAAGATTTGGTAATTTAGTTCGTATGGTTACTGTCGGCCAATATACAAAAAATGGGCATGGCCGCACTATATCTACGCCCACTTTATCAAAAGCATGCTTATTCCTGAGTTGTACACGTTTTGATAGTGAATCTTGGTATGCCGGTTCTATAGGTCCAAGTGGCAGTCACTATGTAAATATAAATTTTGTCACGCCCACTTTTACCGCCCACAAATCAGTAAAAATGCTTTATACCAGACGGATTTTGCCGTAGAAGACTAAGATTTGGTAATTTAGTTCACATGGTCACTGTCGGCAACTGCTAAAAAAGGGCCATGGTCGCACCATATCTACGCCCACTTTTTCGAAATCATGCTTATTCCTGAGGTGCACAAGTTTGATAGTAACACTTGATATGCAGGTGCTCTAAGTGGCAGTCAATATATATATATAAAATTTGCCACGCCCAATTGTACCACCCACAAAAAAAACACAAAACGAAATGGCCAATTTCAGCCCTTGAAAGCACTTTGACCTAGCTTCTTATGATCAATTGTGTTGTGAGTGTTGTGGAATGTTTGAACACAAATGATCGAGAACTGGACCTACATGTTTTATGTCGACTCCGAACGGCTTATGTTCTCAAGAAGCTTTTCATGGCAGTTTTTATTCTCTGAGGTTTGTCATTGTCTGCAGAGAGGTGACGGCCGAACAGAAAAATTAATTCAATTGAAAAACTTTCCGTGTCAGGTGGGATTTGGACCAGGGTGTTCTCGCGTATGGACCACACACTCTACCCACTACGCCACGGCCGCCACTTGGTTTTTTTTTTGATCCACAAATTAATAGAACTTCTTTAAATCAGACGATTATCATCGTTAAATACTAAATTTGGTAATTAAGTTCATACGCTTACTCTCGACAGCTTTGCAAAAAATGTGCATGGTAGCACTATATCTGTGCCCACTCTTCAGAAATAATTTTATTTAATTTATTTATTTACTTATTTTTTTAATGTACTATAGTTAATTACAATTTAAAAATTATAACTAAGTCAGCACTAGCTGCCAGGGCTATCGGTTAGAAATAATTTTAATTCCTGAGATGTGGACGTTTTGATAGACACACTTGGTATGTAGGTGCTATGGGTTAAATTGGCGTTCACTTTATATATAAATGTTGACACGCCTACTTTTAACGCCCACAAATCTATAAAAAGGATGTATATCAGACTTTTTTTAGAGTAAAAGACTAAAATTTGGTAGATTAGTTCATATGGTTACTGCCAGAACCCTTAAAAAATGGGCGTTTCGCACGTTATCTACGACGACTTTTCAAAAATCATTCTAATTTCTGAGCTGTACGTGTTTTGATAGTGAAACTTGGTATGTAGGTGCAAGTGGTGGTCACTATATATATAAATGTTGCCATGACTACTTTTTCTGCTCATCTATCTATCTGTAAAAAATGTATGTATGTATAATAAGGCTCCTCACAAAAAAAATGGTGAACAAGTCGGTTCCTCAAAATAATGCTTAATGTTATGATGATTCCCCAAATATTTCGACTGTAGGAATAGCCATCCGTGAGCTGGAATAGTTTGAAATAAAAAGAAAAAAAAAACAAAAACGAAATGGCCATTTCAGCCCTTGAAAATACTTCGACCGTTTGAACACAAATGATCGAGAACTGAATCTACAAGTTTTATGCCGACTCCGAACGGCTTATGTTCTCAAGAAGCTTTTCATGCCAGTTTTTACTCTCTGAGGTTTGCCATTGTCTGCATAGAGATGACGGCCGAACAGAAAAATTAATTTAATTGAAAAAACTTCCTATGTCAGGTGGTATTCGAACCTGGGTTCTATGGCATTCAAGCCACGCACCTCAACCAGTATGCCACGCAATGGTTTGAAATATGCTCTAAAAATCGAGTTTTTTATAAAAATATTTAATGGTGTGTTAGTTAAAAATAACAAACGGTCAGAAATAATAGTAATGAAAAAGTTCTTCCAATCTGCACCAATAAATTTTAAATTTTTACAGTCGGACGAGAGATAATGCAGATTTTCATTACTTTTTTAACTTTTTTTTTAATTACTTTCACTAAAATTCAAATTAATTTTTTTGTTTTGTTTTGCCATGTTACTTTTAGTCAAATAAATTATCTATTGATGATAAAATATAGTGTAAAGTGAAGAACTAAATTGAATGAAATTACAAAAAAATTTACACATTTTTTACATTTTACAATTTATTTGACTTAAAGTAGTATAGGAAAAAGTTCGTTTGAATTTTAGTGAAAATAATATGGAAAAAGTTAAAACAATCCATAAAAATCCGCATTATCTTTGGTCCAACGGGAAAAATGTAAGATTTTTTAATGCAAAAGATCTTTATCATAACTCTTATTTCTGACCGTTTTTTTTTAACTACCATACCAGCCAATATTTTTCGTCGAAATATTTTGGGGATCATCATAACATACGCCGTGGTTTATTTTGAAGAACCGGACTGAACAATTTTTTTTCCTAAAGAGCGTGAGGCGACTGAATGTATATACGTGTGTGAGTATATATGTATATCACGTAAAGAGTTCGAAACCGCTAAGCCAATTTTTATACCAAAGCCTTGAGAGGGTTCCTGTGAAGTCTGGTGCCGATCGTAAAAGGCACCTTACATACACCTAAAATGTTCGATATCAAACAGTTTTGGAATTATAGGTCGCACAGCCTAGGAATTTAGTATTCGACCTCAATTTACACATGCCGTTCCACAGGTAACATATTATGGGTGTTGGGCGAGGGGCGCGGTCTTATTCCGCACCCAAAAATTTCGGTATAGCTTTCGAAATAAGTCACACATCAATGAAACTCGGTACGAACTTACTATAAAAGCATGGCTTCACTGAAGCTACGCCCTCTTTTAGGGAATAAGCGCTGAGCGCAGCGAAGCGCGCCGGGTATAAGCTAGTATACAATAATAAGCACAATAATATTCTTGCTTAAAACTTCGACTTTCGTTTACTTTTGCTTCCGCATAGACTTATGCCATTAATAAATGATGTTTTCGCTATATGTACGCGACACTCAAACATATTCAAAAACAAATATAAAAAATTTAAAAAAAAAAACAACCGACTACAAAATCACTACAAAGTAAAAAATAATTTTAAAAATACTTTTCCTTTTAATTTCTTGGTCTTACTATTTGATAATTTATTTAAACATATTATTATATATGTAATCTTATTATCTTAATTTTTTTTCTTATTTGTTTTATTATCATAAATATATTAATTTCTTGCTGAATACAAATGCTTTTAAGGTCGGCGCTAATATAATCAGACTGTTAATCAGAAGCGCCAACTTTAAAGCATTTGTATTCATCAAGAAATTGATATATTTTTGATAATAAAACAAATAAGAAAAAATTCAAATAATAAGATATCATATATAATAATATGTGTAAATAAATTATAAAATATGACCAAGAAATTAAAAGGAAAAGTATTTTTAAAATTATTTTTTACTTGGTAGTGATTGTGTAGTCGGTTGTTTTTTTTTTTTAAATTTTTATTTCTTCCTTTTCATAGAATATGATAAATTTTCGAAAAAAGAGTATAAACAACATTAGTACAATTGTTCCGAAAAAATTTGTTCTATTAAATTCTGAAACTTTGTTGGTTATTTCAAATATCTGCCTCT
This sequence comes from Coremacera marginata, assembly GCA_914767935.1. Taxonomy (NCBI): domain Eukaryota; kingdom Metazoa; phylum Arthropoda; class Insecta; order Diptera; family Sciomyzidae; genus Coremacera; species Coremacera marginata. The sequence goes on along the minus strand of OU612043.1, from coordinate 50,469,074 downwards.
TAAATTTAAATTAGATGTCACATGTTTTGAAATTATTATACCCATTCTTGTAACGAGTTTTATTACCCTAGTGTCAATATTATTCGAGATATAGTGTTTTTCAAATATTGCCACGCCCCTTTGTTAAATAAGCGCCCACTTTCTGGAGCGTTATTTCCAATAATTGTGCCTACCCCTGTACTTTATTTCAGTACCCCAGCGTTAATATTAACTGCGATAGTGTTTATCTAGTATTGCCACGCACATTTATCCAATAACGCATACTTTATTGACCATAATTTTTAATAATTCTGCCTGTACTACAATAAATTTCAGTGCCCTAGTGTCAATATTATTCAAGATACACTGTTTTTCTAATATTGCCACGCCCAGTAGTCGAAAGCCGCCCACTTTCTTCACCGTAATTTTTACTAATAAGGCCTACCCCTATACCAAATTGCAGTACCATAGTATCAATATTATTCGAGATATACTCTTTTTCTAATATTGCCACGCCCATTTGCCAAATAACGCCCATTTTCTTGACGGAAATTTGTAATAATTGTACATAACACTACACTAAATTTCAGTACCCTAGTGTCCATATTATTCGAGATAGAGTCTTTTTCTAATATTGCCACGCCCATTTGCTAAATAACGCCCATTTTCGTGCCTGTAATTTGTATAAACTGTGTCTACCCCTACACTAAATTTCAGTACCCTAGTGTCCATATTATTCGAAATACAGTGTTTTTATAATATTGACACGCCCATCTGTCGAATAACGCCCACTATATTGACCATAATTTGTAATAATAATGCCTACCCCTATACTAAAGTGCAGTACTCTAGTCTCAAAATTATTCAAGATACACTGTTTTTCTAATATTGCCACGCCCATTTGTCGAATTACGCCCATTTTCTTGCCCGTTATTTGTAATACTTGTGCCTACCCCTACACTAAATTGCAGTACCCTAGTGTCAATATTATTCTATTATTGCCACGCCCAGTTATCGAATACCGCCCACTTTTTTACGGGCACCTCCATGCTTATCATATCTATCTGTTCCCCAAAAATTATGGCAATCAGGCATATGGTTTAGGAGTTATCGATGTATATACAATAAAAAAAAAAAAAAAAAAAAAAATAAAATAAAAACAGAGAAACCGACGAACTTGAGAACCTCCTCCTTTTTGAAGTCGGTTAAAAATTACAGTTATTTGAGCACCTTTTCTCTCCTTTTAATTTTATATATTTAGTCTTATTTACCTTTTATTTGTTGGTAAATATATTGCAAGCTACAATACAATATTAATTTTCTTTCGACTGAGCTAATTACATAAAGAGAACAACTCATCCAATTTAGTACAAAAGCAGTTTAAGAGAAATTGATTATTGTTATTTTTTTTTTTTTTTAAGAAAAAAAATTGAGATCAACTCTCAGTGCTCTCACATAATAAAATATAAATATTTTTGCTTCATTATTAGTGATTAAAAAAAGTTTTTAGTAACATTTAATTTTTCAGTCTCCGGTTGACCATTTCAAAGAAATGCCCATATATGTATGTTTCTATGGAAAATAGTTAAATTATGGCGAAAAAACGAAATTAACGCTGATTTTAAAACGCCATTTTGAAACCTTAAAGCAACGATTGAGCACGTATAAAAAATTACGTCAACCTTATAGCCCGAACACAAAACGCGAGTTTTATTATTTGTTCGGCTTAATGCGTTTTTAAAAAAAGAAACAAATTGATTTCACGGAGAGACTGAACTGAATTTATTTATTGCTTAACGTAGACTGACTCTTAACAATTTTCATTTAATAAACTTAGTAGGTACTTAAAATCTTAATGCTGATTATGCGTTTTTATATTCTTAGTTTTGCAATACAGTTTTTGTGAACTGCAGTTTAATTCAGTTCACACACTTAGGTTTTTTGCTGTATCGGTTTTCGCTTTAACTGTTCTTATTTAATTTTATATATTCTTTATTTGTTCTATAAATTCCTCGAATTTATCAGGTGTAGTGTTGCTGTCTGCTTTGACATATGTGTTTGTATATGTAACTACCCCCCCCCTTTAGATTCGAATTCTCCTGAATTCTTTTGTTTAGTTTTATTGTTACATATTCATTTTTTATTAATACAATAATTAAAGTGATACTTATTATTACAGCTAAGATAAAACTACATCCATAGGATACATTACTATGATATTTCAATTTATTTATTTTCAAAATATTGTTTTTGTTTTCTTCAATTATATCACTGAAAGTTATCTTTTTTGTGAAATTTTTAATATTTTCATATTTAATTGTTAGAACTTTTGTTTCATCTTTTTCAATAAAATTAGAAAAATAATAATCTTTAATATGAATTGAGCAGTTATTAAATTGTACTATATAATTTCCATTTACAACAGTTTTATTATTGTTACAGGTATGCTGAACTGATACGTTTATTGCATTCTTTATAATTACTGTTTTCATGTCTATTGGTATTACTTCAAAATCTTTACTTTCAACTAGTTTACAATTTTCTTTTATTATACAATGAGTGCTAGGATTTAATTGTCCCAATTGTTTGCTTTCCTCGAATCTATAAGTTTTATTTTCGTAAGTGAATATTTTTTCAATTTCAGAATCAATCTCGTTACGCTCTTTATTTGGTATTGGTATTGTATTCCTTATGTTTACATGTACAAACAGCTTAGGTATCTTAATGCCAAATATTAGGTATGTATCGTTAAAAATTGCTGTTCCTAATTGAATATACTTAAGCTTATTATAATCTATGTCATACTTTAAAATTTCTCTACTTGTTAAAATATTTGGATGGATTATTCCATATTTAGCTGAAACTATATTATCTTGTATATGATCAATTTTATTTTTTAACAATTGTATTTTTGATAAATGCTGTAGATATATATTTTGCTCATGTTCTTTATCAATATATTTATTTATAGAATTTAGGCCTTTCTCTATTTCTTGCCTATCACTTTTTACAATTTCTTTTAATTGATTTATAGCTGAATTAAAATAATCGTTAACTTGAATTTGTTGGTGAACTGACTCGTTTGTTTGTAAAAGATGATTATGAATGTCCTGTCTGTCGTAGTCGTCCATCGTTCCAAATAGCCATTTTGACATGCTTCCTATTGCATTTATCAGTCCGCGTTTTTTTCTGTTGGTTTTTGGAACCAGTGTTAATATTTTATTTCGAACTTCTAATAGTTCTTGCTGAAGTACATCTTTATGCATAGTTTTCGTTAATATAATGTTGTCTGTCATTTCGTTTACTATATTTTCGAAGTCTCCTACGTTGATTATATGAATTATTATGTCTGTTTCTTTTACTATTTCCTGTAGTCCCAGTTGAATATCTGTAAATCCTGTTTGCTCCGTTAATTCAGTTATTGTCATTTCTCCTACAGTTACCGGTGTACTTGTCATTATCAGTAGAAGGATTGCCATTATCTGTAAATTTATATTGTCTTTTAATATTACATGGATGAATGTTGTTCAAAGGTCCTTTTTTGTATTTAGGCTGTTCTTTATGTCTGACGGCCTTATAGTTTTTAATAAATCCTTCCTTTCTTGTTTCCCTATAATCTTCTCTGTTCAAATTAAGTTTATCAATATTTCTTCTTTTGCATTCTTCTAAATTTTGTTTAATTTTTTCTAAATCTTTTCGTCCTTCTTGAACTTCTTTTGGTGTACATTTTATGCTAGAATGATATCTTTCATTATAGTTTCTAATTGCACGTTGGATCAATTGCTGTATGGGTAAATTTTTGTAGATTTGATATAAAACCCTAAATTTTTCTGCAAGTGTGTTGTGAAATCTCTCTATATCGGCATTCCCAGTGTGACTGTTGGGTTTGGTTAAATGCAATTCAATCCCTTGCTCTGTTAGAAACTCTTTTAACCTTAATGTGTTAAACTCATTGTCTGCTATAATTTTTTCTGGTTTTCCAATTTTAGTTATATGTTCTTCTAATTTTTCTATTAAAGTTATGTGATTTCTATTACTCAGTGGATACCCAGTTCCAAATTTAGAAAACTTATCTATTGCTGTTAAAAAGTGAAATCCTTTGATTACGTAGGTATCAATATGTATAACTTGGTTTTTGTCTAAATGGATTCAAACGAACTTGGTTGGAGTTTGGTCTAGGATACCCTGTTTGCTGTAACCGTTGGGAGTGCCCTGAGGGGTTATTATTTTGGAATCTGTAGCGTCCTGAATTATTAAAATGATCCCTATTATTATTTAAACCGTTTTGTTCTTCATGTCTATGAAAACTAGGGTTCTCGTTATTTTGTTCTTGATATTGTCTATTGTGATATGTCCTATTTGGATTATTAAAATTTTGTTTATTATGATATTGATTTCTATATCTTTCTTCCTTCATATATCTCTTATACTCTGGTCTTATGCACGTATCTTCAAATCTTCTTTGATTCATTATAAATAAGATGTCTTTTAATTGTTTATGTTCGTAAATTTTGTCTAGTAATGTCCCTTGTGTTACTTCTTTAATAGTGTTTACTAACAAGCTATCTATGTTTGTTAAGTCTATGCCATGTTCACCATTATAATATACAATTAATTCGTCAGTTTTATACTTAATATTTTGTATTGTAATAACTAATTCACTTACTGTATTTACTTTTAAGTTGGCAATTTGCTTATAGATTTGATGAGGCTGTGTATCCGGTCTGTACCTCAGTTTGAGTGTTTCCTTGATGAGTCTCCAATTGTCTGGTTCGGGAATATTGATTATGGCGTTTTTTGCTTCGCCTTGGATGGTTTTGTAATATATGCTTCTCACTGCTTCTTTTTTATGCCTTTCGTCTTCGAGTGTTGATATTAAGTATTCTATGCTGCTGAAGAATGAGTTAATAGACACGTCTCCTTGTCCTGTAAATATCGGAAGATGGTTGATATTTTTTAATGTTCTGTCTAGTTTGTGCTGGTCCTGCTGCTGTCTCTGTTGGAGATCTACGTAAGCTAGCCTTAATTGTTCGAGTTGTTGCTCCCTTCTCGCTAGCTGCTCCACTAGGTCAACGGGGGCCATTTCTTGTTCCATTCTTCTCTCGTCAAATCTTCTTTGTCTTGCTTGCCGAATCTTGTTGTTTGATAGTGGCTTGTCTGCAAAAAAAAATTTTTTTTTTTTTTCTTGCACACTTGCTGCACTTCGCAGATTTTCAGTTGAGTGTTATCACTTGTTAGCTGCGCTTTGTATTTAATATTGTGGTTCATACACCAATTTTCTTTGTGTGTATTCACTGCACTTATTTAATTTTATTTAATTTATATTCTAGAGGGTTCTCCGTCAACTTTCTGGGCTGATTAAGGAATCACAGAATTTAGTTAGGTGTTATAATTTTACGGTTTTCGTTTCACGCTCCTTTCAGTTTTACTAAAGGAGTACCGACTGCGCCAGTTTTATTATTTGTTCGGCTTAATGCGTTTTTAAAAAAAGAAACAAATTGATTTCACGGAGAGACTGAACTGAATTTATTTATTGCTTAACGTAGACTGACTCTTAACAATTTTCATTTAATAAACTTAGTAGGTACTTAAAATCTTAATGCTGATTATGCGTTTTTATATTCTTAGTTTTGCAATACAGTTTTTGTGAACTGCAGTTTAATTCAGTTCACACACTTAGGTTTTTTGCTGTATCGGTTTTCGCTTTAACTGTTCTTATTTAATTTTATATATTCTTTATTTGTTCTATAAATTCCTCGAATTTATCAGGTGTAGTGTTGCTGTCTGCTTTGACATATGTGTTTGTATATGTAACTCGCGCGACGAGCGGCAAGCGCCAATTGTCACTTTTCATTTACATGTATTTCTTATGGGACGAATTTTGGAGACTTGTCGCTTCAGCTTCAATTTAATTTTAATTTGACAGGCAGCAAAAGCAAGTTTCTGCCATTGCTTACATTTGTTATTACTGGTAGCATTCAGCAAATTCATAATGAATGAATTTTTTATTCATATGAATGCAATTCACAAATAATTTCAGAATTTTCAATTATTATTTTTTTATTCGTTATTAATTTTTATTCACTATTCATTCGATATTCATTATTATTTTTGAATTCATTTGCACCGCAGTCATGAATAAAAAAATTAATCATTTGCACCGAAGCCATGAATATAAAAATAATCATTTGTTTAAAAAATTAATAATGAATAAAAATTGGATAATAATTAAAAAATGTATAATGAGTAAGAAATTAATAATGAATAACAAGGGAATAATGAATAAGTGAATAATTAATTAATAAAATAATAAATAAAATTAAATAAAATAAATAAATTAATACTATACACAAAGTATGCATTTCACAAAGAATTTCAAAATTTTCAATTTTCATTTTTTATCCATTATTCATATTTTATTAGCTATTCATTTCATATTAATAATTAATTTTTTATATATTATTCATTTTTATTCATTATTCAGTTGTTATTCATTATTAGTTTGTTGTTTATTATTAATTTGTTATTCTTTACTAAGTTCTTATTCATTATTGATTTTTTTATTCATTAATTGATATAAATAAAACGAATAATTAATGAATTTTTTCGAACTTAATTTGAAATAACATTTTTATTTATGAATGAGTTTTGCATTCATTGAATGGATTCTTATTTCGTCATTCACTTCTTTGAAAATAAAATTAAATTGTATAGTGCACGGTTTGCCTCCGTTTTGGTTATATTTCAGTTTTTTATTTTATGGTTACGTTTTAATTATTTTAATTTATTACGGCGTTATTTAGTAACCAAAATTAATTGTTTTTTGAAAAAAGATTTTAAAAACATATCAATTTAACAAATCTAAATTTTTAATTTTAAAAATTTGTCGAAGTTTCTCAGATTGTTTGTCTGCTTCATCAAGGCGCCTTTAATTTACTATAAAACTATGAAAGACTCCCTGATGAAGCAGACAATTAATTTGCGAAACTTCGACAAATTTTTAAAATTAAAAATTTAAATTTGTTAAATTTATTTTTTTTTTAAATCTTTTTTCAAAAAACAATAAATGTTGTTTACTAAATAGCTTCTTAATAAATTAAAATGAAATTGAATGTATTTCTTTTTTTAGCTCAGTATTGTTATTCTAAACAGCAACTCTTGAGTCGGCTGAATGCAACCATGGTTTCTTGTTTACTATTGTTTGGCTGTTGAAGTGCTCGGATCTTTTTTTTTACTTTGTAAAAGAAGTTTTTTGAGTTAAAGTTTTGAAGGTAAGTTCATTAATTATAACATAAAGAATTTAATATATAGTATAATTCTTCTATTGCAGTATGGACTTAGATAAACAAATAGTTGAAGAGCAGCTGAAGTTTGCTGCTGTCGCGTTTATTATAATCAAGTCGCTCAACATTTCTCTACAACGACAGAGTAGAGACATGCTGCTTGAAGTTCGTCGCGCACATTGTGTTCGGCCTATTAGATTTATGTGACACTTGGGGACCTTTCCTTGTCAGTTAATGCATTTTAAAGAGGTCAACTACATTTCGTTACGACTTCGAAACGACATTTCGTTGCGATTCCGTAATGAAATAAAGTTTCGCATCGTAGAGTTACAAGTACGATGTACAGTTACGATTTCATAACTCTATTTCGTTACGATACTTCGTTACGAGGTCGTGCCAACCCCTTCAAACGATTTACTCTATGATTTCGTAAGCACATCGGATTCCGAAATATTCGTAACGAATTTAAAACGATTGCGGAAACTTTCGTTTGCTGAGTAGTTTGAATAATGTTTATGATAGAAAATAACTGTTGAGTTATAAAAATATTTACCACATCTTCTTTCTCCTCTGAGCTTTCCTGGGAATTTTGTGCTGACTTAATTAAATAACATAAAATAAAGCAACAACAACAAACACAAGTATTAAGGTTAAAATTCATAGCAACTTTAACAAACACAGCTAAAGCATAAAAACAGTTTGAGGGGGGAGGGGGAGTAAAATGAAAAAATTACCTACCAATTGAACTTTCTTTGAAATACCCGGCGTACTTGGAGCACGCATTACTTCGCTAACGCTCGCCGCTGGTGATATCGAACCCGTTTCCGGATCCGGCTGAACATCTTGCAGCGTTGTAGACTTCTTGAAGATTGCCTCAAATGCGGAGCGGATACGATACTCAGTGCCGGTTATGGTGGTGTAGGGTGTGATAGTGGGACTATGAGGTGCTACTGCTCCGAAAGCCTTTAAATTAAATGAATTTGTCTTTTTTAAAATGGATTTGCGAGGCGTCAGGTTGTTGTTGAACGATTCTTGGCGCTTTTTCGGTGGTAACATTTCGTCATTGGCAATCTGACGTAAGCTGAGTATATCAGGGGCAGGTAGAACTTCAAAACGGGATGGACGACGCATGCGCTGTTCGGCTTCAAGTTTCTTCTTTTCCTCTTCGCGGGCTCTGGTTGAAGAAAAGAAAAGTAATATTAAAAACAAAGTAGATTTTTTAAAAATTTCCTCAAGAGTACCAACCTTTCTTCGGCTTCCTTTTGCCACTTTTGTGCTACCTCCATACGTTTCTCACGCCCCACATGTTTCTCAATCATTTTGATGAGCTCATAACGCTGCACTGAGCCCAGCAAGATCATATTATCTGGGGTATCAACTAAAGGCAGACTGCGTAGCGCCTTATTGGCCTTCAATACCTCCTTGAGACGTTGATAGGAGATGCCATGCCAAATGTACTTGACATCACGCACCATGAAATCCTCCACATAGATGCTGTACATGCCCGAACTCGAGGGTAACAGATCGGGCAGATACGGCAACTTCTTAATCAAAATAATACTGTCGTACATCGAGGGTTGTAGCAGAGCCGCAATGGCATTAGCTATCAGTACAGCTATCATAACGGGCACTACATGGGTGATCTGACCAGTCATTTCGAATATGATCACCGCCACGGAAACGGTATGCGTGACGGCTCCAGAGAAAGCTGCGGCCCCAACTACTGCATAGCCACCGGGCAAAATAGGCGAAAGACGTCCGCCGTAACGCACACCATTCGGGAACCACAGATGCATGCTTTCGCCGATTAGGCGACCCAAGCCGGCGCCTATTTTAAAAACTGGTATAAATATACCAGAAGGCACGGGTATGGTCGAAGCGATGATGGAGAAGAAGAACTAGTAAAGGTGAGCAAAGTAAGATTTTGGTAATGTTTTAATTCGAACCTTGAACTAACCGTAAACAAAATATAACAGGTTAAATTAATGAAAACATTCGTATAGCTTGTTATCCAGTGTGTAACAATAGCAGCTTGTTCCACTGTCAGATCCTCACGCGACCAAGTAAAATTGCTGAACAATTGAGTCACTTGCTCATGGGTACTCAGTTCGCCGGCAATGAATTGGCCCGTTCCAAGTGGAAATGAGATGGTTGAGACGAGTAGGGCCAAGAAGCCCGGGTAGAGAAAACGACTGTATGGATGAGAGAAAAAAGAAAAATTAAGAAAATATTCATATGATATGGGTGAAAGATTTTGATGTCCGTCACTTACTTCTTCTGCAGAAATTTATTCATTTTCTTATTGGATCTCATGAACAAGACATAACGTCTGTGTACCCAGACATAAGAGGCGCCACCAAGACCACAAACCACACTAAAAATAGTACGAGAAGAAATACATATTAATCCAATAAACATTGTGGCAAGGGATGATTCGTTAACGAATCGCTTATAAATCTGGTTTTTGAATTGTTTTCGAATAGTTTTGTTCATACTGCATCAGAGGTTGCCTTGATGCTTAAAAAAAGCACCAATTGAAATCATGACTTTGTTAAATGCCATTTAAGATGTTTCTTGAAACAAAAAAGCAATTTTTTTCCGCATACATTTTTTTCAGTTTTAACGATTTGCTATTGAATCGCCATTTTTCAACATTTTTGTGACTCGTTAGCGAATCAATTCTTGAAATTTTAGCGATTCGTTAGCAATTCGCAAATTTAAATTGACATAACAGGTCATTCAATAAGTTCGTAGAATAAGTAAGAAAAAAATAAAATTTTGATAAAAATCGATTATATTATTCAACATAGTTGCCTTCGAGAGCGATACGAGTATAGCGATTTTTCAACTTTTCGATACCACTTTTATGGTACGATTACTCTTTCTCGTCAAAATAGGCCTCAGTTTCAGCGATTACTTCATCATTGGACTTGAATTTCTTTCCAGCAAGCATTCTCTTGAGGTTTGAAAACAGAAAAAAGTCGCTGGGGGCTAAATCTGGAGAATACGGTGGGTGGGTAAGCAATTCGAAGCCCAATTCATTCAATTTGCCATCGTTTTCATCGATACGGTGACACGGTGCATTGTCTTGGTGAAACAACACTTTTTTTCTTTTACAAATGTGGCCGTTTCTTGGCGATTTCAGCCTCCAACCGATCCAAAAGTGCACAGTAATAGTCGCTGTTGATGATGGTTGCTTTTTGGAGATAGTCGATGAATATTATTCCTTTCGCATCCCAAAATACAGACCCCATCACCTTACGTGCCGACTATTGGGTCTTTGCTCGCTATGGATTCGGTTCGTCGACTGCTGTCCACTCAGCTGACTGTCTTTTGGATTTTGGTGTGTAATTGTGATGTTTCATCCATCGTCACATATCGACGATAGAATTAGATTTTATTGCGGTTTAACAGCGCCAAGCACTCCTCTGAAGCATTAATTCGTTGTTGTTTTTGGTCGACTGTGAGCTCACGGGGCACCCACTTTGCACAGAGCTTTCGCATAGCCAAATGTTCGTGTAAAATGGTAAAAACACTACCATCTGATATCTTTACATACAATGTCAGCTAGCTTGTGCACCTTCAATTTGCGATCGTTAATAACCAATATGTGGATTTTTTTGATGTTTTGTGGAATAACAGTCTGATTTGGGCGTCCACTGCGCTCTGCATCATTTCTGCTGGTACGACCACGTTTAAATTCAGCAATCCACTTTTCTACCATTTGTCTCGATGGAGCAGAGTCCGGATAACGTTTGTCAAGCCATTGTTTGGTTTCCACTCTATTATCTATCATCAAAAAGCAATGCTTTATCAAAACTCGAAATTCACTTGTTTCCATTTTTTTTTTTTTCAATAACAATAGTTGCACACAAAATGCTATAACTCACGAATTAATTGACAGATTGTTGTCAAATTTATACGTATCGTTTGAAGGTTGGTATTATATAAAAATCATATGGAAAAAATCTAGTAACGCCATCTATGTGTCATCCTATGAACGTTTTGTTAAAAAACAGTCATGAAATAATATAATAGATGAAAGCAATTATCACAATGTCAACGTAAGACACATCATGGGCCGTCATGGCTTAAGAGAAAACAGAAACAATAACGGTGAACGACTAATTGATTTCTGTGGAAATCATCACCTATTCATTGGGGGCACCAGATTTTTCCACCCGAACATACACAAATATACCTGGCAATCACCTGATGTTGTAACCCGTAACCAAATAGATCACATACTGATCACCAGACGTACGAGCATGTAGAGGTGCTAACATATATAGCGACCACAATCTAGTTATAGCAAAAATTCGTCTTCGACCAGTAGGTATTCAAAAGAAACAGAGCGAAACTCAGCGTTACGACGTCCAAAAACTAAAAAACCCAGTCATATCTAACGAATATCAACGCCGGCTCCGGTACAACATAAACCGCATAGATGAGACGACTTACTCACTTACTTAGGTGGCAATCTCATAACAATCTCGTAACAATCTCGCCAGGCGCCTCTGCTTTGCACCCGCCTTCTCCAATCGGATACACAAAGTGCGGTTAGAGCTTTCTCAGTTTGGTTCATCCGTTGGAGACATGGTCTCCCTCGTCATCGTCGACCAACGACCCTCGCCTCGAGCACCCTTTTCGCTGGAGCTTCGTTGTCCATACGATGGACATGACCCAGCTGGGTCATGTCCATCGTAGTCGCTGCACAGTTATACGCCGAACTACGTCAATGTCTTCGTAGAGCTCATACAGCTCGTGGTTCATTCGGAAGCGATAGTCATCGCCTACTCGAACAGGACCGAAGATTTTGCGAAGAACTTTTCTCTCGAACACCCCCAGTGCGGCTGCGTCAGTTTGCGAAACTACCCATGCCTCAGCGACATAAAGCAGCACAGGTAGAACGAGCGTCTTGTAGAGTGTTAGTTTTGTCGAACGAGAGAGGGCTCTGGTACTTAGTTGCTTACTGAGCCCGTAGTAGCACCTATTAGCAATTATTGTTCTTCGCTTTATCTCCAGGCTGATTTCATTGTTGGTATTAATGGCGGTACCAAGGTTAACGAACTCCTTGACTACTTCAAAGTTATAGCATATACTTTGTTTTACCCTCATTTGTCGTCAAACCCACTTTGTCTGATTCCTTTTCGATAGCGGCGAAAGCAGCGGTAACATCTCTCTTGGTTCTGCCAACAATATCAATATCATCAGCGTACGCAAGGAGCTGGATACCTTTATAGAAAATGGTGCCATTACGATGCACACCGGCCTTTCGTACGATCCCCTCCATGATGATGTTAAAGAGATCGCAAGGCAGTGGATCGCCTTGCCTGAAACCTCTTTCAGTATTGAAGGTTTCGGAGAGGTCATTTCCTACCTTGACGGAGCTGCGTGTGTTGCTCAACGTCATTCTGCAAAGTCTAATCAACTTTGCAGGTATACCGAACTCAGACATTGTTGCGTATAAGCAATCCCTTCTTGGGCTATCGAACGCAGCTTTAAAATCGACAAAGAGATGGTGTGTGTCAATTTGATTTTCGTGTTTTTTTCTCCAGGATTTGTCGTAGCGTGAAAATCTGGTCTATGTTGGACTTTCCAGGTCGAAGGCCACACTGATAAGGTCCAATCAGTGTTTTTGTAATCGGCTTTAATCTTTCACACAGTACGCTTGAGAGAACCTTATATGCGATGGAAATAAGACTGATACCTCTATAACTGGCGCAGATTGTTGGGTCTACTTTCTTAAGTATAGGGCACAGTACGCTGAGGTTCCAATCGTCGGGCATGCTTTCTGCTAGCCATATTTTGCTGATGAGCTGATGCATGCGCCTTAGATGAGACGACACAATGGAAGACTATTGGCTGTAAGAAATCACAGCAATAGCCATGGATACAAGACCGAATATGGGAACTTATACAATTGAGGCGGGAGTTGAAAGCTCGGGTCCAAAACGCTAAAAGTCAGTCAGAAAAACCAGCATTAAAAAATCAATACAACATCGTGGAAAAAAAAGTCAGCAAAAAGGGACAAAAAAGACTTCGCCAATAACATTGCAACAGACGCTCAAAATGCTGCAAATCGCAACGATCTGAGAAGTGTCTACTCTGCAATCAACAGACTCGCAAATACAAAACAATACATTCCCCCCTCTTGTAGATGAAAATAACATCATACTTACCACAGATGAACAAGAGCTGGCCCGTTGGAAGCGATTTTTCGAACAAAACACAGAACGTGACCAAGCAGAAGAAAGAAGCACAGGAATAGAAACAGTACGTAGCCGTAATCCGGACAGGTCCATATCAACAGAACCCCTAACTGAAAATTAAATTAGAAATGCGATACAAAAACTTAAGAATTATAAAGCACCTGGCAGTGACAACATACCTACTAAGCTTTTAAACGGTAACGACGTTTTGACCCCGTTACTCTACCCCATAATACACGAAGTGTGGAACACAGAAAAAATAGAATAGAAATAGAAAGAGGGCATCATTGTAACGCTACCAAAAAAAGGCAACTTGAGTGAGTGCAAGAACTGGAGGGGGCATAACGCTCTTAAATAGCATAGAAAAAGTCCTCGCCTTTATAAACCTGGCAAGAATCGCACCACTTCTAAATGCAAGATTGAGACGAGAACAAAATGGTTTTAGGCCAAGTCGCTCATGCGTCGACTCAACACGTTGCGAATCATGATTGAACAATCTGCAGAATGGCCATCTCCATTATACTTACTCTTCGTTGATTTTGAATGAGCATTTGATATCCTTCGCAGACAAGAAATATGGAAAACTCTTAGAGAGTGCGGCGTCACCAGACAAAATTATTGAGCTAATAAAGGAGCTTGTATAAAGATGCCAGAAACAGCATACGTTTTAAAGGTAAGCTCAGCGATAAATTCACATTATCTACAGGAGTGCGACAAGAATGCATACTCTCGCCGCTTCTGTTTATAACAGTCTTGGACGGCGTATTCCGAAAAACGAATCTTGAATGTCCTGACGGCATCCAATGGAGGCCGCATGAAAAACGGAGTGACCTCGATTACCCAGACGATATATGTTTTACTACGCATACGCTATCAGCTGTGAAGCGCAAACTCGAAGTCCTGGTAAAGAATGAAAAACGTCGTCGGATTGAAAGTGAATTTTAAAAAGACAAAAACTGATGAGAATGAACTCATCTAACCAAAGCTCCCTCAGCGTAGATATTAACATCGAAGTTCCTATTGAAGACGTCGATGAAAAAACCAAAATTGAAAAAATAAAAAACAAAAAAAAAATGTATTTTCTTGGACTGAGTTGGGTTTCGAGCCCACGTCCGCGAATGCTTGCTTTCATTATGACGCAATTTAAGCCACACATGTTCAACAATTGCAATAGCCGAATGAGTAAGGTGCCGAACTAGCATTCAGATGACGTGGTTTCGATTCTTGACAGGGTAAGTTTGAAATAAATTTAAATTTATTAATTACTAGCTGAATACCCGGCTTAGCTCGGGAGTTGATATAAATAATTTTCGATTTCATTCGTCCATTTGAAAGACCTTTTCACAAACTTTAGATGGAATTTTGTGTGCATCTTTCAAACCGATAACTTCGGCGAAATGAGCAAAATGTAGCTTCAACATCTGAAAATTATGAGAAAAAGTTAGGGAAATCATGATTTGTGTGTGCGTGCCGCCAATCGCTTGCAAAAATATATTTCAAGTTTTATACTGTATAAAAATTAAATAAGCATTGAAACAGAAATTGAAATGTCAAAACAACACCAACTTACGACGCAACTGACTTGCGCATGTGTTGATGCGTACTCAAATACCACAGAATTCAGCATCAGAATTTCGTCCTGATTTGCGAAAAAAGAAAGTTGAAAATAAATACACATAGAGAAGAAAAAAATTGTATTTGCCACCCTTCGCGCTTTGCTACGCTTTACTGTATTTTGTAGTACAGCGCTCTCTGGGGTTCAAGATATAGCAAATTACGTAGCGCCAAAAGTCTCACCGCACCCTAGAATACTAACCTTCTGTTCACTATATGTTATATTACGTTATACGTTGTTTTGAGTTTTTTGCGGTATTTGTACAACAGCGCCCTCTGATTTCGAGATAGAATAAAAAAATAACGCCAAAGCTCTTCCATACGCGATAATCAAATCCTATATATTTAATATACAAATTGTCATCTAAATCGGATGAGCGGTTTTTGAGTGTTTCTCGATTTCTGAAGTGACTCGAGTAAGCACCAGCTGGTGTTTAAGATAGCGCAGAAAAAAAGTCCAAGATACCCACCGTATCCAAAAACTCATATGTACAAATGTTCACGCAAATCGGATTCACGCAAATTTTCATGTAAATCGGATTAATGGTTTCGGAGACAAACTATAATAACAAAATTCGTGGAACCCGATTGCAGCGCCACCTACCGGGTCCAATTGCGAATCTGAACCATCCAGGGATCCACTTAAAAACACACAAAAAAGTTCATCAAAATCGGTGCAGCCGTGTAGGAACAGGTTAATAACATGCACACGTACAAATTGTACAACAACGCCCTCTAGTTTTCGAAACAGAGCAAAAGAGATAACGCCAAAACAGTTGCCCTACACGAAAATCCTTTAATAAAATTTTTCATGCAAATCGCATGAGCGGCTTTCTACTTTTTCACGATTTCTTAAGAGATTTGTACTACAGCGCCCTCTGGTGTTCAAGATAGAACAGAGTAGATAAGTCATAAAAACTCACCGTATCCAAAAACCTCTATATACAAATGTTCATGTAAATCGGATGAACGGTTTCGGAGGTAAGCTATAAAAACAAAATGTAGCGCCACCTACCGGGTCCAATTGTGAATCTGAACCATCAAGGGATCCACTCAAACACACACAAAAAATTTCATCAAAATCAGTGCAGTCGTTAAGGAACAGATTAATAACATACACATGTACAAATTGTATAACAGCGCCCTCTAGTTTCGAGAAAAAGCATAAAAGATAGTGCAAACCCTTGCCGTATTCGAAAATCGCTTTTTACAAATTTTCAGCCAAATCGGTTGAGCAGTTTTGGAGTGTTTCACGATTTCCTAAGATTTGTACAAAAGCGCCCTCTAGTTTCCAAAATAGCACAAAAAAGATAAGTTCAAAACACTCACCGTATCTGAAAACTGATTTTCATGCAAATCGGATGCACGGTGTAGGAGTTTTTCGAGGATTTTCAAAATATTTGTACTACAGCACCCTCTGGTGGTGGAGATAGAACGGAGTAAATAAGTTATAAAAACTCACCGTATTCGAAAAACTCTACTTACGAATTTTCATGCAAATCGGATGAACGGTTTCGGAGATAAACTATAAAATCAAAATGAATTAAACACTATCGCAGCGCCACCTACCGGTTCCAATTGTGAATCTGAAGCATCCAGGGATCCACTCAAACAAACACAAAAAAAAATTCATCAAAATCAGTGCAGCCGTTAAGGAACAGTTTAATAACATACACACGTACAAATTGTATAACAGCGCCCTCTAGTTTCGAGAAAAAGCATAAAAGATAGTGCCAAAACCCTTGCCGTACTCGAAAATCGCTTTTTACAAATTTTCATCCAAATCGGTTGAGCAGTTTTGGAGTTTTTCACGATTTCCTAATATTTGTTCTAAAGCGCCCTCTCGTTTTCAAGATAGCACAAAAAAGATAAGTCCAAAACACTCACCGTATCAGAAAACCCCAATTTTTCAATTTTCATGCAATTCGGATGAACGGCTTATGAGTTTTGCGAGGTTTTTCAAAATATTTGTACTACAGCGCCATCTGGTGTTCGAGAGAGAAAAGAGTAGATAAATGAAAAATACTCAGCGTGTCCGAGAACCTTTACATACAAAATTTCATGCAAATCGGATGAACGGTTGTGGATTTTTTCGACTTTTTTAAAATATTTATACTACAGCGCCCTCTGGTGTTCAAGATCGAATCTAGTTTATAAGTCATAAAAACTCACCGTTTCCAAAAATCTCTGTATACGAACCTTCATGCAAA
The DNA here is from genome assembly GCA_914767935.1 of Coremacera marginata. Classification (NCBI taxonomy): domain Eukaryota; kingdom Metazoa; phylum Arthropoda; class Insecta; order Diptera; family Sciomyzidae; genus Coremacera; species Coremacera marginata. Next base: position 50,451,776 of record OU612043.1, on the reverse strand, counting down.
TCGTATAGGCGACTTAGAAGTTTTTTGACGTTTTTCCAAATATTTGTACTACAGCGCCCTCTGGTGTTCAAGATAGAACAGAATAGATAAGTCATGAAAATTCACCGTATCCAAAAACCTCTATATAACAATTTTCATATCAATCGGATGCACGTCTTAGCAGATTTTCGCGGTTTTCAAAATCTTTGTACTACAGCGCCCTCTGGTGTTCGAGATAGAACAAAGTAGATAAGTCAAAAAAACTTAGTGTGTCCGAAAACCTCTACATACAAATTTTCATGTAAATCGGATGAACGGTTTCGGAGATAAGCTAAAAAAAAGAATGACAGAAACCAGATCGCAGCGCCCCCTACCGGGTCCAACCTTTTTTCCTGAATAAAAAGTAGTCTTTATGTTGACCGGGGATATAAGGAACCTAGATATCAAATTTCATTAAAATCCATCCAGTGGTTTTCGCGTGATGCTTTAACAGACAGACAGACAGACAGACAGCGATTTTTGGACTCAGCGTCATCCAAAACGTTCATCGCAAAAAGAGTTTCAAAAAAATATTTAATGTAAAAATTTTTTTTTTTACAATTTTATATATATATAGATAACATTTAGAGTTTTTCGGCAAAATAATAATTTTATCGCTTCTCTTTGATTATTAAAAACCTCAAAAATTAATATTTCGTTTATTTTGTTCACATAAAATGAGTTAATTTTGATTTTGTATGTAGTTCAACAAAAATAATTTTACCCGTTAACAAACTGTTTTTCTTAAGTTTTGGCGACTCGCTAACGAATTACTATTTTCGATTTTGACAATTCGTTAACGAAGGAGAAATTTCTCCCGCTTGCGATATTATAAGTGAATTGCTTCTAATAATTTTTATTGAATGAAATGTACAAGAATGCGATTCGTAAACGATTCAAACGGAAGTAACGATTCAAAGCATATAAATGAAAACTCACCCCATCAAAGCGAAAACAAACAGTTCCTGTGGGTCGAATGGAAACTCCGTTGTAAAGTTGGTGAGAAAAAATGCTCGCACTGTATCCGCATTTTGAAACCATACGGCCAATAAACGAAAAACGGTTGCACCACAAACCGCAGCAAAGAAACCGCGCCAATAGTTTCTCACCGCAAAATATGTTGTTGTTACCTCAATACTAAAGAGCACACCTTGGAAATACATAAAAAAATATATAGCAGATATCTTTACAGGGTCTTATTATTGCACACTTACCTCCCACGGGTGCTGCAAAACATGCACCCACACCAACTGCACAGGCAGCTGCCAACATTTCTGAATTACGTGACTCATTTTCATAGATGCCTTGGAATGATGTGACAAGTTTACTTAATAATTGTGCTACAATACTTGCTATATGAACGAAAGGACCCTATATTAGATAGATGAATAAGATCTTTTAAACTTGGTCTATTTATTTGCAGTATTCTTTAATTTTTTTTATTTTTTCTTGTTTAGTATAACGTAGAATGCAGTTATTAGAAATATGTACAAGTTTTCAACTGCATTCGGTATTGCTTTTTTTTTTTTTCTTGGGATTTTCCATAATTAATTCCGATACTTACTTCCTTTCCTAATGGCATACCACTACCCAAGGTTGCCGTCAAACCAACAACTTTGGCTACTAATGTCTTAAATGTGAGATATTCTTTGAGCGCTACTCCACGTAGTATAGTTTTCATTTCAGGTATGCCAGAACCTAATTAAAACAATAGAAAATTGAGAAAAAAAAAGTGATCAGGATTTAACCAAAGGAAACATAGGTTTAATATTTAATTCAATCTATACTATTAGATATATACTTAACAGATAAACGTTTTTTTTTTGGTTGTTTCCAAACAGAGGCGGCTAAACGGCTAGAAATATTTCAATTATTTGTTCACCATTGGTTAGCTATCATACCCAGTAGTAACTTAGGCCTTATATTTTTAGATACCCTATAGTCGGCAATATTTTTTTTAAATTATATATTATTATATATACCTATTTAAATTATATATACCTATAGCGACATATATTAAATCTATACCAAATGGTGAATATTTTATCGTTTTATCTTTCCATTATTTACTTCTTAAATGTTCCTTTAGATTCAGTCGATATTAAGTGATCCAAAAAAATACGGAAGTTGGTTGATCGACCATTTTTAAAAAAGTTGATAATTTTATTAACAGTTTTCCAATGAATTTGGAACTCAGAACTGTTTTGAAAAAATTTTTTTATTGTTCTACTTTCAAAATGGCGGCCACATTTTCTATGCTTCCTATAGCGATATAGGCGTTTGTATTAACTTTTAATACTCAGCTCCTTTTATACATATAGTGATGAATTAAAAATCATAATATAAACACAATTTGGCCTTTAAACATATTTTTTTTAACATTCTGACTCATCAACTTTTTTGCTTACAGCCTCTTACAAAAAATACAGAGTAGTTTTTTTGACATTTGGAGCCAATCAACAACCAACCATCATTGAAATTTGAGAAAAAAGCCATATAACGATCACCCTAATATATATGTGAGGCAAATTTTCACGAAGTTTGAAGGGCTGTATCTTCCAAACGAAGCATATATCAAACTTAAAATTTTAACTGCAATATAATGGTATTATGTTCTTTATTGTGAATAAATTTCAAAGTTTGTAACTCGTGCCTATCAGAGATATTTGACCCCAAAGTCAGCAAAATTCAACAAATTTCTCAAAATTCAAATTTTTAAGAGGCTGTAAGCAAAAAAAGTTGATAAGTCAGAATGTAAAAAAAAAAATTATGTTGAGGCAAAAAAAAATGTATGACTCACTGCTTTCTATAAAAATAAAATTCTTTAAGTTCGAAATTATCAAGTTTTGAACAAAAAAATTTAATAATTTTTTTAATATGAAGAAATCTATGTCTATATCTATATCTATATCTATATCTATATCTATATCTGTATCTATATCTATATCTATATCTATATCTATATCTATATCTATATCTATATCTATATCTATATCTATATCTATATCTATATCTATATCTATATCTACATATATCTATATCTATATCTATATCTATATCTATATCTATATCTATATCTATATCTATATCTATATCTATATCTATATCTATATCTATATCTATATCTATATCTATATCTATATCTATATCTATATCTATATCTATATCTATATCTATATCTATATCTATATCTATATCTATATCTATACCTATATCTATATCTATATCTATATCTATATCTATATCTATATCTATATCTATATCTATATCTATATCTATATCTATATCTATATCTATATCTATATCTATATCTATATCTATATCTATATCTGTATCTATATCTATATCTATATCTATACCCTAAAGGAACAAACTAACTTCTTTTTAAAAACAACTAATTAAAAAACTAATTTAAAATAAACCAGTATATGAACTACTTTTAATTATATTAAGGCGGCAACTACTCTGATGTTGACATGTTTTAATTGCAAATTTTTATTAGATTACAAGTTTATATATATTTAACCATGTTATTTCATCAAATATTATTAACTTTAGGCCATCAGTAATAGTTTTCAATTGGTTATTTAAAAGTTTTTAAAAAAACAATTTAAATGTAACTAATTTAACAAGTAGTTGAAAATATATGCAGACGAAAGTCAATTGACTTATTTAGCGGACATCACCATACAAAATAAGTTAGTTCGTTCTATAGAAAAAAGTCAGAATTTCAACTAGTTGTGGTTGACAAAAAACTACTTTATCAAATACTTTTAAATTAGTTGATTTTCCTACAGGGTATCTATATCTATACATATACATCTATATCTATACAGATATAAAGATAGATTGTTTTTTGTTTGACATGCATTGTCTTGAGGTCTGATGTCACACGGTGATCGTTTGAAAGGCGTTCAAAAGTTTTTGTTGGAGTAAAAAAATAACGTATTAACGCTTTGTATTGATAAAGAAAAAACCACTGTAGCCTGCTAGTTATTTTGTAAGCATTTTTTATGTGTCAGATTTAAGGCCAAAGTGTGTATATATGATTTTTAATTCATCATTCTTTGTATAATAGGAGCTGAGTAATATAAGTTAAAACAATCGCATTATCGCTACTGGTAGTAGCAAAGAAAATATGGCCGCCATTTTGAAAGTAGAACAAAGAAAAATTTTTTTGAAAGCAGTTCTGAGATCCAAATTCATTAGACAACTTTTAATAAAGATATCAACTTTCAAGAATTTTTTTCACATAGTATTCATATACCCAGTATGAGAAAACGATCTTAAAATCAAAGTTTTTACTTTTAATTGGAATATCTCATTAAATTTTCAATGGATTTCATTAATTTTTTTTTTTAATGAAAATTTGTTTAAATGTCTTTCAGAATATGCTTTAAAATTTTTCCCAATTTCAATTTTAAACAAAAATTCCAAAAACAGTCCGTCAAATTTGAATTTCACTCAAAAAACGGAATAGAAATTTTTTTTGTTGTAAAAATAATTTATTCAAAAATTGCATTTCTAACGTTCTTTAAAATGATATAATAATTTTATGGTAAAAGTTTTGTAAGTTGGCAGAAAATTTGAAGAATTCAAAATGCCAAAGAAAAATTTAATATTTTTCAAAAGTTTTTTCTTTTTTAAATGACCTTTTAATAATTTTGAAGAAAAATTTCACAGACATCTCTTACAACTACATTTACTTACATACTCTTTTAAGCCAATGGCTGAAATAATTTATTTTTTAAACCATTTTTTATTAGAATTAATACTTTTCAAAATACTAGTAATTTTTTAGTCAAAGCTGTGGCTTAAGGGGGTCCTCTGGTAATCCGAAAAATTTTTTTTCAATTTTTTTTTTCATATTTCTATTGCTCAGATACTCAAAAACATTTTCCCAAAAGGATTTTTCAAAATTCGAAATAGTTTAGGAGATACAGGCATTTTTGTGTAGGTATGTTTTCGTCAAAATAACGCATCAGCAAAGTTGTTTATTTGCCTGCAGTCATTAGTCGAAAATTCTGTGGAATTCTTCCAAAATATGTATTGATATTACAAAATATACACACACAGTATGTATACATGCAGTATGTATACATGCATGTTTTGATTTAGGGGTTGAAATGATTTTGAGCCCAGGTGTTCACATGAAAGAAGCAAACGAACGAGATTCAGTTTATTTTCGAACGCTGAAAGCTACGCGTCAACAATGGGTATTGTCATCGGCCCACAAGCCGAGATGTATGCTGAATCTCGCGACGGAAAACGACTTCAACGCTCAGAGCTAAAAACGTACGCATCATCGAAAGAGGGTCGCACAGCCCGCAGAGCCCAAAAAGCCATGGAAAACTCGTTTTATGAGATGGAGGAAGGCACACTTTATGGGGCTGGAATTGCCGATTAATATTCGTAAGTATTGTATTAAAAAAATATGTGTTAATGTCATTTGTGTGCCTCAAAATTGAAGTCAAAACTTTAAACGCGTTTTTCTCGAAACCATGTTTTTCAAAACTTTGCGCACGATAACTCAAACAGTTTTTGACCGATTTTGATATATGAGGCATGAAACGACGCAGAATTTACGCCGCTATAGCCCCTACCTCAAACTTGCCGAAAAAATAATGTTTACTATTTTTTTTCTACACTAGACTACAAAAAAAAAGGTCGAAATTCGATTTTTCATTTTCAAAGTGGCGGCTCCCCCCCTAAAAAAATTTCGATTTTTGTTTCCGAGGTAGGGGCTATAGGGACATTCATTCTAAGTAACTGAATATTTTTTTTTTTTCAGACGATGTTTACACTTGGAATCGTGCGCAATTTGGACCCACCTTTTTTCCGGAGAACCTCGTTACCAGGCCGAGAACTTTCTGAACGGTCCATAAATTCACTTTTTCAAAATTTTGTATTTTTTTCAATAAATTAAGCTACCCAAATCAAAAAACGGAACTAAAATATCTTTACTCGTTCTCTTTCCACAATATTTTGAAAAAAGGCTAAAATTTGGCATAGATTACCAGAGGACTCCCTTAAATTTAATAAAGTTGGAATAAAATTTGAACTTTAGTACCTACTGTTTAAAATTTAATATAGAATAACAAAATAATTTAATTTAATAATTTAATAATAAAAATAACAAAAAAGTAATAAAATCGGTTTCAAAAACTAGTACAATTGCAATAGATTTTGAATTAAGATAGCCATGATATTAGATTTAATATAAAATGTATTACATTTTAAGCCATGCTGTATTATATTTCAACACTTTCCGTCTTAATTTTCATATTGTTAATATTCAAAAGTCTTACGATTCAGAGTTACTTTATCGGTTAAAAAAGCCGAATTGAATTAATCCGCTCACTTGCTGGATCATGTGTTGTTTTGCTTTGCTTGCAAATTCGATGTTATGATCCTGATCTTTTATGAAAAAACCGCAGCTAATGTTGGAGTTTCTTCTAAATATATACATGACTGCATCACTTAGCATTAAATATCGTGGCAAATGCAATATAAAATACGATGCAAGTCTTGTAACGAAAAACGCATCAACCTTTTTAACTGTGTATGCACGGTAAAATAAACCAAAACTAGTATGCGCGGTAGCATAAGGTTAAGGCTTCTAACCACAAAGCGAAGTTATAGTCGATTAATGATTATTTTGGATAAACAAGACATTTTTTTTTTTAATCAATCCTATGGAATAAATTAGAAGATGTATACTATGCTTGCTTTCGGATTTGTTCGATTTGTTCGGATTTGTTTGATGCAAGGGAGGCAATGGTGCGATGGTAGCACGTTGAACTTGCAGCCTAATTGTACGCGGTTCGATGCGAGTACGGAAAGGGGAAAGTGCATTATTCCCGATACAGTTTTTTCGACAAATTTTTTCTTTTAAATATTTATAAATAAAAATATAATTAACAAAAAAATAAAACTGCAAGATCTGTCGTATGTGCTATGAGGATCGAGCCTGAATACTAAAATATAACAAAAATAACAAATTAAAATAATAAATCCTCTTGAGAACAAACTGTGTCACGAAATTAAAAAAAACTGCGATCTAATTCTGTACGCGAATATTGAACTTTTCAGTAACTGCCCATAAACAAAAAATACAATTGATATTTCCCATGATATCGCCATGTTGAAAATACAAGCTGGCTTTATGAAAAAAATACACTCCTTGAACTACTACTGCTATGAAGACAGACTGCTTTTTAACTAAAATTGGTTGCACTAAATGAGGGAATGTTAATAAAATATATTAGCCATCTGACCAGAAATTCCCTTTTTCGGTAAAAGTTTCACTTCTAACGTGAGTTTCGGCCACACACATATTTTTTTTTATATGTAAGTACATATGACATATTATATAACTCCTTCCCCCCAAAAAAAATTCTGGTTGCGCGCCTGGGTACAGAGCATTCAAAAGCGGTCGAGAGATGTGGTGGAAAATTTGACTCGCTCTGGTCGGTCATCAACGACTTCAACTGAAGTTAACATGGCGGAAAATCATCACTTAAGTTTGAGAGAGATAACTGCGGAACTTTCTTTGTCAAACGAATCAATTCGTACTAAAGCTCTGCAAAGAACCATCCAAGCATACTAGTTGTGTTGTTATCATTTCTTATATCAACTTGTATCGGTTTCGCTCTCTTAGCATTGGAGCATCTCATGCATGGAATATTTCTCTTTTACATAACGATAGAACATGCATGAGAGAGTGAAATTACCAAGCATCAAGAATACTAGTTTGAGAACATAAGCAACAAACAGATATATCGGTAATATTGTTATCTCTACTTGGAACATCTGGATATGTGACGTTAAAAACATATAGAATAAAGAGCGAATTATTTCAATAAAACAATACAAGAGTAAATTTATATAAGTTCAATGCATTCAAGTTTTAAATTTATTTCATAAAAAAAATAAACATAACTAAGGCATTTTTGTCGAAAACTTAATGAAATAAAAAATTAATTAATGAAAAGTTAATAAATGTGGCACAAGTACCTTATATAAAGTTATCGATTCACAGAATCCATATCCATTACGCCATTACTTTTTTTTAGTAGCATAGAAAAGTAAAAGCACGAGATTATCACAAAGAGAACTATCTGGATATCCATTTTGAATGGTTATATCCATTTAAAAAAGTAGGTGTTCACACATCAGTCAAATGATTGAAATATGTCGCGATTTTTTACTCTCTTTAACTCTCTCTGAAAATTTTGATTGACGCTTGCTCACACACGATTTTTTGATTGAAGCTCCAACGCAGGCATTTGTTACTTTTATGCTACCTACTATTTTGTGAATTCATATCGTGCTGTGTGCATCACTTTATTTGGGTGTTTCTATTATTAAGTTGTTTTGTGTGCATAAAAATTTTACAAAATGTAAAACAATAGCAGAAATATACTTGATCTTTTAGGATTAAAATTAATCACATTAGGAAATCAATATGCCGGAATTATACCTATTTGAATGACCATCGGATGCAAGTCATAAAAAAAACAATAGAATTAATGAAATTATGGCAGGAACTGAAGAAACTACACCTCTTATTCTCTCCAAAAAACTACCTTTCTTCCAGTTAACTACTTTTCTTGATATAATTGCCTACTAAAAAGCAGACAAGTAAAATAATGCAACCCTTTGACTGATTAATGCATGTCTGGAGCTCAATCAAAATTTTGACTTACGAGAGAAGATTTTGGAGTTCATTTTCGCTCTAATATTAAGTTAATTTTTTTTTTTTACATAGGAAAGCAACAACAAATTTTGATTGATTCAATCATTTGACTGACGTATGAACACCTCCAAAGAGTTAAAACAGTTACTCTGCCTAGTGGAGCCGATAAAGAATAAAAAAAGCTTACACAACAATGAGAGCCAGAGAAAGAGATGATACGCTCTCTGCTCAATCCAAAACATGTAAGCATAAGTTGTTAACTTGTTTTATCTGTTTGTACAAGTAGAATGGATGGTTCTCTGCAGACCTTTAATTCGTACCATTGTACACGACTGTTTGGACATGAAAACCGTTGCCGCTCGACTTGTTCTGAGAGACTAGTCACTCAACTCAACAAATAGCACCGAACAACTTGATATGGTCCCGGCTGAGTTTTCAGTCGATAGAAGACATAAAAGAGACATATTTAAAACTAAGAGGTTATTTTTTTTTTTTGTTATATGCTAGTCAGAATTTGAATTAAGATTCACTCTGGCAAACTTGTTGTGCGCTACATCGAAGTTGTTTTAGGTTGTATAAATTTTTAATTCCTATATTCCAGAAATCCTTACTTCTCGAATAAATTTTATAAGTGTTTCTCATTTAACCTGCTTTTTTTATTTAATTTTGAATTTTTTCTTAAAATTTAAAGTTATTTTACACTGCACATATTTACATGATAATATTTTGTATGCTGGAACCATTGAAGTAAAGTAAGTAAGTACAAAAATTAATTAAACTGCAATATGGAAAATCCGATTTTTTTGTTTTAATTTATATGGCTTATAAGTTGTAATAATGATCATCTAATTAAATGACATTCTTTTTTAGCTACTTGATAAATAGGGTTTTCTAAGATCAACACTCAAGGAATGTGAAACAAACTTTTACTTCAATGATTCTAACAACTGTTTTATAATATGTTGAATACAACTACATATGAGCTGACATATTGATTATACGTTACTAAATACATATTTATACGTACCATAATACTAGTACTTACCTATACTTTGTGGAGCTATGAGATGCACAAATCCGGCTGAGAATAATATTAAACAAACAGGCAGGGAAACCCAAGCAATATATTGTGTGATTGGTTGTGAGGTAAGATCTCGATATAGCCAGACTCTTGCTGCAATAGATTTAATATTTTTAACCTTGAAATGTTTGAAATTTGTACAATGCAAATAAATATAATTTACCATTTGTACATATCGATATGCCTTTGTCCATGATATATGATAGAAATGCCATAATAACGCCCAACAGCGCCAGAAAGACCCAGTCTTCGCCTAGACGCGCTAATGTGTGCTTCCATACCCATGATGAAACTTTTAATAAACGTGACGAACGTTTGCCTAAGAGTTCCTGAAAATAGTTCCCACCACTGCTAATTTATAATCAACTTGTTTAAAAATTATAAAATAATAATTTTCTTGTCAAAATTATAAAAAGTAAATATAAAGCAAATTTAGAAATTATAAGAAGCTACAAAAGTTCTCATCACTATAATAAATGACTATAAAAAAAACCAAAATTAAAAAAAAAATTAAAGACAACAATAAAAAAATTGATACATAAATCGATACAAAAAAAAAAAAAAAAAAAAATTAAGAAATAAAATCAAAAAAAAAAAAAGAAAAAAGACACAGTTTCGATAGTATCGTAAGTGTGCACGTAGAATTTTTGTTTGATATATTTGTTGATGAATTTGTTGTTCTTGTTCATGTTTGTGTTGGTTCAAAATAAATAAATGCAATCTTTTGTTTAAAAAATTTAAATAAATATTTCGGAATAATATGAGTTTTCTTATTTTTCCTGCAGTAAATAACTTATATAGATATATTTTAAATTTAGTTGAAAATTCACATTTTAACAAACAAAATATATTTTAAATATGTTATATATATTTCAAATAAGTTCAATAAATAATTCGAATTTGTTATATTTTAAAAATAAATGAAGTTTTTAGTAGCATTAATACCATGCCAGCTTCCAGTCTCCGTATATGTAAACCAGCATAGTAGTAATATAGTTTTTTGTATTATTTATTGTATTAAGCTTGCTGAAGATTAACAAAAACACTAAAAAAACTACAAAAACGGAAGAAACTTTAGAAGGAATTTTGTGTGCATCTTTCAAACCGGTAACTTTAGCGAAATGAGAAAAATGTAGCTTCAACATCTGAAAATTATGAGAAAAAGTTAGGGAAATCATGATTTGTGTGTGCGTGCCACAAATCGCTTACAAAAATATATTTTCAAGTTTTATATTGTATTCGATAGGTTGGACATTTTTGTTCAAAAAATCAAAGCAAAAATGAATTTTTGGCAATTCGCGAGGAAACTGGACAAAAATTAAATAAGCATTGAAAATAGAAATTAAAATGTCAAAACAACGCCAACTTACGACGCAACTGACATGCGCATGTGTTGTTGTTGCGTACTCAACTACCATAGAATTCGGCATCAGCTGTCCTGATTTGCGAAAAAAGAAAGTGGAATATAAATACACATAAAGAAGATATTTAATACCCTTCGCACTTTGCTACGCCTTACTGTATTTTGTAGCACAGCCCCCTCTGGGGTTCAAGATATAGCAAAATACAGGGCGCCAAAAGACTCAACGCACCCGAAAACCACTTGCTAGAGTCATACTTATCGGATGAGTTGTTTTGAGTTTTTTTGCGGTATTTGTACAACAGCGCCCTTTGGCTTTCGAGATAGCGACCAAAGCCCTTTCAAATATACAAATTTTTATCTAAATCGGATGAGCGGTTTTTGAGTATTTCACGATTTCTTAAGTGATTTGAACTAAAGCACCATATGGTGTTTAAGATAGCGCAGAAAAAACAGTCCAAGATACCCACCGTATCCGAAAACTCCTATGTACAAATGTTCGAGGAAATCGGATACAGCTAGGAGTTTTTCGAGATTTTTAAAACATTTGTACTGCAGTGCCCTCTGGTGTTCAATGTAGAACAAAATAGATAAGTCATAAAAACTCACCGTACCCGAAAACCCCTAAATACAAATTTTCATGTAAATCGGATGATTTCGGAGGCAAACTATAATAACAAAATTCATGGAACCCGATCGCAGCGCCACCTACCGGGTCCAATTGCGAATCTGAACCATCCAGGCATCCACTTAAATACACACAAAAAATTTCATCAAAATCGGTGCAGCCGTTAACGAACAGTTTATTAACACACACACGTACAAATTGTACAACAGCGCCCTCTACTTTTCGACACAGAGCAAAAGAGATAACGCCAAAACTGTTGCCGTACACGAAAATCCTTTAATAAAATTTTTCATCCAAATCGGATGAGCGGCTTTCTACTTTTTCACGATTTCTTAAGAGATTTGTACTACAGCGCCCTCTGGTGTTCAGGATAGCACAAAAAAGATAAGTCCAAAACAGTCACCATATTAGAAAACCCCTATATACCAATTTTCATGAAAATCGGATATAACAGCTTAAAAGTTTTTTAAAATATTTGTACACAGCGCCCTCTGGTGTTCAAGATAGAACAGAATAGATAAGTCATAAAAAGTCACCATATCCGAAAACCTCTATACACAAATTTTCATGCAAGCCGGATGAATGGTTTCGGAGATAAAAAAAAAAAAATAAAATGCCTTAAACACGACCGGGTCGAATTGCGAATCTGAACCATCCAGGGATCCACTCAAACATACACAAAAAAAATTCCATCAAAATCAGTGCAGCCGTTAAGGAACAGTTTAATAACATGCACACGTACAAATTGTATAACAGCGCCCTCTAGTTTCGAGAAAGAACAAAAAAGATAGCATCAGAACCCTTGCCGAACTCGACAATCGCTATTTACAAATTTTCATCCAAATCGGATGAGCAGTTTTGGAGTTTTTCACGATTTTCACGATTTCCTAATATTTTTACTAAAGCGAATTCTGGTTTTCAAGATAGCACAAAAAAGATAAGTTCAGAACACTCACCGTATCAGAAACCCCTATTTTCCAATTTTTATGCAATTCGGATGCACGGCTTAGGAGTTTTTCGAGGTTTTTCAAAATATTTGTACTACAGCGCCCTCTGGTGTTCGAGGGAGAAAAGAGTAGATAAGTCAAAAACTCAGCGTGTCCGAGAACCTCTACATACCAATTTTCATGCAAATCGGATAAACGGCTTAAGAGTTTTTTGATGTTTTTTAAAATATTTGTACTACAGCGCCCTCTAGTGTTCAAGATAGAACAGAATAGATAAGTCAAAAACTCAGCGTGTCCGAGAACCTCTACATACTAATTTTCAAGTAAATCAGATAAACGGCTTAGGAGTTTTTTGACGTTTTTTTAAATATTTGTATTACAGCGCCCTCTCGTGTTCGAGATAGAACAGAGTAGATAACTCATGAAAATTCATCGTATCCTAAAACCTCAATATACTAATTTTCATGTAAATCGCATGCACGGTTTAGAAGTTTTTCGAGGTTTTACAAAATATTTGTACTACAGCGCCCTCTAGTGTTCGAGATAGAGCAGTGTAGATAAGTAAAAAAAAACTCAACGTGCCCGAGAACCTCTACATACAAATTTTCATGCAAATCGGATGAACGGTTTCGGAGATAAGCTCAAAAAAGAATGCCAGGAACCCGATCGCAGCGCCCCCTAACCGGGTCCAGCCTTTTTTCCTGGATAAAAAGTAGCCTTTATGTTGACCGGGGATATAACGAACCTAGATGTTAAGTTTCATTTAAATCCATCCAGTGGTTTTCGCGTGATGCTCTAACAGACAGACAGACAGACGGACAGACAAAAATTTTAAAAATGCGATTTTCGGACTCAAAATGTCCATCGCAAAAGGAATTTCAAAAAAATTTTTAATGTACAGATTTTTTTTTACAATTTTATGTACAGGGTGTCCCGCAATTGAGTGCAACTATTTACGGAGGTGAAAGGTCATGTCGAGCTGAGCAAAAAATCGTATCAGAGGGGGGTCTATTTTCACTTTCTTAGGAGCTACAGGGTGAATTAATATTTGAAGACATTGTTTCACGTTACTGATGTTATATTTTAATAACATAATTACAAAGGCAATAAAATCACCTTTCTAACGGTATAACAACAAACGCCAACGACTTAACTGTTACCGAGCTCTGCTCGTGGGAAGATGAAATCAATCGGTTTTAACTAGCAAATTTCAACTCTGAGCGCAAATTTCTCAGAATTTCACGTAATAAATGAAATTTTTTTGTAATCAATTTTGTAATTTATTCAATTTTCTTTTCAATGACACCAAAAACATAAACATATCTTAAAAAATGAAAAAGTTGGCTGTACTAAACAAATTATTTTACTTTATAATTATTACTTTACAATTACACTGTGGAACAAATTCAGGTTAGCAAAAGTTAGGTCGATTCTGAGAGTGAGGGGTGAAAATAGAGGCTAAATTAGAAGACCCGTATCGCGGCGTTTGTTTATGTTAGTTCGAATTTTTTTTTTAATCGACCTTCGAACTTTGCAGTCAAATGCCGATTTTCAGCATATTGTTTATATGGTTTTTTGGCTATAACTCGTCGACTAATTCATATTTTTTCAATCTGTAAAAGCCAAATTATTGCTAGAGACCTGTGCAACAATTAAAATTTTTTAAAAAATTGATTTAAAAAATTTTTGTGCTGCTTATGAAGCAAAATGTTGGAAAAATCATTTTTTTTTCATGCTTTTTGAAAATATTTTCCACAAAACTAAGTCTTTTTGCTTTCTGTTTGATGTATAATATGCTTCTCAGTTTCTTCAATAAATTTCATTTGAAAAGAAAATGGTCTTAGTCGATAATTCGCGTTAAAAATCCCAAAACCATTAAATAAATAGCGATTTAGGTAGAAGTAATTAAAAAGGGCAGTTCCAAGAATTAGGAATAAGTAAAACAACTTTTTTGTTTTCAACCTCCGCACAGGTAGCGATTTTTTTTTATTTCGTACAAGCGAACTAATTTAGTTTAGTTTAGTTTAGTTTAGTTTATTTGAAAGTCTATGGAATCACATCCTTACAGACTAATTTAACAATAGAAATAAATATACTTAGTAATAAACATTATGAATAATGAAATAATGCTATGTTAAGAAGACGCTATTAGCAAAATTTTTAAAAATTTGTTTTGGAACAAAGAGATCAAAATCATACATTACATTAAGCTCATTCAAAAGAATCAAGGCCCTAGTAATTGGCTCATTTAATGCATAATTAGTTTTACAAAATTTTATAAAAAACAGTTTAGATTTTCTTAAGTATCTTAATGAAACATTAAAAGTTATAAGCTCTACAAGCGATTGACTATCAGTTGATCCAGATAAGATATCGAATATAAATATAAGAGATGCGATCTTGCGTCTCGAATCGAGAGATTTTAGACCTAAGAGCAATAAACGAGCATTATAGGGCGGCAAAGGATCATGGAAGTTAATAGACCGCAAGGCATGCCTGGTAAAATTTTTTTGAACTTTTTCCAGTCTTAGAGAAGTTGAGACATAATAAGAGCTCCAAATAATGGAGGCGTATTCCAGTCTCGACCTCACAAACGCAGTAAACAATATTTTAAGAGTATACACATTCAAGAATTCTTTACTGTTTCTACGAATGAAAGCCAGTAGCGAGTATGCTTTGGGTATAAGAAAATTGACGTGGTCAGTAAAAGTAAATTTAGTGTCAAAAATAACCCCTAAATCACGATACACACGAACAGTTTGAATTAATGAATCAGACAGTTAATATGAATTACTTATTGTATTTAACGAAAGCTTAGAGAGTGTAAGATGGAAGCATTTAGAAAAATTTAATGGAAGACCATTGGCTACGCTCCAGGATGACACTCGAAAAATGTCAGCTTGTAGGTCAGCAACATCTGCTAAACAAGATATTTTCTTAAATAGTTTAAGGTCATCTGCGTAGAGGAGAAATCTTGAGTTTATTATACATTTAGATATATCATTTATAAAAAGAATGAAAAATAGTGGTCCATGGATACTTCCCTGAGGAACACCAGAGGTTGCGGCAAACTTAAATGATTTAACATTATTTATACAGACTAAACATGTCCTGTCCGATAAATAAGACTTTATCCACCTCCAAAAAGATGAATGGAATCCCATTTTTCGTAGTTTCCCGAGTAACAATTTATGAGAACCTCTGTCGAAAGCCTTGGAAAAATCAGTATAAATTACGTCAACTTGATTGCCAGATGCAAATGAAGTTACGCAGTAGTCAGAGAAAATAGCCAGGTTTGAAACTGTTGACCGCCCAGCAACGAAACCATGTTGTTCCGGGATGATATAATGTTTAATCAAAAAACTCAATTTTAGCTAAACAATACTTTCAAACAGCTTAGATATATTTGATAGTTTTGATATTGGCCGGTAGTTAACCACATTGCTTTTAGAACCAGACTTAAAGACAGGGCTGATAGAAGCGATTTTCCAACAGTTAAGGAAATTTCCTTCAACTAAGGATTTATTAAAAATATTGCACAGCGGGGCAGCTAAAGCTTGTGAGCAATTCACAAAAATAACTGAAGCAAAGCCATCAATATCTTCTTTAAAAGATTTCTTCATATTCCTCACCAATGTCAGTAAAGGCGTCAATGGAGTTTTCAAAACTATCATTCGAAAAGTCATTATCAGCAACAAAATTAGATTTTAAGAAATCAGCAAACATATTCACTGTATCAGCAATGTTAACTGAGCGCTTGTCTTTAAAGAACATTGAGGTGGGAATCTGCGAGCCACATCTTTTTGACTGGATAAAGTTCCAAAATGATTTAGGGTTAGATTTGATATTTGATTCAAATCTCAAAATATATTGTTTATATAGAAACTTATTAAGGAAGTTAAATTCTTGCATGAAATGCAAGTACTTTAATTAATGTGCAGGGTCATTTGTTGCCCTATACAAATTAAAAAACTTATTTCGTTGGTTTTTCAGTTTCTTCAGACCTTTTGTATACCACGGTAACTTGTGATTAATTGACGACAAACGCGGAACGCAAGCATCGCATATGGCTAAAACATTACTTTTAAAAAGATTATAACATGTCTCTGCATTATTTCCATCAAATAATGCATTCCAATCAAAGTTTAACAAAAAATTGTTTAAAATATTAAAGTTACAGAGATTGAAATTATAAATTTTTTTATCTGGACCAATATCAAAAAACTCATAAAAATCAATTGTGAGCGTGAGAGCCTTATGATGCATACATGATTTAGATATAGGAAAATTACATTCAGATATATCATACTTAATATTTAAAGAGAAATAAATTAGATCCAACAATTTATTTAAGTTGTTAAAAATATGATTAGCTTGGTGTAAATCAATACTAAAAAGACTATCTATGAAACTGATTTCATTAGATTGGTTGATGTTAGTTGGAGTCAAATCACCAGCAATATGAGTCCAGACAACTTTTGACAGGTTGAAGTCACCTAAATAGCAAAGGTGAGAGTTAACATCCATCGATGAGTTTAAGCTTACATTTTCGACATGTGCAGCATAGATTTCGTCGTTACTATTTGGAGGAATATACGAGGCGCAAATGAAGAGACATCCATGATTAGTGTGTAATTGAATACAAATCTGGTCGAGCAATGAATCGGAATTAATCAGCGGCTGAAGTGAAGAGCAATGAACCCTTTTGATAGCAATGAGTACACCACCCCCACGACTGAGCCCAGTTTTAATTGCATCTCGGTCCTTTCGGTAGACATTAAAAATATCAAGATCAAAAAACTCTCCATCAAAAAACTCCGTGTTTAAGCAAGTTTCAATAAATATATAAACATCAGCCTTTGTTCTAATTCCAGACATGTTTTGGAAGTAACATTTTAAATTTTTTGAATCATTAATATTCAATTGGTTAGTCAGAGCTAATCTACTCTCTTTTTAATTTGCTCCTCAAAAAATTTGTAAACATAGAAACTTTAATGTTCTCTTGCCAAAGCGATGGTTCCAAAATAGCATCAAAGTAATGCTCTGCAACACCGAGCTTAAAAGTAACTCTTTTTAAGTTCTCTGTATTAGCACCTTTTTTTATTAGTTTGTAGCAAACCAGGTCATTTTTAGAAATAGATGAGTGTTTGGCAACATAGTTAATTATGTCTTGTTCAGTAACATTTGGACTGAAAGCACCAATATGAACAAAAGCCATTTTTGGAATAACATTTAGCTCATGTCTATCATTTCGACCAACTACAAATTTAGAACATTGGTTAGATTTTTTATTCTGAACGAACTTCCACTCTTCATTATTAAGGTCTTCATTATTACCAGCAACAACAGCAGAATATGATTGCGTATAATCAGAGACAACAATTGAAGAAGATGTCGACGCAGCAGCACCAACAACATCAACATCAGTTTGTTTGGCAATAGTAGCGACCGGCATAGAGAGCGCAGCATTACCTGAGATCCCTTCTTTGGTAAGAGTATCAACAGCAGGAACAACAACAACAGCATCTTCAACAGCATCAACAACAACAGCTGAAGCCTCTTTAGAGACCGAGCTACCAGCAGAAACCGGTTTCAATTTCAAAAATAAAGATTCAGTTAAGACTCGAAACTCAGCCGAAGCTGATGTCTTTTCATTTTCGCTCGATCGTGATAAAATTCGCTATTAATTTTTTTGGAACTTATTTCAGTTTGTGAGTGATTTAAGTTAAGTGCATCGGTTTCATAAAAATAACAAAGAAAACATTGTATAATATATATTGTATTAAAAATGTCGGAACCAAAATGTAAAATGGACCATTTTTGTAATGTTTGTGGACGTTTCATAGGAAGCGATGAAAAATGTGGCAATGCCTATAAACAATATTTCTCGCAAGAGTTTATCACTGACGTAAACCATGCCCCTAAAAAAGTTTGCTTTAATTGCTATTCAACTCTTATGCAATGGAAAAGTGAAAAGAAGCAGGCTACCCCTTTTGGTATACCAATGATGTGGTTAGACAACAGCCCGCATCAAGAAGAAAATTGCTATGGATGTATCAACTACCATACAACTTTGAATAGAAGGAAAGCAAAGAATAAAACTTATGTAGCAGTGCCAAGCGCCCAATTACCATTACCGCGCTCAGAATTCGTTCCAGTACCAACATACCGAAGTATTGATCTTCGAACAGATATCAGTACTACAACCGCCGCTGCTACATCCATGGATTTCTTCTCAGAATACGACCCTGGTGAAGGTACATCCTATGAAACATCAAAGGACCCAATCCTAGTCACACAAAACCAATTGGATGGAATTGCTGCAAATTTGTGTTTGACTCAGAAAAAATTAGAACTAATGGCTTCATTTTTAAAAGTAACAGCATATCGAAAACGCCAAAAAGAGTCAGAAAAGTTCTTCAATGTGAATGTTGCAAAAAATTTCTCTTATTGCAACGATATTGAAAAGTTAATGGAGACGATAGGGTTAACCTATAAAAAAGATGATTGGCGTTTATTCATCGATAGTTCACTAATCAGCTTCAAAGTTGTGCTTTTGCACAAGACAAATAGAATGCCTTCTGTTCTGATTGCGTATAGCACTGACACTAGTGAAAATTTCGATAATTTGAAACGCATTCTGGAAGTAGTCAAATATAACGAACACCAGTGGCGCATTTGCTGCGACCTCAAAATAGTTCCATTGATTACAGGCTATACAGCATCTGGCCATCCAAAATATCCGTGTTTTTTGTGCGTTTGGGATTCACGATACGGTGAAGGTATTAAAGGAAGAAACCAGTACAAACAGCATAACTGGAATAGTCGCATTGAACGGAAATGGCCTACAAACAATAGGCTACACGAAAGTCTTGTTCCTGAAATGAAAATGTTGTTGCCGTTGCTCCACATTAAGACAAAATTTTTTGAAATGTATCGCAAAAAGACCAGCAGTATTCAACCGCTTAAAAGACATTTTCCCAAGACTAAGTAACGCCAAAATTCAGGAAGGGGTTGTTAATGGTCCCGACATACGGAAACTAATGAGTCGTCAAGATTTTGACCAAGTTCTGACAGACCGAGAATTAAATGCATGGATCGCATTGAAAGCAGTCATTAAAGGACTTTTGGGTAAAGAACGCAAAGACAACTACAGGCAATCTGTTACAAACATGTTGGCAGTTTTGGATGAAATTGAGGTTAATATGTCGTACAAAATTCATCTCTTGCATCAGCATCTTGATCAACTCGCTCAACAGTTGCCAACAGAATCTGATGAGCAAGGCGAACGTTATCATCAAACTGCGCTTTCATTTGAAATAAGGTAACTATAAAGTGTGCATATTTTGGATTACTCACCTGAATCATGAGCAATTCACATCATGAATTACTCTCAGAATCGACCTAACTTTTGCTAACCTGAATTTGTTCCACAGCCATCTTTTTTACTTTTAAAGATATGTTTATGTTTTTGGTGTCATTTAAAAGAAAATTGAATAAATTACAAAATTGATTATAGAAAAAATTTCATTTATTACGCGAAATTCTGAGAAATTTGCACTCAAAGTTGAAATTTGGTAGTTAAAACCGATTGATTTCATCTTCACACGAGCAGAGCTCGGTAACAGTTAAGTCGTTGGCGTTTGTTGATATACCGTTAGAAAGGTGATTTTATTGCCTTTGTAATGAGTTATTAAAATAAGTTTTAGTTTTCCTGCTAGAAACAATAACGTGAATCAAAGTCGTCAAATATTAATTAACCCTGTAGCTCCTAAGAACGTGCAAATAGGTCCCCCTCTCTCGTACGATTTTTTGCTCAGCTTGACATAACCTGTCACCTCCGCAAATAATTACACTCAATTGTGGGACACCCTGTATATATGGGAGATATATAGAAGATATATGTATTATATTTTTTTCACAATAGGGGGGCGTTCAAAATCTTTGAGGTGTTGTAGTGGTACATGAATGAAATAAGGTTGGGAAACACTGGTGTAATGGCATAGTATAAATTTATAAAACTAGTGATGAATTGAATAAATTCATTTAAACTAGCTTACGCAACCAAGTTATCTACTTATTTTTCTAAAGATTTTTTTATAAAATGTTTACCTTAAAAAAAATGTTCCTCATTTGCATTATTTAATAATAAATTATTTAACGCTATAATATCAATATTGATAAAATATTAAAATTTTCTTACCTTATTTCTTTGTTTATCTTCCAATTTTCTGCGCTTTTCGAGCAATTTGAGTTTTCTTGCTTCATCTTTTGCAAATTCACCTAAATCTTTGGTATAACGACCATACATCTGAAAAAAAAACGAAACATTTAAATAAACATAGAAATTTATAGCAATAGATTTTAAAAATATAACGCTTAAAAGATTTTCATGAAACTTTATATGAAAGAGAACTTGATAGCATAAAGTTTTTGACAGTAACTTAAAATCTTGCACTATTATTACAAAATAAAATCAGGGGTAGAATCAGCTAAAGCGATAATTGATAGTCAAAATCATCGCTCTGTTCCATGTAAGGTTGTAATATTGTAAT
This sequence comes from Coremacera marginata, assembly GCA_914767935.1. NCBI lineage: Eukaryota > Metazoa > Arthropoda > Insecta > Diptera > Sciomyzidae > Coremacera > Coremacera marginata. The sequence goes on along the minus strand of OU612043.1, from coordinate 50,430,489 downwards.
ATTGGCAATCACTTATTTCCTATTGATTTTATGCGAAAGCTATTTTATGTATTATTTTTTTTATTTTTATTAATTTATACTTCAAGTTGGGTCAATTTAACTAAACGCCTTCCAGAAACCAGAAACGCCTTCCAGAAATCAGAAGATAGAAAATCCAGAAGATAGAAACCTCAAATAACAGAGGTTTTGAAATAAAATCACTGAGTTTATTTATAACCGTATGATACTTAATTTTTTTTGTCCAATTATAAAATCTGAAAACATGTGGCGCGTGGGCAGGACAGACATATTTTGTAAGAATAGGATAAACGTTGTTACTTTTTTATATCTGGTGTTTTTAAGAGCAGCTGCATTAAATAAATTAATATTAGCTACACACATCACTTCCAATTCAGCATACATTTATATTAAATAGTTTTGTTTACTCTAAAAATGTCAAATTAATTATTAACAGCACAGTAAATATTTGATCGAAACTTAACGAAGAACGAATAGAGAGAAACGGCAAAAAAAAAAATGCAAAGAAAATACAGTCCGTCCTACAAATTTTTCTCCAATTCGTACCATATGCGTACTCACTCACACCAATTGAATCCATGCATTCGTGCTATTTGAACTTCTCTAGTTATAATTTTCAATGATCAATTTAATTATGCATCATACAGGCTTTACGAAAAGTTCATTTTCGAAAAACAGTATGCGTTCCCAAACCCATTTCTCTGTATGTAATCAAAAAGAAAGTGGCACCTTCCCAACTAAGACTAAGCTTATCTATATTCTATATACTATTAATAAATCTGTAGCCACTTTTTATGTTCACTCATCACGTTAAACGACAACTCAGATTTTTATAAAATTTTGTACACATATTTATAGGTTAGCAGAGAGTGCAATAGGATACTTTATTTTAACCCATTAACAACCAATGTTACTATATGGAAACATATGCGTCTCGAATTTTCATTAAATACTGCATAATATTTCAAAAGTTTTAGTGCCAGTTTTTTAAAAAAGTAAAATTAGCATGCAATAATAACTTATTTCTGCTCAATGGCATACATAGTTTTCACCAAAATGTTGCTTCAAGTCTAAAAATGTCTGTTTTTTATGGTTTTCTTTCGGCCCTAATGGATTAAATTGCACTTCGGTTAAACGAGAACAATATCAATAAACGCTTTTAAATTTCCTTCAATTTGATACCAAAATCATGTATGTAGTTTGAAAACTGTGAAAAATTTTAGTACCAGATCTTTTTAGTATTAATTATAAGCTGAGAATGAGAGAAAAACGACTTGAAATTCACACTTTTAGCTTTGAAGGCAAATATTTCAGTCAGTTTGCAATGGATTTCAATAATTTTTTTTGAAAAATGTTGTTTGTTAAAATATCCTTCAAACATAAGTTGAAATTTTTACTAAACCAAAGTATTAATATTTTTAAAAATTTCTTTAAAAAATGTTCAAAAATTTTTAGTTTAAGCCAAAAAATTGGATAAAAGTTGTTTTTGTTGTAAAAAAAATTAAATCCAAAATTTAGGTTTTCGATTTCCTATCAGATGATATAACAATCTTAAGGTTAATAATTTGTAGTATTACTTAAACAATAAAAAATAGTTTTGGTAGCGAAAAATCAAGCCACTATCAATTTTTGAATGAAAACTTTTTGAAAACCCGGCGAAGCGGCGGGTTTAAGCTAGTGCCTAAATAAAAACGGTAAAGAACTACTCGAATACGAAGAAATAGTGAATAATTCAAGAATTTTTAAATAAATCCCAGAATGTATCAAATGAGGAGGACGACTTTTATATGGTAGAAAATCAGATTGAAGAACCATCGGTCGATGAGCATGAAGCTTAAAAACAAGAAATCTTGCTGTGAAGACGGAATTTTTTCAAGTATGGCGGTGAGTCGCTACATAAGCACATGCATGAGCTCATTGGTAGCATATGGCTCTAGTGATAACGCCCCGAAAATCGGGAGTACTTCCCTACTATTCTTTGGAAATCACACTTTCCCATTCACATTGGAGCGAGCTCGTGTCTGAAGTCTTTTTACCATTTTCTCAATTTTAAACGCTAACACTATTAAAAATGTAATAATTTTCTGCATACCTACATGTCATGACTTTTCTAATGATATCAAGTGTTGCTGTAACGTTTGTAGATTTACTGGAATTAGGGGACCCTTACCGGAATAAATATGTAGATATGTATAGCAAGGTAGTTTTATAATACCAATCCGTTAAAAGGGAGATAAGAGAAATTGCAGCAACTATCGAGGAGTATCGCTTTTTCGAGTTACGTACAAGGAATTCACATACTCTCTCAAAATTATTGTTGAAATTCAACATATACGATTGTTAATAAATTTAACAATTGGCACATTCCAGAAAAAGCGATACCAAGGTGCGTTCCAAAAAAAAAAAAAAAAAAATAAAAAGATACAAAACTGATGATAGCAAAAAATTTGGTATGGATGCAGCGCGGGCCAGATGGGCTTCTGTATGAGCGTGCTTGATATAAAGCTTCAACAGCTAGAACAACAAATTAAAAAAAAAGAAAAATTTTGCGTCACGTATGCTAAATTTTTTAAAAATCACTCGAACAATTTTTCTAACTTTTTCTTACGCAAAAATGACGAAAATTTATTTCTTCAAGAGAAAATAAGTTTCTCGCTAGCGAAAATTTTTTTTGTAGCTTAATTATGAAAAAACGAAAATTAACCTCTGCATATCACTTGAGTACGAAAACGTACGTGATGCTCTTTAAAGTTAAACAAATTAATACATATTCAGTTTTTTGAAAGTTTTTCTTCAGAATGGCGTAGAATGGCTTAAAAGGCATTCGGCCCTCGGTCCATCATATATATTTACACTCCCCCCGTTTCTTGTACAGCCACGATTTTGGCTGGATTCCCTGACCATCTTCAGCAAGTTTTGCACGTTTTTTTTATATGAAGCTTTTGTGCTCTCCGCTCCGTGAAAGAGCTCTTCAACTTGATTGGCATTATTTTAATGTTCGCAAAACTTGCTGAAGCTAGTCAGTGAATTCAGACTTACTGAGTAAAAATGCATAAAACAACAAAGTGGAATGTGCCAATTGCCTTGTTTAAGTTTTCTATTGATTTTGAGTATTAATTTTCTCTTTAAAAAGCGACAATTTTTTTTGCACGATTGTTAAATTTATTGTGGGGAACAGGGGGCGAACCTTCACATGGCAACGTGTCTGACCGCCTCAACCTGGCGAGGCCAGCATTATCTATGGCGAAATCGTCTCAAGTCGACTCAAACCTCCAAGTGGTGTTCCTTGGGCAACGGCAAACTGGCATCCGTCAGTTTGACGGCTAATTTGAGCGGCGGGTCGCTCCATAGACCTTAAACATGGAATGTGCGCAGGGTTTGGGTCCCGCCACATTACTACTGCCCAATGAAAACTAAACCAGCCTCGGATAAGAGCCCCATTTACGTTGACGACCACCGCAAACGAAAAACGGACAATAATTTTCGGATATGCACCTGGAATGTCCGGACCCTTACGGTGCACGGTGCCATTATCCAACTGGTGGAAGCCCTCAAAACAATAAAGGCAGACATCACCGCCATCCAGGAAATGCGATGGAAAGGGCAAGGCTGCTCTAAACCATCAGACTGCGACATCTAATACAGTTGCCATGCGGAGAAGCGCGAATTCGGATATGGATTCGTCGTTAGCCGGAAACTACGCCCCCTTGTTTCTTAGATCACACTTGTGAACGAAAGATTGGCCACGATCCGCATCAAGGCAACATTTTTTTTTTCATCAGCCTTATTTGCGCGCACGCCCCGACATAGGAAAAGGACGAAACAGTCAAAGACGCTTTCTACGGTAGTCTTGAGGACGTATACGACCACCTTCCGGTCCATGACGTAAAAATAGTCCTCGGCGATTTTAATACGAAAGTCGGAAGGGAAGGCATCTTTGGTCCCACTGTTGGGGTCAGTTCAGTCTCGGTTATGAGACCTCCACGAGCAGCGGTCTAAGACTGATCGACTTCGCCACGGCGCGAAACATGGTAGTTAGTAGCACCAGATTTAAGCACCTCGACATCCACAAGGCCACCTGGCTGTCCCCGGATCAAAAAACGCGAAACCAAATTGATCATGTTGTAATCGACGGAAGGCATGCCTCTAGTATTCTAGATGTGCGTACATTTCGGAAGAGTCAACATTGACTCCGACCATTATCTTATTGCAGCCAAGATCCGCATGCGATTATGCAATGTGAAGAACATACGCACAGGAATGCAACGAAAGCTAGATGTCGCTAAGCTGCAAGTACAATGGACTGCCGAGGCCTACTCCGCTCAACTCTCGGTTAAGCTCAACCAACCAACCTCTGGACCCGACGACGCCGGCGGACTTTGGGCGCATATATTCATTGGTTTCCGGCAACCGCAACCTCGAAACCAATGGTACGATCAGGTATGTCGCATCGCGACAGCAGTAAAAAACGCCTCTTATAGAAAAACGCTGCAGTCAGCTGCAACGCGAGCCGTGCGAGAAAACTACCGCGAAAAGAGGAGGGAAGAGAGGTGCCTTTTCAGACGCAAGAAAGGGAGCAGGAAAAGCGTGAGCGTAAGGAACTAGACGTATACCAGGGCAAGAAGGATGCACGAAAATTCTATCAACAGGTTAAGCGTCTAACCCAAGGTTTCAAGCCTGGAGCATCCACTTGTAGAGATGAAAATGGAGATCTGAATACGGATACACAGTGTGTGCTGAGATTGTGGAAACAGCACTTCTCCAATTTACTTACTGGCGACGATTCCACCAATGCCGCCCATGGAGAGCGCAGTTCAGTGCCACCAATCAACGATGACGAAGTGGAAGTATCACCACCTAGCCATGAAGATGTTCGAGTTGCTATCCAATGACTCAAAAACAATAAAGCAGCGGGTGCTAACGGCCTGTCAGCTGAATTGTTTAAAACCGGCGGCGCATGCATCAGCTCATCAGCAAAATATGGCTAGCAGAAAGCATGCCCGACGATTGGAACCTCAGCGTACTGTGCCCTATACTTAAGAAAGGAGACCCAACAATCTGCACCAGTTATAGAGGTATCAGTCTTATTTCCATCGCATATAAGGTTCTCTCAAGCGTACGGTGTGAAAGATTAAAGCCGATTACAAAAACACTGATTGGACCTTATCAGTGTGGTTTTCGACCTGAAAAGTTAACCATAGACATGATTTTCACGCTACGTCAAATCCTGGAAAGAACCCACGAAAATCAAATCGACACACACCATCTCTTTGTCGATTTTAAAGCTGCGTTCGATAGCCCGAAAAGGGATTGCCTATACGCAACAATGTCTGAGTTCGGTATACCGTTCGGTATACTACTTTGCAGAATGACGTTGAGCAACACACGCAGCTCCGTCAAGGTAGAAAATTACCTCTCCGAAACCTTCAATACCGAAAGAGGTTTCACGCAAGGCGATCCACTGTCTTGCGATCTCTTCAAGATCATCATGGAGAGGATCGTACGAAAGGCCGGTGTGCATCGTAATGGCACCATTTTCTACAAAGGTGTCCAGCTCCTTGCGTACGCTAATGATATTGATATTGTCGGCAGAACCAAGAGAGGGAGTTAACGCTGCTTTCGCCGCTATCGAAAAGAAATCAGCCAAAGTGGGTTTGACGATAAAAGAGGGTAAAACAAAGTATATGCTGTCTACAAACAAGGGAGCACGGCGTCTAGACTTACATCCGGCAGCTATAACTTTGAAGTAGTCAAGGAGTTTGTATACCTTGTCACCGCCATTAATAACAACAACGAAGTCAGCCTGGAGATAAAGCGAAGAACAATAATTGCTAATAGGTGCTACTACGGGCTCAGTAAGCAACTAAGTTCCAGAGCCCTCTCTCGATCGACAAAACTAACACTCTACAAGATGCTCTTATGGCTTTATGGCGCTGAGGCATGGGTAGTTTCGCAAGCTGACGCACTTGGTGTATCCGATTGGAGAAGGCGCGCGCAAAGCAGAGGCGCCTGGCGAGAGCTGATGAGGTGGGCCGAAACCCGGACACGGGCTGTTACGGCCACCTAAGTAAGTGAGTAAGTATTAAGTATCTTTTCTGTACTAAGATCATAAAATGATTGACAAATATATTTAAAAGAATCGCCATTCCTATCTAAGGCCTTTACAAACGGTTTTATATGCCCATGTTTAATGTGTTGTGGTGGAATGATAATTTTTTCTCGTCTTATCAAAGGTTCATGAACGATGCTAATTTTTCCTACAGTCATGTTTATTCTTGATGTCCAGTCTTTTCTATTCCAGTGTTTAATTTTTGCACGACTGTCACACACACAAAGAAAACAAGGATATTTAGTGTATACACTTTGCTGACCCAATAAAAATTTACCATTTTTAAATCTACACAGACGGACCACTGATGTTGATCATATGAAATTTTGTCTAAAACGAACGTTTTTATTGTCTTCCATAAGTTTAGTCTAGGGAAATAGGGTTTAGTCTAGTCTATTAGGGAAATTTATGTTTTGTACATCACTTTGTATGGGAGGTAGGCGTACTTCCCGGTCCCATCACGCCAATTTTATACACATCATACAACCACTATAAACAAAACATAAAACCAATATTTCAAAAAAATCGCTTCACTAATAAGGGAGAAAATGAGAAAACCTTTCACTTATAACCATACAACATACAATTTTACAGCACCTTGTGAATTGCCTAATGCTAAAACACGTAATAAAAATAAAATAGACGACAAAACAACGCATTTAAAATTAAAAGGCATTTGTAATTTTGCGAATTAATAAAATTAAATTAAAAAATTTCACACATATTTAAGTCAAAGCATATAAACAAAAAAGTTACTCATACGCCCCGATGTATGGCAGACATAGAAATTACTTTTAATGCACAAAAATGCATAAGAAATTTATTAGCCGCAGAGAAACTAACTAAAATGTAGAACTCAGCCTTGACCATACACAAAACAACTTAAATGCAAAACAAAAAAAAAAAAAAAAATCAAGCCAAACATAAATAATACAATGTAAACATCATTGCATTTCCTTGCAGACGAAAACATAATGAGCGATAAATAAAAATCGATGCAAACACAAAAACTAAAATATTCAACAATAGTACAAAAAAAAAAAACAAATAAACACAAATACAAAAATAAAACAACTACATAGTTTATTTTTCTCAACGCGATAATATTTACAACTACATTATAGTAAATTTCATATTATTTCAAAAACACTTTGTCTGCGAAGCTAATTCAGACTATTTCATTACAACAACTCGTAAAACTCGCGTGTTCTCAAAGATCGAGAAATAAAAATAAACGTCATTTTATTTTATAGTGTTAATGTGCAAATAAGAATGCAGCCAAAAAAAAAACTATTTTTAAACTGTCTGCCAACGTTTTGGCGATAGTTACCGGGCTAAAAGTCAGACAGTCTCAGTGATTTATTCTTTTTTTTTTTTTTTAATGAATTTCTTTTTTTTTCCTACAATATTTTTGTTCTGTTTTTCAAAAACAAAAGTGAAATTTTTATACATAATTATAATTTTTTAGTACTCTGCTATTCATCATTAAAATTAATTTTCTTTTAAATATTGACATTTGTTTGTTTTATGCATGCTTCAAAGAGATCAAACGTTTTAATGACCTATAATTTAATGACCTATAAACAATTTCTGAATATGAATGAAATGAAAATATTAAATTTAATGTTTAAAACAAATGCCTAAGAAAACTTTTGCGATTTTTGCTTAACCCTTCGTGGGACCCTAAGGTCCGTAGGGACTTTTTCGATTTTGAATCGCAAATTACTCCTATTTTGGCCACTACGACCCCGTCCCAAAGTTACCATGTATTCCTGGAACATTTAGTTCTGCGTCTTTTACGGGTTCGATCATTAAAATCGGACCAGTGGTTACCGAGATCTAAGGATTTACTTTTACTGCCTACGAGAAAGGTCCCTAAAGTTCCCTGGGACATAGTATGAAAATTAAGCAAATTAACGGTATTACTTCGTGGAATTCATTGTTTTATGGCTCAAAATTGCAGCTCCGGTTAGGTTTAAGGTAAAATACGACCCAAAGAATGGCAACCACTGACACCCAAGGAGTTTGATGCGTTCCTGGCAATGCTTATAGCTTCTGGCCTATATAAGTCAAACAATGAACCAGCTTACTGCCTATTTGATACAAATCATCCACCAATCTTGAGAGCTGTAATGTCATTCAAAAGATTCAAACTGCTATTGAGGTACATACGATTTGACAACGTGAACACACGCATGGAAAGGTCACAGAGCAGCAAAACGGCAGCAATTGATGATATTTGGCTCATGCTGCAAGCTAATTTGGCAAGTCGGTACGAACCACATGATGCTCTAACAGTAGATGAACAACTGTTTCCATATAGAGGACGGACATCATTTACACAGTTCATTCCATCAAAGCCTGCAAAATATGGAATAAAGGTGTGGTGGATATGTGATGCAAAAACCAAATATCCGCTCAAAGGTATCATATACTCTGGAAAAGCACCAGGACAGGAGCGTGAAACCCAGCTGGGCTACAAAGTGACAATGAAGCTCGCGCAGAAATACTTATTTACTGGCCGCATTGTGTATGCAGACAACTTCTTTTCGTCTCTTGAATTGGCTGAAAACTTGATTACCCAAAGAACAGCATATGTTGGTACCTTACGCACAAATAAAGCTTGTATTCCCAGTGAGTTTAGGAAGAATCGCAATCGCCCAATTGATAGTACATTGTTCGGCTACCATGACAACAACGTTGCGCTATGCTCATATGTGCCGAAGAAAAATAAAGCAGTGGTACTCATTTCAACAGCACATTATACAAACGCCGTCGAAGGAGCACATAAAAAACCAATGGCCATTGCGGATTACAACAAAAATAAAGCTGGAGTGGACACGATGGACCAAATGCTAGGTACATACACGTGTAAAAGAGGTACTAAACGCTGGCCACTGGCCATGTTTTATAATATTGTGGACGTTGCTGCATTGGCGTCATTTATCGCCTATAATGACCTCAATCCGAGCCAGAAAAGCGACAGGAGGCGGTCGTTCTTATACAAATTAGTTCAGCAGTTGGCTACTCCCGAAATCGAAGAAAGGGCGCTCAATAATCGTATAACCCGCTACCCCCATATCAAGAGAGCTATGATGGACTACAACGTCATACCACTAGAAGAGAGCATTACAAGCGAAGCACCACCAATCCAACACAGGGATCAACGGAAAACTTGCTATTTATGTCAACAACACAACAACAGGCAACGTAAAACAAGATTTGCATGCTGCGATTGCAGGAAGTTTGTTTGTATGGAGCATTCAGAGGAGATGCACCGTTGCATGCCGTGCAAAACGTCCAGGATTCAGCGAGCAGAACAATAAAATAATATTAGATTAAGACTATATCTCAATAAAAATAATTAATATTTAATTTAAAACCAAAATTTGCCCGTGTTCAATCATTTTTAGTGCATTTTATAGGCAATTTTCATATTATGTCCCAGCGGACCTTAGGGACCTTTGACGTATAATTTACTTAGGGTCCCACGAAGGGTTAAGGGGTTACATGACATGGGCAGTTTTTTTAAATCTACTTTTTTTTTTAATAATTTTGTATTTTAGTAAATATTCTTAAGATTCTAAAGAAATTTCTAAGATGGAAAAATTCCTACGGGCTCAAAAGTTACAGCCGGATTAGTGAGAGCGCATTTTTAATTTTTGCGCTACCTACGTACGGCAGCTGGTATATAATAGTTTCACTTGCTACCTGACTTTTGGTGGTTGTTATTTAGTACCTACTTGAAGGGTGAAGCCCGAATTGCTAAACGATTGCAAAAAGCTATAAGAAACAGCACAACACAAGATAACGAAGGCATGCAGTACGAAGCAGGCATGGCAGATTGAAGGTAACCTTTTTTTTTTTTTGTTCACAAACTTTGAATGCGTTTATCTCGAAACCATGTTTTTCGTACTGGTTGCGGCACAAGCGGGTTCATTTTTTGACGAATTTTTTTTTTTTGTATTTTTTTAAACTTGATTCGCTATCGTATGACACGAGCTTTTTTTTGAAATTTTTTCAATATTATTAATCAATATTATTTTCGAAAAAACACACTTTCAAATTTGGAACATCACCAAAAATTAAAAAAAAAATTAAAAAAAAAAGCTCGTGTCATACGATAACCAATTTTGTTAAGATTTAAAAAAGTCATTTTTTTCCAGATCGGACAATTTTTGCAACTCCCAGCGCTGCAACCACGACGAGGCCCCGTTTTTTTCTCTGCCGCCAGTTTGGAGCTCTATAAAACCATGTTGGAGTGAAAAATATATTTTTTTGAATTTATTTTTTCTTGTAATTTGTTCAATTCTCTACAATAATAAAAAAAATTTTGGAAAAATGTTTGTTTTTGACTGAGTTATGAATTTTTAAAAAAATGTCTGTTTTCTTTGCCGCGAATGTCATGTCCCACCTTAAAAATGTTTCGGTATACGAGTAACTGTCATAAGACAAAAAATAATCACTAAACTCTCTTAATTTTTAAAAGTGAAAATAAGCGAAAACATAAAAACAAAGGAGTTGTTTAAAAATTTAATTTTTGTGTTGTACGAGTTGTGTTGTAAAATTTGTAAGTCAAGTGAGTTAGGTACTGAAGTTGCTATGCGAGTTAGTTGCTACCGTCGCACATTGGTTTAAAAATGGAAAAAATACCAAAGATCATGAACTCTTTTGTTAAATTTTTTCTTTACTTTGTCTGAAGAATTGTCTTATTAGCAAGATTTCAAAATATTTACGAAAAATATTTGCAGATTTTTTTGTGGAGACGCATTTAAAGTAGAAAATATTGCCACAAATCGATATTTAAGACTTTCAACTACTTTCGGAGTTATAGCTTCTGTTGTAAGCATGCACAATAGGAGCAGGTCAACAGATCAACAGATTAAAGCTGATCTAAATCCTGATCTAATCCCAAATTTATTTTGAATTTTTTTTATAGCTATGTCTTTAAAATGTCGTCATCAACGGATATTTTAAAACTCAAACTCTTTTTAGAGTTTTATCTACGTACATTTGCTAGCGAGCACAAGTCAAGGGAATGGCGAAAGTTTTCTTGTAACATTTTGCAGACCTTATTTTTACACCCCAACGCGTACTGCGTAAGGGGTATATTACCTTTGTCATTCCGTTTGTAACGCCAAGAAGGAGGCGTGGTAGGTATAGAAAAAAATATATATTTTTGATCAGCATCATCTCCTGAGTCGATTTCCTTGTGTCCATCTGTCGACACGATTACAGCCGTAATTTCAAAGCTGTCCCGATTAAATTTAAAATATAAGCTTATTTTTAAAAAAGGAAGATCAAGATCGAAAATGGGCCAAATCGGAGGAAAACCACGCCTACCTCCCATACAAATTAATTTTATTATAACCGTAAAATGTTTTTAAAATCCACAAAAATTGCTTTTAAAATCCACAAAAAGCTTTAATCTTCAATCTGAGTCCTGGCTCTGAAATTGGGAAAAATCGGATGAAAACCACGCCTACCTCCCATACAAATTGTGTTTATTTTAAATGCAAAATCTATTAAAAATCCACAAAAATTAAAAAAATGTCTTAAAATTTTGCACATAAACTTTTATATTTAATATAAGCCATACCTATGATATATGGCAAAATCGAATGAAAACCACGCCCACTTCCCATACAAAGTGGCTTTATTTTAAACGTAAAATCTCTTAAAAATCCACAAAAATGAAAGAAATGTCTTGAAATCTGACACGTATGCTTTGATATTCAATATAAATCCTTACTATAAAATTTGGAAAAATCGAATGAAAACCACGCCTACCTCCAATACAAAGTGACTTTATTTTAACAGTAAAATCTCTTCAAAATCCACAAAAATAAATTAAATGCCTTGAAATTTTGCATGTAAGGTTTGATCGTTAATATAAATCATAGCAATGAAATTAGGAAAAATCGGACGAAAACCACGCCTACCATCCATACAAAGTGGCTTATAGTAACCGTAAAATCTCTTAAAACGCTGCTCAAATTAAAGAAAGGTCTTGAAATTTTCCACATAGGCTTTGATATTTAATGTTGACCATTACTATGATATTTAACAAAATCGGATGAAAACCACGCCTACCTCCCATACAAATTGGCTTTATTTAAAACGTGAAATCGTTAAAAAATAAACAAAAATTAAAGAGATGTCTTCAAATTTTGCACATGAACTTTGATATATATTTGGCAAAATCAGATGAAAGCCACGCCTACCTCTAATACAAAGTCACGTCATCAAAATAGAAAAACTTTCTTTTTCCAAACTCCACTCACATCGTTTATCCAACACATATCAAATTTTGAACATATATTCTATATGCACATATGATGTAATATGAAGTCCTTAGACTTGGAAAATAGGCGTGGCATCTTACTTTAAATCGAACTTTTTCAACACCGCGTGTCAGACATCCAGAAAATTTTGCACATATTATCCAAATTTAATTTGAGAAATCTTACGAGTAAGTTTATAAAAGTGGGCAGTACTAGACAGGGGGCGTGGCACTTTATTTTTAAACTAGCTCTATCTACTCCGTTTGTCCGATTTCAACCAAATTTGTTACATATATTCTTGAGCATAATTAGAGGTTTTAAGCCTACAAAAGTGGGTGGGATTGGACAAGGAGCGTGTCAATTTAATTCCAATTGAACTCCCTATACACCGTTTGTCCAACTTAAACCAAATTTTGCACACATAATATTTGGCATAAGGATCAGTCTTTAGTTTATAAAAGTTGGCGATACTACACAGGAGACGTGGCACTTTATTTTTAATCTATTTCACCGTTTCTCCGATTTCAACCAAATTTTGCACATATGTTCTTTAGTATACGTAATTAGAAGTTATGAGCTTATAAAAGTGGGTGGGATTGGACAAGGGGCGTGTCACTTTTAATTCTAATCGAACACCTTCTACACCGTTTTTCTGATCTCAAACAAATTTTGCAAATATATTCTTTGAAGTAATGAGCTGATAGTAATCTAAAAATTGGTCGGAATTAGACAGCGGCGTGCCACTTAAATATAAATCAAACTCCTTCTATAGCCTTTGTCCAACTTCTTCCAAATTTTCCGTATTCTTTGGAATAATGAGCAGTCAGAAGTCTAGAAAATTCGCTCGAATTGAACGGGGCATGGCACTTTAATTTTAAACGAAATTGTTTTAAGCCGTTGGTATGAATTGCCACATACCAATCAGATTTTTCACATATATTCTCTAGCAGTCTACAAATTAATCTATGTGGCAGCTAAGGGTAAAATAAAATTAAGCGAATAACACAAATATTTTTGCAGATAATAAATAAACATTTTATAGACAGCTAAAGACTTCGAATATACATATATATATATATATACGGGGCATTTTAGCTTCGGTACCCTGTCGAAGCTCCATTCCTTACTAGTTTTTAAATTAATTTGTAGTTACTAAGTAAGAAATAATCTATATTATTTATTTTTATTTTTTTATGTGGGATAACATTTTGACGCGCGGTTTGTACGAGAGTCTTTTTCGCAAATTCTTTAGAGCACATGCAACGTTTTGCATCACTTTTTGGGGTATACCTACAGCCTTTAATATTCATCGCACAAAGATAAAAAATATGCCAAAATATCAGTTACATGCCGAATATAACGAATATCTAACTTTGGATTTTGTCACTTCTTTTTTTTAGATAAAGGCAAAACAACAAAATCTAAGAAGAAAAATTCACATTTTCGTATAAGAATGTTTTGTTGTTATGTTATGCTTATGTAGTAGTTATGGTTGTTGGTTTGGTTCGTGCCAAAATCACTAACGCAACAATGTGTCGCTTGAGCAAACTAATCGTTTTGCGAATATTTCTCAGTAACTGTTTGTGTTATTGTTATTGTTATTGTTATTGTTATTGTTATTGTTATTGTTATTGTTATTGTTATTGTTATTGTTATTGTTATTGTTATTGTTATTGTTATTGTTATTGTTATTGTTATTGTTATTGTTATTGTTATTGTTATTGTTATTGTTATTGTTATTGTTATTGTTATTGTTATTGTTATTGTTATTGTTATTGTTATTGTTATTGTTATTGTTATTGTTATTGTTATTGTTATTGTTATTGTTATTGTTATTGTTATTGTTATTGTTATTGTTATTGTTATTGTTATTGTTATTGTTATTGTTATTGTTATTGTTATTGTTATTGTTATTGTTATTGTTATTGTTATTGTTATTGTTATTGTTATTGTTATTGTTATTGTTATTGTTATTGTTATTGTTATTGTTATTGTTATTGTTATTGTTATTGTTATTGTTATTGTTATTGTTATTGTTATTGTTATTGTTATTGTTATTGTTATTGTTATTGTTATTGTTATTGTTATTGTTATTGTTATTGTTATTGTTATTGTTATTGTTATTGTTATTGTTATTGTTATTGTTATTGTTATTGTTATTGTTATTGTTATTGTTATTGTTATTGTTATTGTTATTGTTATTGTTATTGTTAGGTCATGCTGAGGGCGCAAAAAAAAAAAAACAAAACCAAATGTCCATTTCAGCTCTTGAAAGGACTTTAACCGATCTTCTTATGATCAATAGTGTTGTGAAAGGTTTGAACACAAATGATCGAGAACTGGTCCTACCAGCTTTGTGCCGAATCCGAACGGCTTATTTTCTCAAGAAGCTTTTCAAAACCGTTTTTAACTCTCTGAGGTTTGCCATTGTCTGCAAAGAAGTGACGGCCGAACAGAAAAATTAATTCAATTGAAAAAACTTTCTGTCAGGCGGGGGATTCGAACCTGGGTTCTCTGGCGTATGAGCCACACACTCTACCCACTACGCCACGGCAGGGTACCGAAGCTAAACTACCTCCCCGCGGCCCTTTTGAAGTATATTCGACATTTTAAGCCGTCTATAAACTGTTTATATACAATATAATCTGCAAAAATATTTGTGTCATGCATACGCTTCATTTAATTTTACCCTTAGTTGCCACATAGAGTAATTTGGAGTAATTATGCTAAAGAATATATGTGTAAAATTAGGTTAGTATGTGCAAATTCATACCACACCGTGAAAAAAAGCTATAGGTAAATCACCTAAGACGGCATGGTTAAAGAAAATTGTATGGGAATTATAAACTTATGCTTATTCACCTAAGCAATTTATTGTTTAATACATTGGTTTGAAAGCACATGCTTCGATACCTTGCCAAAAAAAATATTTGATTCACCTAAGCCCAAAATCTAAAAATATTAAATTAAAAAACAACTAGCTTAGTTTTGAGCTATTTTCTGCAAAAAAAAAACACAGCTGCGACATTAGACACACGAGAGAAGGATAGATTGGATAATTTTTTATTTTATTTATTTTTTGTATTTATTATTTTATTATTTATTATTTTTTTGTAAGAAAACCACTTTTAAATTCAAAAATAACATAAAGTACATTAAAAAACACACGTTAATATTCACACCAGTAAATTTTATTACATTTCATCAACAAAAAAAAAGGAAAAGAGAAAAAAAAAATTCTTTGCCCGCCGCACAGTGTCACCATTTGCCGTTTGAGCGCTCGAAACAAATAAAAAATTGAAAATTTTAAACTTTTTCTTTATTCTAAGTCAAAATTGAATGAACTTTTCAAATTCGTGGTCGTTTTTTTTTTTTATCTATAACACTTCTTTAGATATATGGGTCGAAAGTTTAAACTTTTTTGTTCTTTGCGCAAATTTTTCACATTCAGAATTTTCTTTCAAATTTGAAATGGTCCTGTAAATAAACGATTAGAAATATTTGATTGCTGTTTTTTTCCTGAACATGGGTATTGTAATCACTAAAATTTTCATATCGTTACTGTTTGACCACAATGTTATGGCTATGTTATGGCTATCAGTTAACATTTATTAAGGTAAGTAAGGATAAAAAGTAAAGATTCCAAAAGATTCGTGAATGACATGCATAACATGAATCCTTGAAGTATCCTCTTTACATCCATATATGATAGTCTGCCGGGTGTCTGCCGGGTGTTGAACAAACTTGTCACTTGAAGAAAAAATGACGATGTTTCCTGATATGTATTGTGTTTTAATAATTTACTTATGTACTAAACAAAATAGTATAACGTAGAGTTGTATGCACTGTCTTCTTTTTTTTTTTATACTTTCTAAATATGACAATGTAGCGGCCGTGGCGTAGTGGGTAGAGTGTGTGACTCTTACGCCAGAGAACCCAGGTTCGAATCCTCCGCACCTTCGGAGGTTTTTTTTTTTTTTAATACATAAAAAGAAATAAAAAACTAGTAAGGATGGAGCTTCGGCAGGGTACCGAAGCTAAAATACCGACCCGCGGCCATATTGAAGTATATTCGAAGGCTTTAGTCACGACTTACACGATGACATTCAGTTTTATATATACGTATTAACGAAAGTTTTCCTATTTTGATGACGTCACTTGGTCGTAGAGATGGTTCATATTATATATTTAAACTAATGTGCAAAATTTCAAGACATTTCATTAATTTTCGGCAGGGTACCGAAGCTAAAATACCGACCCGCGGCCATATTGAAGTATATTCGAAGGCTTTAGTCACGACTTACACGATGACATTCAGTTTTATATATACGTATTAACGAAAGTTTTCCTATTTTGATGACGTCACTTGGTCGTAGAGATGGTTCATATTATATATTTAAACTAATGTGCAAAATTTCAAGACATTTCATTAATTTTTGTGGATTTTTAAGAGATTTTACGTTTAAAATAATGCAAATTTGTATGAGAGGTATACGTGGTTTTCATTCGATTTTGCCAAAAATCATAGTGGTGGTTCATGTTATATATCAAAGCCTATATGCAAAATTTCAAGACGTTTCTTTAATTTGAGCAGATTCTTAAGAGATTTTACTTTTAAAATAAAGCAACTTTGTATGGGAGGTAGGCGTGGTTTTCAACCGATTTTTCCAAATTTCATAGCCAGGATTAAGACTGAAGGGCAAAGCTCATCTGCATTTCAATTACAAGGCATTTCTTTAATTTTTGTGAGTTTTAAAGACATTTTACTGTTAATATAAAGTCACTTTGCATGGGAGGTAGGCGTGGTTTTCGTCCGATTTGGCCCATTTTCGAACTTGATCTTCCTTTTTTAAAAATAAACTTATATTATAAACTTATAAGGCTGTAATCGTGTCGACACAAGGACAGACAGACGAACACACGGAAATCGACTCAGCAGATGATGCTGATCAAAAATATATATATTTTTCTATACCTGCCACGCCTCCTTCTTGGCGTTACAGTACGCGTTGGGGTATAAAAATATATTTTTTTAATTTTTTTGGTTAAACACTTCTATAAGCCATTCTAAAGGAGTGCTTATAGCAGGCCTCTTAAAAGCAAGGAGAGCGGAAGGCCTGGAAAATTTGGCCATTTCATATAAAAAAGTATATGGGCTTGGATATGAGCGTGGAAGGAGTACGAAATCCATTAGAAGCCCTGTTAGTAGCGCTTCGAAACCCTGTTTTAGCCCACTGGGTAATTTTAAAAAAAAAACGGTGTTGTTGATAAAAGAAAAATTGTGTGTTGTTGCCGATTTCAGTCAAACAAATCACAAAACGGGAGGCGGCGGCAGCTTCAAAAAAAGGAAAGTAAAAAACTTAGTTATATTTTTGAAATTCAATTTTTTTTTTTTTTTTTTTAAAGAAGTGTATAAAAAATTACCAAATACTTGGTTAATTTATCAGACAAAATTGGCAAGTCAACATGTAAAACTTAGGCGTTTTGATGAAGTACTTGGGAGGCTGAAAACTGCCAAAGCCATCTTATAAATTATACTAGGTTTTTTTTGCAATTTAACATAAGCTTTTTTCTCGGTGTGTAGTAATTTGAAAATAAATGCTGCTTATAAAAATTCTTTAAAATTTCGAAAATAATAACGCTTTGCTATAAATTTTGACTAAACTACATTTGAATGAATTTTCAATAAAGAAACAACGGTCGAATAGCACCACTCAAAAAGGGGAGAGATTTCAAAATTGCTTGAATAAAAGATATAAATTCATTCGTTTTGGGTTTGAAAATTTTTAATTAAAATTAACAAAAAAAACACAGCACAGAGCATAAAAATGCCACTTGAATGTATGCCGTCTATGCAGGTGTGTGTGTTTGCATATATGTGCTAGTGTATTTTTGGGCGATCATGCTAGCCGTTTGGCTCTTGGGAACTTCAGTGTCACTGTCGTGTACTTGCCACTGGCCTCAAGACTGTGACGCATTGGCGCGATATCAAGAAAAACAAAGAACCAAAGAGGAAAACAAAATTTTTTTTTTATGATCAACACACAAAAAACTAAAAGCAGCAAAAATTAAAATACAATGCATTTGAGAATGCGTTTTACTAATAAATTCGAGGTATATAAGCTGTGTTAAGGTAAATAATGTCTGCCACAACTTACATAGTAGAAAGCCTCGATTTCAATTTCAACCTGATTCTTGTTCTCATTGTTAAAATCGATGCTGGGTCTACGAAGATCATCGTTGTGTGACTCCTCGGCTTGCTGTTGCAGCAGCTCCTCTTTGCTTATCAGCAACTCCGGTTCGAAGGCATACTCACGAATATATTCATCCTCTTCGTCCTGTTGCCCTTTAAACATGTAGAGCAAACAAAGCGAACTGCAGGATAACACACTGGTTGCTCCAAGATCCTTGATAGTTATACACTTGCCTGGCCTAGCCTGGCTTGCCTTATGAAAAGTTGCATAAAAATGTTGCAATTATTTTATGCTAACTACTTAATTATTGCAACATTGTAATAATTTCAATGCATATGATTTGATTTGTTCTTTGCAAGTATTTCTTAGATACGCGCACGTTGTTTGGCATTTAGCTGTGCCCACAAATACACTCAAACCGTCAGTCACGCGCTCGTTTTTGCGTGTGTCACACCCTGTACAATCTGCTGTGTCGCATTTTGAGACTCTATCACTAAAGGATAAAATCACAGCAATTGCAGTGAATGCGAATTATAATTTCAATTATCTAGATAAAATTGTTTTTTTTTTTTTTTTCTTTAAATCAACACTCCCCGGTTCTAGCGAGATGGCGAATTTATTTTAAACAAAAGATCAACAATAAAATGGCTCATTATTCATTATATCTGCCTTATTTATTGCTAGATTAAAAAAAAAGCACTCAAACCGTTAATTTTTTGCTAATTAAAAAACTCAGACATTTGATTGATTTGTGTTTTGGTTTTTCTTTTTTTTTTTTTTGTTCCTCGAGCAAAAACTACTTTATTTTTTTTTTTTTTTTTTTTATTCCATTTCGATTATTAATTAAACAAAATTTTCTTCGTTAGTTAACGAGAACCACGTTCTAATGAATGCGAAAACTTTTTTGAAACTGAACGCAAGCATTTTGCAGAAAATGAAATATTTTATTTGTTGTCTACTTTCGACAAATTATTCTATATTTAAGAGGTGGCCAAGGGTATGACAAAGAAATTGTTAAACATTTTTGCGACTGCAATTCGTAAAATTTTGTTTACATAGCAATTCTTTCGTTTATTCTATACAGCTGTTGTAATGACACTTTGTTTTTGTTGTTGTTTTTTTTTTTTCTTAAAAAAAGTTTCCCTTCTTTAACTACTCAAAATTGTATTTTATGAAGCAGACTGAAAAAATGTAAAAACTTTATCTGGTCACCTAACTTATTTTGCCCTTTACCTTTGAGAAAATATTTTTTTGGTTTTTCTTCAAGAAAACAAAACATATATTAAAAAAAAAAAAAAAAAAAAAAAACATGGAAATAATCCGATTATTACAAACGGTTAAATAATAAAAATACTTTTTTTTCCTGTATTTCTTGTCTTTCTTTAAATATCAATAATTTTTCATTTATGAATAGACAGTGCATAAATATAAACATACCAGGTAAAGCACAAAAAACATTGTCGGAATAAAAATGTATAAATAAACAGTAAAATGAGGAAAATATCAATCTTTCATTTTTATATCTATCATTCGTATAGTACATATTTTTTAAAGCAAAGCGATAAAAACATACCAACTTTTAATAGAAAAATATTTTTGCATTGACAAATCTGTTGAAAGATATGCAATTAGTTTTTTATTTTTTATTCTATTCCTATAAATGTTAGAAGATTTTTGGTTGTTTATAAATCAAGTTTAGCCGTTAAAGATTGACTTTGAAATAAATCAACTCTTGTAAGAGAAAATTTCAAAAATCTATAATGATCTTTTTTTTAAGAGAGGAAGCTAACAGTGACGCACGTTGGGGAAAAATGAACAAAAACGCGCGCATAGAGGTAAAAAAAATTATGTGTTGAAATTGTTTTTTTTTTTATTTTAAGATTTTGCATACCTTATCTGACCAGATATTCTGACCCAAATATTATTATGGGTCTTACCGTTTTTTTTCTTTTTAGAAAATTGAAAAATGAGTTTAGAAAATTGCCCACAAATTGATTACTTCTTAATGGAAACAAATGAAAATGCCTCCATATAATCAATAAATATAAATCTATAATTTGGCATATTTTAAATTAATTTGGAAGGCCTTTACGTATATCAAAGGATATACTTCATCAAGAAACCACTACTAAAAAAAGAAAATAAAATAGCAATTTTCTTTTGTATATAACTTCTACAGGTAATCGCGGGTAGTCCTCAAACCAACATTGCAATAACTACTATCTTCTACGAAGACAATGGTTCCAATTTTGTCTGCCCATACGTGCCCATATACGTTTTATTTGTAAATGAAGAACTGTCTAAAAATCAAGTTGAAACAAGTCATTATTTAATTATATTCTTAAATCTATCTTAATTAATTATAACTACTCTAATCTAATTTATAGTAACTTTAACTACTTCAATTACTTCATGTTAATTCACCTTTCAATTAAATTTCTTTTTCATGATAGTAGGCAAGCATTACTGTAGGAACCTATAAATAGCCTACATTCTCTGAAAATATGATTTCAGAGTTGACATCTAATAGAAAATCTGCAAGTGCTCTCTATTATGATCCGTTTTTCTTTCGTAGTCATTCGCAAAATTGGCTGGTTTTGACAATTATGGGTACTGAGAAGAGAGTGCGATCAGCCCTGCGACAACCTTATAAATCAACCTTGATTCAATCTTTTAAATATTTTTTGGAGAAACACTTCAGACCTGAAGACAAGATTGGAAATTTCTGCCAAATTAATTTTTCGTTTTCAATAAAATTTTTTCACAAAAAGCAAATTCTGAGCAACCCACTTTTTATTGATGCTATCGAGAAGTCCTCCTATCAGGACCTTGAGAAGAAGTCAGAGGAACTTCCCCATCGTATGCACCGAATCCTTGATACCGATCCACCAGTTTGCTGCATAACCTTCTAAAAGTAAAGGCATGCCGCGAATTGCATCTTCATCAGAGATGCGCTCGATGTCTTTATACACAGATATCGCCGAAATAAACTCTTCTACAGCAGCCTGCTCCCGCTGTCCTCGAAAACGTGAAAACGAAAAATCTGGAAAATGATCCAAATTTTGATGAATTCGTTCCAATTGCCGCGAGGATTTGCTTAAACTGGTCCTCGGAGAATGTTGCCATGGTAGTATTTTGATTTGCAGCAGTTTCTTCTTCTTGAATAGTTGAAGTAATTTGCGAGATGGAGCGATTTACTTCGGGATGATTTCTTGATTCTTCCCTGTCTTGCAGCGAATTCTGATCCATCGAGTTGGGCGCCAATACTCTTATCAACGAAGTGTTTCTGAGGTATGGTGTTCCACGTAAGATTATAAGTGACAATGGTGTTCAATTCGTGTCTGCAATTATGCAAAAGGTGATGTTTTGCTTAGACATACAGCAAATATTCACACCATTATATCATCCAGAGGCAAATCCAGTCGAAAGAAACAATCGTGACTTGACAAACACAACTATCAATTCTCGTTAGCAACGACCATCACTCATGGGCGGATAAACTTTCACCCATACGTTTTGCTATGCACACAGATAATTGCCAAAGCACTGGGTATTCGGCAGCATACCTTACTTTTGGGCGAGAGTTGCGTACAATTGATGACGTACAGCATGATTTAAGAGCAATCGTTAAAGCAGAAAATTTCATTGCAGAAATTACTCCGTACTTGGAAAAATTAGCTGAAGTTTTTAAAACAGTTCGAGAAACTATAGAGAAACAGCAAGATCACAACAAACGGTACAGCAACGTACAACGTCGAAACCAGTAAGAGTTTGAGATTGGTGCGAAGGGTCTAGTCACTACGCATGTTCTCAGCAATGTAACGAAAGGTGTTACATCGAAATTTGTGACTAAACGAGATGGACCATACACAATCATCGAAAAGAAAGGTGCAACGAGTTACGTTATTGCTAATGAAGATGATCTCAATGTTCCTTTGGGAACTTATCATGTTTCCGATCTTACTCCACATCGCAGTTCATATGGTATTCAGCAACAACCACTCAACATGATTCGACGTCGTGGACGTCCAAAGAAGAATAATTAAGTTACTGATGTTTCGTCGAGACGACTTCATCATCAGAGGGGGAGAAATGAAACAAGTCATTATTTAATTATATTCTTAAATCTATCTTAATTAATTAGAACTACTCTAATCTAATTTATAGTAACTTTAACTACTTCAATTACTTCATGTCAATTCACCTTTCAATTAAATTTCTATTTCATGATAGTAGGCAAGCATTACTGTAGGAACCTATAAATAGCCTACATTCTCTGAAAACATGATTCAATCTTATAAATATTTTTTTGGAGAAACACTTCAGACCTGAAGACAAGATTGGAGATTTCAGCCAAATTAATTTTTCGTTTTCAATAAAAATTTTTTCACAAAAAGCAAATTCTGAGAAACCCACTTTTTATTGATGCTATCGAGAAGTCCTCCTATCAGGACCATGAGAAGAAGTCAGAGGAACTTCCCCATCGTTATAAAGTTTATTTGTTTTGTTCTTTAAACTTGTTCTTCTAAATTATTTTAAAATTATTTTATGTTGCTTGGCTCGCGAAAGGATTACAATTTATCACATTAAAATATTTTTTTACACTGGAAAAAAAACATTTACACTGAAAAATGCATATAAAAAAAAATAATTTGAAACATTTCATTCGTTCATTTCATTTCATTTACTGTGATATTATATTTAGTTAAAATATCGAAGTCATCAAAGAAACGCGTTTCGAGTGTGACAAAAGTTTTCAAAGTGACAAGTGATCGTCAATGAATTCATTCTTTTTCAATAATCGTGAAATATATCGTTGGTTAAAATAATTTTGTTCATTATGTCCAGCACGTGCAAGTACAACTTAATTACTATTATTGAAAGAAATATATAGTAATTTCTAAAAATTTTAATAAAGATTTAACAAGAAGAGATATTTGCGATATGTTTTTAAATGGCAAATGCGATAATATACACTCAACGAAAAATTCTTGGTAAAATTGATAAATAACTTTTGTTATTCCTTAACAAAACCAAATTGTGCAATCGATTCAATTTTACCATAAATGCTTTATATTTTTACCAATTCGAAAGAAGTTTTATCCATTTGATTGAAAACTTAATAAAACGTTAATAAATTGAATGTGTTGATTTGAAGAAATGTGTTGTATTTGTTGGAAAAATGCTTTTCTCAACTTGATATAAACTTATTCACGATAACAAAATTGTCAATCAGTTGGAATAAAATTTTATAATATTTATATAATATTTATAAATAGTATTAACAAACTTACTTCATTGGTTTGATAAATAGGTTCGTTGTGCTGAAGAAATTATTTATAAAATTGATAATCGCTAGAGTCACTCGGATAAAATTTCAATTTCGTAATGATGAAATGAATTATCAATTAAAAAAACTTTCAATCATTACAACAAAAATAGAGGTCTGGCATTTTGATAGCGTCATTTTGGTGTTCCCAGAAATTATAGAAAGCTATTTTGTGAGTTGTGTATGTTTTATTTAATTTGTGAAACAAAAAATTATTTCAATATTTCAGTTCAATTCAGTGAGAGTTAGGAGTTATGTTAACTTATGTAAAAATTACATTTTTCTTAGCAATACATTATTATATTTCATTTTGTGATTTTTTGTAAAATTGCTTGAAATAATAAAATATTTTATCAAAACAGAAAAACATTTTTGTATGATTTTTGTATGATGATTTGAACCATTTTATCAGGTTGAAATACTCTTTATTCATATATTGACAAATTCACTTATCAAATGTACAATGCAAACGCGGCATTCTTGATAAAGGCTTTTATCAAATCAAAATATCCGTGTATCAAATAAACAAAATAAAATTTTTTTAATATAATTGCAACCTCTCACCTTCAATCAAATTGACAAACGCTTTTGTTGACTCTATACTGACAAAAAATTTATCAACTTAACCTAGAAATTTGTCAATGTGAAAAAAATACTTCTTTGAGTGTAGAAACAAAATCAAACGAAATTAGAGTGTATTTGAGAAATGTTTGCGGAGTAGTACAACTATTACCAAATGTTTTAGAAGATTTCATTAAAAATTGGAATAAGCTTTGGATAAAGTTCAGCAGAGCCCATAAAACTTTGTTGAAAATTTCGGAGGTAAGGCTTGACCAACCCTTGATGCAGTAGAAGGTCAAAAAAGGAACAATATTGCTTTTAACACAAAAAGGGCACATTTTAATGATTTAAGTGATTTACAGAAAAGGAGAAGAACGGACAGTAAATTTTGAAGTTTTTAGGCCATAATTTATTTATTTTATTATTTTTTAGACTTGCGTAAAGAAGACTCAGATGTTCTTGCTTTTGCCGCTGCATCAGCCTTTCGAAGGGAAGGAAACATGGAAGCTGCAAAATTAATACAGGAAGTAGTTAATTCCTCAGAACATGCAGCAGATTTTTGGCAAATTTATAATGCAAAAGTTAATTTAAATTCGGAGAAACTCAAGGTTGATGCGGCTCTAGCTTTATCAATAGAATGTGGACTTTCAAAACATCAGTACGAGCTATTGGTTAAAAACTCAAAGCAGTTAGGTAAGTGCTGAAAATTTTTTTTTTTTTTTTTTTGTTTAACCCTCTGATCCATACATTACAAGCTTGCGATCTGCAACCATTTTTTAAACAAAATAATGATTTGCCAAGAGAGGTTAAAGGAATGATGAAAATTAATTAAAATAAAGTATTAAAATATTAAAAAAAAAAATCAAAATGTTTTTTTACTTTAATTTGTAGATATGTTAACATTCATATAAATATGTATGGTTAGTATATTAATATTGAAGTTCATAAATACATTTTTTCTTAATTAAAAAAAAAATTTTTTTGGTGTAAAAAAATGTTTTTTTTTGGTCATGACCCCCTTATAATATTATATTTTTTGTTGTTTATTTGACCTTGCCTGCAACTATTACCATATAAATTTCTTACAAGTTTAACTGTTTGGTACGCGTGTTACAAAGCGAATTAAAAAAAATGTTATGGCCCACAATTTGCAAAACAATTATGCTTAAGATGTCCAAATTTCAGCTTTATATCTCAATTAATAAAGAAATGACAACAAATAATAAGCCATGCGCGCGTTTTTGCTAATTTTTTCCCAATATTTATTTTCGATACAATCATACATAAAAAAAATGTTGTGAAAATTATAATAAGAAACTAGGAAAATTTGTATAAAAAAGGCTTACAATACTCGTATTATTTGTTTTTGTTTTGTATTTTTTGTCAGTATTTTTAAAGCAAAAAAATTCCAGACTGCAATCAATGACTTCTTCAGTTGATATAACTATCCCAACCAACAATTATTGTCTCTATTTTATCCTAAAAACTTCTTGAAGAGAAATTATTAAGAATGCTATATTTACGATGCGACATACGCACAGGAATGCAACGAAAGCTAGATGTCGTTAAGCTGCAATTACAACGGACTGCCGAGCCTACTCCGCTCAACTCTCGGTTAAGCTCAACCAACCAACCTCTGAACTCGACGACGCCGGCGGACTTTAGGCGCATATATCCCACTCTATGCGTGCTGTCGCTGAAGAAGTCATTGGTTTCCGGCGACCGCCACCTCGCAACCAATGGTATGATCAGGAGTGTCGCATCGCGACAGCAGTAAAAAACGCCGCTTATAGAAATACGCTGTAGTCAGTTGCAACCCGTGCCGTGCGAGAAAACTACCGCGAAAAGAGGAAGAAAGAGACGCGCCTTTTCAGACGCGAGAAAAGAGAGTAGGAAAAGCGTGAGCGTGAGGAACTAGAGGTATACCAGGGCAAAAAAGATGCACGAAAATTCTATCAACAGGTTAAGCGTCTAACCCAAGGTTTCAAGCCCGCAGCATCCACTTGTAGAGACGAAAATGGAGATCTGAATACGGATACACAGTGTGTGCTTAGATTGTGGAGACAGCACTTCTCCAATTTACTTACTGGAGACGATTCCACCAATGCCACCAATCAACGATGACGAAGTGGAAGTATCACCACCTAGCCATGTAGAGGTTCGAGTTGCTATCCAAAAACTCAATAACAATAAAGACGGCCTGTCAGCTGAATTGTTTAAGACCAGCGGCGATGAATTGATAAGGCGCATGCATCGGCTCATCAGCAAAATATGGCTAGTAGAAAGCATGCCCGACGATTAGAACCTCAGCGTACTGTGCCCTATACTGACTCCGCCAGGGGAGGGTCTTCGGACGCAAACCTGCCTGTCCCAAGCCAGGTTAAGAAGGAGGGTTGGAATGGTATACGTCCCATACCGTAAAAAGTTTAGAGCCAACCAAGAGCTCGGGGTGGCGCCCATCTTGGTAGCAGGTTATATTCGATATATCGATATGAAACAAGCCTGCGAAGGTATAGCAATGGACCTAAAAACATGCTAGGACGGGGATAGTCATATTCGCCAAAGAGGACGACCCTATCTATCCATGGCAAGGAGACATCTGAGAGTTGTAAAATTGGGTGAATGAATTGAGGTGTATTGAATGAATGCACATATATTCGATGTATTGCTTGTTGTGTAAACAGGGATAATAGGCACTTCTTCCATGGTAAGTAAATATAAATTTCATGCCTGGATTGAAGTTGCCGGTCAAGCATAATTAAGTGCTCTAATTGGACACGGCCAAATACAAAAACTCATATGAGTTTTTTGTCTCCTTGCTGGGATGTTGTGGAGCTTCTTTGACGGGACAGAGTTGCCCAGGTGACTATCATGAGTTGGCCTTTCGGGGAGACTCGTGCTGGCTGTGGTTGTGTATATGCTACACAGGTCTAGATTGATCGGCGGGGTCGCGCAGTAATACGACCGGGTTGGCATATTTGCTTAGTATGCAAGAGATTGGGTAGGTCTCGTCTTTACCAGTAGATGACAATGAAGGTACGTCACTACTGGTAGTTAAACTGGTACAGCTATTGGAAGATTTACGGTTCCATGGTTATACAATTGTATGACATGTTGGAGTCGTAGTGCTTTCAATGGTAGGGCACTGGGTGATGCTTATTTGTTTGTGGAAGGGTTTCCAGTCCGTGCTAGCCTTGCCGGATAACAGTGTGTTTGTGCACAGCATGCCACAAACGAGTCCGTGATGGGGTGAACAATCAAGTGCTGGTCATCCATGAACTTATACCCTCAGTCTTTATACCCATGTACTTAGGCCTACAAGGCAGGCGTACATGTTAATGCGGAAATTCTCTGTGCCCTATACTAACTCCGCCAGGTTAGCAACTTAGTTGCGCCTGCCTGTCCACAGCCAGGATAAAGGAGGATGGTTGTTTGTAGGATACGTCCTGCAAACGTAAAAACTGTTAGGGCCAACCAAGAGCTCGGGGTGGCGCCCATCTTGGTAGCAGGTCATATTCGGCATATCGATATGAAACAAGAATTCGAAGGTATAGCAATTGACCTTAAAACTTGTTAGTACGGGGACAGTCTTTACCCGTAAAATGGGGAAAACTCTATCTATCCACCGCACTGAGACCTTAATTCGGCTGGTTATAACAGATGTGAATTGTTTGGCATGCGTGCGTAAAAGTATCGACGCTTTGGCCTTCCAAAGTGGTTTGCCAGTCACTGAGGGAAATGTTGAAATAGTTGGAAAACTAAGGGTTCTCATACTGACCACGGCAGTCCCTGAGAACAGTGGCCAATACTCTATGTCTGGATGTTGAAATCCGAACGGCCAGAGTAAGAGTGGCAATTGCAAAGGTCCTCCAGAGTAGATACCAGTCATGAGCAATAGTTTGCAATTGAGTCGGCAGTTGAAAATTGTTAGCCTAGGCCTTGCTCATTGAGAACGGTCATGCATAAGAATGCACTTTTTCATAATTGCATTTGTGTATTCTTGGTCTTTTTGCGGGAATATTGTGGATCCTCATTGACGGGATCGAGTTGCCCAGATGACTGTCGTGGGCTGGTCCTTCGGCGAGTCTCGTACTGGTTGTGTGAATGCTACACATGTCTAGATTGACCGGCGGGGTCGCGCAGTGGTACGACCGGGCTGGCATATCTATCTTAATATGCAAAAGATTGGGTAGATCTCATCATCACCAGTAGATGGATTGTAAGTACGTCACTACTGAAGTCTATACTGGTACTGCTATTACCACAACACGGACCCATTTATGTTTTAACTAGTAAAACATACGGGGCATCCGGTGTAGCAACACGAACATGGAAGCTGTTTCACAAACACAAAGCATCACCCAGTGCTCTGCTGATTAGGAGCATTATGTAATTTATGTAATTTATTATTAATTAGTAATTTATTTATTAATTTATGTAATTTATTACATAATGCTCCTAATCAGCAGAGCACTGGGTGATGCTTTGTGTTTGTGAAACAGCTTCCATGTTCGTGTTGCTACACCGGATGCCCCGTATGTTTTACTAGTTAAAACATAAATGGGTCCGTGTTGTGGTACAACACATAAGTTCTGGTTGTCTGTTTCATGAACTATTACCCTAGGTCTGGACGACCCAAGTACTTAAGCCTTGCGGCAGGAGTACTTGTAAAGCCAGTAACCTTCTGTGCCCTATACTTAAGAAAGGTGACGTAGGCTTATTTCCATCGCATAAAAGGTTCTCTGAAGCGTACTGTGTGACAGACTAAAGCCGATTACAAAAACACTGAAAAACACCACGAAAATTAAATCGACACACACCATCTCTTTGTCGATTTTAACGCTGCGTTCGATAGCCCGAGAAGGGATTGCCTATACGCAACAATGTCTGAGTTCGGTATACCTACAAAGTTGATTAGACTTTGCAGAATGACGTTGAGCAACACACGCAGCTCCGTCAAGGTAGGAAATGACCTCTACGAAACCTTCAATACCAAAAGAGGTTTCAGGCAAGGCGATCCACTGTCTTGCGATCTCTTCAACATCATCATGGAGGGGATCGTACGAAAGGCCGGTGTGCATCGTAATGGCACCATTTTCTATAAAGGTGTCCAGCTCCTTGCGTACGCTGATTGATATTGTCGGCAGAACCAAAGAGATGTTACCGCTGCTTTTACCGCTATCGAAAAGGAATCAGCCAAAATGGGTTTGACGATAAATGAGGGTAAAACAAAGTATATGCTGTCTACAAACAAGGGAGCGCGGCGTTTAGACTCCCACGTTTCCTCAGACAGCTATAAGTTTGTAGTAGTCAAGGAGTTTGTATACCTTGGCACCGCCCTTAATAACAACAACGAAGTCAGCCTGGAGATAAAGCGAAGAACAATAATTGCTAATAGGTGCTACTACGGGCTCAGTTAGCAACTAAGTTCGATCGACAAAATTAACACTCTACAAGACGCTCGTTCTACCTGCGCTGCTTTATGGCGCTGAGGCATGGGTAGCTTCGCAAACTGACGCAGCCGCTTTGGGGGTGTTCGAGAGAAAAGTTCTTCGCAAAATCTTCGGTCCTGTTCGAGTCAGCGATGACTATCACATCCGAATGAACCACGAGCTGTATGAGCTCTACGAAGACGACGTATGGACGACGAAGCTCCAGCGAAAAAGGTGCTCGAGGCGAGGGTCGCTGGTCAACGACGACGAGGTAGACCACGCCCTAACCGCACTGGGTGTATCCGATTGAAGAAGGCGCGCGCAAAGCAGAGGCGCCTGGCGAGAGCTGATGAGGTCGGCCGAAAACCGGACACGGGTTGTTCCCTTCCACCTAAGTAAGTAAGTATACTTACGATTAACTTTAAACCATATGTGTAAGATACTTGTAAAACACTTCCAAGTTCATTTTGGCACTATATAAGTGCGAGTTGTAATTTTCAGAACGCCCTTACAGCGACCTCTTAGACCTCTGAAACAAGATCAACACTCTAAGAAACATAAGCTGCATTCCCGTGGCACTGAATCAGATCAATTCTCAGTGGAACAGTTCTAGTTCACATTTATTACAATTTGGCACCACTGGCGATGAAGTGCCACAATACGAATGCGAGCAGTGAGACTAAAACTCGTCGAAGAGTAAGTCAGATTTGCCAACTATGCTCGTTTTGAGAAAAGTGCTTTAAATTTAACAGCATTTTAAAATTAGCATTAAAAAATAAAGCTACGCTCTAGATCAGAGCTAGACATTCCTATACAACCGCAAACTCGGCACTTATGTCTATGTATTTGTGCATTGAAAAGCTTTGTGCTGTCAAAAGAAGAGATGGTTGCGCAGAGTAAAGATTTTAAAAAAGGTGGTAGCGCAGAATAGAGTTTTTAAAAGTTGCTTTGATGCACTTGTAAAATATTTAGTTTTTTTAGTGAGTGGTAATGTTTATTATTTATAATAATGTTTGCAATAAACAGCTGCACAAATGTATTTGCAATATTCCCTACAGTACAGCACACTAAGAATTGTTCTATGCTTGCAAAACACTTTGCCATGAGTATAATGTCTTGCAAGCACTCTTGCGTACAAGCCAAAGACATGACAGTATTTACGAAAAATTTTCAAAATATGTTCTATGCTTGATCTAGCAAGCCATGCACGATGCTTGCGAATTTTAACGAGATCAGCAAAGTAACAGTAAATGTTTTGCTCATGATTGAATAATATTAGGTTATTTATATTTTTTGTCGTATGCTTAATTTGACAATCAAAAGTATTTTGACAATCTGCCAACAGTGTTTTGTGATGTTGCAAAAAAGGGTATGTTTCAGTGTTTTATTGCGTAGTTTTTTAGTGTAAAAATGTAGTAGTTAAATAATGGTTTCTTGCCAGGTTAATCTGCCAGGTTAAATTGCCAGTCAAAAAACTGTGTCAAGTAAAAAAAAAGTGCTAGTGTTTTAATTAATTAGTTTTTTTTTTGTAAATTAATTGCGACCTCTTTTAATAAGTTTAATGTTATGTTATTGTGTTTTTATTGTTTTTAATGTATTTTATATGCACAATTTATAATCGCATTTCAATTTTATATTTATACCCAACGCGTACTGCGCAAGGGGTATATTAACTTTGTCATTCCGTTTGTAACGCCAAGAGGGAGGCGTGGCAGGTATAGACAAATATATATATTTTTGATCAGCATCACCTCCTGAGTCGATTTTGCGTGTGTTGTGTCCGTCTGTCCGTCTGTCGACACGATTACAGCCGTAATTTTAAGGCTATCGCGAAGAAATTCAAAATATAAGTTTATTTTTAAAAAAGGAAGATCAAGTTCGAACATGGGCGAAATCGAATGAAAACCACGCAAACCTATAAGTAAGTATGTAAATAGTAAGTTTTAAAATTCATGTTTATTCTGCAATTATATAATAATGTACAGAAAATACTATGCATGAAACAAAAGACATCAGAGCAACAGCACGCAATGAACGAATGTGGCTCTAAGTACTCGCTGCATTGTACTAGTGCTTGCAAGATATGCGCGTAAATGGGAACAGTGCTTGCTATTACAGTGTTTGTTGATAGAACAAACGATCCATCTGTAAAGCACAACTTCGATTGCTTGCAAGACTAGAACACGATTTGCGTGTGCACAGCAAGACACGCTCTAGCATGCTTGTGCAGCCCTTTAATATACAAATAGATGGAGCTAAAGAAGTTTTACTTCAGTCGTGTGGTCTAAGGCACACTCTTATGTTTTATGTTTCCTTGAGCATCAGAGGGCGCTGCAGTGCAAATCTCTTAAGAAATGGTAAAACACTCCAAAACCGCTCATCTGATTAGGATGGAAATTTTTTATATGTATATAGGGATTTTCGAGTATGGAAAGGGCTTTGACACTATTTTTTTTTTTTTTTTTTTTGATAACCAGACGGCGTTATTGTACAAATACTGAAAAAAGCTCCGAACCACTAATCCAATAAGTATGATTTTTATAAGAGCTTTTCGGGTGCGGTGAGTTTTTTGCGCTATGTATTTTGCTATATATTGAACACCAAAGGGCGCTGTACTACAAAATATAGTAATGCTGTACTACAAAAATAGTAATGGCAAAAAAAATGCCAAGAAAGAGATCGTTCATTATAAGCTGTGTTTAATTCACATTGGCTGCATTCAGCAGAAAATTTGCTAAGTAGCTGTTGCGTGAGTTTTGGGCTGAATGGTATGTAGCATTAAGCAGGGTTGGTATTATTGACGATTTATCGTCATTTTGACTTTTTTTTGGCTGCAATTATGACCTGACGTTTTTCTTTCAATTTTTTGTCCACAATTACGTTTTTTGGTTAAATCGCTTTTCCTTTATTATTTCAATTCAAATTCAATTCAGATTCAAATTTGATTTGTGTGCTTGGAGCAGCTATATTTCTCTGTTGAGGTAAAATTTAAGTTAGAGCAATTATCAAATGCCATAAGTCCAATAGAGAACTGACATTTAAAAATACTTGCCGATTTGCTCAAACTATTTCGTAATCTGGTTTTAGAAAACGAAGTCTTGATTCTGAAGTTTTAAATTTAGAGTTTGTTTATCTTTTCAGTGATTCAGAAGAATAAGTAGAAATTGAATATTACTGGAAAACAGTTTATTCAATCAGAAGAGGAGACTAATCTTTGGCATTAACTTTGATGCGAAAATTAATTTTTAAAATTTTGATCTAGCCTAGTTCGTCAGCAAACATTGGTCGCATTTTTTCGCAAATAAACTTAAATAAAACAAAAATAAGAGGCATTTTGAGCACACAGTGAAGAATTCGTCTTGTTATAATTTGGACATAAGGAAAGAATTAACAAACAAATACAATATAATACAAATTTAATTGAATCTTGTAATTTTTTAACCTTATTAATATATTTATTTTATTTGATATTAATAACATGAATAAACTCTTAAAGGTACTATTTAATTTTTCATTAAAACCTATATGTATAAATATGCTTATGAATAATGAAAAATTTATTGTAAAACTACGAAATTTACAGTACGTAAATTACGTTTTTTGCATATCAAGCCTGTTCGAGAGAGTGATTTTATGCTTGTTCTTCTTATCTCTTTTGAGCTAGAAAAATACGGAAGCACGTTCTAGCAGCTTGTATGTTACTACAATCAAGTACGTAACCTAGTGTCCACACGTGCAAGTGAATGTTCAAAAAACTCAATATTTCCAAACATTTTTACTAACACACTCACATTTTCGGACTTGCAGCCTATTTGCAGCGCTATTTGCACGGAAATTTCCTAAGCAGTGAATTTTTTCACTTGCTGCAAGTAAATGTCAGAAACGGGGATGAAATTGATGTTTTTGTAGGGCTTTGTGGGTTTTTTTCGGGATTTCCTCAAGTATATAGAAGAAGCAAAATTAGTTACATGTTTTTCTCGTTTTATAACATCTTAATTTCAAGCATTACTGCAATTTCAGGGAGAACCTTCGCATTCGACGACATTTTTAAAAAAACTTCCACTTGCACATATGGACGCTGAAGCAACTTGCAGCTAATTTCGAATTTTTTCGAAGACAATATATATTCTCCACTTGCAAGTGATTATTGGCACATGTAGACACAGAGTGAACAGGCCTATTGTTTATGTTTTCGCTATCGTTTATGTTTCAAAGCTTGCAAAGAAGAAACACTTGCTTATAAAATATTTCCTATTTTATTTTATTATTCATAGTGAGTATTGCAATAATAGTGAGTGATTATTAGTGGAAGTAAAGCAATTTGTTAATTCCATGTTATTTAGCAGGAAGTATAATTATATCATGGCAAAGAAGAGAGCGAGCACAATCGGCCATTGTCTTTTTTTTAGAGTTTGCAATTAATCAAACATTTTCTTATTCACGTACAAATATTTACCATATTTTGCTTCATTGTAAGTATAATAAACTAATATTAATTAATTAGTGAAAACATAAAAATTGTTGAATATGTAAAAGTGCATTATTTTCATTAACGAATTTCGTGTTATATTAGTGGTAACCGCTCAGGGAAGATATTGTGAGTGCTTTATGCTACATACCATTCAGCACGAAAGTTGTTCAACAGCTACGTAGCAAATTTTCCGCTGAATGCAGTCAATGGGTGTATGTTCATTTGCTTCACTCTTAACTGTGTTGCATGAACAGCTGTTTTTGACAACTTATAGTATGCCTTTAGAAGAGAAAATCAACACTTATCAATGCTACCTGGGTTCTTATATCATGATCTTCAACATTCTTATTTTCGTATATCAGAACAGCTGATGCGCCGTAAGTTGGCGTTGTTTTGACAGTTCAATTTCAATTTCCAGTGCTTATTTAATTGTTATCCAGTAAAAAAAGACTTGCAAAATAATGGCTTATTCGCAAAAAAATTGGGAAAAGAAATTGTCAAAGCCGTGGTAAAAATTTAAGGTATATAAAAATAGCGTAAGAAAGAATTCTTGACCAAAAAAATATCTGCAAATATGACCTAAGCTAACCTTGGCAATCTCAAACGAACAGGCTACAACTTGCATTTTTCTATTTTATAAAGGATCCGCCATCTAACGTTTTTTTTTCAACTAGTGCTTATTTCGTGAATGGTAACACTTAGCACATGTCTGATTTGACAGATAATTAGTTTTATCCTTCCGCTGAACGAATATGGTTGTGTATACGCTTGAACAACGCTGGGAAATATTGCGACATTACTTTGAAAATCATGGTAATGTTGCAGAATGTGTGCGAAGATTGCGTACGGATTTTGGAAGAACAGCAGCACCGTCAGCTCCGTATGTTCGTTATCTTGTAAAAAAAGTATAGGAAACTGGCATCCTCATCGATTTCGGAGAAATCATCTGAATTCATCTGAAAATCATCTTTTCAGATGAAGCTCATTTTGATCTTGGCGGGTATGTAAACAAGCAAAATTGTCGCTTTTGGGGCACAGAAAACCCGCAACACATACATTGAAAAGCCGATGCATCCAAAACGAATCACTGTTTGGTGCGGATTTTGGTCCAGAGGCATAATTGGTCCATTTTTCTTCGAAAATGAGCAAGGAGTGGCCGTTACAGTCAATGGCCATCGTTATCGGGCCATGTTGAACGAATTTTTGTTCACAAAAATTGAAGAGGAGGATATTGGCAACATTTGGTTTCAACAGGACGGCGCTACGTGCCACACAGCCGAAGCTACACTCGATGTTTTGCGCCCTGTTTTTGACGATCGCATTATCAGCCGCAGATCTGATGTCGTTTGGCCACCTCGGAGCTGCGATTTGACACCGTTGGACTATTATTTGTGGGGTGCCCTCAAAGATAAGTGTTACGTCGACAAGCCAGAGACAATTGACGCTTTAAAGTACAATATTCGTGAAGCCATTGGCGAAATACAGCAGCACACAATCGATAATGTGCTTAAAAATTGGACCGATCGTGTAGGCTACTGCAAGGCCAGCCGAGGCAGCCATTTGAATGAAATTATTTTCCATTATTAACCGGAAAGATTGTACATTCAAATAAAAAAAGAAATTTGAGAAAATATTCAGTAGTTTTTTTTTTTGCATTTTAAAAAAAAAAAAAGTTATTTGGCGGACCCTTTATAAGGGAACGCTTGAATCTGAATTTCGATATTGGCGGTGTATAATGCTCTCTGATATTATTAAATATTTTACAACATCTATTCAAGGGATCGTTCAATGCGTAAATAGTGTTGGGATGCGATTCTTTTAACAATTTTGTATACCTTATTCGCCTTATTGGTTCATTAAATAGTACCTTGTTCGAGATGTATTTGCTACCGATTTTACCAGTAATAACATCAAATGTAAAGCATGAGCAAAGTAATATTCTCCTTGATGACAGCGACATTGAATGGTGGTAAATTTGTATAGTCACGAGGATCGTATAGGTCTATCAATGCAAATAGCAAGAATTGTCTTTGAATAGATTCTAGCCTTTCATTATGCATTAGAAAAGCTGGGTTCCAAATTATGCAACAGTATTCTAAGATTGGTCGCACTAATGTGCAGTATAAGGTTTTAGTTACCCAAAGGTTTTTGAATTCTTTTGCACGTCTTTTTATGAATCCGAGCATTTTGTTTGCCCTGGATATGATATTATCATAGTGAAGGTTAAAGCGCATCTTACTATCAAGAATTATTCCAAGATCTGCTATGTGGTTGACCCTTTTAAGTTCCACCTTATTTAGCATGTATCTGCTATATGTTATTACGTTTTTACGGGCAAAACTTATAACGTAGCACTTATTTATATTTAAAGAAAGTTTATTTTGACTACATCACTGTTCCAGAGACAAAAGCTTATTCTGTAAGAATAATGAATCCACATCTGATGTAATGGTAAAGTATAATTTTAAGTCATTTGCATATAAGAGATGGGGGACATCATGCAAAACTTCAGATATGTCTGCAATAAATATGTTGAAGAGAAGTGGGCCAAGATGGCTACCCTGAGGTACACCCGACGAGACAACAATCTTTTTAGACAAAGTACCCTGGAATTTTGCATATTGGGATCTATCACAGAGATAAGACTTGAGCCATTTCAGCACAGTACCTGACATACCAAATTTTTCTAGTTTCTTAGCTAGGATTTCGTGATCAACACGACCAAAGGCTTTACTAAAATCTGTATAGACTGCATCTATTTGGTGGCCCTTTTCCATTTTAGTAAGAATGTCTGATGCCATGATTGTAAGATTTGTGATTGTTGATTGTCCTTTACGAAAACCATGTTGCTGCTTGTTTAAACACGGATTAGTTACGCTCGTGACTTTGGAACATATAATTTTTTCAAATAGCTTTGGAATAGCTGACAATATTGCAATACCCCTATAATTTTCAACTGATCTCTTGTCGCCATTTTTATAAACTGGCGTAAGATGGCAAGATTTCCAAAAAGTTGGGAATATACCTGCATGCAAGGAAGGTAATTAATTGGTCTAAACATTGAGCAAGTGATATTGGTGGTATAAGGTCTGGACCTGGAGATTTATTTGAATCTAATTCTTTAATGGAATTGGTTATGTCACTCCGTGTTATATTAATTTCACAAACCAAAGCCGGTCTACTAGTTGTACTGGCAAATGTAGGTTGATTTTGGGAAGTAGTTGAACAAAAGACTTCTTTAAAATGATCCGCAAAGAGATTACAAATTTCCTGTGAGTTAGATTAAGTAACATTGCCTTTAAACATGAAATTTGGGTATCCGGTCGATTTCCAAGACAAAAATTTGCAAGACATTTTTTTTGTGGTTCGCATGCTCACTCTATTCAACTCTCATATTTAACAGCATTTAAACATAAACAACATAAGGTGGGTTTTTTTTTTGGCATCGCTATATCCGCTTAACATTTTTCATACAAAAAATTGCTTAGCTAAGACAGGATCGTTAATCCGCTTAGCTCGCTTTTTTTGGAAAACAACTATGTTTATGTCACATCGGTGAAAAAATTCTTATTAGATAAACAAAAACATCAATTGAAATTGAATTTTAATTTTATGAGCAGAGAAGTGGCCAAAAATGGTGAATAGTGAGACATAAAACTTATATGGCTATCCTACTCCTGAAAAATGGGAAAACTACAGGACAGCACGAAATGCCTCAGTCCTAGTAGCTAGGCAATCCAAAATAAAGCATTACTCTAATAAATTGAAAGCTTCCCTACCATCTAAAGTACTCTGGAGAAACGTCAAAAATCTTGGAATCGGTAACAATCCAGAAGCTGAATGTAGTCTAGACCCTGATGTTCTCAATGATTTTTTCCTAAATAATAGTCTGAATGTATGTAGCTCTAATGAGTTGTCTAATGTATCTGTTCAACAAAACTTTCAGTTTTCCAATGTTTCTGAACATGAGGTCTGTAAGCAAGTAATGAAGATAAAATCGAATGCCATTGGTGACGATGGTGTCTCGATTAAGTTTATCAAACTAATTTTAACCCACGTAGCTAGCCCGCTTACGCACATTGTGAATCATTGTTTCACAACGTCATCTTTTCCTCAGCTCTGGAAAATAGCAAAAGTAATGCCTGTCGCAAAAAAAACATCTGCATGCGAACCCAATGACTTTAGACCTATAAGTATCTTGTCATCTCTATCGAAGGTATGTGAAGCTATTATGGCGGACCAGATCACTGACGTTTTAACTGCTAATAATCTCTTATCTCCACTGCAATCTGGCTTTCGTCGTGGACATAGTTGCTCAACTGCTACCTTAAAAGTTTTAGATGATATCCGAACTCCCTATGATGAAGGCTTAATCACACTACTCTGCCTGCTGGATTTCTCCAAGGCATTTGACTCCGTAAACCATTCCCTACTTTGTCAAAAACTTAGGTGCATGTATGGTTTTTGTGAAAATTCTGTTAATCTCTTAAGATGCTATCTGTCAAACAGAACACAGAAAGTGTATGTTGGCGACAGGTGTTCTCAACTTAAGTCGGTATGCAGTGGAGTGCCACAAGGCTCAGTTCTTGGCCCTTTACTCTTTTCAATATTCATAAATGATATTTTTTCCATTTGCAAACACGCCTCTATGCACGCCTATGCAGATGATGTGCAACTGCACCTTTCTCGCAGAACTGGTCTCCTGGAGGACTTAAGTTGCAGGCTAAATGAAGATTTAAATAGCATAAGTGAATGGTCCTTAAAAAATGGTCTTAAATTAAACGCAGGCAAGTCATATGTGCTACCTATTAGTAAAAACAAAATTTTCTTTGAGGATATTCCTGGCTTGTTTATAGGAGGTGAGACACTTAAATTTGTTAGCAATGTGAAAAGCCTTGGTTTTTATAATAATTCGTCCCTAACATGCACAGATCACATAAATAGCATGGTACGAAGCATCTACTATGTTTTGCGTAATCTTAAAATGACGGCAGAGTTCACTCCTGTGGAAACCAAACGCAAGCTCCTTTTACAGCTTATCGTTCCTATTATAACTTACTCAGAGCTCGTTTATAGTAAGCTAGACTCGAGATCCGAACACAAACTGCAAGTTTCGTTTAACCATGGTACTCGTTATGTCTATAACCTTCTCAAATTTGATCACATAACACAATTCAAGAAAAGTATTCTTGGTTGTGACATTATAAGTTATCGTAATGCTCGTAATTGTATATTTTTACACAAACTTATTTATTCAAAAACTCCTTGGTATCTCTTTGATAAACTGCAGTTTTGCCAGTCAACCAGAAGCAATATGATCATAATACCAAATTGGAAGTACCTCAACTCTACCAGGCTTTTTTTCATTAATGCCATTAGATTATGGAATAGTTTACCAAGCGTAATTAAATGTAGGGATAGCAAGGGTGGCTTTAGGCAGGCCGTTTTAAATCACTTTTCTTAAATATTAAAATTATAAACAAATCAAAAACCAGATTTCTATTTGTACTTTTATAATGTTTTCTTTCTTTTCTTTTTCTTCTTCATTTTCTGATTTATCAAAAAAAAAATTTTAATAAATTAAATTTCTTTTAATTTGATCTCATAATATTATCTTTTAATGATTAGGTATTATGTTATTTTAATTTTTATTGTAATATTAAATATCGTACAGCTTCAAATTGTTAAATGCTATGAAAACCGCCTTTGTACAACAAAAAGAAGTTATTCTTATTGTACTAATGTATTAAATAAATAAATAAATAAATAAATATTTTGTCAATGCAATATATTCATAAATAGCATGTCTTTTATTCTTCAGCAACAAACGCAAAAAGTGGAGCCGTGAAGAAACTTTAGGTCTCCTAAGATGCTATCTGAGAAGAAAGGAAGAATTCAGTCACGCCAGAAAGAAAAAATTTGCTTATAACAATATTCTTGAAGACATGGCAGCCCAAGGTGTTACGGTGAGCAATCACAAGTTTATTGTATTATGCTGTGCTTATAATAAATTTTCATCCATTTCAGGACTCGGTACCTTACGTTAATTTTCTAGCATTGCGAATATTTTTTAAGAACTGCAACGACTTCGCCTTGATTGACCTAAACCAAAACTTAGAACAACGAATACTTTAATGAGAAAGTTTTTTAACGGTTACCATTCGTTTCTCGAATGTTAAAGTATATATAAAGCTTAATTCGTCCTGAAGTTTTCACAAAAACTTTAGCTTATATTTGTTAATATTTAATTTTATAGAAGACCTTTATCGTATTCTTTCTGAAAATTAGTAAACGGTACCAATAAATATAACGTTATTGCATTTTAGAACAATGTTACAATGCAGCTTTGAAAAACTTTAAAAAAGTAGAAGTTAATGTCCCTTTCGAAAATTACCCTTTCGTACTTATATTTCGAACACATAACACATACTTATAAAGAAATGTAGAAATTTTAACTCCTTTTATTTATAGAACAATTTTTTTTTTAATGCTTACAAGTGTGTCAATATATCCGAAAGGATCATCTTCGTCTGAGGATGAATCCGAATCGCGTCCGTGTTCGGCTGGCGGTGGACAAGGATAAAATGCTTGTGATTTAATTTTCGGTTGACGTTGTGGTCGACGCAGTTCCTCCTCCATTGATGTGGCACTAACACGACGCTTACGAAATGCACTGATAAACTTTTCAAAATCAGCCCATTCGGAATCGACTTGATCGACATTCTCCTCACCGAACTCCTCGTCGTGAATGATGCGTTCACCATGTTTGCGTTCGCGATCCCTATCACGATCACGGGTGCGTTCTGTATAACGTTCACCGAAAACCATATCGTGAGGTTTTCAATAATAAAAATAATTTAAAATATCGGAACTTTTTGTTTTTTTTTTTTTATAACTTTTTTACAAAGTTTAAATTATTTAAATGGTTTCAATCATGCGAATATATATATTTTTTTTCTATATGATGACAATTGATCAAATATCGAATTAAAACACCGACAGTGACAAATTTAAACACAAAATTTTTAAAAATTAAATATTTGCGTCACTCGCGTCAAATTTTCGCAACAACACAGATATTGCAGGCGTTTCAAATGCGACCAATTAAGGCTTAAATTAAGATCATTTGCTGAGAACTTCAATAAAACAAGGAAAACCAACACTAGAGCCACACCACATAACAGAACTTTAAACAAACACAACCCGACATAATACGGTCTGGTCAAAATATCGATGACTCTGTCGATGTTAATTTTGTAAATCTGTCAAAGTATTTTAT
Source organism: Coremacera marginata (assembly GCA_914767935.1). Taxonomy (NCBI): domain Eukaryota; kingdom Metazoa; phylum Arthropoda; class Insecta; order Diptera; family Sciomyzidae; genus Coremacera; species Coremacera marginata. The sequence goes on along the minus strand of OU612043.1, from coordinate 50,388,812 downwards.
ATGTTCAATTAATATTTCCGGCCATTTCTTTTGTTTTAATCTAATCAGCTCAACGCTTAGTTTTATCAAGCAAGTTTTAAGCTTCACTTAAAGATCGCCTCCCAGTTTTTACGTATTTGTCGCACAACGTTTTCCACACAACTGCTGAAAGTGTAGCAAAATCTTGCCGACTTGGACTTGGGATCAATTCTATGTATATAAAGATCAAGCCAAGTCTTCTTTGAAACACTTGTATGCGTATGGCTACTACAATGTCCCGCCACCTTTTCGAGTTACCCTCAATTAAAGTCTATACAGTGGCAGAAATATATATAAAGCTATATGTTGATAAATGCTGAATGTCTAAATAATTTCAAATTTGTTTATTTATCACAAAGTGTTAATTTAATGATATTTAATGGAGTGTTACTTTTTTCTGAAAGACTCCGCTCAGCCGAAACTTTGATCAATTTATTTTATTGTTTTTAATTGAACCAAGTTTTGTAGGTATAATTAGTGACCGATCGAATATTCGGTTACGATTTCGGTCAGTTTCTTTTTGTTCCTTACGGCTGTTCGGCCTTAACATGGACGTTACCGAAACTTCAAAATCCCATGCAAAATCTCATGTCTATGAAAATAGAAGAACAACAACTAACCTCAATATGCCCTTGAATAGTAAAAAGCTTTGATATAACTTCGGAAAAGATGAGCTTACTTTTCACCAAATAAGTATGCATCTAAAATTAGAAGAACTTTAAGGTACTTCATATTATTTGTAAAAGTGCATGTATTTCGAAGTAATTTACTCGTAACATTGACGAAACAAATAAATACAAACAGCTTTGTGGATCACTGCGTTCATGCAAGGCTAATGATGAGTTGGTGTAGCAGCCCACGAAACAGTCTGCTAATCTGCAGACTCTATATAGGGGTATTCTTGTTGGTTGTTTTCTTCAGAAAGCAACATAGACCTTGAGCTCGAAAATATAACTCTTATAGCCTTATTTTGTATTCCTAACGAAGCATTCAACGAACGATGGCTATGCGAACGATGTTGAATTCAAACGGAAATATGTATTTCGAACGAAGCTTATCGTTGGCTCATTCGTCAAGCTTTTGTTTGATATGTACACTCAAACTGTTATACACAAGCAGTTGTCAAATGTGGCACTGCCCTATCAAACACTAGGGAAGTTTTCTGTATTTTGTCTACTTAATTCAAAGATGTTTTGAATATGTTGCTTCGTTTCTTATATGTTGGCAATGCTTTTTGGTTTTGTCCGGTTTGTGTATTCAATAAATAAACTTTGAGAAATTAAGTGGTGTGCGGACTTGCTTTTCATTATTATTGTTTTCAGTGATTGTGTGTTTGCTTTTGACATAACAATATAAAATATAAGTATTGCAGTTTTTATTTTTATTTTATGTATTTCAAGTGCAACAGCCTTCAAACACTGTATATATTTATATATTTCTTAGTTTATTTACCTTTAGGTTCAGAATTTTTAATTTTTTAACCATTCTTTTAAAGTTTGCCACAACCACAACGATAGCATAAAAGTGTTCGTTTGATTTTGACATTTGGATTCGTAGTTTCAGTGCTCGTTAGAAATACATATTGCAAATATGTAACTGTACTACGGCATCGTTCGTTGGCTGATCAGCTGTTATCGTTGTTTGATTCTGTTCGAATTACAAATTTCAAAAACACGAACGAACACTGTTTTGAACGAAACGATTGATCGGATAGGAATACAAAATGAAGCCATTAATCTATATAATATATTTGTGTGTTTGTATGTATGTATGTATGTTCCGAATAGACTCGTAAACTACTCGACGAATTTTTATAAAACCTATATCAAACGATTCCTTAAATTACTGTGCTGAACATAGGCTATATAAATTTTGCCACACCCCCTTTTACCGCCCACAAATCAATAAAAATGCTATTTTTCAGACGGTTTTGGACGTATTAGAGTAGAATTTGGAAGATAAGTTTGTATGCTGACTGTCGGCAACTGTACGAAAATTGGATTGCCACACCCCCTTTTACCGCCTACAAAAAAATAAAAATGATGGTTTTTTCAGATGGTTTTGGTTGTATTGGACTAAAATTAGAGTACCTAGTCCGACCTTGTTCGGATAGAGCTAATTTGAGTTGAATTGAATAAATAGCAAAGAAGGATTACTTTATATTCCTTTTGCTTGAAAAAATAATTTAATAAAGCCTGTGTACACGGTCTTGGAGAGTCTGCTTAACATATTAATTTACCCTGCATTGATATACTTGGCAGTACATTTGGAAAACGGACATAGAGTATATTTTACTGCAGAAAACATACACAGAGTGATTCAAGAAATACCTGAAATCACATTGATTGCATTTTTTAAACTATGTTCGAGTGATGTTTTCGCGAAGTCCTTGCTCTGCAGCCAAGCTTCTTCACACTATACATGAACACTAAGGAAATAACATAGAATCTACGGAAACGAGCACAAAATGTTGAAGGATGGGTTAAAGCTAAATGAGATTCGGCTCTAGGTAGAGTTTACACGAATCATTGTAATTATTCTGAATACTTTTACCTTCCACTTCTGTTGGAACACATAAAGGGTCCTACAAGTTTCACTTATTTAAGATGAACTGTAGATGGTGTGTTGCATCCCACATACCGCGTGGCATGCGTTGCTTCTTGAAAGTGACGTCCATTGATGAAATGCACTGACTGATGCCGCCATCTCTGAAAAAGCTTTCCGACTCAGAGAGGTGTTTGCAATTATGCTCATACTTTGCCAAATGTTCAACGCGTTATAGTTATGAAACGATTTAAAAAATCAATTTTGCGATGATATATTACACAGACATCGCTCACAACAAAATAATCAGAAAATACCCTACAATGATACGTTACTTTTTTAACGAGGGCGTGGCTCCGATTGAGAGTACGATTTACATGCTTGGAAAAAGTTTAAAAGATTTCGGCTTGCCAGAACCCTAAAGAGTTAATACTGAAGTAGAAGTAGAGTTAATACAGATAAATGTCTACAACAAAATATTACAAAGTGTAACGAATAATGAAGTGTAAAAACAACAATTTTTTTATTGATGGCCCTGGTAGTACTGGTAAGACCTTCCTAACTAATATAATTTTTGCTAAAGTTCGTCATGTACGAAAAATTGCAATTGCAGTAGCATCGTCCGGAAACACTTCTAAGTGGCGGTCGAACTACTCACTCAACATTTAAGTTGCGACTTTCAGTTTCACCATGCAAAACAACACATTCATGTTCAATTCGTAAAAGCGGTGCTATTGCAAAAGTGCTCAAAGAAGCATCATTAGTTGTTTGGGATGAATGCACCATGACACATAAGGCCCATATCAATGCTGTTAATACCACGTTAAAAGATGTTAGGTCATCAGGTCGTGTAATGGGTGGTGTAACTTTTTTATTCTCTGACAACTTCCGGCAAATACTACCGGTTGTACTTAAAGCCACCCGAGCTGATATAGTAAGAGTTATCATGAAGAAATCAAATGTGTGTCAATATTTGCCGCTATATTTGCAGCTCTTTTACTAAAAATAGGTAAAGGAACATTGCTCCTGACAATGGATTGCTTCATGTTTCAGATACATTGGGTACATGCGCCTCGACTGTAGACAATTTGGTTTCAAATGTTTACCCAGATATCTAAAATTTGCGTCAAAAATGTGCCGCATGGTTATGTGGAGAGCTGTTGTTTGTTTCCACCAAAAATTCAGATGTGGATGTACAAGTCAATCGAAACGATTGTTAATGAAGATGGTGTGATTCACTATCCAAGTGAATTTTTAAATTCATTACATTCATGCGGCCTTCTCCCACATAAACTAACATTTAAAAGGAATCTTTTAACCACGCCTTTTTACCGACCACAAATCAATAAAAATGCAATATTTCCGACTTTTTCGATTGTATGAGACTAAAATTTGGTAATTTCGTTTGTATGATAACTTTCGGCAATTGTACCAAGAATGGGTTGCTATGCCCACTTTTAGCGGCCGCAAATCAATGAAAATGGTATATTTCAGACTATTTTGTTCGCATAAGGTAATTAACTTACCGTCGGCAACTGTACTAAAAATAGGCGTGCTGCCACTATAATTACGCTTACCTTTAAGAAATTATTAAGACTCCAAAACTTCTGGGCCGATTACGCTGAAATTTTGACAGTAGATTGTTTTCGAGGAGGAGATGGTTTATGGTAAAAAATGTTTGCCACTCCCCTTTTACCGCCCACAAATTAAAAATATATGGTTGCTGGAACGTACGTGGCGAAGCCGAGGACATCCGGGTCCTGCTTGTATATACAGGGTGTCCCGCAATTGAGTGAAACTATTTACGGAGCTGAAACGTTATGTCAGGCTGAGAAGAAAATCGTATGGAATGGGGGGGTCTATTTTCCCATCTTTAGGAGCTACAGGGTTAATTAATATTTCACGACTTTGATTCACGTTATTTGTTCCTAGCAAATGAGAAATTTGCATTTAAAGTTAAAATTTGGTAGTTTACACCGAGTGATTTCATCTTTGAACGAACACAGCTTGGTAACGGTTATGTCGGTACTGTTTGTTGATATACCGTTAAAAAGGTGATTTTATAGCCTTTGCAATAAGTTATCAAAAAAAGTTTTCCGTAACTTAGTTTTTGTGCTAGAAACAATAACGTGAATCAAGGTCGTGCAATATTAATTAACCCTGTAGCTCCTAAGAATGTGAAAATAGACCCCCTCCCATACGATTTTTTTTCTCAGCTCGACATAACCTTTCAGCTCCGTACATAGTTGCACTCAATTGCGGGACACCCTGTATATATTTACATTTTTGTTCTAAATTGTTGTTATTCATTATTGTATAAGTTTTTATTTTTTTCTTTTTACTGGTATGATTGCCATCAAAAACAAATATGTTCAAATTCTTAAATCGTATATGATTCATATTTAATCTTATATAATTTTAAATATTTTATTATTATTGTAATATGGTAGTTGTTATTTATTTTGATATTTATCCAGCATGTAAGGAACTTTAGTCTTAAAATGTTAACTTTATTAGCAAAATAAAATAAATGCAAAAATAATAGATCTTCAAACTATTTTTTGTCTTATGTCATACAAAATATGAGATTTTGCATGAAATTTTGAAGTATTAGTTTTGACCGGACACTTATAACAACCATTCAGACAGTTATGACTTGGTTCAAAAACAGAATAGATGCCATTTGTATGATGTCATTATGATGGTTAAAGTGCGTGGCTCGTATGCCAAAGAAATACAGTAGACCCAGGTTCAAATACCATCTGACACGGAAAATTTTTTAATGAAACAATTTTTTTTGATCGGCCGCCAACTCGACAGGCAATTATTGCAAAAAATTATTGCAATTAATGGCAAGCATTTAATCGATTAATCAGCATTTTCGACTATTTTGGTTTTTAATATTAAAAAAAAGGAAAAAACTTGTTTCCAATGTTCTTGATTTATTGATTATACATACCGTATATGTATTAGGCATCTGCATGAATACATTTGTTTTGCCTGCAGCAAAGTGCACACTTTCGTACTGTACCACATTTTATAGTATCTTTCAAACTTGTGTACAGTACTTTCAAATCTAACACAGGCTGAAGCGAGTAGTGTACAACATCCGGTTGGATCTTAACAGAGTGTGTACACAATTTTGGGTTGGTTGCATAGCTATTTTATATTGAAGACTACTTTGTCTTTTCAAAACATAGCAAGTACACCAAGTAGATTTAGCTGTACAGCTCGAAATAGATATGAAGATCAAGTTAAAAAATCATGTCTAAAAAGGTTAACTTTATTTTTAGATTATTTTATTCACTTCATTTAAAAAGTGTTGAAGTTTAAAAAATTCAATTTTATTCTTTTTAAGGTTTGTATGAATTGTTTTCACATTCTTTTATTTAATCTAACTTATATACATGTACTTGTTATACGAGCACAAATACGCGAGGAAATTTCATATTGAAAACATTTCGGTTTCGAGTACAGTACTTGAATCTTTTACTTTTGTTTTGTAGTATACTCACTCGTAGTTGGTTGTTGACAATGATAGAGTGTATGTATACGTGTTTCAAGCAAATGTTTTGAAGAGGCGTTCGGATGTATCCGTGCAGGTGTCTAATATGTATATATGAATTCAATTAACATTTTTGGTTTAAATGATTCTGTACAAAAATTAATTTAGAAAGTTTTTTGGTTGTCAGTCTGATTCGACTTTAGAAAATAGACGTTCCCCGGGTACTGATATTCCCATGCTTTAACGACGTTCCGTTTCAATTCTAAAACTTACAACTCAAATAAAAGCTCAGCCCGTTTTGGGGAAATGTATCATCATTCTTCTTTCGTCTTTTGTTATGAACTAAAGATTTATGAAGCGACCATAAATCAAATTCTATTTGTGTTCAAACAAAAGTAATTTCGAATTTAATCAACTGCAATTAATCAATTAATTGATTGATTAATCGGAACAGAATATTCGAGACAATTAAATAGATTATTGTAAAGAAATACTCGATTAATGTTAGTCATTCGATTAATCTTGCCATCCCCATGATTCAATTATTATAAGGTTATCCAGATCATGGCAGAATTATAAGGTAAGGTCATCACGGAGAGGAATGGAGTAGAAAGCAGAATAAAGCTACATTGATGTCAAAATCAGCTGTTCATCGCGAATTTCTTTATGCTCACGTTTCGCAGTTGTTTTTAGGTTAAAACTGTTACAGGTTTTTTTTGCAATTTTAAGACTTCTTTCACATTTTATAGTTTTTATTACACTTTTTATATAATATTTTCACTCAAATTAGCACAAATTTAACACTCGCGACCGCACTGTTTGCAACTTGGAAACATAAAATATTTTCTTCATTTGCAATTTCTACGAAATTCGTCGTTTTGACATTAATGTTGCTTCTCATTATCCACTCTTCGTTGACGCGTGAGAGCACTTAGTATCATGGGCCTACCTTATCATTGTATCATGATCCAGATATTTGTCGTCTTCTCACAAGAATAACAATGTATACCCTTATTTGAAGAGGAGAGCAAAAGAGCAATTTTTTAATGACATAAAAATCCCTCAGTTGCATGAATATCATACTTTTTGGTAGTACAAAATACTAAAGATACATTTGACAACTACGTTTTCAACTACCTGTTTGTTTTGAACAAAACTTATATTATGAGCTTTTAAAAGTGTACGTTTACATTTTTGATGTAAAACAATGTTGAAAAAAATTTGATTTGTGTATGTAAAACACATTTTGAAAGAATTTGTATGAATATTTTTACAATGGTTTTGAGCTTTAAGCTAAAATAAGTATTAAACAATAGTCAGTTCCAGATAAAATTTATTAAAAATATGTTTTTAAATCTGTGATACAGAGTTTTTAAATGGTTTGTTTAACCAAAAGGATGATTATAGTTGTTTCTACATTTATATTAGGGAAAATCAAGCCTACTTTTTTCCTCTTTTGACAAAAGATAGCTAGTTTTGTTCACACAAAGTAAAGAACAGCACTGAAACAAAAAACAATAAAAAATTAAAACTAACAACGTTAAGTTAAAATTCAGTAGTGACAAAAGTAGGGTTAAGTTTGAAATCTTTGAATCAAACATGATATTATTAATTTGAACATGAATTCCCTTTTTATTCTAAAATTGGTCATTGTTAGAATAAAGTTGTTTGATTTTTTAATACGGAAATCCGACGGCACTGCGTACTTTCGCACTTGTTCACTGCCGAAAACATAAAAAAAAAAAAAAAAAACGAAATGGCCATTTCAGCCCTTGAAAGGACTTTGACCGAGCTTCTTATGATCAATTGTGTTGTGTGTGATGTGAAATGTTTGCACACAAATGATCGAGAACTGGACCTACATGTTTTACGCCGACTCCGAACGGCTTATGTTCTCAAGAAGCTTTTCATGGCAGTTTTTACTCTCTGAGGTTTGCCATTGTTTGCAAAGAGGTGACGGCCGAACAGAAAAATTAATTCAATTGAAAAAACTTTCTGTGTCGGATGGAGGATTCGAACCTGGGTTCTCTGGCGTAAGAGTCACACACTCTACCCACTACGCCACCGCCGCCACTGCCGAACACATGCGACGTCTTAAATATCCTACATGTTGAAGGCATTTCTTATTTTAAATTAATAAATAGTGTTAGCTCGAAATTAAAAATATCACATACTAAACCACAAAGTAATTAGAGATAATGACGCTATAAAAATTGGAACAAATTCCACAAATTATTTTCATGTCAATAAATTTTACTAAGCATATGGAAAAGTACTTAAAAAAAACACAGAAGAACACTGAAACATACTTTTTTTTTTGGGATGACCACACAACACTGGCTGTCATTTTTTCAAGAGAGTAAAAATATTTTTGTTTACATAAAATAGGGGTATGTCAAATATCTGGATAACCTTATAATGATTGAATCATGGCCATCTTTACATGTAAAGCTTTTTACAAAAAAAACGTGTGTAGCTCGGAGTCGGCATAAAACTTGTGGGTTCAGTTCTCAATTATTTGTGTACAAACATTTCACAATACAATTGATCATAAGTAGCTCGGTCAAATTCCTTTCGGGGACTGAAATGGACGAAGCGTTTTCCTCGTCATTTCTACAGTATGATCAACGTAGTTGAAAAAAAAGTGTAGCCCCATAATCAATCCCTCCACTGTAAATAAGCGTTACAAAATTAAATATTTACAAATAGTAATAATAATAAAAATAACAATAAAAATAACAAAAATAAAAAAACTTTCAAGACATTTTGCAATTTTCTGAATTTTCATCATTATAATTCCGGCATACTTTGTTCTCTGTCTCTGTGTGCATTATCTGTTGGAACGCCTGTCTCTCATCATAAAAAATATCAACACTTTAGATCTTGGACATACTATATCCACACATATATCTGTATGTTATCATTTATATATTCACTACTAAATTGCGTTGAGTTCAGTTTAAGTTTGTTTATTAAATTGATTAATTTAAACTTTTAACGCCTGCTGCACAGAAAGAAGCAATTCTTTGTTAAACTGATACGCGAGTGCGAGTGACAACAAAATACAGAGTATACAAAATGTTTGCAGTGTAAAGCAGTTGTAATATGGTTTAGTTTTTATATCATTTATTTACTTAGGTGCTAATATTAATTTTTATTAAATATTTATACTCTATTGTGTTTAAGTTTAGTAAACATAAATAGTCTATATTTGTGATCACAGATAAAAACGGTAGTTATATTTAACAGAACTGTTGATATTGGTTAATAAGACTAATCATTCTTAAGGCTAATTAATTTTTTTTTTTTTATTAAACAAAATTTTATAGATATTGTTCCTAACATTAGTTAAAATATACACTTTATCAAATTTGTTCTCACTTTCTATTTTTTAAGCATTTAAAATCTAATTTCCAAAGTCATATGGTCCAAAATATTCAGAGTTTTAAAACAGGCTGCGTTCATTTTAGCACGGAACGAGAAACAAAATTCCTTTTTACTTTTTGTGTCAAAGATTTATAAGATAATAATTTTTAGAGGGGATACAATTCTTAAAACTTTTCAATGACTATCACCTTCATTAGTTCCACATATTTAGCAATCTGGTCTTTTTTATGTAAAGGGTGGTTTTTTTAATTTTAAGGGCCGATGTTGAATGTGCACCACACCTAAACGCTAAGATTTTTTTCTGCATTTCATTTGACATTTCTCAATTTCAGTCTAACTCAATTTGAACCATGGACAGATACACAATCGAGCAACGCGTTAAAGTTATTCAGGCTTATTATGAAAATGGTCGTTCAAATCAAAATGCATATCGTGCACTTCGTGATATTTTCGGTCAATTTAATCGTTCAAATGTGTGTACAATCGGAAAAAACGTGCAAAAATTTGAGCAAACCGGGTCTGTTGGAGATGTGAAAACACCAGTGCATGCTCGTACAGCTCGTAGTGCAGAAAATATTCCTGCTGTTCGCGATAGTGTGGCTGAAGAGCCGTCCACCTCAACTCGTCGTCGTGCCCAACAATTGCACCTCTCACGCTCGTCGTTGATGAACATTATGCATAAAGACTTGCATTTACACGCTTACAAGGTGCAACTGATTCAAGAACTAAAGCCTCTTGACCATTTCAAGCGTCAATGGTCAGAATGGTGGCAAGAAATGGCAACAGTGGATGATCAATTTTCGAAGAAAATCATCTTCAGTGATGAGGCACATTTTCACCTCAGTGGATTCATTAATAAGCAGAATTGCCGCATTTGGGCGAATGATAATCCAACAGTGAGTGTCGCACCCACAAAGAGTGACTGTTTGGTGCGGTTTATAGGCTGGCGGCATCATCGGGCCTTATTTTTTCCACAATGAGGCCGGTCAGGCAGTTACTGTGAATGATGTTCGCTATCGTGAGATGATAACGAACTTTTTATGGCCCGAATTGGAAGATATGCATGTGGACGATATGTGGTTTCATCAGGTCGGTGCCACTTGCCACACAGCTAACGAAACAATGTCTCCTTTGGTCGACAAATTCAATGGCGGTGTTATCTCACGTGGTGGCGATGTCAATTGGCCGTCAAGATCATGTGATTTGACACCGTTGGACTTCTTTCTTTGGGGTTATTTGAAAGAAAAGGTGTACGTCGATAAGCCAGAAACAATTCAAGATCTAAAGGATGAGATAATTCGGCACATTAACGGCATAGAACCTCACTTATGCCTCAGCGTCATCAAAAATGTGTACCATCGGATGGAGGTGTGCCGCCGAGGTCGCGGCGGCCATTTGGCCGATATTTTGTTCCATACATAATTGAACCATAACAATATTATCATAATAAAAAGAAATGACAATAATTTCCTAAATAATTTGTGTTTTATTCAAAATCAACATCAGCCCTTCAAATTTAACCACCCTTTACTTTCAAACATTTCTTTTTGATCGAAGTTTTTTTTTCACTATTCACTTGGTATTAAATTTTACTTACCTTATATAACTATATTTTGGTTTTACAATTGTCCTTTTAATACGTTTTTTTTTTTAATTTCTTGAAAAGATACACTTTTTACAATAAATTACGAATAATACTGCATTCTAGACGCTTACCAAAACCAATATGAAATCTTAATTCTTTCTACAAGTTAAAATACCGATAACGCAAATGATCTGCTTTATACACCGATAATAAAAGCTAAGAAATTTAATTAAAAATTTTACTAATTTTAATGTAAATATTGAAATTGGTTTTCGGCAGAGCGTCTTCAGTAAGATACACGTTCCAGTTGTTGCGCCAATACAAGATTTTGCAGCATAACTGATAAAAATAGTAGAGTAAACTTTAACGAATAAACAAGATTATTATTCTTGACTAAATACTTGACTTAAAAATGTGATATTGGTTTTGAAGTCGGAACAGAAAGGCTGAATATGTAGTGTCACCATATCCCTTACTTAGTACGCGTATATCGATTAATATAAAAGCATTACAATATTAATATATGTGATAGAAAAAAAACTGCGTACATCGAGAAAAAAAACTAAAGGAAAATTATTGAAAAACTTATGCTAATCTCCACTCCACTGGCTTCGATGAATTGTACTTACTTACTTAGATGGCGCCTACAACCGTAAGTCGGTTTCCGCCTGTTGTAAGAAATTGCGCCAGCCATTTCTGTTTTGCGCTTGCTGGCGCCAGTTCGAAGCTCCAAGTTTCGTCAGGTTGTCCTCCACTTGTCCGCCGCTGGGTACCGAATCGAATATTTTCTTCGCTGGAGCGTCGTCTTCCATCCGCTCAACATGACCTAGCCAGCAAAGTTGCTCGATTTTTATGCGCTTTACAATGTCGATGTCGGCGTATAGCTCATACAGCTCATCGTTCCATCGTATTCGGTACTCGCCATTGACGCAGATTGGTCCGTAGATTCTACGAAGGATCTTTCTCTCGAACGCTCCTAAAATCTTTTCATCAGAGCTGCTCAACGTCCAGGTTTGTGCTGCATATAACAGGACGGGCATGATTAGTGACTTATAGAGTGTGACTTTTGTTCGTCGAGAGAGGGCTCTGCTTCTCAATTGCCTACTGAGCCCAAAGTAACACCTGTTGGCAACAGTTATCCTTCGTTTTATCTCTCTACTGATATCGTAGGTAGAGTTAATACTAGAACCGAGGTAGACGAAGTCCTTCACAACCTCCAAGGAGGTGTTGTCAACAGTGACGTGGGTGCCAATACGCTGGGAGTGTTTGTTTGTTGACACCAGATATTTCGCCTTATCTGCGTTTACTGCAAGACCCATGCGACTCGACTCTTTTTCTAATTTAGAGAATGCTGCACTGACTTCGCGTGTGTTATGGCCAATGATATCAATATCATCGGCATACGCTAGCAGCATAATACTCTTATAAAATATTGTGCCGCTTTGTCTCAGATCAGCAGCTCTAATGATCTCCTCCATAATTAGTTTAAAAAAGTCGCACGATAAAGAATCACCTTGTCTGAAACCTCGTTTGGTAACAAATGGGGAGGAGAGGTCCTTCCCGATTTTTACTGCTCTGCTGGTGTTGCTCAGTGTCATCCTGCATAGACGGATTAATTTTGCAGGTATACCAAATTCAGACATGGTGGAGTATAGGTGATTCCTTATTGGACTGTCGAAAGCGGCTTTGTAGTCGACAAAAAGGTGGTGGGTGTCGATTTGCTTCTCTATGGTCTTTTCCAAGATTTGTCGTAGCGTGAATATATGGTCGGTGGTAGATTTTCCAGGTCTGAAGCCACACTGATAAGGCCCAATCAGTAGATTTACGATGGGCTTCAGTCTTTCACATAATACGCTAGACAGAACCTTATAGGCGATATTTAGGAGGCTTATTCCACGGTAGTTGGCGCAAATAGTGGGATCGCCTTTCTTGTGGATTGGGCAGAGTACACTGAGGTTCCAATCGTTTGGAATGCATTCTTCCAACCATATTCTGCATAGAAGCTCGTGAATGCATTTAAATAGAGCTTCGCCTCCGTTCTTAAACAGCTCAGCGGGTAGACCATCGGCTCCCGCGGCTTTGTTGTTCTTAAGCCGTGTTATTGCTGTCAAGACTTCATTATAGTCGGCCAGCGGAACTTCAACGCTGTCATCCATAATTGGGGTTTTCGGGATATCATCTCTATTGGCGGGATTGTTGTCGTCATCGCCATTCAGAAGACTAGAGAAGTGTTCCCCCCATAACGTCAATGTACTCTGGATATCTGTCACTAGATTCCCGTTCTCATCCTTGCAGAAAGAGGCCTTGGTTTAAGAGCCATCGGCCAGGCGTCTTATCTTTTTGAAAAATTTTCGGGCTTCGTTCCTGTCACCATACATCTCATCAATCTTCTCACACTCACGCTTTTCTGCCTCTCGTTTTTTCCGCCTAAAAAGACGTTTCTCGTCCCTCCTCTTCTCTCTGTATCGCTCCTTAGCAGCACGCGTTACAACCGACTGCAGAGAGTCTTTGTAGGCGGCGTTTTTCTCTGCAGTGGCGTCGTGACACTCTTGGTCGTGCCACTGGTTTCGGCGGGGACGGTGGTAGCCAATAATCTCTTCGGCAGCCGTACGCAGAGAGTGGGAGATGTGTGCCCACTGCGCGCATATATCGTCGATCGAAGGAGTGCTTTCTTGAAGCAGGAGTGAGAGTCAAGTGACAAAGGCTTCGGCTGTCCGTTGTGATTGCAGCTTGTCGACGTCTAGCTTTCTCTGTGTAGGATTGCGCGTATTCTTTGCAGCGCACAGACGTGTACGGATCTTAGCTGCGACAAGATAATGATCCGAGTCTATGTTAGCACCACGGATCGTGCGTACATCTAATACACTGGAAGAGTGCCTTCCGTCAATCAAAACGTGATCAATTTGGTTGCGCGTTTTTTGGTCAGGGGACAACCAGGTGGCCTTATGAATATTGAGATGCTTGAATCTAGTGCTACTTATAACCATGTTTCGTGCTGCGGCGAAGTCAATTAGCCTCATTCCGTTATCGGATGTGTTGTCGTGGAGGCTGAACTTTCCGACTGTTGGACCAAAGATGTTTTCCTTGCCCACCTTGGCGTTGAAGTCAACAAGCACAATTTTTATGTCGTGAAGGGGGCAGCACTCGTAAGCGTCTTCAAGGCGCTCGTAAGCGTCTTCAAGGCGCTCGTAGAAAGTATCTTTGATCTCATCGTCCTTGTCCTCTGTCGGAGCGTGCGCACATATTAGGCTTATATGAAAGACTTTAGCCTTGATGCGGATTATAGCAAGTCGTTCGTTCACAGGAATGAATCGCAAGACGTGAATTATACAGCCACACAAAAAAAAAAAAAATATGTGTGTGGCCGCTACGCACGGTAGAAGTCAAAACTTTTATCCAAAAATGAAATTTCTGGTAAGATTGCTAATTTATTTCATTTGCAATCCCTCCTTTAGTGCAACCAAATGGTTAAAAAGCAGTCTGCCTTCATACCAGTAGTAGTTCAAGAACTGTCTTTTTTCATAAAGCCACTAGCATATTCAACAAAGCGATATCATGGAAAATATCAAATGTCCCTTTTGTTTATGGACAATTACTGAAAAGTTCAGTATTCACGTACAGAATTAGATCAGTTTTTTTTTTTTGCTTTCGTGACACAGTTGGTTATCAAGAGGATTTTTTTTATTTTAATTTGATGACTTAAGTCATCCCAGGCTCGATCCTCATAGCATAGTTTCTAAACTAGCACGACCCGGTTGTCCTCGGCTTCGCCACGGACGTTCCAGCAACGATATATTTTTAATTTGTGAGCGGCAAAAGGGGTGTGGCAAACATTTTTTACCATTTCGTGCACGAAAACAATCTTCTGGCAAAATTTCAGCGCCATCGGCCCAGAAGTTTTGGTGTCTTAATGATTTCTTAAAGATGAGCGTAATTATGGTGCCAGCACGCCTATTTTTAGTACAGTTGCCGACGGTAAGAATACAAACTTAATTACCAAATTTCAGCCTTATACGAACAAAATAGTCTGAAAATTACTATTTTCATTGATTTCTAGGCGGTGAAAGAAGGCATGGAAACAAATTCTTTGTACAATTGCCGAAAGTTACCATACAAACGAAATTACCAAATTTTAGTCTCATACAATCGAAACAGTCGGAAATATCGCATTTTTATTGATTTGTGGGCGGTAAAAAGGCGTGGTTAAAAATTTCTTTTAAATGTAAGTTTACGTGGGAGAAGGTCGCAGGAATGTAATGAATTAAAAAATTTACTTGTATAGTGAATCACATCATCTTCATTAACAATCGTATCGATTGACTTGTACATCCACATCTGAATTTTTGGTGGAAACAAACAACAGCTCTCCACATAACCATGCGGCAGATTTTTGACACAAATTTTCGATATCTGGGTAAACATTTGAAACCAAATTGTCTATAGTCGAGGCGCATGTACCCAATGTATCTGAAACATGAAGCAATCCATTGTCAAGAGCAATGTTCCTTTTCCTATTTTTAGTAAAAGAGCTGCAAATATAGCGGCATCATGATCCATCATCCACCATCATCATCTCCTCTTAAATGGACACTTAATGGACACGGAGAAGAATTTCATACGAAAGCGGTTCAGTGATGGCTCCGAAACGCAATTCGTTTTAGATAAAATGTACGAAGAATTGAGTCCGTCTCAAATTCAAAACGGATCCGTTTAGCACACTGGTTATTTACTTGTTTTCTGTTCTCTTTCCATACACTATTGCACTGAACTTGCACTGAGTTTGCGAGCTACGCGTAGCTTCAGTTTTTTCTCTGAGTACTTAATAAACTATACGAATATTGGTTATGTGAACTGAATAAATGTTAATATGTTCGTTTTTACAAGGTGATAATAAGCTTTTTTGTTGGTCTTTAATAGGAATGTCAATTTGTTTTCAATGCAACCTCAGATTCGTGTTCAGCAACCCCCAGAATACACAGAATTTCGGAAATCTCGTCCGCCATCTTGGATTAGCCATTTTGAGTTTTATAACAACGACCTGCGATTTTTATTCAGCGACCCAAAAAACATTTAGAAAACATAGTCTAGTCCCCAGATCCGAAAAACACTTTTTTTGATATGAATTTTTCCAGATTTTTTCAACCACGTTTTCTTAGTTTGACCTTCACATAACCTGGATACTGACGTGAAGCGACCACGAGAACTCCTGAGTTCCTTCAAAATAAATATTGACCTGTGATAAAAGCGATGAAAAGCCTAAATTATTGGGTGTTTGAGGTTATGGCAAAACCCTGACGTTATAGGGTTAAACGGACATAGGATTCGAATTCAGAGAACCAAACATATTGAAAACATGGTCTGATTCCCAGTGCTGTGCTATCGATATATTTACAGGCTCATAGAAGTAACTTGTATGATTTCTCCAGTGTTGGCTACCGAGCTCATCTAAAAAGTCTCCCAAATTTAAAGAAAAAACTATCAAAATAAAAATTTGCCTTTAAAAGTATAATACACTCGGTTATTTGAGTATAGGCGGGTTATGTAGTATAGCGCTATATATCGTCTCCATTGTTTTCTTCAGCTTCTCCACTTTTTTTCAACGACAAAAATGATCACTTCTTTTTATAATATAAACTTCCCGTTAGTTTTTTGCAGTTGAGTGGAATTTTAAATAGCGTATTTTAAATATTTAATAAAAAATAAACACGTTCATATATAAAACTTAAGGAAAACACAAAAAAGTAACACCATAGGGACCCTCTTAAAAGCAAGAAATTAGGCAGTGGGGGGACTGCCAACCAAAGTGAAAGCTTAAAGCTATGAAATAGCAATGAAAACTTAAAGCTTAAATAGCTATGAAATAGTTGTTATAAATTTCCGTAGAGTCAACAAATCAGACGCGTTCTACTTTTTCAACTCTTTTTATCAATTTATGCGTTATTGAATGTATAAACTGCTATATTTTAATGTTTATATATAATATATTTGTAACACAATGACTTTGGTTGAATAATTGGCTCGGTAATCGATTGGTAATCGCTTCGGTAATTGGTAATCGGTTGGTTATCGCATTGTTAATCGGTTGGTAATCGTTTCGGTAATGTGTTGGTAATCTCTTCGGTAATCGGTTGATAATCGGTAATTCGTTGGTAATCGCTTCAGTAATCGGTAATGGGTTGGTAATCGCTTCAGTAATAGGTAAATGGTTCGGTAATTGGTTGGTGATCTGTTCGATAATCGGTAATTGGTTAGTAGTCGCTTCGTTATCGGTAGGTAATCGGCTGGTAATTGGTTGGTAATCGCTTCGGTAATCGGTAATGGGTTGGTATTCGCTTCGGTATTTAATAGTCGGTTGGTAATCGCTTCAGTAATCAATAATGTGTTTGTAATCACATCGGTAATCAGTTGGTAGTCGCTTCGGTAATTGGCTCGGTAATCGGTTGATAATCACTTCGGTAATCGGTAATTGGTGCGGTAATAGGTTGGTAAACACTTCGGTTATCAGTAATTGAGTCGGTAATCGGTTGGTAATTGCTTCGGAAATCCGTAATTGGTTCGGAAATTGGTTGGTAATCGCTTTGGTAATCGGTAATTGGTTCGGTTATCGGTTAGTAGTCGCTTCAATAGTCGGTAATGGGCTGGTTGTAGCGTGGGTAATCGGCTGGTAATCGCGTCGGTAATCGGTTGGTAATGGCTTCGGTAATCGGTAACAGGTTAGTATTCGTTTCGGTATTTGGTAATCGGTTGGTAATCACTTCAGTAATCAGTAATAGGTTTGTAATCAGTTCGGTAATCGGTTGGTAATCACTTCGGTAATCAGTTGGTAGTCGCTCCGGAAATCGGTAATTAGTTAGGTAATCGGTTAGTTATCGCATCGGTAATCGGTAATTAGATGTCAATCGCTTTGGTAATCGGTAATTGGTTCAGTAATCAGTTGGTAATCGCATCGGTAATCGGTTGGTAATCACTTTGGTTATCGGTAATTGGTTCCGTAACCGATTGGTAATTGCTTCGGAAATCTGTAATTGGTTCGGAAATTGGTTGGTAATCGCTATGGTTATCGGTAATTTGTCCGGTAATCGGTTAGTAGTCGCTTCAGTAATCGGTAATGGGCTGGTAGTAGCGTGCGTAATCGGCTGGTAATCGCGTCGGTAATCGGTTGGTAATCGCTTGGGTAATCGGTAATGGGTTGGTATTCGCATCGGTATTTGGTAGTCGGTTGGTAATCGCTTCAGTAATCGGTAATGCGTTTGTAATCGCTTCGGTAATCAGTTGGTAGTCGCTTCGGTAATTGGTTCGGTAATCGGTTGGTAATCGCTTCAGTAATCGGTAATTGGTTCGGTAATTCGTTGATAATCACTTCAGTTATCGGTAATTTATTCGGTAATCGGTTGGTAATTGCTTCGGAAATCCGTAATTTCTTCGGAAATTGGTTGGTAATCGCTTTGGTAATCGGTTAGGCGTCGCTTCAGTCATCGGTAATGGACTGGTAGTAGCGTGGGTATTCGGCTGGTAATCTGGTCGGTAATGGGTTGGTAATCGCTTCGGTAATCGGTAACGGGTTGGTATACGCTTCGATGTTTAGTAGTCGGTTGGTAATCGCTTCAGTAATCAGATAGTAGTCGCTTCGGTAATCGGTAATTGGTTCGGTAATCGGTTGGTTATCGCTTCGGTAATCGGTAATAGGTTCGGTAATCGGTTGGTAATCGCCCCGGCAATAAAAAAAACAGCTCACCAAACACTTTTGCCTTGCATAACCACGGCATATGCAATGCTGTACAATCCAACAGAAATGAACAGCTAAAAGCGTGATGATATCGCTAACAGCGTGACCATATCGGAAATCTATAGTTTTGCTCCCTACCAAAAAGTACTCAACGCGTCTAAAGAAGTTTTAACTTCAAAAAATTTTTTTTTCGAAAATGTCTTTCATAAGTTTAACGATGAGGTGGCGTCTAAAAAAGGTTTACTTTTCTTCCCTACAAGGTGATACGGTCTAATATACTGTCCTGAAAAACTTTCAGCCCGAAAGTATGCACAAAAAATTCATTTGATACTTATCAGTGACAGATCAGCATGCTTGCGTTTTATGTGTGTGCATACTTTCAGGCTGAAAATTTTTCAGGACGGTATATGTTGTAAAAGCACTGTAATAATAAGGCAAAAACTAATTACAGTTTGAGCGATATTAGGTGCGGCGCTACAAATCCAATAAATTTTCATATTTTGTCATATTTTGTGCTCTTAATGCTTCGAAGAAACAAGAAATAGAAGAAGCAACGAACATTTGGAGGTTTTATTTAAATTGTCTACAACTAGCGTTGACATAAATTTGGAAAATTCTTAAAGTATTATGGAAGATGTAAAGATAATTTGGATAAGATGGTTTTTTTTTATAACAGATAACTTTGTAGAAAAAATAATGTTTTTTTTTAAGTGTACTTGAACTATTGAACTATTTTTTTTTTAATAATAATCTTTCTAGGGTGATCCCTATAGTCTTGCATCGTGTGTCAAATTTTGCAAACTAAAATCATATTGCATACAGTCGTACATGGGCAACACTAATTTGCCAATCAATCAGCTGTCACATTTTAACTAAATGCCGATTCGTCATTATAAAAATCAGAGACACACAAGTAGAACTCGGATATATTACTTTAATGGATATTAAGGGAAAAGATCACAAATATTATTCGCCTTGTTTTTTTTTTTTGTCTTCCAAAATAGCTGTGAGTTTTGTTGACAACAGTGTTGTTTTTAAAAGTATGCTCACGGTTGATGGCAAATATTTTGTAGGGCATACATAGATATTTGCTCGTAACTGGAAAAGGCCCTTACTTATGTACTTCCATAAGAAGTTTTTGGCCACCCCTGCTCTAGTTTCTAACAATTTGCACTAAGAGTTATTAGAGCGTGCACCTCATGCGAATTATTAAGATAGTATGGTGGGTGTGGTATGATCCGTTTAGTATGATGGGTTTGGTGCTATAGATATCGTGCGATGGCAGGTATTAGTTTTATCTTTTTTTTTATAGAAATTATGTGTATAATAATAGTTTGATGGGTATGATTTGATGGGTATGGTACAATGGGTGTGGTAAGGAAGATGTGATATAATGGATATGGTATGTTGGGTGTGATATCGTGATACCATTATGAGTATAATTATGTTTATTACGACTATAATTCAGTTATAGATTCTTTGTTAATCTTTATTCTATAAAAAGATTAAGAAAGTGGCAGAGCATAGAATAGAGTGACTTAAAACTTTATATTAGAATATTAAATCTTTAATATACTCACTCTTAAGATTGTTAATGTTTCAACTACATACAAAATTTTTTTTGAATTGAATTCAAACAGAATTTATCTGCTTTAATCTTACTAAATTCTTTTTCAAGCATTTATATCTATACTCCACTTTTCGGGCATACGTTTCACATTCACATTGTGATAAACCGAATTTATGTATATAAGGACTTTAAATATATTGCCCCGTAGATATTTTTATCCTTTAGTTGATCTTGAATCACTTTTACAATAACACTCAAGCACAGCCGGAAATGCACTGTTGAAATTCTAAAAACTATGAAAACTCTAAAAGAAATCTGAGCAAAAACAATATTAAAATTAATTAACATGCATTAATTAACAGTGCGAAATTTTGCTCTCCTACCGTATTGTATAAACAAGCTATTCTATAATAATTACGGTTAATTTGACAAAAAATAAGGTGGAAAGTAATAATTATTAAGCTTTATTTTAAGAAAATGTAATCAATGATATAAAGATAAAACAAGCAAATTGAAAAAAGGTCAGAAAAATAAATAAATCAACACATAAAATACTAAAATGATGATGGATCTCTAAAGAAAATCCTTAAAAATTATATAGGGTAATATAGGCATGAGTGGGACATCAATTTGAGTGGGACATTTTTCTTATTCGGAAAAATAAAATGCTAAACTGTGCTAAACATACTAAAATCA
This sequence comes from Coremacera marginata, assembly GCA_914767935.1. Classification (NCBI taxonomy): domain Eukaryota; kingdom Metazoa; phylum Arthropoda; class Insecta; order Diptera; family Sciomyzidae; genus Coremacera; species Coremacera marginata. The sequence continues at coordinate 50,367,781 of OU612043.1, read as the reverse complement.
ATTGCAATCATTTGCAATCTAATAAAAGTGGATATTATTGAGGCTATGAAAATTCAATAATTTTTCATCGAAAAGAAAAGGGTAATGTATGCAATACATCTTTCAGGAAATTGCAGTTTTATATTTTCAAAAATTTTCTTCAAAATTTACTAAATTTTCTTTATAAGATGATTTCCAAAAGAAAGGCGAGTGAAAAAATCAGCCGGAAAAATGGCATCCTTTTGTCATCAATGGGACTATTTTTTCGTCATAAATAGGACACTTTTTAATGTTTTTCATATGGACGCCATTTTCCTATCATGAATGTGACAACTTTTTCGTCATTAATTGGACACTTTTCAAAGTTATTTTTCATGTAAACGTCATTTTTCCATCATGAATGGGACAATTTTTTCGTCATGAAAGGAATACTTTTTTAAGTTGGTTGGGAAACTTTTTTAAATTGTTTTCGATATGGACGTAATTTTTTTGTCATGAATGGAATAAGTTTTTCGTCATGAATGGAATAAGTTTTTCGTCATAAATGGGACAGTTTTCAAAGTTATTTTCATATGGACTTTACTTTTCCACCACGAATGAAACAAATTTTTCGTCATGAATGGGACACTTTTCAAAACTGTTTATCACGGAGGCGTCATTTTCTCGTTATGAATGGGACAAATTTTCCGCTAATAGACACTTTTTAAAGTTATTTTTCATGTCAACGTCATTTTTCCCATCTTGAATGGAACAACTTTTTCGTCATAATTGAACACTTTTATAAGTTATTTTGCACGTATGTAGATGCCATATTCCTGTCATGAATAGGAAAATATTTCGTCATGACTAGGACACTTTTCAAAGTTATTTTCCATGTGGACGCCATTTTCCCATCATGAATGTGACAACTTTTTCGTCATGAATGGGACACTTTACAAAGTTATTTTCATGTAGACGTAATTTTCCCGTCATTAATTGGACAATTTTTTCGTCATATTTAAATTCTAAACTTTTTAAGTTGGTTGGAAAATTTTTTAAAATTGTTCTCTATATGAACGTAATTTTTTCGTCATGAGTGGGATAAGTTTTTCGTCATGAATGGGACAATTTCCAAAGTTATTTTCATATGGATGTTACTTTTCAACCACAAATGAAACAAATTTTTCGTCAATTTTTCTCAGCCGTTTTTTGTCAATATCATCGCTTTGTTTGCTTTAAATCAATTTAAATTGCAACAAATTTTATTATGTATACTTTTTTTTTAATAAGGAAATTCAAAATGAATGGCCGTTTTTTCAGTGATTTCAATATATTTAGCAATTCAAAAATAAATGCCTTTGATTGCTGCAAATAGTTTTAATATAGAAAAATAGACTTAAAGCAATATGTAGCAAAGCGGTGATAATTGATAAAAAGCCGCTAAAAAAAATGGTTATTCATTTCGGTATTCTTAAATCAAGCTTGTCGCTGGAAATCGGGGGAAATTTAAATGATTCACATGAATAAAACAATTTAATTGTTTAGAAGCTCTTCAAAAAAAAAATAAATAAATATTAATTTTAAATATTAAATAAATATTGTTTATAATAAATATAAACATTTCCATAATATGATACTTTATCTACATTTTTTACTTTTATGGGACAATTTTTCAGATGTCCCACTCATGGTGATATTTTTTTTTGAGACCCAAAAATCTAACATTTCTTCGCACTGCTGCCGTAATTTTGCATTCTACACCAAATTAAAATACTTTATTCTGTAAAGTTGTATAACAAGCCTGTAGCTTTTTTCATATAAGTAGCTTCAAAAGTCAAAATCTAAGGAAACCTATACACTAAGACGAGACTAAAACTCTAAGCTGTCCCACTCATGACGACTCTATACTACCGAAATTTATTTATGAAGGCTTGATGCCTTAAAGGGGAGGTAAGGTTTGACAACTTTTTCCCATATTTTTTTTTTACATCTGAAGAATATTGTATTCAATTTTTAGGTCATTTGGGGCAAAACTAACGAAGTTACAGTACGTTAAATGACCGTACCTCAAACTTAGTTTTGAGCGCCTTTTAGCTACCAGCGCTGAGCGGCGAGCGGCAATTCTTTCGGTCTCTATTGTATTACTTTTATCCCCTCTTTTTATTTTAATATCTTCAGGTAAATAAAATGTGTAACGTACATTGTATCCTTCGATGTAGAATATATATATTTGGGTCTAAAATTTAACGCTTAGAAGAGTAGATATTCGTTGACTCGTGCTCCGTTTTGTTTTTGCTTAGTTTTCTTAGTGATTTTGTATTTATCATCGAAAAAATGCCGAAACCAACTGGCAGAGAAGGACGTGCACAGGGTGGCCTAAGAGTAAGCCGACCAAGAAAAAGAGTAATGACGCATGATCGAAAAACGAAAGTAAGAGCGTCTACTGCATCAGCAAAAAAATCAAATTGAATGATTCGCTTGAAGTCGAGGAAGATCTCATCGAAATATAGACTTTCTTCTAGTTTTTTCTACTGTAGCAACTTTAGTGAAGTGTAAAACGTGTGATAGCTCAATGCCATTTGAATCTTGTAAAAAAGAAGGTCTTGGCTTCAAAATAAAAGTTATGTGTGAAAAGTGCAAAATTTCAAACTATGTTCCGTCGAATGAAAGAATTGATGGTAATAACTACGAAATAAATAATAGATTTGAATTCGCAATGCGAGTTTTAGGCCATGCCGGGTGTGTGAAATTTTGTGGATTGATGGACATGGCAAGTAGTTTTATTTCAAAGCCGTGCTACAATCTTTCATTAAAAAAATGAACACCAGCATAAAAACTGTTGCGAATAAATATTTTGCTTCTGCCGTCAAAGAAGAAAAATAAGAGACTTGTAAACAAAATAAACGCGAAGACACAGACGAAATTACAGTATCCGGTGACGGCAGATGGAAAAAATGAGGATTTAATTCGCTCTTTGGTGTATCGTCATTGATCGGCTGCTATTGCACCGGCAAAGTTGTTGATTCTTTTATCAGCAGTTCGTACTGTAACTTATGTGAAACCTGGAGCAAAAAACTAGGACCTTCAGAATATGAAGAGTGCCACGAGAAGCACGTGAACAAAGGACAATTTGAACCAAATCACAGTGGGCCATCCGGTAATATGGAAGTGGAATAGAGTTTTTAAAAGTAAAATACCGTAATTATATTGGTGATGGCGATTTCAAAACCTAGACCGGAGTAGTCAATGCGAATCCTTACGGTCATATCTTCATAATAAACAAGAAAGAGTGTATTGGGCACGTCCAAAAAGAATGGGCAAACGTCTGCGTGCCTCAAGTGAAATCTCACGTGGTGTATGCAAAAATGAAATCTGTTAAAAAAGTGAAGAGGAAAACTCTTTCCGGTAAAGGCAAACTAACTGGCAACATGATCGACAAATTAACAGTGTATTATGGGCTAGCAATTCGAAGAAATCACGATTCTGTGGACAAAATGAGGAACGCTATATGGGCGACTTTTTATCATTATTCTTCGACTGATCAAAATCCCCAGTGGTGCGAGTGGAAGAAGGCTGAAGCTGCAAAAACATTACGATCATTCAAGCACAGTTACTCTCCACTTCCAGCTGATGTTTTATAGGCAATAAAGACAATATATGAAGATTTAAGCAAAGACACGCTGTTGGAACGTTGTCTGGGCGGTTTCACGCAGAACAACAACGAAAGCTACAACCAACTCATATGGAAAATTAGTCCCAAATCAGCGAGTGAGTAACGAAGGCTCTACTGCTTTTCTGACCTTCATGCAAGGTTTGGGCATCTCTTCAGGACCAAGTGCGCATGAATGGGCGCGCGCAACAGACTCTTAGCGGATCAGCAGAGTGGACGAGCAAGCTGCTTGCGAGACCAAAGAAGGCAGAGTTTTAGGTAGACAAGAGCAAAATAACGTGAATGATAACGTGGATGATAGTGATGTACTGTATGGACCCGGCATCGATGATGACATTTACGTTTTTTTATAAAAAAATCCAGTTTTTTTCAAAATATTTTTATTTTTTCAGTCTACAAAACTTTAAATCGATTTTTCCAAACATGTCATTTTTAAAGTCGTTGACCAGCCTACAGAAAAAACTACTAAACCGATCGTTTTGAAGTTTTGTACACATATTCTATATGTAAATAGCTCTCTAGTTACGTCAAGTTTTTCAAATTTTTTAATTACTAACAATTTCACAATAGCAAATAAGTCGATTTTTTAGTCAAAAATCGTCATTTTGGCTTAAAAGTGATGCCAAAAATTTAAAAATATAAGAATTTTAAAAAAACTCGACTAGACTGGAGAGATAAAGTAAGAAACTAAAGCAAGCTCGTTGATTTTTTTGGTTTCAGATGATCCAGTGATGCTGTAGGCTGGTCACCGCACAAAAACTTTTTTCGAGGCGTCTGCGGAGATCTACAATAAATCCGTTATTTCTCTCTATTTTTGAACAAAAATTTTTTTAAATATTCTTGAAATGTTGTACTTTTATATAATAATATGTAAAATAAGCCTACAGTAATAATTTCTTCTAAAAAAATTCATAAAAAAGTCTTTTTTAGACGAAACAAACCTTACCCTCCCCTTAAGAACTTCTGCCAATCGGTTCGGCATAGATTTAACCAGCTTTGATGTTTCTTCTCTGACGATTTCCACTCCACTCCTGGCAAAGAACTTTTTTAAGCATGTTCTTGGAAGTAATATTGTGCTGGCGAATCTTACGGTCCAATAAGTCCCACAGATGCTCTATTGAATTGAGATCTGGGGACTGTGGTGGCGTTTTCAATTGTTTTGGCACATTGTAGTTCAAGCAAAGCTTGACAATTTCAGTAGTGTGCTTGGGATCGTTGTACTGCTGGAAGTAGAAACTATTTCCACAGTCAAGTTTTTCAGCGCTCTGCTTCAAGTTTGTTTTAAGAATGTCCAAATACATCATTTTGTCCATAGTTGATTCTATTACCTGCAATTGGCCTGCACCATTTGAGGCCATACACCTCCAAACCATTATTCCGCAGCCACCATGTTTAACTGTGGCCGTAAGGTTTTCCTTGTTAAGAGCATTACAGAGTTTTCTCCAGACTAGCTTACGGCCGGCCCTTAATGCCGAAAATGCAAAATTTGCTCTCGTCAGAAAAAGTAACCTGCTCCCAAAACTCTGGTGGCATATTTATGTACGCATTGGCGAAAGCGATCCTTTTCTTTCGGTTGACAACAGAAATAAATGGCTTCTCACGAGCAACACGGCTACGATATCCATTGTTTTTTAGAATTTTGCACACGGTATCGCTGCATACAGTTTTCTGAAATCTTTCCGCGATGTCCTGCGCAATTTGTGATGATGTTATTTTTGGATTCTACCGCACGAAGTGAATAATGTAGCGTTTTTCTCTAATCGCCAGCTTAGGAGGGCGCCCAGAACGCGATTTTGGTGCAAATTCACTGGTCGATTGGTAACTTTAAACCACTCTTTGAATTGAAGACTGAGTTCTACCCACTGTTTTGCCAATTTAGCGATATGTTTTTCCGTCTTTTCGCAATTTCACAATAATTTGCCTTTCACCTGAGCTAATTTCTTTTCTTTTTGAACTCATCTTCTACAACCTACGTCAATTTTATTAAAATAAATTGAAAACTTGTAAAAAATTTACACACTTAGTTGAGCAAACAGATTCAATGTGTAGCTTTGGGAATCCCCGTATTCAGATATGTACGCAAACTTTTTCTGCTTTGCGGAAGGTACATCTGACAGATTTGCCTGGCATCTGCCCGAATTATGAAAAAGAAGGTTTTTATTTTCAAATTAGTCTTAAATAATTAATTACTCTTGATATTACGCAGGGCCAATAAATAAACTTTTTTTTTTAAAGAAGATAATTTAATTGTGTATCATGTAAAGTTATGTTTTGCATTGTACGCAGACTTTTTCTAACTAGTGTACATGTCTGCATTATTTAGCATAAAATATCGTGGCAAAAGCATCAACATTTTAAACTGTGTAGGCACGGTAAAATAAACCAAAACTAGTATGCGCGGTAGCAAAAGGTTAGGGTTTCTAACCACAAAGCGAAGTTATAATCGATTAATGATTATTTTTGATAAGCAATTCATATTTTTTGAAACATACTGTCAACTTTTTTCTGAACAAGCCGATCTTTACAATACCAACAATTGGAAATTCCTTTATACTGACAGATCTAAAACGCAAAACAGCTCATCATTTTCTGTAGTAAACAATAATGGTTCCATCATCAAAGCAGGTCTTCTCGAACCTCACTGCTCAGTTTTCACCGCCGAAGCTCTCGCAGTTAAATTTGCCACTGATTTTGCAATTAAAAACAGGGGTAAATATATTATATGTACGGATAGTAAATCGACTTTTGAAGCAGTTCGAAATATAAGTAACAACAGTGAGCTCATAACTTCCATCAGACAATCCTGCATAAAACAACCGAACAAAATCAAGATCATGTGGGTTCCTGCTCATGTAGGAATAAAAGGCAACGCATACGCAGATAAAGTTGCCAATGCCGCCGGTAGAGGCCCAAACCTCACCTTTCACAAATTTGAAACGAGCGACATCCTGAAAGTAATAGCAAAACACCTACAGCAGCTAAAATATACAGAATGGCGCACATATAATCATCGCTACAGCACTATTAACAAAGAAGGACTCAAAGCAGTCTGCCCTACTAGATATATGCACCAGACAACAGACTAAGATCTTCGTTCGTCTTCGAATTGGACATACACAATTTTCTCACGAACATTTGCTGTGTGGTAAAAGCACCCCGAACTGTCAATACTTTACTGATGCAACGTTAGTAGAACATATTATCGATTTATGTAATCATTTTAAAAATATCAGATGAAATATATTCGGTAACATTAAACCTAGTAGTTTACTTAATGACATCACACTAGAAAATGTTTCAAAAATTAATGAATTTATTAAATCATGTAATCTTACTTACTGTATATAAAATTATTTTATTTGCACAACATAAGTCTTTAAGAAATCGAATATTATTATTGAAAAACGTAAAAATTCGAGCTGAAAGCCCTGACAGCTAGTTGCTTCTATTACTCATTTAGTTATAGTAATTCAATATTATAATTAACTATATTAAAATAAAAAAAAAAATTTAATCAAATTCTAGCTGCTATTTTTCTCCATCATTTTTATGAAGGCGAATCACTGTGCTTTGGCAAAATTCAGTGCAAAATCAGTGTTTACAACACTATTGCTCAAATAGTAGTGAGCAGAAAAATGATTTCACACTCACGCGACAACGTTACAATAACAACAACAGAACTACACAAGTTGAATGTCGGTATTTTTATGATCTCGCTTATTACATACAAATGCCGCCGCCACTTGGTGTGTTTTCTGTTTTAGTTGTTCTTGTATTTATTTACATTGAAAAGCAAAGCTACTGTTAAAAACGATGATAAGCTACTGTTGGAAATATTAGTGGTAATCGATAAAGAACTTTATCATTATAACTATAATTAAGATGCATGTGTTAACAAATATTGAGAGCTACATATGTTGAATAAATTCCAATAATAAAATTCGCTAAATTGCTTGCGGAAGATATCAAAGTTAATAATAAATCATGAGAGTATTGTCAATCAATATTATTTATAGTTTTATGCTTCATTTTTTAAGACTGTATAGAAAACTTTGCCACGTTTATGTTAAAGATATCGAAATTCGTGACAAGAAGTTAATTATTATCATAAATTTTTTAATTTTAGGGGTAAATATGAACTAAACTCTTTAGAATTCTATATTTCAAAAAAACTATCAGAGGTTCAATTCGAACATAGTAGAGAACGAATGGGAGAGCAGATTAAAAATAGCAGCATTGAATATCAATTAGTTCGCTATTAACAGCTACTCAGTGATAATGAAGAGCAGCTATTCATATTTATTTTTTTTTTTTTTTTTTGCATTGTTGGGTAAAGTTGTCAAAATTCTAGTCAAGGTGTTAAGCAGGTGTTCATTTTATTTTTGTCATTGTGGAATATTTTAAGAGACACCGAACCTCAAATTTATGACTTTGTACTAGATTGCAGTTAAAGCGCCCATCTTTTACGACATAACCTCACCTTTATACTCAGTAACGATTATTATAATGACGATGAGTTCTTTACTTATAAACTACTTGACGTAATTTCAATATGATTTAAAATCTAATCATTCTAACAAATGCTCATAAATCAGCGCTTATCTTGCTTGACGAAATTCAAATTAATTATTTTAAAAATCTTTGTTTAACAAGAAGATAAAACCAAGAACGTAAATAAAAATTTTGCAATCTCAAAACAAAAAAAAAAAAAGCTCATTCCTCAACTGCTTTAGAATTTCCATTTTGAAGTAAATCAATCATTTTTAAAGCATAAAACCAATCAATCTTTAAATTCGCAATGACTGAAATCAAGCTAATTTATAGCTTTGTTTTATAATGTTCCACAAAGGGGGGACCAGATCGAAAAAAACTGGCCATGCTATGAAAAAGCGGAAGGATTTGATTAAAATTAGGTAACTAGGGGTTTAGTGGTTGCTGGTCTTGAATCTGGTGTCAAAAAATAAAAAAAAAATTGCATAACTAGTTACAAAAATATGCAAAAAATTGTTTTGCTTAAAATAAATTCTTCGACGTTAGTTAATTGTTGTTTTCTGTTAAATGAAATTCAAAATTGTTTAATTATCCAAATCAAAATAATTTATTTTTTTTTTTAATAAATAATAATAGGAAAACAAGCATGGAATTTATGACTAATATTTATATCAAAAGATTCTGCGAAATTCCTCACTATTTACAGAACTGGGTCGAAAAGTAATCATTACTTTTCAAATTAATTTCTTGGAATTAGGAATTGGTCATCTCAATCCCTCAGAAATGGAATTGAAAAAATGGTCAATTCCATTACGGAATTGTAATTGGTATTTGAACATCTCAATTCCTCAGGTATTGGTAATTGAACATCTCAATTTCCCAGAATTTAAATTTTCAATTCCATTACAGGAATTTACTACAGGAATTAAGGTTACTACTGTAAATGTAATTGGATTACAGTAATCTCAATTACGATTGACATTTGATTAAAGTCCTTGAAAGGACTTTGACCGAGCTTCTTATGATCAGTTGTGTTGTGTGTGTTGTGAAATGTTTCAACACAAATGATCAAGAACTGGACCTACAAGTTTTATGCCGACTTCCAACGGCTTATGTTCTCGAGACGCTTTTAATGTCAGTTTTTACTCTCTGAGGTTTGCCATTGTCTGCAGAGAGGTGACGGCCGAACAGAAAACTTAATTCAATTGAAAAAACTTTCTGGAATTGGACCAGGGCTCTCAGGCGTTTGGGCCACGCACTATACCCACTGCGCCACCACCGCCACGGCCCAAAAGGATATTTGAAGTAAAGGTCTGCAGAGAACCATCCATTCTACTTGTACAAACAGATAAAACAAGTAAGAACTAGATATTATTGGTAAAAATACAACGAGTAGAGCTTAACTTATGCATACATCTTTTGGATTGAGCAGAGAGCGTATCATCTCTTTCTCTGGCTCTCATTGTTGTTTAAGCTTTTATTACTCTTTACCGGCTCCACTAGGCAGAGTAACTGTTTTAACTCTTTTTTTTAAATGGATATACCCATTCAAAATGGATATTCCAGATAGTTTTCTTTGCGTTAATCTCGTGTTTTTATTTTTTCTATGCTACTAAAAAAAGTGATGGTGCAACGGATATGCATTCTGTGAATCGATAGCTTTATATAAGGTAATTGTGCCACATTTATTTATTTTTAATTAAGTAATTTTTAATTTCATTAAGTTGTCAACAAAACTGACTTAGTTATGTTTATTTTTTTTTTTATGAAATAAATTTAAAACTTGAATGCATTGAACTTATATAAAGTGTCTCTTTTATTATTTTATTGAAATAATTCGCTCTATATTCTTTATGCTTTTGACGTCGCATATCCAGCAGGGATGATATTGGCTTTACTGCAAAAGGGCCAAAATTCATATAAAAATAGGGCCAATCTGACATTAATAGGGCTTAGCATTAATAGGTACCAATTATGCATTTTATAATAAAAAGCAAACAATGCGAAACATATTATTATATATGAAATCTTATTATCTTAATATTTTTCTTATTTGTTTTACTATCATAAATAAAGGGTGATTTTTTAAGAGCTTGATAACTTTTTTTTTAAAAAAAACGCATAAAATTTGCAAAATCTCATCGGTTCTTTATTTGAAACGTTAGATTGGTCCATGACATTTACTTTTTGAAGATAATTTCATTTAAATGTTGACCGCGGCTGCGTCTTAGGTGGTCCATTCGGAAAGTCCAATTTTGGGCAACTTTTTCGAGCATTTCGGCCGGAATAGCCCGAATTTCTTCGGAAATGTTGTCTTCCAAAGCTGGAATAGTTGCTGGCTTATTTCTGTAGACTTTAGACTTGACGTAGCCCCACAAAAAATAGTCTAAAGGCGTCAAATCGCATGATCTTGGTGGCCAACTTACCGGTCCATTTCTTGAGATTAATTGTTCTCCGAAGTTTTCCCTCAAAATGGCCAACTTTTTGTTGCCAAAAATGGAAGAACTGAACTTGGTTGACATGTGGTTTCAACAAGATGGCGCTACATGCCACACAGCTCGCGATTCTATGGCCATTTTGAGGGAAAACTTCGGAGAACAATTAATCTCAAGAAATGGACCGGTAAGTTGGCCACCAAGATCATGCGATTTGACGCCTTTAGACTATTTTTTGTGGGGCTACGTCAAGTCTAAAGTCTACAGAAATAAGCCAGCAACTATTCCAGCTTTGGAAGACAACATTTCCGAAGAAATTCGGGCTATTCCGGCCAAAATGCTCGAAAAAGTTGCCCAAAATTGGACTTTCCGAATGGACCACCTAAGACGCAGCCGCGGTCAACATTTAAATGAAATTATCTTCAAAAAGTAAATGTCATGGACCAATCTAACGTTTCAAATAAAGAACCGATGAGATTTTGCAAATTTTATGCGTTTTTTTTAAAAAAAAAGTTATCAAGCTCTTAAAAAATCACCCTTTATATTAATTACTTGATGAATACAAAAGCTTTTAAGGCTGGCGCTAATATAATCAGACTTTTAATCAGAAGCGCCAACTTCAAAGCCTTTGCATTCATCAAGAAATTAATATATTTATGATAATAAAACAAATAAGAAAAATATTAAGATAATAAGATTTCATATATAATAATATGTTTAAATAAATTATCAAGTATGACCAAGAAATTAAAAGGAAAAGCATTTTTAAAATTATTTTTTACTTTGTAGTGATTTTGTAGTCGATTGTTTTGTTTTTAAAAAATTTTTATTTCTTCCTTTTTAGAGAATATGATAAATTATCGAAAAAAGTGTATAAACAACTTAAATAAAATTGTTCCGAAAAAATTTGTTCTATTAAAATCTGAAAGTTTGTTGGTTATTTCAAATACCAAAAAAAAATTTTATTGCCCGTAATATGTAAAAATTGTGCCTGCCCTTACAATTAATTGCAGTACCCTAGTGACAAAATTATTCGAGATACAGTAGTATCTAGTATTGCGAGATCTATTATTGCCACGCCCAGTTCTCGAATACCGCCCACTTTTGTACGGGCACCTCCATGCTTATGATATCTATCTGTTCCCCAAAAATTATGGCAATCAGGCATATGGTTTAGGAGTTATCGATGTACATACATTTAAAAAAAAAAAAAAAAAAAAAAAAAAACAGAAACCGACGAACTTGAGAACCTCCTCCTTTTTGAAGTCGGTTAAAAATTTCAAATAATTAACTAAAATCGGTCGAGGACTATCCGTCACATCTCTCCCCCGCGGTTGTCTTACCTGTTCATGATCGCTAAAAGATAATTTTTTTCTTTCTCCAAATATTTCTATTTACGAAATAAATCAAAGATAGCTTCCAGAAATTACAAACGACAAAAAATTACAAAAAACCCAGAATTTTCCATACAAAAATCAGGCTTAATTCTACGAAAAACAATGACCGAAATTTTTACCGATCATGACATTTTTTTCGGGTGTTTGTACCAATAAAAATAAAATTAGGATCTTTTTTGCAAATACTTGAAAAGGAAAAGGTACGAAAAATATGCTTGGAATTTAGGACCGAAAAAAATCGGGCTTTTTTGCCAAATTAAAAATAAAAAAAAAAACGCCAGAATTTTTGTTTACCGAAAAGTTAAGAAATATCAATTTCGTTACGATAAAATGGTTCGCCCTTGTACGGAAGGTAAAAAACATTAATCCTTAAAAGAGCAAATCATTTTATCATAAAAAAAACCATTTGGACCTTATCCGTACATAATGTTCATGACCCCTTGTTCATGAATTACATCAAAAAATAAATAAAATTAATGAAATCTTTGCAGATATTTTTTCAGGGGAATATTAATTTACTACTCGAATCTGTTCTTTTATACTTTGATAATCTTATATTGAATCTTTATCACGGAAATTATACCCGAAAAATTATACCCTTCGTGACGGCGGATATTGGTTGTTTAATTTTATTTTTGTCAAGCACAACAACGCCGCTGAATCGCATTTTGGAACATTTTTCCAAAAAATTTTGAACATTTTTTCGTTTTTATTGTGTAAAAATTTTGTATTCTTTTCGTTTGGGGGATTTTCATTTTATTTCTTCGGCGATTTTTCTTTGGCATAATGAAACATTAACCAATAAACTTTTCTTTTAAAAAATTCAGATTTTTTTTCGGTAGAATTTTCCAAAAGGGCGTAAAATGAATAAGAAGGGCCTCGGGGCTTTTGAAATGAAAAAGGGCCCAAAAAAGCCCTAAAAGCCCCCAAATATAATCCCTGATATCCAGATGTTCCAAGTAGAGATAACAATATTACCGATAAATCTGCTTGTACCGTATGTTCTCAAAATAGTATTCTTGATGCTTGAGTATTCCACTCTCTCATACATGTTCTATCGTTATGTAAAAGAGAAATATTCCATGCATACTCAATGCTTAGAGAGTGAAACCGATACAAGTTGATATAAGAAAAAAAAATAACAACACATAACTCGCATGCTTGGATGGTTCTTTGCAGAGCTTTAATTTGTACTAAGTCATGAGAATACTTTTCAAAGTGAAATAAAAGTAGCCCCACTCATTATTAATTAAAAAAATAATGTTACTAAACACAAAAGTGAAAAAAGTGCTTAATTTATGTTGAATATTTAAGTGAGGCTATAGTTGTGCACCGCCCAAAAAGTAAACTTTACATTATAACTTCCTAGCATCCAGGTATTTAAAAATATTGCAACCAAGTATTTGATTGACCATGTGACTGATACGGTCAAACTTCCGAAGGCCATAAACATACCTAACTGCGTTGTTAAAAGTATGTTGTAACTTTAGCTTAGACCTGGGATCAATACTACTATATACAACATCTGAGTAAGATATGATAGGGATAATGAGCTGCTGTACTAACTTTTTCCTAGTTGCAATCGGAACAAATTACGCAGTCCACCTCAAGTTCCGCAGGACAAAGTAGATCTTACTTACAACAGAATTAATATGGTTTACGCAGGAAAGTGAGGAGTTAATGTGGTTACCAAGATTCTTCACTTTATCAATAAAGTCCAATTCGACACCATTAAGATAAATAACAGGCATTTTAGAGAAAGAGTGACTGGATTTAGAAATCGGCAAGACATCAACAAGATTAATAGGCCTGGACAAGTACAGTTGGAGATCATCAGCATATGCATGCATGGTGACATACCGACATTTGCTGAATATGTCGTTAATAAATATTGTAAATAGAAGCGGACCAAGTACAGAGCCTTGAGGAACTCCACAGATTAAATTACAAAAAGCAGACAGGCTATTACCCACCCTTACTCTTTGAGACCTTCCAACTAAGTAACTGTATCACAGATGGACAGCCATGCCAGAAAAATTTAAGTTATTTACTAGTTTCTGACACAAGAGAGTATGGTCAACAGAGTCAAATTCCTTGGAAAAATCAAACAGGCAGAGTAAATTTATGGGCCCTAAGTCATCTAAAACCTTTAAGATCGCTGTAGCGCAACTGTGGCCAGGTCGAAAGCCGGACTGGAGTGGAGACATGAGATCATATTTTCTAATGTTTTCCAAGATTTGTACCGCCATGAAAGACTCAAATACTTTAGATAAAGATGATAGCAGGCTTACAGGCCAGATGGATCACGGTCAGATGGATCAAGGGCATTGGGTTTTTTAGCAATGGGAACAATTGTCGCTGATTTCCAGACCTCAGGGAAGCAAGAGCTTGTAAAAAAGTGCTTTAGAATGTGGGTTAATGGACTCAAAATGTACGGTAATATAATTTTAATGAATTTAATAGATATACCATCTTCATCCACGGCATTTGATTTTATTTTATTAAGGTGGGACAAGACATTCGTGGCAAAAAAAACAGACCTTTTTTTAAAAATTCATAACTCAGTTAAAACCAAACATTTTTCCAAAATTTGTTTTTTTATTATTGTAGAGAATTGAACAAATTACAAGAAAAAAAAAATCAAAAAAATATATTTTACACTCCAACATGGTTTTATAGAGCTTCAAACTGGAGGCATAAAAAAAAAATGGGGCCTCGTGGTTGCAGCGCCGGGAGTTGCAAAAATTGTCCGATCTGGAAAAAAAATGACTTTTTTAAATCTTAACAAAATTGGTTATCGTATGACACGAGCTTTTTTTTAAATTTTTTTTCAATTTTTGGTGATGTTCCAAATTTGAAAGTGTGTTTTTTCGAAAAAAAGATTGACTTTAAAAATGCAAAAAAAAATCAAAAAAAAATTAAAAAAAAAGCTCGTGTCATACGATAGCAAATCAAGTTTAAAAAAATACAAAACAAAAAAAAAAATTTCGTCAAAAAATGAACCCGCTAGTGCCGCAACCAGTACGAAAAACATGGTTTCGAGATAAACGCGTTCAAAGTTGGTGAACAAAGAAAAAAAAGGTTACCTTCAATCTGCCATGCCTGCTTCGTACTGTATGCCTTCGTTATCTTGTGGTGTGCTGTTTCTTATAGTTTTTTGCAATCGTTTAGCAATTCGGGCTTCTTTTGAAGCTTCATATGCCTTCACTCTGGTGCATTTCAAACGATTTGCATCATTTCCTTTGGAAAAATTCAATGCTGTAGCTCTTATGGTGATACCAAGTAGTTGAAACATTTGCAAATAACTATACTATAAGGTACGAAATAACAACCACCAAAAGTCAGGTAGCAAGTAAAACAAGTATATGCCAGCTGCCGTACGTAGGTATCGCAAAAATTAAAAATGCGCTCTCACTAATCCGGCTGTAATTTTTGAACCCGTAGGAATTTTTCCATGAAATGTTTTTCCTAGAATCTTAAGAATATTTTCTAAAATACAAAATTATTATTCGATTTAAAAAAACTGCCAATGTCATGTCCCCCCTTAACACTACGAGCAACGTCACTCTCACTAACAGAAACAAACTCAAAATTAAACAAACTTGCAGAAGGTAAAGTACATGAAAAACTAGTCGACAAAATATTAGAAGACCCTGAACTAACAATAAAATAGTCATTTAGAATGTCAGAATCAATGCCACAAATATCAGGTATAACACTGCATACCCCAGCCTGTCTTAAATTGTTCCAAAGCTTTTTGGAAGGCAATGTAGAATTTAATTTGTTCATAAAATATAAACGTTTAGATGATTTAACAGTCGAGTTAGCTTCGTTTCGTGCTCTATTGAACTGCTCCCAATTAGATGTTGTTGGATTTTTTTTCCAACGATTGTAAATTCTATTTTGAGTTTTAATGGCGAACATAACATTTCTGGTAAACCACGGACAACATCTATTAGATACTCGAGATACTATTAGATATATGGTCCAACATTCGGACCAATTTATAGTAGACAAGTCATAATACAAAGACACGTAATCAATAGACTTAGAGTCCCGAAAAGTGATAGTTTTATCAATAACAACAGATGAAAGATCAACTTTAAATGTACAGAATAGAAGATCATGATCGGAAATAAAAGATATTTGGTCAAACAACAATACAGAAGATACATTTGAAACAACAAACAAACAAATCTAAAAGACTTGCAAAAAGGCGTTATTTGCAAAGCGAGTGGGCATACTATTATTTACTGTTTGAAGGCCAACTTCAGTAAGTCTATCAACAAAATGGCAAACCGCACATAATAAAATAGTGTTGATCAATTGCACAATTTGACAAAGCGGTAAACAGTTCGTCCAGGCAACAGTTACGATACGGATTATAAACACATGATAAGAAAACTTTAACACAATTATAATAAATCTCACATATTAATAAGTTCAACCTCAGAACCATTCGACATTCCAAGCACCTTTACATTTAAATTATTTTTTTAATAAATACTATGTTTTACTTCTAAAACGACGATATAATTGCTTATTTTCTTCGAAATTTTTATTTTTTCCTGTTAAACCAAATACAAGATATCCAAAATAGTATTAAGTGTTAACAAAACAAAAAGGAAAAAATGGAATGCGACCTGTTATCATGTCTGTATACGATAAATTAAATCATGTAAATGCGACCTGTTATCATGTCTGTATACGATAAATGAAATCATGTAAAAAAAAAACAGCTGTATAGCATCTTTATAACAATATTCCTCCAGACATCCCAATTCAAAAAGCATTGAAAAAAATGACTTTTATTTTATCCAGAGTTCAAGCAACTCTAGTGAAATATTAATATTTCAAATAAAAGCACTTAATGCCGACGGAAAAAGCAACAACAACAACAAAAATAAAAATACACTTATAATGACGCAAAACTTAAACCTAATAGTAACGGCGGCACCATGTAATGCATGATCTTCCGTTTCTTTGTTAAGTATTTTAACAAAATACGCGGGCTTTTTATATAGTTTTTTTTTTTTTGCGCGCGGGATTCCCTCGGTCTGAACATTGACAAAAAAACCACACAAACATAAAATTCAACTTAACTTCTGATTTCCAAGTGTTTAGGAGATATTTACATATGTTAGTAGTTATGTGCTAAGCTACTCAATCACGTGCGGATACTTTTAGATTATTTATGACAAGATTTTTTTTTCATTCTTATGCAGCGTTAAAAATACGCATTTATAATGATAAAAATCATCGTGATCATGTGATAAATAAACGTAATTAAAGCCAATGTTTTTGTTTTATGGTTTTAATTAATCAAGTAATGAAATGAATTTAAAAGCAGTTACTTAAATTTGATCGCTCATAATTCAATGATCCATAACATATAAATATTAAATACAAGAACAACTAAAAATTTTCATTTTATAATTTATGAGCTGGTACAATTATAAAATTGATCGAAATGCTAGTGCTTTTATTACATACAATAAATTGCTGTATAAGAAATTATTTATTATATATTTGATAAAGTTAAATTAAAATCAAATTCAAGCCTTAACTCATAATTATTTTGGCACTTTTTATGTTAGAAATTTATTAAGTTGTTGAAAATCGTTAAAATTAGCTTTATCTGCGGATTTTAATTTATAATAAAAAAGCATAATGTAGTTCTCGTTGGATAATGATTTATATAAATATTGATTTTGCAAACTGCTTAGTAATATGCTGCTTAGTGAAACAACGAGCCGTGATGGGTTCCGTCCCTTCGTCATCTCAATGCCTCAGGAATGGAATTGGGAAAAAATCGTCAATTCCATTCCAGGAGTTATAACTGGTAATTGAACATCCCAATGGAATGGATTCATTTCTCAGGAATAGAATTGGAAAAAAGTCGCTAATTCCATTCCAGATTTATGATTTTATATATGATATAATTTATGAAAAATTATGATTTTCATTTAAAAATACCATTTTTTTCGCACTTCGGTCCGAATTTCGGTACCAAGGACGATAGATTTGGGGTGTTGATTTCTCATATTCATACGAAAATCCCTTTTTTTTGTAGTTTGGCCCAAATTTCGTTACTAGGAACGATAGACCCGGGCTTGAGGATACCACCAGTCGATTTTCCGTATAAAGAATGATTTTTGGGCAAAATACTAGAATGAGAACTTTTGTTTTGGGGTATGTTTTGGGGTGTGGAAATCTGATTTTCCACTTTCTTTAGCAATTCGGCTAAGATTTTGGTCAAGGACGATAGACGTGAGCTTTTGAATACCTCCAGTCGATTTTCTACATAATTGTTGATTTTTGGCAAAAATCCGGGATGAGAACTTTTCATCTTCTATAATTTTTTTACAAATTTTGCTGAACCGAGTATTTCACTTCTAGGTCGTTTTACGGTATGAAGGACAATTGATAGCAATTTGGGTAAGAAGACACAAAATCATCTTTTTAGCAGGATGAGAAGTTTTGTTTTGGGGTAAATTTCGGGGATTAGAATTATGAATTTCTTACAAAAATACCATTTTGGTCTGAATTTCGGTACCAAGGACGATAGACCCGGGCTTGAGCCTACCACTAGTCAATTTTCCATATAAAGATTGATTTTGTAGAAAAAAATCCAGGATGATAACTTTTGTTTTGGGGTATGTTTTGGGGTGTGGAAATCTGATTTCCATATAAAAATCACTTTTTTCGCAATTCGGCTAAGATTTCGGTAGCAAGGACGACAGACCAGAGAGCTTTTGAATACCTCAAGTCGATTTTCTGCATAATTGTTGATTTTCAGGCAAAAATTCAGGATGAGAACTTTTCGTCTTCTATATTTTCTTTTTTTTTTTTGGTTTTTAATGGAAAAAAAAAAATTTTTGCTGAACCGAATATTTCACTTTTAGGTCGTTTTACGGTATGAAGGACGATTGATAGCAAATTTAGGAAGGAACAAATTAAGCATTTATATTTAGTTTCTGCTCTAAACAAGCACACTGCGATATCTACTACAGCTGCCATGCGGAGAAGCGCGAATTCGGATGTGGATTCGTCGTTAGCCGGAAACTACGCCACCTTGTTTCCCGGTTCACACCTGTGAACGAAAAATTGGCCACGATCCGCATCAAGGCAAAATTTTCTACATCAGCCTTATTTGCGCACACGCCACGACGGAGGAAAAGGACGAAGCCGTCAAGGACGCTTTCTACGCTAGTCTTGAGGACATAAACGACCACCTTCCGGTCCATGACGTGAAAATAGTCCTCGGCGATTTAAACGCGATAGTCGGAATGAGACCTCCACGAACAACGGTGTAAGACTGATCGACTTCGCCACGGCACGAAACATAGTAGTTAGTAGCACAAGATTTAAGCACCTCGACATCCACAAGGCCACCTGGCTGTCCCTGGATCTAAAAACGCAAAACCAAATTGATCATGTTGTAATCGACGGAAGGCATGCCTCTAGTGTTCTAGATGTGCGTACATTTCGGGAGGTCAACATTGACTCCGACCATTATCTTGTTGCAGCGAAGATCCGCATGCGATTATGGAATGCGAAGAACATACGCACAGGAATGCAACGAAAGCTAGATGTCGCTAAGCTGCAATTACAACGGACTGCTGAAGTTCCGCTCAACTCACGGTTAAGCTCAACCAACCAACCTCTGAACCCGACGACGCAGTCGGACTTTGGGCGCATATATCCCACTCCATGCGCGCTGTCGCTGAAGAAGTCATTGGTTTCCGGCGCCCGCAACCTCGGAACCAATGGTACGATCAGGAGTGTCGCATCGCGACTACAGTAAAAAACGCCGCATATAGAAAAACGCTGCAGTCAGCTGCAAAGCGAGCCGTGCGAGAAAACTACCGCGAAAAGAGGAAGGAAGAGAGGCGCCATTTCAGACGCAAGAAAAGAGAGCAGGAAAAGCGTGAGCGTGAGGAACTAGAGGTATACCAGGGCAAGAAGGATGCACGAAATTTCTATCAACAGGTTAAGCGTCTAACCCAAGGTTTCAAATCCGGAGCATCTACTTGTAGCAAGTACTTGTGAAGACAGCACATCTCCAATTTACTTACAGGCAACGATTCCACCAATGCCGCCCATGGAGAGCGCAGTTCAGTGCCACCAATCAACGATGACGGAGTGGAAGTACCACCACCTAGCCATGAAGAGGTTCGAGTTGCTATCCAACGATTCAAAAACAATAAGGCTGCTGGTGCTGACGGCCTGTCAGCTGAATTGTTTAAAACCGGCGGCGATGAACTAAAAAGGCGCATGCATCAGCTCATCAGCAAAATATGGCTATCAGAAAGCATGCCCGACGATTGGAATCTCAGCGTACTTTGCCCTCCCTATACATAAGAAAGGAGACCCAACAATCTGCGCCAACTATCGAGGTATCAGTCTTATTTCCTTCGCATATAAGGTTCTCTCAAGCATACTGTGTAAAAAATTAAAGCCGATTACAAAAACACTGATTGGACCTTATCAGTGTGGCTTACGACCTGGAAAGTCCACCTTAGACCAGGTTTTCACGCTACTACAAATCCTGGAGAAAAACCACGAAAATCAAATTGACACACACCACCTCTCTGTCGATTTTAAAGCTGCGTTCGATAGCCCGAGAAGTGATTGCCTATACGCAACAATGTCTGAGTTCGGTATACCAACTTTGCAGGATGACGTTGAGCAACACACGCAGCTCCGTCAAGGTAGAAAATTACCTCTCCGAAACCTTCAATACCGAAAGAGGTTTCAGGCAATGCGATCCACTGTCTTGCGATCTCTTCAGCATCATCATGGAGGGGATCGTAAGAAAGGCCGGTGTGCATCGTAATGGCACCATTTTCTATAAAGGTGTCCAGCTCCTTGTGTACGCTGATGATATTGATATTGTCGGCAGAGCCAAGAGAGATGTTACCGCTGCTTTCACCACTATCGAAAAGGAATCAGCCAAAGTCGTTTTGACGACTACAAACAACTCCCACGTTTCATCCGGTAGCTATAACTTTGAAGTAGTCAAGGAGTTTGTATACCTTGGCACCGAAATTAATACTAACAACGAAATCAGCTCTACCCACTGATCCAAACAGCCTTGCTACTGTTTGTTGACATAACTGCAGCTAAGTTAACAGATGCTGTATTAACAGATGCAGTATGTCAACAGAGTATTCTGTTGATAGCTAATCTATCAATAGATTATTGTGTTATGCTGCAGCATAACTTCAGATGTAATTAATATTGAATCAATCACTCTGCGTAATACTACGTTCACACTGAGAGCTAAATGCGCATTTAACTAAATACGCATTAGCAATTTAGAATGCGTAGCCGAATGCTCTTTCTAAGAGTAAAAGGGACAAATGTATATATTGAATTTCGTAAATGCGCATTTAGCTCTCAGTGTGAACGTAGTATAACGAAGGAGTTTGGCTCGATGCGTAGTGTAGTGACTTTTCAATCTGTGGTATCGGTGGGTGTGGGTTCAAATCTCCACGGCAGGCGAAGATAAGATTTTTAATTTGGTATTTAATTTAATTAAATTTAATGTTCTTGTTATAATAAACGCAAGCAGCAAAGAGAAGCCGAGAGAAGCCATACATTTCATGAAGCCATGTACTTAAAATCAAGGTCTAACGTTCTGCGTCTTTGCCGTAACGAATAAGAGTTACAACTTTGCCATGCTTTTTTAAAGACGAACGTCTTTGCCACAAGAATTTAGGTTTTTGATTCAAAGTATATTGTTGTTGGGAATCTAACAATTTTTGTGTCTTTGCCGTAACGATGTTTTATCTTTGGGCACAATGTTACCAATAAAAGTCTTTGTGGCAAAGTGTATTGTGTTTGGTTTTACTTTTTTTTTTTGTCCCTGGGTGTACGAGTAAAATGGTGTATTTCATATAATTGAAAAAATAGGTACTGTTTATAATGAAAAATCCTCAATAGTCTGAACAAAGAAAAAACTTACCAGTGTGTGCGTGTAACCCAAGCCTCCTTCCTCCTCATCGAGATCATCATCTGTAATGGCGCCATTTTGTTGTGGATAGGATGTGGCATATGAGCGTATGGGTTGTACTCTTGTTGATGGTACAGTGAGCAGAGATTCCATGGCTGGGCCGTTTTTTAGTTGCATTGTTAGTTTAATTAATGTTTTTTATATTAATTTAATAGGCAATATTTTTTTTTATTCACTATTTCTATATGCTAGAAGTGGCACTATTTTTAATTTCAATTTATATTATGTTTATACATATGATTTATTTTGTGTCTCGATATACGAACAATACTCAATATGTTTGCAATAAATCGAAAATGTGTATTCTTGATTTTTTAATGAATTGTAATTTTTGCCGTTTTTATGCGTGGAAATCGTCGTCAACGGCACTAAAAGACGAGACAATAATGAATTAATTCCTCGAGTTAGTTATTCAGTGGCGTTTTTTATCGCACTCGAGGCTTGATGAAACTCAACAATAACAAAAAAAAAAAAAAAAAAAATCAAAGTCTTAACACACTTGAAATTCTTTAGGCGCAGGAACGTCAACGTTCAGCGTTCAGTTATCAAATAAAGTTTACGTTCTATCTGATAGAGATAAGTATCTGTCCAGCTATCTGTATAGCTATCAGTCAAAAAAAAAAAAAAAAAAAAAAACTGAGTGGAGGAAATTTTAGCAACTTGAAAGCAGCTTAAATTTAGCTGACAGTTAGTAGCGAAGTTATTGCAGGTGTGTATGTAGGTTTGTAACTCAGTTAGAATAAATCAAAAAACAATAGCGTTTGACTAAAGTTATTTTACAGACACGCGCGCAGCTAAAGATGCAGCAAAAATTTACATTTAAAATTTCACAGCCAAATTAACACCTCTAGTTTTGCACATTAAAATTTCAATTTTATTTTATTTTTTGTTTTTATATATATATATATGTATATACAGACGTGGACACATAAATGACACCTAAATGCATATAGGGTGTTTCACATAAATCTCAATAAACATAGGGTAAAACAAGAATTTATTTCATGGTATTTGAGTTTAAACATTAAAAACTTAAAATCAGCAGTAACCTTGTAATTACGAATTAAAAATTAGAAAATTAATGAAAAATCTGAAATTGCTCCTTAGCTGAGGTGGACGTATAAATAGCACAATTTGGATTCGGAAAAAAAAACAGTGATTTATTTTTACTTTACAATAAGCTTACGAATATGCTTACTAGTACTTGGTACTGTTGTCTTATTGTCCAAAACAGCCCGACATCTTCATCCCATACTCTTCACAAGCTTCCTGATCCTATCCTTCGGAAGAGCGTACCAAGCCTTCTCAATTCCACTCCATAACTCATCTAAATTTCAAAAACTTTGGTTGCTTATGCTGGCCTTCCTAGCCATGACCACCACCTAGCCATGAAGAGGTTCGAGTTGCTATCCAACGACTAAACACAATAAAGCAGCGGGTGCTGACGGCCTGTCAGCTGAATTGTTTAAGGCGCATGTGTCAGCGCATACATCCGATAAGGCGCATGCATCAGCTTATCAGCAAAATATGGCTACCAGAAAGCATGCCCGACGATTGGAAACTCAGCTTACTGTGCCCTATACTTAAGAAAGGAGACCCAACAATCTGCGCAAGTTATAGAGGTATCAGTCTTATTTCCATCGCATATATGGTTCTCCCAAGCGTACTGTGTGAAAGATGAAAGCCGATTACAAAAACACTGATTGGACCTTATCAGTGTGGCTTTCTACCTGGAAAGTCCACCATATACCAGATTTTCACGCTACGACAAATCCTGGAGAAAACCCACGAAAATCAAATTGACACACATCATCTCTTTGTCGATTTTAAAGCTGAGTTCGATAGCCCGAGAAGGGATTGGTAAAACAAAGAATATGCTGTCTACAAACAAGGGAGCGCGGCGTTTAGACTCCCACGTTTCATCCGGCAGCTATAACTTTGAAGTAGTCAAAAAGTTAGTTTACCTTGGCACCGCCATTAATACCAACATCGAAATCAGCCTGGAGATAAAGCGAAGAACAATAATTGCTAAAAGGTGCTACTACGGGCTCAGTAAGCAACTAAGTTCCAGAGCCCTCCCTCGATCGACAAAACTAACACTCTACAAGACGCTCGTTCTACCTGTGCTGCTTTATGGCGATGAGGCATGGGTAGTTTCGCAAGCTGACGCAGCCGCTCTGGGGGTGTTCGAGAGAAAATTTCTTCGCAAAATCTTCGGTCCTGTTCGAGTCGGCGATGACTATCGCATCCGAATGAACCACGAGCTGTATAAGCTCTACGAAGACATTGACGTAGTTCGGCGTATAACTGTGCAGCGACTACGCTGTATGGGTCATGTCCATCGTAGGGACGACGAAGCTCCAGCGAAAAAGGTGCTCGAGGCGAGGGTCGCTGGTCAACGACGACGAGGGAGACCATGCCTCCGATGGATGGACCAGGCTGAGGAAGCCCTAACCGCACTTGGTGTATCTGATTGGAGAAGGCGCGCGCAAAGCAGAGGCGCCTGGCGAGAGCTGATGAGGTCGGCCGAAACCCGGACACGGGTTGTTACGACCACCTAAGTAAGTAAGTATGCTGACCTTCACATCATTCCATAAATTTTCTATGGGATTGAGGTCTGGGCTTTGAGCCGGCCAATTCAAAATATTTATTTTTTTTTTTCTTTTTTAGCCAATCAATCACAGCCTTTGACGTGTATTTTGGATCATTATCGTGCATAAAATTCCACCTAATAGGCATGTTCTCAAATGCAAATGGTTCCATCTAGCTATTAAGAATATCTAAATACATATTTTTGTCCATTATTACTGGCTTACGAAAAATTGGCCCAACGCCGTGCCAGGAAAAAGCTCCCCAAGCCATTAAATTCCCTCCTTCATGCTTTAATGATTTTTTTTGTATACTTTGGATTCAACTCTTGGCGTTTGGGGCGCCGAACAAAAGTTTTTCCATCTGATCCAACCCTATTAAATTTAGTTTCGTCAGTCCAGAGCAGGTTCTTCCAAAATTGGTCTTCTTTATTCACATGGACCCTTTAAACGATCCTTTAAACTTTTTTTTTGTTAAGAGCGGCTTTCTTCGGCTAATGCGTTCATAAAGATTAGCTTCATGTTGTCTCCTAGATACTAGTTTTCTTAAAACATTAAGGTTATTTTTTTCATTTGTTTCCCTCATTATTTGCTTTGCTGACTTGAAAGGATCAGCCTTACTTTTGCGAACTATAAGTCTATCAGTAGAAGCGTTGGTTTTACGCGGTCTAGGATTGCGCAGCTTATTCTCGAAATTATTTGAACCATTTGATGTAACCAGCTTGAGTGCATTATAGACCAATTTTCGCGAAATTTTGAGATTATCCGCGATTTCAGATGGTTTTTGCCTTTTCGACTTTGGTTCGTGAATTATAGACCTTTTTTCCGGAGTGCAATGTTTAGCACGACCCATTTTATTTAGAATCGGCAAAATTAACTGAATAAAACTCTAAAATTTTTACAAACACCCGAACTTGTTAACTTTTATGCACCAACTAACATGTGTGCTATATTTATATGACCACAGCAGTTCGAACATGCCAAAGAGATGGCCTGAGCAAATAAAAGTAAGCAACGGTACATCTCTCTCGGAGTTTTAAATAACGTCACACTGGAGTCTCAAAAAATTATAACTACAGTTAATGAATGCATTATTAGGTTCAAACGAAACGTTTAAAAAATAAGTTGACATTTGTGCTATTTATGTGTCCATAGCTGTATTTATACATACAAATTTTTAATTTTCTTTTTAACTAGTTAATCTCACAACCATTTATTTTGGCCAGCATTTGGTAGGAGGAAAAAAAGAAATTAATTTAAATATTTTTTTTTTTTTATATGCTTATCTAATTATATAAAATTAGCACAACACCAATATGACACACACACACACACACAAACTAATAATCGAGCGATTTTTACAACCACGAACAGATGTTGACAACAGCTGAGTCGCGAGTTTCGAGTGGAAAAATCTCTGTGACTGAGAGTGTTGATTATTTTATAAAAAAAAAAAAAAATGTTTTCTATAGCAACAGCTTGTTTTTGTTTATAAAATCAATCTTATCAGGCGGTAGCCGTAAAACTTGTTGCATTTATTGCCTGGAGCCAAAGGCTACTTTGTCTAGGTCGTGTTCGCGCTGCAACCAGCCAGCTCAGTCAGTGTTTTCACTATTTACACCAGTTCGCATTAGTTGTTGTTTTTAATTACATTTCAATTTATATGTTTTACATTTTTTCCATTATATAAACTTTAATATTTTCCACAAGAACATTTCAATTTTTAAAAAAAAATTTTTTTTATTGTTTCATTAATTTGTACTCATACATCAACTTCTTGTTATTATTTTCACACACAATATTTTTGTTTTTTAAACAGTTCACCGTTCTTTTTTTAATTTTTTTGTTTCATTTTACTTGATCATCAATTTTAATATTTTATTTTTTTTTCTTTATTCCTTATAATATACTTTGCACTAAAACGACGCTGCTTAACACAGTTTCCAAAACAAAATAAAATACAGCATTTTGTGAAATGTGTCGGCAAGTCGTTGAATTGTTGAAGTTTCTGATTTCTGTCGCTTTAACTTGATCTCCCTGCCTCGGCACTGACTGGCTGTGCCAGCTGATAATTGTACACAAACATATATATTAATATATATTTATGTATGTATGTTTATATAGAATTCCAATTAATATTGATGTACATGCTTAACATGATATTGCTTTGTATAGATTTTGCTGTTAATCGTTACTAACGTTACGGTTACTTTAATTTATTTAGTTGATACAAATTGTTATGCTTTAATAATATTTGCTATTTGGAATTACTTTTAAAGACTTTAGCTTGATGATTTAATTAAACTTTAATGCTGAGAATTGTAACCTAACAAATTGAGAACAAAAGTTCTTTCGAACTTATTCTTTCAAACGAAACTGAAACATCAAAAAACCCGAATGCAAAAAACTTATTTTCCGGTTAATTTTGTATTACTAGGTCAGGCCCGTAGACAAGGAGGGGGAGGGGAGCACGCTTTAGGTGTTCAAACCCCCTCTCCCCTTAGGATCCAGAAAGTATAAAGAATTAACACCAGGCGCGGATCCACGGGGGGAAAAGGGGGAAATTCCCCCCCCCCCCCCAAAATCTCATAAATTTCATCAAAAAACTGAAATATGCATGTGTAACCAAGATAAAGCAAAATCAAATGGTACGTTTAAGGCTTAATCTACCCGTGCGCAATAGCCTTTAGAATTGCTAAATAATTAGTGTAGATGCTGGTCCATTGAAACAATTAATAGAAGATATTATTGGAAGATTTGCTAACTTGCTCGGAGAAAAAAGAGAAATGCTGGTTTTGAGATTAAAAGGTGAGCTTTGTCATTGGCAACAAAAATGGAAGGATCTAATATTATCTGGTGCTGGTAAGCTACCTGGTTCTGCTTTTGAAGCTCTCCAATGCTGTGATAAGGACATTTATCCAACAATACAGAAGCTCCTCCAAATTTTCTGCACATTACCAGTGACCAATTCAAGCGCTGAACGTTCTTTTTCATCATTACGATGCATCAAAACCTGGCTCCGAACTAAAATGCTTGAAAAAAGATTAGTTGGTTTAGCGTTGCTTCATATTCACTACGACATAGTTTTGAATCCAGAGGATGTAGTCGAAAGATTTTCCAAAATTGGTAAACATAGAATTTTACTATAAATTTTTACAAATAATTAATAAGTTATAATTATTTTTAAATATGAATTAAATCATATCTAAATTGATGTTAAAAATAATAGAAAATATGCATTATTGTACTTCAAATAAAAGTTTTAAAAAAATATATCTATGTGAAAATTATTAAAAAATTTCTCCCCCCCCCCCCCAAAATTCTTCTCTGGATCCGCCCCTGATTAACACAAATGAGACTAATTAATTCAAAATGTAATTTTTTTTTAGATAAACTGTTGATAATGATGTTAATTTTCTTGAAAACTTCACTGAATTATTGAAACATTTTTTTGGCCAAGTGAGAGATTAGCTTTGCTTATAAGAGTCATAATCATTATATTGGAATTCAACTCCAAGCAGATAGTATATTAAAAATCAGTTTCAATGCTCAAAAAGTCCCTGATATCCAGTAAAATATATATATGAAAGTTATACCTAGAACGAATATAACTTTGTAAATTGAAGAAAATTAGCTTGACATTTTTTATGCCATATCTACGCAGCAAACCATAGTTGACGACTATGTCGAAATTCCGACTAATTTGTCACTATTTCGCTACGCAAATATCGGAACAGTATCACTTTTTATACGAATTTATATAAAATTTTGTTATGCGACAGCTTGTACGACATATTAAAATGCTGACAGAGTAAAATTTCCTTTTTTTCGAACTGTCTGAACGAAATCGCAACATTTTCGTTAGGACTCGTTACGAAAACATTACGATACTTCGTTACGAAATCGTGTCGAACCCTTCATACGACTTTCCTTACGATTTCGCAACGAAATCGTAAGGATTTCGAAATATTCTTAACGAAATCGTAACAAACATTTCACAATCTTTCCGATTTCGGAATCCCATATTGTTACGAAATCGTAAAGAATATCGTATGAAGCGGTTGACACGACTTCGTAACGATTTCGTAACAAGTCTTAACGAAAATGTTACGAAAAATTTACGATTTCGTTCAGCCAGTTCGAAAGAAAGGAAAGTTTAAAATCGAATAAAGAGTGAAACTGTTCCGATATTTGCGTAACGAAATTGTAACGATTTCTTTAAGACAGCTCCAAATAGTTATGAATTCGTCGGAATTTCGACAAAGTCGTCAACTATGGTTTGCTGGGTAAGCTTATTAGACCCAAAACTTTTGAAAAAGCATTAATTTGAGTGGGTTATTTTTATCATTTTTAAAAGTGTAAAAAATATATGAACCACGAAATATAACACATTATGGGGTATTCCACGTAAAGCGCATGACTAAAAATTTTGACATCTAAAATTTTCAATTTGGCACAAAAATTTAGCCCTGTGCGAAGCCTTTTCCAAATAACAGGTTTCGGAAAATCACCTTAAATCTAAATATGAAAAAAATTTTTGTAAAACATTTTATACAGTCCAATTTTATAGTGATTTGATGATTTTTTAATCATGTTACCAAATTTTCATAAAAAAAAAATTAACAATTACAGTATTTTAAGCTTCAGCATTTTAAATATGTTTATTTTTATTATAGTAAAAAATTAAAAAACAATTTAGAAGTTCAAAAAATTTTGTTTTTAGTGTTTTTAATATGCAAATAATTTAAATATAAATTCACAACCGATTAAATTCTTAAATATTCAAAAAAAATTACTGTTTCTTTTTATAAAAATTTATCTAGCAGAGTAATTATTTAAATATTAACATGAACTTATTTTCATGTGATATCTTATATAATATATTGGGTATAAGATACTGGTGCTGTGCAAAAACCAGTATTCGAATTACGGTTTTTGAAAAATAGTCCGAAATTTAAATGTGACTTTATCGGAGTCGATTCCTCTAATCAAAAAATTTTAATAAAAAAAATATTTATAGTAATTGTTATTGGAATTGAATCATGATAAAATGAAACTGTTATATTTTTAAAGATCTTTTTTTTTAAAGATATTTTCTTTTGAATTTATTTAAATTGTCGAAATCATTTTCGAGAACAGTAATATTTTAGCCCTTAACGATAACTCGAACTAGGCTTCACACAGGTTCAAATAGTTGTACACAAGCTGGGGATCAACAAAAGCGTAAGATAGCCAAAAATAAACCAAATCTAAAGACTAACATTTTTTTTTTCTCCCATTTATATGGAATGTCCATAAAAGTTGTGAATACAGCTTCACCAGCTGAACTGAAATGATTGTATTTTTCATAGCTGATTTTAATTTAGATTTTAATAAACTGCAAGGAATCAATCTAACCTATTTTTACCGTTCACATTAATATTGTTGAAATAGTAAAATTTTGTCACAGGCATTTTTACTGTTTGTGCTAATTTTCGGAATAATACTATTTAAAAGAAATTAAAAATTCTCAATTTGGGCCATTTTTCAACAAACTATAGGCAAAAATCAAAACACTTAGTACTCAAAATCGATTTGTAAAAAAAAAAAAATCTGATCTCTTATGTGGTCATTTAAAAACAGGCATATTCACAAATAGTCTTAAAAGAAAACGGACTTGTTTAAAAATTTTCATATCTTTTCTTTCAGTTATTACTGGTATCTACTTATAGATTTTTTATCAAAATCCCCCCCAAAGGTAAATCCTGGCTACGGGCCTGTACTAGGTATAACCCGGTAAAATAATGGCAGTTTATGATAATAATAAAATAACTATTCTTGAATAAATTATCAATCATGATACGATGATAATTCACTTTTAGTTAAGGTTCTTTTCTAATCACTATATTTTAAGTTATAATAGCTTAATAGGCAGGTTCTCATCTAGAGCTCGAAAAACACGGTGATGGTGATACTCCTGATTTTGTTTTTTCGTAGAAGGAAGTAAATGAACACTTGGAATTTTTTGGAAGTTATTAATTGATTCTTAAACTGTGAAGGAAAATATTTGTTTTGGTGAATAGAAGTGAAATGTGAAGTGTCAATACGCCGTCAAACATCACTTTTAAAAAAACGGTCTCCATTGCACAGCACGATCAATCATGTCATCAAAAATAAAAAACCAAAAAATTTTATAAATCATATTATGTTTACTGGAGCTTATACCTATAATATTAACTAATAGTTGAAAATTTAGAAAAATGGCGGACATCTGAATTTTAATTTAACATTTAATAATAAAAAAAAATAAAAAAAAACAGTCTATATTATTTGAATTTAGGTATAGGATCCAATAAATTTTGTCTACTTTAAAATAAAAATAAAAAAAACCGAAGTCAATCCATAAAGTAGTGCTTGAGAAAACATGGGTTTTCAGAAAACGCCTTCTAAGATTTGGTTAACGATTTTTTTTCTAGCTATTAGTTTTCCGTTATTTCAACGCCACAGCGCATCTAGCGACATCTGGCGATACCTGAGGTAACTACTATTGCCAAAATACCGTTGCAAGATACTCATTTTTTTACGAGATACTCCTAATGAGATACTTATAATTTTCGTGAAAAAGATGGGTTTCTTTCTTATGCGATAACTTTTTTATGCAATCGTTAGCAGCCAAACTGCTTTGGAAACATATGCTACATATCATGAACAATTGAAAAATAGAATAAAAACAGTTGAGTTTTCTGGCCATGAGAACCTCCCAATAAAATGAAAAAAAATATGTGTGTGTCCGCCACGCACGGTAGAAGTGAAACTTTTACCCAAAAATGGAATTTCTGGGAAGATTGCTTATCTATTTAATTAACATTCCCTCCTTTAGTCCAACCAAATGGTTAAAAAGCAGTCTGCCTTCATACTAGTAGTAGTTCAAGAAATGTCTTTTTTTTCATAAAGCCAACTTGTATTTTCAAAATGGCGATATCATGGGAAATATCAATTGTACCTTTTGTCTATGGGCAGTTACTGAAAAGTTCAATATTCACGTACAGAATTAGAACACAGTTTTTTTTTACTTTCGTGACACAGTTGGTTGTCAAGAGGATGTTTTTATAATTTGATGACTTAATTTGATGATCCCAGGCTCGATCCTCAGATCACAGACGACAGATCTTGCTGCTTTATTTTTTTGTGAATTATATTTTTATTTATAAATATTAAAAAGAAAAAATTTGTCGAAAAACCTGTGTCGGAAATAATGCACTTTTCTTTTTCCATACTCGCATCGAACCGCGTACAACTCGACTGCAAGTTGAACGTGCTACCATCTCACCATTGCCTCCTTTGTATCAAAGCGAACAAAATACTTACAAACCTGAAAGAAAGCATAGCATAGATCTTCTTATTTATTTTATAGGATTGATGCGAAAAAGAATTTATTGTTTATCCAAAATAATCATCAATCGATTATATAATTGGGACTTTTTTTATATAATTAATTTTCAATTTTTCTTAAAAAAAAAATCATAAATTGCAAAAATTTCAACTGCAGTTAGGATCACTAAATCTTTGCTTCGTGGTCAGAAGCTCTGACCTTATGTTACCGCACATACTTGTTTGGGTTTATTTTACCGTGCCTACACAGTTAAAAATGTTGTTGCGTTTTTCGTTACAAGATTTGCATCGTATTTTATGTTATGTTGCAATTATGTTGAGGCAGACATGTATGTATTTAGAAGAAACTCCAACACTAGCTGCGCTTTTTTCATAAGAGATCGGTATCATAACATCGAATTTGCAAGCAAAGCAAAACAACACATGATCCAGCAAGTGAGTATCATATATCTGTATATCCGTATATCTGTATCTGTGTATATCATGTGTTTGTGAGTAAAAAATAGCGCAAAAATTTATTTGAAGCATTTTTTTCATCAATAGCATCCAAATCCAAATCGAGTGCAAAAATTCAGTTTCACACCTAGAAGGCGTCGTGAACATATTGCATAGGCGTATTGCATGCAAATCGGATTTGGATGGTGGAAAAAACGCAGCTAACGAAGAAGTCAATTTTCGGCACAATATTTTAGTAACATAACCTTCTGATATTTAACTTTTGGCCTTAGTAGTGTAGGTAGTCTGAGAGCTCAGTTCGTAATGGAAGAACTTGTAAGCAGTAGGTTGTGTGTTCAAATACCGCAACATGCGATTTTTTTTTTATTTCGATATAAATGTGAGTTGAAAACTACATGTGAATTATATGGAAGCTTGGTATTTATATGGAAATTCACAGATCTAAGAATAAAACAAATTTTAAATTCAACGTTGCATTCGTTAATATTGCAGCTTATGCTGTTTTCAAATCAATCAATGCAAGGCTTACTTCGGAAAGCTGTAAAACGCTGCACTGGAGTCATATACGGAACAAATAGTATCTGATATCACAAAAATTGATAAGTTTGTATCAACAAAATAAAACTAATCAAAGCAGAAAAAAGGGAACAGGAATATATATATAAGATATTTTCTAGATAATTTCAATCATCTAGTGGTAGATATGCTGGTAATTTTCTAAGTTATCGTTTTTATTTAATTGAAATACTAGTTAGTTTTTGCAGCTGACCCTGTACTGTTGTTTTTTCGTTTCTTTCGTCGCGGCCTAATAAACAAAAAAAATTCCTAGAAAAAAAAATATATATGTTATAAAATTGAGACCTCCACGAACAACGGTCTAAGACTGATCGACTTCGCCGCGGCGCGAAACATGGTAGTTAGTAGCACCAGATTTAAGCACCTCGACATCCACAAGGCCACCTGGCTGTCCCCGGATCAAAAAACGCAAAACCAAATTGATCATGTTGTAATCGACGGAAGGCATGCCTCTAGTGTTCTAGATGTGCGTACATTTCGGGGGGTCAACATTGACTCCGACCATTATCTTGTTGCAGCCAAGATCCGCATGCGATTATGCAATGCAAAGAACATACGCACAGGAATGCAACGAAAGCTAGATGTCGCTAAGCTGCAATTACAACGGACTGCCGAAGCCTACTCCGCTCAACTCTCGGTTAAGCTCAACCAACCAACCTCTGAACCCGACGACGCCGGCGGACTTTGGGCGCATATATCCCACTCCATGCGTGCTGCCGCTGAAGAAGTCATTGGTTTCCGGCGCCCGCAACCTCGGAACCAATGGTATGATCAGGAGTGTCGCATTGCGACTGCAGTAAAAAACGCCGCTTATAGAAAAACGCTGCAGTCAGCTGCAACGCGAGCCGTGCGAGAAAACTACCGCGAAAAGAGGAAGGAAGAGAGGCGCCTTTTCAGACGCAAGAAAAGAGAGCAGGAAAAGCGTGAGCGTGAGGAACTAGAGGTGTACCAGGACAAGAAGGATGCACGAAAATTCTATCAACAGGTTAAGCGTCTAACCCAAGGTTTCAAGCCCGGAGCATCCACTTGTAGAGACGAAAATGGAGATCTGAATACGGATACGCAGTGTGTGCTGAGATTGTGGAGACGGCACTTCTCCAATTTACTTACTGGCGACGATTTCACCAATGCCGCCCATGGAGAGCACAGTGCAGAGCTACCAATCAACAATGACGGAGTGGAAGTACCACCACCTAGCCATGATGAGGTTCGAGTTGCTATCCAACGACTCAAAAACAACAAAGCAGCGGGTGCTGACGGCCTGTCAGCTGAATTGTTTAAAACCGGCGGCGATGAATTGATAAGGAGCATGCATCAGCTCATCAGCAAAATATGGCTAGAAGAAAGCATGCCCGACGATTGGAACCTCAGCGTACTGTGCCCTATACTTAAGAAAGGAGACCCAACAATCTGCGCAAGTTATAGAGGTATCAGTCTTATTTCCATCGCATATA
The DNA here is from genome assembly GCA_914767935.1 of Coremacera marginata. Lineage (NCBI taxonomy): Eukaryota > Metazoa > Arthropoda > Insecta > Diptera > Sciomyzidae > Coremacera > Coremacera marginata. Next base: position 50,333,367 of record OU612043.1, on the reverse strand, counting down.
AGGTTCTCTCAAGCGTACTGTGTGAAAGATTAAAGCCGATTACAAAAACACTGATTGGACCTTATCAGTGTGGCTTTCGACCTGGTAAGTCCACCATAGACCAGATTTTCACGCTACGACAAATCCTGGAGAAAACCCACGAAAACCAAATTGACACACACCATCTCTTTGTCGATTTTAAAGCTGCGTTCGATAGCCCGAGAAGGGATTGCCTATACGCAACAATGTCTGAGTTCGGTATACCTGCAAAGTTGATCAGACTTTGCAGAATGACGTTGAGCAACACACGCAGCTCCGTCAAGGTAGGAAATGACCTCTCCGAAACCTTCAATACCGAAAGAGGTTTCAGGCAAGGCGATCCACTGTCTTGCGATCTCTTTAACATCATCATGGAGGGGATCGTACGAAAGGCCGGTGTGCATCGTAATGGCACCATTTTCTACAAAGGCGTCCAGCTCCTTGCGTACGCTGATGATATTGATATTGTCGGCAGAACCAAGAGAGATGTTACCGCTGCTTTCGCCGCTATCGAAAAGGAATCAGCCAAAGTGGGTTTGACGATAAATGAGGGCAAAACAAAATATATGCTGTCTACAAACAAGGGAGCTCGGCGTTTAGACTCCCACGTTTCAACCGGCAGCTATAACTTTGAAGTAGTCAAGGAGTTCGTTTACCTTGGCACCGCCATTAATACCAAAAACGAAATCAGCCTGGAGATAAAGCGAAGAACAATAATTGCTAATAGGTGCTACTACGGGCTCAGTAAGCAACTAAGTTCCAGAGCCCTCTCTCGATCGACAAAACTAACACTCTACAAGACGCTCGTTCTACCTGTGCTGCTTTATGGCGCTGAGGCATGGGTAGTTTCGCAAACTGACGCAGCCGCTCTGGGGGTGTTCGAGAGAAAAGTTCTTCGCAAAATCTTCGGTCCTGTTCGAGTCGGCGATGACTATCGCATCCGAATGAACCACGAGCTGTATGAGCTCTACGATGACATTGACGTAGTTCGGCGTATAACTGTGCAGCGACTACGCTGGCTGGGTCATGTCCATCGTATGAACGACGAAGCTCCAGCGAAAAAGGTGCTCGAGGCGAGGGTCGCTGGTCAACGACGACGAGGGAGACCATGCCTCCGATGGATTGACCAGGCTGAGGAAGCCCTAACCGCAATTGGTGTATCCGATTGGAGAAGGCGCGCGCAAAGCAGAGGCGCCTGGCGAGAGCTGATGAGGTCGGTTGAAACCCGGACACGGGTTGTTACGACCAACTAAGTAAGTAAGTAAGTAAGTAAGTTATAAAATTGAAATATTATTAGCTTGCACACTTTGAAGCAAATAACAACCAAATAAAACAATTGCAATTGCAAGGAATATTTTTTGTCATATTCATATCCAAATTCAACTTCGCTTGTATGTTTTTCTACCGTTAGCAAGAAGTACATTTAGTAGGTAATGTTTAAATCGCTGCAAAAAAATTAGCAACAGCACCAACAACTGAGCGTGAGTACGCAGTAATAGTACTGGTCATGCGGTCTTTCACAGTGTCAAAATTCACAAAACCAATACAATAATTTTCCGTCACTTGGCAAACTAAGTCTCCACTCAGTGTTGTTTTGCGTTTTTTCGTTTGACAGTTCTGACACTCGGCTCGAAGGCATGCATCTACCTTCTTTTATTGTGGCATGAGTCGAAGCGAGAGTTGATACGATACTACATGTCCATCCGACATGTAGTTCGACAAAATAACGGCACTTTTTTTCGTCGGCCCCAATTGGTCGCACATGTCGGATGGACTTCATTATTTTATAGTTTTCGAAGAGTGCACATCGAGCGCATTAAATATTTTGTAGCGTAAAAATAACGAATGCATTGATTTAACAATTATTTTTGTATTCTTTACTATTTATTTTCTATGTCGTTTTATTCTTTATTACTTAATTCTTTCTTAAATTCAACATTTCTTATGTCATATTTTGCGCGAGATGTGATTCGCTCAAAAATTTTAATCGAATAAGAAAATGCACCAAGTTGGATGGACACGCACACGAACGATACAACATGTCAGATGGACCGACAGAAAGTGAAAAATTTTTGTCTTTAGGGGGTTTCAGGCAATACTGCATGTCTATCCGACATGTAGTTCGGCAAAATAACGGCATTTTTTCGAAAGGCTTTCAGACTTTCTACATGTTGGATAGACATCATTATTTTTCAGATCTCAAAAAGAACACACCTTTACAATGGCAAAACAATTTCTTGCTGCTCTCATAAAAAACTCCTATAAAGTTCAATAAATTCCTTAAAAAATTCATTATGTGAAGCCCTTATATTTTTTTTTTATTCTTCTTCGTCATTTCCTTGTTTTTCCTTATTTTTCTTTTGATGTTGACTCATTGACAATTTTTGCAGAATGAAAAATGCAGCGAGTCCGATGAACGTCTGTTCGAACAATACTACATGTCGGATGGATCGGCAGAAAAATCAAAATCATTTGATTTTCGTACTACATGTTGGATGGACATGTAGACACATCGAACATGTCATCGGACACACAATGTCCATCGGACATGTAGTATTGTCTGAAACCCCCTTTTCATCGGACATCCAACTTGATTTTTTGGACACAAACGATACTACATGTGCGATGACATGACAGGTCGGATGGACATGTAGTAACGTTTGGGGTGCCCTAATAGATATACATGCTAAGACTCAATTCAATCATAAAGGAAAGAAAAGAAGAACTGATTGTTGATTTAATATAAGTTTGAGCTACGCCAAGGTTGATTTATAAGGTTGTCACAGGGCTGATCGCACTCTCTTCTCAGTACACATAATTGTCAAAAGCAGCCAATTTTGCGAATGACTTCGAAAGAAAAACGGATGATAAAAGAAAGCACATGCAGATTTTCTATGAGCTGTCAACTTAGATTTGCAATTATGGGTACTCGCTCTCTCCCTTGCGACAACCTTATAAATCAACCTTGAGCTACGCATTTAAATATGCTTTCGTGGCCCAGTAGGTAGAACAGCCAACTACGAATCACAGCGTACTGTGCTTAATCCTCAGTGGAAGCAAAATTATGGAAAATGCTAAATAGCAATTTTTTTTTCGTTTTTATATAACTAGTGCGGCCAATTGCTGTGTTGTTGTTTTCATAAGAACCATTTCGTTACATTGGTTTTACCCCCTCCCCCCATCTAGCTCACCGTATTGTTGTACACGCAGCTATAAAAGTTTCACTTCAAATAGTCATAATAAAGATATGGTCGATCAAGTTCGACAATGAGATAGCCTCTCGCGCTACATAAATTTTTCATAACAGCGGGTGAGCCCCTTTTTTTAAAAAGATTAAAGAAAAACCTATACGTCATGGTGCAAAATCAAGTAATCACAGTATGTGTTCTCAACAGTTAACAGGCTGTGACAGTGTAAGCAAAAACATTCTATAGTACAGTTTAAACATACGTGAGAGATGTGAATCTTTATCTGAGATTTCTGAGAAATCTTATCCAGATTTTCTATTCCAAAATTTTTTTTTCTTTGTACAAATTTTTTAAAACAAACTCATTTCCAAGAAAATTTGTGAAAGCAACCTTTTTGAAATTTTTATGTGTACGCAAAGAAATACGCTGAAATAACATGTGAAGGTCATATAAGTAAAAAACTGTTTTTTTTTTTAAAAAAAAGGAAAACAATATTTGAATACTCATGCATGCGACTACGCACAAACACAAGCAGAACGTTGATAGCATGTCAACAAAATAACAAATATTTTCTAAAATACAAAACAAAGCAAATATTTTCCATTAAAAATTGTAGTATTACTTTTTAAAATGCTTCATTAATTATTATTTTTTTTTTTTGTATTTTTTTTATTTCGTTAAGCCACAAATAAATGTTTACACCTGTTGAGAATAATTGCCGATTGTTTTTTGCCGCATAATTCTAACACAAACACTCGTATTATGAATGTTTTTGTTTATTTAAAACGTTTCGTAGCGCGTTTCATTTCCAATACATTCTATGATGACACGTTAAGCAGCTTATTTTTTATTTATTATTATAATTATTAGATTGTCATTAAGTGATACGCGCGTGTTGATTGACTAGCTGACGAATACGATGACGAAGAGCAACAGCGACGACCTGACGGCGACAGTGTTTGTTGCTGTTGCTGGCAGCACTTATCACAAAAAAATTTAACAAGAGCAACAACAACAACGACTCGTCTACTTCTTCACAACCAGTTAAAGACCACACTTGAGAGATTCAACGTCGGAAACGTACTAGTTCTGCCACTTCAGAAGTGAGCTTCTCCACACATTTGCAATCAGCTGATTTTGTTAATAAATCGGTGCTTCAAATGCTGAACTCTGATGATAACGATACTACTCCTAAATAAATTATGTCTCGCTCTCAAACAGCTTTAGTGCAGACCATAGCTTTTGAGTGGAATTCACCTGTTATTGTGCATGTCGACGCACGAATATCAACCATCATGAACATAAATTTGTCGGCTTAAGATGTTCAGGTTAAATTATGAATCAATTAATTTGAATATTTTCTGCAAAGAAAATAATTGCCACTGAATCAAAAACGCATTTAATACCAAAGAAAACGTTACTAGTCCCAATCAACACAGTGTGACAATTAAGGGGGAGGTAAGGCTTGACAACTTTTTTTTTCAAATTTTTTATTTTTGCTTCTGAAAGTACAACATCTGAAGAATATTGTATTCAGTTTTTAGGTCATTCGGAGCAAAACTAACAAAGTTACATTACGTTAAATGACCGTACCTCAAACTTAGTTTTTCGCGCTTTTTAGCTTTTCGCGCTTTAGAAATATTCAGTGAACACAAAATAAAAAAACTCACTTTCACGCGCAGTGTTCACATTAGCATTTCATCCGATTCTGTAAGAGCAAATGAACAGCACCGTGCTGAATGAAAAAATAAGTAGCTGAATGAAAATTTCAAAGCGCTGAATTGGATTTGACAGCTAATATTTCTAAACAATATAAAGGAAAAAAAAAATTCAAAACTTTTTCGGTTGCAAAAATCATAGAATTTATGAAATATAAAAATGAGTTTACTTCTGCGCATAAATTTTTTGCTTCGTTTGAGCAATAGAAGAAATCATGTATTAAACACTTAATTAAGAATATGCGTTTAACAAATGAGTCTTCCTTAATTTAATAGGAATCACTTAATTATTGTTCGAAGGAACTTATGAGATAACCTCAATCCATGCAATGCAAGTGATGAACGATTTATGGAGTTTTATCGATTTCCTAAGCAACTTGCGAAGGATTTTTTCAACGATATAGCACATCGTTTTCAATCGTCAGAACGCATTACCGCTCTTTCAGCCAATATTCGCTTTTTATGTACTGGATTTTTTAAGTTTATTGGCCATTTTCCAGTATTCAATTTAAATCTTCACAGCAAAATATTCAGTGAATAAATTTTGTTCATTGTGAACATTTTTTTGACATAAGAATTCACTAAATACAGTTACAGCTGAGCGGCGAGCGGCAACTCTTACGGTCTCTATTGTATTACTTTTAGCCCCTCTTTTCATCTTAATATCTTCAGGTAAATAAAATGTGTAACGTACATTGTATCCTTCGATGTAAAATATATATTTCAGTGTAAAATTTAACGCTTAGGAGAGCAGATATTCGTTGACTCGTGCTCCGTTTTGTTTTTGCTTAGTTTTCTTAGTGATTTTGTATTTATCATCGAAAAAATGCCGGAACCAACTGGCAGAGAAGGACGTGCACAGGGTGGCCCAAGAGTAAGCCTACCAAGAAAAAGAGTAATGCCGCAGGATCGAAAAACGAAAGTAAGAGCGTGTAGTGCATCAGCGAAAAAAAATCAAATTGAATGCTTCGCTTGAAGTCGAGGAAGATCTTAAAAAAACATTATCGAATTATAGACTTTCTTTTAGTTTTTCTACTGTAGCAACTTTAGTGAAGTGTAAAACGTGTGATAGCTCAATGGCATTTGAATCTTGTAAAAAAGAAGGTCTTGGCTTAAAAAAAAGAGAAAAATTCCAAACTATGTTCCGTCAAGTGAAAGAATTGATGATAATGCCTACGAAATAAATAATAGATTTACATTCGTTATGCGAGTTTTAGGCCATGCCGGGATATGCCGGGTGTGTGAAATTTTGTGGATTGATGAACATGGCAAGTAGTTTTATTTCAAAACCGTGCTATTAAAAAAATTAACACCAGCATAAAAACTGTTGCGAATAAATATTTTGCTTCTGCCATTAAAAAAGAAAAAGAAGAGACTTGTAAACAAAATAATCACGAAGACACAGACGAAATTACAGTATCCGGTGACGGCACGTGGAAAAAAGAGGATTTAATTCGATCTTAGGTGCATCGACATTGATCGGCTATATCTATATCTATATCTATATATATATCTATATCTATATCTATATCTATATCTATATCTATATCTATCTATATCTATATCTATATCTATATCTATATCTTTATCTATATCTATATCTACATCTACATCTATATCTATATCTATATCTATATCTATATCTATATCTATATCTATATCTATATCTATATCTATATCTATATCTATATCTATATCTATATCTATATCTATATCTATATCTATATCTATATCTATATCTATATCTATATCTATATCTATATCTATATCTATATCTATATCTATATCTATATCTTTATCTATATCTATATCTATATCTATATCTATATCTATATCTATATCTATATCTATATCTATATCTATATCTATATCTATATCTATATCTATATCTATATCTATATCTATATCTATATCTATATCTATATCTATATCTATATCTATATCTATATCTATATCTATATCTATATCTATATCTATATCTATATCTATATCTATATCTATATCTATATCTATATCTATATCTATATCTATATCTATATCTATATCTATATCTATATCTATATCTATATCTATATCTATATCTATATCTATATCTATATCTATATCTATATCTATATCTATATCTATATCTATATCTATATCTATATCTATATCTATATCTATATCTATATCTACATCTGTATCTGTATCTATATCTATACTTCTATACTATTATATGAAACTCAAGTGGAAATTTTTGTTTCCAGGTAAACTCCAAAAGTACTGGGTCGATTTCTATGAAATAAGTTTTAAAATGTCATATTTTTGCTACATCACAGCATAGGGGTACTTTTATTTCAAAATTTTAATAAAAAGTATGTTTAATTAAAGTGCTATGCTTTTAAAGAAATCCTTCCCGATGCCACGAATTGCTTGATCGTTTTCTTTCCACGTGTTTGTGTTGCGAGAATTTCAATAAACTCCATGTTGTTTCTACTCTTCTCTTTTTCGCTCAGTCAGCACAGCGCAACATAAAAAAAAGAAGAGCCACGCGCAAGGCGAAAAGAGAGATGCACATAAATGCAGTGCTTAGCAGGGATGATATTTGGGGGCTTTCAGGGCTTTTTTGAGCCCTTTTTCATTTCATAAGCCCCGAAGCCCTTTTGATTCATTCTAAGCCCTTTTAAACAATTCTACTGAAAAAATATCATCTGAGTAGTATGTCACGTCGATGTACAAAATTTAAATTTTTAATAAAATGATTTTAAATCGATCTCAATAAAATAAGTTCTGTTAAATTTTTTGAAATTATAGCTATAGAAAAACAATAAACTTAACAATTCTCCTCAATTTTATTTTTTTTTTTAAATTAAAACTGAAGAAAATGTTTGAAAAACTGTTGTTCTTATATTTTATATAAAGCCACCATGTTAGTATTATGCAGGAGAACCACTATTTTGTAGTATTAATTGACATCTACGGGAAAATTCCTTACATACATTTGGTATCTACTATAATGGAGGAAGTATGAAGATTTCTGCACACCCTCCAAAAGAATGTCTAAGTTTTCGAATCGATTTTACTTATAATAGTATCCCAAAGTAATTCTATAGGTTTAAGAATAGAATTTTGAGGTGGGCAGCTTCAAGCACGATACATTCCTTACAGCATTTTATCATGCATATAGATGAAAAGGCGAACCCGTAAAAAAGGCTCCATCGTAGTCTTAAGTAGCCTTAACCAATTAAGTGTTTAATGTCGTAAATTTTCAATGAACTTTCACCCATTTCTTTTATTTTATCTGTACCAAAAATAATTTCCGACGTATGATATCCTATATGGGCATTTCCACAGAGAAGTCCACTGTGACCCCAAAATGAAAAGTTATTAAAAACTTATTATTTTATGACATTATCTTAGAGAAACCTTTAAATTTTATTAATTTAAGCGATTTATACATAAATTCATTTACCATGATGATCAAATCGCCTGTTTCACAAATGTAGTTTCTCTTTTTAGTAAATGTTTCGAAAAGTTTTTGTTTTAGTAAAATTGGAAGATATTGGCGAAATATACTGACAAATGGTTGAGGTAAGGAGCGTAAAATATATTTAATTTGTTTTTTAATTACTAAATAACAATTACTCAATTGAATCCTAATTGAAAAAATGTCACGTTCAACATTATTTCATAAGATTCTAAAACTAGTTACACCAAAAACCTGAATTCGCTGAATTCTGATTTTCTATATATAGACATGAAAACTACTACCATTTTTGTTTGTTTTTTTGAACCAGGACTATGTCTACTATAAACTTTGGTACTAATTAAAGTGCTGCCTAAGAGCTTCAATGTAAACTAAAAAGAAAATGCCAATATGTTTTACTTTGCCTTTTTTTCACTTTAAATGTGTGCGACGTTTGGCATTTATGGAAATGTCCATATAAAACTTCACGCTCTTTCAGATTATTTCGTTAGAATTTATCTAAATAAATTCTTAAGAAGTAATAAACAATTATTTGCATAAAAATTCGTTTTTCTACCTTTAATTAGTTTTGATTTAAAAAATTTTGTTGCTCAAAGCTCTATATTCCAAAATTGTATAACATTCATGAAATTATTCTTTAATACATTCTGCCATTCCTTAATATGTTTTCTTGGTAGAACTGATTTTATTTTGGTAACATGCCCATTTCGTCCCGCATCTTTGATTCGTCTTCTTACAAGTTTTAACGCAGCCTCTTTGTTAAATTTATCAATTATATCTTTCTGAAATTCTTATTTATATAACCAAGGACTTGAAAAAATACTCCAAGACTCTTTTTCAAAGAATATATCGATCCAATTTGCGGTTTTCTGTGTAAATGCTTTGCAATTTTTATTTGTATTATTAACTTATTAAATAAATGGCTTTGTTACAAATTTTTTTCAGAATTTTTGATTATTTTCTGACATATTTTTGACTTTCCAATGAGAAATTAAATATATATGTAGATTATTTTTTGACATATTTTTGACGTTTGCAGTCAATGCACAAGCCTTTTTTCTAAAATGCAATGGGACCTCTATATATGAAATCAAATCTATTTAAAGGAAAGAATTAAGTAATATTACTCTGACCCACAATTTCTGATTCTGAAAGCTGATCGTTTAAGCTAAAATATGCGATTTTTGTGACAAATAATTAAACTCCCCTGCTTAGGTCAAAATAGTGAAATAAAAAAAAAAAAAAATAAAAAAAAATTCTGAAAAACTTTGAAAACAGTCAATTCAAAATCTATTTGGATCTATGTGGTCATGGCAGAATATTCAAATAGAAAGTCTTTAATATTGAATTACCACTAAGGGCCCCATTTTTGTATAAATTTGGGCCCTTTTACAACTAAGCCAATATCATCCCTGGTGCTGAGCTGCAAAACAAAACAGAACCAAAGCAAAAAATGTTTTTTATATCGTTTGACATGCATTGTCTTAAAGGCTGATGTCACATGGTGATCGTTTGAACGGCGCTTAAAAGTTGTTGTCAGAGAACAAAAAAACGTGTTAACGCTCTTCATTAAAAAAAAAAAAAGGCCGTGGCGAAGCCGCGGACCACTGTGGCCTGCTAGTTGTGTATAAAAAAGCATTACTTTAATAAAATAATTTTTTTTGAAATGTACTGTAATTCTGTGTTTCTAATATATGTAACACCAAAAATACCTTAAAAAAAAATTATAATAAATTTATTACAGTTCAAATTTTTACCTTTTTCTAATTTAGTAACCTAGTAGCCGGGTACCACTCAGCTATTCAGCTAGTTTAAAATATTTTTATTTAAATTTCTTATATTTTAACCGATTTGAAATAATTTTAAGAATTTAAAACACTATTTTAAAAACTTTAGCTTAAATACTTACTATGATAAAACTATCATATCAACTTACTTTACTGATTAACTATGATGAAATAACTCTAGAGAATTTTGTCTTCAAAACTATCTTGCATTCAAATAACACTAAACCAACAATTGTCAAAGCTAAACCATAACTGATCTATCGCTTAAAATTCGCATGGTTTGAAGATTTATTTTCCAATGTCAAAAAATGCTACATTTACATTTAATCAGAATATTCAATTTGCACAAAATTGATTTATTCTATGATATATATATATGTTAATGCAAAGACAATTCGTGTAATTTAACAATTAGCTCTGCATAAAGCAAAAAGAACTACTCCAAATAAAGCCACGATTTAAGAAAATTATTTTTACTTTCAACAATTGTCATACGATTGTCAACTAGATCTCTCAATTTGTCAAATCAATTATTGTATTACGATAATCAGAGAAAAATATTGAGTAAACAAAACGATCGTCGGAACGTTTTGTTTGCATTTTTATTATTATCAGTATTTAATCGTTTCACTTAACTTAAATATAGAGAAGCTTCATTCGATTATGATATTAATAATAATGATAATATCCGATAACAGAATGGCCGGGTTGTATTTGTGTAAATATTCAATTTGATAAATTTAGTTTGTGGGATGCACTTAAAAAAATTTCAATAAAAAAGTGTTGTATACGCACAGAAAGAAATTAATCGAAGTAGATGTTTAAACTTTTAAAAAATTTTAATTGTGTTTTGAATTGAAATTACTTAACACTCTAACCCGCAAGGTTGAAATAATAGGGGGGAGGGGGGGGGGAGGAAACGGAAAACAAAACTACTAGTTGATTGTCAATTCAATTGACAGTTTAGAAGTTAGGTAAAAAAAGTCCTAAGACTTAATTTACAAAATAAGAGATAATCATAAACAAAAACAAAAAACGAATTGGTAATTTCAGTCCTTGAAAAGACCTTGACCAAGTTTCTTACGATCACTAGTGTTACGCATGTTATTAAATGTTTGTACACAAATGATGGACAACTCCAAAGGGCTCATGTTCTCAAGAAGATTAACATAACAATTTTTTCTTTCTAAGGATTGACTTTCTCTGCATTAAGTTGACGGCCAACAGAAATATTAATTTAAATTTAAAAAAATATTCTGTGTCAGACGGGATTGATCCTGGGTTCTAACGGGTTACGGATTACGGAATGAAGTATATCGCATTTTTTGTTCTCTCTTACTCGGTATGTCATATTTGATTGAACAGCTGCTCACATGTGACATTTTGATTGAATGTCTGATGCCGAAGTGCGGATTTCCCTGTCCAAAATAGGAGCATCTCGGCCTCTTATCGGCCCCAAATCATTTTTTAGTGTTGCTAAAGGCTACTTTGCGGAAAATGTTAGGATCTGGGAACATAATATATTTCGGTATAGGCAAGCAAAGAAATTTTTAACTCTCAGTAGAGCTAAATCGAAAGATTAGCTCAAGCTAAACAAAGCAGACCTTAAAATTCAAGCAAGTTATTTTACAGGCCACTGTTTACTTAGATATCTCAAAACTATTAATGAGAGAGCTTCGGCAGGGTACTGAAGTAAAATACCCCCCGCGGCCATATTGAAGTATATTCGAAGTGTTTAGCCACGACATACACGATAACATTCAGTTTTATATATTAACGAAAGTTTTCCATTTTGATGACGTCACTTTGTATGGGAAGTAGGCGTGATTTTGATCCAATTTTGCCAAATTTCATAGAGGTGGTTCATATTATATATCAAAGCTGATGTGCTAAATTTCAAGACATTTTTTTAATTTTTGTGGATTTTTAAGAGATTTTACATTTAAAGTAAAGGCACTTTGTAAGCGAGGTAGGCGTGGTTTTCATCCGATTTTTCCAAATTTTTCCAATTATTTCATCCGATTTTTCCATAGCCAGGATTTAAATTGAAGATCAAAGCTTATGTGCAAAATTTGAAGGCATTTCTTTAGTTTTTGTGGATTTTTAAGACATTTTAAGGTTAAAAGAAAGTAACTTTGTATGGGAGGTAGGCGTGGTTTTCATCCATTTTCGAAATTGATCATGCTTTTTTAAAAATAAACTTATATTTTGAATTTCACCGCCATACCTTTAAAATTACGGCTGAAATCGTGTCGACAGACAGACAGACAGACGGACACACACAAATCGACTCAGGAGGTGATGCTAATCAAAAATATATACTTTTCTATACCTGCCACGCCTCCTTGTAGGCGTTCCAAACGGAATGACAAAGTTAATATACCCCTTACGTAGTACGCGTTGGGGTATAAGGATGGGCCTATCAAATTCGGATGTTTGCAGACTCTGCGAAGTGGAGGAAGAAACTCCATCTCTTGCATCAGTGCCTACTTCAAAAATATGGTACACCAAGCCAGAAACAGTGATGAAATACATAGAAAGCCTAAATCTAGAAAGTTAATCAAGGGCATGTACAATAGATTCTATGGGTCACGGTGCGCATAGGCCCACTACAAACAACAAAACAATTAGAATCAACCAAAAAAAATTTGATCGGATTAGATTTCACATAAGTTCTAATAAATCGGCTGTAAAAGCACCTACTATCTGCCAGAGTAACTAAAATCGGATTCGAAAATAGGAATCGGATTAAAGAATACCTTTCAATCAAATGTCGTCGGAAGCAAATCCAATTCCTATTATAACTATTATCTATTATACTACTAATTCCTATTATATTATAACTATTAAATTTCCATAAAAGATATCAAATAAAAAAATATATGTCTCTATCCAAAAAAAAATTCATTGATATGCGTCACTTCAAAATATATAATTGTGGCGGCCGTGGCATACTGGCTATAGAACCCAGGTTCGAATCCCATCTAACACCGAATGTTTTTTCAATTGAATTAATTTTTCTGTACGGCCGTCACCTCTCTACACACAATGGCAACTGCCTCAGAGAGTAAAAAAAAAAGCATTCTGAGAACATAAGCTTCTTGAGAACATAAGCTGTTCGGAGTCGGCATAAAGCTTGCAGGTCCAGTTCTCAATCATTTGTGTTCTAACATTTCACAACACGCACAACACACAATTGATCATAAGAAGCTCGATCAAGGGGGCTGAAATCGCCATTTCGTCCTCCACTAGTTCCTTCCAACAGAGATGCGGTTTTTCTCTTTTACGTTGACCGCCGTTGGTTACCGAATCGAATATTTTCTTCGCTGGAACATCGTATTCCTTTCGCTCAACAAGACCTAGCCAGTGAAGCCGTTCGATTTTTATGCTCTTTACTATGGTATGTCGATGTTGTGCCCATACAGCTCATCGTTCCATTGTATACGGTACTCATCATTGACGCAGATCGGTCCGTAGATGACTCTTCTCTTGAAGGCTCTCAGAGCCTTTTCAGCTGAAGTGCTCAGCGTTCAGGTTTGTGCTGCATACAATAGAACGGGCATGATAAGTAACATATTCAGTGTGACTTTTGTTCGTCCAGAGAGGGCTCTGTTTCTTAATTTCCTATTGAGCCCAAAGTAACACCTGTTGGCAAGTGTTATATGTACATTGCTTGATCTCAATACTGATATCGTTAGATCGTTAGGTAGACGGGATTCATCACAACCGCGAAGGAGGTGTTGTCAATAGTGACGAAAAATTTTTTTAAGCAGTTTTCGGCATATGAAAGAAAAAACTTAGCCCTTTAATATAAGGTATCCAAATAGTTCCTGAAATTTCGATTGCTATATTTTTTTTTTTGGGTGGAAGGTTAGTTTTTTGAAAATTTTTATATATGTTATGCTATGCAAAGCATTGTAGGCGTTGTTCATATCCGATTTGAATCATTTTTAAAGAGGTTCTTGATGTTTTGTAGAAGAAAAAGTGTGTGCCAAGTTTCAAGGCAATATCTCAAAAACTATGGCATTTATGAAGCTTTTACCATATAGATGACGCCACTTTGTATGGGAGGGAGACTGGTAAATATATAGCAATTTTTTCTTTTTGATAAAATATGTACTTGCTTTTTGTATGAGAACTTGTTATAATTTCTGCGATTTTATCTTCTCTTTTTGTTTTAATCGTGTTTTTTTAAATTTTCAAAAATAAAAAAACTTTTACATTAATTGTTTTAACATTGTATATGTATTATTCGAAATAGGTCCTCATTTGTTTTTTTGGCCTTGAAAACTTTCGGGTGTTATGTTTCCTATAGAACCTTATAATCCTTATTTATTTTCTCTTGCGCTTCTTAAGATAGGTCTCCTATAGATAGAATATGATAGTTTATGATTTGTTCGCCATGCACTTAAACCTTATGCAGTGTTGGAGACATGGCACGCCAATGATATAATTTACTGTATAATTCTGCTGTTTCCTTTGCATACTGTCCAAAACGCTCTGCTCGTATATGCTGCTCATTGCAGGTAATAACCTACAAGATGGTTCGCAATCTTAATATGAAGACCTCATCAATTCCAGTGATTTTTCATGTAGTGTGGGGATCAGCAAAAAATCTCCTGGCTGTGTTGCCATCGTTGCTGCTGCCAGTTCCAAGCTTCGGGGTGTCAACAATGAGTCCCACTTTGCGGAACTCAGCTTGAACTTGTTTTTTTTTTCTTCCCGCATAGTTTTGCATGCAGAGGTTTTAATCGTGTCTTTTCCACCAACATCCAAGTCATACGAGACTTTCAAAATGTGCTCCGTAAAGCGAATTTTGGCATGCAGCGGTGAAAGACCAACTGTATATCCCAGTTTTTGGCACTCATCAGTTGAAGGTTCAGAAGCGTCAGAAATAATGCACGATCGAGTGTATTTCGTGTCAGTTAATACCTGCGTTACCTTACCAGCGACCATTGTGAGAAACAATTTATGGTGGTGATATTTTTCCCGTTCAAAATAAAGACGGAATCTTCCAAAGTGTCCTTAATGATTTCCACAGTTTCCTTGTGAAAGGCAAATTTCACTAGTCTACAGTATATTGTAGATGAAGGACTCTGATTTTTCCATATATTCGCAGTCTACCTGTTCGTACTTTATGCTTTGGAAGTTGATGGTTCTTTATAGGCTCCTTCAGTAGTAATGCAGTCAACCAGCCGAAGGGGTACTAAAGACACCATAAACATATGCGCGTCGCTTACGACTTCTTCAAGAGTTTGCTTGTACTATTTTTGTGCCGATGAGCTATTACAGCCCCATTTAGAGATCCACTGTAAATTTCCACTGCAGAGCTAAATAACCTCTTCTGGCACAGTTTGCAGTATTCGCTCAGCAGTATGGTCCAACAAAGATTGCTATTTAACCTCAGCTGATGTTTCTGTTATATTTCCTCCTTCCATTTGAGGCATGCAGCGGTCTTTCGCTGTTACGATTGTTCTGTAATTTGGATAGCAGTGCACACCGATGGCCATTGTGGAACTTCTCACCTCTTCATATTGCTGTCTTCATTTATCATTTAGTTTTTATGAAGAGTGCCAATGCTGAATCGGGTGATAAGCACTTGGTGGCGTTGTCGTTCTCCTGTGTTTGCTGAGGTGTTGCAAAGGCAGTTAATACCCTTCTTAGGGGATTTGGACTAGCTTTGGATGCACTTTCAACAATCTCAGTTTGCAAGTGAATTCGGGCTTTTACGACAAACTCATTACCACAAGTTTCCAAAATCTTCTGAAGTTTTCTTCTTAGAGAGCAAACAAAACTCTCAGTGAAAGGCTTCGTAGGTCTTCCTCTCTTAGTATTCGTTCATCTCCATCTTCAGGATCGATATGAGAATCACTTTCCTCGTTTAATTGACAATCGTATTCAAGAGTTTTTTTTTAGCCAAGTTTCGTTTGCCAGCTTAAATTTCGGCATCGATTCCGAGCAGTGGTTAAAGCGCTGTCTACAATATTTGCAACCTTTATTAATACAGCTTCCATAGTATTGTGACTGACAATGTTTTCGCCAATGATAGCCGCGACGATAACATCATTTTTAAATTTGTTCACCAACTACAAATTAGCAACAAAATTACACTTTCCATAGCTGTTACGATTACGCTTAAGAGTTTTTGTGGGAAATATATTTGCTATGCAGATGCGCGGCTTTATATAAAAAAAATGTTCAGTTCAATAAGGTGCCTATCTTATTTTGTAAAAAGTGCTCTCCGGCAGCGAATGGCGGTTATAGTATATTGGAGAAAAAGTTTTGAAATACTTTAAACTTTCTAAAAAATATAACCAAGCTCTGCCGTCGCACGACGGTGTATGAGTTTTCTCAAAATTTGTTTAAAAAAAAGGCTTTTAAAAAAATACTATAAAACATAAATTGTAATAAAATTATAAGGCATTTTACTGACCAAAATTAAAAAAATTGTTCAAATTCTTCAATTGTTCAAAAATGTTGCACCGTTAAAAAGTTACACGTCTCCAAACTTCAACAAAATATGTAAAAAATTCAAATTCACAAAAAAATGAGAATGGACCTTTATGTTTTTACGCCGTTCAATACGTTCCCTTTGACCTATGAACCTGAAAATTTGCATGTTTCTTAACTAAAGTATGCTTAACTAAAACTGCATCATTCGATTTTTGATACAGTGAAATATGAAAAACGATTTTTGGCCGCCGAATTTTGCCCGTGCACCTCTGTGTGACGTGGGTTCCAAGACGCTGGTACTGTTTGTTTGTTGACATCAAACAGTTGGTATTTCTTCTTATCTCAGTTCATTGCAAGACTAATGCGACGCAACTCTTTCTAATTTGGGAAATGCTGCAGACTTCGCTCGTATTATGGCCAATGATATAGATATCATCAACAAACGCTACGAAATGCAATATTCTTATACGCATATTCTATAAGATACGATACTCTTATAGAATATGGTGCCACTATGCATCAGATCAGCAGCTAGGATGATTTTCTCCATTATTAGATTGAAAAAGTTGCACGATAGGTTGGTCAATAGCCTCATCGGCAGCCGCACGCGTAGCGTGCAAAATGTGTGCCCACTGTGCGCATATCGCACCCTGTCTACAAAATGGACATAACTACAAATTTTTTAAAATTTTATAAGAAGCTAAAAACAATTTTGTTAGAAGCTAAAAACAATTTTGTTTATCAAAGGACTTTATACAAAATAAGAACACAAACCAATTCTTTTTTAATTCAAGAGTAAGAAGATAAGTGAAAAATTTTAAAGTTAATCGAGGAATTTGTAATGAAATTGTTTTTTTATTTAATAAATAAGCGGGCTTTAGGTCAGTTTTTCAATTATTTTTAAATTTTTTAACATTAAAAAGTAAAAATTTGTAAATTTTGAGTTGTGCTTGTTTTTTATAGATAGAGTGCGAATCGTCAATCGGAGTAGTGTTTTCTTGAAGCAGGTAGCGAAGGCTACGGCTGTCCGTTTTGATTGCAACTTGTCAACGTCTAGATTTCTCTGTAGGGTGCCCATAAAACTGACTTGATATGCCAAAAAACTTCAAGTTCGAAAAAAATAAAGCGTCAAAATTTCATTAAAAACGAGATGGCTACCTCAAGGCAACCTTACTGGTTTGAGGATTACGTTGTGGTTCGATTATAAAAGATCATATACAATCTATACTATTAATAAATCTGTAGCCACTTTTTATGTTCACTCATCACGTTTAAACGACAACTCAGATTTTTATAAAATTTTGTACACATATTTATAGGTCAGCAGAGAGTGCAATAGGATACTTTATTTTAACCCATTAACAACCAATGTTACTATATGGAACATATGCGTCTCGAATTTTCATTAAATACTGCATAATATTTCAAAAGTTTTAGTGCCAGTTTTTTAAAAAAAGTAAAATTAGCATGCAATAATAACTTATTTCTGCTCAATGGCATACATAGTTTTCACCAAAATGTTGCTTCAAGTCTAAAAATGTCTGTTTTTTATGGTTTTCTTTCGGCCCTAATGGATTAAATTGCACTTCGGTTAAACGAGAACAATATCAATAAACGCTTTTAAATTTCCTTCAATTTGATACCAAAATCATGTATGTAGTTTGAAAACTGTGAAAAATTTTAGTACCAGATCTTTTTAGTATTAATTATAAGCTGAGAATGAGAGAAAAACGACTTGAAATTCACACTTTTAGCTTTGAAGGCAAATATTTCAGTCAGTTTGCAATGGATTTCAATAATTTTTTTTGAAAAATGTTGTTTGTTAAAATATCCTTCAAACATAAGTTGAAATTTTTACTAAACCAAAGTATTAATATTTTTAAAAATTTTTTTAAAAAATGTTCAAAAATTTTTAGTTTAAGCCAAAAAATTGGATAAAAGTTGTTTTTGTTGTAAAAAAAATTAAATCCAAAATGTAGGTTTTCGATTTCCTATCAGATGATATAACAATCTTAAGGTTAATAATTTGTAGTATTACTTAAACAATAAAAAATCGTTTTGGTAGCGAAAAATCAAGTCTACCCACTATCAATTTTTGAATGAAAACTTTTTGAAAACCCGGCGAATCGGCGGGTTTAAGCTAGTATTAAATAAAATATCTGCAAGTACATAACTAACGATCTTATTGGTACAAAATATCTTATTTTAAAAATCATATTTAACTAATGAGCCGCACATGGCGCCAAAAATTTTAAGAAGCGTTTTTTATATGCATTTCATTTTTATATCAACATATTTCCCTAAAACAGTAATTCAATTCAAACAGCTAACAATTAAGTGACCCAAGCAACCGCAGAGATATAAATAAATTTTAAGCCCACAGTTTTTTGCAAGCAAAAATATTCAATGACGCATCAAAGACGTGCTCAGATTTTTGAAATTAGTATGCATCCAAGATTTGTCTTTCTTTTATAAATCCACATTTATAGTATATCATTGAATGCTTAATACCTGATCAAACCGGCTAATACTGGTTATTTTAGTTTAAAACAATCGAGGGAATGCAGGGATAGACATTTAAGGTAACGCAATTTATTCGTTTTAAAATCTATATATTTAATTATATTAGATATGCAATTTAAAAAAAAAAACAATTTTGAAATTGGAAATATTGAAAAGCTGAATAAAATAAAAACACAGGTGTGTCGTTGGTCACACGAGAGAAGCGAAGTTTTTCCTTTTTTGCATTTTCATAGATTTAATAATTTAGTGGTTTTTGAAGTGAAACTTTTATAGTCGCGTATACAACAATACGGCGAGCTATATGGGGGGGAAGCGGGGGGGTAAAACTAATGCAACGAAATGGTTCTTATGAAAACAACAACACATCAATTCGCCGCACTAGTTGTATAAAAACGAAAAAAAAAATGCTATTTAACATAATATCTTTCATATTTTTGCTTCCAACGAGGATTGAACACAGTACGCTGTGATCAATAGTTGGCTGTGCTACCCACTGGGCCACGAAAGCATATTTAATTGCGTAGCTCAAACTCATGTCAAATCAACAATCAGTTCTTCTTTTCTTTTATTTCGTTTATGATTGAATTGAGTCTTAGCATGTATAGCTATTAATAGAATGCACAAAAAGAATTGCCAGCTCTTTGTCAACTCTCGCTTCGACTCATGGCACAATAAAAGAAGGTATATGTATGACTGCCCCTATACAGCTCGCCGTATTGTTGTATACGTGGTTATAAAAGTTTCACTTTAAAAAATGTATATGGCGGGTAACGCGAGCAAGATGAGCTACTGGATGAGCGGGTCTGCTCAATATAAAATATATGAAAACTTGTAATAGAATCTTTGTGATGGTTGCACCTCTCAGCAAACATTTTAAATTTGTTTTAATTGATACAAACGCATTATAAGGAATGCTTTCATGTATTTTTTCACCCTTTGGCGTCTGCAATGTAAAAGTGCAGCCAATATAATAAGTTCAAGCATAGGTATTGAAGAAACATAATTGTACGCTTTAATATTAGATTAAGCGCTCCTACTTAAAGCAAATTTATATTTATACAAAAACTCGTGCGTTATAATACAGATTTATCTGGAAAAGAAAAAAATTTCTTATTTTTGCACCCCTATTGTCAGTGCACCCGGGGCGGACCGCCTCCCATTTTCCCCTTTCTTCTCTGCTAGCAATTCCTACACTCTTAAAGAAAGAATTTAGAAAAAAGCCCTGAAGCCCTTTTGATTCATTTAAGACCCTTTTGAAAAATTCTTCTGAAAAAATATCATCTAAGTAGTATATCACATCGATGTACAAAATTTCAATTTTTAATAAAATGATTTTGAATCGATCTCAATAAAATAAGTTCTGTTGAATTTTTTGAAATTATAGCTATAGAAAAACAAAAAAAAAAATTTACAACTCTCCTCAATTTTGTTTTTTTTTAAGCTTTATTTAAGCTTTATTAAAGCCATACAAGCCTACGCAGGTACGCTTTTGATAGATTACAGAAAAAAAAATCTATTAAAACTGATGAAAATGTTTTAAAAACTGATGTTCTTATATTTTATATAATATTTTATATAATATTCTCTAAGATAAAATAACAAGTTTTTAATAACTTTTAATTTTTGGGTCACAGTGGAATTTTCTGTGGAAATATCCATATAGGATATCATACGTCGGAAATTATTTTTGGTACAGATAAAATAAAAAAAATGGGTGACAATCATTGAAAATTGACGACATTGAACACTTAATCGGTTAAGGCTACTTAAGACTACGATGGAGCCTTTTTTATGGGTTCGCCTTTTCATCTATATGCATGATAAAATGCTGTAAGGAATGTATCGTGCTTAAAGCTGTCCACCTCAAAATTCCATTCTTAAACCAATAGAATTAGTTTGGGATACTATTATAAGTGAAATCGATTCGAAAATTTAGACATTCTTTTGGAGGGTGTGCAGAAATCTTCATTCTTCCTCCATTATAGTAGATACCAAATGTTTGTAAGGAATTTTCCTGTAGATGTGGTGGTTCTTCTGCATAATACTAACCATGTTAGTTAAAAAATTAAAAGTTATTTAAAACTTGTTATTTTATCTAAGAGAATATTATATTTTCTTAGAGAAACCTTTAAATTTTATTCATTTAAGCGATTTATACATAAAGTCATTTACCATGATGATCAAATTGTCTGTTTCACAAATGTAGTTTTTCTTTTTAGCAAATGTTTAGTAAATGTTTCGAAAAATTTTTGTTTTAGTAACAATGGAAGATATTGACTAAATATAATGAAAAATGGTTGAAGTAAGGAGCGTAAAATATATTTCATTTGTTTTTTAATTACTAAATTACAATTACTTAATTACTCAATTGAATCCTACTGGAAAAAATGTCACGTTCAAAATGACACGTATCGACTCAGATTATGATTAAAAAATAAAAAAGTACTGGAGATATTTGAATCAAACAAATTACATTATAATGTAAAATTATTTCATAAGTTTCTAAAACTAGTTGCACCAAAAAACTGTGACAGATTTCGCTGAATTCAGGTTTTCTATATATAGACACGAAAACTACTTCCATTTTTGTTTATTTTTTTTGAACCATGACTATGCCTACTATAAACTTAGGAACTAATTAAAGTGTTACAATGAAAACAAAAAAGAAAATGCAAATATGTTTCACTTTGCCTTTTTTTCACTTTAAATGTGTGCGACGGTCACGTTTGACATTATGGAAATGCCCATATAAAACTTCACGCTCTTTCAGATTATGGCGTCAGAATTTATCTAAATAAATTCTTAAGAAATAACAAACAATTATTTGCATAAAAATTCGTTTTTTTCCACCTTTAATTAGTTTTGATTTAACAATTTTTGTTGCTCAAGGCTCTATATTCCAAAATTGTATAACATTCATGAACTTATTCTTTATTAAATTCCGCCATTCCTTAACATGTTTTCTTGGTAGAACTGATTTTATTTTGGTATCATGCCCATTTCGTCCCGCATCTTTGATTCGTCTTCTTACAAATCTTAACGTAGACTCTTTGTTAAAATTATCAATCATATCTCTCTAAAATTCTTATTTATATAACCAAGGACTCGAAAGAATACTCCTAAGACTCTTTATTGAAGAATATATCGATCCGATTTGCGGTTTTCTGTGGAAATGCTTTGCTATTTTTATTTGCATTATTAGGTGTGTTTCCATACTCACACTGTGTAACTTGTTTGACACTATTTTCTGTTTCCGTACTTTCTGTGCTTAAAATGGGAGAAGTAGAACAAGCATAAAACCGCTCTCTCGAGCACACATAATGCACAGAGAGTGCTAGAACTCAAGACTCTGAGTAAAGTAAGAACAAGCATCAAGAAGAACAAGCATCAACTTCACAAACAAATTGACGATAATTTTAATTGGCGCAATTTACGTTTGACATGTCTTCAGTCAAAATCATCTGTTTTGTGCTTCAAACTTACTAGAAGCTGTTTCCGTACTTTTGCAACTATTGTCACATTTAATTTTTAATCTCTCAGTTTGAACTTAAACAAATCTTACACAGTGTAGAGTACGGAAACACACCTATTAACTTATTAAATATATGGCTTTGTTACAAATTTTTTGTTGAGAATTTTTGATTATTTTTTTGACATATTTTTGACTTTTTCAATGAGAAATTAACTATATATGTAAATGGTTTTTTGACATATTTTTGCACAATTGATTTTGCAATCAATGCACAAGCCTTTTTTCTAAAATGCAATGGGACCTGTATATATGAAATCAAATCTATTTTAAAGAAAGAATTAAGTAATACTACTCTGACCCACAATTTCTGATTCTGAAAGCTGATCGTTTAAACTAAAATGTGCTTTTTTTGTAACAAATAATTAAACTTCCCTGCTTAGGTAAAAATAGTGAAAAAAAAAAAAATCTGAAAAATTTTGAGCGCAGTCAATTCGAAATCTATTTGGATATATGTGGTCATGTCAGAATATTTAACTAGAATGTCATTAATATTGAATTACCACTAAGCGCCCCATTCTTATCAAAAATGCCCTATTTTTGTATAGATTTTGGCCCTTTTGCAACTAAAGTCAATATCATCTTTGCTAACGACAGATAACTAGTGAGCGGTAAGTGCTCTGCCCGCCTTCTTATATTGTAAAATATCTAAAGATGGTTTCGGATACTCAACGAACCTTTAGAGGAGGTGTATAAGCGGATTAAAGTTTCGCGCTTAGTCCCCTTTCACATTGGTCAAGAATTGAAAGCAATTTTTTTTTGACGTTCTCTTTTGGTCTTGACGAAAGCTTCTACATTGGTCAAGAATTGAATTCAATTTCATATCTTTTTTGCTTGTTTTCTGAAAATTTAAAGCAAGTAAACGTAAGCGACTGAAGCCAACAAATTAATAACAGAGAGAGAGATGCACGACGATATACAAAAAATAAAATGAAGTAATCTGAGAAAAATGAGAAAAGAACAAAAGGGAACACGAAAAAATTTCTCCCGTCAACTTTTTCTCCCTTTCGTCGCTTCCGATTTGCGGTGAATTGCCAACAAACTCTAAAAATTGAATTCAATTCTTGACCAATGTGAAAGGGGTCTTAGGCTTTCGATGCTTTTCATCTCTTGGGAAAAAAAAAACACAATAACACACTTTACGCGCAAAAGTGCATCTAAGCGCTGCTTCTTCTTTGTGTGCTATTGTGTCACTATGTGTGTCAACGTAGTGTGCTAGCACGCATGGCAAACTACTAAATGTCAACACAGTGTCATAACACAGCACTGTGTTATTCACCTCTAATTGATCTCCAACAGCTTTATATTCACTTCAACTTATTTTAGATATAAAAATACAAACTGTATCATGTACTGTACACACCGCAAATTTATTTAGAGTAAAAAACTAGAAAATCATTCATTTAATTATTGCAATTAAGCATTATAAATGCAACAACAACTCATGCAAGTATCTATTTCCTAAAGAATGCATAACAATGACAGTATTGACACAATCGTTTACATTGTTGTTGCCTGCTCTTCCTTTGTGCTTTTTTGAATTGCTTTATGAAGTACAATTTTTAAATTTACTCAATGCACTTGATTGCTTTTTTTAGCTTTTCTGCTTTTAGTGCATTATTATTTGCCGATGCAATTAACACTTTTTCACAGCAACTCACACATATAAATGATCTTCATGTGTTCACTTTTAAAGTTTTTATAATAAGCATTTTCGCACAGTGTAAATGGCAAAAGTTCTAAATTGCTATTCTTTTTTTTTTTTTGTGTTAAGAACATGAAAAATATTTCTTAACTTCACTCTGGAAGTTGCACTATTTTGAAGTTACACATTTACCGATGAATGAATGAATGAATGAATAATTACTAGAATTCTCAGCATTTCTCAGAATTATTTCATTGTTTATTTAATTTTTTTTTTTCGTTTGTTTTAGTATATTGCACGTATTTCGCATTCTGAATGCGGCTCCATCAACTGAAAACTAAAGCGAATTAAAAGCCGATCGAAGTGAATGTCTATCAAATGATAATAACGTCAGAGGTTTCCCGACAGCTGTTCCATTGGCACGCCTCGTCAACGGAAGGTAGTAAGTTATGCCGACCTTGTTGGCGGTTGAGTAACATTATTTATTTGTTTATATTTTGCAATTGTTTGCCACTTCTTTTTTTTTTTTAATTTTTAACTTTTATGAATGAGTTCCTCGACGAGAAAAACACCCAAAGCAAATAATGTAGAGAAATATTAAAAACTAAAAAAGATGATTTCGCTTATTGATGATCAGGTAGTACTTTTAAGGAACTAAAGCGACCCAATAGATGATCATTCAATTCATGCACTATTTTTAATAACATTTCTTTAAAACGATTTCTATAAATCGACAGTTGACATTTTTATTAGCTTGAGATTTTGACACACAGGACACGCCTGCGCCTGCACTTTCATAAATTTATTTGTGCCAAAAATATACACTCCGAAACCTCACCATATTTTCTAAAATAATCGCACGCCAATACTTAATTATTATAATTATTAAGTTTAATTGTTTATCATTGAACGCTAATCAATAAAACAATTTGGCACAAAATTAGTTATTTGTTAGCAGTGATAAGCAAAAAAATAAAATAAAATTGAATATCAAGTATTAGATTAAAAATATTGGTAAATATTTTCAAGTATTTTTTTTATCTTTACGAAATCATATGAAGACAACAAGTTGTTTTTTCTTTCAAAAATGTTTGATCGACTGTGTCTGAAGTACCTACTGATTTATATCAATCAGATTTTTTTTTCACGGCAAGAGTATGTAGACGATACAGCGCCGAATTAAATAAATGCAGCATATTAAATCTAGAACAACTTTAATATTTTTTATAAACTATTTTATTATAAACTATTTTTTCATATAAGTCATATTTTTTTCAATGTTCTTATAAATTTTAGGTAGAGTCTGCAATTATTCGATATTGTTAAAAACCCGGTTTCGAAAAGTACAATTTTTACAAAAACCGAATCTCGAATTAATCGAACAGGAAAAACCGGTAAAACCTATAAGTAAGTCAAACAAGTTTAAAATTTTTTTGTATAATATATGGGCAAATCCAGGAAGTGGTCAACCGAAGGTGAAAAATGAGAAGTTAAAACTTATAATTTTAGGATATTATTTTGGAGAAACATTAAAATTTTATTGATTTAAGCAAATTATACATTAACTAATTTACCATGATGATCAAATCGTAGTTTTTTTTTTTTAGTAAATGTTTCGTAAATGTTTTTGTTTTATTAAAAATATTAGGTTTCTTTTTTTTTCCACGAACGTTTTCTTTTATCAATAAATATATATGACCGCCATTTGAACACATAGCACCTACATACAAAGTTTCACTATAAAAACATGTGCAAATAAGGAATTATAATGATTTCGTAAAAGTGTATATAGTCCGACCACGTCTTTTTTTAGTACAATTACCGACAATAATCATACGAACTAAGTTACTAAATTTTAGTTTAATACGACTAAAACCATCTGAAATAAATACTTTAAATTGATTTATTTGCGCTAAAAGAAGGCGTGGCAATTATCATATAGCCTATCACGATTTAACTGAAATAAAAAATTTGTTGGTACCTATATCGTCTAAATCGGTTAAGTGCTTCTCGCGTGATTGTCGAACATTCATGCAGTTTCACAACGCTTTTATATAACATTACAATTGGAACATTGATGGGAGGTAATAATAGGCGTGACCACATTTTATATATATACTAGCAGGTCACGGACGTTTTTTTTATCCATATACAGCGTTAACAAGTTTTTTTTTCCTCTAACAAAAACTTTTAAACGCCATTCAAACGATCACCATGTGACATCAGCCTTTCAGACAATGCATGTCAAACGAAATAAAAAACATTGTTTCCCTTTTTTTTTTTTGCAGTTCAGCACTGCATTTATATGTATCCAAGGTTGATTTATAAGGTTACTCGCATATTTATAAGGTACTCGCAAGGGAGAGAGCGAGTACCCATAATTGTCAAATCGAAGTTGACAGTTCATAGAAAATCTGCAAGTGCTCTCTTTTCACATCCGTTTTTCTTTCGTAGTAATTCGCAAAATTGGCTGGTTTTGACAATTATGGGTACTGAGAAGAGAGTGCGATCAGCCCTGCGACAACCTTATAAATCAACCTTGTATGTATCTCTCTGTTCGCCTTGCGCGTGGCTCATGTTGTTTTTCATGTTGCGCTGTGCTGGATGAGCGGAAAAAGAGAAGAATAAAGAACAACGTGAAGTTTATTGAAATTCTCGCAACACAAACACGTGGAAAGAAAACGATCAAGCATTGCGTGGCATCGGAGATGATTTCTTTAAAAATTTAATACTTTAATTAAACATACTTTTTATTAAAATTTCGAAATAAGAGTACACCTATGCTGTGCCGTAGCACAAATATGACATTTTAAAACTTACTTCATAAAAATCGACCCAGTACTTTTGGAGTTTACCTGGAAACAAAAATTTCCACTTCAATTTTATATAATAGTATAGAAGTATAGATATAGAATAGATATAGGTATAGGTATAGATATAGATATAGATACAGATAAAGATATAGATATAGATATAGATATAGATATAGATATAGATATAGATATAGATATAGATATAGATATAGATATAGATATAGATATAGATATAGATATAGATATAGATATAGATATAGATATAGATATAGATATAGATATAGATATAGATATAGATATAGATATAGATATAGATATAGATATAGATATAGATATAGATATAGATATAGATATAGATATAGATATAGATATAGATATAGATATAGATATAGATATAGATATAGATATAGATATAGATATAGATATAGATATAGATATAGATATAGATATAGATATAGATATAGATATAGATATAGATATAGATATAGATATAGATATAGATATAGATATAGATATAGATATAGATATAGATATAGATATAGATATAGATATAGATATAGATATAGATATAGATATAGATATAGATATAGATATAGATATAGATATAGATATAGATATAGATATAGATATAGATATAGATATAGATATAGATATAGATATAGATATAGATATAGATATAGATATAGATATAGATATAGATATAGATATAGATATAGATATAGATATAGATATAGATATCGATATCGATATAGATATAGATATAGATATAGATATAGATATAGATATAGATATAGATATAGATATAGATATAGATATAGATATAGATATAGATATAGATATAGATATAGATATAGATATAGATATAGATATAGACATAAATAAATAGCAAACACATAAATAGCACAAATGATAAATTATTTTTTAAACGTTTCGTTTGAACCTAATAATGCATTCATTAACAGTAGTTATAATTTTTTGAGACTCCACTCTGACGTTGTTTAAAACTCCGAGAGAGATGTACCGTTACTTACTTTTATTTGCTCAGGCCATCTCTTTCTGTATAAGCATGTACGATCTGCTGTGGTCATATAAATAGCACACATGTTAGTTGGTGAATAAAAGTTAACAAGATCGGGTGTTTGTAAAAATTTTAGAGTTTTATTCAGTTAATTTCGCCGATTCTAAATAAAATGGGTCGTGGCAAGCATTACATCCCGGAAAAAAGGTCTGTAATTCACGAACTAAGTCGAAGAGGCAAACAACCATCTGAAATCGCGGATATTCTCAAAATTTCGCGAAAAATGGTCTATAATGCACTCAAGCTGGTTACATGAAATGGTTCAAATAACTTCGAGAATAAGCCGCGCAATCCTAGACCGCGTAAAACCACCGCTTCTACTAATAGACTTATAGTTCGCAAAAGTAAGGTTGATCCTTTCAAGTCAGCAAAACAAATTATGAGGGAAATAAATGAAAAAAAATAACCTTAATGTTTCAAGAAAACTAGTATCTAGGAGACTACATGAAGCTAATCTTGATGGACGCATTAGCCAAAGAAAGCCGCTCTTAACAAAAAAAAATTTAAAGGATCGTTTAGCGTTTGCAAGGGCTCTTGTGAATAAGTGGCCCATGTGACCAATTTTGGAACGTGGTCTGAACTGACGAAACTAAATTTAATAGGGTTGGACCAGATGGAAAAACTTTCATTCGGCGCCCCAAAGCCGAGAGTTGAATCCGAAGTATTCAAAAAAAGCATGGATGAGGAAATTTAATGGCTTAGGGAGCTTTTTACTGGCATGGCGTTGGGCCAATTTTTCGTATACCAGGAATAATGGATAAAAATATGTATTTAGATATTCTTAATAACCAGATGGAACCATTTGTATTTGAGAACATGCCTATTAGGTGAACTTTTATGCACAATAATGATCCAAAACATACAGCAAAGGTTGTGATTGATTGGCTAAAAAAGGAAAAAATAAATATTTTGAATTGGCCGACTCAACGCCCATACCTCAATCCCATAGAAAATTTATGGAATGATGTGAAGGTCAGCATAAGCAAACAAAATTTTCGAAATTAAGATGAGTTATGGAGTGGAATTGAGAAGGCTCGGTACTCTATTCCAAAGGATAGGGTCAAGAAGCTTGTGGAGAATATGTCGCGAAGATGTCGGGCTGTTTTGGACAATTCGGGATACAGTACCAAGTACTAGTAATCATATTCGTTAGTTCATTGTAAAATAAAAATAAATCACTTTTTTTTTCATAAACCAAATTGTGCTATTTATACGTCCACCCCAGCTAAGGAGCAATTTCAGATTTTCCGGTAGGTGGCGCTGCGATCGTGTTTAATTCATTTTGTTTTTATAGTTTATCTCCGAAACCGTTCATCCGATTAGCATGAAAATTTGTGCATAGAGGTTTTCGGATATGGTCAGTTTTAATGACTTATCTACTCTGTTCTATCTTGAACACCAGAGGGCGCTGTATACAAATATTTTAAAAAACTTCTAAGCTGTTTTCATGAAAATTGGTATCTAGGGGTTTTCTAATATGGTGACTGTTTTGGACTTATATTTTTTGTACTATATCGAACACCAGAGGGTGCTGAAGTACAAATCTCTTAAGAAATCGTGAAAAAGTAGAAAGCCGCTCATCCGATTTGGATGAAAAATTTTATTAAAGGATTTTCGAGTACGGCAACTGTTTTGGCGTTATCTCTTTTGCTCTGTCTCGAAAAGTAGTGGGCGCTGTTGTACAATTTGTACGTGTGTGTGTTATTAGACTGTTCCTAAACGGCTGCACCGATTTTGGTGAAATTTTTTGCTTCTGTTTGAGTGGATCCCTGGATGGTTCAGATTCACAATTGGACCCGGTAGGTGGCGCTGCGATCGGGTTCCATGAATTTTGTTATTATAGTTTATCTCTGAAACCATTCATCCGATTTACATGAACATTTGTATTTACGGGTTTTCGGGTACTGTAGTTTTTATGACTTATCTATTTTATTCTGTATTGAACACAAGAGAGATGTCGAAAAACTCCTAGCTGTACATCCGATTTGAGTGAAAATTTTTACATAGGAGTTTTCGGATACAGTAGGTATCCTGGATTTTTTTTTTTCTGCGCTATCTTAAACACCAGATGGTGCTGTAGTACAAATTACTTAAGAAATCGTGAAACACTCAAAAACCGCTCATCCGATTAAGATAAAAATTTGTATATCGGATATATAGGATTAGATATCGAGTATGGAAAGGGCTTTGGCGTTATTTTTTATTCTATATCTAAATCCAGAGGGCGCTGTTATATAAATACCGCAAAAAACTCAAAACAACTCATCCAAAAAGTATGATTTTTATAAGTGGTTTTTGGGTGCGGTAAGTCTTTTGGCGCTATGTATTTTGCTATATCTTGAACCCCAGAGGGCGCTGTACTACAAAATACAGTAATGCGTAGCAAAGCGCGAAGCGTGATAAGTATATCCTTTTCTTCTTTGTGTGTATTTATATTCCACTTTCTTTTTTCGCAAATCAGAACAGCTGATGCCGAATTCTGTGGTATTTGAGTACGCATTTACACATGCGCAAGTCAGTTGCGTCGTAAGTTCGCGTTGTTTTGACATTTCAATTTCTATTTTCAATGGTAATTTAATTTTTGTCCAGTTTTCTCGAGAATTGCCAAGAATTCGTTTTTGCTCTGGTTTTTTTCAAAAATGTGCAATCTATCTAAAGGAGGGAATTTTAATAAAATAAATTAGCAATCTTCCCAGAAATTCCATTTTTGGGTAAAAGTT
Source organism: Coremacera marginata (assembly GCA_914767935.1). Classification (NCBI taxonomy): domain Eukaryota; kingdom Metazoa; phylum Arthropoda; class Insecta; order Diptera; family Sciomyzidae; genus Coremacera; species Coremacera marginata. Next base: position 50,302,429 of record OU612043.1, on the reverse strand, counting down.
TCACTTCTACCGTGCGTGGCTGCCAAACACATCTTTTTTCTTTTTTTTTTTTTTTGATGCAGATTGCAAAAACTTTTTCATTACTCTTATTTTTGACCGTTTGTTTTTTTAAACTACCAAACCAGCCAATATTTTTACAAAAATTTTGAATTTTACAGTCTGTTTCAAGCCATTCCACCTCACAGATGGCTATCGCTAGAGTCGAAATATATGGGGAATAATCATAACATAAATTAAGGACTATTTTTAGAAACCGACCCGAACAATTTTTTTCTATGGATTATGAGGCGCGTTAACATACGTATTCAAGGAATTGTTGAAGTTAGAGTGAAATTATGAAGTAGTGTGGAGTTGCATGAAAAAAAAATACGTTTATTTTGTACATACTAAAACTTCACGCCAACCAATTTTTCAGAACACAACAACTTTTGTACGCTACATATTCGTAAACTATACAACAATTTTTGTTGATAAGTAAATTCATCATCCACATCAGAGTTCGTAAATCTTATCATTGAGGAGTAAAATATCTATCCCTCACTCACCTCAATACAACTCAACTCAGTGCATTTCGTTTTGTTTCTTTCATTGGAAATGAAAAACAAACAAGCGATCTTTCGTTAATCTCCGAATGAGCAAGCGAATCGTTTATTTGCATTTCTCTTTCGTTGCTGTTCAAAGCATGCGCTTTTGCAGAGCATAGCCGATATATGAGCTCGCTCTTTTTTTTTCTCCTCACTCAGATTATTTGAAAATGATGCACTCTTTTCAATGATAGTTATATACAGTGAGAAGTGAGTGAGTTTGATTTTGATGCCATCATTTTTTTATCATTCGTTTCTATTAGAGTTTGTTTTCTGTTTTTTTACGAATTCGGTGCTGGAGCCAACACTAGATAAAAATGGGTCGCTTAATCCGAATCCGAACACAATTAGAGGGGTCTATCTGCCCCTCATTTTCAATATTTTTAAGGGGGACCAAAACATGTGTTTGACTAACAATTTGACTTATAGTGGACAGTTTCGATGTCTCCCCCTAAAAATGTGCAAAATGGGGGCTGATATACCCCTCTATTAGTGCATTTCAGATATGCTTCCCCCCTCAGAAAGCCCCAAAAAATGGTTAATTTTTACCTATTTTGCTTCTCCTTCGAGATATTGCACTTCTTCCAAGATTTTCGAGGATTTTTCGATATCTTTCGATTTTATGTTGTTTCATATCTCGAAGGGGAAACAAAATAGGTAAAATCTAACCATTTTTTGGGGGTTACTATAGGAGGAGGAATTTTTGAGGCACTCAAATATGGGGGATATATCTGCCCCCATTCACCATATTTTTAGGGAGGAGCCGAAACACATGTTTGACTTACAATTTGACTTACAGTGGACAGTTAAACACGTGTTTCGACGTCCCCTAAAAATGTGGAAAATGGGGGAAATAATAGACCCCTCTATTTGTCTGTCTCAAAAATGCTACCCCACTTAGAAACCCACGAAAAATGGTTAATTTTTACCTATATTGCTTCTTAATAAACAAATATCAAAATGATAAGTAGCAAAATACTTATCACTGATGAATTCAAATGATTTTCAACTCATATAAAGAGCACATCATTTGCAGAACTCGAGGGATGAAAACAGTTACGATTTTCTCACAACGATGAGCGCTCTTTGTACACGGACGAATAACCAATACAAGTGTTTGAGGAGTTTATGCAAGAGCGTAGCGTTCAACGAATTGCTCTGAAAAGATTACTCATTGCTTTCAAGGTTGATTAATATATGTTAAGTCAGTTGAGAGAAGCTCGGTCGAACTGTCAGAATGGATGAAAGGAAATCAAGAAAAAAAATCTGAATCTGCACAATTTTTAGCTAACAGCTACTTTCTACGAAATTCGTCGTTTTGACATATATGTTCCTTCTCACTATCCACTCTTCGTTGACGCGTGAGAGCACTCAGCAAAGCGGCCCTACCTTATCATTGTATCATGACTTAACCTATATTAATGAACCTCGCATTGATTCTGTTTTTATAAATGATAACTCGAATGAGTGAGAGCGAATTTTGATTGCTCCACGCACTCTGGTCCACATATCGTTCCAAAGTACTAAGAAGTTCTTAGAGCTTAAACGTACTAGTATATGCTGCTAGCTTAGCTTATGCTATGCGGCTGCAGCAACTTAGTATTTTTTGTTACTTCGAAGCGTCAATTACGCCTTCCGCAAAATGCAGATGACCGGCACATCTGCCCGACATACAACCCCATGCTAGATTGATTCAGGGAACTTTACGGAACGCTTCAAGCATTGTGCTTTGAATGCCTCAAATTTTCGGCGTACCACACGATTTCTTTGAGACACTACACATAACTGGAAACGTGATTCGTCACTCCATATCACAGAATCTCACTGTCTAGATGTCCAGTTGAGGTGCTCCTTTTCCCAACAGAGCATCTTTTATTTTTTTGTTTCTGGGTCAGCAAAGGCTTTTCCTTGGCATAGTAAAATTGTGAATTTAATGTACTGTGATAAGTTTAACAGCTAAATAAACTTAAAGTAGTGAACAAATTTTACCTTGTAAAATGTAAACCCAATTTTTTTAACATACGTTTACACGTATCAACAGAAATGATTTTTCTGTTGACCTAAAAAATTGAGCAGCAATGAAATCAACAAAGAACAAATCTTCATATACTGCTGCTTATTTCTATGTATAAATGAAAAACAACTTGTTTGTTTAGGGCAAAGCATAAAAGTATGCATAATTTTATTCATTCAAATCTAATCAGCAAATTGATAATGAAAGTAAACATTTTTCGTACATTAATTCAGTACAATCATATTTAAAAAATTAGATATATTCAATTAGTCAGAAGTCAGAATATACTTGCTTTATTTAAGCTTCCTTCAAATCCTTTTTAAATTAAATACTTGCACACTTGAATAACTGCTTCGAATAAATTTTTTTTTAAAGTGACCTCGTCTATATTGAGTTTTCTTAAAATTAGTTTTGCATTATTTTCTGTTACGGCTATTCAAATAAGTGTGTGTGTGTGTGTGTGATGGTGTGTGCTTGTTGTACATATTTGTAAAGATTTATACAAATAAAATTTAATTTTGTTTTTTTTTAATTAAAATTGTATGGTTATTGTATGTCTTATCAATATGTATGTCTTAACTTAAATACGACGCGAAAAATTATTGTTGCCGCCAGACATATTGTTATTGCCGCCAGAAATATTGTTATTACCGCCAGCTTTTATTTTACCATCAAAGAAGAGCTCAATATAGCGATTGCCAATTTGATCCTTGTGACGCTTCATCGCCAACTGTGCATCCTCAAATGTATCGAAAAAGACATCAGCTGTGCCGCTGTGGAGTCCTTTTTTGTTGAAATTAATGCGTACATTGGTTGGACGAATGGGATCAAAGAACTGTTTGGGATGAATGGAATAAAATTGATTTAGTGGAGAAATGTTTGGCTTTTATGTCTTCTAAACTCACCTTGAATACATCATTTTCATATGAAGAATAGGGCAAGCCACGCATGTGTACGGAATAGAATTCATTTTCATTGCGGCCGCCACCTATGGGTCCGAAATTTCCACCGCCACTGTTGCCCATGTTGGCATTGTTAAAGCCGCCGCCGCCGCCGCCTCCCATATTGCTGGGGCCATCATCGTTTCCATTGCCGAAATTGCCAAAGTTGCCACCGAAATTTCCACCTGTACCAAAGTTCGAACCATTATTACTACGTCCACCAAATCCACTACCGTCGGCGAAATCATTCGAACCGTTGTTGAAATTATTATTGCGATTGTTGCCAAAATTACCGAAATCACCGAAATCACTCGAGAAATTGCCGCCACCGCCACCGCCGCCATTGTTAGGACCATTAAAACGACTGTTGTTATTGCCACCAAAACCACTGCCGCCACTGTTACCACCAAATCCGCCACCGCCACCGCCATTATTGCCAAAGTTTCCTCCACTGCCACCACCATTATTTCCGAAACCATTCCCAAAATTGCCAGAATTGTTATAGCTCATGTTGTTAAAACCAAGTGTATTGTTGGCGCCAACGCCAAAACCACTACCGCCACCACCATTCCAGTCTAATAATTAAAAACATAGATAATTATTTGTGCTCGCATTTGTGTGAAGTATGATAAAACTATTACCGCTGCCGCCACCACCGCGCATCATATTACGGCCACCGCCGAAATCTCCACGATTACCACCACGATCCTTAATGTCGTATGGACCAGGACGTCCATTGCCATTAGCAGAACGTTTTAGCTCAGCCAAAGAGCTGCGGAAGATTTCAATGTATCTGCACAAAAAACAATTTTTGTCGCATATTAGTAAATGGTAGTGAAAATATCAGAACATATATTTTTTTTTTTTTCTTTTAAGATTAATGTTTTGTTTATTTTGCTCGATTGGTTGCCCAATCCTCGTGTCATAATTTTAACCCAGTGCTTCTAGTTATAGTTGTTGATTTAGTAGAACTCTCCCGGGTGGTGACTATAAAATATATGTAGGTTATTTTGGGCTTGTCTACTAGTTGTTGAAGAATTGAACTTCATTAGAAAACTTTATTCTTGGCGAATTTTAAGACTGAATTGTTTTGTTTTTTGGCGAGCTAAATATTTATTTGATGGTTACAGAAGGTTGCAACAGTTTTTTAGTTAAAAAAGATACTTGAAATTGGTCGAGCCCACCAAAATTAATAACTTAGTAGCCAAATGAACCAATTGAGCCAACTGAACCAATTGAGCCGAATGAACCAATTGAACTAATTGAGCCAACTGAACCAATTGAGCCAACTGAAACAACTGATCCAATTGTGTCACAGGGCACTGTTACTTTAAAAATTCTATTAAGAATTTTTTTTAATAATTTTTCGAATGCATCAGCAATTTTAGTGGGCTTCGTCTTGTTTTCGTTTTTTTTTTTGTTATACACATGTTCATGCTTGTACTCATTTTTATAGCTTTGATTGCGATTCAAAATAAATACAAGAGTCAACTAAGTCAAATTGGACATTAAAATCAGAGCTGCCAATTTGATCAAATGATCCAAAGGAGCCAATTAATTAAACTGAGGAAATTTGATTATTTAATTTAAGTTCTGTATCAGTTTTAATTATTTAACAATAACTACTGACCTTAAGTTCAACAAACGTTCTTTTTGAAGAAACAGAGCAATTCTTAAGAAAAATAAATGCAACATTTCGATTAATAAAGGTTAGAAATAATATAAATTATAAAAACTTCAGAAACTTAACAATATCAAGTGAAAAATATAAATAATTCACATTTCAAGTCTTAAAATATCAACAAGTTTTCCAATGAATTCAGCTGCTAAGGATATAATTTTGAAATATGTAGAGGTTTTACTGTTGTTAAGAAAATCTGTTGGCTCTTAACTATAGTTTTTGGAAATTGCAAAACATGCAATTAAATTATATGTCAAATATACATATATATATATATATATATATATAAAGCATTTCCCGTTGTTAATGCAATATTATGTAGATTAATTGTATATCCTGTAAAAGAGAGTTTAAATCGAAAATAACAATATTTTTAAGAGCTAAACAATTGTTTGTACTTTTTTTAGTTTTTACCAAATAAATTAAAAAGATCAAATATTTAAGACAACCCACCTGTGCCCAATTTTTTCCCGATTACGTCCCAGAGCTTGTTCAGTGTCTTCCTGGCTTTCGAACTGAACATATGCCTCCCCAGTTGCACGACCCCTTCTGTCCATAACAAAAAGAATTCCCTCCCGATCCGGTTTGATTTCCAACCCTGCCCAATGACGATACCAAAGTACACATAGTAATGTTTTTTTTTACCATATAAAAAAAATTAATTTCAATTGAAGTGTAGCTAGGTTTTTGCTTAAACTAAGAGAACATCATATAAAATATGCTATACATAAAGAAGTTTATGAAGGAAATGTTAAAACGAAAGAAGACAACAAACGAAAAATTTTGTTATGAAGATGCTAATTAAAGAAAAATTTCGGTTCGTTTTCATAAATAGGATACAAGTAAACAATGAAGTAACAATCATGAAGAAGATATTTTAACCGAAATTACAAAGAAAAAAAAACAATTAAACTGCATCATGGTCTTTCTCAACATTTGTTGTGCTTGACGACGTTACAGCTGGTTATAAGTTACTTTTAACTTTTGTCAAAGAAATTTTCTAATTAGTTTGTACATTAACATTACTTCAATCAATCAATCAATCAATCAATCATATCAAACAAAACCCTTTGAGGAAATATTTGAAGAGTGACATTATATATGCAAAATCTTACCATTGAAAAATTCCTCCACTTGTTGCTCGGTGACAGCATAGGGCAGGCCACGTAATTTGACCACAAAAGATTGACCAGGTCCGCCAGTCTTCTTCATGGCGGCTTGAGCTTCTTTTGGGTTTGCGGTAAATACTAAACAAAACAAAAAAAAAATTGAAAGAACATTAAAAGAAAGGACGCATATAATGAATGGCATACCTTCAATATAGCGATGACCCATCATATTCTTATTAAGCTTGAGCGCCTCTTCTACATCTACCTGGCCTTGAACTTCTACAAATGCCTCACCCGTGTTCTTGCCATCCCATCGACTGGTTACCAGATGTATACCCTTGGATTCATTGATAACAGTAACGTTTTCGAGGAAATCCAATATTTCTTTATGAGTAGCAGACCAGGGTAAGCCACGCAAACGTATGAATTTTGGTCCTCCAAAGGTATCGTTAGGCTTTTGATCAAAATCTCCATCATCGTCATCATCATCCTCCTCTTCATCGTTATCATCATCATTGTCATTGAAATTATTCGGATTGCCACCCTGATATTGTTGCTGGTTCTGTTGATTATTACAATTATCTTGGTCGTCAAAGTCTTGGGTATAATCAGTGTTTTGTTGTTGCAAATCCGTCGACATGATGGCTACAAAAAATATAAATTAATTAAAAAAAAATTAAAAAAATATTAGTGATGATTTTTTTTATTGAATATAAATTAAACCTACAAACTCAATACAACAATGTTTCAATTGTTCATTTTTTAAATATAACTTTTATGCTTTGTTCCTGTTGGTATCCTTATTTTTTTCAACCTGTTACCAATTCTTGACCACTTTTATTGCATATATCGAGTAATATGATGCAAAGACCATCTTGCCATTAATCCAAACACTACTCTAAACAAATGCGCCTAACTTTTATAATTTTGATCGCAATTTCGAATGGAGTTCTTGGTATTTTGGGTGAAGTGTTTTCTTAGCATATCTATTCTGTGATAAATATCATCTCCATAATATTCTGCTTGGTACAATATTCGATTTAAATCCGAGTACCATAGCCGAATTGTAAAACATCCTAAAGACGATTTTTGGTATCGTAAGCAAGCAAAAACTATCATGTCCTTTGAACTTGGAATGAATCCACAACCAACAATGATTGGCTCTTGCTTTTTAGAAATTCAGTTACTAAGTAGCACTAGATTTAAGCACCTCGACGTCCACAAGGCCACCTGGCTGTCCCCGGATCAAAAAACGCGAAACCAAATTGATCATGTTGTAATCGACGGAAGGCATGCCTCTAGTGTTCTAGATGTGCGTACATTTCGGGGGGTCAACATTGACTCCGACCATTATCTTGTTGCAGCCAAGATCCGCATGCGATTATGCAATGCGAAGAACATACGCACAGGAATGCAACGAAAGCTAGATGTCGCTAAGCTGCAATTACAACGGACTGCCGAAGCCTACTCCGCTCAACTCTCGGTTAAGCTCAACCAACCAACCTCTGGACCCGACGACGCCGGCGGACTTTGGGCGCATATATCCCACTCCATGCGCGCTGCCGCTGAAGAAGTCATTGGTTTCCGGCGCCCACAACCTCGGAACCAATGGTATGATCAGGAGTGTCGCATTGCGACTGCAGTAAAAAACGCCGCTTATAGAAAAACGCTGCAGTCAGCTGCAACGCGAGCCGTGCGAGAAAACTACCGCGAAAAGAGGAAGGAAGAGAGGCGCCTTTTCAGACGCAAGAAAAGAGAGCAGGAAAAGCGTGAGCGTGAGGAACTAGAGGTATACCAGGGCAAGAAGGATGCACGAAAATTCTATCAACAGGTTAAGCGTCTAACCCAAGGTTTCAAGCCCGGAGCATCCACTTGTAGAGACGAAAATGGAGATCTGAATACGGATACGCAGTGTGTGCTGAGATTGTGGAGACGGCACTTCTCCAATTTACTTACTGGCGACGATTCCACCAATGCCGCCCATGGTAAGCGCAGTTCAGAGCTACCAATCAACAATGACGGAGTGGAAGTACCACCACCTAGCCATGATGAGGTTCGAGTTGCTATCCAACGACTCAAAAACAACAAAGCAGCGGGTGCTGACGGCCTGTCAGCTGAATTGTTTAAAACCGGCGCCGATGAATTGATAAGGCGCATGCATCAGCTCATCAGCAAAATATGGCTAGAAGAAAGCATGCCCGACGATTGGAACCTCAGCGTACTGTGCCCTATACTTAAGAAAGGAGACCCAACAATCTGCGCCAACTATCGAGGTATCAGTCTTATTTACATCGCATATAAGGTTCTCTCAAGCGTACTGTGTGAAAGATTAAAGCCGATTACAAAAACACTGATTGAACCTTATCAGTGTGGCTTTCGACCTGGTAAGTCCACCATAGACCAGATTTTCACGCTACGACAAATCCTGGAGAAAACCCACGAAAATCAAATTGACACACACCATCTCTTTGTCGATTTTAAAGCTGCGTTCGATAGCCCGAGAAGGGATTGCCTATACGCAACAATGTCTGAGTTCGGTATACCTGCAAAGTTGATCAGACTTTGCAGAATGACGTTGAGCAACACACGCAGCTCCGTCAAGGTAGGAAATGACCTCTCCGAAAACTTCAATACCGAAAGAGGTTTCAGGCAAGGCGATCCACTGTCTTGCGATCTCTTTAACATCATCATGGAGGGGATCGTACGAAAGGCCGGTGTGCATCGTAATGGCACCATTTTCTACAAAAGCGTCCAGCTCCTTGCGTACGCTGATGATATTGATATTGTCGGCAGAACTATGAGAGATGTTACCGCTGCTTTCGCCGCTATCGAAAAGGAATCAGCCAAAGTGGGTTTGACGATAAATGAGGGCAAAACAAAATATATGCTGTATATATGCTACAAACAAGGGAGCTCGGCGTTTAGACTCCCACGTTTCATCCGGCAGCTATAACTCTTCGGTCCTGTTCGAGTCGGCGATGACTATCGCATCCGAATGAACCACGAGCTGTATGAGCTCTACGATGACATTGACGTAGTTCGGCGTATAACTGTGCAGCGACTACGCTGGCTGGGTCATGTCCATCGTATGAACGACGAAGCTCCAGCGAAAAAGGTGCTCGAGGCGAGGGTCGCTGGTCAACGACGACGAGGGAGACCATGCCTCCGATGGATGGACCAGGCTGAGGAAGCACTAACCGCACTTGGTGTATCCGATTGGAGAAGGCGCGCGCAAAGCAGAGGCGCCTGGCGAGAGCTGATGAGGTCGGTTGAAACCCGGACACGGGTTGTTACGACCAACTAAGTAAGTAAGTAAGTTACTAATCAATCAAAAAATCCAACTAACAGTAACTTAAACGAAATCAAAGAAAAGAAAAATGTTTTGGATTTTTGTTTGTTTGTATAATAAAAATACAAACCTATGTATACCTATGTAGAGTGTGTGGCCAAAATGCCAGAGAAAACTGGTTCAATTCCCACCTGAACCAGAAAGTTTTTTCAATTGAATTAATTTTTCTGTTCTGCCGTCACCTCTCTACAGACAATGGCAAACCTTACCAATGGAGTAAAGACTGCCATGAAAAGCTTCTTGATAACATAAGCCGTTCGAAATCGGCATAAAGCTTGTAGGTCCAGTTCTCTATCATTTGTGTTCAAACATTTCACAACACGCACAACACAATTGATCATAAGCAGAGCTCGTTCAAAGTCCTTTGAAGGGCTGAATTGGCCATTTAGTTATATTTTTTTTTATGTATACTGTCAATTTTCTTTCTTTTTCTGTCAAAACCAATTCGCCGCAAATTGCCTACAAACTGTGGAACTTGCTTTCAAGTGTTGGTCAAGTGTAGAACGCAGATAACAATTTCACCTCAATATTTGAAGTTATTCCAGCTCAACTTGAAAGAGCCTTGTATAAAAGTAATTATTCAAGCACACAAGAAAAATGCAGTTTATCATGTCCAGCAGCAAACGCGCCAAGACTATACGGCTTACCAAAAATACACAAAAAGGACACACCGTTAAGACTATCTAAACACATAGGGAAAATTCTAAAAAATATAATTTCGGACAAATACAACATAAAAAATATTTTTAAACTAAAAGAACAACTAAAAGATATAACACTAGAAGAGGACGAAATATTAATATCCTTTGATGTGATATCTTTATTCACAAACTTCCCAACATACCTGGCAATAAAGCAATGGACAACGATTGAGAAGTACACAAAAATTCCAAAAACTAATTTTTTGAAAATTCTAGATTTTTGCCAAAATGAAAATAACTATTTTAAATTCGACGGAAAAGTATACAAGCAGGGGTGGTATCGGCTAAACTGATAATTGGTAATTGACAATCAAAATCGTCGCTTTTGCTTCATGTAAGGTGATTATCAAATTGACAATCACTTTTTTCCTATTGATTTCATGCGATAGGTATTTAGGTGTCGTTTTCAAAAACGACAATCAAAACAGCGACTGTCAACTATCACCTTAGCCGATTTCACCCCAGATATTATTTTAGACAATTTACTAGACAACACAATGGAAAAATTAAATAGTAAAAATACACACATGAAGTGTATCTACAAATACGTTGACGACATATTTGCAATAGTCAAAACACAAGAAAAGGATATAATACTGAAAACATTAAACGAATATCATAACAAACTGCAATTTACTATGGAAGTAGAAGAAAATAGGAGTCTGGCGTTCTTGGACGCAAAATTACACAGACACGACAGCAAAATCACATTCAACTGGTACTCAAAGCCAACTTCGTCCAACAGAATAATACATTTTCAATCAACGCAACCACGCAAAGTCCTCTTTCACATTGGTCAAGAATTGAAAGCTTCTACATTGGTCAAGAATTGAATTCAATTTCATATCTTTTTTGCTTGTTTTCTTAAAATTTAAAGCAAGCAAACGTAAGTGACTGAAGCCAACAAATTAATAAGAGAGAGAGAGAGAGAGAGAGATGCACGACGATATACAAAAAATAAAATGAAGTAATCTGAGAAAAATGCGAAAAGAACAAAAGGAAACACGAAGAAATTGACGGTACAGAGACATCGAGACCGTCAACTTTTTCTCCCCTTCGTCGCTTCCGATTTGCGGCGAATTGCCAACAAACTCTGAAAATTGAATTCAATTCTTGACCAATGTGAAAGGGGTCAAACAAAAGATAAACACAGCAAACAATTAAATAAACAAAGACCCCTTTATTGTTTTGTTCTCTATTTACTTTATTCTTTAAAGCACAAGCAAACATAATATAATTCTCTCACAAAAAAAAAGGTCACTCTACAGCAGGGATGATATTTGGGGGCTTTTAGGGCTTTATTGGGCCCTTTTTCATTTCAAAAGCCCTGAGGCCCTTGTTATTCATTTTAGGCCCTTTTGGAAAATTCTACCAAAAAAAAAAAAATCGGAATTTTTTAAGAGAAAAGAATATGATTGGTTAAAGTATATGATTTCAATATGCCAAAGAAAAATCGCCGAAAAAAAAAAATGAAAAATCCCCCAAACGAAAAGAATACAAATTTTTTACACAATAAAAACGAAAAAATGTCCTAAATTTTTTGGGAAAAATGTTCCAAAATGCAATTCAGCGGCGTTGTAGTGCTTGACAAAAATAAAATAAAACCAACAATATCCGCCGTCACGAATGGTATAATTTTTCGGGCATAATTTAGTAGTAAATTAATATTCCCCTGTAAAAATATCTGCAAAGATTTCATTAATTTTGTTTGTTATTTGATGTAATTTATGAACAAGGGGTGCATGGACATTATGTACGGATAAGGTCCAGATGGTGTTTTTTTTATGATAAAATGATTTGCTCTTTTACGTAATAATGTTTTTTACCTTCCCTACAAGGGCGAACCATTTTATCGTAACGAATTTAAAATTTCCTAACTTTTCGGTAAACAAAAATTCGAGAGTTTTTTTATTTTTAATTTGGCAAAAAAGGCCGATTTTTTCGGTCCTAAATTCTCAGCTTATTTTTCGGCCTTTCTTCCTTTTTAAGTATTTGCAAAAAAGATCCTAATTTAATTGGTATAAACACCCGAAAAAATTACATAATCGGTAGAAATTTCGGTCATTGTTTTTCGACGAATTAAGCCCGATTTTATATGGAAAATTTCGGGTTTTTTCCTGGAAGCCAATTGTAAGCTATCTATGATTTATTTCGTAAATAGAAATATCTGGAGAAAGAAAAAAAATTATCTTTTAGCGATCATGAAAAGGTAAGACGACCGCGGGGGGAGAGAGGTGCCGGATAGCCCTCGACCGATTTTAGTTAATTATTTGAAACTTTAAAAAAACATGATAATCGAGTGATAAAAATAAAAGAGCTATAATTACCATTTCACTAGTGGTCAATGTGAACTATCAGTTAAAAACAGAAATCGAAATTGCATCCAAAAAAGTAGATGATTTTTGTATAAAAAAACCCTCAGCAAAAGTCCAATTTTTTCGGTGATTTTTCTTTTGAATATCCCATTTATTTTTTATTTCATTCACCCCAATTTTGTATGAAAAATGTTGGGTGATTTTTCATTTCATTTCTTATGTTAATTTTTATTGTTTGTATTTTATGTAAAGGCGATATTTCCTATCGCCTTTAAAAATGTTCTCAGTAAAACAAGTTTTGTTATACGTATATACAGTCATTGTCCCATTAAGAGCATACTTTTTAGTAATTTCAACAAGCTCAGTTTATTTCCCAAGTTGAGTTTAGATGAAAAGAGTGAACCCTGTCCCTCTTCATTAATTAGACTTCTTGCAAGACTTAACAGAGAGTCTGCATTAAATTGCTTATTCAGTTCTGACATTCTACGACTATTTCAAGATGGAAATATCTGGTGTGTGGTTTTTGTGGAAAAGCTTTACAATTTTTTTTTATCAAATTTAGGATTGACTTATCAGAATAATGTTTTTGTTAAAAATTTTCTTGTAGAAACACTTTATCTATAGATTATATTTGGCGTCTTTATAACTTTTACAAACAAAGCGTGAAATAAAATCCTTTTGAAAATATAACCATATCACTTTCACCCAAAATTTTTGATTTAAGATGGAAGTGATTTCATTTAATCATTTTAATGACAGTTCTAAATGAGTCATCATCATCATCATCATCATCATCTTCATGCGTGGAGCGTGAATTTTCTGCCTTAAAATTAATTAAAATTAGTAAAACTTTGGTTCAACCGAAACCTTAGATTCACATTTTGCTTTTAATTTTTGCCTTAAAAAATAAAAATCAAATCTTACCAGTTATTTAGTGTTCAAAAATTATCGGTTAGATTTTGTTTTTCATTTTTGCCTTAACAAATAAAAAGCAGCAATAATTATTACTTTTCAAAATTTTAAAAGTCAAAATATAATTATTATTTTTTGCTTTTTATTATAAAATGCATAATTGGTACGGTTTGTGATATTGAGTTACAATTTTTTTAAATCTTAAAGCCCTATTAATGTCAAATTGGCCCTATTTTTATATGAATTTTGGCCCTTTTACAGTAAAGCCAATATCATCCCTGCTCTACAGCATTTGTTAGCCTCTCACCAAGATATACACTTTCTCATTATTTCTAAATGATTTATACATTCGATACGATCAAATAAAGACAACCAAATCATTGCAAAAACAACGAGCACACCTAGCAAAACATATATGTTATAGAGAAATATCTGCATCCGATGTGATTTTTTTTTTTTGCTATGATATGAAGCAAAAAACCTTTTAAACACAAAACAGTAACATTATACATTGTTTGTTTGGCAAATTGTTGTGTTTTCGTTAAATTTATATTCGTTGTATGCTTTTTACTTATTATTTTTCATTGTGTAATCATTTTCAAAAATAAAAATAAAATAACCAAGAACTGAACTCAATGTCAACACTGAGCATTTCAACACATTTTAACACATTTCAATTTGTCTTTATATGCTTGCTTTGATTAAAGTGCTCGTTTTTCTTGTTTACGTTATGCTTTATGCTCATTTGTTCTTGCTCTCTATGTTGTTTATGCTGTTAAATACTGTTAAAGTTGAAAGTTGAATAGAGTGAGAATGCGAACCACACACAAACAAAAGTAATGCAAACATACCCGTGCAGCTCTTTACTAGCTAAGCAGCTTATGGCTGTCAAATTTAGTGCTTATATGAAATGATTTCAGTTGAGGCTTTTATAGTGTTTTACTTAAAGAAGTAACAATTAAGTTTCTATCAAACTTCTGAATAGACGAGTGGATAGTGTGTGCGATTGCCAAGCTCAATTCGCGCTGGGTGACCCATGATAAATATACAAACAAACAACTTTGCAAATATACAAGTTTTTTGTTCTGAAATCTATATATTAATACGCAAACAAAAAAGTTTGTGATCCCTTTTTACCTGTGTTAAGTTCAACATATTCACATAAAACTTATATCGTTACATTTTTCGAATGTATAACATCTTAAAAATTTTCTCAGAAATTTTTGAGTCGATTAAAAAAAAATTCTTGTAGTTATAAGCACAATCGTCCAAAGAGAAGACAATGTACTTGACTCAATGTACTCATATACTCAAGTGTATGGCACCAAACCTCATTTCTTTTGCGCCGAAATTTTTAAATTTAACCAAAAGTGGAAAAAATGCATGTATACCTAAATAAATTACTTCTTAAACTTTAAACTCGTTTTTCTCGAAAAGGCTGTTTGAAACCGGTGGACAGCATTACTCGAAAACTATGCCAAATATGATCGGTACGGTACTTTTGATCAACTCCGCCAGGTTAGCAACTTAGTTGCGCCTGCCGGTCCCAAGCCAGGTTAAGGAGGAGGGTTGGTTATGGGATACGTCCCATACCGTAAAAGGTTAGAGCCAACCAAGAGCTCGGGGTGGCGCCCATCTTGGTAGCAGGTCACTATGTAAATCATTGTGAAAAAAGCCTGCGATGGAATAGCAATGGTCCATATAACTTGTTAGCACGGGGATAGTCAAATCCGTCGAATAAGGTGACCTTATCTATCAACGGCAAGGAGACATGGTCTATATGGCCAATAAAAGGATAATTTGTGTCTTTAAGACACGGCATTTAATGCAAGGCCTCTAATCAAGACCTTGTGTGGACCTTCTTGTGAGTCGGCTGGTCAAAAAATCGTAGGCACTTCGTTCAGGGTATGGTAATCTTACCATGCCTTGGATTGAGGTGCCAGTCATATACGAAACAGTGCTATGAGCACAGTCAAAAACAAAAATTCTATATATAAATACATAAATTTTTTGTCTCATTTGCCCGGATGTTGTAGACCCCCATTCGGCGGGACCGAGTTGCCCAGGTGACTATCATTGGTGGGCCCTTCGGGGAGACTCGTGCTGGCTGTGGTTTGTGCACATCGCTTGCACAGGTCTAGATTGACCGGCAGGGTCGCGCAGTAGTACGACCGGGCTGGCATACCTGCTTAGTATGCAAGAGATTGGATAGGTCTCGTCTTGACCAGTAGATGGTAATGAAGGCACGCCATCTACTGGTAGCCAAACTGGTACTAATAAGGGCAGTATGGAATTCTTATTGCATACTGCTTTTACAGAATAGGGCACAGGGTAATGCTTTTGTATTTGTGAATGTGACATCTAGTACGTGGTTGCTTTTCTAGGTGTCACTTGTATAATACAGGTCTGTGAAGAGTATTTCAGTTGCACATCCTTTTTTGGATGTGCATTTTTTAACACTATATGTTCATTCATGAACTATAACTCCAACGTCTGTGGACCCAGAGGAATTAAGACTTAATTTGGCAGGGGTCCTTTAATAAACACATAAGTGGTACTTTTGACCGTTCAATTTTATTGTAGAGAAATACTTCTTATTTTATAACATAAAAACAATGACTTTTTTAGTAAAAAATCATTTTTGTAGCTGTAATTTTGGTAAAAATCACAATTTTTTTTTTAAATCTTCGATCAAAAGCTCAAAAAGCCTCAGCAGAACCTAAATCATTCGTTTTTTTCGTTTTTATGTGAACAAGCTGTGAAAAATCGTGTCCACCGCATAACAGGGCACTCCATAAGTCCGTAGGATAAGTAAGAAAAAAACAAAATTTTGATAAAACTCGATTATATTATTCAACATAGTTGCCTTCGAGAACGATACAACGAGAATAGCGATTTTCCAACTTTTCGATACCACTTATACAGTACGATTCCTCTTTCTCGTCAAAATAGGCCTCAGTTTCAGCGATTATTTCATCATTGGACTTGAATTTCTTTCCAGCAAGCATTCTCTTGAGATTTGAAAACAGGAAAAAGTCGCTGGGGACTAAATCTGGAGAATGTGGTGGGTGTGTAAGCGATTAGAAGCCCAATTCATTAAATTTTGCCATCGTTTTCATCTGCTTGTGAAACGGTGCATTGTCTTGGTGAAACAACACTTTTTTTCTTTTGCAAATGTGGCCGTTTCTTGGCGATTTCAGCCTTTAACCGATCCAAAAATGCACAGAAATAGTCGCTGTTGATGGTGGTTCCTTTTTGGAGATAGTTCCTTAGAACAGTGCCAAACACTCCTCTGAAGCATCAATTCGTTGTTGTTTTTGGACGACTGTGAGCTCACGCGGCACCCACTTTGCCGCGTGGTATGCTTTCGCATACCCAAATGTTCGTGTAAAATGGTAAACTGCCATCTGATATCTTTACAATGTCAGCTATAGCTCGTGCACCTTCAATTTGCGATCGTTCATAACCAATTTATGTATTTTTTGATGTTTTGTGGAATAACAGTCTGATTTGGGCGTCCACTGCGCTCTGCATCATTTGTGCTGGTACGACCACGTTTAAGTTCAGCAATCCACTTTTCTGTGGCGGCCGTGGAGTAGTGGGAAGAGTGTGTGACTCTTACGCCAGAAGAACCCAGGTTCGAATCCTCCATCAGTCACAGAAAATTTTTTCAATTGAATTAATTTTTCTGTTCGGCCGTCACCTCTCTGGAGACAATGGCAAACCTCAGAGAGTAAAAACTGCCATGAAAAGCTTCTTGAGAGCATAAGCCGTTCGGAGTCGACGTAAAACATCTAGGTCCAGTTCTCGATCATTTGTGTGCAAACATTTCACATCACACACAACACAATTGATCATAAGAAGCTCGGTCAAAGTCCATTCAAGGGCTGAGATGGCATTTCGTTTTTTTTTTTTTTTAACCCACTTTTCAATCCGTATAATGTTTATCAAGCCATTGTTTGGTTTCCACTATAATTTTTTTCATGAAGAAGCAATGCTTTATCAAAACTCGAAATTAACTTTTTTCCATTTTTTTTTTTCAATAACAATAGTTGCACACAAAATGCTATAACTCACGAATCAATTTCCAGATTGTTCTCAAATTTTTATACATATCGTTTGAAGGTTGGTACTAAATAAAAATCATATAAAAAAATACTGGAAACGCCACCTATGTGTCATTCTATAAACTTTTTGAACGTACTGTTAGGCAGAACCAAGAGAGATGTTACCGCTGCTTTCGCCGCTATCGAAAAGGAATCAGTCAAAGTGGGTTTGACGATAAATGAGGGTAAAACAAAGTATATGCTGTCTACAAACAAGGGAGCGCGGCGTTTAGACTCCCACGTTTCATCCGGCAGCTATAACTTTGAAGTAGTCAAGGAGTTTGTATACCTTGGCACCGCCATTAATACTAACAACGAAATCAGCCTGGAGATAAAGCGAAGAACAATAATTGCTAATAGTTGCTACTACGGGCTCAGTAAGCAACTAAGTTCCAGAGCCCTCTCTCGATCGACAAGACTAACACTCTACAAGACGCCCGTTCTACCTGTGCTGCTTTATGGCGCTGAGGCATGGGTAGTTTCGCAAACTGACGCAGCCGCTCTGGGGGTGTTCGAGAGAAAAGTTCTTCGCAAAATCTTCGGTCCTGTTCGAGTCGGCGATGACTATCGCATCCGAATGA
This sequence comes from Coremacera marginata, assembly GCA_914767935.1. Taxonomy (NCBI): domain Eukaryota; kingdom Metazoa; phylum Arthropoda; class Insecta; order Diptera; family Sciomyzidae; genus Coremacera; species Coremacera marginata. The sequence continues at coordinate 50,284,136 of OU612043.1, read as the reverse complement.
ACCACGAGCTGTATGAACTCTACGAAGACATTGACGTAGTTCGGCGTATAACTGTGCAGCAACTACGCTGGCTGGGTCATGTTCATCGTATGGACGACGAAGCTCCAGCGAAAAAGGTGCTCGAGGCGAGGGTCGCTGGTCAACGACGACGAGGGAGACCATGCCTCCGATGGATGGACCAGGCTGAGGAAGCCCTATCCGCACTTGGTGTATCCGATTGGAGAAGGCGCGCGCAAAGCAGAGGCGCCTGGCGAGAGCTGATGAGGTCGGTCGAAATCCGGACACGGGTTGTTACGGCCACCTAAGTAAGTAAGTAAGTTAGGCAAATGTGTATGCTACTTTTTTTCTAAATCTAAATGCCCAGTTCCTACCTCTTATTTTTGGTTAAACAACCCCGGATGTTTTTAGTTGAATGAAATCGGAGAACGAACAAGAAAAAGGCGGCAAGTACAGTGTTTTATGTCACAGTTGTTTGCATAATTTGTTAATTCTTTAAAAAAACCTTATAATTTATAATGTGTAGGGCGGGCGGCTTCTCTTTTCTGAGCACCAACGTTTTTTAAATATTTCATCCCTTTTTCATAAAATATTGCCTTTTTATTATGAGGCGTTTTGCTTCGACTTTTGGAAAATGTAGATTGTTTTATTCTTAAGGTATTAATTTATTTTCTTTTTTTAATTCCAATTATTTGTTTTACAATTTCTTTCTATTTTTTCTTGTATTACTAACTCTGAATTAATCGGAGTTGTTGTAGAAACCAAAAGCTCTTGGAATCAGAATTGAAACCGGCAAATATTTCGCTCAGGTGTCATGGATTCTAATTTGGCGGTATTATATTCGCATCGGCTTCGGTGTCTCTTTTAGATGTCACAGAAACCTATGTTATCCGATGTCATCTAAGTCAAATATTTGTCGGTTTCAATTCTGATTCCAAGAACTCTTGGTTTCTACAACAACCCCGAATGAGTTTTTTTCTGGCTACTCTGAACAGTAATCTATTCGAGTGAATATTTGAGAGTTGGTTTTAAAGGACATGGTTAATCAAAACAAAATGAAATACATGGATAATTAAAATAATTTTTTTAGTTCTAGAAAAGATTGAGTAGGGAACTTTTTTTGGCACTATTCGTACCATGCTCGTTTCGAAGAATTAAAAAAAAAAAAGTCATTGCGAATGGATTCATTAATAAGTGTTTAATTTTTAAGTTTCTTATGATTTCATTTTATAAAATTGATATGAATTTGTATAAACTTATGCCCATATCACCGTCAGCGAGTCGAATAAAAAACTAGTCGAATTCGCCGGCGCGGTATCACAGTGTGCGAACTATCCAAATATCATTCGACCTAAACGTCAAAAGCAGGCGAATGAAAAAACTTTGTGAGTAGCCGGCGAATGCAGGATTTGCTTGCAATTTATTTCTTTTATTCTAATGAAAATTAATTTTATCTTTTTTTATTATCATTTCACATTAAATAGATTTATTTCTTAACCTAATCTTTATAATTTTACACGTATGCACGTTATAAAAAACACTAACAATCCGTAGCTCCATGAAATTGTGCAGCTGCTATTTGAGCAGATAATAAATGTTCTTCGAATATATTTTGAAAATTCAAGAACACTTGATAAAACTATTGGCGTCTACACAATTGAATCAAAAATTACTCGAAGGTGCTTACAATTTTTTGTTTTAGTATTTACTTAAGAAAAAACCCGAACGAATTGAATTTGTTTTCTTCGAAATTTAATTTTTTGACGTAACTTTACTTTTATGGTTTTATGCTTTGGCAGCATTGAATCTGCGGCGAACAAGTAAAGTCGCAACTGAGTCGAATCGAGTAGAAAATTCGATTCACTGACTGTGATAGGGGCATTAATTAATGTACAATTAGATTTTTTTCTTTGAGGCATATTTAAAACAAATATAAACGAATGAAACAAATAGTTAACATTTTATTTAAAACATATTTTGTAGGTACTCTCAATCTGAATCATCACTTCCTTGTTGTATTGGATTTGATTCGGATACAGGATAAACGTATTTTATAGCATCAATTAAGGCTTCAAGTGGATCTAAATTTCGTTCCGAAATTTCTCGGCGCCATAGAAATTCACACAATTGCTTCCAGTGATTATTTCCGCGCTTTTTCTTTTCATAATCCACCGGATTATGGACATAATCGTCAATATCGATCAAGTATATATGGGGCTTTGAGCTATCAGTGCGTACTTCACTGCCCGGCACTATATGCTTTTTAGTTATTGTCTCCATGGTCATAGCGTCACACTTGCCATCGGGGGATGTGTCCAGTCTATAACCAAAAATTTCGTCAATTACTGCGATTATTAAAGAACCCTCCTCAAAACGACTTTTATCACAATAAAAATTATCAGCCTTTGCTTCGATTATGTATACTATGCGATCCGGTCCCCCTACAAGATCCTCCGACTGATATAATCGGTCAAGTGCACACATACAAACTTCGCGACAATGATGAAACCACTCACTAACGCTCACACCAGATAGCTTAGTAGCACCTAATTTAGCTTCGTGGCGCATCTGCTCATACCTCCAGTTATGTGCGAATCCATACATTAGGAGTACAACTGCTTCGGCTTTCAATTTGCAGTCGTCAAACCATGTTCCTTTTGAAGCTGACACATGCACACTGACTTTGTTTTTGTGCTGATTAATATTGCGACATCTGAATCTACCCCAACCGTGATGACGCTGATAGTTCATAACGTTGTGGCAATATTTGCAACGCATTTGTCCTGGCAACAGACGCTTTTCAATTAACCAATCCAATGTTTGGTCTCGGCCATTGAGAATTCGTGTAAGTTTGATCACATTCATTTTGGGATGACATGAATCCTTAGGGAAGGGTGTGAACAATCAGCCCTATGCAGAAAAACATAAACATCCCGTGATATTTGTCAAAATATTCATGGCTTATGATATACATTAAATAAAGGTATGTCATAAAAATATAACAAGGATTTAGAAAAGTGTAATTTTAATAACTTTCAAATTTTTCCAGTACATTTTCTAATTAACTTAGCTTTAATCATAAGATATAAAAAAAATTGGGGTTGTAGAAACCCAGTGATCTTGGAATCAGAATTGAAACTGTCAAATATTTCGAACCCAGGTTCGAGTCCCACCTGACACAAAAAGTTTTTTCAATTGAATTTTTCTGTTCGGCCGTCACCTCTCTGCAGACAATGTCAAACCTCAGAGTAAAAACTGCCATGAAAAGCTTCTTGAGAACATAAGCCGTTCGGAGTCAGCATAAAACATGTAGGTCCAGTTCTCGATCATTTGTGTTCAAGCATTTTACAACACGCACAACACAATTGATCATAAGAAGCTCGGTCAAAGTCCTTTCAAAGGTGAAATGTCTATTTCGTTTATTTTTTATGGACTATGATTTTGCGGTTTTATGTTCGAATTAGTATCGGTGTCTCTTTCAAGTGCCGCAGAAACCGATTTTATCAGATGACACCTAAGCGACATATTTGTCGGTTTCAATTCTGATTCCAAGAGCACTTGAATTCTACAACCCCGAATATTAAAGAAAAGCCCACCCAAATTTCTTGCTAACACAAACTGGCGATATTCAAAGAAATTTTGAAAACTATTATACTAGCCGGTAAGTGTATACAGAAGTAGTGTTTCTTAAACGAATAGTCAATATAATAGGATTGAAAACTATTTTCCATTTGTCTATATTTATTGCATCCAAAAATAGTCACGATTTTGGCACCAATTACCAAAGGACCTCATTATTTATTCTTTAAAACACAATGCATATCATATTTCACCTTCCTTAAGCCGCCTACATTGTTTGTATAGCATAAAAAATATCTATCACAAATTTAAAGAATTTTTGGCAAACACACGCTTCCTACGTCCGCCATTTTGGTTTTCATCATATATAAGGAAATTTTAACTTGTCTTATTTTACAAGAATGTCTTACTTTCACCATATTTAAGCACTTTGCGTTACTTACCTTCAATTAGTAATTGTTTTAAGCACAAATTGAATGTAAATTTATGAGAATTATAAGTTAAAATAACTTTTTGCACGAGCAAATCCGCAAAGAAAAGCTTTGTTTTATTTCCCGGTGACGAATGATTATTTGGGAAAACGATAGCTATGTTTAGTGCAATATATAAAGCTGTGTTTAGCAACTGCCACTGTTTCTTGACATCGAAATGCGTTTATTTACTATGTAATCTGAATAGGTGGTTTCGGACTATCCTACATGTAACCGAGTCACTGCCAGAACGAACGAAGAATTCACCGCGAACAGAACGTAGCGATGAATTCTTCAATGCACTGTTTGCACGTCATTCAAATTGATGGATCATTCAAAATTTGTTGTTGTTTTCACAGCAAAAAAAAAGATGAACTCTCTGCGAGAGCGGAAATGAACTTTCTACACATCATCGCATCAATCAAAATTTTGATGGAGCTCAAGACCTGCATCAATCAATCACAGGGTTGCATGATCAACTTTTCTGGTACTTAAAACAACACTTTCAGTCGGCATCGGCCATTCAACCAAATATCTCAAAGAGAGTAAAAAAGAACAAAAAAAGCGATATTCTTCATTCAATTTGAAAGACGTATAACCTCTGCCCAACGGTCCAACAGTTTCAACTCCACGAACATAAGTTGCAAATATGGGTGTGTCGCAATCTTGTTCGTTCGACCTAAATTCAATGCTTGCAAACATCAGCGCTGATTACATTTTATTTTTTTATTTATTTATTTATTTATATATTGGTCACACAAGGCAATTTACTTATTCTTACTTAATTTATTTTATTTTCTTTTGTTTCTTTTTTTTATTTCTTCTCCCCTTTCCTTGTTTTGGTGTTCGAAAATGTGCGAATTGAAGTCGGCGTAATCCACCCACCTGAATGACATGATTTCACGAACACGTCAAAAAGGAGAGGCAAAAAGAGAATTAAAAGTAACAGTGGACCAATGCATGATACAATGATAAGGTAGGCCCATGATACTAAATGCTCTCACGCGTCAACGAAGAGCGGATAATGAGAAGGAAGATGCTTGTCAAAACGACGAAGTACGTAGAAACGTCAAATGAAATAAAAATATTATGTTTTCAAATCGTAAACAAACTCTGGCACAAACTCTGTCACATCTTGCAAGTAAAGCGAGAAGAAAACCTTGCAAACCAAAACCAAGGTGTCATAGGTTACCTTCAAGGCATCAGCATAGCCCTCTTGTACCTTCGCCAGCTGCATGGTGGCCAGCAGCAGTTGATGGCTTGGCCATGCGATGTAGCACCAATTTAATTTCCTCCCATAAAGTTGCAAACATAAACATCCATAAAGTGCGGTCGCGTGTGTTAAATTTGTGATAATTTGAGTGAAAATATTATAACAGTGTAATAAAAACTATAAAATGTGAAACTCTTAAAATTGCAAACAAATCTGTAACAAATTCTAACCTACAAACTGCGAACGTGAGTATAAAGAAATTTGCGATGAACAGCTGATTTTGACATCAATCTAGCTTTATTCTGCTTTCTACTCCATTCCTCTCCGTGATGAGCTTACCTTATAATTCTGCCATGGACCCATGATACAATGATAAGGTAGGGCCGCTGCGGTCATGGCAGAATTATAAGGTAAGGTCATCACTGAGAGGAATGGAGTAGAAAGTAGAATAAAGCTAGATTGATGTCAAAATCAGCTGTTCATCGCAAATTTCTTTATACTCACGTTCGCAGTTTGTAGGTTAGAATTTGTTACAGATTTGTTTGCAATTTTAAGAGTTTCACATTTTATAGTTTTTATTACACTGTTATAATTTGCTACAATTTGCAAACAGTGCGGTCGCGGGTATTAAATTTGTGCTAATTTGAGTGAAAATATTATAAAAAAGTGTAATAAAAACTATAAAATGTGAAAAAAGTCTTAAAATTGCAAAAAACCAGTAACAGTTTTAACCTAAAAACAACTGCGAAACGTGAGCATAAAGAAATTCGCGATGAACAGCTGATTTTGACATCAATGTAGCTTTATTCTGGTTTCTACTCCATTCCTCTCCGTGATGACCTTACCTTATAATTCTGCCATGAGTGGACCCTTAATGAATGCGCGTTGCGTTGTGCTTGTGTGAAAATTGGGAAATACGAAATACATTTTGTATGAAGCCTATCGAAATGCGCAATGCACTTGCGCAACACTCGATTCGAATTTCCAATTTTGACAGTGCGTTCGGATGTGAGCTTGGCTACAAAGAAGAAAAAAAAATTAACTAAGACAATCAGAATAAGCAACCGTATGAAATGGAGGTAAGTATTTGAAAATACAATACACAAACACACGTTCATCCGACTTCATACATTTCCTTATTTTTTAAAAACCCCGTTGAGTAAACATATGAAGGGAAAGGTAAACAAAGCGCAAAGTTGGATATATTAAAATGCCTGTTGTTCCGCATACTGGGATTGTCCAAAATCCCCTAATATAAAGTTCTTAAACTGAGAATTGAGGCAACGTACACAAAATTCAAAACGAGTAAATGCTTTCGCATAGTGCAACATGTCGGACGACAATGTCCGACTATGAACTAACGGGACAATTTTGTCGAGCTCTCGAACGAGATAGCATGTGTGGCGTCATCATTTATTGCAGACTTCGGCGGAATGGCCATACAATATTTGTATGGTCTTTTAATTGACCAATATTTGTATGCTCTTTTGATTTATAAATTTTAGTAAATTCTATCCAAAATTCAGTGTTTTGAACATTCAAGTTCAATCGACGACTTTATTCGTTCACATGGTACAACATATCTGACGAACTGGCAAATAAATCAAAAATTTCTAATTATATAAGTCGGACCAAAGTTATCTGATGAACTTCGAATAATACGACATGTCAACGGAGATCCATCCTATATGTTGTAGACCGCGAAGACCCTAGTGAAGACTATCGCGTTTTTTGTTCACTTTTGCTCTCTCTGAGATATTTGAATAAAGACCTGCTCACATGGTATAATATATATATTTACAAGGTAGGAATAACAGTTCTGTTGTCGATCAGGAGTTGACAAAAACGCATTGAAAAAGAGAAAATGAAGAAGCAGCAAAACAGATGACAAGTTTAATTTTGTATTGATTTTGACAACTCCCGATTGCCACTCGTGAGAAAATATGTAGTTGTCAAGCCTGTTAACCACTGTATCATGCCTGCTTGTACGCTCAAAAGTGTTGTTATTAATACTAGAAAAGTTATTTATGCAACCCCATAACTGATTGAATGCAGTTGTAGAGCTCAATCAACATTTTAATTGTTACGATGAAGTGTTGAGAGCAAGGTTGATTTATAAGGTTGTCGCAAGGGAGAGAGCGAGTACCCATAATTGTCAAATCGACGTTGACAGCTCATAGAAAACCTACAAATGCTCTCTATTATCATCCGTTTTTCTTTCGTAGTCATTCGCAAAATTGGCAGGTTTTGACAATTATGGGTACTGAGAAGAGAGTGCGATCAGCCCTGCGTCAACCTTATAAATCAACCTTGGTTGAGAGTTGATTTTGGCTCTTGCAGAGAGTTTTTTTTTTGATGGGAAGGCAAATTCTTTTTACTCTCTTCACATTTTGATCGCTAGGTGGTTACACGGCAACGATGTGACCACGAGCAACGTTTGAAAATTCATTAAATTTGAATACTTTTTCTACTACACTATTAGGCTGTTCACAGCTTGAGTACGCAGGCCTGTTTAATTTACGATTTGTTATTTTTACGCCAACTTACGTAAGCGTATTTTTCTTTGTTGTTGTTTTGCATGCAAACGCAAACACGCGTAAAGACCCCTTTCACATTGGTCAAGAATTGAATTCAATTTTCAGAGTTTGTGGGCAATTCGCCGCAAATCGAAAGCGACGAAGGGGAGAAAAAGTTGACGGTCTCGATGTCTCTGTACCGTCAATTTTTTCGTGTTTTCTTTTGTTATTTTCGCATTTTTCTCAGATTACTTCATTTTATTTTTTGTATATCGTCGTGCATCTCTCTCTCTCTTATTAATTTGTTGGCTTCAGTCGCTTACGTTTGCTTGCTTTAAATTTTAAGAAAACAAGCAAAAAGATATGAAATTGAATTCAATTCTTGGCCAATGTAGAAGCTTTCGTCAAGTCCTAAAGAGAACGTCAAAAAAATTGCTTTCAATTCTTGACCAATGTGAAAGGGGACAAATAAAAGTAGCCCTTGGACGTGTTTTTTGTGTTTCGTATTGCTATGCCCTATCTACACCATATATAACAGCGTTGCAAAATCATTGAATACGACAGACACATACTGAGGTGCTTACTGTTTCAAAAATAATAAATGCTATAAATACGCTTTGTAAATAAATACGCTTAAACTGTGAATAGCCTATATATTTCATAGTATACAATTGATTGCAATTAATTTAACATGATTGCTTACTTTAAATTTGGCTTGAATGTTTCCATTGCTTAATTTGCTAATTAATCCAAGACAAAATAAGAAATCTTTTGTGAAATAAGGATTACGTTAATTATGTTCTTGTATTAGTAACCCAAAATTTAAAATTTTTTTAATTCTTAAGTTATGTGTTTATATAACTCCAATAATTGTTCAATTATTAAAGGTTATATTTTATCGAGCTCAATGTCAATGTTGCTTTCCGAAGAAAACAACTGAAGGAAAAACAACTAACAACAACAATACCTTATAGAGTATCAATCACATAGCAGGCTAGACAGCTGTTTCGTTGGCCGCTACACCAACTCATCAGTAGCCTTTTTTCGTGATTCTTGCTGTGATCCACTAAGCTCTTAATTTTCTACTTGTTTCACGAATGCAATTAGTAAATTACCCTGAATTGCGGTACGAGAATACAAATGATATGAAAGCAGCTTAAAGTTCTTCTAATTTGTGAAGAACATACTTTCTGGGAAAGTATTTCCCAGATGTTCTATTATTCGAAGATAGACCAAAGCTTTTCTAAATACTCAAAGATTTTGTTGTGCTAGTTGTTCTTGCTCTTCTATTTCACAGTCGATCTTAGCTTCAGCAGTTAGCTGATATTAAACTATGACGACATGAAGATTTGTTAAAATAAAAAAAAAATCTAAGTTTTCAAAAGAAACAATCTAATAGTGTGAGTGTGTTAGTAAAAAGTATTAGTATATTGCAACTTGAAAGGCCATACTTGAACGTGTAACCCATAATTAATGTGGGAAAACTAAATCTTTTTTCTCACGGCATTTTTCTACGTTTCATCTGTCAGCTATAACTTTAAACTGGTCAAGGTGCTTATATACCTTGGCACCGCTATTAACAACAACAATGATGTCAGCCTTTAGATAAAGGGAAGAACAACAATTGCTAATACGTGCTAATATGGGTCTAGTAAGCAACTAAGTTCCAGAGCACTGCTTATATTGACTGCTTTCATTTATTACCTGCGTTTTGTTTTTTTTTTTTTTGGCTTGTGATCTGAGTAAAAAATTTAGCAAAAATTCCCAGCTAATGTGTAAATGAAAATAATAGATGGTTAAAATATACGCGCTAATGTTACAAAGCGAACGGGTTTAAGATATTACTGAAGAATATTTTGGTATTTGTTATTATTATATGTTATATTTGTTACTATGGTATTTTTCTATGGTTATTTGGTTTTCTATTGTTATTTGTTATTTGTTTGTATATGTTATTATTATGTGTTATATTTGTTATATGGTATTTTTCTATGGTATCCCAGACCAAATAAAGTAGCGTGGAAGCCGGGGATAGGTGTGATTGTCGAAATTTGTCGTTGGCAGCTTAAATTTTATTCTTCGTTAATATTTCGCTCAGACGCAAATTTTTATTATGCAAATTAGCGATGAAGTTTTGCAGAATTGCAGCTATATTTAAGATGGATATGATTAGAGTAATTTAACTTTAGAAATGCAAATGTAGCTTATACTATGTCCACACTGAGTTAAAATTAAGTAATTTCGTCAGATAATTTCGAAATTACACAAAAGTGTTCACACTGGGGTTTGATAATTTTGTTTGACGTTTGATTTTTTTTGCTAATTAATTATTATATATATAGTTTTTGAACTGAATAAAGCAACATAAGTCCAGAAAATCTTTCAAGAGTTGTTTTATTATATTTAAATGAGCTAGACGGCGCAGAAAAATGTGTAGATTCTCTCATAAATTATATAAAGCATATGAAAAAAGTTGATAATGGATAACAAGATAGAAAGTTTCTCATTATCTCAAAGAAAGGGTATGTTCAATATACACAATTTTCAGATTTCAGGGCTGCCAGTGAATTTTGGCGTAATTTCGTGAGTAATTTAAACGAAATTACCGTATATTAGATAATTTCGAAATTAACCAATTGTATGGGAAATTACACAAAAGCTCGAAATTACGTAATTTGACTCAGTGTGAACTTAGTATTAGCGATTTTCTAAATTCGCCCTCAGGCCTACTGAAGGGACATGATACAAGAATCAAGGTAGCCGTAATAGTTCTTATGGCGTTCATAGCTTGTCAAAAAAAGAAAATAAAGAAGGGAAGGAAAAAGTAAAAAGCAGTTAAATTACTCTTATAAATTGTACACTCTTTAAAATGAAGAAGAAATTATAAACAGGCAAATATGCAAATTATGACCACAGTTTGTACGAAAATAACCAGCTCTTAGGTATATCATGGTGAAATTATTATAAGGTGTTCTCATCCCATGACATTTTTCAATATGTTTTTTGACATGCTGCCTTTTTTGACAAGTTTCATACATAGCTTGATTCTATGAAATTTCAAAATACGGCAGCCTATTTTTTCTGATGAGAACACCCTATATATATTCCACCATGAGGTATGCCTTGTTTCTTGCTGATAGGGCGTCGACCTAGTTCGCGATGTGTTTTCACCTTTTTTCTTAAGACATGTTTTATATTAACATCGATAGCCAGATACATCGATAACTAGAATATATTTAGTGTGTATCTCTAGCGGTATCTAAATTGATTTCACTTTCTAATTTGCCAGCGCAGTAAAAAGTTAAAGAAAGGTCAGCAGTGGAAAATGTCAAAGATCGGAATTAATGGATTTGGACGCATTGGACGCCTGGTGCTCCGTGCTGCTATTGCCAAGGGAGCCACTGTTGTTGCAGTCAACGATCCTTTCATTGATGTCAACTACATGGTTTACTTGTTTAAGTTCGACTCAACTCACGGTCGTTTCAAGGGCACAGTCACTGCTGAAGATGGTCATTTAGTAGTTAACGGACAACACATCAAAGTTTTCTGTGAGCGTGATCCGGCCAACATTAAGTGGGCCAATGCTGGCGCTGAGTATATTGTAGAGTCTACCGGCGTTTTTACAACCATTGATAAGGCCTCAGCTCATTTCAATGGTGGTGCCAAGAAGGTCATCATCTCTGCACCTTCTGCTGATGCACCAATGTTCGTGTGTGGCGTCAACCTGGATGCCTACGATCCAGAAATGAAAGTCGTTTCAAATGCTTCGTGCACAACTAATTGCTTGGCTCCACTGGCCAAAGTTATACACGATAACTTTGAGATTGTCGAGGGCTTGATGACCACTGTGCATGCTACTACAGCAACACAGAAAACTGTTGATGGACCATCCGGAAAGTTGTGGCGTGATGGACGTGGTGCTGCACAAAACATTATTCCAGCTTCTACTGGTGCTGCTAAGGCTGTCGGCAAAGTAATTCCAGAACTCAATGGAAAACTCACAGGCATGGCTTTCCGTGTGCCAACTGCAAATGTATCAGTCGTCGATTTAACTGTGCGCCTGGGCAAGCCAGCTTCTTATGAAACCATCAAACAAAAGGTTAAGGAAGCTGCCGAAGGTCCACTCAAGGGCATTTTGGAATACACCGAAGAAGAGGTGGTCTCAACCGACTTCGTTAGCGATACCCATTCATCGATCTTCGATGCTAAGGCTGGAATTCCACTCAACGAGAACTTCGTTAAACTTATCTCATGGTACGATAATGAATATGGATACTCCAATCGTGTTGTCGATCTGATTAAGTACATGCAGAGCAAGGATTAAATAAATCCCAAATGCATATCACTAATATATTGCTTTGCAAGAATCGAAGTTGATTTCAAAATTCATTCACACCCAGTGAAATAAATTACGCTGTTATATGTTAGACACAAATTAGTAAGAAAACAGAAAAAAAACACGCTTTGTTGCATTACATAAAGTTGCATAATTCATTGTTTGCTTGTATTTAAAATAATGTTCAGTATATGCGTTTGTTAGAAATAAAGCATTTATTAACAAATAGTCATAATGTGTGTTAAATTAATTTTTGCGTTACATAGTTACATAAAGATGTAATGATACATATTTTTCATTTGCTAAATATAGATTGTTGTATCTACGCATTTTTATATTGATTTTTCAACTTGTACTTTCGGTTCGTATTTTACTTGTGTGGATTTTTTTTTAGCAGACGAATTTATTAATAATGATTCATTCAATTCAATCTTTCATGCATCTATTTTTAAAAACTGAACCGAAAATATTGTACGCATTACAGTTGCTTCAAACAATTTTTGCAAAATTTAAAATTGTTTATTATAGAACCAATGACATCCAACTACAATGAGCTAAGTATCTTGAATCAAGGTTAATACAAAATGTAGAAATCCTTTAATGGTTTTTTCAAAGCCCGTGGAATGCTTATAATGTAACTGTACCAAATTTTATTATTATTAATAGGTGCCTTTATTGTATTAGTACACTAAGTACTTAGTTCTTCTAAAGTACAAAGATCAATGACAAATTATTGATTACAGTAATTAATTTAGAATTTCAACTTAAACTAAACTTAAAATTAATAAAAGGTTTAAAAAGATATAACAAAATTAAATTACTAAACAGAAGAAAAGTGAAAAAAAAGAATACATATAAGAAGCAAGATGATGAGAAAGAGATTGAGATAGAGCATAAGAAAGAGATGAAAGAGAACTGACCTTTTATTAAGAATTAGAGGATGAAAAATGCCTTTTTATTGAAATTTTGAAAAGCGTTATTGACTGGATCGATTTTAATTGACTAGGTAATGAATTCTAAATTCGTATGGCGTTAATAAAAAATAGTCTTGTGGAGTTAAGGAAGTTAAAAGTTGGCAAAATTAGTGCTTGGCTTCTAAGCGATCTACTAAATTGTAGCTTATCAAATAAGTAAAGAGGAGTTTTTGAGTGTATAAGCTTATGTAAGAATATGCAATTTCTCATATTAGAGTAAGTTGATATGTCGCATCCAAGTATACAGGTATTTAACTCAGCTAAATGATCGAACCTACGTAACCCATAGACATAACGTGTAGCATGATTAAAAGCGATTTGCAATTTAAGCTGGGACCGTGAGTCAAACTTACTATATACAAGATCAGAATACGATATGATAGGGACAATTAGCTGAATCACAAGATTACGCCTTATACCAATGGGAGTGTACTCAGCCGACATTCTAAGATTTCGTAAAATAAAATATATTTTTCGAACTACACCGTTGATGTGATCTGTACATGTGAGAGAAGCATTAACATGAAATCCAAGATTAACAACACTATTAACAATTTGTACAATGTTATTATCCATTAATACTTCAGGAATTGAGCCAGGGTTAATTCTAACTTTAGAGATAGGCAACACATAGGACTTTAAGACATTAAGATGGAGACTATTATTCATAGCCCATAGGCTTATACTGTGAAGATCTTCATTAAGCTTACAGACTAGATCTTCCATAAGATTTGTTTTGCCAGACAAATAAATCGGCACATCATCAGCATAAGCGTGCATTGTTGAATAGGTGCAGCAGCGAAAAATGTCATTCACAAATATGGAGAACAGCAGAGGACCAAGAACCGATCCCTGGGGCACACCGCAGCAAACAGCTCTGTAATTAGAAAAATTTGTGCCAACCTTTACCTTTTGTTTTCTATCTGCCAAATTACTACTTACAAGGCGAATAGCGCTGTCACAAAACCCAAACAGGTATTTTAATTTTTCACATAAAAGCTCATGGCTTACAGTGTCGAAAGCTTTAGAAAAGTCGAGCAAACACAACAGAGTTAGTTGGCTATCATCATAAGGGGACCTAATATCATCCAATACTTTAAGCATTGCAGTAGAGCAACTGTGACCTGCGCGAAAACCTGATTGGAACGGAGACAAAAGGTTATTTTGACTTAGGAACGACGATATTTGGTTAGCCATAAGAGATTCACATCCTTTGGACAGGGAAGATAAGATACTTATAGGTCTAAGGTCTTTTGTCTCGCAAGCTCCAGTTTTTTTTGCTACCGGCGTTACTATTGCAGACTTCCATAAAGAAGGAAAAGATGATGTGGTAAAACAATGGTTTATTATGTGAGTTAGTGAGCTCATTCATATTCGTATTCGATTCGATATTCGATTCGATATTCGAATTCTTATTCGATTTACATTAGTTTCGGTTCAATTATAATAACTTTTTATGACAACTTCTCTTAAAATTCAACAATTTTTCTCTTTAATAAAAAATGTATTTATTTTGTCAGCTATTTACTAGAAAATAAACTATTACTAAGAAATATATAGAATATTTACACATCATTCCTCATCCGAGTCAAAACGAATTCTTTTATTCATCGGCAAGTTTTCATTATCAGCTGTATCATTAATTTCATTACGTTTTATATGCAAGCCATGTTTGATAAAACGTCCTGCAGCGCCCTTGTCCAAAACTGGACGTATCGTGTTCCGCTCATATATTTGTTTGTCACGCAAAATAGTTTGACGCACGCGCGACAATTCATTCTTAATGCCATGCTGTGGATAAATAAGAATGGCCGTTAGTAATAAAGAAATTCTAAGTCGAATCTTTCTTAAACTCGACTTCAGCTTTCAATCAAAGATAGGCTAAAAGTTGAGTTTAAGATAGATTCGACTTAGAATTTTTGCCCGTAGTAATAGGGCAATCGTTTTTATTAAATAAATTTGATATTCTGAAATATTTAATTTTTAGCTTATATAGTGAATGAGATTTCAAAGTTTGCGATACTGTTTTATCTTTTCGCCCACACTGCATTAATGCTAGGAGCTACATTGGAACGGATAACTTAGGTATTAAACATTTTTTTAACATGCTCAACCTGATAACTCACCTCGTTGGGATCTAAGCCCTGCAATTTCACGTACATCCAATATAGAGAGTTTATAGAATACGCCAAATAATTGTCCAATTTTACTTTTTCCTGCGTTGAAAGCTCATCGTAATCTTTGAACTGAACCGCGGTCTCCAAACTTTGCTCGATTCGATCCAGGTTTTTCTGAAAGTTGCCAACCGTTTTTTTCAAGTTTGTATCGTTTTTAAGCTCCCCAAAGTCAGTTGATGCCATTATTCTATATTTTAATTTAAAATTTATTAAATGTTCATAAATGTTTATTTCTTAGACTGCACGAGGAATGCACGTCAACTTAAGTGAAACGCCTTGGATCTGAAACAAAACAGCGAAAACTACACTGCCAGATTTGATAAATCTTATTTATGGAATTTTTTATTGTCTTGGGATAAATGAACTTTCATGGGATTATATGTATAGTGACCCAGAAGGAAATTTCATGACAACACGCCCGACGAGCGGCAAGCAGCATGTCTCCACTCTGTCGTTGTAGAGAAATGTTGAGCGACTTGATTATAATAAACGCGACAGCAGCAAGCTTCAGCTGCTCTTCAAGTATTTGTTTATCTAAGTCCATACTGCAATAGAAGAAGCATAATACATATTAAATTCTTTATGTTATAATTTATGAATGTACCTTCAAAACTTTAACTCAAAAAACTTCTTTTATAAAGTAAACAAAAATACGAGCACTTCAACAGCCAAACAATAGTAAAGAAAAAACAATGGCTGCATTCAGCCGACTCAGCAGTTGCCGTTGAGAATAACAATACTGAGATAAAAAATAAATATATTCAATTTCATTTTAATTTATTAAGGTGCTATTTAGTTACCAAAATTTATTGTTTATTGAAAAAAGATTTTAAAAACAAGTAAATTTAACAAATTTTTAATTTTAAAAATTTGTCGATGTTTCGCAAATTGTTTTATCAACTACAATTAAGTTTTAACTTTTACTAACTATAAAACTATAAAAGACGCCCTGATGAAGCAGACAAACAGTCTGAGAAACATCGGCAAATTTTCAAAAATTAAAAATTTAAACTTATCAAATTTATTTGTTTTTAAAATTTTTTTTCAAAAAACAATAAAATTTGGTTACAAAATAACTCCTTAATAAATTAAAATAATTAAAACGTAACCATAAAATAAAAATCTGAAAAATAGTCAAAACGGAAGACAACCCGTGCACTATACAATTTAATATTATTTTCAAAGAGATGAATGAGTGAATGACGAAATAAGAATCCATTCAATGAATGCAAAACTCATTCATAAATAAAAATGTTATTTCACATTAAATTTTAAAAAATTTATAAGTTATCCGTATTATTTATATCAATTAATGATTGAAAAAATTAATAATGAATAATAAATTAGTAAAGAATAACAAATGAATAATAAATAATGAATAATAATAATAATAGTAATGACTAAAAATGAATAATGAATAAAAAATTAATAATTATAATAAATAATTCATTATGAATAATTAATAATTCATTATGAATAATTAATAATTATTAATAAAGTATGAATAACGAATAATAAAAGAATAATTAAAAATTCTGAAATTCTTCGTGAAATGCATTATTTGTGTATTGTATTCATATGAATAAAAAATTGATTCATTATTAATTTTTTATTCATTATTTACTTGTTATTCATTATTCACTTGCTATTCATTATTAATTTTTTATTCATTATTAATTTTTTAAGCATTATTGCCATTTTATTCATTTTTAATTTAAAAAAAAAAGGATTAATTTTTTATTCATGGCTTCGGTGCAAATGATTAATTTTTTTATTCATGGCTTCGGTGCAAATGAATTAAAAATGGTGAAATAATGAATAAAAATTAATAATGAATAAAAATAGAATAATTGAAAATTCTGAAATTCTTTGAAAATTGCATTCTTTGCGAATAGCATTCATATGAATAAAAAATGCATTCCTTATGAATAACGAAAATAAATATTTAAATGGATAAATAATCAATTTTTTAAAATTAAATGTGAAATAAAAATTTTATTTATAAATCAATTTTGCATTAATTATGGATTCTTATGTCGTTATTCAGTTGTACTTAAAATTCTGAAATTCAAGCAAAAGATCCCTCACTTACCATAAATTTTACAACAGTACGGTTTGCTGATTGCGACCAG
The DNA here is from genome assembly GCA_914767935.1 of Coremacera marginata. NCBI lineage: Eukaryota > Metazoa > Arthropoda > Insecta > Diptera > Sciomyzidae > Coremacera > Coremacera marginata. The sequence goes on along the minus strand of OU612043.1, from coordinate 50,266,742 downwards.
TAATAACAAATATAAGCAATGGCAGAAACTTGCTTTTGCTGCCTGTCAAATTAAAATCAAATTGAAGCTGACGGCAACGGCAGGCGGCAATGTTGCACGACAAATCTCCAAAATTCGTCCCATAAGATCACATTTTTTGCAAGAAAGAAATAGCATGTGAACCCTACTTTATGGCATTGATGAATGTGAGTGTGAGACAGGTATACCTTTATCATTTTTATAGCATATGATATCCCCTGTGATGCTAGGAGATCGAAAAAGTTCAACTTCTTGAACTTTTGCTATAAAAATTGATCATATGCTATAAATATGACATTCATTTTTATAGTTGTAGTTTTAGTGCTGCCAAGCTGTAAATTTTATTTGCGCCAATATTAATTGTCTTAAAATAGTACGGAATTACAAATACAAATTAGAAAAGAAAGAAAATCAAATCAGGTCAAGGGGTATGATTTAAAATAAATAAACATTCTTGGTTTTGTAGCATCGCAATGTAGAGTTGGCCAGAGAGTTCCTAAGCGCATTTATGGAAAGCATCAGTGATTTTTTTCTTTAATTTGGTGCTTGGTAGATTCACCAAGACTTTTTTTAAAACTTTTTTTTTATATTTTTTTTTTTTCGTGTGTATTTCACTGATGCTGCTGCAGTTGTGGCACACGAATTGGATTACCTGTAACACCTGATGCTGTCTGCACAATAATAATTATATAAAACAATTTCGGGTACGTAGACAAGAAGTTATTTCAATAAGCACGTCTTGCAATCAGTAAACTTGCAGAAATTGATTTGTTTACATATTTTGCAAATGTCAAATTTTTATAGGAAAAAGTACATATATGCATCTCGCTCTTTATAGCATGTGTTTTGTGATATGGGATAAGATAAGAAACTGAAAGATCACATGGAAACGCGGCATAAAGCTCAATATGCTGTAAAAACGAAAACAAAATTACCATCAGAAGTACATTGAGTTTGTTGACAGCGAACGGCATAGGAATTTTTTTGCTAGGTAGTACGCTGTTGAAGGAAAAAATTTGTTTAGTGTTTAGAGTTAAAATGTCAATATTTCGCTGGCAATTATATGCCCGTTCATTTATTTGCAGCGAAAATTGACCATTCAATAATAAAAAAACTAAGCAGTAAGTGTGTGTTGGTGTTGAATTTGTTATTAAGCAAATTAATTTAGTTTATTAATAGCTGCATTCCCGCGGTCGTTGATCTAGAGCCTGGCTCTATTTTCGCAATGAAAAAACAAATATTAGAACCAGCTCTTTTCCTGGCTGTATTTCTGATCTTAAAATGCTGCCAAGTTTAAAGCACTTTTTTCAAAACGAACATAGTTGGCAAATCTGAATAAAGGTTGCTGCCCACGGCGCGTAACGAAACGAAACGACAAGCCGGTCAGAATTCTTTGGTTTTATAGCCACCGGCTTTTTCGTCGGTCGTTGCCGTTTCGTCGTCGTTAGTGTGCATGAATACATAACGCTGCAGCCACACGTGATAGTACTGGCATGCTAATAAAGAATATGTATTTACTTCGAAAATATTCCGAAATAATCAACAAATTTCGCTGCGGCCACACGTGATAGTAAATTTTCATTTGAAAAATGTCATCAAAGCCAAAGGTTCGACCACTTTTTTATTCCGTTTGCTTTTATTCAGTGATGCTTTATATGCCAACACAGCACCAAACTTAAACGGGATAAAAATGGGGAACTAATTATGTTGTAAAATGTGTTTATCAATATTTTTCAAAATGAAATGCAACTTATTCATATGATATTTTATGTGTCAAATGAGGGCAATTAAAATAATTTCATATATTTCACTACAAGACATGAAAGAAAGTGAATATTTAAAGTTCGAATATTGTAGGGAGAAAATACAACACTGTTTCCTTACTTCGATTTCGCACTGGCTGTGGTTGTCAAAATTCACTGTCTCAGTAAAAGTTGTTGCCAGTGGACTGCCAGTGATGCCAAGGTGTGAGTGTATTAGTGAAAAGTGAGAGTGTATTGAGTTTTTCGAACTGCTACTGTCTTCGGACTGGCACGTGCGACTAGGGGGTTATTCAAGTTTTCATCTCACTGCTTGCGCTCCTATTTTGGCACTTAATCGCCAGGTCCATCCGACCTGTCATGTCGTCGCACATGTAGTATCGTTTGTGTAGAAAAAATCAAGTTGGATGGACATGTCCGATGAGAGACAAAAATGTTTGACTTTTCCGTCGGTCAATCCGACATGTAGTATCGTTCGCGTGCGTGTCCATCCAACTTGGTGCATTTCTCATTCGATTAAAATTAAGTTAAATTAAATTTTAGAAAGAATTAAGTAATTAAGACGAAGAGACATAGAAAATAAATAGTAAAGAGTACAAAAATAATTGCTAAAATCAATGCATTCTTCATTTTTACGCTACAAAAAATTTAATGCGCTCGATGTGCACTCTTTGAAAACTATAAAATAATGAAGTCCATCCGACATGTGCGACCATTTGGGACCAACGAAAAAAGTGCCGCTATTTTGTCGAACTACATGTCAGATGGACATGTAGTATCGTTTGGGGTGCCCTTACAGCATACTAAGCTTAACGTCAGAAATTCTTTCATTTGTGGTTAGCTTTGTTCACATGGTCAAATTTTTCATAAAATTGCTGGTAAGACATAATAGAACAACGTTAAATTCCCATAATAATAAAACTATAAATATAACTTGTTCTATGCTCTTTTTATAACCAACTGCTAAATAATAAAAAAAACCTAATGTAGTAAGGGTGGAGCTTCGGCAGGGTACCGAAGCTAAAATACCGCTCCCCCCCCTCCCCCCCGTGGCCACATTGAAGTATTTTCGAAGTCTTTAGCCACGACATAAACGATGACATTCAGTTTTATATATTAACGAAAGTTTTCCTATTTTGATGACGCCACTTTGTATGGGAAGTAGGCGTGGTTTTGATCCGATTTTGCCATATATCATAGAGATGGTTCATATTATATATCAAAGATAAAGTGCAAAATTTCAAGACATTTCATTAATTTTTGTGGGTTTTTAAGAGATTTAACGATTAAAATAAAGTCAATTTGTATGGGAGGTAGGCGTGGTTTTCATTCGATTTTGCCAAATATCATAGTGGTGGTCTACCTTATATATCAAAGCCTATATGCAAAACTTCAAGACATTTCTTTAATTTAAGCAGATTTTTAAGAGATTTTACTTTTAAAATAAAGCCACTTTGTATGGGAGGTAGGCGTGGTTTTCATCCGATATTTTCAAATTCCATAGCCAGGATTAAAACTGAAGAGCAAAGCTCACGTGCCAATTTTCAACGCATTTCTTTAATTTTTGTGGATTTTAAGGACATTTTACGGTTAATATAAAGTCACTTTGTATGGGAGGTAGGCGTGGTTTTTGCCCGATTTGGCCCATTTTCGAACTTGATCTTCCTTTTTTAAAAATAAACTTATATTTTGAATTTCATCGCGATAGCTTTAAAATTGCGGCTGTAATTGTGTCGACAGACGGACAGATAGACGGACACACGGAAATCGACTCAGGAGATGATGCTAATCAAAAATATAGTATAATATATATATATAATAAAATATATATAATATATAATATATAATAAAAGTATATATAATATATATATATATTTTTCTATGCCTGCCACGCCTCCTTCTTGGCATTACAAACGGAATGACAAAGATAATATACCCCTTACGCAGTACGTGTTAGGATATAAAAATTCAATTACGTTTGCTTATTTTGGGCAACAATATTTAAATGCATTTAATCGAATTTATCGTTTTTACTCGTTACGGAGCAAATCGCCTATTTTGGTTGGGCCTTAACTCGTTACGGAGGGACTTGTCTATTTGTGTTGGGCATTTATGCTGGTGACCACGGGCTCATAATGGGCACGCATTGCTGTTTACTTAAATTAGGGACCAAATTAGGGTGGAGGTAAAATTATCCTCGGTAACGTCACTGTTTACGATCTTTCTCATGTAGAAAATGATTTTCCAACAAAAATTTCCATAGAGCTAAAAATTGGTCTGAATGTTCAGAATACTATTATATTATAAATGAATATTGTATTATAAATTAATTGTGAAAAGTTCCCATCGATCCCCTTTGTGCAAAAAATTTTATTGATGGTAAAAGTTTGCAAAAATGGGTTTTTCGCTTTTCCTAGCTAAAAAAAAACTTATAATAAAAAACAAGTGCAATGAGCTTGTCTTCTCCCAACTTCTGCTGCTGCTCAACAACATCTATTCCGAGTATATTATCAAGTTCAATGTGGCTTGGTAATAAAATGGATCCAGAAGACTGGAGTTGACAATACATTGAAACCAATTCATACGTTACTTTCGCCTGCACCAGAAAAACTCCTTAACACTATCTTTTGCAATTGCAAAAAAGGATGCAATGCTAAATGCGGCTGTAAAAAGGTTGGACTGTTTAATTCATGGGTATGTACCAATTGTCAAAGGCAATCTTGCTCTAATATTGAATCGATACTAGATGATGATTATAACGATATCAGTGATGATACATATGATGCACCACTTTTAAAACAACATATTTGTATCCAGCAGGAAGAAGAAAAAAACAAAGACAGTGCACTTAAAGTTCCATTGGATGATTATAACTCCGAAGAATAATTTCTCCTTATAATTTTTTCATTAAAATTAAATAACTTGCACAGCTTTTATTATTTCCAATACACCATTTGTATTTCATGAGATACTTTTAAATTCAATAGGATCAAAACGGATCTTTGATTAGGCCTACCACTACCTCATATGTGGTGTGGAAACGTGTGCATATTACGAATAAATAATTTTTTCAATTCTTTGAACCGCCATATCACGAAAATGGCGATACTTACGAAAAAAGTCTTGAGACATTATTTGTAGGGGATTGGATGATCTACAATTTTTGTTTGAAATATTTTTGATGTAAAACTCACCGTTTAGCTGGAAAACGCGCAAAAACCATTTATGCAAACTTTTACCATACAAAAAACTTTTTCCACAAGAGGGATCGATAGGGACTTTTCATAATTCATTGCTAGTATTATTCTGAACATTCATACCAATTTTTACCCAGCAGGCATTCTAGCTTAAAATGAGCTTAATATGAATTATTTTCCATTTGCAAATTTCTCGTATAAAGTCATAAATAGTTATTTATGAGACACACATGAGCTAATAGCGAGTTCATTCGCGCGAACTTAAAATGTTCTCATAATTAGCTCATATTGAGCTTCTTGGCATAAGAAACGAGAGAAATTTCAAATTAAAAAAAAGTGGCATCGAAAGCAAAAAGTTCTGATAATGTAAAATTTTTTTTATTATTAACTTCTTCATTCTGTTTATGGCTATTTATTTTGTCAACATATTAATTTTATGTTTTAATTATTTTATATTTAACATTTGTTCCAATTCCTTTTCTGAGATTTTCACCTGGGATCATTATACTACTGGTAGAAGCCGACCCTCTACCAACTACGCCACTAAGACTGCTGTCAATATTGCACTAAAAGAGTGTTTAAAAATAATAAAATTAAATTATCATAAAAAATTTAAGAAAAACAGGCAAAATTTGAGAAATAAACTTACATTTATATGCTGCGCCATTTTGCTTTTAATTTTTTTCTCATTGTTTTTTTATTGTGTTAATAATTGAATCCTCACAAATATCTCATAATTAGCTCATAACAACTTTCCAATCAAGAGAACATTCAATTTCGGCTTCTTTTTCATTTCACCTCATTACCACCTCACAACTGATTGTATTTTCTATTTGTCTTTAGAATCTAATACTTACCTAAGAAAAATTTCTGATTTCGTGAGCTCATTTTGCCTGCTGGGGGTCTAAGTATTGGATTAAACATGTGATAAAACTGGATTTTATACCGGAATTTAATTTTTTTTAAATATTTATGTTGTTGCATTGGTTTAGCTACGAATAGGGGCGTTCACATTATCAAATTCTTCATCAAATCATTGATCAAACTGTTTGACCACACATATCATCAAATTTTTCGTCAAAATTCATTATTGTCTAGCACACCGAAGTGAACACATCAGCAGCACTCCATATTCTTTATTTTTTAATAATCTTTTTTTATAAATTTTCGATTTAATCTGCCATAGTTATGGATGTAGTCTATAAACTTCAATAAAATCATTATAAAAATCTTCTTCATCGTGAATTTTGAATTGATGTGTTCACGTTGAAATCTTTTTTTAAGTGACGAAATCGCACTAGAAAATTTGACGAGTGTTCAAACGTCAAATTTTGCATCAAATCGTTGTTCAAACAATCGAAAACTCAAAATATTATGATTTTCGTCAAACGATTTGACCAACATTTAGATAAGTGTTCATATGTCAAATTTCTCGTCAAATTCCATATATATTTCTGTTTTTCAAATGATTTGATGACTTGTTGGATGAAAAATTTTGATAATGTGACCGGCCCTAATGTTGCAGGAAATATTCTTGTTTTATTTATTATTATAATTATAATTATATAATTTTATAATTAAATTATAATTATTTGGAAGTGTTTTAACAGTTTTGCTATGACCCCTTTCACATTGGTCAAGAATTGAAAGCAATGAAAGTGAGAACAAAAGGGAAAACGAAAAAATTGACGGTACAGAGACAGACCCCTTTTACATTGATCAAGACTTGAAGTCAAGTTTCAGAGTTTATAGGCAATTAGCCGCACATCGGAAGCGACGGAAGGGGGTAAAAAACTTGAAGCTGTACCGGCAATTTTTTCGTGTGCCTTTTGTTATTTTCGCGTTGTTGACAGTACTTTTTATTTTATTTTTCGCATATCAATGTGAGTTTGTTAGACTTCAGTTGCAGTAAAATTTGTGTGTGAGTTATTTAATGAGGTTTTGGTAGATATTTTTAATAATAATATATATTTATAGCCAAAAATGTCGTTTAAGTGGAACAAGGAGCTAAAGCAAATTTGTTAAAATTCAGTTTGCTTCAGTTTGCTTGCTACCTGTCTCGCTTTATTTTTTAAGAAAACAAGGAAAGAAGACAAGAAATTGAATTCAAGTCTTGACCAATGTGAAAGCTTTCGTCAAGTTCAAAAGAGAACGTCAAAAAAACTTGACTTCAAGTCTTGATCAATGTAAAAGGGATCACATTGGTACCGTCAATTTTTCTCCCTTTCGTCGCTTCCGATTTGCGGCGAACTGCCCACAAACTCTGAAAATTGAATTCAATTCTTGACCAATGTGAAAGCGGTGTATGCAAAGAATTACTGAGACTCGTTGGCGTCGGCCGAGCGAGTTTTCACGAAAGCTAAAAAAAATCTATAATGGACTTGTATTGATTTCTTCAAGTTTTTAAAAAATAGTCCAGATTTATTGCGGAAAATTTCCTCTTAGAATAAGTGCAATTTCAAAAAGCCACAACTACCGAAAGCCGATGTCAGTGCAGAGGAAAAAAATCTATATATTTATTCCGGTAAGGGTCCCCTTATTCCAGCAAATCTACAAACGCTACAGCAACACTTGATATATCATTAGAAAGGTCATGACCTGTAGGTATGCAGGAAATCATTAGATTTTTGATAAGTGGTAGCGTTGAGCAGATATAAGCGTTTAAAGTAGGAAAAATGGCAAAAAGACTTAAGACACGAACTCGCCTAATGTGATTGAGAAGTATGGTATACAAAGCGAATATTTTAGCCATATCTTGATCAATGTTCATTAATATAGGTTAAGTCACTTGAGAGAAAGGCACTCTTTTTCTGCCTTTGCGCAATCTGTCAAAGTAGCTGTTAGCTAAAAATTATACAGATTCAAGGTTCATTAATACAGGTTAAGTCGCTTGAGAGAGCTCGGTCGAACTGTCAGAATGGATAAAAGGAAATCAAGAAAAAAAAACCTGAATCTGTAAAATTTTTAGCTAACAGCTACTTTGACAGTTCGAGCAAAGGTAGAAAAAGAGTGCTTTTCTCTCAAGTGACTTAACCTATATTAAAGAACATTGTACAGATTCAGGTTTTTTTTTTCTTGATATCCTTTTATCCATTCTGACAGTTCGACCGAGCTTCTCTCAAGTGACTTAACCTGTATTAATAAACCTTGATCTTGATCAAGATTATTAATATTTTTTTATTATATTTTACTTTCGTAACAGTTCTTAAAAACTTTGAATACTTTGAAAACTTTGAATAGACTTTGAATATATATTTAAAATATTAAAATGAAATAAGTGATACCAAAATGATGGAAATTTCAAAGTGAATATTGGTTTTTTTTAATTCTATTTCATTGATTACAGAGTGAGCCACTCTTAAAAACTCACGTAAAGGCATTATCATGGCAGAGTGCAAGAGTATGCGCTTTCGCTGAATAATTCGAAGCGAATTAAATACTTTAATATAGGTAGAAGCTCGCAAGAGAAAGCATTCAACGTTTCTTTGTTCTATCAATCAGCACAAATTTTTCATAACTGCTCTGGTTTTCAAGATTTTCTCTTTCTTCTATTGGAACCGTTGCTTTCATTGGCTTACTTAGAATAGAGTTAAAATAAGAGAATAAGAGTTGCCTTGCATAAATCTTTAAGAACAATCTTCTATTATTTATTCCTTTAAGGGTCCCCTTATTCCAGCAAATCTACAAATGCTACAGAAACATTTGATATATCATTACAAAGGACTTGAGGTGTAAGTATGCAGAAAATTATAAGATTTTTGGAAAGTGATAGCGTTTAGCTGATATGAGCGTTTAAAAATGAGAAAATGGTAAAAAGACTTAAGACACGAACTCGCTCCAATGTGAATGAGAAAGTGTGATTTTCAAAGCAAAGTAAGGAAGTACAGCCGATTTTCGGGGCGTTATCACTAGTTTATTTCTATTTACATAAGGGCAATTCATAATCTTAAGTATTTGACATTGCAATTTGTGCAATTGTAAAAATTTGCCATCAATCGTGAGCGGTCTTTTTCGGTTTACTTTGAAATACTTGTTGCAAAGCATGAAATTAACAGCTGATTAAGCACAGACTCTTTAATGATTTTTTTATTGGTTTTCTCTCCTCTGATTCGTTTTTTTATTTACTTATTTTCCATATCATTGTTTTTAGCGACTTTATTTTTTTTTTTTAATCAGCTGTCAGCTCAGAGTTCAGTATTGCATATATATAGTATATATAAACTATGGGTTTTTAGTGTTGCATATTTACACAAGCGTAGTAAATGCATCTCTGCATATTTTGTTAGTGTAGAGTAAAAATATACTATACCATTTTGTAAATGCTATGATGCAAGACCATTTACACCTGATTGTGAACAGTCCTATAGTAAAATATATATAAATGTACTTGATTTTACTCGGAGAGAATTGGTATCATTAGGGGGATTCAGACGATAGGACATGTTGGCGCACATGGTAGGACAAGCCAGGTATTTGACCGTTCGAACGCTCGAAACAGCAGACTGACAACATATTGGATTGAAATTAAAAAATATAAAGACTCTTTCCTATCGAGTGGAAGACATTTTTCATATAAATAAAATCTGGCAAGGTTATTGTGTTTAAGGTAAACATATGTATTTTTTTACCAAGTTATTTACTAGAGGTACGCCTGGCTAAACATGTTTAAGGAAACCTTTAAATATTATAAGGCTAAATGGCCGGTTCCGGATTTTAGCGAAGTTATAGATTTCGATTCATCAACAATTACAACTGTAAGTACAGAACATTGTAAATACAAAAAAACATACTGAAAACAGTCAGGCTGGAGTGTTTATCTCTTCTAGGGCATTCGCGAAAAACCACTTAGCGATGTCTGCGCTGTGATCAACCCGCCGCCAGGCCTCATTGCGGTCCACAAATGGAAGTGTTTCGAGCTCGACAAGCATCCCGGACTTATTGTTGTAAGAAATCCATTTACTACACAAGGTCAGCGTTACTGGCTGGCGCGCTGTCTACGCGATTATCCAAAGCGTCCAAATATTGTCAATTTGAATGCAGGAATTTATTCACAATCAGTCATTGATAATTGGTGGCATGAGCTGCAACAATGTAGCGATAAAGATGAAACGCGACGCTTGAAAATTGCAATGCGTTGGACAACATTGGGATATCATCATGACTGGGACTCCAAGGTGTACAGTGAGCAGAAGCGCACCCAATTCCCAGCTGATCTGGATAACTTAACATGTTATTTTGCTGATTTACTTGGCTTTAATGGCTTTAAAGCTGAAGCGGCTATTGTTAATTACTATCCCATCGGTGCCACGCTGGCGGGGCACACTGATCACTCTGAAGTTAATTTGGAGGCACCGTTATTTTCCTTGAGGTATTTCTTGTGTAATAAGTAAAAATTTCTTATGATTTTCTTTTCACTTATCTGCAGCTTTGGTCAAACTGGAATATTTTTAATTGGTGGAAAAACGAGAGATGCGCGTCCATCAGCCATTTTTCTAAAAAGTGGTGATATTTTAATCATGTCTGCGGCATCACGTCTTTGTTATCATGCTGTACCTAGAATAATGAAAGCCAAAGTAGAACCATGGAACGAGCAGTTATGTCATCATCAGGAAGAAACTATTATCGAACAGTCATGCAAGCAAATCAGATGCAAATTAGAACATAGTCCTTCCGAATGGGCGTTGGATATGGCACTATATCAACAGGTAGCAGATGAGCTGTTTTGGACACCATTCAAAACGTATCTCGATGATTCACGTATCAATATCAACGTGCGACAAGTGTTGCCCGCTGGTCAGACAACATTATGACATCCTTTAATTAAATAATTTTATTTTGTTTTTAATATTTAAAGTTAAAACAGAAACAATTAGATTAACTTAAGTAACATAAAAAATGAAATACTGATTTAAAAGTTTAAACCTGATTACACAATAAAATTAAAACAAAGTTTTTTTTGTAGCCACTTGAAGCCAACTGAGAATTTTTTTTCAAATTTTTATTTTTTTTTTTTTATTTGATTCCAAATTTCAGTTCTTGTCAAATTTCAATTAAATTGGTTAAAATAAATGACAATTGTTCAATAAAATAATAATACTTGAATTGCGAGTCAATGGATGATAAAGCGCGAAAGCACCCAACCGATGTAAGTAACTTTTTGTAAACTTTGAAAATGTATCTTTTAAAAAAACAGCAAATCAATTTCATTTATAGAGTAATAAAACCAAATCGTATCCTGCAATGTTTTGGCCAATAATTCTTTGTGTGAACGCCTATGATTTTCTTGGATTATGTCATCTAGTGCCAGTTCATACGCTTCATTTGTCGCGTCCATATATGATGCATGCGCATTTTAATATATTTCATAAGCACTAAGAATTTTTTGACCTTTTTTGATATAATCAATACTTTGGAGTGAAAATTCAAAAAACATATTTTTATTTTAATGATGTAATAAGCAGTGGTTGGAAAAGCAGTGTTTATTACTTGCTTAAATATATGTTAATCCTGTTGATAATGGATATGGTTGGTGAAAGATGTATTTCTAGGAGTTAAAAAAAAAAAGTTAAGACAACATTTCATGGGGAAAATAAAACCAATCTTTATATGCGGTGAAAGGTAAAGTCGTCTAAGTCACATACACAAATTACCGATATAAATCGATTTAAAAATTTGCAAAAATTTCACGCCACTATAGGAAAACTTTATCAACTAGAAAATAGCCAAAAGTAAATTTATGGACAAATTTAAATTTTAAAACTGAATAAGTTTAGAAATAAAGCGAATAAAAACTAGTAAAGAATTATCTTCTGCTTGGTTGTAGGTTAAATACCGCTACAGCCGTATGGAACTATATACATATATATTTGAAGCTGTGTAAGTTATATTATTTTGATGTTACAATAGAAGTGGTTTTCAAATATCAAATCGTATGTGCAAAATATCAAGTTAATACTTTATTAATTTTTTGGATTATATGAAGGTTTTGCTATTTTGATTACGTTAAATAATAATAATGTTAATTTTATATATAATGATTATGATTAATAATCGTAATCGTCTACAATTAAAAATAATTTTTAGATTAACAGACCAAGCCCGTAGCCAGGATTTACCTTAGGGGGGGGGGGAAAGTTTTGATAAAAAATCTATAAGTATATACCAGTAATAACTAAAAGAAAGAAAAGAAAGAAAATTTTTAAGCAAATCCGTTTTCTTTTAAGACTATTTGTGAATATGCCTGTTTTTAAATGACCATAAGATAGATAAGAAGAGTTTATTCAATTTTTTTTTACAAATCAATTTTGAGTAATAAGTGTTTTGATTTTTGCCTATAGTTTGTTGAAAAATGGTCCAAATTGAGAATTTTTAATTACTTTTAAATAGTATTACTCCGAAAATTAGCACAAACAGTAAAAATGCCTGTGACAAAATTTTACTATTTCAACAATATTAATGTGAACGGTAAAAATAGGTTAGATTGATTCCTTGCAGTTTATTAAAATCAAAATTAAAATCAGCTATGAAAAATACAAACATTTCAGTTCAGCTGGTGAAGCTGTATTCACAACTTTTATGGACATTCCATATAAAAGGGAGAAAAAAAAAATTTTAGTCTAGATTTGGTTTCTTTTTGGCTATCTTACGCTTTTGTTGATCCCCAGCTTGTGTACAACTATTTGAACCTGTGTGAACCCTATTTCGAGTTATCGTTAAGGGCTAAAATATTATTGTTCTTGAAAATGATTTCGACAATTTAAATAAATTCAAAAGAAAATATCTTTAAAAAAAAAGATCTTTAAAAATATAACAGTTTCATTTTATCATGATTCAATTCCAATAACAATTACTATAAATATTTTTTTTTATTAAAATTTTTTGATTAGAGGAATCGACTCCGATAAAGTCACATTTAAATTTCGGACTATTTTTCAAAAACCGTAATTCGAATACTGGTTTTTGCACAGCACCAGTATCTTATACCCAATTTATTATATAAGATATCACATGAAAATAAGTTCATGTTAATATTAAAATAATTACTCTGCTAGATAAATTTTTATAAAAAGAAACATTAACTTTTTTGATATATTTAAGAATTTAATCGGTTGTGGATTTATATTTAAATTATTTGCATATTAAAAACACTAAAAACAAAATTTTTTGAACTTCTAAATTGTTTTTTAATATAATAAAAATAAAAATTTTTAAAATGCTGAAGCTTAAAATACTGTAATTGTTAATTTTTTTTTATGAAAATTTGGTAACATGATTAAAAAATCATCAAATCACTATAAAATTGGACTGTATAAAATGTTTTACAAAAATTTATTTCATATATAGATTTAAAGTGATTTTCCAAAACCTGTTATTTTGAAAAGGCTTCGCACGAGCTAAATTTTTGTGCCAAATTGGAAATTTTAGAAGTCAAAATTTTTAGTCATTTGCTTTAAATGGAATACCCCATAATGTGTTAAATTTCGTGGTTCATATATTTTTTACACTTTTAAAAATGAAAAAAAAACCCACTCAAATTAATGCTTTTTCAAAATGTTTGGGTCTAAAAAGCTTACCCAGCAAACCATAGTTGACGACTTTGTCGAAATTCCGACGAATTCATAACTATTCCGAGCTGTCTTAAAGAAATCGTTACAATTTCGTTACGCAAATATCGGAACAGTTTCACTTTTTATACGAATTTATAAAGAGTTTCGTTATGGGACTGTTTGTAAAACATATTGAAATGCAAACAGAGTAAACTTTCCTTTCTTTCGAACTGGCTGAACAAAATCGTAACTTTTTCGAAACATTTTCGTTAAGACTCGTTACGAAATCGTTGCAAAGTCGTGTCAACCGCTTCATACGATATTCTTTACGATTTCGTAACAAAATCGGATTCCGAAATCGGAAAAATTGTGAAATGTTTGTTACGATTACGTTAAGAATATTTCGAAATCTTCCGATTTCGTTGCGAAATCGTAAGGAAAATTGTATGAAGGGTTTGACACGACTTCGTAACGAAGTATCGTAATGGTTTCGTAAGAAATCCTAACGAAAATGTTACGAAAAAGTTATGATTTCGTTCAGACAGTTCGAAAGAAAGGAAATTTTAGTTTGTTAGCATTTTAATGTGTCGTACAAGCTGTCCCATAACAAAATTTTATATAAATTCGTATAAAAAGTGATTCTGTTCCGATATTTGCGTAACGAAATTGTAATGATTTCTTTAAGACAGCTCAAAATAGTGTCGAATTAGTCGGAATTTCGACATAGTCGTCAACTATGGTTTGCTGGGTAGATATGGCATAAAAAATGTCAAGCTAATTTTCTTCAATTTACAAAATTATATTCGTTCTAGGTATAACTTTCATATATATATTTTACTGGATATCAGGGACTTTTTGAGCATTGAAACTGATTTTTAATATACCAACTCCTTGGAGATGAATTTCAATATAATGATTATGACTCTTATAAGCAAAATTAATCTTTCACTTGGCCAAAAAAATTTTTCAATAATTATGTGAAGTTTTCAAGAACATCAACATCATTATCACAGTTTATCTAAAAAAAAATATTACATTTTGAATTAAATAGTCTCATTTGTGTTAATTCTGTATACTTTCTGGACCGCCCCCCTTGTCTACGGGCCTGTAACAGACCTATTCTTGAAAATTTACAGTAGTAAACTAGTATTTTTCATATTTCTATGTGTTTGTTGTAATTTTTTGATTCCAAAACAAAATTTGAAGCTTTTTGAACAATAAATTTTGATAAAAATTCTCAGCTGCTTTTCATGTATTGACAATTTCATTGACAAATTTTTTTTTGAAATCAAAAACTTACAAGAAATACATAGAAATTTCTTAAATTAACAAAAAAATTGTATATGAAAAATATTTTATTGAAAATTTTGTTTGTGAAAATTATTCAAATCAACAACAACGACTAAATACATATAAAATAAATAACATAGTAAATAAATATATATAATAAAGAAAATTAATAAAAATAGTTTTTCTTAAAAAAAAATAATTTTTTTTTGTTTTTATTTGCTTTTTTTTTGTTTTTTATTTTTTTATTTTAATTTATTTGACAATTTGAAATTTTTTATTGAAATAAATAAAAATAAACATAAAAAAATAATTAAAGAACGAAACGTTTTTAATAACTTTTTATTGTTCTTTCAATAACTTTCAGATCTATCCTTTAAATGAAAATTAATTCTAAAATGGTTAAAGGGGGAGGAGTAACTTTTTTTAAAATTTTTTTTTTTTAAATTTATATGAATATGAATGCACAATATTTCAAGAATATTGTGTCTAAATTTGAAATCAATCCGAGTAAAACTAACGGAGATATGAAATTTTAAGTAAGTGTACCTTAAAGTGTTGTTAAAAACAACATTCCGTACAAAGACATTTTTACATAGGACCATATTTCATAAGAATTCCTTGCGTTTTATTAATTCTTATTTAATAATTAAGAAGTATTAATTTCTTTTAAGGTAGGCATGAAGGTTAAAAAAATGTTTTTTTTCGATTTTTTTTTTCGTTAATGTATTCCAAATACCTTCAAAAAACACATCCTAAAAGGAGTTTTTTAAATTTGAACAATTTTTTCAGATACAGTGGTATATATGAATGTGTACATGATTATATACATACATAAATTTTGTTAAAAAAAAAAACTTTAAACGCATTTTTCTCGAAACGACTTTTTTGAAACTTGGTGACAAGTTTTCTCGGAAATCAGATGTCCGATCGAGACGCGGAAGGCGGCATTTTTTAAGTAATCATTAAAGGCGGGTACTGTTCTAAATTTAGCTAACTTCACTTCCGGCGGAGAGAGGGGGAAAACCCCCAAAAACGATGCAGTTTTTTGAACTTATTTTTTAAAAGCGTCCCATTTTATCAATTATCAATATTTTTAAAAATCCCTAAAACAGTACCTGCCTGACGTAACTACCTAAAAAATGCCGCCTTCTACGTCTCGATCCGACGTCCGGTTTCCGAGAAATCTTATCACCCGTTTGCCTACTCATTTTTGAGAGGTCACCTTGCGAGCGCTATAAAAAGGGGTGGGTGGGACATAAAGAGACAAACAAGTCCGGAAGAATGTGAAGAATTACGTCTACTTTTACATTTAAAAAAAGTTTTAAATTTATAATTTGAAAAATGTTAAAATGAGAGTAGTCTTTTATTTTGCTCGAACCTTCATGCCCACCTTAAAGGCAATAAAGCCGAATCCACATTATTTCCCTTTCCCATGGAAATAATTTCCCATCGATCCCCAAGATTCCCATCGCTCCTTGGAATTAGGAATTGGTAATTGGCCATCTCAATTTTTCAGGAAAGTAATTGGAAAAATTCGTCGATTACATTATAGGAATTGTTATTCCTCAGAAATGTAATTGACGAATTTTTCCAATTACATTCCTGAGGAATTAACGAATTTTTCCAGTTACATTCCTGAGGAATTGAGACGATCAATTACCAATTCCTAATTCCAAGGAGTTGGAATTGAGATGCAATTGATTCCAAAAACGAATCATTACAACCCAGCTCTGCATGTCGCCATGTACCTGAAGTAAGCCTAAATCAAAATTTGTCGCCATGTTGCTGCCAGTATTGGAATAATAAACTATACAAGTGTGGCAACTTTCTAGTGGGACATATAATGTGGCACCTTTACATATTTTGCATATGTCAAAGCAAAAATTTACACTTTGTCCGTGCGCACATTTTGCAATTTATTAAAATTATTTTAATTAAATAAACAGAAATTCCAAATATTAATAATATGTCAAAAGCAGAAATAAACGGCACCGAGGAAGAAGTGCAGCAGGACAAGAAACAAAAGAAGGCAACACGGCACGATGGTGGAGCGGCAGATCTGGAACGCGTGACAGACTATGCAGAGGACAAGGAAATCTCTGCAACGAATATATCCAGTGTAAGTTTCGAGCAATTGGAATTCAATTGAAATTTAATAATTTTTAATTGGGTTCAATAGGCGGTGCAGCATTTTGGCAACCAGCGCAGCAAGGAGGATGAATTCAAATTGGCCAAAGAACAGGAATTGCAAAAGGTGCATGTTAAAAAAGAGGATATAGAGCTGATTGTAAGTTGATGGCGAGGGCAGAGCAATTAATATCATTATTTTGTTAAAACATTATTTTGCCAGATGAATGAAATGCTCATCACTAAAGCACACGCTGAAAAGGTGCTGCGTGAGCAAAGTGGCGATGTTGTTGCGGCGCTGGAAGCTATAATAGCAAATTGAGTAGGAGCAGCGTTACCTCAATGGAGTCATGCAATAGAATAATAATGAATGCAACTTTTTTAAATTAATTTTAAATTTCTTAAAAAAAAAATAGAGGCAAACTTTAAAGCATTTATAGTGGTTATTTGCGTTGGCGCACCCTTTTTTTAGTGCTGTAAAAAAGCTCAAAATAAGTGGAAGGAGGTAATACTTAGTCCAACTTCATTAAATTGAGATAAGCTTTAGAAAAAAATTGTTAAAATATCTGAAAGGTCTGTTTTGTAGTTTCTGACAAAAATAAACTTTCCTATAGATAAATTGAAGGCAACTGTTACGTTAATTTTTAGGCATGTGCTGAATTTCACTTTCGTACGAAATTGAATGTGAAACTGAAATGCCTTGTGCTGAAATCCACTTTATACTTCCTTTTTTATAAATTTAATTCACTTCGAATTGCATTTGCATGAAATGCAGCACATGTATGAAACTTTGTTTTAGAAAAAATTCAATTTGCCATACAACCAAAATTATTCTTTATTCGTCAACCAAATTCTTTTTTAAATTCAATACAATACATTTGATATAGATATTTATTTTAATATGCAATGATTATAAAGTATTGATATTATCCGCACACGTTCAAAATTGTGACAGCTCGCAATCTAGTAGAGTACATTTTTTGTATTTATTTTTTCGTTTTTTTCTTACGCTTGAATTTGAATAATTGAATAAGGCGTTATTTGAATTAATAGTAAAATTATTTTATCAGGAAACAAAAAAACTTAACAAAATAATACAACACATGCAAATGTAACTGAGCAAAATAAATTACTTATGCGCGTCATCAAACTACGTGTTCAAATATTTTTGTAAATTTTCACACGATGGCATATTTATATTTTGGGCCTTGCGGAATAGGTCACGATCGCCAAAGGTTCTTGCCTTGGCCAGCATTGAATCTCCTGCGAGTGTAAAGAAATAAACAAATTAAGCTTTGAATACAAAATTACGTTTCATAAAACTCACGATAGTTGCGTTCTCGGCTGCACGAATGCTTTAAATGATTAATAAAGTCCTCCTCTACCGACTCCTCTAAGCGCCCAACAGAACCCTGGTATTCCACATAGAAGTTGTCCTTTACATAGTAGGGTATTTTAAGGCCATTTGTCTCACGTTTCACCGGATATTTACTATAAATTAAAAAATAAATGAAATTAAGCTGAGTGTTTAAAGTATCTTGTTGATTACTGTGAAGGCGACAAGCTGTAGATCGGATCGGAGATAAAGAACGACGACATCATGGAGAGCCCAATCAGCAGCAAAATTGGAAGCAAGTTAATGAGCGCCGAAGAACTGTTTTGGTTCTGGAGGGTGAACAAAATTTTTAAGGTTAACGCAATCGTTAGGTGCTTATTTTCTTACCTCGCGGTCTTCGCGATGTTGATGTTGCTGTCTGCGCCGCTGCTGGCGCATGTAGACATTTTGTTGCGGAAAACCCCCACCAAAGAACATGTTGAAAATTTCCTCGGCACTGACGTCGGCTTGAAAACCACGTGAATAGCCAAAATCATTGGTATAGTAGGTGCGTCCCATGCCAGTACCACCAGCACCACTATTTTGTGAGCTACCATGTAGATTAAAAGGCTCATTAATACCATGTAAGTCGTAGGCTTTGCGTTTTTCTGGATCTGTTAGTATAGCGGCTGCATTGCCAAGAGCCTTAAAGGCTTCTGCTGCACCAGGTGCCTTATTTTTGTCTGGATGCAGCTGTAAAGCAAGTTTTTTGTAGGCTTTTTTGATTTCAGAGTCGGTAGACTCTTTAGTAATGCCCAAAACTTCGTAGTAGTTTCTGCATCTAAGGGAGCATTTGAAATGTTTTTAATGTATTGCTGATAAGCGGATTTTTTATTTAAATTACTTTTTAAGTTTGCGCACAGCTTCTATTTGCTCCGTTGTGTAGTCGGGCTCAGCGTTACGGCTGTCAGAGTTTTTTCGCTTGCGTGGACCCTCGCTGTTAGATTCCGCTTCACGCCTGTTACCAGCACGCGCAGTACTTGGCGTGCTTTTAACCTGCGCCAAAACATCTGAAAGATTTAATATTAAACATTTTAGCGAAGCGCAGTCGCATTTTCGGGCTCACCTTTTGCCCGCTGCGTTGGATAAAGTTTTTCTGCCTTCAGTAAAAACTTCTCTGCTTTTTCCAACTTGCCCTCGGTTAAGGCTTGTATTGCTATTTCGATGCATCGATATGCCTCATCCTTATTTCCCTCAATCAATGTCATGTTCACAATCTTGTTGCAAACCAGTAGCAAAATTTTCCACACAAGTACGTGGCTCAGGAAACTGCGGACACAATCACCAGCTTAGCCCGATAGCTAAAGGGGTCAGGGGCTGCTGCACTTCGGGGACCTTTTACGTACATATTTTAATTTTTATGTACATAGTGACGAGAGATGAAATATTCGATGCGTTATTTGCAAATTTGAGCTTTTTCAATTGTTTCAGCTGCTTACAACTTACCTGCGTGTGGAAGATTTTTATTTGTACAATAAAATTCCTTTATTTTTTAAGTTTTTTTGTAATTCTCGAATTTTTTCTGTTCGATCCACATAATTTTTTAGTTCATTTAATTAGGTGAAAAACGAGACGGACAAAATTTTGACACTTCTAAAATTTTACGATAAATACTATTGAGCTGTGTTTAATAGCTGTGTATATTTATTTTGATTAGAGTAGCGATAACATATCCAGTTGCAGATAACATATGCGACTATAATCATATGTTGACTGGTAGTTACTTTCATATTAAATATTTTCAAGTTTTCCTGCAATTCTTGAATTTTTTCTGTAAGATAAACATTATTTTTTAGTTAATTTAATTAGGTGAAAAACGAGACGGACAAAATTTTGACACTTCTAAAATTAAACGAAAAATCTTATTGAGCTGTGTTTATTTATTTTAATTAGAGATGCGATAACATATCCAGTTGCAGATAAAAACGCGACTATAATCATAAATCAACATATCCACATTATGTTTTAGTTCTCATTTAATTAGGCGAAAAACGAGACTGACAAGACTTTGACACTTCTAAAATTGAACGATAAAATTTCATTGAGCTGTGTTTAATAGCTGTGTTTATTTAATTTGATAAGAGATGAGATAATATAGCCAGTTGCAGTGGCGAAATGTTATATCTTCGATGTTCGACAATTTGTCGAAAATTGGTATGTTGCAATACTTTTGACAGGCGATAATTTCGATAAAATATCACTTTGCTTTCATTTTTTCATACAATTTTGTTGTTTTTTTTATAACATTTCGATAATTAGCTTCGATGTTCGCTTCGAAAGTGAAGTTATAACATGTCGCCACAGATAACGTAACTGACTATCATTATATGTTGTCAGCTCGTAACTTTAATTTCAAATATATTTAAGTTTTTCTGTAATTCATAATTACATAATTTTTTATTTCATTTGACTATGGTGTGTGTTAATCGGAAACTTTTCACTCAGATGATCGACTTTTGACAGTTGGTAGATCAATTTTTGATATTTGTGAGGTGAATATAACTCAAAATTTGTGCTAGCCCCAGGGGCTACTGTGTGTGTGTGTGTCTCTGTGTGTGTGTGTGTGTGTGTGTGTGTATGTGTGTGTGTGTGTGTGTGTGTGCTAACAGGAGCGATTGGGGATCGGCTGGCAACATAAAGCAGCACCATTTACTTCATTTGTATGGCCTTGGGTTTGTTCAGCATTTTGATAGCTGTGTCTGCTGTAGTATTCTGTTCATTCAGCGCTTAAGCACTACCGAAATGTAAAACGTCAAAATTTGTAACTGTCAAAATTTTATCGCCCATTTGACACAGCAAAAGAGACAACTTTATTTCAACACATATAAATTTAATTCAAATTGCTATTTTCTTTCATACCACGAGTGAAAAGTTTCCTATTGACACACACCCTTAGGTGAAAAACGAGACGAACAAAATTGTTACACTTTAAAATTCTGCGATAAGTTTTTTGGCCTGTGTTTAAAAGCAACGGTGTTCTGTTTATTTATTTTGATTAGAGATGCATAACAGCAGATAATGTAAGTGACAATTTTCGTAAGTTGACAGCTCGTAATACTATGTTCACACTGATTTAAAATTAAGTAATTTCTTCAGATAATTTCGAAATTCTACAAAAGTGTTCACTCTGGGGCTTGATTATTTCATTTGACGTTTGATTTTTTTGTTTTCTGTTAATTATTTTCATGTATAGTTTTTGAACTGAATAAAGCAACATGCATCCAGAAAAACTTTCAGGAATTATTTTATTATATTTAAATGAACTAGAAGAAAATATGTATATTCTCTCATAAATGATATAAACCATATGGAAAAAAATGGATAACAAGTTTCTCATAAAATATAATTCTCAGATTTTAGGGTTGCAAATGAATTTTGACGTAATCTCGTGAGTAATTTAAACGAAATTACCTCATTGAGATAATTTCGAAATTAAACAACTGTAGGGAACAATATAATTTGATCTTATTATATAATTTCAGACGAAATTACACACAAGCTTAAAATTACGTAATTTAGCTCAGTGTAAACATACTATAACTATCATTTCATATATTTTAGAGAGAAAAAGCATTTTGCTAGCAATTATCTTTAACTGTTTGAAAAAACATTTATTTTATTGCATTTCAATAATGATAAAATGAAAAAAAATTACCCTTTTTTGTTATGAGCCCTCAAATAAACCTAGTAAAATATCTTCGTATGAAGTTTTCATAAGCTATAGAAAAGTTTTTACATGGTAAATTTTTTATTTTGTAACTGAAGTCCTCTAAATATCGTTGAAACACATGTGTCACATCTCAATAGTTTTTTAATTTTTGACATGAACTAAAGCTTTAAGAAAAAGTTTAAATTAACCAAATCCATTCAGTATTTCAAATTTTTTTGGAGCTTATGTGTAACAGTAAAATATTTGCGTCATAAAACCGTAATTTCATCAAAAAGTACCTTTATTAATATGAATTATGAAAAATAAGCCATTAAAGGCTTAAAATTATCTTTCATTTGATATATAATATATAAGAACTTGTTTGATTTGTTATGCTGTTTTCTTTAAGATTAAATAATTTGCCTTTGTACGGAATGTTATTATTTTAAGCATATTCACCTTAGTTGTTCTGATTTCTTACTCCATATTTCCTAATATCACCATTACAATAAGCAACTGCTTATGCCTCCATAAAAAATGGATTATAATATATGAAATTTTATATATTATATTAAATATATATATAATATATAATATATATATTTTATAATAGTTTATTATAGCCAGAAAAATGTGATTTGTCCTTGCACGGAATGTTAAAAACGCTTGAAATGGTAATGTTTTTCAACTTTCACGAGTTTTATCTCCTAAGCCACTTGCGAGCGGGTTTTTTTTTATATATATAAATTTGGGCTAAGGGGTTCATTTGGGTTTATTTGGGCAAATAATAAAAATATGAAAAAAAATATTGGGGCTTGTCACCTAAAGTGTATTATTCAAGAAATAGTTTTGTATATATAAGTAACCAGCCGAATATCCGGTGCCGCCTAGCTCTGGTGTAGCATTCAAGGTGTGTATAATATATGGAAAGTTATACCTTTGAGACACCTGCCGAAATCCCTCTATCCCTATAACTCTAATCCTAATCGGATGATCGGTTTTGGAGTTTATCATGATTTCTTTAGAGATTTGTATTACAGTGCCTTCTAGTGTTCAAGATAGATCAGAATAGATAAATATTAAACACTCACCGTACCCGAAAATCACTATATACAAATTTTCATGCAAATCGGATGAGGGGTTTCGGAAAAATTTCTAGTAACTCGATCGCATCGCCACTTACCGGGTCCAATTGTAAATCTTAGGCATTAAGGCACACACAAAAAATTTCATCAAAATCGGTCAACCCGTTTAGAATGAGTTCAGTCACATACACACGTACAGAAGAATTAATTCGGCAGGGTACCGAAGCTAAAATACCCACCTTCGGCCGAATTCAAGTATATTCGAAGTCTTTAGCCACGACAGACACGATAACATTCAGTTTTATATATTTACGAAAGTTTTCCTATTTACGGAGGTAGGCTATTTAAGGGAGGTAGGGGTGGTTTTCATTCGATTTTGCCGATATAATATATATGATGAACATATAATATGAACCATATCTATGATATTTTTGTGGATTTCTAAGAGATTTTAATTTAAAATAAAGCCACTTTGTATGAGAAGTAGGTGTGGTTTTCATCAGATTTTGGCAAATATTATAGAAATGGTTTATATTAATTATCAAAGCTCATGTGCTAAATTTCAAGACATTTCCTTAATTTTTGTGGATTTTTAAGAGATTTTACGTTAATAAAAAGGCCACTTTGTATTGGAGGTAGGCGTGATTTTCATCTGATTTTTAAGTTCATCTTCATTAAGTTCATCTGATTTAAGTTTTTTTATTTTGAGTAAAATAATGTCGTATGTGTTCGTTGTAAGAACGCAAGTTTAAAAGGACATTTCCAACCAATATTTAAACTGATAACTTAAATTCGAGGTCCTTTATAAAATCCAGACGTTGTTAGAAAAAAAAAATACGTAGTCCTTCAATTATACTTGATTCCAAGTTTTGCGTACTTTTTCCATTCATGAAAATTGATGCTGCATAGCCGTTGTAAGATCACAATTGTTCCTTAATATTTAATTACCGAATTGAATTTGAATAAATTTATATATCTGCTTTCATTTTATAAATTTCGTTTTACATTATATTAAAATATTTGCATAATTATTTGTCGTATGTCACACAAAATATTATTCTTAATATATGAACATGTTGTAAATGACATATACTACAAAATTTTAGGAACAATAGAAGATGAGTGAAAATCGACTTTTTAATTTTTTGAAAATGTGTACTTGGAGCTATAAAAGCTAATGGTGAAAAAATTTCGCGCCGCTCTCAAGGGGTTTAAAGTTGGGGAAAATGGCCATCAAACACTTCCTTATTTTTACAAAACCTAGCACTATTGGTAACAAAAGAAAGGTTATCCTATTGCCTATTCAACGAGCTATCAATCATTAAAATCCATTTATTACTTTTAAAGATATAGCAATTTACATATTATGCACAATGTGATGATCATACTTACGTTAGCTTATTTCGTAAAAGTTGAACCGCCGAGGGTGCATAATATGTAAAAAGATATATCTTTGAAAGTTGTGCATGGATTTTAATGATTGATAGCTCTTTGAATAGGTAACAGCATGAACTTTCTTTTGATTTCAAAATTGCTAGGTTTTGTAGGAAAATTCACAAGTTTTTGATGTCAATTTTCCCAACTTTTGAGCCCTATAGCTTCTAAACTAATTGAGAGCGGCATGTAATTTTTCCGGATTTGAGTTTAGGTCTTAATACATATATTCTACAAAAAAACTTGTAAATTTTGTGTTTTTGTTCATCTTCAATTATAATTTTATAAAAGAAAATCCTCTGTATTTTGTTTATTTTATATATTAATTTAAAAAAAGTTATATATATATTGTTAATTTAATTTGTGAATTAAACGATTTAAAAACTAATAGTTTTTAATGTCCTTTTTACAATATGTGCGAGTTAGAATAAAATTGTCCTTCATATTATTGAGTACTTCAAAACTTCGATTGCGATTTCCCAAAACCTGCGAAATGTAACATATGACCTTATTTTACTGAGGCGACGAAATGCTAGTGAATTAACCTATTCATTTAACTATTAAACACATCCGCTCACTACGCAACATCACTATGTCAGTTTGCCTACATTTTATGTTAAATAGAGCCACTTAATTCGGGTTCGCATTGTCGCTGTCATTTCTTCAAATCGTGCTTGCAATATTTCGGGCTTGCAGTTGTTTAATTACGTTGAAAACTGTATAAAATTTAATTCGCAAGTATTAAGAATTATTTTCCGTATAGTTTAAATAATATAACAGTGAATTAAGTGCATCAAAAGTAGCTGCATTGCTTGATCAAATATTGAAAATTTTTCTCGAAATTGCATTTTAATTGTAATCGTGCTTATAGTGTGTGTGCATTCTAGCAAACAGTATTTGAACGTGAAATAAAAGAGTGCGGTAGTAGTGCAAAAATTGTGGGGAAAAAAACTACGCAAAACAAAGGAGACCGCGGTTTGACAAAAAAGTACCAAAATTTAAGAAAAACTGGTTTGACATCGTGTCGTACTTTTTTAATGCATGTTCTGAGGCGCAGTGGTTAATTTTTCAGTCGTCTGCATTGTGACTGCTTCAACAACCAGGAATTTCGACAGGTACGATGCGCAGAAAAATATGGAAAATTTTAAGAAAATTTTTGCAATATTTCGTTATTAAATGCGGGATATTCGATATTATTAAATAGTAGACAATTAAATAGTCTTCATTTATAAAAAATTGTTAAAGTAAACATTGAACTGTAATGATTTTAGCAAGAATTGTCGCAGAGTTGACAGTTAAGGTCATTATGATACAGGGTGCTGCTAGGAATCTCAAAAGATTACCATCAGCTGATATTTGAATAAAATCGAAACAGGGCTTACTATATAAATTTTAATGAAACAAAAGGTTGCTGAATTTAATTTATTATTAAATTTCTTAAATTCATATTTATAAAATAAAATATACGCAGCCTTTTGTATCCAAATGAGTTAAAGTAAAACTTTATTAACAAAATGGTGCTTAAATTATACTAAATATAAATTTTACAAATTTTATGATTGTTTAGCAGCTAAACTTAAGCTCTAGTTGCATGCTGCTTCTTTGATAGACGCACATTGATGCCTCCCTTCGGTATAATTGGAATACCAAAGTTATCAATTTCAATTTCTTTGCGCTCCTTGTTAACCTCGATATTGAAATTGGTCAGAATTTTGGCTAGAGCAACCTTCACATTAACCTTGCCCATACGTTGAGCTGAAAAATGGCAATAACTGAAATGACACATTCATTGTGTGTGGAAGAAAACTATTTACCAATACAATGCCTCGGTCCCTCGCCAAAGGGCATGTATGCGACCGGATCATAATTCATGTTCTCCTCAAGAAAACGTTCTGGATCATAACGAATTGGATCAGGGAAATATTTAGCATCACGATGCATGCCAAAAAGTGATATTAAGATAGGCGTTCCTTTTTTGATTATCAAATCGCTGTCTGGTATGGGATAGTCTTTCGTACACTCTCGATTGAGTATTGGTAGACCAGGATATTTCCTTATGGTTTCTTTAGACATAATGCAACAATTATATGAAACATTTAAAATAACATCCCAGCAACTTACCCATTAGGCATAGATCTATAAATTTCATATCCTGTATGGTGTCATAGGTCAATTCGCCATTATGTCGCTCCAGAGCCTCTTCGACATCTTTTTGTGCTTTAGCCAGCAAATCTGGATACTGCGCCAGTTCGTAGATTGTAAAAGATGTTGCTGAGGCGGATGTCTCATAGCCTGCTATATAGAAGAGAAACAGCTGAGCAGCAATCATTTCTATTGACATCGACTTGAACACTCCTTAAAGATAAAGAGATAAAGAGGAAGAACGATAAAAATTAATTTTATTTAGCATTTAAAGTTAGCTTAAATCTGAAACTCACCAGCTATCGACTCGGCTGCCCACTCATTGTCGTCAGTATTGATTTTTCCCGTATTACGTAGTTGCAACAACAACTGCAACATATCCTTGCGTGAAACATTATTCTTTTCTCGGAATTCGACAGTCTCACGTACGATGTTTTTCATAAACTCTGGCGCAAATTCTTTCCAACCCATACGCACAAAGATTTTCTCCAAACTAAAATATAAAATAAAATAAAATAAAAATTCAAAAAAAGTTAAACATTATTTTTTTTTGGCATTAAGTAGTACACTATGTCTAGAATATTCTTCCAAAACTTTAAATCGATTGAAGTAAAATTCTAAGTGATAGAGTCTTTGGTAGTTCCATCTATCAGGCCATGTCAGCCTGGCTCAGCTATTGTTTGTCTTTTTTTGTTGTTGTTTTTGCGGGTTAAAGAAAAAACTTAAATTTGTAAGATTTTCTCTTTCATCCAAGAACCTCCAAGGCAGAAAACATGGTTTGAACAGAAAACATAAGAAATAATGGTGCTATCAGCCTTGCCAAAAAGATAACTATGTGTAGCATACCGTAGACAAAACAATGAGCGAGATAAAAAAGATGGCAAAATTTTCAAAATTTGACTAACAAGTGTCCTAAATGAGACATGCGGCTTTGGTGCATGCTCCACTATCGTATACCGTCAAAATTTGTTGTTGTTTTCGCAGATAAAAGAAAAAGAAAAACGGATTTGAGAGGAGGTTTTTTTTCATCCAAAAACTTTTTATACTGAAGATAGATTAAAGTTTTTTAAAAAATTATGAATATTAAAAATAATGTTATAAATTATTCTGTTTAATTAAGTTGTCAGTGTTAAGCCAAGTGTTAAGCCAAGAAAAAACACCCTTTATCTCAATCCAAATGAAACGATCGTTGTAACTCTAAGAATATTCCTAGTTTTTTCTAATTTCTATGGGTTAGTATTTTTGAGGCCGGTGTACAATTTTAGGAAACATTTAATTGTTAACTAATTATTCGACAATATAATAAAGCAATATTTGCACGGAAGCAATAAAATATAAAACAATATTTGCACATAAAGCTACGATTGCTACGCTGATCTTAGATATTTTGCCCGAAACTGAAATATATACTATATATATAGTAAAGTAAATGAAGAAGTAAAATGAAGTGAAGTAGACTGAAATTTTATACAGTAAAATTGCTTTTATTTTAAAAAACTTTAACTTATAAATCGAAAACGGGTAAATAAGTTTGGAAACTTAAAGTCTGGAGACTTAATAAAAACAGGAAAAAATTATTTTGCATGCAAGAAGCGGGAATTTTTTTCACTACTCTACTTAATTGCATTTATAGGAAGGGAGTGTGCTCAGAAGGAAGACATGGTAGTGGACATAGACATGGTAGTAACTACCATATTATATATACGAGTATAAAGCTTAATGTCACCTAGTCGGCATGTACTCTCGAACCCATTGTACACCGTATATCCGACATCGGCAAAATTTTTCACATATATCGTTTTTTATAATGAGCATTCCGTTGTCCAGAAAAGTGGGCGGGATTAGACAAGGGGTTTGTCACTTCAATTTTAATAGAACTCCTGCACTGTTTGTCTGACTTCAATTAAATTTTTAACACATGTATATTCTTTGGTATAATTAGCAGTCCGTAGTCTATAAAAGTGGGCGAATTGAGTCAAGGGGGCGTGTCACTTTAATGTTAATAATTCTTCTCAGTAAATATCTACACCATGATATTGATATTTGAGAGCGTTTGGTAAGGTCTGTTCCAAGCACCATTTTTTGAGTGTGTTTTTTTTTCCAAGTACATTTTTTGAGTGTGGTAAGTTGAATAGCGCAATGAATTATTTGTTGAATTTACGCAGCTCAGCCTGATATAAACAAAAACAAGTCAATATTCAAATTTAAACATATTAAATAACGTTTATAAATCTAATAAAACTAAAATTGCAGATGAATTCGTCCGGAAACTTTGTGAAATTGATATCGTAAAGCCTGTATGATACTTCATTAAATTGATCATTGAAAATTATAACTAGAGCAGATCAAATAGCACGAATGCATGGATTCAATTGGTGTGTGTGAGTACAAATATAGTACGAATTGAAGAAAAATTTGTAGGACGGACTGTATTTTCTCTGCATTTTTTTGCCGTTTCTTTCAATTCGTTCTTCGTTGAGTTTCGTTCAAATATTTACTGTGCTGTTAGTAATAAATTTGACATTTTTAGAGTAAACAAAACTATTTAATATAAATGTATGCTGAATGGGAAGTGATGTGTGTAGCTAATATTAATTTATTTAATGCAGCTGCTCTTCAAAACACCAGAGGTAACAACGTTTATCCTTTTCTTACAATATATGTCTGTCCTGCTCACGCGACACTTGTTTTCAGATTTTAAAATTGGACAAAAAAAATTAAGTATCATACTACGGGCTTAAGTGATTTGAAAATTTTAATCAGATTAAAGGTTTTTTTTCATTTATTTATTTATTTCGCTCTACTGATTACAAACATTCTAACAGACTAATATATACAAAAATAACTTATAATTAAGTAATAATAATAATTAATAATTTAAATAACAAAATTTGTTAAATAGTTATCGATAAATACGATAGGGAACAAGATTGCACTATATACAAACAAGTAAAAGTTAAGGTAGAAAGCAAGTAAATGTCAAAATAATGAGACTAACAGCGCTATTCTATTAGCTTAACAAAGCTCAACACATTAACAAAATAGTTAATATTAACAAGTTGTTAATGTTCCGTATTCTGGTGAAAATTTAAAAGCACTTCTTTTTACAATTTTGTTGTTAATTGCACAAAGTATCTTAACAACAACATAATCTTAAAATTTCAGTGTTTAGCTTGAGAATTGTTGTGCAAAAAAATAAGACTGTGAAAAATGGAAGAATTTTTACGTGTTTTAAGTTTTGATAATGAAGAAGATCAAAGAAAGGAAAAAATTGAACGACGGCGCCTTTGTGTATTGACGTCTTCAAAATGAAAATGATTCATTCAATCAATCTCTTTATCTATTTTTTTTATTTCTATCCAACATAAATACAATTAAATACAGAAATGAAAAATCCAAACATAATAATATATGTACATATGCCAGCCAAAAGTTGAGGGTGCTGCCGGTAAAAATTGTATATAAAATAGGAGCTGCTCTTGCGTGGTTCACTCAAACTTTGTTTGGCTATTTAAAAAAAATGTAAATTTGTGTTTTAAATAAAAAAAAAATCTTGAGATTACTTAAATCTTTGCATTTTCCATTTTGCTTACTGATATAATAAGCAGTAGGTACCAGTCATGAGCAATAATTTCCAGCTGAGTCGGCAACTGCAAATTGTTAGACTAGCCCTTAAGTGCTCATTGAGCACAGTCATGTATAAGAATGCACTTTTTCGTAATTGCATTTGTGTGTTCTTGGTCTTTTTGCGGGGATGTTGTGGATCCTCATTTGACGGGATCGAGTTGCCCAGATGACTGTCGTGGGCTGGCCCTTCGGGGAGTCTAGTACTGGTTGTGGTTGTGTGAATGCTACACAGGTCTAGATTGACCGGCGGGGTCGCGCAATGTTACGACCGGGCTGGCATATCAGTCTTAATATGCAAGAGATTGGATAGGTCTCGTCTGCACCAGAAGATGGATGGTAAGTACGTCACTACTGAAGTCTAAACTGGTACGGCTATTACGGGCAGTATGTAATTTATTGCATAATGCTCCTAATCAGCAGGGCACTGGGTGATGCTTTGTGTTTGTGAAACAGCTTCCATGTTCGTGTTGCCACACCGGATGCCCCGTATGTTTTACTTGTCTAAAACATAAAATGGTCCGTGTTGTGGTACAACACAAAGTTCTGGTTGTCTGTTTCATGAACTATTACCCTAGGTTTTTGATGACCCAAGTTGATTGAGCCTTACGGCAGGAGCAACTTGTCAATCAAATACTCGTCTGATATAATAAGCAATAAAATTTCATCAAAAAAACAGCTGGCGTCTGAATGCTGTGAGTTTCACATTTTCACCACGCGTGGTGAACTTTGAAGCTTTTTAGAGCTTTCAAATTGTAAATGATTTTTTAGAATATGAACATTTGCATTACATAACAATAATATTAACGAGAGCTCCTTAACAATTCCTTGTTAAGTTAACAAGCAGAATATAGCTGTAATTATACAAGGAGAATAAATCAAGCTTAAAATGCAACAGACTAACATTGAAATTAAAAACACATGCGAGGCTATTAGAGAGTCGTTTACAGCGTGTTATTGGCGAATTTAGTGCGTAGTTAGTTCTATGTGCACTGACTTCAAATAATCTGTTGAACCTTAAATTTCTAGGGGGATTATACAAATTAAATAAAATTGAAATATCGTGACAATTAACATTACCGGATAGCACATTATATACTAATAAAAAAAGATGTGTGTGGCCGCCACGCACAGTAGAAGTGAAACTTTTACCCAAAAATGGAATTTCGGGGAAGATTGCTAATTTATTTTATTAACATTCCCTCCTTCTTCATTCCTTAACATGAAGCAGTCTGCCTTCATACCAGTATTAGTTCCAGAACTGTCGTTTTTTTTATAAAGTACAGTAATTTATTTCATAGTATTGCCAGTATAATTGTGAATATTTTTAATTAAAAAAAAAGCACAAAATTTCAACTGCAGAAAGGACCACTAAAACTTTGTTTCGTGGTCAGAAGCACTGACCTTATGCTACCGCGGATACCTGTTTAGGTTTATTTTACCGTGCCTATACAGAAATGCAGAGAATTTTCGTGCATGAATATATTACCGATTCGTACACGTTTTTTTGGATCAAATTATTTCCGATTTGTAATCTTTGATATATCAGTCATACAGCCCATTAATACACCACGTTTTTAAAATGATATATACTGTAACTTTTATGAGAAGTTACTAGGGTCTGAGAACTAAATCCAGCACTATTTTTCCGGCTGCTGCACAATGTCTCTATGATATTTTTGTTCTAACTGAAACCTGGTTGAATAAAAATTTTTTTAATGAAGAATTTTTTGATCCAAATTTATATAACGTATATCGTAAGAATCGGGACTCCAATTCAACTGGAACCTTTCGTGATGGGGATGTACTGATTGCCGTGAATCGATCCCTATTATCATCCATGATTACACTACAAATTACTAATCCATTGCTTGAACAGCTGTGTGTGTCGATTAATGGTATCTCTGAAGTTTTCATCGCTCAAATAGCTCTTTGGATGTTTATAAAGCTAACCGGATAATATCTTAATTTTGGTTGCTGACTCTTGTGATGATAGCAGGCAATTTTTGGTGCTTGGTGATTTCAATCTTCCAAACGTATTGTGGTTGAAAAAACAATCCGATGCTTATCTCTGAAGTGTATTTAATTGATAATTTCTTTAATTTTGTTTCAAATCAAATTAATTCATGTTTTAACTCTTTGAGTCGACTGTTAGATTTAGTATTTATTACTTGCAATAATAATTTTAAGTTATTTGAATCTGGCTTTCCTATTTCAGCTTTAAGTGCACATCATGTCCCTTTAGAGATCCAAATTGGTTTTTATAAATATCTTGCGTTAACTAATGATAGTTCAAATTTCAGATACAACTACGGTGCGTGTAACTTTGACTACTTAAACTCTGTTTTCTTTTGTATTAACTGGGCTAGTTAGTTTGATCAGCTTGATACTGTTGTACTTGATAATGATAATGTTGCATCAACTACTGCCAACCTATTTGCGGACTTTTTTTATCAAACTAGAACCGGCTAATAATGTTGATTTTGAGGTTTCAAGTAATGTTGCTCTCCTGAAATTGATTTTGGTACACTTGCTTTGACTGAGGTTGATATTGTTAATGGGATTCGTCGTCTTAAATCGTCACAGATTTTAGATGTGGATGGTTTTTGTTAATTTTTCTTAAATGAATGCGCAATCAGTTTAGCATTTCCTCTTATGCAAATTTTTAATAGTTCTTTGCGTTCGGGCATTTTCCTTGATTGCTGGAAAGTGTCTTTTGTAACTCATAATTACAGACCAATCTAATTACAGACCAATATCCAAGCTCTCTACTATATCAAAGCTTTTTGAATCTATTGTCAAAGAGAAAATGTTTTTTGCTGTCAAGAATGTTATCTCCCCGTATCAGCATTGCTTTATGTCTGGTCGCTCTACAGTTTCCAACTTGGCTATTTTCACGGAATACTGCCTATCTGCGTTTCAGGATGGATGTCAGGTTGACGTCATTTACACAGACTTTTCCAAAGCTTTTGATAAAGTCTCTCATTCTCTCTTAATTAAAAAACTTAAGTGGATTGGATTTCATTCGGGATTTCTTGACTGGCTAACTTCATACTTATCTAATAGGCAGTGTGTTGTAGCCTTTGATAATGTTAAATCCTACCCATATGTGGCTACGTCTGGTGTTTTCGTCATTTTTATTAATGATATTACTAACATTTTTCAAAGCTGTAAATTCCTGTTGTATGCCGATGACCTGACGGCTTTCCTCAGAGTAAATAATCCGGCTGATATTGAGTCCCTTCAACAAGAAATTTTTGAACTTACCAACTGGTGCTGTAATATTTGTATCATCTTGAATCTGGATAAGTGCATTTGTATGTCTTATTCTAGGTCTCATCCCAGTCGATCGTCTTACTACATTGATGGTTCTAACCTAGCATCTATGGAGCAGTTTAAAAGTCTTGGTGTTGTCTTTGATGTCAAACTCACCTTTGTTCCGCATTTGGATTATATTGCAAAGGCGTATGCAATGCTAGCTTTTATATGTCGAAATGGCTCATATTTTTCTGACCCGTATACGTTTAAAGTTCTATTTACAAGTCTCGTCCGCTCGAGGCTTGAGTATGCGTCTGTTGTTTGGAACCCTTTTTATGATTCCCATAAGATAAGGGTTGAACGTATCCAAAAATTATTTACTCGGTTTGCTTTGCGGTCCCTTAACTTTGAAGATTCTTTTCCCTAGTATAGTGTCCGCTGCCAATTAATTGGCCTTAAGTCGTTAGAGATTAGAAGAAATATTTTATCTCTTCTTTTTGTATATATCATATCTGGGGTTGTTGACAGTCCTGAACTGTTATCTAAAATTAATTTCAATATACCTACTAGAATACTTAGAAACTTTGATCCATTCTATTTGGACATGTGTCGCACTAATTATTCATCAAATGCGCCTATGTCTAGAACTCTAAATTTGTTTAATGCTTTAAATTTTAATCTTAATTTGGATTTTTCTATGTCTAAGAATCAGTTGAAAAATTCTTTTATGTATATAATAATCTGTAAAGCCCGTATGATACTTCATTTTTTTGTCCAATTTTAAAATCTGAAAACAAGTGGCGCGTTGGCGGGACAGACATATTTTGTAAGAAAAGGATAAACGTTGTTACTTTTTTATTTTTGGTGTTTTTAATAGCAGTTGCATTTAATAAATTAATATTAGCTACACACAACACTTCCAATTCAGCATACACTTATCTTAAATAGTTTTGTTTACTCTAAAAATGACAAATTAATTACTAAGAGCACAGCAAATATTTGATCGAAACTTAAATACAGTCCGTCCTACAAATTTTCCCCCAATTCGTACTATATGCGTACTCACTCACTCCAATTGAATCCATGCATTCGTGCTATTTGATCTGCTCTAGTTTTCATTTTTAATGGCAAAAATTGAGTAAAAATAAAATTAAGTATCATACAGGCTTAAGAATTATGTTAATAGACTAAACAGTTGAATAAATAAATAAAATAAATAAAAAACTTTTAACGAAAAAATTACCCCGAAATATAAGCCTTTGTAGGGAATACATGAACGAACACAAAGCAGAAAGGTTGAAGAATTTTCAACAAATTTTTTAATAAACGAACACAAGCCGGACTTGTTTCCTTGTTCTATTGATTTTTTTTTTATGTTGTCGAAACCAATGCAGATGAGTTAAAGAATATTCTGCAAGTCTGTTATTGCTGAGTACAAGCCAAACGCGTTAAGAATATTCTGCATGTCTGGCTTATGCAGCAAGTATGTTTAATTTATTTAAAAGCAGATTAGGTAGTCCGGTAATTCAGTTGATAATGGAAGAACTTGTAACCATTAGGTTGTGTGTTCAAATACCACACCCTGCGATTTTTTTTAATTTCGATAAAAATGTGTGTTAAAAACTGCATTTGAATTATATGAAAAATATGGTATTTATATGAAAATTCACAGATCTAAGAATAAAACCATTTTTACTTTCAAAGTTGCAAAGCCTACTTCGAAAATTGCTTTCTGAATTTATAAAAACTCAATTTGAGAAATGCCTAAAAGTATGCTAATATTCTGAAAAAAGTTACGTTCAAATTAAAATATTTAGACCGTAATGTACATTCGGAGTATTGAACGAAAGACTCAATTCAATCTAAAAGAAAGAAAAGAACTACTGATTGTAAAATTTAACATAAGTATGAGCTACTGATATGTTGATATGTCGTCTCCGTAGCCCAGTTGGTAGAACAGTCGACTATGGATCCAAGCATAGTGTGTTCAATCCTCGGTGAATGCAAAAATATGAAAAATTATTA
This sequence comes from Coremacera marginata, assembly GCA_914767935.1. Classification (NCBI taxonomy): domain Eukaryota; kingdom Metazoa; phylum Arthropoda; class Insecta; order Diptera; family Sciomyzidae; genus Coremacera; species Coremacera marginata. Next base: position 50,231,212 of record OU612043.1, on the reverse strand, counting down.
AATTTTTTTTCGTTTTTATACAACCAGTGCAGCGAATTGCTGTGTTGTTGTTTTCAAAAGGTATAAGCAAAACTATGCTCTGGCGTGACGTTACAAAAAACAGAAGTAGTTTTCAACTTGGATTCTAAAATTTGCAAAACTCTGCGAATTGGGCAAGACTTTTTGTATAAAACCTCTTTTAGAAGGTTTTGAAATAGTATACGTTTATTTTCCAAGTGATCAAATTTAAAAATCTTTTCCCGTTTTTTTGTTATAAGGCTTAGTCGTCTGACGTGACGTTACTGGCGTTACGTTACTTAAATTTCCATTGTATTTCAATTGGGTAATTAAGTAATTAGATAATTAAGTAATTATTGAATTTAGTAATTAAAAACAAATTTAATATATTTTGCCTCCCCTTGCCTCAACCATTTTCCATTATTTTTAGCCAATGCCTTCCATTTTTACTAAAACAAAAACGTTTACGAAACATTTACTGAGCATTTACTGAACATTTACTAAAAAGAGAAATTATATTTGTGAAACAGTGCAGACGATTTGATCATCAAAGTAAATGAGTGTTGCTTAAATCAATAAAATTTTAATGTTTCATTAAGATAATATCATTAAATAATCATTTTTTTAATAACTTTTAATTTTCGTGTCACGTTGGACTTTTTTCTGGAAATGCCCATATCCAAAAGTCAATTTCCTTGCTTATGTGTGTGTTAAGGGTTTCGAAAAAAAGGGAAAGTGGAAGTTATTCTTAGTTTTAAATGTTTTTTCTTTTTACTTTAATTTGCTTTCAAAATAGCTTTAGTATTTCGATTTTTTTTGCACATTTCTTGAATGAACGTACTTGTGAAAAAGTATGCCGCAGTGATTTTCATATTCATATTTTTCATGAAAGGGCCGAAATATCTACAAAGAATTTTTTTTCGGCCGTAGCGCGCCGTTCGATCGTAATGGAATTTGATTCGATTTAATTTTTTATAATATTCTCTCATTTTTGTTAAAGGATTCTTTATGCAATTTTTACATTTTCACATGCTAGCTAAACTTTTGTATCGATGTTCCATTATGTGAGTGCTCCCGATCAAAACAGATCAGAGTTATACTCTCGAAACTTCGAAAACTGTTGTTGTAATATAATTTTACTCACCCTGGATAGATAAATTGGGCAGTATTTCGCACAATGCTGGTAAAGCCGGGATCGTTGATTTGTGTGCTCAAGTTATGAAATCCATTTGAAGGATTTTCGAAACTATTAATTTCCAAACCGAAAATAACCGAACCGATAATATCGATAGCATAACTGCAATTGGAAAAATACACCATTATAGGGTTAAAACACAACACTCAAAATGCTATCAATAGCTCACGTTGATATGATGCTCTTCATCTCCAGCTGCTTTATGCCTTCATCGGGTATTTGTGCCTGTAGATGTGCCAGCATCTTATTGGAAATATCATCGATTGTAGCAAACATACTGCGCAGTTTGCCCGCAGTAAATGAAGGCGCCAATTTGGTGCGCATGGTTTTCCACTTTTGTCCCTGCAATGCGAAAAGAGAACCTGACATAGGATCGCGCTCATCATCCACATAAATGCCACGATCGTGAAAACTCGGAAAATCTTTGGCCAAAATATCGCGTGCTAATTGAGCATCACGCACCAGCAATGCAGGACGTGTTAGCAGATAAACACCCAATACCTTCTCCTGTGATTTTTTATATACATCATAGATGGCCATGCCCAGTGAATGTTCACGTGTGCGCATTGAATCCAAGATGCCAAAAGGTATTTTCGCCTCCACATAGGGGAAACCTTTGCGTTGCCAATAGCTGTAGTTCCATTTGATGTAACAGATCAGCAGTGTGCTGGCAGTTATAAGCAGTAGCAAAAACATATCCACTATTTTTTTCACTAATTAATGATATCTCGAATTGCTACGGAATACGATGTGCACAGTTCTAACGTTAATCTAAACTAAAAAGTATGTTTAAGTGTCGGTCAAATTTTATACAACATCACTTCAAGTGATAATAACGCCATGATAAAGATGAAAAATAGTACCTCAAAATGCGCTGTTCGCTAGTACGTTCCAGCTAGTATGCATTTGTTGGATTCGAACTCACTGTCCACAATCTTCAAATGCTAAATTTTTTGTTGGTGAAAATATTCGAAAAAAGTGCTCAATCATGATTTACGGTCTACTGAGTGCCCTTAGTTACTGATAAAGTGCTAAGCTGAGTCGTAAAATTATTGTTCGTTGTTTTGAAGAACTATAGATAGTAGATAGGTCTCTTTGTTCATAGCCGTGAATCTGTTAATTACATTGAGACTATAAAACGACGTAGACACTATTGTTTTTTTGCATTTAAAGGAACCAGAATTTTGTTTGTTTTTGGAAAGAAAATGAAGTCAGCTGATAATAGCATTTAGTTTTGTTACTTGAGTGTTAAATACAAATGAAATTGTTATCATTAGTTACGGGGAAATGCTTTTATTTTTCTCATTTTACTACTTATAGTTTGCTACTTTTTGCAATGCGCAAAAACTATTCTATTCTATATTCCAAGAGTCTGTTGACGCTTGAGTGCAATTTAAAATTTTTATATAAATTTAAAAATTTATTCATGTTACGTCTGTATTTAATTACTGTAGTGCGGAATAGTTTTTTTGACCATGATAGCAAAGTGCCGGAATTGGAAAATCTGTAAAATTCTATGAAAATTACAACATATGGTGGCAACAACATATTCGTTATATGGTTTAGGTCGCTGATAACGAATAGTTAGTTAATTTGAAATTTATGAACACACAAGTACTTAGTAGGGACATAAATATTGTTACACACATTTTATGCTAAAAGGTGACCAGATAAGAACGATAGAAAACTAAATTTAAATAAAACAACAACGCTGTTAGATTTCAAATTGATTTTGAAGCTATGCTTCATAACATTATGCATGGATTATCACATACTTAAATGATCGTGTCGGCTTCACTGGCAGTGCTTCAAGCGATCGCTCCAATTTTCATGACTCGGCGGCAATTGCGTCTCGAATGCTGTCCTCGATTGGTTGGCTTGTTAGCGTAGCCTAAGGACTTGACGTAGTCCCAGAGAAAATAATCGAGGGGTGTCATGATCATTGGGGGCCAATTGATGAACGCCTCCATCTAATCGCCAAATTTCTCCTTCACCACTTCGAGCCGAGCGTTGCGTTGCGGCATGTAGCGTCGTCTTGTTAAAACCACAGCACGGATATATCGATGTACAGTGAGCGTCACTTAAAATTGTACAACAAGTGCAGGCTGACAATTTAATAATTTATTTATTTATTTCAGTCAATGAACGAAGTTCTTACAGTCTATACAGAATACCTTTCTTTATGTAATAAAGGGTGGTTAAATTTTAAGGGCCGATGTTGATTTTGAATAAAACACAAATTATTTAGAAAATTATTGTCATTTCTTTTAACTATGATAATATTGGTATGGTTCAATTATGTATGGAACAAATTTTCGATGACGCTGAGGCATAGGTGAGGTTCTATGCCGTTAATGTGCCGAATTATCTCATCCTTTAGCTCTTGAATTGTTGCTGGCTTATCGACGTACACCTTTTCTTTCAAATAAACCCAAAGAAAGAAATCCAACGGTGTCAAATCACATGATCTTGGCGGCCAATTGACATCGCCACCACGTGAGATAACACGGCCATTGAATTTGTCGCGCAAAAGAGCCATTGTTTCGTTAGCTGTGTGGCAAGTGGCACCGTCCTGTCCAAACCACACATCGTCCACATTCATATCTTTCAATTCGTTCCATAAAAAGTTCGTTATCTTCTCACGATAGCGAACACCATTCACAGTAACTGCCTGACCGGCCTCATTTTGAAAAAAAAAATACGGCCCGATGATGCCGCCAGCCCATAAACCGCACCAAACAGTCACTCTTTGTGGGTGCGACAAGCACTCTTGGATTATCATTCGCCCAAATGCGGCAATTCTGCTTATTGACGAATCCACTGAGGTGAAAATGTGCCTCATCACTGAAGATGATTTTCTTCGAAAATTGATCATCCACTGTTGCCATTTCTTGCCACCATTCTGACCATTGACGACGCTTGAAATGGTCAAGAGGCTTTAGTTCTTGAGTCAATTGTACCTTGTAAGCATGTAAATGCAAGTCTTTATGCATAATGTTTATCAACGACGAGTGTGAGAGGTGCAATTGTTGGGCACGACGACGAGTTGAGGTGGACGGCTCTTCAGCCACACTATTGCGAACAGCAGCAATATTTTCTGCAGTACGAGCTGTACGAGCATGCACTGGTGTTTTCACATCTCCTACAGACCCGGTTTGCTCAAATTTTTGCGCGATTTTTCCGATTGTACGCACATTTGGACGATTAAATTGACCGAAAAAAAATCACGAAGTGCACGATATGAATTTTGATTTTTTTTTTTTTTATTTATTTATTTCTTCATCTAACAGAGATCAACTCTTACAGACTAACAATAAAGAAATTTATCTTAAGGGGGTCCTCTGGTAATCTATGCCAAATTTTAGCCTTTTTTCAAAATATTGTGGAAAGAGAACGAGTAAAGATATTTTAGTTCCGTTTTTTGATTTAGGTAGCTTAATTTATTGAAAAAAATACAAAATTTTGAAAAAGTGAATTTATGGACCGTTCAGAAAGTTCTCGGCCTGGTAACGAGGTTCTCCGGAAAAAAGGTGGGTCCAAATTGCGCACGATTCCAAGTGTAAACATCGTCTGAAAAAAAAAAAAATATTCAGTTACTTAGAATGAATGTCCCTATAGCCCCTACCTCGGAAACAAAAATCGAAATTTTTTTAGGGGGGGAGCCGCCACTTTGAAAATGAAAAATCGAATTTCGACCTTTTTTTTTGTAGTCTAGTGTAGAAAAAAAATAGTAAACATTATTTTTTCGGCAAGTTTGAGGTAGGGGCTATAGCGGCGTAAATTCTGCGTCGTTTCATGCCTCATATATCAAAATCGGTCAAAAACTGTTTGAGTTATCGTGCGCAAAGTTTTGAAAAACATGGTTTCGAGAAAAACGCGTTTAAAGTTTTGACTTCAATTTTGAGGCACACAAATGACATTAACACATATTTTTTTAATACAATACTTACGAATATTAATCGGCAATTCCAGCCCCATAAAGTGTGCCTTCCTCCATCTCATAAAACGAGTTTTCCATGGCTTTTTGGGCTCTGCGGGCTGTGCGACCCTCTTTCGATGATGCGTACGTTTTTAGCTCTGAGCGTTGAAGTCGTTTTCCGTCGCGAGATTCAGCATACATCTCGGCTTGTGGGCCGATGACAATACCCATTGTTGACATTATTTTTAAAATACTTGTGAAGCCTTCGTTGAAAATGCAGGTTGCCAGAAAATTTGCGATTTCGACTGTGGTAGCACCACAGTGGATATGTTTCGGCGCAAAGGTCCACAAAAGCGAGTTGAACGATTCGTTACAATTTTGCGTTTCACCTCCAGTGCATCGGTTGAGTAGATCGTCGGATGATAACGCTTCGTATATGGGCTTCATTACTTGCAGAACCTTTCCATCAAGTGGGGCGTACGTGTGGTGAAATGAGGCTAATGAGCCTTCTGCTGCTGACTTTTGATAGGCGCACCAGCTGGACTCACCAGGTGGGCAATACATATGTTGTGGATTACTATCACTTGAACTTTTGTGATAATATGTTGACCATATTTCTTTTCTCATGTTTTCCACAGAGTCCTTATTACGTCGAATAGCAAGTCCATAGTAAGTAGTCAGCTCGCTTATGACTTTGTCTGTCAGTTTGCCAGTGCCTTTTCCACCGATGCCTTTATTTTCTTTTTTGGCCTTGCGCAGCCGTGTGCCCATGCGTTTTTGCACGTGAGCGATGCACTCCTTTTTTGTGACAACGGGGTCGCCGTTATACGGATCAAGGTCTATAATGGCCTTGAAGGTTTTGCTGTCGCCATCGCCAATATATTTTTCATATTTTATGCCATATTTTTCGATCGATGAGGCAAACATTTCCTTCACGGCATCTACCTCCATCTTGCCCGCACTCCCACTGTGGTTGTTTGTGCATGTTTTCTGGTGCGATTCGTACCATTCTTCGAAGTCTGCAAAGTCTTTTTTTTTCCCCACATTTTGCATGCCTGGCAAAGGCTTGATTTGACAACGGAGTCAACCACTTTTTTGGTATGTTTACCGACGAGCGTAGTGACACCAAAAAGAGACGAGAATCCCCGTTTTTTCCAGGTGCCATCCCCTGAAACGGTCAGCAATGAGGAGTCACAGTCAGGATTTTTTTCTTTCTGCTGTTCCTGCTCTTCTTTAACCGCATTCAACAGGCACTGCTTGTAAACTGCTTTAGCAGACACATGCATGTTTTTCAAGGTGCCATAGTACGCATCAAGGCACAATCCTTGGCATATGTCCATTAATCCGCAGAACATATTAATACCTTCTCTCCCTATTCCAAGCAATCTCATGGCAAATATCAACCGGCGATTTACAACAAAAGATTTACCGACCACCGGCGAAGAATTAATATACTGTGTAGCTTTACATTGGCACTGCAGACTCACTTTGAAGCCGACTCCACGCATACATGTTTTTCCAAATCGAATTTTTTGTTTACATTGGGCGCAGATAACCAGAGCAGCAAGCGTTTGGAAAAATGAAAAAAATTCCAAGAAACAGAACTGGAGGTTGTTTTCGATGATGACTTCATTGTCTTGCGTTTTCTTCAATTTTTTGGCCGATGTGCTGGCAAAGTCGGTGTCCTCTACGCGGCGCGTTTGGGTGGCTTTTTTTATCCATAGCAAAAAAAAAAACACAAAACGATTTTTCTTTTATTTTACAACAGCAGTTATCGCGCACGCGTAGCTTTCAGTGTTCGAAAATAAACTGAATCTCGTTTGTTTGCTTCTTTCATGTGAACACCTGGGCTCAAAATCATTTCAACCCCTAAATCAAAACATGCATGTATACATACTGCATGTATACATACTGTGTGTGTATATTTTGTAATATCAATACATATTTTGGAAGAATTCCACAGAATTTTTGACTAATGACTGCAGGCAAATAAACAACTTTGCTGATGCGTTATTTTGACGAAAACATACCTACACAAAAATGCCTGTATCTCCTAAACTATTTCGAATTTTGAAAAATCCTTTTGGGAAAATGTTTTTGAGTATCTGAGCATTAGAAATATGAAAAAAATTCGAATTACCAGAGGACCCCCTTAAAACATTAATTAATACTACATTAGAATTTTAACACAAGAAATAAAATAATATTACTTAAATTATAATAACTCAAATAATATAATAAAAAGGAAGGGAAGTTAAGAGGTGTTCACAACATTACGCGCCAACAGGTGCAAAAATAATTGATTTCTAAGTTGTTTTCTAGAGCAATTATGAAATAAATCAATGAAGGCTAAAACTGAATTAGTCTCCCTAGTACATCGAGCTAAAGGCATATTAGACGCATAAACGGATCTATATAGCGATTCACTGAAGTGAAATTGGCTTCGGAGGTGCCTTAATGGAAAATGAAAGTTTAATTGAGACAACAGATCATCACACTGAACATTGTGGTGTATAAGGTCCCAGATGAACAGGATAGAAGACACTTTGCGTCTTAATTCTAGCGAGCAAATGCCAATTAGCGCACAACGGGTATTATATGAAGGCACTGCGGGTAAATGCCAATTAAGCTTGTATACCACAAACCTAGTAAATCTTCTTTGAACATTTTCAATGCGATTTGAATGTATCTGAAACAATGGATTCCAGATAGTGGAACAGTATTCTAAATGTGACCTCACAAGCGCGGAAAAAAGCGTCAGTAGAGCATAAGTGTCCGAAAAGTCTCGAGAGTTTCTTTTAAGGAAACCTAACATCGAATTAGCCTTATTTATTATAAAATCAATGTGATCACAAAAATTAAGACGTACATCCAACAAAATACCTGAGTCTTTTTTAATGAAGACCCTATTAAGAATAGTTGAGTTTATAGAATAGTCCCAAAATAATGGAGAAGAGACCCTACAAAAAGTAAAACATTGGCATTTAGAGATGTTTAAAGGTAACTTATTAATCTCGCACCAAGAAATTACATCGTTAATGTCATTTTGTAATAAGTGAAAATCATTGGCAGATGAGATAGCTCGAAATAATTTGAAGTCGTCAGCAAACAGAAGGGCATTCGAATTTTTGACCAAACTAGGCAGATCATTAATAAAAAGTAGGAATAGAAGTGGACCCAAATGACTACCTTGAGGGACTCCAGAAGTGACAGAAATTGGCTCCGATAGGCGATCACAAATAATTACTTTTTGACTACGATTTAAAAGATACGATTTAATCCAACCAAGGAAGTTTGAGTGAAAACCCAAGGAGGAAAGTTTAAAAAGTAAAATATTATGATCTACTTTGTCAAAGGCTTTAGCGAAGTCAGTGAATATAACATCAGTTTGCTGACCCTTGGTAAAGTTTTTTAAAATATAGCTGCAAAAGATAGTAAGATTAGTTGCTGTCGATCTGCCAGGAATAAAGCCATGTTGCTGCGGTGATATGATGTTTTTCACAAGAAAAATAAGCTTTTTATAAACAATCTGTTCAAATAATTTAGGAATACAAAGGAGTTTACTAATTGGTCTGTAGTTGCAGACGTCATGTTTAGATCCCGATTTAAAAATTGGAACAATATGTGAAACTTTCCAAGCGTCCAGGAAGTGGCTAGTTGATAAAGATTTATTGAAAATTATAGAAAATTATAATTATAAAACAATCGGAGCGATGCCGTCGTGACCTTCTTTAGAATTTGAATTAAGAGCTTTTAAGGCTAATTCAACTTCGAACGAATCAATAGTAAGCATACCAATATCTAGTATGGTATTGTGATGCTGGAAAAGGTCAGTAGCAAGAGCCTCAGAAGACGGTGCGTAAACAGATTTAAAATAATCAGCAAATAAATTACAGATAGTGATAATGTCCTCCGAACTCATGTCCTTATACGCCATGGATTTTGGAAGGCCATTGTTATTTCTTTTGTTATTAACAAAAGTCCAGAAATGTTTGCTATTTTGTTTAACTTTACTTTCAATCGAAAATATATATGATTTAAAGAAGAATCTATTAAGAACATCGAACTCCTTTTGAAAGGTTAGATAAGTCGATTTGAGCATTGAATTATCACGATTCTCTCTATAGCGCTTATAGGATTTATTCTTTTTATTTTTCAAATTTGCGAGTCTATTATTTGACCAAATAGGATTCTTAACGGGAGAAACACGCCTATTAGGGACCCATAGGTGCAAGCAATCATTGAAGACTGAAAGAAAATAACAATACATATCATCAAGTTCCTTACCTAAAAAATATTCCGACCAGGGGACAGCGTTCAGAGCATTATTCAATTTATCATAATTTGCTTTATTATAATCTTTAAAAATAGAAACAGTAGAAGTTACAGGTTGATAGCGATAGGTGGAGAATTCCAATCCTAATGGTACGTGATGTTGTGAAACATTCCCGATTAAGGCGAAGGGCGAATCTAGAAATACAACAAATTCTTTGTCAACAAAGATTAAATCCAAAATACGATTAAGACTATTAAAGATATTATTAATTTGAACTAAATCAAACTGAGAAAAAAAATCAATTACCAGCGCATCAGTTTCAGTATTAACGTTGAAGGGCACAAGATAGAATTCATCACAAACCGGTTTCCAGACGAGTGTACTTTTTACACCCATTTTCATAATAAGCCTGAATTACTTTCACGCTTTGCGTGATTGTGTATCTTTCCATGGTTCAAATTGAGTTAGTCTGAAATTGAGAAATGTCAAATGAAATGCAGAAAAAAACTTGACGTTTAGGTGTGGCTCACATTCCACATCGGCCCTTTTAACCACCCATTCATAACCAACCATTTAACCACCCTTTATAAGCTATTCTGAAGGCGTTATTTGAAAGGCGAAAAAAGAAAAAGGTCAGGGATATTGATATAAAGTTTCTTTTATTGATTTTAACAATTATTAAAGAACATAAATAAATGTTTTTTTTTTTGGTTTTGTGACGTCATTTGCGTGTACGTGATGTTATCATGAAGCGATGCGAGAAGAGTAGTACCACTTTGCTAGCAGAATAACATGATCTGTAATCGAATTTAACGAATGATATTGGAAGAACTTTAGATTTAATCAAGGTTGATTTATAAGGTTGTCGCAAGGGAGAGAGCGAGTGCCCATAATTGTCAAATCGAAGTTGACATCTCATAGAAAATCTGCAAGTGCTCTCTATTATCATCCGTTTTTCTTTCGTAGTCATTCGCAAAATTGGCTGGTTTTGACAATTATGGGTACTGAGAAGAGAGTGCGATTAGCCCTGCGACAACCTTATAAATCAACCTTGGATTTAATATTTGTAACGAGTGACTTAAAAGCAAATTGTGAACCTAAAGATAAACTCTCCTGAATTACTGTGGCTTATTCCTTTCAAAATTCCGCCTCGCACACTTAGGGACTCAAAGCTGTTTCATACAAAATACCATAGAACCAATTACGGCCTTAACGAACCTATGTCTAGGTGCCTTTCAAATTGCAATGTGTTAGCGAACCAATTGGATTTTAGTACCAATCGAGATTTATTTAAGAAACTACTTTCAGAAACTTCTTGGGTTGTAGTCGTTAAGTGATAGACGATCATTTTATTTTGTTCACTGTTATTTATCCATAATGTTGTTTCCGAGAGAATCACTTGTGACGATATTAGAAGTCTATTCGTCTTACATCTTCCAACTAGAACTTTAAGATGTCATCGTATGTATGATGACAGAACACATAGAACTAATTACTCTCTTAATGAACCTATTTCTAGATGCATCCGTTTGTGTAATAGCTCTTCTCTATCTCTTAATTTTAATGTCAGCCTAAGTGATTTTCGCAGGGACCGCAAATAACGATTATCGCTATCAATTAATCATTTTATAGCAATTATTTTCTTGATCTATATTTTTTCGATCATTTAGTGGCGGCCGTGGCGCAGTGGGTAGAGTGTGTGGCCCATACGCCAGAGAATCCTGGTTCGAATCCCATCTGACACAAAGAAAGTTTTTTCAATTGAGAGAGTAAAAACTGCCATGAAAAGCTTCTTGAGAACATAAAAGCCGTTCGGAGGCGGCGTAAAACATGTAGGTCCAGTTCTCGATCATTTGTGTTCAAACATTTCGCAACACACACAACACAATTGATCATAAGAAGCTCGGTCAAAGTCCTTTCAAGGGCTGAAATGGCCATTTCGTTATTTTTTTTTGTTTTCGTTTTTTTTTTATATTTCTTCGATCAGAAATAAAAGTTATTTTTTTATCGTTATTTTTTCAATCAGAAATAAAAGTTATTTTTTAATCGTTATTTTTTCGATCATAAATAAAAATCATTTTGGAATCGTTGCTTTTTCGATCAGAAATAAAAGTTATTTTTATATCGTTATTTGTTCGATCAGAAAAAAAAGTTATTTTTTAATCGTTATTTTTTCGATCAGAAATAAAAGTTGTTTTTTTAATAGTTATTTTTCGATCAGAAATAAAAATCCTTTTGTGATCGTTATTTTTTCGGTCAGAAATAAAAGTTTTTTTTAAGATCAGAAATAAAAACCAATCATTGGTCGACATTTTTCCAATCAGTTTAAAAAAATTATTTTTTTGACTTAAATAATATCGATTAGAATTTAAATCAAATCAATATTTACGCATGTTATTTTGTTCAAATTAGAATGATATTGAGCATATAAAAAGTAAAATTCATACTACCCTTATAGTCAAGCCGCCATCTTGAATCCGCCATCTTCACTCCTATCTCTTAGAGAAACTCAATATGCCACCAGATACAGAGATTCGGCATCATTAAATCATTGGCTTCATGTTCAAATTCACGATTATTTACAAAAACAAGGTTTAATTTAACATTGTTTGGTCTTTACGCCGCCATATTTAATCTGTGGTCAGATTCGGAAAGAACATGAAAAATTACTATGGGATATTTGAGATTTGAGCCAAATTGAACATTTTTTTAGACCGCTCACGATTGGTGACAAATTTTTACAATTGCACAAATTTGCAATGTCAAATACTCAAGATTGTGAATTGCCCTTATATCTTTTTTTAACTTTTTACTCGAACTTTCGCCATCATTTTAAAAAACCCCACGGGGGCTGTGCGTAGGGGGGGATGCCGAATTAGTGTTCTGCACTCTAATATGACATTTGATTTTTTTTGGAAAGGCGATATCCATCGATCCGTTTTGGAGTCTTTTTTTTTTTAAATGTAATTTTCAGCGCCCTCTATGTTATGTTAGAAGCCTAAAAAATATTTTAAAAAAAATATATATATATTTGTCAAGTACTTTTTATGTACAGTATCTAAAAAAAATGTTTGAAAACCGCTACTTTTTTTGGTTGTTACACGTATATTATACCTTAAGGCCGGCAATACTTTTAGAGGCATCCCAGAATCAATTTGTTTTTTCATTTTAAGTGCCTTAAAACATCTAAGAAATGTGTAAAAGAAACTTTATAAAGATATCTTGAATATTAAGAAAGCTATTAGCTTGAAAAGAGACTCGTGCGTGAGTTCAATATAATATAAGAATCAAGTTACTAGCTGCTATTTTATTATATCATTTTTTTTATCTGCTCAAACCGGTATATTGGAGAAGGGGAACATTCCAAAGAATGTCAATGTATAAAGTGATTTATTTAAATTTTGAACACTAACGTCTTCGTATCATTTCTTTCGCATAACTTTAAAGTCGTTTTTCTCAAAACTAAATTTTTCAAAACTGCGGTCAACCTAGCTCAAAAACTACTTGACCGATCCTTACAATATTTGGAAGGACATTTTTTAATAACATTTTAACCAATCTAAATGAAACTGATTTTTAAAATAGCCTTTTAAAATCGTTTTATTCAAAATTTTTAAAAAAAATAAAATTTTTTATTCCAACTACGTGTAAATTTTTAAAATAGACTTTTTTAAAATCTGTCTCATTGAGATAGGAGATATTTTCATTACGTTTTAAAATATTAAAATTATTTTTTCGGGTGAATCTAGGAGCCAGCAGAATGCCCGCAGTGCAACAAGAGGCCTTTTACAGCAATCGCCATAGCCAACGCCATCTTTGTTTTTGAAAAAACAAAACATTTTTTTTTTAACATATATGTTATATTTTATCAAAATTTGAAAATTTTAAAACTCTAAACAAATTTCTTCTAATAAAAACCATCACCGCAATATCACTCTTTTTTTTAGTCTCCTCTAAATGTATTGCCGGCCTTAATTACGCAGAAACTTGTGTAATATCATGTTTCATACTGTGTGCAATTTTAATGACGATATCTTCTTTACTTTTCACGTGAGAGCAAAATATGGAATGACTTAAGCTCAAAATATTTTTAATTTATTCACATAAGAGATAGAAAATCGTAAGTTTTATTTGGCTGCGTTAGTGTGTAAGGATGAAAATATTTAAAATATGAGAGCATATTTGGTGTAATGGTTATATTTTAGATGTGATGGAGCAATTTCCTATATCTGTTCAAAACTTAAAATGCTTCTCCTGAAATATTAGATTTTTTGAGTTGTGACGCTATTGAAGAAAACGAGCGATACATACATGTGTATTGGTGTAACGAGCAGTGCGTAGTCAAGAATATTGGTCGGAATTAGATATGGGGATATTTATTTTAGTAAATAAAGGGTCTGTTCCAAGCACGATGCAAAAAGTGGGCGGGACTAGAAAAGGGTTGTGACAATTTTTTAAAAAACTATATATCAACTTTAAAATTCATTGTTCGAATATTACCGTGCAGCTTAAAAGCTTAAGGTGGAAAAATAGTTTTTTTTAACTTTTCTGGTCAAGGATAAAACTTTGCATAAATTCATGTAAAAAAAAAAATAACTACAATAATAAGGGCATGTAAACAAGTAAAAACTTATTTTTTAAGTTTTATTTTTTGAGTTTTATTTTTAACTCGCAAAATAAAACTTATTCTTGAGTTTTACTTTTTCGCTCTGAAATAACACTTATTTTTAAGTTTAATTTTGCTCACAAAATATTTATATTCAAACTAAAAAGTTGAACAAAATGAGTATTTAACATATGTGTAATACTCTATATTGGCAGTACATTCAAGGTACATTCCCCAACATTAGAGTATAGATATATTGTTATATGAGCGACAAAATATATAAACGAATGTACCCGAAATGAAATTTCAAAGTAAAAAAAAAAAATTCAAAAAATATCAGGAGTGCCGCGATAGTTTTCGGTTAAAATTTTTCTTAATTCAATTAATTAAAAAAAAAAAAAAATTGTGCGTAGCTGGTAATTGCATGGAAAAAATCCCCAAATAAATCAATTTTACATGCGTACATATCAACATATTCACATGGAATCGTGTGTAAAATATATATATATTTATATCGATTGCCAAAGGATGCAGAAATGCGCCAAAAAGGGATATAAATGTGAGGAGTTTTAGCAGAAAACAAGGAGAAGAATATTTTTAGAATAAAACGTGGTTAAATATAAAGCGGAGTTTGTAGCGTGGACCCTTAGTTTAACCACTAAATGTGATATAACAGCACGTTCAAAAAGTCAATAGGATGACACATAGATGGCGTTACTAGATTTTTTTTCCATATGATTTTTATTTAGTACCAACCTTCAAACGATACGTATAAAAATTTGACAACAATCTGAAAATTGATTTGTGAGTTATAGCATTTTGTGTGCAACTATTGTTATTGAAAAAAAAAAAAAATGGAGAAAAGTGAATTTCGAGTTTTAATAAAGCATTGCTTTTTGATGACAAAAAAAAAATACAGTGGAAACCAAACAATAGCTTGATAAACATTATCGGGACTCTACTCTATCGAGACAAATGGTAGAAAAGTGGATTGCTGAATTTAAACGTGGTCGTACCAGCACAAATGATGCAGAGCGCAGTGGACGCCCTAATCAGACTGTTATTCCACAAAACATCAAAAAAAATCCACAAATTGGTTATGAACAATCGCAAATTGAAGGTGCACTAGCTAGCTGACATTGTAAAGATATCAGATGGTAGTGTTTTTACCATTTTACACGAACATTTGAATATGCGAAAGCTCTGTGCAAAGTGGGTGCCGCGTGAGCTCACAGTCGACCAAAACAAAAACGAATTGAGGCTTCAGAGGAGTGTTCGGCGCTGTTAAACCGCAATAAAATCTAATTCTATCGTCGATATGTGACAATGAATGAAACATGACTTAACTATTACACACCAGAATCCAAAAGAGTGTCAGCTGAGTGGACAGCAGTCGACGAACCGAATCCAAAGCGAGCAAAGATACCCAGAAGTCGGCTTGTAAGGTGATGGCGCCTGTATTTTGGGATGCGAAAGGAATAATATTAATCGACTATCTCCAAAAAGGAACCACCATCAACAGCACTTTTGGATCGATTAAAGGCTGAAATCGCCAAGAAACGGCCACATTTGCAAAAGAAAAGCGTTGTTTCACCGAGACAATGCACCGTGTCTCAAATCGATGACAAAATTGAATTAATTGGGCTTTTGAGTTGCTTACCCACCCATCGCATTCTCCAGATTTACCCCCAGCGACATTTTCCTGTTTTCAGATCTCAGGAGGATGCTTGCTGGAAAGAAATTCAAGTCCAATGATGAAGTAATCGCTGAAACTGAGGCCTATTTTGACGAGAAAGAGAAATCGAACTATAAAAGTGGTATCGAAAAGTTGGAAAATCGCTATACTCGCTAATAATATAATCGAGTTTTATCAAAATTTTGTTTTTTTCTTACTTATCCTACGGACTTATTGAATGACCTGTTATACAGAGTGCAATTGATAGGTGGGGAAATGCCAATTCTACCAAAAATTAATAATAGAGTTCCTATTGAACCATCTGCTAAGGATGTGTGCGACATTTTATTAGTGAGAGAATGTTAAGACAAAATTTGTCAAAACTTAATAATAAAAATTTAAACTTTAAGGGTGCGGGGGGGGGGGGGCGGAGAGGGGGAGAGGAGAGCAGAGCAGAGAAGAGGGATTTGTGAACTACATTTTTTTTTTTAAATTATTTTTGTGATCATTTAACAAAAATTATATCTGTTAAATTCAACATAAATTCATAAAAAAGAACAATGTCGACGTTCGAAAAAGCCTTTTTATCATTAATTTGTCTATTTGAAGCAAAACGTATCGTCGAAATTATTACAAAAAAAAACATTTTTCTTTTATGTAGTTAAAATGATCCAATTTCACCTCTTAAAATAGATTCAGAAACATATTTAGTTCAACCACCCCCCGCCCCCTTAAAGTTTTAATTTTTATTCATATTTTACTGTTTTCTAATTTTGAAAAAAATGTATTTTTTCTGCGAGCAATATTTCTCTAGCTACGATTTTGAATGCCATAATGCCAAACAAATTTAAAACCATATAAAAATAAACAATTTTTTAACAAATCTACTATTCTCCATGAGCATAGGTTATTCCTTTGTAAATCTATTAATAATTTATACATTGATACACGTTTGTTCTAATACATAAAAGTACTTAATTATTATTAGAAAAATAATATGAAAAATGTTTATTATTTAACATTGTCTCTAATTTGAAACATCGTTGCAACAATCGGTTTTTAATATTAATTTATGTGAAAACAGTAAAAAACACAATGCAGTTGATTATGAAAATATGCTCAAAGTCATTTAAACACCAGATATATTTATTAATAAGAATAGTTGTGGCTTTTTTTGGGGCCACAGTTTTTTATTTCACCCGCCCCTGGAATGACTTGACGTTTGCTTGACTGTAGTAGTTAAAAAATATTCAAATATACTAACACAAGCAATGATTTTTCATATAGCCCTGCAAACATTTTCAATAGCCTCAGAATTGCCAGAGAATCGCTTGGAAGATGAGACAATCGCCGGCGAGCTCATTTGAGAGTCGTCCGGGTATCGCCGACTGTAAGCAGCTGAGGCCATAAAAGCGATTCGCCTGGAAGATTCGTAAACGAATCGCCTGAAGGGTTCGTAAGCGATTCGCTGGGAAGATTCGCGAACAAATCGCCGAGGGGAGCCTTAAGCGATACGCTGGGAAGATTCACGAACGAATCGCCGAGGGGAGCCTTAAGCGATTCCCTGGGAAGATTCGCGAACAAATCCCCAAGGAGAGCCTTAAGCGATTCACTGGGAAGATTCGCGAACGAATCGTCTAGGGGGGCCTTAAGCGATTCGCGAACGAATCGCCAAGAGAAGTCCTTAAAGGTGTCAAACGATTTGGCAAAACGGGTTCTCAGAGATATGTTACGAAGCATTGTTGTTCAACGTTACAAATTGTTTTATAGTTAAAGTAAGAGTAATTTATTGACATATTTCAGAAAATTAAAATATTTTAGACATTTAAGAGCAAAAATTATTAATATTTAAAAATTTCAATTTCAACATATCAATCGTTTCAGTTGTTTATTCAAGTTAAAGGTTTTTAAAATAAGAAAGTTTAAATAAAAACGAAAAGAAAGAAAAGTTATTTGCTCATACTTTTGAGTCGCTTGTCGATGCGGTCTTTTGCATCAACAAAATGTTGCTGCAGAATTGTATTCATTTTTGATTCCTCCGCATTGTTAAAGTGTTCATGGCATATATCTAAAGAACTGGTTATATAATTAATTTATAAAAGAAAATTGCACAAGATGTTTGCCTTTAATAATTGAAATAAAAATATAAGTTTTTATACAACATTTCTTCTTAAATGTCTAAAAGTTCCCTTCCAAGAAAACTTTGTCGCCAGTTCGTCTGACAATATTTTTTTGGTTGCAGTCCTGAGAAAATATGAAACATCTGCTCCACCAACTCTGGAGATAAGTCTTTTCTACAAAGCAAAAATTTCAAATTGCAAACATTTTTTTCTCCTTTCTTTTATTTTTTGAAGCGAAGCTTTTTACTCCTCGTTCTGTGATTTGCTAAGAGTGAAATCTGAAAAATTTTCGACAGATTTTTTCTTGGAATTTTAATGGTTTCTTTGTTGCTAGCGCTTATTACAACAAGAAAATTTAATACTTTAATATTAAATACTAAAAACATTTTTGGCCCTCCTGTGGGAATCGAACCCGGGATCCTCTTAAATGATAGCCCAGCACACTACCCACCAGGCTACAAGGACTTGTGAGAAACAGTTGTTAATTTAATGTTAGTTACAACAGAAGCTATGCTGCAGTAGATCGCCACCATCTATCAATACATAGGGGATTGTGTATTTGCTATGCTACAAAAATTTGCTTTTATTTGCCACAAGGGGTCTCCAGCATCGGTATGTTTGTATTGTGAATGCGTTTGTGGTGTTGTTGGTACGAAGAAAATTAGCAATGCCCACAAGTGCGTTTTTAAGTGTCAAAAAAATAGATGATATCAATAAATATGGAATTAACAAACGCATGCATGAAATCGGCAAGGTATCTAAAATGTTTGTTAAATTTTGTTTCGTGTGCGTTCTTTAATATATATTTTTGAAGCGAAGTTTTTTACTCCTCGTTCTGTGATTTGCTTGGAGTGAAATCTGAAAAATTTTCGACCGATTTTTTTGCCACGCAGTACGCTGTTGAAGGAAAAAATTTGTTCAGTGCAGCCAAGTTCACAACCACGTGTGGAGAGTTAAAATGAAGAGTCGCTGGCATTATATGCCCGTATATGTAATTGGCGTGGAGATTTGACATTCAACAATAAAAAATAAGCAGTAAATATGTTTTCTGTATATATGTAATTTATTTCATGTTATTTTAAATTTTTGAATTTAAAAGTTAATTTATTAAAAACAAAAAATTATTAAGCTATCAAATCTATATAACTGCGAAAAAAATTTGCTTCTCTCGTGTGTCCAACGACGCACCTGTGTTTTTTTTCAATTCACGGACTTCATTACGAAGGGTGACAACTTCTTCGACCAATTAACTGTTTATGGTTTTCATCAGGTTGTCTTGATTCTTCCTTAAGTGTTCGGAGCTCACCAAGTATATCAGATAGTAGAGAAGAATTTTGCGAATCGAATTGATTTTGATGGAATTGATCTATTATATAAGCCCGTAGCAGAAACATCAGTGTAAGATATCAGTAAAAAAAGAAAATAGTTTTTAAAACCTTACCAGAAAATATACTTGGATGTTGGGTGTATTGACTTCCTCTTTGATATTGTCTGCTTGTTGAATAAGGGATTGCCCGAAGTTCAGTATATTGAATTTTTCTTGGCAATTCATTGTTTGATAAATCAAAAAGATCAGGTGACAAAGGATCTGTATTAAAGATTTATCAAATTATAAATAATGTTATAGTAAATAATGTTATAGATTAGAATATATTACCAGTGTTAATATTTGATCCCTGGCTATCCATATTTTCCACTAATTTTCACTTTTTTAACTTCGATTTAACGCGTCGTTGCTTATGAACGATAAGAAAACATTAGACATTTTTTTTCACAAGTTTCAAAAGTTTTACTTCACTTGAACGCTTTTTCAAAGTCTGCTTCGATTATATTCCATCTTCCAAAAATCGGTGGAATGCGCAAAGGAAAAGGTTTAAAATTTGTCTTGAATCGCGCACTATTAAAAATAATAATAATAATCGCTTGGGCGATCGAAAAGCGATACATCCATCTTCCAACAATCGCTGGAATGAGCAAAGGCAGATTTTAAAAAGTTTTCTTGAATCGTGCAATAATCGCTTGGACGATCGAAAAGCGATGCATCTTCCAACAAACGCGGGAATGAGCAAAGGAAGATTTTAAAAATTTTGCTTGAATCGCGTATTCATCGCTTGGGCGATCGAATAGCGATCCATCTTCCAACAATCTCTGGAATGAGCGAATGAGGATTTTGAAAATTTTTCTTGAATCGCGCATTAATCGCTTGGGCGATCGAAAAGTGACCAATCTTCTAAAGAACCCTTGGGTGAACCGCAAGTGCATCGCCAAACCAGATTATCCTCCAATCGTCTTCCAAATGTTTGCAGGATCTCTCTTTGATTTCGGAGCATATATTCATTGAAAAGGTAGCTTGCTGCCAATATAGAAGTATTACAATATGGGCATTTCCGTGGTGGCGCACGTGACGATCTTACGACTTTAATGAGTGAAAAAAGAATGAAAAATATAACTTACAAGTTCCTTATTTTGATGTTCCAATAGCTTACTAAGCATACTATACAAGGTGTAAAACCTAAGAGTTGTCAAAAATTCGACTCTTAGAAGCCACCAAAAATGACACGTTACGTGACAAAACATAGAAGTGGTTTTTGACTTGGATCACAAAATTAGTAAAATTCTGTAAATTGGCAAGAGTTTTGTATAAAACTTTTTTTGGAAGGATTTGAAATAGTATAAGTTTATTTTCAAAGTAATCAAATTTGAAAACCTGTTCTCGTTTCTTTTTTATGGCGTTACGTGACATTTTTCCATTGTAATTCATTTGGGTAATTAAGTAATTAAGTAATTAAGTAATTATGTGACTTAGTTATAAAAAACAAATTTAATATATTCTGCCTCTCCTTACCTCAACCATTTTTCATTATTTTTAGCCAATGTCTTCCATTTTTACTTAAACAAAAACGAAGTGCGTGAAGATAAATTCGTCAATCCGACGCTAACTTAGCAAAGACACAAACCCATATTTCCAAAAAGTACGAATTTAACTTTAAGTACGAATTTATATAAAAAACTACGAATTTAACTTAAAATTCAACTTAAAATTCAAAACCTTCATAAAATATGATAAAACTAAAGGAAAAATACAAAATTACTTCAGAACTGAAAATTCGATGCAGAATTGATTAAACTTCCGATTCAGGTCATAAGATATTTTTTAAAAAGTCACGAATCATAGTTTATGATACTAAATTTTAAATAAAGGATCGTAATATCTACATTTACGATTTTTATTTTTTATATACCAATGGACAGGTAATTAAAGCACCTTTAAGGGATAGAAAAGGGTATATGACTAATTGTGCCACGTTGAGGATTTTGGCCAAGGAAACTTTTTAAAATGGATTGATCGACCGATTCATAGTACTCACATTGAATTAAAAAATCTCAATACCTACTTGTACGATTTTAATATTTTGTATTTTCATAGAGAGGTAATTAAAGCACCTTTCTAAGGATATATTATCCTTATAATATATTTCCTTAGCGGGCCACAATGAGTAATATATCCTTAGAAAGGTGCTTTAATTACCTCTCTATTAAAATACAAAATATTAAATCGTACAAGTAGGTATTGAGATTTTTTAATTCAATGTGAGTACTATGAATCGATCGATCACTCCATTTTAAAAAGTTTCCTTTGGCCAAAATTCTCAACGCGGCACAATTAGTCATATACCCTTTTATATCCTTCAAAGGTGCTTTAATTACCTGTCCATTGGTATATAAAAAATAAAAATCGTAAATGTAGATATTACGATTCTTTATTTAAAATTTTGTATCATAAACTATGATTCGTGACTTTTTAAAAAATATCTTATGACCTGAATCGGAAGTTTAATCAATTCTGCATCGAATTTTCAGTTCTGAAGTAATTTTGTATTTTTCCCTTAGTTTTATCATATTTTATGAAGGTTTTGAATTTTAAGTTTCCTGGTTGATATTAAAAAGGTTTCTTTTCAAACGAAGTTAAATTCGTAGTTTTTTATATAAATTCGTACTTAAAGTTAAATTCGTACTTAAAGTTAAATTCGTACTTAATGTTAAATTCGTACTTTTTGGAAATATGAGTTTGTGTCTTTGCTAAGTTAGCGTCGGATTTACGAATTTATCTTCACGCACTTACAAAAACGTTCATGAAACATTTACAAAACATTAACTAAAATGAAAAATTACATTTGTGAAACAGTGCAGACGATTTAATCATCATGGTAAATGAATTTATATTTAAAATGCTTAAATCAATAAAATAAACAGGTTTCTCTAAGATTATATCATTAAATAATAAGTTTTTAATAACTTTTAATTTTCGTGACTTTTCGGCGGAAATGCCCATATATGGTATTCAACTTTTTTTACTGGTAATCAAAAATGTTCTTTGTTTTAATTTTTCATCGACACATTGCGCGGAAAGAACTATTGGCGTTAAAAAATAAACTTATAGTAAAACAAAACATTTATATATGAGCGAAAAATAAAACCTGATAAATAAGTTTTATTTCTCTGCGTAATAATGTAAATAATTAACAATTTTTATTTTGTGAGTGTATTGAATAAAACTCAAAAAAAAATAACTTACATTTCTGGCCGAAAAATAAAACTAAAAAATATTCATTATTTATGGAATAAGTTTTATTTCTAAGCGAAATAATAAGTAATATTTTGTGAGAAAAAAATTAAACTTGATTTAATTTAAATTAAGTTTAAATTAAATTTAATTAAAGTAAAATACTGATTTTTAAACTGGCAATACTCTTCTGCCATTCTCGCTCTCTCATTTAACTATACTGCATGACGTATAGTAACGCCTAGGCTTGCCACTGGCGTTCGAAATTTAACAAAAAAGCTCTTTACCACCTGAGCACTGCTTATTGTTGTTGCATCTAAAAATCAAGAAAAAAGCTCTTCAGTTATCAGCTGCTGCGCGTAGAGAGTAGACACCACAGCAACCACACAAATACGAGCTAGATAATGTCACACAAAACAAAAGTTCTATTTTAGACTTAAACCGGATTCCAATTTATTCAATTTTAATTTTAACAGATACTACAAACTAGTTGTTTCATCTTCTATTTAACTTTATTTGTTATAAAAAAGGTTTAAGTTTTCCCAATTAAAATGTGCCGCGATTGAATCAATTTTAATAAAGAACAAAATGCTTAAGGTGCGCTAAATAAAAGTGTGACGTGACCTTAATTTACTTGTGCAAATTATAATAATAATACAAAAACGTATCAAGAAAAAGTGTCATAAAATCCTACACAATTCGGCAGAAAAAAAAGAGAGCACAACAAGATGCACTCAGATTGAATATAACAAAATTTATTGATTTTTTTGTTCTAAATGTGAAAAATGTGTTTAACTCTTAAAAATAATGAACAATTTTCAATAATTTTTTTGTGTTGCTTGGTATTTATATTATATATATATATATAATTTGTTTTTTTTTTTTTGCTAAACAAAAATGTTGTTTGAGGTCAGATGCGTTGGATTCAAGTACATATACAACAAGATGGTGGCTAGCTAAAGACGAACAAACAAGCGAACCGAACGACAGACAAACTTGTATTAAATACTCATACAACAACAACGACGACAACAGCAGCAGCAGCAGCAGTAAAGTACAATCCAATAAAAGCATGAGCAATAACAAAACAAAAACAGTTGCCGCCGCTCTGGTCTGATTTGCTTGGTAGATAGGCAGATACTTTTTGTTGTTGTTGTAATTTTTAAAATGAAATCGTACTTCGTCCAATATAACTCCACACACAATGTAGTCATTGTCACCCAAACGGCAGCAAAAACTAGAGAGTTAGTAGAGCGAAAGAAAAAGCACAAAGGAGAGCGCATAGAGTCTGCTAAGCTCTTATACAATATTTAAAGGCAAAATTGAAAAGAGCTTCATAAAGAGCAATTTACAAATTCTAAAAAAATCATTAAATTTTTAGACTAAGAACAAGTTTTCAAAGTGTATATCTCGTGAGTAGCTGCAGTTATTAGTCAAAGAGCTGGATTACAGAGAACAGCACAAATTTTCAAAATGTGTAGCAAAAGCTTTCTCTCGTTCCAACTGAATAAATTCACCTTTTTTCCCGGCATGATGGCAAGCATGTTTTTAGTCATGCTTATGTCAGGCTCTCTTAAAATTTAAAACATGTGCTTTATATTTGTTATTGTTTATAATTGAGCACAAACCAATTTTGGCATAAAATCATTTGCTTCTCTCTCTCTCTCACTCTCGTTACATGCTCTCTTGTAAATGTAGCTCAACAACAACAAATTTTAACTAAACTATATTCTAAATTGACATTTTAGATACTTATTTGTACAAAGTTTTTTTTTGTTTTGTTAATGTAACAAGCCTGCATTGATGGCAAAGCTTAAACAAAACGAGAAATGTCATTTAACACTCCTTTATGGAGTACTTTGAGTAAAAAAAAAACATCAGAAATATTTTGCAAATTGGTTTTTGACAAACAATTTTTTTGTTTGACAACATTTAAGTTTCTTGGAAGAAAAATATCTTCCTAAATTAAATGTACGAGTCATGATTTGAACCTTTTATGAATTTTGTAAAAAGGAATAAAACAGTAACTTTTTTTGGATATTTAAGAACTTAATCGATCGTGGATTTATATTTAAATTATTTGCAAATTAAAAAACCTAAAAACAAAATTTGTTGAACTTTCAAAAATAAATAAACTAAAAATAATTTTAAAAATGCTGAAGCTTAAAAAACTGTAATTGTTATTTTTTTTATAAAATTTTTGTAACATGATTAAAAAATCATCAAATCACTATAGAATTGGACTGTATAAAATGTTTTAAAAAAATTTTTTCTATTGAGAATTTTTTTTCGAAAAAAAGCATATTTAGATTTAAGGTTATTTTCCGAAATCTGTTATTCGGAAAAGACTTCTCACAGTGCTAAATTTTTGTGCCAAGTTGGAAATTTTAGATGTCTTATATAACTATACTATTTTATTATAACAAAATAAAATAGTCAAACTTTTAAGTCATTCGCTTTACGTGGAATACTCCATAATGTGTTAAATTTCGTGGTTCATGTATTTTTTACACTTTTAAAAATGAAAAAAAACCCATTCAAATTAATGCTTTTTCAAAAGTTTTGGGTCCAATAAGCTTACCCAACAAACCATAGTTGACGACTTTGTCGAAATACCGACTAATTCGTCTTAAAGAAATCGTTACAATTTCGTTACGCAAATATCGGAACAGTTTCACTTTTTATACGAATTTATATAGAATTTCTTTATGCGACTGTTTGTAAAACATATTGAAATGCAAACAGAGTAAATTTTCCTTTCTTTCGAACTGTCTGAACGAAATCGTAACTTTTTCGTAACATTTTCGTTAAGACTCGTTACGAAATCGTGTCAACCGCTTCATACTATATTCTTTACGATTTCGTAACGAAACCAGACAGTTAGAACGTTCAGACAGTTAGAAAGGAAATGTTACTCTGTTAGCATTTTAATATGTCGTACAAACAGTCGCATAACAAAATTTTATATAAATTCGTATAAAAAGTGAAACTGTTCCGATATTTGCATAGCGAAATTGTAACGATTTCTTTAAGACAGCTCGAAATAGTTACGAATTAGTCGGAATTTCGACATAGTCGTGAACTATGGTTTGCTGTGTAGATATGGCATAAAAAATGTCAAGCTAATTTTCTTCAATTTACAAAATTATATTCGTTCTAGGTATAATTTCATATATATATTTTACTGGATATCAGGGACTTTTTGAGCATTGAAACTGATTTTTTAATATACAAACTCCTTGGAGATAAATTCCAATATAATGATTATGACTCTTATAAGCAAAGTTAATCTTTCACTTGAGCAAAAAATTTTTTCAATATTTAAGTGAAGTTGAAAGTGAAAAAAAAAAACACATTTTGAATTTAATAGTCTCATTTGTGTTATTTCTTTATACTTTCTGGACCTTAAGGGAAGAAGGGGGGTTTGAACACCAAAAATTCCCCCTTGTCTATGGGCCTGTTATACATATGCACATATATAAACATTAGGCCCGGTCAAATTTTTTGGCAACAGAGAGCAAATAGCAAAAAAGAAATCTACGGGCATTTTTAGAAACTTTGCCCAAGAAACCATTGGTCTAAAGTCAATATTGAGTCAGAAAAAAATACATTCTCATACAAAAGAGATTAAAAATTTTATTAATTTTTTTTTTAAAAATTTGTCATGGGGGTTTTTTAGATGAGGAACCTATTTTGTTTATTTATTTCTTTTTAGTGCTACCGTCAGAGGGCGATACAATAGAATATTTACTTAGCGCTACAAAACATTTTTTTAGAGAAATTCATAAGATTAGTAAATCTTTCTTACTTTCCATTTTGGGTACCTTACGTTGACTTAATAATATCGATGCCATAACCCCTTCCACCCCCAGAAACGGTGAAACTGGAAAGCCAATGTACTGTACCAAATGCTCGTATGGAATATTTGGTACAAATGGAGGATCAAATAAAATGTTGTCATTATTCAAATTAATCATATCGAAATAATCTTTGGAATTAAAATTGATACTTGGTTTTTTATACGGTCTAACTTTGTTTGGATTCCACAAACTCTCTCTAATATGAACTATTTTTCTTATAGTTGACTTTATAATGACTTTAATGACCTTCTTCAAGTGGGGTCTTGCTGCTAACAGGTATTCATTAATTATAAGCGAATTTTTTCTTTCAAAAAAAAAAAAAAAAAAACCAAACATTCTATTGTAGCGCCCCCGGGCGGTTGCCTAAGAAAAAATTAAAAAAATAAAATAGATACGTCCAAAAAATCCCCCTGGCCTGTTTTTATAAAAGCTTAAAAAAGTTTCAATCTCATTTGTATGAGAATCTATTTTTTCCGACTTGCGAACTTACGAATTTTCCGGCAGCTCGATACTGACTTCAGACCAGTGATGACCAAACGCACACAACTTAAGCTGCTGCTTGCGTGTTGTGTAACGTTTTAAGCTTCTCTCTGAAAGAAATAGAACGTTAAAGCATTTTGAAAGCTTCCTGAAAGCTTTATGTACAAAAATATAACAAATAGACACGAATAGAAAAATTATGAAATCACAATCTAGTTTTTTTTATTATTTCTTTTATATATTATTATCACATTGGCATTTCCGCCGAAAAGTCCACCGTGACACGAAAATTAAAATGTAGTAAAAACTTATTATTTAATGATATTATCTTAGAGAAACATTTTTATTTTATTGATTTAAGCAATTTAAATATAAATTCATTTACCATGATGATCAAATCGTCTGCACTGTTTCACAAATGTAATTTTTCTTTTTAGTTAATGCTTTGTAAATGTTTCGTAAAGTTTTTGTTTTAGTAAAAATGGAAGGCATTGGCTAAAAATAATGAAAAATGGTTGAGACAAAGAGAGGCAGAATATATTAAATTTGTTTTTTAATAACTAAATCACATAATTACTTAATTACCTAATTA
The DNA here is from genome assembly GCA_914767935.1 of Coremacera marginata. Classification (NCBI taxonomy): domain Eukaryota; kingdom Metazoa; phylum Arthropoda; class Insecta; order Diptera; family Sciomyzidae; genus Coremacera; species Coremacera marginata. Next base: position 50,203,928 of record OU612043.1, on the reverse strand, counting down.
CTTTATTACACAAATGAATTACAATGGAAAAAATGTCATGTAACGCCATGCCACGTAACGTTTTATACTAAGCCCAATAAAAAAAAAAACGAGAAAAGGTTTTTGAATTTGATTACTTTGGAAATAAACTTATACTATTTCGAATCCTTCTAAAAATAGTTTTGTATAAAAACATTTGCCAATTTACAGAATTTACTAATTTTGTGATCCAAGTCAAAAACCACTTCTATGTTTTGTCACGTATCGTATCATTTTTGGTGGCTTCTATCTATGAGCCGAACTTTTGTGTATACACGCTAAAAAAAGGCCGAAAATTTAAAAGCTTGAAACGATCGGCAAAAGCTTGTAAGCTTGTAAGCTCGCAAGTATCCAATTATGTTATTGAATTTAAAGCAAGTATCCAAAAAATTCATTCAGCTTGGGTAGGAAAAGCTTACGCGTATTAGGACTTTTAAGGGTTCTGAATACTCCGTGGTTGGCATTTTTAAGGAAGTAGCTAATTTCGGAATTGATGTCAAAATTTAAAATTCAAGAGGACGGATTCAAGATAGATTGCCATTTAGACTTTTTGTATTTTTGCGAATTTCTGTAATTTTGAAATTTTGAATTCAAAAGTATCAGTATAGGGGTGGTGGGGTTAATGACATAATAGGTACTTGTCTCAACAGTACTGATGATTATACGGATTACGGTACGTACGTCTACAATAATAACATTGTGTGGATATGTCTGGGTGATGTTATTGGTTCCTTTCCATGTCTTATAGTGGAGGGAGTCAGTAGGGTTTCCGGTCATAGTCATTCACAACACTGACGACATTATTTTGACGGTGACTGAAGCAATCTGGAAGGTATTTAGGTAATGTCGCATAGGTGGGTTAGATTAGTATAGGATTTTCATTGTGGGGTTCATATCAGCTGATATGCTCTGACTTACAATAATCTCACATATACATTTTTAGGGGGTTATTATACGATAAGATTTGATGCAAGAATGAAGGCCATACAATAGGATAGTTTCTGACTCACGATAGTCTTTTACGCGTTAGGGTTTAGTGTGGTGATCTTTGGCTGTGATTATATGAGAAATGATATGTTGGTTGCATTAAGGAGCATTCTTTTAAGCTATCATTCATATCATATAATGATGCCACTGTCTCGTGGAGGAGATTTTTTAAAGCAAGAGTTTATACATCATTTTAAGTTTTTGTCTTTCAATGGTTTATTTCCAAAAAAACCCGAAAATCGTAGCTCTGATAATGCTTTCAGACAGGTTAATGCATTTTTCGAAATATTTTTCCCAGATTTAATAATAGTGTTTTCGAAATACATTTTTTACGGCAAGGCTTTAAAATCGTGTTTTCGAAATATTTTGTCCAAGGGTAGATAATCGCACTACTTTCGTAATATAATATTTGCGATAAATGGACGTTCTACATTATAATAATAGTACTATTTTTTCGTAATAGGATCTATGCGATGTATATATGCTCTATATTATAATAATCGTAATATTTTGATAATATGATCTATGCGATACATGTATGCTCTACATTTTTATAATCATACTATTTTCGTAATATGATCTATGCGATACACGTATGTTCTACATTATAATAATTATTGTATTTTTCTTTAATAAGATTAAGATTACTTTCTATTGAAAAGAACTGTTTTGGCTTATTTGAGCGGGGATATTTTGAGGTATTTAGAATTGAGTCTGTCAGTAAGAATTATTGGGCGTCAGGGACCTTTTATGTTAATATATCGATCAAGTTATGCAATGATATAAGTATACAGAAAAGGTTTTTGACTCTCATATGAAATGAGTAAAAATCTTTCCCACTTTTCAAAATTTTTATAGTGTAGCTTAGGGTCTATTATCAAAGTTCTGTGATTGAGATAATTAAAGTTTTCAATAAATTTTAAAAAACTTCAAGCTAACAAATTTATCAGTTATAAAAAAGCGACTGATTATTGAAAACAATCGTATTTAAACCTGATTTTCAGTGTTTTTAAAGAAGTATGTATATTTGACATGCTATAGCGTCTTCTTTCATACTTTTTCGACGTTTAAACAAAGTTGCGCTGTGAAACAGACATTCGGCGTCACAAAACACCCTGGTACTCAGGTATTGAAAAGAAAATATTTTGAAGGCAATTATCTTTTTTACGGAGCCCCCCAGAACCAAAAGCTATCTACGCCACATAATATTATCCATTGTACCGTACCTATCATACCATCTCATCATAAAATACCAATCTAATAAACCATCATTTTCCATTTAACTGGGCATCAAGTTTATTTAAGTTTATTTAAAGCATTAAAACATAATTTTCCTCATAGGCAGGTACATTCCGTACCCAGTTCACATGTAGTTTTGTTTCTTCTAAATTTTTTTCAGCGTATACACAAATACAAAAAACTTATATTTTGTCTAACAATTCCACGTACAAACGAACGTTCCTGAATTTTTCCTTCAAACGCTCATTTTTAATGAACGATAACAAACGAACGTTTGTTGCTTTTAGTTGTTGTGAGGAAAATTCGTTTGAAAAAATACAAAGCTGACAAATTTATCAGTGATAAATATAACGACGCCAGCAGAGCGTTCTTCATTCGTTCGTAAAAATATTCAATCACAAATTTATGTAAAGAGAACGATAATTGAGAACAATCATATTTCAATCGTTTTTCGCACACTGCTTGTAATGTAAAAATTCATTCTTTGTTCACTCATTAAAGTCGTACGATCGTCACGTGCGCCACCACGGAAATGCCCATATAAAAACAAATTGCAAACTATAAAAACAATGATAGCTGGACATGAATAAAAAACGCTGCGTTTCTTAAGTATCAAATATAAACAAATATAACAGAACTACGCATCGCTTCCTTATTTTTTTTTTTCAGTGTACAAACACAACGTAGTTATTTTGAAATCCAGCGAACAAAGCGACGTAACCGTATTTGCTTCGAGTCTGATTGCAGACTGAAAGTTTTTTTGCGGCGGAAAAATTTATATACGTATACATTTTTGAAAAAGCTCTTAGCTCGCGAGCTTATTATGTTCGTAGCTGCTTCAGCTGCTTCATATACTCTTTGTTCATTTGTTTTCTTCCGAACAAATTGACCCGGCCTAAGAAACATATATACATATATAGATGAGCGTAGCGAGGGTAGGGCAGTTGGCCCCCTAATACGTATATGCATATAAATGTTTATATTATGCATACGTATATGAACATACATAAATATATATGCATATACATGGGCGTAGTGAGGGTTGAGCAGAGAAGGGCAGTTTTCCGTCACTGGTATGTGTATGTATAATATATGTATAATATATTTAGATATATAAACATATATACATATACATGGGCGTAGTAAGGGTAGGGCAGAGGAGGGAAATTTCCCCCGTGATATGTATATGTATAAACATGTATTTATTATACATAACTACATATATACATATACATGGGCGTAGCGAAGGTAGGGTAGGGGATGGCAGTTGCCCCCCTTATATGTACATATATGTATATTTATATGCATGTATATATTATACACAAAGGATCCGCCATCTAACTTTTTTTTTCAACTAGTGCTTATTTCGTGAATGGTAACACTTAGCACATGTCTGATTTGACAGATAATTAGTTTTATCCTTTCGCTGAACGAATATGGTTGTGTATACGCTTGAACAACGCTGGGAAATATTGCGACATTACTTTGAAAATCATGGTAATGTTGCAGAATGTGTGCGAAAATTGCGTACAGATTTTGGAAGAACAGAAGCACCGTCAGCTCCGTATGTTCGTTATCTTGTGAAAAAAGTGAAGAAAACTGGCATCCTCATCGATAAACCAAAGCGTGAAAAGCCAAAAACAGTGCGTACACCCGAGAATATTGCTGCTGTGGCAGAAAGTGTGCGTGAAGCGGCATCAACATCAATTCACCGTCGTTCTCAACAATTGAACATTTCGGAGACATCATTGAGACGAATTTTGCATAAAGACCTTGGTATGACGCCATACAAAGTCCAATTGGTTCAGGAGTTGAAGCCAACTGACCATCCAATGCGTTTTCGCTTCGCTGAGTGGGCCTGCGATCGACTTACAGAAGATGCCGATTTTGCCAAAAAAATCATCTTTTCAGATGAAGCTCATTTTGATCTTGGCGGGTATGTAAACAAGCAAAATTGTCGCATTTGGGGCACAGAAAACCCGCACGCATACATTGAAAAGCCGATGCACTCAAAACGAGTCACTGTTTGGTGCGGATTTTGGTCCAGAGGCATAATTGGGTATTTTTTCTTCGAAAATGAGCAAGGAGTGACCGTTACAGTCAATGGCCATCGTTATCGGGCCATGTTGAAGGAATTTTTGTTTACAAAAATTGAAGAGGAGGATATTGGCAACATTTGGTTTCAACAGGACGGCGCTACGTGCCACACATCCGAAGCTACACTCGATGTCTTGCGCCCTGTTTTTGAAGATAGCATTATCAGCCGCAGAGCTGATGTCGTTGTCGGGCTGCGATTTGACACCGTTGGACTATTATTTGTGGGGTGCCCTTAAAGATAAGTGTTACGCCGACAAGCCAGAGACAATTGACGCTTTAAAGGACAATATTCGTGAAGCCATTGGTGAAATACAGCTGCACACAATCGATAATGTGCTTAAAAATTGGACCGATCGTTTAGGCTACTGCATGGCCAGCCGAGGCAGCCATTTGAATGAAATTATTTTCCATTATTAACTGGAAGGATTGTACATTCAAATAAAAAAAGAAATTTGAGAAAATATTCAGTAGTTTTTTTTTTTGCATTTTCAAAAAAAAAAAGTTATTTGGCGGACCCTTTATATTTACATATAGATGGAGCTAAAGAAGTTTTACTTCAGTCGTGTGGTCTAAAGCAGCACACTCTTATTTTTTTTGTTTGTGCTTTCTTGAGCACCATAGGGCGCTGTAGTACAAATCTCTTAAGAAATGGTAAAATACTCCCAAATCGCTCATCTGATTAGGATGAAAATTTTGTGTATATGGATTCTCGAAATGGATTTCAAGACAATTTTATGTTACATGTTTGCAGACGGCTCTAATACATGTCTTGCTAAGTGTCCGCACTCGTTTCCAGTTGTTGCTCTTTTTGTACGATTTTTCTCGTTCGTGTTCTCTCCTAAAAATTTCCTACATTTTGTATTATTACTGAATTAATAGCGACATGTCCAGTAAAACATCAGCATTGTTACTCCGTTGTCGTGAACGATGTCTTCAAAGACAATGTCTTCGAAGACTATTTTCTCCACTGGGAATTGTGTAACACTTACTTTTTTTAAAACTATAACAGCTGTCCCTATTTTTTTGCAACGCCTACTCCAACCCTTCGGGAGAAATGAGAGCAAACATAAGCAAGTGGACAAGAATTTTTTTGCGAATAACGGTAATCTATTGCTTTTTAGATCACATTCTTTGGAGGCATTATACTTTCCTTATTTCAGTTTTTGCTTAGTTATGAACATTTTTTTCATATGGAGGTGGGTGTTCATATTTTATTGCACATCACTGTATTTATTCAGTTGACAAATGTAATAAGGAAATTTTTTGATTTTCAGTTAATTTAACTAAATAAACGAAAATCTTTTCAAAAATACTATAAAAAAATGCTGGAAAATTAATTTTCAGTTAAAAAATTTAATAAGAAAACTTTTTGACTTTCATTCGATTTATATAAATATATGATAATATTGAAGTATTGAAAATCTTTTGGAACACATCTGCATGCCAATTAATTTTCAGTAGGCAGATTTAAGTTAATAAAAAAAAAATCACTTGAAAATCACTGAGAATACACTTGCAAAAAGAATTTTCAGCTTAACCGTTGTGTCGATCGTAGAGCCCACGGGTACATTTGCAACTTTAATTTTCCTGTATCTTCCAAACGGTTAGTCCGATTGACCTGAAATTTCATGATATCCTCAACCATACACTTTTGCATCATGTGGAAAAGTTTCATCAAGATTGGAGCAGCAGTTCAGTCGATACAGCCCAAATTCAAGTTAGTGGAATGGCGTCGACTGCTGATGTACCCGGGTACTTGTATGAAAATTCATACAAATATATAGAAATAAATGGCAAAGTTCACTTTATATTGCTATATCTTCCAAGCGGCTGGTCCAATCTTGATGAAACTTCGTATCATAGCTTGGAAATATGTAATTGATATTGGTGTGAAATTTCAGGTCAATTGGACCAACCGTTTGGAAAATATAACCCAGTTACTAGAAAATGACCTAGCGTCAACAGCTGATGTTCTATGAAAATTCATACAAATATATAGAAATAAATGGAAATATTTAGTTTATTTTATGGAAATTTGTTTATTTATTTATAGAAAATCATTATAATGAAAGTAAAAAATATATTTTATGAATTTTAGCAGCATCTGAGGCATTGTGGATGATCCTTCGAGTGCTCTGCGCACACAGGCTTATTACAAATTGCACCATCCATTTTATTTTCACTTTTTATATATTTGCCGCACAAAATAAATTTTTAGGTCTTTACACTTCAAAAATCGCACATAAACTGACTTATGCATACAAAACTACTCAAAACGAAACCTGCGCAAAAAATCATGTTTCTGCCTGCAAAACTGGTTGTGCAAGGCTAGGTAGGCAAGATATTCCCAAATACCCTTTTGTTCCTGTTAGTAGACGTGTTTTCCTACACATTCCAAAAAAAAAATGTTTACATTGAACAAATATTTTATGAGTTATGAGTTATTCTGCGCAGATACTAAAAATAGCACTATGAGCAAGAGGGGTTGATTTTCAGTTCAAATATAACGGAATTTTGCGAATGAAAATTCAATGTTAATTATTTTTCTTGGTAAAAAGGGATCAAATTACAAGGATTAAAAAAGAATTTGGAAATTGTTAAATTTTTATGGATTTTGGCAATTCCCATTTTTGGTAAAAATGGATTATTTAGGTACCAAATTTTTTTTTTCCCAAATTATGATAAAAGTTTTGTTAACTAGACAATATTTCCAATAAATAAAAAAAAAAAAACCAGAAAATTACAAGAATCCAGGTAGTAGTTAATATTTGTATATCAAAAGCAACTATCTGCCATACAAAACGTATGAAGTACCCGGGTACATCTACTGTCGATGTGGATAAAACCCAACAGCTGTTGACACAACGGTTAAAAATTGAATAAGGAAACTTTTAGATTTTCAGCCTAAATAAATTTTGTAGCTCAAAATTTCAAATAAAAACAATAAAAAAATTTAAGTTTTTTTTTTCAAGAAAATATCAAATCAGATGACAGCACTTGGTATAACTAACACATAAGTAACCTGCAAATATATTTTATGAACTAAAATCTTTTTTAAAAATACTTAAATAAGGCTTGAAAATGGATTTTTAGTTAAAATTTAATAGGGAAAGTTTTTGATTTTCAGTTGATTTAAATAAATAAATGAAAATTATTGAAAAAATAAATTTTTTTTAAAACCTCAGCTTGAAAACTTAAAAATCACTGAAAATACACTTGATTTTTAGTTTACAAATTTAAGTAGAAAACTTTTTAATTTTCAGCTTAAATTGTTTTCTTTGCCCAAAATTTAAAAAAAAAAAAAAAAAAAATTTCAAAAATGTAAAAAAATTTTTAACATTTTAAATCAGAATGGCAATACTTGCTACAACTGACATACAAGCAACCTGCAAATATAAAAAAACTAACGTTGTTCTAGCAAACTTTTAGCACCTTTCGACGTGCTCTTTGAGCTTCATAGGGAAAAACAACAATAACAAAATCATTGTGAGGTCATTGCTTATATGTGCATGTGTGTATGCGTGCGCTGTTGCTGTGTGCCTAGCGATACGCGTCTGCCTCCGCGTGTGCCATCAATTCGGTGGAGAAAAAAAATAAAAAAAAACTTGACTCTAACTTATGTACTTGATAGAATTAATATTGATATAGCAGCAACAACAACAACAACAATTGGCAATCTGCTTTTTGCTGTGTGTTCTGGCTTGCGTGTGTTTGTTTTTCTTTTAAGTTTTTTTTTTCATTCAAGATATAGGAAGAACCTTGCTAGTTCTGTTCATGACTATGGAATGGAATTTAATTATTTATATATTGTTCTTGTTGATGTTTTTTTTGTTTTTTTTACTGCTCTCTGTTTTATTGTCTTTGCACACAAGTATCGCGCGCTCGTGTGAGAGCGTTAGTGTGAGGAAAAATATAAATAAAAAAAGAGAACTAACACGCACATGTTTTTTTTTTGTTGTACTTCATATAATATTTTATGTAGTTAGTTCATTTTAATAAAAATGTTCATGTTTTTTTTTTTTAAATGTTTGTTAAATTTAATTATATCCAGTCTAAAAATTATTCAAGTGTGCATTTCTATCATTGACTCTGGCTCTCATGAGCAACGACCTCCTCATTCACTCTACTGGGTAAACACTCACTCCCACTTATGTGCCCTTCTGTCTGTCGCTTTGTCTCTTTTGTAGCAAAAATCGTATTTGACCAAGCTTTAAGCTTTTCGCTTTGAATTCATCTCTATGCGACCTTTTATAGTTTTTCTTGTTGTTGTTGTTTTAATAGGTTGCTATTACAGTGGTGGGCGTTTTTACAGCACTGCCAAATGCATGTTTTTGCATTTATTAAAGTTTTTGTTTTATTTTGTGTTTTTTTTTTCTGATTTGTAAACAATAACAGTTGTCTTTTTAGCATGATATTTTTAATATTGTATTTTTTTTTTGCAACCCATCGTTCTCGTGTTAAATTTTGTTTATCAGTTTTTTTGATAACATATTGCTTTGTTTTAATTAAGAAAAAAAAAAATTGCTTCTGTTGATTTTCTTTCCGGTGGCATTGAACATTATTTCTGTGCGTTTTTTTTTTATGATTTTATTTTTTGTGTACATACTTTTTTTTCTGCTTCAATTGAAGGCTTTGATGTGCTAAAATAGGGCACGTTTTGCGATTTGTTGTGAAATTCAATGCTTTTGTTTAGGTTTAGCGCATTTTTAATTCAAATTGAGTTTTGAAGAAAAATTAAAAAAAAAATAATGTTATTGATTTTGAATTTCCCTCTAGGAAATGGAAACATTTCCAGATATTAACAGGAATGTTAATACATTCCATGGAATGTAGGAAGCATTCCCTTCCGTTAGACACTACATTTCTTTTTTTACACACTATGTCATTATACGGAAACATTCCTCTCCACTGTATTAAAAATGAATGTGGAAACATCTCTTTCCGATGGATTTGTCACTGTCTCAAAACAAGCAAAACTTTCCACTTGCATTCTTAAAGAAGCTGTTTGGAAACAATGATTTCCACATGCATTCTTAAGGAAGTGGATTAGAAACAACATCAATTGAAAACTCCCATAAGCTTCCAAAAGATACGATGAGGAATGTTTCTCCTTCACTTTCAAATGGAAGCCTTCCAATTTTCCCTTGAGGGTTCAGTTGAGAGATTTTGCAGGGCAAATATATTACATTAGTTAAATTTTTCAAATTTTCAGGTTTAACCTTCGTAAACCCGTCGTAGTCTCACAGACACCGAAAATCCAAAGTTCGTTCGTACAAACGTAAAACTCGAAGCTAAATTCGAGCCAAATCTTTAAAAAAAAAAGTATTTCATTTAAAATTTTTTTCTTATGTTAGGCTAAAATGGAATAAGCTCAAGAAAGTTACAGTCAGCAACTTCATCATAGGAAATCAGTTTAAAAGTGAGGCCTGTTAGACCCCACGTCAGTTATATTGTTCAATTTCGAGCACGTCAGCTGCAGAGGGTTAAATCATTTTAATATTTATTAAATTGATTAAAATGTTTAAAAATTGCAGCAACTTTTGTTGATTTCGATTAAATTTTAAAATGCAGTCAATTTAAATTAATAAATTAAAATCTTTGGAAAATCACTGAAAATAAGCTTAAAAATCTATTTTCGGTAGACAAATTTAATAAAGAATCTATGATTTTCAATCAATTTAAATTATTAATAAACGAAAATGTATTTGAAAATCACTAAAAAATAAGCTTAAAATCGATTTTCGGGGAACAAATTTAATTGGGAAACTTTTTGATTTTCTGTCATTAAAGTTTAAGTTTAAATATCGATTTGCAGTTCTTAGATTTAACAAGCCAATATTGCTGTTTCATTTTATTTTCAATCAAAATCGATTTTCAGATTCAAAACATTTACTGTGTTAAATAAAATTACCTGAAATTTTAAATAAGTTAAAATTACCTGAAAATCACTTAGATAGCACCCGATAATGTGCAGTTTTTACAAAAACTTTTCGGCCGCTTTTTATATATGGAATGAATCTATCGTAAATTTCTTTAAATTTTTAATTCTATGCTTACACTGCGTGATTTTCGTATGAATATTGTTTTTTTTTTTTATGGAGTAACATTCCAAAAAGTTCTGAAATCGTTTGACCTTTGTGAAATCTGTCTGCATAAAATCAAATTTAAAATAATTTTTTTTGTGAAAATCATAGTATACTTAAACTAAAAATTTATATTCACATTTATTTTCAGTAAAAATTATTTAAAAATCAATTTTACAGATATATATGTTGGTGGAAATTACTTTGTTCGTAAATTACCCATATTTATTTTCATTGAAAATTAGTTATTGCTTTTCAACATTAAAGTATCTTTTCAGTGAATACATAATTTTTCAACTTACTTTTGTTGTAAACAGCTTATAATAATTTTTAAACTTATTTTTAGTCTACATTTTTTTTATATTTCAATTTTTCATTCTAATTTTCTGTGAAAATTGCTTAAAATTTAATTTTCAATTTCATTTGATTTGAGTGAGTATGAGTTTGAAAGTGTTTTTAGTGAAAATCAATTAATGCTTTATATTTTTGAAGTATCTTTTCAGTGAATGTACATTAAATATATATTTTTCCAATTTACTTTTGTACAAAACTGATAAAAATTTTTTTTTTTACATATTTTTTTATTTCAAATTTTCATTCTTATTTTCTGTGATAATGACTCAAAATTCTATTTTTTTAGTTCATTTCTAGCTAGTGAGTATAAGTTTTTTAAACTTTTTAAATTTTTATGGTGGGGAGGGGGACGGGAGGCGGTAAGGTGAATTCGTTGAAAAAAAGAAAAGTATTAATATATGTAACTACAACATAATAAGTAAAATTTAAAGAATATTCTGTAAAATTTTTATTAGTTTCTTGAAGAAATGAGTCATTGACAGCGAATCTCCGCAGACGTCTTAAAAAAAAAGTTTCATTGCGGTACTCCTTATGACACATGATTGGATTATCTGAAATCCAAAAACCAAAATAATTTTATAATTTTGATAATAATAATTATTAGTGAGATAAACGGGTTTAGAAATTTTCTACAGCGCAAAACCGGGCGGGAGAGGCGGAGACGTACAACTTTATATCACCGTTAGTTTTACACCAATTGACTTAGAATTTTTACACAGTAACCTTGTATGTACAGTAATATAAAAAAATAAAAAAACAAATGGAAAAAATAACACCTGACCCCCTTACCCCTCCTACCCTAACCCTACCCTCCCCCTGCCCACCCTAAAAACCACTAAAAAAAATCTATTTGGAAACATTTTATCTATCTATTTGGAAAATAAAAAAAATCAACAAAAAAATATTGTTGGACGTATATTGATAAAAATTTATCAAATCAACCTAGGTTTTTGTCAATTTGATAAAAATTATTCATATTGACAAAAACCTAGGTTGATTTGCAAAGTTTTTTGTTGATTTTTTATTTGCACTGCAGCAAAACTATTTACAAATATATTTTAAGCGAGAAAATCATCTGAAAAATGTTGTCATTATTTTAATTTTGTGAAAATTACCTTTGTTACAATTTTACGAGCTACTTTCCAAGTTATTTCACGTTTATTTCATGTGAAAGTCAATTTTCTTGAAATTTTTCGAGCTGATTCATAGTGAAAATCACAATTTTCTCTCAAATTTTATGTATATTTTCAGTAAATATTGCTAAAATTTTAAGTTCATTTTCAGTTTCTAAGTAACTGTTTTTAATAATAATGTTTGTGAAAACCACTTATTTCTTCAAAATATTACAAGAATTAATTTTTTAACTTTTTTAATTTAACACTTAATTTAACTTTTTTAATTTGTTAATTTCATAATTATTATTTGTTTTGTTGTTGTTTTTTAGTTAATATAAACAAATTTTAAAGCTATTTCAAAATAAATTTTTAAGTATGTTTTGCGAATATCGCTTAAGAACAATTTTTCATAAACTATATTGTTGTGAAAATAACTTTTCTTTCAATACAACGAGTTTAATTTTGGCAAAAATCAGCGAATGTTTCTCGAAATCAAAAAAAAAAAAAAAAAAATTTAAAAAAAAATTAAAAAAAATGAAAAAAAATGAAAAAAAATACAAAAAAAAATAAAAAAAAATAAAAAAAAAAATAACAAATAAAACAAATAAAGAAAAAAAAAATAAAAAAAATAAAAAAAAATAAAAAAAAAGCTGATAAAACGTCTTGGATCGTTACATTGTTACATTTGGTTGGGACTCATGTTTTGTTAAATAAAAAGGCAAATGGAAAAAATAACACCTTAATTTTTCTTTAAATTTTTCGAGCTTATTCAAAGTGAAAATCACAATTTTCTCTTAAATTTTATAGGCGGGGAGCCATCAGTGCTAAAAGTGCAGTTACACGGATTTCAAAATTGTTTGTATTAAAAGATAGTAAATAGCAATACGAATAAAATAAGCCCGGTATGACGGGTCTATCCTAGCACCAGTATTTTTTAAGATTTTTTTTTTTATTAGCAAACAGTGTTAGTATTATTAACAAACAGCATAAATAATAATTTTTTTATTATTATAATATATCTAATTAGAAAAAGAAAATTAAAAACAACAACAAAAAAAAAAGTTTAAAAATGGGGTTTTGTTAAATCCTGTCACGTCCTCGTGGTAGACCCTGGAAACTACACTGGATTTTGTAGGCTATTGACTGGAATATTTTTATCCATATAAATACAATACCTTCCAAACAGTAGTGTTTTAATTTTTTGTGTTATATGGGATATAGGCGTGGTTGAAGGCGAATTAGCAAATATTTTCGTTAGTCAGCCGATTTCAATTTATATACCAAATTTCATTGGCATAAGAATACCAAATTTCATTGGTATAAGACGACTTCTTCTTATTGCTATGCAAATTTCATAATAAAAATATGGGAGGTGGGCGTGGCAATTGTTTTTTAATCCACACATGCATTTCACATTTTGAGTGAGTTATTTTAATATATGTAACTTCAATATGGGAGGTAGGCGTGGTTGTGGGCGGATTTACAAATATTTTCGTCTGTGATTTTATATAGCCGATTTTAACTTTATACCAAATTTTATTGGCATACGACGACTCCTTCTTAATGCTATGCAAGTAAGTCGTGTTAGAAGTATGAGAGGTGGGCGTGGCAAAATAATTTTTGTTAATCTAAACGTATATCACACATACATAACAGATTTTAGAGTGAGTTATTTTGATCTAAATTCAATGTGTTTAATTTTTTGGTGTTATATAAGAGGTAGGCGTGGTTCAGTCCCGTAGACAAGGGGGGATTTTAGGTGTTCAAACCCTCCCCCCTTAGGGTCCAGAAAGTATAAAAAAATAATGAGACTATTAAATCCAAAATGTGATTTTTTTTCTAGATAAACTGTGATAATGATGTTAATTTTCTTGAAAACTTCACTAAATTATTGAAACATTTTTTTTGGCCAAGTGAAAGATTAATTTCGCCTATAAGAGTCATAATCATTATATTGGAATTCATCTCCAAGGAGTTTGTGTATTAAAAATCAGTTCAATGCTCAAAAAGTCTCTGATATCCAGTAAAATATATATATGAAAGTTATACCTAGAACGAATATAATTTTGTAAATTGAAGAAAATTAGCTTGACATTTTTTATGCCATATCTACGCAGCAAACCATAGTTGACGACTATGTCGAAATTCCGACTAATTCGTAACTATTTCGAGCTGTCTTAAAGAAATCATTACAATTTAGTTACGCAAACCTTAACAGTTTCACTTTTTATACGAATTTATATAAATTTTCGTTATGCGACTGTTTGTACGACATATTTAAATGCTTACAGAGAAAAATTTCCTTTCTTTCGAACTGTCTGAATGAAATCGTAACATTTTCGTTAGCACTCGTTACGAAATCGTTATGATATTTCGTTACGAATTTGTGTCAACCCCTTCATACGATATTGCAACGAAAGCGGATTTCGACATCGGAAAGATTTCGAAATATTCTTAACGAAATCGTAACAAACATTTCGCAATCTTTTCGATTTCGGAATCCGATTTAGTTATGAAATCGTTAAGATTATCGTATGAAGCGGTTGACACGACTTCGTAACGAAATGTTGTAACGATTTCGTAACGAGTCTTAGTGAAAATGTTACCAAAAAGTTACGATTTTGTTCAGACAGTTCGAAAGAAAGGAAAGTTTACTCTGTTTGCATTTCAATATGTTTTACAAACAGTCGCATAACGAAACTCTTTATAAATTCGTATAAAAAGTTTAACTGTTCCGATATTTGCGTAACGAAATTGTAACGATTTTTTTAAGACAGCTAGAAATAGTTATGAATTCGTCGGAATTTCGACAAAGTCGTCAACTATGGTTTGTTGGGTAAGCTTATTAGACCCAAAACTTGTGAAAAAGCATTCATTTGAGTGGTTTTTTTTCAATTTTAAAAGTATTCCCGTAAAGGGTATTAGGTATACCCCTATAGGGTATTCCCCGTAAAGCGAATGACTAAGAAGTTTGACTTTTTTATTTTGTTGTTTTCTTGGTGTATAAGACATCTTAAATTTCCAACTTGGCACAAAAATTTAGCCCTGTGCAAAGCCTTTTCCAAATAACAGGTTTCGGAAAATCACCTTAAATCTAAATATGCTTCTTTTCGAAAAAGAATTCTCGATAGAAAAATTTTTTGTAAAATATTTTATACAGTCCAATTCTATAGTGATTTGATGATTTTTTAATCATGTTACCAAACTATCATAAAAAAATTTATCAATTACAGTTTTTTAAGCTTCAGCATTTTTAAAATTATTTTTATTATATTAAAAAATTAAAAAACAATGTTTTTAATATGCAAATAATTTAAATATAAACCCACGGCCGATTAAATTCTTAAATATTCAAAAAAAGTTACTGTTTCATTCTTTTTATAAAAATTTAACCAGCTGAGTAATTATTTTAACATTAACATGAACTTATTTTCATGAGATATCTTAAATAATAAATGGGGTATAAGATACTGGTGCTGTGCAAAAACCAGTTTTCGAATGACGGTTTTCGAAAAGTAGTCTGAAATTTAAATATGACTTTATCGGAGTCGATTCCTCTGCTTAAAAATTTTTATTTAAAAGAAAATATTTATATATAGTAATTGTTATTGAAATTGAATCATGAGAAAATGGAACTGTTATATTTTTAAAGATCTTTTTTTTTAAAGATATTTTCTTTTGAATTTATTTAAATTGTCGAAATCATTTCCGAGAACAGTAGTATTTGCATTTTCATAGCTGATTTTAATTTTGATTTTAACAAACTGCAAGAAATCTAACCTATTTTTACCGTTCACATTAATATTGTTGAATTAGTAAAATTTTGTCACAGACATTTTTACCTTTTGTGCTAATTTTCGGATAATACTTTTTAAAAGAAACTAAAAATTCTCAATTTGGACCATTTTTCAACAAACCATAGGCAAAAATCAAAAAACTTAGTACTCAAAATTGATTTGTAAAAAAAAAAATAGTCTTAAAAGAAAACGGATTTGATTAAAAATTTGCATATCCTTTTTTTCTGTTAATACTGGTATCTACTTATAGATTTTTTATCAAAACCCCCCCTAAGGTAAATCCTGGCTACGGGCCTGGCGTGGTTATTGATCAATTACACCCATTTTCGTTCGTTTTAATACTTTGTTTTTCGTGAAAAATACTTAAAATCAATTTTAATTCAACTCTCAATTTGTCAATTTCATAATTATCATTTGTTTTGTTGTTGTTTTTTAGTTAATAAAAACAAATTTTAAAGCTATTTAAAAAAAAAAAAATTTCCTTAAATCACTGAAAATTAATTTGACAATTTATTGCCCGTGAAAATCATTTCAAAATAAATTTTTAAGTTTATTTTGTGAATATCGCTTAAAAACAATTTTTTCATACACTATATTGTTGTCAAAATAACTTTTCTTTCAATACTACAAGTTTAATTTTGGTGAAAATCAGCGAAATGTTGCTCGAAATCAAAAAAAAAAAAAAGTAAAAAACAGGTGATAAAACGTCGTGGATCTTTGTTACATTTGTTTGGGACTCATGTTTTGTTAAAGAGAATAATTTTTTTGCTTGTGTCAAATATTGTTGCTCATTTCTATTGTAAACCCAATCCTACGTTTCGAAATACAGAATGTGGCTTTTACTTTCTTACGATAAAAACTTGAGGAAAACTGTCCACAATCTGTTACGATATTTTGACCGACTCTCCTAACTACCCACAAAAAACTGGCCGATCACAATTACTAAGAATCCAGTGCTGCACTCAAATATCAGTTTAATTTCAGCGCATTCTTATATTTTATACTCTAATTTTAATTTTAGCCCAAAACATATGCAAACAATATGTTTGTTAATCAAACGAAATAATTTTCCACTAACTGAAAAATGAACATTTACAATTGTAAAAATAAAAATAAGCTGCTGCTCATCTACAACAACAAACATTACAACACTGCTCTTTTGCTTCCCTTTTGCATATACATGATATCATCGGATACAACTCTACTTTGTGAAAATCATTATAAAACAGAAAAAGAAAAATTTCAATAAACTTATTTGTGAAATTAATCAATCAAATAACGAAGTGTTTACATAAAAAAAAAAATATCTCATAAAAAATTTCCGATCAGTATTAAAATAATAGTTATATATTCAAACTTATTTAATCCATATTATATGAATTATCGAATTAATTGTATTGACTAAAATTGTCATAGGATAATACAAAAAAAATTTTTTTTTTAACGGTGTATGTTAGTATTTTGTTCTGTTAATTCGTGTGTGAAAGAACTAAACAAAGAAAAAAAAACGCCGCCACTCAAAATAGTTCTAATAAAATAACAAAAAACCAAGCGTAAAAAAATTAAAAAGCAAGAAACGTGTTTGAAAAAAAAAAAATAAGAAAATCTTTGGCAAGGATTTGCCAAAATATTGCTAATTAAAATCATAGCCAGTTAAAAGTAGCAGCAATAGCAGCATCAACGTTTTTAACATAACCGTTAACTCGCAACAGCTGCTATTTTTTCTTTCTTATTTCTACCTAAATAGTAACTTTATTTTTTTTTTTTTTTTTGGATTACAAGTTTCAATAAACTCCCTTCAAAGTGGATACCATATCGTTGCCTCTGGGAGGACTTTCTCATATGAGGATGGCTCTAGCCAGGTAAGCAAAACAAAGAAAAAAGCAGTTTGTTATTTAATGCTGGCAATGCTGTTTGTATTTTGCATTGCATTGTGATTTGTGGTTACTTTTTATATGTATGCTTGCATCTCTCTCAGTTTGAGCAAAACTATGGTGGCATGCTTCTTTTTTTAGTCACTCACAACTTACTCGAACTAATTCGACGTTAATTGTTTTAATTTTTTAAAAGAAATTTCATAATTTCGCTGTGAGCCACTGTATTCATGCCTAATTTTCTCTCGCTCTCTCTCTCTATCTCTCTATTTAAACTGGCAAAAATGCAATTTTAAATTAATAACGTTGGCGTAATAATATGCGACAGAGAGGAGCCGAAACTAAGAAATCTGAGTAAATAGAGTAAGTAGACGAAGGTGAATTTGTTGAAATTTTTATTATATCTCTTATATCTTCTTATATATTAATACGCTAACACAAATCTTTAACTCCCTTTTTCTCAATTTATAGGCATTTATATCATTTGAAAGCTCTCGTTCATATCAAGTGCACAAAATAGTTTTTATTCAAATGTTTCGTCATTAAGATAGGAAAAAAATTAAAAATTAAAAACATCTTTTTCCCATATAAAAGAAGCAATAGCAAAATATGTTGCAAAGCTATACAGCTCTATTGAACAGCTTTGCTGTGGGAGAGTAAATAACGAGAGTCAAATGCGAGAGTAAAAAAAGGCATATGCTTTAACAGAGTGTGTTTGTTGTTAACTTTTCTTTCCCATCTGCTCAGACACACTCGATTCGCGTTGCTGAGACAAAACAAAATAGAGAGTGTCACAATCATGGCAGAATTATAAGGTAGGGTCGACTCGGAGAGGAATGGAGTAGAAAGCAGAATAAAGCGAGATTGGTGTCAAAATCAGCTGATCATCGCGAATTTCTTTATGCTCACGTTTCGCATTTTATAGTTTTTATTACACTTTTTTCATAATATTTTCACTCAAATTTGCACGAATTTAACACCCGCGATCGCACTGTTTGCAACTTGGAAACATAAAATATTTTCTTCATTTGCAATTTCTACGAAATTCGTCGTTTTGACATATATGTTGCTTCTCATTATACACTCTTTGTTGACGCGTGAGAGCACTCAGCGAAGTGGCCCTACCTTATCATTCTATCATGGTCGCAATGAAAGTGAATTTTTTGATTGTAAAGTAAACATGTTAACTTGTAAACTATATAATTTTTATTTAAATGTTTTGTCTTTAAGATAGGTAAAATTATAAATTAAAAACAACTTTTTCCCCATATAAAAGAAGCAAAAACAAAATATTTTATAAAGCCATACAGCTGTGTTGAGCATTGTGGCTGTGAGAGAGTAGAATGCAAGAGTAACAAAAAAAAAAAAACAAATGCTTCAACAAAGCTATGTGCATGGCAGACTTATAAGGTAGCGTCGACTCGGAGAGGAATGGAGTAGAAAGCAGAATAAAGCTATAATAAAGATTGGTGTCAAAATCAGCTGTTCATCGCGAATTTCTTTATGCTCACGTTTCGCAGTTGTTTTTAGGTTAAAACTGTTACAGGTTTTTTTTTGCAATTTTAAGACTTCTTTCACATTTTATAGTTTTTATTACACTTTTTTTATAATATTTTCACTCAAATTAGCACAAATTTAACACCCGCGACCAACTTGGAAACATAAAATTTTTTTTTCATTTGCAATTTCCACGAAATTCGTCTTTTTGACATATATGTTCCTTCTCATTATCCACTCTTCGATGACGCGTGAGAGCACTCAGCGAAGCGGCCCTACCTTATCATTGTATCATGGCTATGTGGTTGTTTTTGCTTTTTCTTTCCTAATTTCTCGGAAACACTCGATCAGCGTTGTTGAGACAAAACCATGGCAGAATTATAAGGTAGGCTCAAGTTGGAGTAAAAAGGAAGCGGAATGTCAAAATTGGCTGGTCGAATTTCAGTTTTCTTATTGTTGTTGTTGCCTTTATTATTTGACTTTAAGCGTTCTCACAGCTTTGTTGTTGCAAAACTTGTTTGAGTAGACATTTAAATGTGAGCTTACCTTATAATTGTATCATGAGACAAAACATAATAAGGGTGTCTCAATAAATGTGCGTTTTTATTTTTTGGATTTTCAAGTAGATATGTTCCGATTCAGAACATTTTTTGAAAAAGGCCACAAAATTGAAATCGTGCACTCTTATTGGGACACTATATTTTTGTTCATACAAACAGTTGCCAACGGTTGAGCTTGCCTGCATATTTTGTTGCCGTTTTTCTGTCACTTTCTTCGAAATTATTTTTCGTTTTTGCTTCTTTTTTCATAATATAGATATTCTATTGCGCTCGAGAGTAGAATGGCAGAGTGACTCACACACTACAACAAATCTGTGTGGCATTGTTGTTATTGTTGCTTTTTGAAGTGAAAACTTCTTTAGGTGCGTTGAGCACTTTTTGGTAGGTGTAAAAGTTATGAATTCCCGTCAGCACTGTTAACGTTAGCAACTTCACCACTGTTAATATCATCACTGTTAACGTTAGCATTGTTAAGTCTTGCACTGTTAATGTCTGCATTTCTGATTTACCTATCTACCAGGCAAGAAGAAAACATAGCAACGGTTCTGTCTTTTTTGTTTCTACCCGGGAAACATATACCCGGCTTATCCCTTAAAAGAGGGCGTCGCTTTAGTGAGGCCATGCTTTTATAGCAAGTTCGTACTGAGTTTCATTGATGTGTGATTTATTTCGAAAGCTATACCAAAAATTTGGGGTACTAAAAGGTACCACGCCCCTCGTCCAACGCCCATAAAATGTGCCATAAAAAAAGTTGTTCAGTCCGGTTCTTCAAAATAATCCATGGCTAATGTTATGATGATCCCCAAAATATTTCGACTAAAAATATTGGCTGGTATGGTAGTTAAAAAACAAACGGTCAGAAATTATAGTAATGAAAAAGTTCTTTAGCATCAAAATATCTTCAATTTTTGCCATTAGACCAAAGATAATGCGGATTTGTATGGATTGTTGTAACTTTTTTCATATTATTTTCACTAAAATTACCCGAAACATTTTCATAAAATTTAATTTTATACCCGAAATAGAAATGCAGAACCGGGTTCTGGCAGTTTTTACTCTCTGAGGTGTGCCATTGTCTGCAGAGAGGTGACGGCCGAACAGAAAAATTAATTCAAAAAACTTTCTGTGTCAGGCGGGATTCAAAGGGTTATCTTTCGTATGGGCCACACACTCTACCCTGTGCGCCACTGATTTTGGATCTCTGATTGATTGATTTTTATTTTTATATAATTTAAAAAAAAAACATTTTCGGTGTCATATCCTGACTACGATATAGGTTTCCACTCGGGATGTTATTTTTTAAAGAATTATTCGAAACGGAATCTTTATTATCATAATGAATGAAGATAAAGATAGAGATAGAAATAGAGATAGAGATAGAGATAGATATAGAGATAGAGATAGAGATAGAGATAGAGATAGAGATAGAGATAGAGATAGAGGGGGAGCGAGAGAAGGAGAAAGAGAGATATAGCGAGAGAGATAGCAAGATAGATAGCGAGAGAGTGAGAGAGATAGATAGATAGAGATAAAGAAATAGGGAGAGAGAGATAGAGAGAGATATAGAGAGATATAGAGAGATATAAAGAGAGATATAGAGAGATATAGAGAGAGAGATATATATAGAGCGAGAGGGAGAGAAAGAACATCTCAAAAGAAATACAATGCAAAATTCCATAAAAATATTCCTCTTATGCAACATTTACACTATAATGAATTTGTGCTTCAATTGAAAATACTGATATTAATCGTTTTTGGTAACTAAAATATGAAATATGGGCGAATCCAGGAAATGGTCAACCGAAGATGAAAAATGAAAAAAATATTTAAAACTTATTATTTTAGAATATTATCTTGGAGAAACATTTAAATTTTATTTATTTAAGCAATTTATACATTAATTAATTTACCATGATGATGTAGTTGTAGTTTTGTAAATGTAGTTTCTCTTTTTAGTAAATGTTTAGTAAATGTTTCATAAATGTTTTTGTTTTATTAAAAATGGAAGGTAAAGGCTAGATATATTAATGAAATAATTAAAGCAAAAAAGAAAACAATATATTGAAGTTATTTCTTAATTTCTAAATTACTTAGTTACCTAATTGCCTACTTTAATCACATTGGAAAAAAGTTTAAAATCTTTGGATTAATTTAATATCCTCAAATATTCCTCTTTCTTTTATGTTATTGTGTGTTTTTTTTTATAACTATTAACATTTAACTAAAAATTATGCAAATGCACGTTGACCGTTGAAAGGAAAAAATATGCGTACTATTATAACGTTCGCAACTCAGGACTTACCCATATATGTCCGTGATTCAAAATTGTAGAGATAACGTGATAGATTTGTATCTATTGTAGTTCCGTATTTTGTGTTTGATTCGTTTGGGATTTTAATTTATGTGCAAATCAAATTTTTCTTGATGTAAAAATTTGATTTAATGAAAAATTTACTTAAAAATCTTCCCCGAGAAACATAGGGATTTTATCTTCGCTTCTGCCAAGACCATCAACACTTTTTTTGACTGCAAATCAGTAGAGAACGATGTGTGAATTAAAAAGTTAGCGATAGCGGATAGGGCCAGATAGCCACCAGAATTTTTTGTATTTTTATGAATTCAGTGCTTGTGAGAAATTCAAAATTACAAGAATTCGTAAAAACACAAAGAAATCTAGGTGGCAAGATTATCTGCCATCTTGAATTTTAAAATGCTGACATCAGATTCGATATCAGTGACCCCCTAAAACTGTTAGATGATGTTTAAAATTATTAAAAATAAATTTTGCTTAGTGGCAATCCTATTGTAAAAAATTACATAATTTTGACTCATTTTTTTACCTAGTGTTCGTCCCAGCACCGAATTCGTAAAACAAAAAAAATTCGGTGGACACTCTAGCCGCCATATTGATTTTTAAAATTCTGACATCAGATTCGAAATCAGCAATCCGCTAAATCGGTTCGATGATGCTTAAAACTCTTGAACATATATTTTATTAGGTGGCAACCCCTTTGGTGAATAAATTGCGTAACTATGAAATTACCTAGTGTTCGCCCCCAGCACCGAATTTGTAACAATGAAAAAAATTGAGGTGGCAACCCTATACATTATCTTGATTTTTAAAATTCTGACACCAGATTTGAAATCAGCGACCTTCTTAAACTGTTAAATGATGTTTAAATCTTAAAAATACACTTTGAAGGTGGCAACTCTGGTAAATATTAAGGTGGCAACCCTATCCGTCATCTTGAATTTAAAAATTCTGACAGCAGATTCGAAATCAGCGACCCTCTTAAACTGTTAAATGATGTTTGAATCTTAAAAATACTCTTTGAAGGTGGCAACTCTGGTAAATATAAGGGTGGCAACCCTATCCGTCATCTTGAATTTTAAAATTCTGACAGCAGATTCGTAATCAGCGACCCTCTTAAACTGTAAATTGATGTTTAAATTTTAAAAGTACATTTTATTGGCGGCAATCCTATCCACCATCTTGAATTTTAAAATTCTGACAGCAGATTCGAAATCAGCGACCCCCTTAAACTATCAGAAAATGCTTAAACCTCGTAAAAACATATGTATTAGGTAGCCTGTGGTAAAAATTTAGTTGGCAACCCTATCCACCATTCTAAATTTCAACACTGATATCAGAGTCGATATTAAAAACGCTGTCAGAATTTCTAAATTACAAGAATTCGCAAATATACAAAAAAAAATAGAGGTGGCAACCCTATCCATCATTTTGAATTTAAAAATTCTGGCAGCAGATTTGAAATCAGCGACCCTCTTAAACTGTAAAATGATGTTTTAATCTTAAAAATACATTTTATTAGGTGGCAACTCTGTGGTTATAATTAAGGTGGCAACCCTATCCGCCATCTTGAATTTTTTAAATTCTGACAGCTGATTCGAAATCAGCGACCCCCTTAAACTATTAAAAAATGTTTAAAACTCGTAAAAAAAATATTATGTATTTGGTTGCAGCCCTGTGGTAAAAATTTAGTTGGCAACCCTATCTACCATTCTAAATTTCAACACTGATATCAGATTCGATATTAAAAACGCTGTCAGAATTTCTAAATTACAAGAATTCGCAAATATAAAAAAAAATAGAGGTGGCAACCCTATCCATCATCTTGAATTTAAAAATTCTGGCAGCAGATTTGAAATCAGCGACCCTCTTAAACTGTAAAATGATGTTTTAATCTTAAAAATACATTTTATTAGGTGGCAACTCTGTGGTTATAATTAAGGTGGCAACCCTATCCGCCATCTTGAATTTTTTAAATTCTGACAGCTGATTCGAAATCAGCGACCCCCTTAAACTATTAAAAAATGTTTAAAACTCGTAAAAACATATTATTTATTAGGTGTCAGCCCTGTGGTTAAAATTTAGTTGGCAACCCTATATACCATCTTGAATTTCAACATTGATATCAGATTCGAAATTAAAAACGCTGTCAGAATTTCAGAAATACAAGGATTCGCAAAAATAAAAAAAAAATCGAGGTGGCAATCCTATCCATCTTCTTAAATTTTAAAATTCTGGCAGCAGATTCGAAATCAGCAACCCTCTTAAACTGTAAAATGATGTTTAAATCTTAAAAATACATTTTATTAGGTGGCAACTCTAACTATCCGCCATCTTGAATTTTAAAATTTTGACAGCAGATTCGAAATCAGCTACTCTTAGAAAATGTTAAAAACTCGTAAAAACATATTATTAGGTGGCAGCCATGTGGTAAAAACTTAGTTGGCAACCCTATCCACCATCTTGAATTTCAACATTGATATCAGATTCGAAATTAAAAACGCTGTCAGAATTTCAGAAATACAAGGATTCGTAAAAATACAAAAAAAAATCGAGGTGGCAATCCTATCCGACATCTCGAATTTTAAAATCCTGGCATCAGGTTCGAAACCAGTGGTCACCTAAAACTGACAACCACTGGTTTGTGTCTCTCGTAGGCAGCGTTTATATACAAAGCGCTTCACTTTTTTGTAACATGTTCATAAAATAACCTTTCAATTTTTTTGCTACATGTTTATAAACATGTTTTTTAAAATTGTTTCCACTATAAAAATCGTCACATCGCAGCCTAAGTTTGACTTCAATAATAAAATAAAAACTTAAAATTTTATGTATCTGTCGATATAGCATTTTTTTTTAATTTTCAAAAATAAAATTTTGAAAATTTTTTAAATGTTGAAACACATTCGCAACATTAGTGACGGCCGTGACCGAGCCGCTTTGTGTGTGAAACAGAACATTTTTAACTCTGTTATTAAACATTGTTAACTAACATTGCTCTGTTAATTTTCTTAATTATACTTTGACATTGTTTTTTCTAGTAGTTGTATCTAAAATATGTCTAAAAAAGTACATAATTTTGCACTCTACTTTATTTAATTAAAAAAAAAAAAAAAATACTATTTATAACATAGAATTCAATCAGCTTTTGTTCAAAAAGATAACACAATTCTATCAACTTAGTATGTACATAGTCAGTAATAAAATAACAAAACTATTGTCGTTCCGTCAGCCTTTCTTTCAGCCATGGGCGTGACCATAAAACAATTCCTGCTTCCACTGTGAGCTAAACAAACGCTTCAAACAAAGCCCATGAAAAAAGCAATTACTAAATTATAGACTGCGAGGAAAATAAGTACGTTTTGTAATGAGTGGAGTGAGTGTTGGTGGAGTGAGAGGTGAGAACAGCAGCGACAACAACAACGGCAACGGTTACACTTAAGGTCAGCGTACGCATCAATTAGCTCCACTGACCTACATTATTAGCATTAATGGTGTCAATAGTGAATTCCAAGAGCAGCAGATCCATAAAAATTAATTGAAATTGAGCAAAATTTTTACATTAAAAGTATGTAAGTAGTAAGTAAGCAGCAGCATGTAAAGTACGAGAGAAAAGTAATAATTTTTCAAAAATGCAATTATTTAATGCATTTATTAGTCAATTAACGACAAGTGCGATGTGCTGGTGAGGGGAGTGGGTTTCTGGGTCCTGGGGGCTTGGATAAGTATTATAGTTTGAGAGAAGCGTAAACAAGGTGTTATATTTGCAAGTGCAACAAAAATCATGCACACAAAAAAAAAGCAGAACAACGCCAACAAATGACAACAATTTAAAGTGACTTCGTTATTGTTGTAGATAAGCAACAATTATTACAAACAGCAGAATTGTAAAAAAAAAACAAAACAAAAAAAAAAATATTGCTAAAAACATGCTGCTGCTTATTGTTGAAGTGTTTAACAGCAAGAGGCAGTGGTGGGGGTAGAGTAGGCATTGCAGAGGGGGCGCGTCGTGTTGGTGTAAATAAACAAAACAGAACAAAATAACGACAAAATAGAGCAAAACAGAGTAAAAAATGCGCTCAAGGCAGGCTAGCGGGCGGGCAGTCAGTCAGTCAGTCAGTCAGTCAGACGCGCTGTGTCGTGGGTATGTAAAATTTTTGCTGCTGTTGTAATTGTAATGTAAGCATGCGACGCGCTCAGCAGCTAGTCTAGTATAAGTGAGAGCTTGTATGATTGTTATTGGGTGTGTGTGTGTGTGTGTGTGTGTGTCTGTGTGCTTAAGCTACACGATAAATGAGAAATGAGGTTACCTACTTTTAAAGAAGGTCAACCGACCCAACAAACATACAAGCGACCGACCTGACTGTAAACGTCAACGACGACGATGACGGCGACGACAACGACAATGGTGATGATGATGATGACGCTCTTCTTGAGCAGAACATGGCACGAAATCGCATCAAGCTGCTTACAGTTAAACTATCTGAATCAATTCGAAACATTGTGAATCTTTACAAAACATAGCGCCAACAAACTTACGCGCTCGCTCACTCACTCACTCACTCCCTCATGCAATCACTCACATACTTACCAGCTCTCTCTCTCTCTCTCACTGAGTAGCCAAAATTTCAATCAGAATTTTATTGAAAACGAGAGAAGAAAAAAAAAACACATTCATAAATCGCCCAAACTGATTTATCACAAATATCTAAAACATCACATAACCGAAGCGTGTAGCACGCTATAGTCGGTCGCAATGAGCGAGTGTGTGAAACACTAAGCGAGGTTATTTTATTGAAGTCTAAAGGTGAGTGCAAAGTAAGGTGAGACTCATTAGATGCACTCACGCCGTGCTCATGTTGTTGTTGTAGCCTACAACTTATGGCCACCACCCTCGCAATGTGGAAAACAATTTAACCGCTTATAACGCTCTGTTAGACACACTAAAATAAAAATGCGGAACATTTTAAATACATATTTTTAATTTAAGGTAAACTATAGTGTTCTCTATCCGACTTTGTATCTTTAAAAACTGTATCTAGTTATTAAATATAACGATAATGATGATGATGATTGCCATTGCCAACGACCCTGTTCATTGCTGTCAACACATTGTGAATTGATGTGTATATGAAGTTCATAACTAATGCATGATCGAGTTCACTTCGCTTCTATGCTGGTCACTATCGATTATTTCTGGGCTTAAGTGTAACATAAACTGGGTGTTTAATAATGTGTCATGGAAAATTTAGAAAAGAAACTTTGAGTATGCATGAGGCAGATGAAGCTTGAAACTAGCTTTAGAAAAATCAGCTTTTTAGATATAAAGCAATGATTGCAAACTATTAAAATGGATATTTTTAAGATTTATTTTTGGTTATTTTGGTTCAATCATAACTGCACAACGAATTATGTGATGACAAAATTTTTAAATACTAAAAAAAAAATGACAATTCTCACATTTTCATTGTAAAATTAAGGTTTCAAGATAAAATAAAGTTTTAAGTTAAAGTAAATTTTTTTTCTAAAATCAACAAAAGTGCACATTTTACTCAAAGTATTTTTTGAAAAAGTGCGTAAAAGAGTACTCTTCACTCGAAACGACTAACATTGGTTATTCAAGGTTAAACTAAGAACCATTAATTTAACCCATTTTGGACTGACCCATTGTTCCGTTGAGCTAGAATGATGATGAAACTTTCCAAAAATGTTTATTTTGGTTCAATTCAGGAAAAAAGTCAAAAAATAAAAAAAAAAAAAATTTAAAAATGGAGTTGCCACCTCGAGATTTTTAATTTTCAAATTGATCGGTATTGAACGATATTCTAAGAATTTTCACAAAACAACAAAAAATTATACAAAAACGTATTTCCTTAACGACCAGCGTTTTGTAAACCCGCGGGGGAGCCAAGTATGTCAGCCAAACTTCATAAAAATTCACAAAAGTTATATATAAAGCCTTAGAAAGACGATCGTATAATAACTATATTTTACTTAATCTTTTTTTTTAGATTTTGTAGAGGTTCAAAATTAAAGATAAAAAAAATGGATAATTCCCAAATTTGCCAAGCTTGGAAATGTAAGTAAACGTAATTGTTCAGCCTTGAGCGAAAACAGGTCGATTAGATAAATTCTTAAAATTTTATATTCTTTTTGGAGATCATCAAAATCGATCACTGTATGACCTCAAGGTTAAGAAAAGTAAACCGTTGCGTATACGCAAAGCTGGACAAAAATGGGTTAAGATTGGGATTGTTATTTATGTGCAAACCAAATGCAGTGCTGGGGCGAACGTTAAGTTAACATGAGTCGCTGAAATCCGAATCTGTTGTCAGAATTTAAAAATTACAAGAATTCGTAAAAATACGAAAAAATTTAGTTAGCACCCTATCCACCATATTGAATTTTATAATGTCAGATTCGAAATCTGTTGTCAATCTGTTGTTAAATCTGTTGTCAAAATTTACAAAATACAAGAATTTGCAATAATACAAAAAAAAAATCTAGGTGACAACACTATCTGCCATCTTGAGTTTTAAAATTCTGACATCAGCGACATCATTTGAAATAAGCGACTCCCTAAAACTGTGTGATTATGTTTAAAATTCTTACAAATACATTTCATTAGGTGGCACTCTATTGTAAAAAAATTACATAATATAAAGTTTTAACAATGGATTCGGATTCAGCGACCCATTTTCTATCTTGTGTTTGCCCCAGCACCGAATTCGTAAAAATAAAAAAATTTTGCTGGCAACTCTATCCACAATCTTGAATTTTAAAATTCTGACTTCAGAATCGAAATCAGTGACCTTCTAAATCCGTTAGAAAATGTTTGAAAAACATATTAAAAGCTGGCAATCGTGTGGTAAAAATTTAAGAGGCAATCCCATGATACAATAATTTACAAGGTAGCCTTGACAACTACCTTTTTTCTTACAAGCGACGTTTGGGAGTTGTCAAATCAATACAAAGTTTAACTTTTCATCTGTTTTGCTGCTTCTTCGTTTTCTCTTTTTCAATGTGTTTTTTTTTTTTTTTGACAACTCCAAATCGCCAACAGAACTGTCACTTTATACGATGGAATTATACGATGGGCAAACCTATCCGCTATTTTAACTATAAAAATAAATGAAACTGTGAAATCAAATCTGTTGTCAGAATTTACAAGAAAATTACAAGAATTCGCAAAAATACAAAAAAACTAAGTGGCAACCCTATCTGCCATCTTGACTTTAAAAATTCTGACATCAGATTCGAAACTAGTGATCCCCTAAAATAGAGTTGTAAAAGAATGCAATCAAAAACTGATACTGAATGCCAAAAACATGTTTTGAGGCATTCAAGCATTTTTTGATTTCATGACTTCAAGTTTTGAAATCAGCAATCATTTTGAAGTCATGACTTCGAAATCAATTCGTAAAAATTTTTATTGGAGTCTTTTAATTCATTCACTATGATTGAAGTAGCGGTCAGTGGTGGCATTGATTGCATTCAATTGAAATCAATTTGAAGTCAGTTCAAGTCATCTATGAAGTTAGTTGAAACCATATTTTAAATCACTGAAATGTTTACATCATTTGAAGTCTCAAAAAATACATAATTATTCACAAAGATTTTTTATTAACAAAAAAAAAAAATGAAAATACAAAAAACAAAACGAAATAAATGTTCTTTGCAATTTTTCGCTAATTTCGTTCTGTTTTAGAATTGAATTGCTTTTTGTTACATACAAGCTTTTGAAATTGTTTAAGGTATTTTATATATATTTATTTCTTGTTTGATTTTACGTTAAGAGGTTCTAGCGGTGGCTAAATCAAAAAAACATACATTAGTTGAAAATTTGCAGAAAAACGACAAACATACATAATAATAAACAACGTTTGCTTTGCTACTAGAAAATTGCAATACCTAAGTTAACAATTGTTTGTTAACCATGAGAAAAGTATCTACCCTGGCCTGCCCCTTTACTATCTCTAATTGATTAGACTAGGGTGGCGGCCGTGGCGCAGTGTGTAGAGTGCGCGGCCCTTACGCCAGAGAACACTGGTTCAATTCCCACCTGACACAGAAACTTTTTTCAATTGAATTAATTTTTCAGTTCGGCCGTCATCTCCCTGCAGACAATGGCAAACCTCAGAAGAGTAAAAACTGCCATGAAAAGCTTCTTGAGAGCATAAGAATTGTAAGTCCAGTTTTTGATCATTTGTGTTCAAACATTTCACAACACAGATCAAAGTCCTTTCAAGAGCTGAAATGGTCATTTCGTTTTTTTTTTTTTAATTGATTACACATTAAGCATTATTTATTTCATAAAAAAGCATTACTAGTAGTAATAGGCATAAATATTAAAAAAAAAATCAAATTACTCTTGTTTTCTATTAAAACAAATTCGCAATTTTTGTTTCTCGTATTTTAAGTTGTCTACCCCCCTGAACGTTTTACGTCCGTTAAAAAATGTCGATAAAGTTACAATTTTAAAGCTCAGATCATTGACTTTGATGTGAAGCTAAGAACAAAGGAAGTGCAAGCCACTCGCGTGCTTTCATTGGCGGACTGTTCGATCACGCCACTAGGCATGTGCGGATGTGTCGGTGAATGCAGTATCTTCCCTGGTAAGTTTGATTCCTTTGTTATTCAAAGTATAACTTTTTTTGTAATGTGTATTAACTTTAACTTCTGCGTTTTTTCTTAACAATGCATACTCTTCTGATTGTGTTGGTTTTTTGTTAATAATAACTCTCCCCTGCCTTTGAGATGCCAGGGTAGAGACCATACGTCCAGTTGAAGTGTGCACGTTCAGTTCAGTTCACGCGTGCTTGTCAACCTATGTTTTTGTTTTGGCGCAACTCATTTTTTGTTTTTGTTCTCTCTATATAGTATAGAGTATCTCCCCTGGTCCCTTAAAAAACACGTAAAAGTTAATTAATTGACTGGGCATCTTGAAGTAGTACATAAAATACTTGTTTATGTAGTACAACTTCGGAAAAAGACATTTTAAAATATTTATATCACGCCACCTTTCCTAATATCAGGCAAGCTCTTAACGTAGAATCACCCATATATTATAGGTATATATATATATATATATTTTTTTTTTATAGATATATATTTTCTTGTTTACGGTAAGAAAATATATATTGTGGCTGCTTTTATTAATTTTTCTCGGTCATCATTTCATTTATTTTGAAAGATTGCAATCATATGACTTCAAATGCTTTAATAATTATTGCAGTGATTGCAATGATTTCAAAAGAATTAATGAATGCAATAAATTTAGTGCTTCAGTCATGACTGCGATACAAAATTTAATGAAGTCAGCAATGACTTCAATTTTTTGAATGCATTCAATAACTCAAAAAAATGATTTGAGGACTTCTTGTATTGAAGTCATTACAATCAAAAATAATCAAAGCTTGAAATCAAAGCTATGAAGTCACTGATTGCAATACAAAAAAAACTTTTTAAAAAAAATAAAACCGACTACACAAAATCACTACAAAGTAAAAAATAATTTTAAAATAAGTTTTCCTTTTAATTTCTTGGTCATATTTGATAATTTATTAAAACATATTGTTACATTGAAAAACATATTATTTTATTTTTTCTAATATGTTTTATTATCATAAATATATTAACTTCTTTATGAATACAACAGTTTTTAAGGTCGGCGCTAATATAATCAGACTTTTAATCAGATAAAGTTAAATCATTTAAAATTATTTTTTACTTTGTAGTGATTTTGTAGTCGGTTTTTTTTTTTTAAAGTTTTTATTTCTTCCTTTTCAGAGAATATGATAAATTTTCGAAAAAAAGTGTATAAACTGCATAAATACAATTGTTCTTACAAAATTTTGTTCTTTTAAATTTTGAAAGTTTGTTGGTTATTTCAAATATATATCTCTTAAAATTAAACTAGATGTCACGTGTCTTAAAATAATTATACCCATTCTTGTAACGAGTTTTATATTGCCTTAGTGTCAATATTACTCGAGATATAGAGTTTTTCTAATATTGCCACGCCCCTTTGTTAAATAAGCGCCCACTTTCTTGAGTGTAATTTGTAATAATTGTGCCTACCCCTGTACTTCATTTCAGTACCCCAGCGTCAATATTAACTGAGATAGTGTTTATCTAATATTGCCACGCCTATTTGTCGAATAACGCCTACTTTATTGACCGTAATTTTTAATAGTTCTGCCTATCCCTGTAAAAATTTCAGTGCCCTAGTGTCAATATTATTCGGCATGCACTGTTTTTCTAATATTGCCACATCCAGTAGTCGAATACCGAATACCACTTTCTTGACCGTACTTTGTACTAATAATGCCTACCCCTATAGCAAATTGCAGTACTATAGTATAAATATTATTCGAGATACACTCTTTTTCTAATATTGCCACGCCAATTTGTCAAATAACGCCCAATTTCTTGAACGTAATTTGTATTAACTGTGTCTAACCCAACACTAAATCGCAGTACCGTAGTGTCAATATTATTCGAAATACAGTGTTTTCTAATATTGCCACGTCCATTTGTCGAATAACGCCCACTTTATTGACCATAATTTGTAATAATAATGCCTACTCCTATACTTAATTGCAGTACTCTGTCTAGTCTCAAAATTATTCAAGATACACGGTTTTTCCAATATTGCCACGCCCATTTGTCGAATAGCGTCCATTTTTTTGGCGGTAATTTTTAATAATTGTGCCTTATCATACACTAAATTGCAGTACCCTAGTGTCAATATTATTCGAGATACAGTAGTATCTAGTATTGTGAGATCTAGTATTACCACGCCCAGTTCTCGAATAGCTCCCACTTTTTTACGGGCACCATTCGTGCTTATGATATCTATCTGTTCACCAAAAACTTTGGCAATTTGGCATGTGGCTTAAGAGTTATCGATGTACATACATTTAAAAAAAAAAAAAAAAAAAACAGACGAACTTGAGAACCGCCTCCTTTTTAAGTCGGTTAATGATTGCATTATTTTACAACTCTGCCTTTAAACTGCCAACCACGGAGTCTCTCTTAGGCAGCACTTGTATAAATTGTGCGGTGTTTATATACCAAGTGAAACGTTTTTCTTACATGTTTATAAATATGTGCACTTGGTTTTTTTTTAAGAAATTTCCGCCTAAGAAATTTCACTTCAAAAACTAAATGGAAGAACCTTTAATGGTTGGTTTACAAACTAGTTTCAAAGGGGGGAAAAAAAAACATTTTTTCACTTATTAACGCTATAGAATTAAGCAAGCTCCAAGGTTTGAAGCATTTATTCTCTGACGTATAGAACATAGGCAAAAACATAAATTAGATTTATAAAATTTGGGCATTTTTAAGTAAGAAAATGGCAAAAATTCTAAAATTTCGATCATAAATTTTTTCGATTTTACTTATTTTTGAGCTAATTTCAGGCCAAGAGACTGCATTGTAAGACGTTAAGATAACAGTACGTTCAAAAAGTCCATAGGATGACACATAGATGGCGTTACTAAATTGTTTCCATATGATTTTTATTTAGTACCAATCTTCAAACGATACGTAAACAAATTTGACAA
Organism: Coremacera marginata; assembly: GCA_914767935.1. NCBI lineage: Eukaryota > Metazoa > Arthropoda > Insecta > Diptera > Sciomyzidae > Coremacera > Coremacera marginata. The sequence continues at coordinate 50,170,429 of OU612043.1, read as the reverse complement.
CAATCTGACAATTGATTCGTGAGTTATAGCATTTTGTGTGCAACTATTGTTATTGGGGAAAAAATGGAAAAAAGGGAATTTCGAGTTTTGATAAAGCATTGCTTTTTGATGACAAAAAAAAAATACAGTGGAAACCAAACAATAGCTTGATAAACATTATCGGGACTCTGCTCTATCGAGACAAATGGTAGAAATGTGGATTGCTGAATTTAAACGTGGTCGTACCAGCACAAATGATGCAGAGCGCAGTGGACGCCCTAATCAGACTGTTATTCCACAAAACATCAAAAAAAATCCACAAATTGGTTATGAACAATCGCAAATTGAAGGTGCACTAGCTAGCTGACATTGTCAAGATATCAGATGGTAGTGTTTTTACCGTTTTACACGAACATTTGGGTATGCGAAAGCTCTGTGCAAAGTGGGTGCCGCGTGAGCTCACAGTCGACCAAAAACAAGAACGAATTGAGGCTTCAGAGGAGTGTTCGGCGCTGTTAAACCGCAATAAAATCTAATTTCATCGTCGATATGTGACAATGGATGAAACATGGCTTCATTATTACACAGCAGAACCCAAAAGACAGTCAGCTGAGTAGACAGCAGTCGACGAACCGAATCTAAAGCGAGTAAAGACCCAACAGTCAGCTTGTAAGGTGATGGCGTCTGTATTTTGGGATGCGAAAGGAATAATATTCATCGAATATCTCCAAAAAGGAACCACCATCAACAGCGACTACTACTGTGCACTTTTGGATCGATTGAAGGCTGAAATCGCCAAGAAACGGCCACATTTGCAAAAGAAAAAAAGTATTGGTTCACCAAGATAATGCATCGTGTCACAAATCGATGAAAACGATGGCAAAATTTAATGAATTGGGCTTCGAATTGCTTACCCACCCACCGTATTCTCCAGATTTAGCCCCCAGCGACTTTTTCCTGTTTTCAGATCTCAAGAGAATGCTTGCTGGAAAGAAATTCAAGTCCAATGATGAAGTAATCGCTGAAACGGAGGCCTATTTTTACGAGAAAGAGAAATCGTATTATAAAACTGGTATCAAAAAGTTGGAAAATCGCTATACTCGTTGTATCGCTCTCAAAGGCAACTATTTTGAATAATATAATCGAGTTTTATCAAAATTTTGTTTTTTTCTTACTTATCCTACGGACTTATTGAATGACCTTTCAGGTAGTCAAAAACTCTATTGAATCCCTCCTAAGACTCGCTCCGTTTATATTGGAGGCTACGTTTAAACCTATACCACTAAGGAACTGAATGGTCTAAAACCGGATTAACCTAAACTAACCGATTTTCACGGCGGCCGTGGCGTTGTGGGTAGAGTGTGTGGCCCATACGCCAGAGAACCCTGGTGCAATGCCCACCTGACGCAGAAGTTGTTTGAATTGAATTTATTTTTCTGTTCAGCTATCACCTCTCTGCAGACAATGACAAACCTTGGAGAGTAAAAACTGCCATGAAAAGCTTCTTGAGACCATAAGCCGTTCGGAGTCGGCATAATGCTGGTCGGTCCAGTTCTCGATCATTTGTGTTCAAACATTTCACAACACAAATGTGATCATAAGAAGCCTGTCAAAGTCCTTTGAAGGGCTCAAATGGCCATTTATATATTTTTATGTACAGGGTGTCCTGCAATTGAGTGCAACTATTTACGGAGCTGTTATGTCGAGGTAAGCAAAAAATCGTATGGAAGGGGGAGGTCTTTTTTCACATTCTTAGGAGCTACAGGGTTAATTAGTATGTCACGACTTTGGTTTACGTTATTGTTTCTAGCAGAAAATCTAACTGGCATAAAAGTTATTTTGATAGCTCATGTTTTCTAGTAAGTATAATTTTTTTAGTACAGCCAACTTTTTTATTTTTTAAGATAAGCTTATGTTTTTGGTGTCATTGAAAAGAAAATTAAATAAATTACAAAATTGGTCTAAAAAAAATTTTAATTTATTACGCAAAATTCTGAGAAATTTGCACTCAAAGTTGAAATTTGATAGTTTTAACCGATTGATTTCATCTGCACACGACCACAGCTCGGTAACGGTTAAGTTGGTGGGGTTTGTTGATATACCGTTGGAAAGGTGATTTTATTGCCTTTGAAATGAGCTATCAAAATAAGTTTTATGTAAGTTAGTTTTTCTGCTAGAAACAATAATGTGAACCAAAGTCGTGAAATATTAATTAACCCTGTAGCTCCTAAGAATGTTAAAATAGACCCTCCCCCCCTTCCATAAGAATTTTTGCTCAGCCTGACATAACCTTTCAGCTCCGTTAATAGTTGCACTCAATTGCGGGACACCCTGTATAACCTATTTTCATATTTTTATTTTGAGTAATAAAATTATTTTGTTTTTTATCAGTAATCTTGGGAATTGAAATCTTAAAATTGGTTTGAAAATATTAATTTTCTAATTTTATCAATCATATCCGTTCAAGGAATTTTGCACTACTCTTATGTAATAAAAAACCGCAGTAAATTTTATTTGTTTTGATGTACATAGTTAAAAAATTCTTTAGATATTGTCTGTCCGGTTTATATCTTTCCAAACCAAATTACTTTGAAATTTTAAATCTTGTACTTGATAAACTACTCTGACTTTGCTCATTTCTGGGTGCCATGTAGGTTGTGTTTTGTCCTAATTGCCTGTGTTGCACACAATGTTTATGTCATTGTTATCTTCAAAAACTGAAAATGCATTGAAATGAAATCATGTCATCGCTGCTTTACCATAATATCCGTTATATCTGACTGTTTATCTATACAAACGTTGTTGGTTGTAAATATACATGAACATTTATATTTTAGGCACAGGGTTGTCTTGCAATCCACATCTACATACATATACATATGTATATCCAACGTATAGACATCATATCGAGCTGAACTGAACTGATGTCATGTTTATCGCTTAGACTAGATATTCTATTAAGCATGTTTTTTATTTTCCATTTTCTAGGACACAGCAATTTGTAGCTTATGAAATATTGATGATAGTAGTCGTCGTTGCCGTTGTCAAAGTCGTATCAGCAAAAGTTGACACACCGCGATACGACAGTCTGACTGACTCTTTCCCTGCCTGTTTGCCTGACATCGAACAGCCTTGTATTTCTTTTCTATTATATATTCACAATATTCACCGACAGTAAGACAGTAATCGAAGAGTTTTTTTTTTTTTTTTTTTGCCTTCACAATCAATAATTAAAATATTTTTGCACATGCCCATGTATATATGTATAAATGTAATATATTGTTAAGTGACAAATATTGGATTTCTTGTGGTTGTGGTTGAAGAGTTCAAGGATATTTGGGATACAAAAAAAAAAAAAAATTAAGCACAATAATAACATTTGTGTTAATATGCATGCTTATGTCTAATAAAAAAAAACTGTTTGTATTAAAAAAAAAAAAAAAAATTTTTTTAATGGATAAAAAGTGAAAAAGGACATCGAAGAACTTGTCAATGTTTTGCTGTTATAATGTAGGTTCATGGCCGTAATAATTATGAAATACCCAGAAAGTGTTGATTGATCACTTGAATAACAGACTCTTGTCGATGATAATATGCTCAATTAGAAGCCTCGTGATGAGATGAGCAAAACATTGTATGGATGGGGGTGGTTGCAAACGACCCCCTAGGGAGATAGTAGGGAAAAACAAAAAAAAAATTAGGTGGCATTACGTTTTAATCCACAACTAACATAACTCTACCTTCAGGGGGCGAACCTTCACATAGCAACGTGTTTGACTGCCTCAACCTGGCGAGGCCCGCATTATCCATGTCGAAATCGTCCCAAGTCGACTCAAACCAACTCGTGAAGTTCCCTGGGCAACGGCAAACTGGCATCCGTTAGTTTGACGGCTAATTTGAGCGGCGGGTCGCTCCGTGGACCTTAAACATGGAATGTGCGCAGGGTTTGGGTCCCGCTACATTACTACTGCCCAATGAAAACTAAACCAGCCTCGGATAAGAACCCCAATTACGTTGACGACCACCGCAACGAGAAACGACAATGATTTACGGATATGCACCCGGAATGTCCGGACCCTTTATAGGGAAGGTGCCATTATCCAACTGGCGGAAGCCCTCAAAACAATAAAGGCAGATATCACCGCCATCCAGGAAATGCGATGGACAAGGCAAGGCTGCTCTACAAAAGCACACTGCGATATCTACTACAGCTGCCATGCGTAGAAGCGCTAAATCGGATGAGGATTAGTTGTTAGCCGGAAACTACGCCACCTTGTTTCCCGGTTCACAGCTGTGAACGAAAGATTGGCCACAATCCGTATCAAGGCAAAATTTTTCTTTATTAGCTTTACTTGAGCGCACGCCCCGACGGAGGAAAAGGACGAAGCCGTCAAGCCGCTTTCAACGCTAGTCTTGAGGACGTATACGACCACCGTCCTCAGTGATTTCAATGCGAAAGTCGGAAGGCATCTTTGGCCGCTGGAGCAGCGACTACGCTGCTTACTAACACTTTACTTACTGTTTAGTAAACCAAATTCAGAGTTTGAGATTTTTTTCGCGGACCCACAGTTATGCGAATGCAAAAATAGGGTCTATTTTGAGACAACGTAGCTCCATCAATTTAAATGCAATTTTCTTAAATACGGTATCATTGGAGAGGAAAAAGTACAAAACTTTTAAAAGTAAAGTATCAGTGTCAATTAATTTAGGGTATTCAGTGTTGGACGTAATTTTACGAGTCTCTATTAAAAATATTGTGCCTAATCTTACAACATAATTTTAATATTCGACCAGTTAAAGATTTTGAACTGAATTTTTTTTTCAGTTTTGGAAATTATTGAAAAAATTTAATAATTTCTTTTTTTACAATAAGATGCCACGTAATATTAAATTATACTAGTGCACGATATTATTCTTAAGCTAAACACAGTTGTTGACTGCTTTTATATACATAACTGCATTTTTGTTTCAAAATTTCTAATTTTTTTTTTTTTATAATATGTTAAAACATAACCGAGTATAAAATTGTTTGAGCTGAAAACAAAGAATATTCCCATTAACACAAGAATAAATCGCTAGATTTCGTGTACAATATTTTAACCATATCAGACAAATTTTTGCTAAAATAATAATAAAAACATATTTATACCTGCTACAATTGTACATACATATGTTTAGATGGTATGTTTATTTCTACTACATAGGAAGAAAAATAGCTCAACAAATACAAATACAAACGTTGGTAGCTGATTTTTTTTTGTATTTTCATTTAAATATTTTTCACATACGAATGAAGTAGGTCAAGAAGTAGTTTGGTGGTTTTCTTTGTTTTTCATCTCTTTTTTTCACGGTACCTTTATATAATTTCTTTGATTAAATCATAATAAATGCGAAAAATAAAATAAACACACACAAACATAAATATACGAAATAAAATCTACAAAAATTTAACTTAAAACTAGGTCATCTTAGTTTGTTCCAAAGTGAGTATTGAATGGACGGATGCATGAATGATTGGTAGCGTAGCACGTTGCTGGGCTGAGAGCGACTCTTTGTTGGTTGGTTGGTTGGTTTGACGTTCGTTTTGTCGCTTGATTTTTGGGGTTACACATTTGGGATGATGGTGGTCTTGAAAGCGTGAAAACAGTTTAAAGGGAACGCAATATTTATACACAGTCAATATATTACATGAATATTTAATGGGTTCAAATAAATTCGAGGTTTGAAAATACAAAAGGTAGGCAGGTAGCTAAGCATGCATAGCGGTAGGTTAAAGAGATAAATTTTAATATCTTTACAGTTCATATATTATTGTTTAACTTGTTTAATTTTTGGAGTGTTTCCAGTTAACTACGAAGAAGTATTTGAATAAAAAAAAGTTTTTGCTGTATTACAAATACGTAGCATCATTTATATGTCATAAAGTCCTCCATTATTCATATTGAATACATATCTGAAGAGCAGACTTGCAGAGAAAAGCCGCCTTTTTTTATCGAAGGTTATCAAGACCTTCGAAATATTATCCGAAGAATTTATTTGAATGTCCAGTTTATCATTCAACTTCTGCATATTAAAAACAATTTTCAAAATATCAAAACAACCTTGATGAAGTTAGGCATATATAATTAGAATTAGTTTATTTTTATTTCAATATTACTCTTCTTAGCTTTAACTATAACTATAATTATAACTATAACTATAACTATAACTGTAACTATAACTATAACTATAACTATAACTATAACTATAACTATAACTATAACTATAACTATAACTATAACTATAACTATAACTATAACTATAACTATAACTATAACTATAACTATAACTATAACTATAACTATAACTATAACTATAACTATAACTATAACTATAACTATAACTATAACTATAACTATAACTATAACTATAACTATAACTATAACTATAACTATAACTATAACTATAACTATAACTATAACTATAACTATAACTATAACTATAACTATAACTATAACTATAACTATAACTATAACTATAACTATAACTATAACTATAACTATAACTATAACTATAACTATAACTATAACTATAACTATAACTATAACTATAACTATAACTATAACTATAACTATAACTATAACTATAACTATAACTATAACTATAACTATAACTATAACTATAACTATAACTATAACTATAACTATAACTATAACTATAACTATAACTATAACTATAACTATAACTATAACTATAACTATAACTATAACTATAACTGTAACTATAACTAACTATAACTATAACTATAACTATAACTATGACTATAACTATAACTATAACTATAACTATAACTATAACTATAACTATAACTATATACTATAACTATAACTATAACTATAACTATAACTATAACTATAACTATAACTATAACTATAACTATAACTATAACTCTAATTATAACTATAACTCTAACTCTAACTCTAACTCTAACTCTAACTGTAACTGTAACTATAACTATAACTCCATTCGAAGTTATAACTATGAGCGCACATAAAATTTTCATAAACAAGGCTTTTTTCTGACTCAAAATTTTGAACGCTCATAAAATAAAGTCTGACTCATAATATTGTCAAAATTTCACACTTTTTAGAGTCATACATGTGAGCGCTCATAATAATTTTTATTGGTTAAATTAAACTTTCGTAGGAAAACTTAATGTTTTAGTCAACAAAAGATGAAATTTTGCTGCACTTTATACTGTAAGCTCTTTGTCAAGTCTTTGTATGTATTAGTATAGATAAAAATCGGTTTTTATTGGCGAACAAGTTGTTTTCGTTTTCAATTGTATAAAAGAAAAACACATTGTTAGACATGATAGTTAGATTTTAAGACAATAGTTTTCTTGTTCGTTATCGAAATTATTAGTTACGGAAATTAACTCATAATGAATGGTTTTTCTATTTTGAGCGGTACCACGAAATATGATGACAAAAGTTTTTATGTAGGTGGTCGATGTGATTCGTTTCAAAAGTTAATTAATTGGGGGCATGACGGAGAAAAGGACATAAATAACTAATTGAAATGTGAATGAAGCTTTTATTCATGGTAATAACGATTCTGCAAATGACCGAAAAACTATCTTTACTCTTAATGATTTTAAAGTACATTAAGTAAAGACAAATTGAGAAGCTGTAAATTTTTTTTTTATGTGCCTAAAGATGTGCCAAACAATATTGCAAGCGATATAAGCTAACAATAATCGAGAGTTGTTTGAAATATAATGTATTTGCTTTATTCAGAAATTAATTTATACGAGTATATGTTTTTGCAGTAAGCAAAATATATTTATTAATAATGAGATTGTGTTTGGAATGAATTTATTTCCATTTATTTCATTTTTTTATATGCTATAGTTGAGTGCAAATATATTTTACTGCAAACAAATAGAGCTAGAAATAAAGCAAATAAATTTACTTATGTAGAAAAGAGAAAAGCAATACATTTTTTTTTGCAATTTTAGCACTTTTTTGCTGGGGTGTTGATGGCAATAAAACACAGACTCAACTGATTTCGTTTTTGCTGAAATCGGCCCAGCTGTTCTCACCTTATTGTGTTTTTTTTTTTTTTTAAATAAAGTGAACGGGGCAGGCAGGCCTCTCAAACTGCGTATAGTTATTATTAATTTAAATGAAATACACAAATAGTTGATAACTTTTTTCATTCAAAACAATTCAGCCGCTCTAGTCTTTTTTTATTTTTCAATATTGTGACGTATATTTGAATATACCTGGCAAATTTCTTATAGATCATATCCATCTAAATGCAATCAGAATTGTTTGATTCGCATTTTGTTCAAAGCGATTTAATCGTTCGTTTCTTATTTTGTTTTTTCAATATAGTAGGCGTGGAAAATTTTGTTTTTACTCATCTAAATCTAATGCAGAAGATTTTGACACTTTTTTTCGTTTAAATTGGCTAAGCCGCTCTCGTCTTATTATGATTCTTTCTTAACATAGGGGGAGTGGCAGGTAGGTGTGCTCAATTTCGTATAAATTTTTTTTTTTTTTTAAAAAAATACCATCGTACTATCGTTTTTTAAAAAAAATACCATGCTTTGAAAGTGGGCGTGGTAAATTTTGTGTAGCCTATGTCCCCACTGGGCACCATAGCTATCCAATAGAAAAAGAATTATTGAAATAGTGAGTGCCGTTATTAAGCTATGCGGTCCCGAACATACGTAATTACTTTTATATATAATAGTATAAATAGATATCAGCTAATTACATAAGTACATAAAACTAAGTATAAAATTTTGAACAAAAGCGAGATAGGTGCAACACCTGAAATCCTTGGTTGAAAGATAAAAAAATAGTCCTTATAACAAAAAGAAAAAAATCTTATCTAACTTTCTTTAATCTTTTACTTTACGCGCTTACTACTCTCATAAAATACTCTAAAAATTAACTCAACTTCAAACGCTGGCTTGGCTATATTTTCAATTCATTTTGAATAACCTTTAAAATTAACATTTATCGTCATCATCATCATTATAACCATTATTGTCATCATGATTGTCACTACTGTCACTTTATGTTGAACATACCTAATTAGTAGACCAACCTATCATCAGTCGTCCATTTGTCAGTTATTTACTTTGTGCTTTTTTTTACATTCATAAGCTAACGCTGCCGAACAGTTGTCTATCTGTCCGTCTATCTTTCCACCAGTGTTAACCGTTAAATATATTCTCAATATGAATTTTTCACTGTCAGCTGCTCTGGGCTTTTATTGCTGACAGTTGTACTGTTTCTCTTTGTTACTGTTACTATTCCACTTATTCTTGTTTATTGATTATATGTGAAAGAACCTTGTAGAAAATTTTTCTAAACACACGTGAAAAGCGCCTTGAACCTTTTTTCAAGGTTCTCCTTAGTAAGAACTGTTTTTCAATGAAACTGCTGTGAAATAAAATTAGTCCAGTATAAATACTAAAACAAAAACTAGTCCAATTAGCTTCTAACGCATAATTAAGAGACCTTACCAATAAATTTCTATATAATTTTGTTACAATTTGGGGCTATTTAATTTTTGCTTTCTTAGGCATTCATTAGTTTATTTTATCAAATATTCATTGAATATCTTCTATATTCTATCTAATATACAGGTTGTTCCGCAATTGAGTGCAACTATTTACGGAGGTGAAAGGTTATATTGAGCTGAGAAAAAAATCGTATGGGAGGGGTGGGGGGGTCTATTTTCCTATTCTTAGGATCTACAGGGCTAATTAATATTTCACGACTTTGATTCACGTTATTGTTCCTAGCACAAAAACCAAGTTACAAAAAACTCTTGTCTGATAGCTCATTGCAAAGGTAATAAAATCACCTTTTCAATGGTATATCAACAAACAGCACCGACATAACCGTTACCAAGCTGTGCTCGTTCAAAGATGAAATCAATCGGTTGAAATTACCAAATTTTAACTTTGAATGCAAATTTCTCAGAATTTCGTGTAATAAATGAAATTGTTTTTTTTATAATCAACTGTGTAATTTATTCAATTTTCTTTTCAATGACACCAATAACATAAATGTATCTTAAAAAACAAAAAGTTGGCTGCACTAAAAAAATTGTACTTATTAGAAAAGAACGATATTATCTACTGCATAAGTAATTGTAATGTCATTATTTACCATTATTTTCTAATAGGTATACTTTTTTTAGTACAGCCAACTTTTTTGTTTTTAAGATAAATAAATGTTTTTGGTGTCATTGAAAAAAAAATTAAAGAAATTACAAAATTGATCATAAGAAAAATTTAATTTATTACGCGAAATTCTGAGAAATTTGCATTCAAAGTTAAAATTTGGTAATTTCAACCGATTCTCTTCAATTTTGAACGAGCACAGCTTGGTAACGGTTATGTCGGTGCTGTTTGTTGATATACCGTTGAAAAGGTGATTTTATTGCCTTTTGAATGAGTTTTTTTCCGTAACTTAGTTTTTGTTCTAGAAACAATAACGTGAATCAAGGTCGTGACACATTAATTAACCCTGTAGCTCCTAAGAATGTGAAAATAGACCCCCTCCTCCCATACGATTTTTTTCACAGCTCGACATAACCTTTCACCTCCGTAAATAGTTGCACTCAATTGCGGGACACCCTGTATAAAAATCTCTTGTCACAATTTTTGTAGCCGAACTCCTCCGAAATGGCTCGACCAATTTTAATGAAATTTTTTTTACATATTTGGTAGTTATGAGCATAGGTTGTAAAGTACATTTCACCCTCCTATGCAAAACGGGCGTGGCTCCACAAGTTCATTTTTTTATATCAAATATCTATGGAAGTAAAAGTCACAGAACATTGAAACTCAGAATAAAATTACCACTGGGTGATGTCTTTCTAATAGAAGACTTGGAAGGGCATTGAACAAGGGGGTGTAGTTCCACCCATATAAGCCAAACTTTTGATATCGAATTGCTATGGAAGTAAAAGTCACAGAACATTAAAACTCATAACGGAGTTATAATTTGGTGATGTCTTTCTAATAGAAAACTTGAACCGGTATAGGACATGGAGGTGTGGCTTCGCCCATATTATAAACATTTTTAGGAAGTAAAAGTCACAGAATATTGAATTTCAAAATGGAGTTACCACTTGGTGATGTCCTTTTAATGGAAAACTTGGATCGGCATTAGACAAGGAGTAGTGGCTCCGCCCATATAAAATATATTTTTGATATCGAATACCTTTAGAAGTAGAAATCACAGAACATTAAAACTCTTAACGGAGTTATCACTTGGTGATGTCTTTCTAATATAAAACTTGGACTGGCATTGCACAAGGGGGTGTGGCTCAGCCCATACCAGCCAATTTTTGATATCGAATAGCTTTGGAAGTAAAAGTCACAGAACATTTAAACTCAGAATGAAGTGACCACTTGGTGATGTCTCTTTAATAGAAGACTTGAACGGGCATTGGGAAAGGGTGTGTGGCTCCGCATACACATATAAGCCAAATTTTTGATATCGTATAGATATAGAAGTAAAAATCACAAAACATTGAAACTCAGAATGGAGTAACTACTTGGTGATGTCTTTCTTATAGAGAATTTGGACGGGCATTGGACATGGGGCTGTGGCTGCGCCCATAAAAGCCAAGTGTTTTATATCGAATATCTATGGAAGTAAATGTCACAGAACATTCAAACTAAGAATGGAGTTACCCCTTGGTGATGTCTTTCTAATAGAAGATTTGGAGACCATTGGACAAGGGGTGTGGCTACGCCATACCAGCCAAATTTTTGATATTAGCCGGGTATAAGCTAGTATATATATAAAATGGTAAAAAAAAAATTATACATGAACTATTTTTTTAAAATTCTTTTTGCGTTTGACATTTTGAATGACTAGAGTCCAAGAATCGCATTTTTAAAATTTTTGTCTGTCTGTCTGTCTGTCTGTTAAAGCATCACGCGAATACCACTGGATGGATTTAAATGAAACTTCACATCTAGGTTCCTTATATACCCGGTCAACATATAGGCTACTTTTTAACCATTTAAAAAAGTTGGAGGTCAAGCCGTCTATCCGAATACGTGTTCGAAATAATAAGAACAGCCAAAGTGAAAATAGATATCGTTCTAACAAGCTTTAAGGATAAAATTTTAAAATATCGCTTTCTTTTATTTTTAGTTAACACACTATAAGGTTTTTGGAAACACAAATTATTCTGATTAAACTCATCTCAATTTTTTTTTTTGTGCTGGCAATAATGTTGAACTAAGTGCAAAACCAGCTGTTCGAAAAAATAAGAACAAATCATATTGGTTGCGCTTGCACTTCCCACATCTAAGAGAATTCCAAAGTCTAAGTTCAGATATAATTGTTGAGTTAACGTTAATCGTTTTTTCTGCAGAATAGTGACTAAGTTTTGTAAAAAATTTTCGAAAATGGGAAGAAGCTAGCACTGCTCTATCGAACAACGGCAGATAGTAAAAAAATTGCTCAGCGAAGGCAAAACGTTTACTTTAATTAAGGGACTTCTTGGCGTTCCCAACGGAATGATAAGTAATGCACGGAACTGGTCACCAAAGTCGAAAGTCGGGGTAGGTGTAGAAAAACCAGCAAAAGACAGTATAATGCGATCACGCGGATCGTTAAAAAGCACCCCTATATAGCGTATACACAGATTAAAAATGAATTAGACAAAAATCATCTAAAGAAGAGGCTTCAGTTTGCCAGAAAGTTTGAACAATGAACCTGACACTGTTTGGCATAATATATTATGGACCGATGAAACAAAAGTAGTCCAATTCGATGATGGTAAAGATAAACAATACATTAGACGCCCTCCTAATCAACAATTCAACGAAAAGTACACCACCAAAACTATTAAGCATGGTGGTCTCAGTCTCATGCTATGGGGGTGTTTTGGGTGAAACGGCGTTGGACCTCTAGCTCAGGTCGTTGGGAAGATGGATGCCACGTACTACGTCAATAATATTTTAGAAGCCGTAATGTTGCCTTACCCTAAAGAGGAAACTCCTTTGCGATGGCTCTTTCAGCAATACAACGACCCAAAACATACCTCAAAGAAGCGAAACGGTGGTTCCAGGATAATAATATCCATATTATGGATTGGTCGGCACAATCGCCGGACCTTAATCCAATCGAACATCTTTGGATGGATGTTAAGGAAGATGTAAGAGGCGCAAGGCCCAAAAATATGGAAGAAATTTGGCATGCAGCGAGGATTACATGGAAAAATATTCCACTTTCTAGATGCTGCACTTTGATAGCTTCTATGAAGTCCAGGTGTGTCGAAGTCATCGAAAATCGTGGAGGGGCTATTTCATATTGATTATTTATTTATAACCAAATAACTTTAATCTGTACAATTCATAAATATTAAACTGAAAAGTAACACATTTTTTCACTTTTTTCTTATTTTTTCGAACAGCTGATTTTGCACATAGTTCAATATTATTGCCAGCACAAAAAAATTGGGATGAGTTTAATCAGAATAATTTGTATATTTAAAAACCTTATAATATGTACAGCAAAAATAATAGAAAGCGATATTTTTTTAAATCTTACTCTTAAAACTTGTTAGAACGATATCTATTTTCACTTTGGCTGTTCTTATTATTTCGAACACGTCTGTATATAAATATAAATATTTACATGGGCATAGCGAAGGCAGGGCAGTTGGCCCCCTGATATGTATAGGTATATACATGTTTATATTGTACATATAAATATATATACATGGGCGTAGCAAGGGTAGGGCAGAGGAGGGCAGTTTCTCCCCCTGATATGTATATGTAAACATAAATAAATCTACATGGGCGTAGTGTGGGTAGGTCAGAGGAGGCAAGTTTCCCCCCGATATGTATATGTTTATGCAACTATTTAAGGAGGTGAAAGCTTATGTCGAGCTGAGCAAAAAATCGTATGGGAGGGGGGAGGGGGTATTTCACGACTTTAATTCACGTTATTGTTTCTAGCAGAAAAACTAACTAACAAAGAACTTATTTTGATAGCTCATTGCAAAGGCAATGAAATCACGTCGTGTGACACGACTCACAGTCGACCAAAAACAACAACGAATTGATGCTTCAGAGGAGTGTTTGGCGTGATGGCGTCTGTATTTTGGGATGCGAAAGAAATAATATTCATCGAATATCTCCAAAAAGGAACCACCATCAACAGCGACTATAACTGTGCACTTTTGTATCGATTGAAGGCTGATCGCCAAGAAACGGCCACATTTGCAAAAGAGAAAAAATTGTTGTTTCACCAAGACAATGCACCGTGTCAGAAATCGATGAAAACGATGCCAAAATTGAACGAATTTGGCTTCGAATTGCTTACACACCCACCGTATTCTCCAGATTTAGCCCCCAGAGACTTTTTCCTGTTTTCAGATCTCAAGAGAATGCTTGCTGGAAACAAATTCAAGTCCAATGATGAAGTAATCGCTGAACC